>CM060988.1:153089837-155589837 GCA_030765065.1 Deroplatys truncata | reverse complement strand
CAGAAATATTCCTCCACCCTTGACAACCCTTTACAGGAACATTTTTGGAAGATTTGATTTTCTCAGAAATTGCTGTAACGATTTTGATTAAAATATCATACGTTTAAGATACTTTCATGGCAAATGAAATGTATATCTTGAATTTTCCATGTCCCCGAAAGTCTTTTTCATTCCGAATAGCTTTCATATAAGAGATAGGCAAACTTTTACTACACAAGAAATATACAACTCTTTAAAACACACAATTCAGGCCATGTATATTTTTTGCGGAATATACCATTTCCGATATATACCTGGTTATTTGTTTGAATTTTCCAATACTTATACTTTTACTCTAATGGAAATTCGCCATTATTTTTACTTTCTCTACTACGTATAACAAGTAGGGGAAGTATTGCATTCCACCCAAAAATTCGATACCAAAATTTCACCGGAAATACATGGTTTGAGGACTCCTGAATCCAAAAAGTCTTTTTGGAAACATGTCAGTGTGTGTGTCTGTGAACAGCATAACTCAGAAACGAACAGTCGGATAAACACCAAACTTGGTATTTAGGTTCAGTATCTTCCAGAGATGCGACACGAAGGTTTGCAAGAAAACCCCCCACCCCAGATTACCCTTTGCATGGAACATTTTTCGAACATTTTAATTTTCTCAAAAATGGCTCTAACGATTTTGATTAAAATATCGTATATTTAAGATACTTTCATGACAAATAAAATGTATATCTTGAATTTTCTGGGAATGTCTCCAAAAGTGTTCATTGTGAACGACGTTTGCATAACTGGTAAACCATAAGAGATAGACAAAATTTTACTACACAAAAATGTAGATCGCGTTAAAATACACAATTTATGTCATTTACAATTTTGTTGTTGTGTGAACCATTTTCGAGATATTGCTTGTTAATCCCTTAAATTTTCCACTACATATACTTTTTCTCAAATGGGAATTCGTTATTCATTTTTTTTGTCCTGGTAATGCAGAGAGAATGGAATACTCCACATAGCAACCAGCTCTTAAAATATTTGACTATCGCTTAAAGCCTACCAAAAATTAGCAATAAGATTAACATCTCAATATCTCGATTAACATGAAACATATGGAGAATACGCGTTTGTAAAAATAGTTTATACAAGAGTAGAGAAAGCCATGTGAGTGTAACACATCAGATTTTTGAACCACATGTAAGGATCCTCTCTATTGTAGTTTAAAGAGGTTATGTACATGTATCAAAATGAATAAGAGCTAGCTACCCTGCTGAAGGACTCACAAAAAAACACCATCTATCATCAAGACTTATTTTGTTACAATTTTTAATAGATATCCCAGTGATTTCTGGCTCGTGATCTTACACAGAAGGGTACTTAGCGAATCAATATCCTTTAACCGGGTAGCTACTTTTGTACTTTTTGATACACATAAAACTGATCAAACTAAAATTGGCCGGTCTCTTGAGCAGTTAATTTTTTTTCAAAGTCCGTTCGGTTATGAGCACGCGGTTCACAACCTCCAACTTCTGTGCGCCGCTTTTGCTTGTTATAATACAAGTCATAAGGCACTCATTTGGGCTAGCTCCTCACCATGCTTGGCGTGGAGCAGGTTTTAAGCAACTTAACTTCTAACAAGCAGCTCGAGTTCGATTCTTGAATTATCTTTTATTTTTTACAACTCTTTTGCTGTAATATAATTACAATAATGGTGAAATTTGTCGTTATAAAATTAATTTGACCGATAAATTAATGCCATGGTTGCCATCGACCAGTATGATGGACCTCGAAATAAACGCCGCATACATAAAAGATGGAGAAAAGCTGTCATGTATTTAAAATAAAGGGGGGGGACAAAGTTGAGAGCTCTACTCAGGAACAGTATTCTCTCTACCACTGAACTAAAAGTGCTGCAGTAAGGGTTAGTCATGCTCCACTTGAATCATAAACCAATAAAGTGTAATTTGGATACAAATATGCAGTGACGAAATACTCTGAAACATCTATTTGAAATCTGGTATATGAATTATTTTCTCTGGATACTTTTGTTATTATAGTTGTGTTCCCCATTATAACTACTACAAGAATATACGCAGCCTTGGTAACACGTCCAGGCTGTCCCGAGCGCTCACCGAAATACCCGATTCGAACTGATGTCTCTCGAACGCCGGCCAGTTTTAAATTGACGGAGTGTACATAGCCTTTTTGTTGTGTGGGCGTTTCGCAGGCCAGCATATTAGCTCAGCTATTTCACGCTCACTTGCAATTAGCTGCTGTATATATTTATGTTTGTCTTTGTGAATTACAAAATATCGCGTTTAGTTTGTGTTTAAGTTTGCGTCATTACGATTAGGATTCAACGCTGAGGGGGACTTAGCACGTCGACCTACGTAGATCTTTTGTAGCTATGACACGGCGGGGTGTCGTTCTCCGTGGTGTAGTGGTTACCATGCTAGTGAAGTCGCGGGTTCAAACCCGGCGGAGGGCGATGGATTTTTTCGGGCGTAAAAATCCTTAGCAAGGCTTTCTTTGGAAGGGAAGTAAAGCCGGTGGTCCCGTGTCGTAGATTTACGGCACGTAAAAGAACCTTAAGCCTGATAAAGAGGCCTCTGAGCAAAATTTCCGGCCGTTCACGCCCAATATAGAATGGGACGCTGGGAGTCACAGTAGTTAAAGAGCGTCCATAAATATAACTCAACTAATTTTAGTTTTTCCGGACGCCGCGCCCCCAGGAGGGAGGGAGGGATAAGGTGAGAGGAGTCAGAGGGCGCCCGATGGCATAGGGCAGGGTCCCTACCATTTACAGAGTTAAACTTCCCGTTGAGCACCGCGCAGCCGGCTCCCCTCCCCCACTGTAGGCTTACCATCCCTTGGAGAACCCAGAACTCAGCGACCGCCCTCATTCCGGGGGATGGTGGTTTCCATAGAGCATTCTTTTCCCCTGCCATGTCCACGTTAAGATCTCCCGCTGACATGTACAACCCTGAAATAGACCAAGCGGATGAAAGTGAAGTGAAATGAGAATGGAGATGAAATGGAGAGACAGAAAATTCGGGGGACTTAATGATCTTTCCCAGCATTCGCCTAGCAACCCGGAGAAACCCCCCAAAAAATCATGGATCAGGAAGGTAGGGCACGGGAATCGAACCCACGACCTCCCGAAAGCCATCCCGCTCGGTTAAGTTTTCATTGTGAATAACCCCTTGTTCGCGTCATAGGTTCACCAAGCTAATGTCTAGGAAACCTCAGAGCGGCAAGACTGTACATCCGAAAGCTAGAGGCAAGTTAGGGTAAGACTAGAACATCCCACTTTTAATAGATTCGAATGTTAAATGCTAGAATAGACAGAAACACTCTACTGACGAAGGTCAGGATTTCTTTGCTTCTCTACTTAAAATTCCTTTAGGTACTTGTTTGATTAGTGCCACGTGCAAGTTTTCTGAATGCATGAGCTCCTTAAATTCCGTGCGTAACAAAGGTATCTTGGGAGACCGTGGGGTCGGATGAAGTCACTGCACCTGCGTTTCATAGCCTCACTAACAGATGGCAAGGAAGCTGCAAAGGTTGTTTTACATCAGGAATTTTTCAAACCGCTTTCTCATTACAACAATCAGTCCCTTGTAACCTGTTTAACTATCTGGCTATAGGCGTTTAGGAATGCACTAAGAAATGTTTATCTCTTGGGATTGTTACAAAAAAAATTCTGTGTTACATTCAAATGACTTCCTCTACCCTTTATCGTTTATTAGTTGGTATACAAATTACTCTTACGAAGGTTTATATTTCTATCTACTTGAATTTAAACCAGATAAGCTTTACCAGAAACAGCTACATTACAAATTTTGTTATAGATACAAAGGGAACAACGATATTAAATATTTAAGAACTGGACACTATATACTGCCTTAAAATTCCATACTATTTCCATACAATCGCGAGAAACAACTGAAAATCCATCGGACTTAAAAAGAATGGTAAGGTATTGAACAACTTGAGCCATTAATAACGGTTATCTCGGAAAAGGTGATGTTACAAAAGATATTGGAAATAAATTGTGTTTTAAAGAGATCTACATTTTTTGTACGGCGCATTTTCGTCTATCGTTTAATGTTTACCAGTTATAAAGATTATACAAAATTCCTTTCAAATAAAGAGACTTCACACGCTATTCCAAGGAAATTAAAAATATACACTTTATTTTTCATTGTCAACATCTTTAATATATGTGGTATTTTTTATCAAAATCGTCAGCCGTTTTTAGAAAATCAAAAACTTCCAAAAAAGTTTGGTATTTATCCGACGTTTCGTTTTTTAGTTAGACTGTTCGCACACGCACACGCACACTCGAGAACCTTTTTTATAACCTCGGGGGTCTCAAAACATGTATTTCTGATGAAATATTGGTATGGAATTTTTTGATGGAATGCAATACTTTCCTTACCTACTATGTACGTGGTAGAGAAACTAAAAAACGAAATCTGATAATTTATTACACTTCGAAGTTAGAACGTTATACACAACCTGGGATTTTTTTAAATGAACGATTTTTGTTTACAGATCATGGCAAAATTCTATTTATAATATTTTCTGTACGGCCATGTGTTTTGTAAACATAAACAAGTTAAACACTAAAGCTAAACTGGCTAATTGAGAATAGTTGAGTGGCGAAAGGAGTCATTAACGTAAATTGATAGTAAGATGGATGCGAAAGAGGGATTATTCCAAAGGTGATGTCAATTAGCATATACGAAAGTTATCTTGTTTTTCTTTCTTTCTTCTTTAATAATGTTTAACGCCCACTCTTACTAAATGCGGTGACAGTGGTGATGCATGAGATGAATACTAATAATTGCTAAATGAAATTTGGTATGAAAACGTTCCTTGCCAAAGTTTAGGGACCTCTCTGGAATTTGCCAGTTATGAGGAAAACTGGAAAATGCTCAGTGGGTGGGGCTGTCCCGTCCCGACGGGATTTGAACTCCAGACCTCCCGTTCCACCAGTCTGTTCCTGACGACCTTGACTGCTCGTGTCTATGGCAGCGCTTTTACTTGCAATTACATTAACAGTGAAATATTACAGCGTCGTTGCGTGAATTTGTAATCCCATACTCCTATAGAATCTGTAATAGTCATTTCTATTACAGAGACTGTAGGGTGTTACTAAACAAATAGATAATTTGAAATTCACAAATGTGTTAAACATCACGAAATAAATTGTAATAATAGTGTGGCGTGTATGTGTATGTATTGTCACGCCAGATACATTATTGCGTCGTTGGCGACAGTATTGTTGGGGTAATTCTTTCGACTTGGGTTTTGAAGATCGTCTGGCGTGGCGACTCACCTTGTCTAGCTGGTGATCCTAGCTAGCGGTGGAAAGTGGGAGAAGTGACCGTTACTTCTTTGTGTTGTGTGTTAGCCTCACTTTTAGGTCGAGTGTTGGGTCTGTAAGGTTGTATGTGAAATCGTGTGAATGTAGTCTCGTGTGTATAGCATCTTCCTTCAATTTCTTCCTTTCTATCCTTTGTGTGTGATGTAAGGGCACCGAGTCTATACCGAATAAACCACAGGTAATGTGATTAATGTGAAATTTGGTGTATTTTGTTATAACTATCCCACGACTGCTCTGGAATGTGTATTTTAAAATTCTGGTCCTCGCACTATCTCTGATGCTATGCCTACCAATTTATATGCTGGGGTAACCAAAATTTAATATCAGTATCTTCCAGAGATGCGACACGAAGGTTTTCAAGAAAAGGCCCCACCCCAGATTACGCTGTACATGGAACATTTTTCGAAAATTTTATTTTCTCCAAAATGGTCTAACGATTATGATTAAAATATCATATGTTTAAGATATTTTCATGACGAAATGAAACGCATATCTCGAATTTTCTGGGAATGTCTCCAAAAATATTCTTCATTGTGAACGACTTTTGCATAACTGGTAAACCATAAGAGATAGACAAAGGTTTACTGCACAAAAAATGCAGATCGCGTTAAAATACACAACTTATGTCATATACATTTTTGTTGTTGAGTGAACCATTTTCGAGATATTGCTTGTTATTCCCTTAAATTTTCCAATACTTATACTTTTTCTCAAACGGGAATTCGTTATTCATTTTTTTGTCCTGGTAATGCAAAGAGTATGGACTACTGCACATAGCAACCAGCTCTTAAAATATTTGACTATCGCTTAAATCCCACCAATTTCCCGTGCATCTAGAAGAAAATTGGCAATAAGATTAACATCTCGATATCTCGATTAACATGAAGCATATGGAGAATAAGCGTTTGTAAAAATAGTCTGTACAAGAGTAGAGAAAGTCATGTGAGTGTAACAAAGCAGATTTTTTCAAATTCAAATGGCCTTAGGTTGTCAAGACTGCAGAAAAAATGAAATAAATATACTAATGCCATTTCAACAATAAACATGCTAATCTAGGGTTCACTTGAAACTTTAAAATGGTCGTGACTGGGTGTGGAAGACTTTAAAACTAAAGTGCAATTATCCTAATTTTAAACTTCCTTCTTAATATCCAAAATTGATTTTTTAAGCATGAAGCTTGTCATTGATTTATTTAGACTGGGAAGCCCTGTACCAGGCTTTGCATAAATGCCCTCCTTCTAGGGGTATGCAACACTAGCAGCAGGTAAAATATGGACGGAAATCAGTAAAAAGGGGAAGTGGCTGAGGTAGCCCTAATGTAATCGCGAAGCACCTTTTCGGAGATGCCGACCTATATTGTGTTACACAGCTGAAGAAAATGGAGCCAGTTTTGAACGCATAACAATTTCTGAAACGCACAAATGTAACGTAATATTAGTGAACGTCAACAGACCGTCGAGATCTACAATTTTGTAAAACGATGTTAACAGAAAGAACTGCGGCTGATATTAACGACCATGATTTTAAAGCCTTGAAACACTGCTATGTAATACGTGTTATTATGCATACTTGCTGTATACGCTTTGTTCCCATAACTGACTCGAGGTCCTTGGGCTTGACAAAATGAGTGTTATTTATTTGTACTGCGGTCTCCTCTGAAATTCTATTCTATAAGTCTTCATGTAAACTTACTGGTTAAGGGGGTAAAATATGCGTTAAGATAACGTTTTCTTACCTGCTTAATTTCTCTACTGCTATAGTAGAAGTGCTGCATTCGATCAAAAAGTTCTGATGTGAAACATTTACATGACTTTCTCTATCCTCTATACAAACTATTATTACTAAAGCTTATTACTTTCTCTACTACGTATAGTAAGTAGGGGAAGTTTTGTATTCCACCCAAAAATTCGATACCGAGATTTCACCAGAAATACATGTTTTGAGACCCTCTGAATCGAAAAGAGCATTTTGGAAACATGTCCGTGTGTGTGTGTGTGTGTGTGTGTGTCTGTGAACAGCATAACTCAGAAACGAACACTCGGGTAAACACCAAACTTGGTATTTAGGTTCAGTATCTTCCAGAGATGCGACACGAATGTCTCCAAAAGTATTCTTCATTGTGAACGACTTTTGCATAACTGGTATACCATAAGAGATAGACAAAATTTTACTACACAAAAAATATAGATCGCGTTAAAATATACAATTGATGTCATATACATTTCTTTTTGTTGAGTGAACCATTTTCGAGATATTGCTTGTTATTCCTTTACCATATTTCCCTTGCACCTACAAGAAAATTAGCAATAAGATTAACATCTCGATTAACATGAAGCATATGGAGAATAAGCGTTCGTAAAAATAGTTTGTACAAGAGTAGAGAAAGTCATGTGAGTGTAACACATCAGATTTTTTTCTATGCACTACTTTTTAATCCAAATAAACCGTGTAGAAATAGCTACATTACACACTTCGTTATAGATACAAAGAGAACAGTGATAGTCAAATGTTTAAGAACTGGACGCTATACGCTGGCATTAAAATTCCATACTTTGCCATGACATCCAGAGAAAAACCTGAATGTGTACAGGACTTTAAAAAGAGTGTCCAACCAGAGATTAAAGAGATCTACATTTTCTGTGTAGTACGTTTTCGTCTCTCACTTAACGTTTACCAGTTATACAGGATTATATAAAAATGTTTTCTAGTGAAGAGGACTTCACAGGCTATTTCCAGAAAATTCAAGATATGTATTTTGGCATCTAAAATCTTTCATATATGGTATTTTAATGAAAATCAATACAACAATTTTTTGAAAATAAAACATTTTAAAAATGTTTCAGGCAAAGGGTAGTTGGGATAGGGGATTTTCTTGAAAACCGTCGTGTCGCATCCTTGAAAATCTTCGTGTCGCATACTTGAAAGCTATTAAACTTAAATATCAAGTTTGATACTAATCCAACTTTTCGTTTTCGAGTTATGCAGCACACACACACACACACACACACACACACACACATGGGGTTTTTCTAAAAGGCTCTTTTTGTATTCAGGAGGCATCAAATCACGTATTTCTGGTGAAATCTCGGTATCGAATTTTGGCAATTCCCTCTCTACTCACTATATTCGTGGTACAGAAAGTAATACAATCGAGATTTCAACAGAAATGTTGTTTTAGATATCACCTGATAAAAGCCCTTCATGTCTTACGTTCAAATGACTTTCTCTACCCTCTATGAATTGATATGGCTTCTACAAGCTACTATTACAAAATTGTACGGATTTAGTTAGAGTGAAAAATTCAATGCCATAGCCGGGTACACTCACGGATCTTCCGGTTTCCATCAGGTTGCTCTAACCAACTGCGCTACCTTAGCAATATGCCGGCACGACATTAAATTCCTCAAATGACTCAGTTTTTCCCACAAGGTGATCTCAAATTCACAATGAGATAACATACTCTAATGTTATGAGTACTAAAGCCCAGGGCTTCATAGTTTCACCACTATTAGGACTATCACTGGTAATGAATTGTTCTTTTACACAAGCCATGTGTAGGACAAGGTTGTTAAGTTAGAATCAGACCGAAAAATTCAGTATATGTATAATTCTATATTTTCCCGCTTTATCTTTTTTGTTTTACTTATCTTTTATATTTACTAAGTTACATACATTGTGAATGAGATCAGGAGAAAGTCCCTGGGCATTTTAATACTTATATAGATTCTACCCAGGAAAAGATTATAGCTTCAGAATCTCTATTCCAATCAAAAATTCGTTACCGAGAATTCACCGGAAATACATGTTTTGAGGTTCCCTGAATCCAGAAAAGGTAGTTGTACAAAAACATCTGATGTGTTACACTCACATGACTTTCTCTACTCTTGTACAAACTATTTTTACAAACGCTTATTCTCCATATGCTTCATGTTAATCGAGATGTTAATCTTATTGCTAATTTTGTTGTAGGTGCAAGGGGAATGTGGTAGACTTTAAGCGATAGTCAAATATTTTAAGAGCTGGTTGCTACGTGGAGCATTCCATTCTCTTTGCATCTCCAGGACATAAAAAACGAATAATGGATTCCCATTTGAGAAAAAGTATAAGTATTGCAAAATTCAAACAAATAACAAGGAATGTCTCGGAAATGGTTCACTCGACAAAACAAATGTATATGACATAAGTTGTTGTAACATTTGGCTATGTTTTACGGTTTACCAGTTATGCGAAAGTCATTTAGAACGAAGATGACTTTTGGAGACATTCTCGGAAAATTCAAGCTATACATTTCATTTGCCATGAAAACAAGTTAAACATGTGATATTTTAATCATACTCGTTAGAGCCATTTTGAGAAATTCTCAAAAATTATCTATGTAAAGGGTAGTCTGGGGTATGGAGATTTTCTTGAAAATCTTCGTGTAAATCCTTGGAAGATGCTAATCTCAAATACCAAGTTTGATATTTATCCGATTTTTGTTTTTGAGTATGTTATTCACAAACACACACATGGATATGTTTCCAAAAATGCTTTATTTGTATTCACGGCACCTCAAAATATGCATTTCTGGTGAAACCTCGGTATCGAATTTTTTAATGGAATGCAATACTTCCCCACTTACTATTGTAGTAGAGAAATTAAAAACGAAATTTCAGCCTCCACAAGGATATTGTTAAAAAACACAATTTATTTTAAATACATTCTTGTTCCATTAATAATTTCCCTCGTGGACATGCAAATAGCATGGAATTTCAAAGTTGTCGCATAGTGACTCGCTTTAGATTACTGACTTAAGACTACTCTATTCTCCTTATATATATATATATATATATATATATATATATATATATACTACGAAATGTGTAATAAAAGCATTACCGCAAATTTTTATCTCCATTAACAGAAGCAGGTAGTAAAATAAGCTTTTGTAAAAATAGTTTGTACAAGAGTTAACAGAAAGAGTCATGTGATTGCAATGGATCAGTATTTTTACTTTCTCTACTAGGTACGTAGAAGGTAGAATAGGTATTGCATCCCCCCAAAAAATTACATACCGAGATTTCACCGAAATACATGTTTTGAGAACCCCGAATCCATAAAAGCATTTTAGATAAAGGTTCGCGTATGTGTCTGTGAACAGCATAACTCAAAAACGAAAAGTCGGATGACCACCAAACTTGGTATTTAGGTTCTGTACCTTTCAAAGATGCAACACAAAGATTTTCAAGAAAATCTCCCCACCCCAAACTACCCGTTACATGGAAAAAATTTTCTAATTTTTTTTTTGTTTTCTAAAAATTGCTCTAACGATTTTGATTAAAATACCATTTATAGATGTTTTCTGTCAAATAAAATGTATATCTTGAACCTTCTAGGAATAACTTATGAAGCCTTCTTTCGGAAGGAATTTTGTTTATTCTAGTTTAACTGCTAAACGTCAAACGATATACCAAAACGCACTACACAAAAATTGTAGATCTCTTTAAAGCACTTAATTTATGTCAAATAACTTTTTTGTGGCATAGGTCATTTCTGAGATATCCGTTACTAAATAAGTAAAAGTTAATAAGGGATAAAAAAAGATGTATTTAAATTTCGGTCTGTTAAAAGTATAGTAATAGCTCCTGCTGTCAAACTAAAATTATTAATAATTAATACACCTTTATACCTCAAACAATACCTTTAAATTAATTAATCTTATTCTGTTTTTCATTGTTATTGTAAACCAAAAATAATAATAAATTATCTTTTAAAACTTCAAAGAATTAGGTGGAGTAATTTCTCTAGTAATATCAATTGCTATTTTATTTATAATGTCTTTTATAAGTATAAATTTACGAAGATTGCAATATTATCCAATGAATCAACTAATATTTTGATTTAAAGCAATAACTGTAATAGTTTTAACATGAATTGGAGCTCGTCCAGTTGAAGATCGTTATATTTTAACAGAGCAAATTCTTACTATTTTATATTTTCTTTAGTAAAAATTAAAAATATATGAAATTTAATGAATACTAATATTGTAATTGTGATTCCAAAAGCTGCTGTAATAGCTCAAGAAGAGTTAGCAGAATTGTTCATTACTTCGTCATTCTTTTAAAGTCCTCTCAAGATTCAGTTATTTCTCGCATTTGCATGGAAACAGTATGGAATTTTAAGGCCAGCATATAGCGTCCAGTTCTTAAATAGTTGACTATCTCTGTTGCCTTTGTACCTATAGTGAAATGTGTAATGTAGCTATTTCTGCAAAGGTTTATTTGAGTTAAAATGAAGTAGACATAAAAATAAGTTTTAGTAAGATTAGTGTGTATATGAACGATAGAGGGTAGAGAAAGTCATGTTAGTGTGTAACATCGTTTGAGAACTACTTAAGCATAAGTAATGTTCCTTGCAGAATTTTTTGTTTTGTTTTTTTTTTGTGAAATTGGCATTTATCTGTGGAAGAAAGTGTACGTCCTGCACAATTTCGTGAAGATCCTGCTGGCAGTTTCCACTTTCGAAGCAAGGAAAGTAAGCTTGCGGCTGTAAGCGCAACGCACAGTTCATGTAAATAACAACAGAAACAAAAAGTAGCTTCATAAGTTATTTTGTTATAATCACCGATGTCTGGCCGTTCACCCGTAACCGCCGTTTGGACTCTAACCACGCAGGCAGGATCAAAGTTGGCATTTCGCTAAAAGCCAAGTTGGGTTCTGTACCTCCTCCCTCTACAGCGACATAAATGTGATTTATTCCAGACGTTTCTCCCAGGAATTTGTCTTTCCACCTCTGGGATATATACGACTCGACTTAGCTACATATAAATTGCGTTTTCCAGTGGCAACCGTGGTGACGAATTGTGCTCCCACCATTTGCCTTATTTTTATTTTGATGAAGTGGCATCCCTGACTCAGTTGACATTGCCAGGACTCCAGTAGCGCAGTCCTTACCATTATTCTTCCCCAACTTTGTTTCATTCCGTCGGAGCCCACCGCGTCATAGCAAATATCTCACGGCGAACGTTTTAAGTGATTCGTAATGCACACTTTATCACTACAGGCATTCTCCTTGAAGCACACGTGACTTTAAACGGAGATATCATTCCAGGATAAATATATCGTGTTCACATTTGTTTAAGTCTGCTAGTTTTGCAATTAAATATCCATTAAGTACTTCTGGATTATTTGAGACATTGTACTGAAATGAAATATTTAATGTAGCAAATCTCTACTTCTAAATCAATCCTCATTGCAAACCGTGCCTCCATTATTTCCTGTAGTTCGCTTTCTTCATTGTGTCATTTTAATACTGTGCTAGCAGAATCCTTCAGCTTGACTTGTTGAGTAACTTGTAACTATGGAGATTCCTGTTCTTTCCTTTCTCCCTCAATCTATCACTCTCCTTTTCTATACCTCTTCTACTACCTTCCTCTCCAGCACTCCCCTCCCTCTTCCTACCACTCTTTCTTCTCTCCTCTCCCATATTCTCTCACACGCTCTCTTCTCCTCTCGTATCCTTTCCCTCTCTGTACCCTTATCTCCCTTTTCCTCTCTTACTCATCCTCTGCCCCTCTCTTTTCCTCTCTATGTAACGTACTTCGTATGATATTTGAAAATGGACAATAATCTGTCTTTTTTTGCACAATAGTGTGTTTTCTATGCCTTCTCCATGATTTTACTCAGAAGCACAATTAGAATTCTACACATGGTTCCGTTTTTAAGTAAACCCATGTCTAGAGAGAATGTAAGTTTTTGGAATCACCAAAAGCCAGCTAACACATGTACCCATTATACTGATTTCTGGTTACATTTGGCGATATTCCATCTGTTCGGTTGATATCAGTACCAGCAACTGTTCCTAAAAGATACCCAGGTAAAGATATAGCTGATATAGTCACAGTTGGTGTTAATTGTAACTGTTAGGTTGGCGACACAGGCATTGATCTTCAGGTACGTAAACTGTGGGGTTTAAATGATTGTGCAGAGGTCGTTGTGTTTTACGTATGCACTTATTGTATTGTTTCAGTGCTTAAATAAGTTCCACACATTCTAATTACCGGTTTTACAACGCAACTTCGTATTAGTAAATACAGTACGATATTTAGCACTGGAAAGTGTTGTTTGAAAACAAGATTTTCAAAATAGCTTTTACTGTTTGGTTTGATACTAATAAATCGCATTACAAGGTTGGCAGTACTCCAGTTTACTGTAATGTACACCATGTTGAATTCTTGGTAGCTGCCATTAAACGGTTTCCCCTATATCAACCTAAATTTAGTGGCTGTAATAACATACAATAGACACTAAGCCCGCCTCTGTGGAGTGAGGGTAGCATGTCTACCTTACATTCAAGAGGACAGTTCGAATCTCGGTTAGGGTGGGCTACCCGGATAATATTTTTTCCGTAGTTTTCCCTTAACCTGAAAAGATGAATGTCGTGTAACTTTAAGGTCTGTGAATCCAGGCTCATTTGAGCATCATTCACCTATTTCGCTCATTCATCATCTGATATGACCTTCCAGGTTAAAGGACGCTAAACATAAAAAAATCTAATGTGTTACACTCGCATGACTTCCTCTACTCTTGTACAAACTATTTTTACAAACGCTTATTCTCCATATGCTTCATGTTAATCGAGATATCGAGATGTTAATCTTATTGCTTATTTTCTTTTAGAACAAGGGGAATATGGTAGGCTTTAAGCGATAGTCAAATATTTTAAGAGCTGGTTGCTATGTGGAGTATTCCATTCTCTTTGTATGTCCAGGACATAAACAAAATGAATAACGAATTCCCATTTGAGACAAGCAATATCTCGAAAATGGTTCACTCAACAAAACAAATGTATATGACATAGATTGTGTATTTTAATGCGATCTACGTTTTTTGCGCAGTAAAGTTTTGTCTATCTCTTATGGTTTACCAGTTATGCAAAAGTCGTTCACAATGAAGACATTTTGGAGACATTCCCAGAAAATTAGAGATATACATTTCATTTGTCATGAAAATATCTTAAACATATGATATTTTAATCAAAGTCGTTAGAGCCATTTTTGAGAAAATTAAAATTTTCGAAAAATGTTCCATCTAAAGGGTAATCTGGAGTGGGGGAATTTTCTTGAAAACCTTCGTGTCACATCTCTGGAAGATACTGAACCTAAATACCAAGTTTTGTGTTTATCCGACTGTTAGTTTCTTAGTTGTGCCTTTCACAGACACACACACACACACACACACACACACGGATATGTTTCCAAAAATCCTTTTTTTGGATTCTAGGGGTCTCAAAATATATATTTCCGGTGAAATTTCGGTATCGAATTTTTGGGTGGAATACAATACTTCCCCTACATACTATGCGTAATAGAGAAAGTAAAAACATAATACATTGGAAGAACAAGAAAAAAATGTAGACGAAAAGTTCACTTAATTGTGTAATCGCAACTGTAAATACAGTGCGGTCGTTTTAAGGCGAGGTCGCGGACCTGTGTATGCCTCCTCCGCACACTGTCTGTTATACTGGCGGTTTTTTGTTCCGTAACTCTCGCGTTACTTACGAGTGACAGTAACATGCTCTATAATGACTACTAACACTAACCCTGCGTGAAGACATTCCTAGTGCCTTCGGATGAAATTTCCATTCCATAACTTCTTCTTGCTTAATGTTCTTATATTGTCCTTAAGTTAGTCTATGGTGTGGGGATTGTTCCTACGAAGTTTATTTTTTAGATTTCCCCCAAACAGAAGCACTAACTTCGTCAAAATTTTTTCTGTGATTCTGTTGTTATAAACTTACTAACCTGACAGTTTATCTACCTGGAACTGGAATACCAAGAAACCTCTCCTGAAATTGTGTGCACAGCTGATTCTGTTTATATATCGTACATTAAAATTCGTTGTTCAAGCGTGAATTTGTCGGCAGGCATTGCAATGGACTAATAACAAGACATTAACACTCAAAAATGCACAATTCAAAACTCTCTTTACAGCACGAACACAAAGCAATGACTGAAGCACAGATAACCTTGAACACGTCATGCGCCGCCAGTTGCGCATTGTAGAAGTACCGAGGTCACTGCAGTACAACGTGCTACGCATGTAGCCAGTCTGTAGCCTTACCTTACCTTAAAACTACCGCACTGCATTAGAACGTGAGGTGGCTGCAAGAATATTTAACTGCTCCGGCGGGAGACCAAGCTGCAGCGACTGAAGCGCGAGATGTCGTGCGGCGGCCGCAGCGTGAAGGAAAAGCATTGTAGTATGGGTAGAAAACTAGATTGACTTAGCTCTATTTACGAAGTTGTTTGAACCTATTTAGTAATGGTGTTTGTGTAAGAAAGCTTGTGTGTATATTATAAATGTATTATTGCTTGTGCCACAAATATTTCTGTTGTAAATATGTCAAGAACCTAAAGAAATTACATTATTGATGTTGATTGCTACTTGGGGATGGGCAACGATGATCTGGACGTCTATTTGTCACCATAGAGGAGTGAAACTGTGATAATTCTTTAGCGATGAGCTTCATATGCATCTGCTCTTTACGAAATAATCGGTTTGATTGGACCAATGGGGAATTTCTATGAGAAAGTGGTTTTCTCTACCACTTACAAACTCAAATGTATCCCTCAAGTGTTATATTTTTCACATAAAGAGTGATTCTTTCATTAGAGTTACGCTAATCACGAAAAATATTTGTTTAGAAGTAATTACAAATTGAGCAGTATGAACTTGTCACACGCAACAGCTGTTCATACCACAAAACGGTTCTTGGTAGCAACGAGTCAATGATAAGGGGGGTGGATGTGTAGTGCACTAAACGTACAATAACGGATATTTCGGAAACAACCAATACCACAAAGAAGCTTTTTGAAACAAATTGTACAATGATTTTAATTAACAGTTTACTTTCGACTCGATGATTTTTTACTTTCTCTACTACGTATAGTAAGTAGGGGAAGTATTGTATTCCATCCAAAAATTCGATACCGAGATTTCACCGGATATATGTTTTGAGGCCCCCTGAATAAAAAAAAAGCATTTTTGGAAACATGTCCCTGTGTGTGTGAACAGCATAACTCAGAAACGAACAGTCGGATAAACACCAAACTTAGTATTTAGGTTCAGTATCTTTCAGAGATGCGACACGAAGGTTTTCAAGAAAATTCCCCATCCCAGATTACCCTTTACATGGAACATTTTTCGAAAATTTTAATTTTCTCAAAAATGGCTCTAACGATTTTGATTAAAATATCAAATGTGTAAGATATTTTCATGGCAAATAAAATGTATATCTTGAATTCTCTGGGAATGTCTCCAAAAGTATTTCTCATTGTGAACGACTTTTGTATAACTGGTAAACCATAAGAGATAGACAAACTTTTACTGCACAAAAAATGTAGATCGCGTTAAAATATACAACTTATGCCATATACATTTTTTTTTGTTGAGTGAACCATTTTCAAGATATTGCTTGTTATTCCCTTAAATTTTTCAATACTTTTTTCTCAAATGGGAATTCGTTATTCATTTTATTTTTGTCCTGCAAAGAGAATGGAATGCTTCACATAGCAACCAGCTCTTAAAATATTTGTTAAAGCCTGCCAATTCCCCTTGCATCTACAAGAAAATTGGCAATAAGATTAACATCTCGATATCTCGATTAACGTGAAGCATATGGAGTGTAACACATCAGATTTTTTAGTTTGTTTCCTTATTCCTCTCAAATGGTCCACTCTGTATATGCAGAGTATTTTCAAATTTTGAAATGATCCTTGATTATATGCAAACCGCTTATCTTATCACCCTAGTAACGTTTATAATGTATTCTCTTACGCAGAGGGAATTCACCAGTTTCTGTATGAAAGTGAAGATATGACAATTTGAAAGGAGACAAGCAAAGTCGCAGAGTATGAGAGCCGCTATCGCAACCCAGAGGGTCATTGTTCACTTGGGTCATCCTGCCACTTGAGCATGAAGAAGGTTATCACCGAGTTAGTCGCTAAGCGGGGGGAAGGAATGCATCGGTAGTTCAGAAGCCTGGTCAACAACCATGAGTCATTAGTCTCCAGAACAAATTCTGTGAGACGCAGTCAATGCGTCAACAAAGTAACGTCTGGTGCATTGATCAGAAGGTGATTACCGTAACACCACGTTGCATATGACAATTTAGTTGCTGGTTTGGCTCATTTAATTGAAATTAATGCATGGAATGGAAGCCAAGAGAAAGAGGAACTCAATTAAATCTGCATAGCTTTTCAATAAAGCTTTTGTTATTAAACACTAATTGTTTATACCAGTTCTTTCATTTTAAACACTATATTGACATATTTAGTGGACGCTATTTTGACACTCAAAAATTTATAAGACTTATAATTTATGGGTATGACAAAAAGTGCTTACATAAATTATGGACACAGATTTCTGTTACAAAAATAAGCATAACGTCTGATGCGAATATTCATACGACTTTCTCCACCCAAGATGAATACACATATCTTATCCGTTATAGTGGATACGATAAAATATGTGCAGAAAACTAGATCAGAAAGGTAACACCAACCTAAGCATTTTGAGGTTAGGGGCATGAGGTCGCAGATGCAGTATAATAACAGGAGCGCTGCATGAACATAATTGAAATCTGACTTTATGAAACATCAAAATGAAATGTAACTCACACGACAAGTGTGTACGTACTGTCTCAACGAATGAGTGCTGGTACACAATGAGAAACTAACCATTGTACTGTACTGAATAAGACGGTAGCTACACCTAGTGACAGTGACTAGTACTGTACAAGAGTGTGTTTTGTTTACATCTGGAACGCCACAAACAGACTTCACAGTCTGACACTCACATGACAGATTAATGTTGACACTTTCAGTGCATAAAAAAGCTTCCCAGACTCCTTATTACTTTCCTCAAAATGATTATTTTGGTACCGTGTTTCTACTCAAAATGCTTATTCTGATCTGTCTTTCCACTCAAAATGCTTATTTTGGTACCGCATTTCACTCAAAATGCTTATTCTGGTACTATCTTTCCACTCAAAATGCTTATTCTGGTACTGTCTTTCCACTCAAAATGCTTATTTTCCCACCATATTTTACTCAAAATGCTTATTCTGATACTGTCTTTCCACTCAAAATGCTTATTTTTCCACCATATTTTACTCAAAATGCTTATTTCTTTACTGTCATTTTACTCAAAATGCTTATTCTGATACTGTCTTTCCACTCAAAATGCTTATTCTGGTACTGTCTTTCCACTCAAAATGCTTATTTTGTACAGCCATTTTACTCAAAATGCTTATTCTGATAGTCTTTCCACTCAAAATGCTTATTTTGCACTGTGTTTCCACTCAAAATGCTTATTTTGTACAGCCATTTTACTCAAAATGCTTATTCTGATACTGTCTTTCCACTCAAAATGCTTATTTTGCACTGTCTTTCCACTCAAAATGCTAATTCTGGTACTGTCTTTCCACTCAAAATGCTTATTTTGTACAGTCATTTTTACTCAAAATGCTTATTCTGATACTGTCTTTCCACTCAAAATGCTTATTCTGGTACTGTCTTTCCACTCAAAATGCTTATTTTGTACAGTCATTTTACTCGAAATGCTTATTCTTGTACTGTCTTTCCACTCAAAATGCTTATTTTGTACAGCCATTTTACTCAAAATGCTTATTCTGATACTGTCTTTCCACTCAAAATGCTTATTCTGGTACTGTCTTTCCACTCAAAATGCTTATTTTGTACAGCCATTTTACTCAAAATGCTTATTCTAATACTGTCTTTCCACTCAAAATGCTTATTCTGATACTGTCTTTCCACTCAAAATGCTTATTTTGTACTGTCATTTTACTAAAAATGCTTATTCTGATACTGTCTTTCCACTCAAAATGCTTAATTTGTACTGTCATTTTACTCAAAATGCTTATTCTAATACTGTGTTTCTACTCAAAATGCTTATTTTGATAGTCTTTCTACTCAAAATGCATATTTTGGTACTGCCTTTCTACTCAAAATGCATATTTTGGTACTGCCTTTCTACTCAAAATGCATATTTTGGTACTAGCTTTCTACTCAAAATGCTTATTCTGACACTGTCTTTATACTCAAAACGCTCATTTTAAACTCTACATTTTTCCGCAAATTGTTTTTCCGCGTTCTATTATATGAATGTGTTGAGTAAAACGTGATGCTATCCGCGTTACCCCTGCTGAAGACGATGGAAGCCTCTGAGCAATATTGCTTGTCTTTCATGCCCAATATGGAATGGGACTCTTTAAGGGCCACAGCTGATAAAAAGCGTCCATAAATAAAACTCCGATTTAATTTATCCACCATACGTTATTCGCGATCTATGTTTGCTTGGAAATAATTAATTTTAAGCAATAAGTGCTTAGTTATATAAAGTCTGCGCAAACGGCATACAATGTTTAGCTACTGTTTACTTGCTCTTGCAAATAAAAGCAAAAATAAGAATATCAAACATTCGAGCTTGTGTGAACTTAGAAATGTGTAAACATGCAACGTATTAGCATGTGTGTACGTTTTCCTTCAATAAGCTTTTTGTATCCACTACACTTCAGAAGTTATAACAGATAATATATAATCCAATCAGAATGAAGAGATCTTCACAGCTATGCACAGAAAATTAATGATATATCCTTTATTAGCCATGTAAATATCCTGAACATATGGTATTTAAATCAAACGCGTTAGAGCAGTTTTTGAGAAAACAAAACCAATAAAAAAATTTCTGATGTGTTACACTCACATGACTTTCTCTACTCTTGTACAAACTATTTTTACAAACGCTTATTCTCCATATGCTTCATGTTAATCGAGACGTTAATCTTATTGCTAATTTTCTTGTAGATGCAAGGGAAATTGGTAGGCTTTAAGCGATAGTCAAATATTTTAAGAGCTGGTTGCTATGTGAAGTATTCCATCCTCTTTGCATTACCAGGACAAAAAAATGAATAACGAATTCCTGTTTGAGAAAACGTATGTCTCTTACCAGTTTACCAGTTATGCGAAAGTCGTTCACAATGAAGAATACTTTTGGACACACTCCCAGACAATTCGAGATATACATTACATTTATCATGAAAATATCTTAAACATATGATATTTTAATCAAAATCGTTAGAGCCGTTTTTGAGAAAATTAAAATTTTGGAAAAATGTTCAATGTAAAGGGTAATATGGGGTGAGGGATTTTCTTGAAAACCTTCGTGTCGCATCTCTGGAAGATACAAAACCTAAATACCAAGTTTGGTGTTTATCCGACAGTTCGTTTCTGAGTTATGCTGTTGACAGACAGACAGACACGAAGACACACACACGGACATTTCTCTACTACTATACGTAGTAGAGAAATTAAAAAAAATAAACATTTTAAGGGTGATTTGAGGAGAAAATATTTTATTAAAAATCGTGTCACATGCTGGAAGATGCTGAACATAAATACCAAACTTAGTATTTGTCCAACCTTTCGTTTGAGTCACGCTGTATGTACATGCTTACCAATTTAAATACTGGTATTTTTGTCTTCAAGATTGTTATATGTATAGATTACTTGATAATTAGGACTTAGAATTCTCATTGCATAAGCAATGATAAGTAAAACCTTCAAACACATCAAACTACTGTACAGCGGCATGAATTTTCAGATATTAAAATGGGATAATGAGAGTGAACGAACCCAAGAAAATATGGCATTTTTTTCGCTCCCAGTAGAACATATTCTAATTACAATTCTTCTACTTCACGGTTGTAGGCCGATTAGCCTGTTCCGGCTCCAAAATGTTGTGTCCATCTCTTTTTCCCGTATCCTTGGGGTCTGTAGTTATATGTTGCTCGGGGTATCCTATTTAATGACATTCTTTCTAAATGTTGTTTCCAGTTAGTTGTATATTCTATTATTACTTTATTTAGGTGATTCTTCTATTTTTACTTTCTCTACTACGTATAGTAAGTTGGGGAAGTATTGTATTCCACCGAAAAATTCGATACCGAGATTCACCGGAAATACATGTTTTGAAACCCGAATCCAAAAAAAGTATTTTTGGAAACATGTCCATGTGTGTGTCTGTGAACAGCATAACTCAGAAACGAACAGTCGGATAAACACCTAACTTGGTATTTAGGTTCAGTATCTTCCAGAGATGCGACACGAAGATTTTAAAGAAAATCCCCCCACCCCAGATTACCTTTTACATGGAACATTTTTCGAACATTTTAAATTTCTCAAAAATAGCTCTAACGATTTTGATTAAAATATCCTATGTTTAAGATATATTTATGACAAATGAAATGTATATATCGAATTTTCTGGAAATGTCTCCAAAAGTATTCTTCATTGGGAACGACTATTGCATAATTGGTAAACCGTAAGAGATAGACAAAATGTTACTACACAAAAAATGTAGATCGCGTTAAAATACACAATTTATGTCATTTACATTTTTTTTGTTGATGAACCATTTTCGAGATATTGCTTGTTATTCCGTTAAACTTTCCAATACTTATACTTTTTCTCAAATTCGTTATTATTTTTTTTGTGTCCTGGTAATGCAAAGAGAATGGAATACTCCACATAGCAACCAGCTCTTAAAATATTTGACTATCGCTTAAATCCTACCAATTCCCCTTGCATCTACAAGAAAGTTAGCAATAAGATTAACATCTCGATATCTCGATTAACATGAAGTATATGGAGAATAAGCGTTTGTAAAAATAGTTTGTACAAGAGTAGAAAAAGTCATGTGAGTGTAACACATCAGATTTTTAACTTTTGCTTTATTTCATTTTTATCCAGTCTTGTGTATCCAGCTATAGGTCTGAGAAATTTCATTTCAGCTGTCTGTATTCTTCTTTTAATTTGTGCTGTCACTGTCCATGTTTCAGACCCAGAAGTTACTGTGGGGATGGCCATTGCTTTATACAGTTTTATTTTGGAGTGTTTTATAACTTCATTTTTTAGTGTTTTCTTTATAGTTTCCGTTATGTAATTAAATTTATTTAAATTTTTATTAATGTCGTTTTCAGACCCATGTGTTATTTCACATCCTAGAAGATTAAATATTGACTCCTGTTGCATGCTTTTATTTTCTTTAATTATTTTAGAACGGACCGACTGAGTACCTTTAAATGCCATGAAATTTCCATGCTGTATGTTTTTTATATTAAATTTAGTTTGTATATCATCCTTTGAAGTTCCTCTACACTTTTCACTATTAATATCTGGTCACCTGCAGGACCATTGTCTTTACTGTTCTTGACCCCAAATTAATCCCTCCTACTGTTTGTTGCTTCCATGATCACGTACATATAGATTAAAAAGAGTGGTTGATATTCGGCAACCTTGTCTAACACCTTTTAGAATTATTGTGGGTTCTAGATTATCTATTACAGTTTTAGTTTTCACATATAAATTTCTAATTACATTTATTAAGTGTATTGGTACTTCTTTATTTTCTAATATTTCCCATAATTACTCACATTTTAGGCAGAATTAAATCTGAGAAGGATTAACCAGAATTAGGTTCTCTAATCACTTGAATCCAAGTTGGTCAAGGATGCGGTTTATATTAAAATGCAAGAACAGCAGTTTCTCTTTGCAAATGTGACCCCGACAGAAAATCCGAATGACAATAGCACTATGTTATTACGACTTGCACAAATTACTCCTTTGAATCCAATGCGCATTTTTCCCAAGCATTTTCCACATCGCTAAACTTAAAGATTGTACCCTTCATAAACCCTTGGATCAAATCTCTATCTTCTAAAAACAATGGTTACAGGGATTAACGTACTTTAAAACAAATTAATATCTTATCTGGTCACAGGCTGTCGTTATTGGTATTCTTGGCTATGTCCAACATGCTATTCATTTACTAATAAAAGTACATTCAAAGAAGCGTAATCTCTCCTATATGACCAGTTATTGGAAAATGGTTATTTTAAAGGTTAGGAAATTACACTCCGTCACGCTCTACTGGTGGTAAAAGATGCATGAAGCAATAAGAATCCAGGGATTTGAGCTTTTTCCGGAAAAGCTTCTCTGTATTTCAAACAAAGAACATGTGATTGCCTCCGCGGTCGAGTGGTCAGGGAACTGACTTCTCACCCGAAGATCTGGGTTTGTTTCCCGGCCTGAGGACTCTATCCTCCACATAGTCTGGAAGTATGGATATGAGAGTGAATGTGCGTGTAAAAATAAGTTAAAACCTATAGTAATCTAATCTGAAAGTTAAAAGAGTAAAATTACCATCAAATGTTTAAACCCCTGATATGACCATAGCAGTTAATGGGGGCTACGGAAATGAAAAAGGACCATACACAGATCCATATATATATATATATATATATATATATATATATTTATTGTGTGTGATCAAAAGTATCCGGACACCCCCACAAACATACGTTTTTCATCTTAGGTACATTTTGCTGCCACTTACTGCCTGGTACTCATTATTCGCTACCTCAGTAGTCATTAGACATCGTGAAACAGCAGAATGGGACGCTCCGTGGAACTCACGAACTTCGAACGTGGTCAGGTGATTGAGTGTCACTAGTGTCAGAAGTTTGTACTCGAGATTACCACAATCCTAAACATCCCTAGGTCCACTGTTTCTAATGTGATAGTGAAGTGGAAACGTGAAGGGACATGCACAGCGTACAGGCCGACCTCGTCTGTTGACTGACCGAGACCGCTGACATTTGTAGAGGGTCGTAAAGAGTAATAGGCAGACATCTATTCAGACCATCACACAAGAATTCCAAACTGCATCAGGATCCAGTCCGAGTACTATTACAGTTAGGCGTGAAGCGAGAAACTTTGGATTCCATGGTCGAGCGGCTGCTCATAAGCCACACATCACGCAGGAAAATGTCAAACGACGCCTCGCTTGGTGTAAGGAGCGTCAACATTACACGATTGAACAGTTGTAAAACGTTGTGTGGAGTGACGAATCAAGGTATACAATGTGGCGATCCGATGGCAGGGTGTGGGTATGGCGAATGCCCGGTGAACGTCATCTGCCAGCGTGTGTAGTGCCAACAGTGAAATTAGGGGGTGGTGGTGTTATGGTGTGCTCGTATTTTTCCTGGAGGGGGCTTGCACCCCTTGTTATTTTGCGTGGCACGATCACAGCGCAGACCTACATTGATATTTTAAGCACCTTGCTTTCCACTGTTGAAGAGAAATTCGGGGATGGCGATTGCATCTTTCAACACGATCGAACACCTGTTCATACTGCACGGGCTGTGGCGGAGTGGTTACACGACAATAACATCCCTGTAATGGACTGGTCTTCACAGAGTCCCGACTTGAATCTTATAGAACACCTTTGGGATGTTTTGGAACGCCGACTTCGTGCCAGGCCTCACCGACCTACATCGATACCTCTCCTCGGTTCCGCACTCCATGAAGAATGGACTGCCATTCTTCAAGAAACCTTCCAGCACTTGATTGAAAGTATGCCTGCGAGAGTGAACGTTGTCATCAAGGCTCAGGGTGGGCCAACACCATATAGACTTCCAGCATTACCGATGGAGGGCGCCACGAACTTGTCATTTTTAGCCAGGTATCCGGATACTTTTGATCACGTAGTGTGTGTGTGTGTGTGTGTGTGTGTGTGTGTGTGTGTGTACACATACAGAGTGGACCATTTAAGTGGACCGGAGTGGACCTCTATCTGTACAATATCTCCAAAACTAAGCGTTGTAGAAAGAAATGTCTTGAATAAAAGTTGTTTGATCTTATGGGGGAAAGTAAATGTCATTAGTAGGACGTTGTGATGATCATTTAGGGTCAATTTAATTTGACCCTAATTGTAGTTCGCATTTAAAAATTAAATTGACCCTAAAATGACCATTATAACGTCCTCCAAATAAAACACACTAATGACATTTACTTTACCGCATAATGTCAAGCAACTTTTATTCACGACATTTCTTTCTACAACTCTTAGTTTTGGAGATATTGTAGTGTCAACTTAAATGGTCCACAAGGACGGATTGACAAGTCCATGAATTTGACGAGAGATAGCCTTCTAATCACATATTTCTTGTTTGTACCCGCACCTTGCATCTATTCTGGGTATAATCGCAGAAATTCGTCATTTGTTTCTTAGAACATTGTTGAGAGCGTCTAAAATAAGCAGATGTGTGTTGCTTCGTAGAAAATGGAGAAAAGTGAATTTCGTCTTCTGATAAAGCACTACTTTTTGTGGGGTAAGACGGTGAAGGAAACGGAAGAAAAGCTAACAGGTATTATGGGAACTCTGCTCCATGACACGACATAGTTCACAGAATTTCGATGTTGGCCGTTCGGGCACAAGAGATGCCTTTGAGGTCACAGTACAAGAAACGTTGAACAAACTACACGATATTGGTTGGAAGACCGCCGAGTGAAAATCTGTAAGGTAGCCAAGACCGTAAACATCTCGAATGAACGGGTGTATAACATTCTGCACCAATTTTTGTGTATGAGAAAGCTGTCAGCAAGATGGGTGCTGTGGCTTCTCACAGTTGAGAACAAGCGGAATCGTGTGACCATTTCATAGGGATGTTTGAACGTGTTCCACAGCAACCCAAATAAGTTTTTGCGGCGTTATATCACAGGTGATGAAACTTGGATCCATTACTATCAACCTGAAACCAAATAACAATCAAAGTAGTGCATTTCCTTCGGCGAACCTGCTCCAAAGAAAACGAAAACCATTCCGTGGCAGGAACATTGATGGCAACTGTCTTATGGATTCACAAGGGGTGATAGACATCCACTACCTGGAAAACAGTAAAACGATCAGTTCATATTATGCCGCAATCCTGGACCAGTTTCACAAGGAGTTGTTAGAGAAACGACCCCATTTGGTAAAGAAAAAGGTTATCTTTTACCAGGATAAAGCACCCGCACACAAGTCAGCCATTGCCATCGCAAAAACTTGTGGAATTGGCCTACGAACTGCTACCTCACCCACCATATTCTTCAGATTTGGCTCCGAGCGACTTCTTCCTTTTCGCAAACCTGACAAATTGTCTCGCTGGGAAGAAATTCCCGTACAGTGAATACATCATGACAGAAACAAACTCATATTTTGTTGTAGACTTCAAAAAATCATATTTTTTGGAAAGCTTAAAAAAATTGTAGAAACGTTGGACAACGTGTATTGAATTGAAAGGTGACTATGTTAAGAAATAAAATTGATTTTTTTGAAAAAATGGTTATTTTCTTTAAAAGTCACTGACTTATCAATCCGCCCTTGCTTGCTCGTACAAATGCAAACGAAAAAAAATTCTTTTGAGTTCGTCTACTAGATGACAAACGAAAAAAAGTCTGACGTACTCGCATTCGGGAAGTCTCGGATTCGATCCCTAGTGACCGCCCACTCTGAACCATGGAACTTAGTGGTTTCCCGTGTCGGCAGGCGAATGCTTGAGTTGACCATGGCGTCATTCGAGGTCTTAGGGTACCATGCTAGCCTCAAATTCCCGAGGTCGCGGCGGAGGGCGATGGATTTTGTCGGGGTAAAAATGGGTCAGCTTTAGTTGTATTAGTATTAAACGTTCCTACGAAATATTCTGTGAAACAATAACACTAGTCTGCATGATATCGAATGACTGAAAACTAATAAGTGGTCCTGACTCACTTTTTATGCTGATTTCAAAACTGCTTTTAGTATTTTTTCTATCACGTACAGTTTTTTCACAATTTCACTTAAAAAAATATAGAGATATAAAGATACTGATTCCGCCACTACACGTAAAATTGGGATTGATGAAGCAATTTGTAAGGGCTCTACCACAGGATGAACCCTGCTTCAAGTACCTTTCCAAGAAATTTCTGTTCATTACACAAGACAAATTAAAGGCTGGAATTTTTGTTGGTCCTCAAATAAAGAAATTGATGAAGGATGAAGATTTTGAGAAGACAATGAATGAGAGAGAAATAGAAGAATGGACCGCCTTCCGATCAGTTACTGAAAACTTCTTAGGCAATAACAAAGATCCTAATTACAAGGCCATTGCCGAAACAATGTTGGAAAATTTCATGAAGAGTGGTTGTAAATGTACATTTTGCATTCACATATCGACTACTTTTCAGAAAATGAGGGAAATTATAGTGAAGAGCAGGGTGAACGTTTTCACCAAGATATTAAGGAAATGGAGAGGAGGCGTCAGGGGAGATGGAATGAAACTATGATGGCCGACTACTGTTGGATGTTGAGGAGGGACAGTCATCTTCAAGGATCTGCAAGGAAGTCAAAGAAGAGAAAGTTTGAAAAAAATTAAATGAAACACTTTAGCTTCTCGTTTTGTTAAAATGTAGTCGTGAAATAAATTAGGGCAGTTCTTGAGAGTATTCTTAAAATGTTTCTTGAATAAAAACTTACCTCGTGTGAAATAGTATTTGAATACGTTTCTACGCTCATTAGTAAAATTATCAAAATATTACTTATTTTGTGTAAAAACCTGACGTGATAAAAAAAACGGAAATTATTTCTGTATTAGCATAAAAAATTCGATTCAAGAACACCTACTTTTAAGAGATCATCTGACAAAAAGGTTGAAAATGCAGACTAGTGTAATTTGTTTATATGGAAACAAGGCAATTCCGACAATGTTCGGATAAAACGTTATCTAGCATCGCTATAAAATGCTAATCGGTAGAACAAGTCGGATGACTGTTACACACGAGATTTAAAAGCTAGAACCGTCACTTCTATAATAGAGAGAAAAGATCTTTAGGTCATACGGTAAGTGAAAGGTTGCCTTGATGGACGAGTCCTTAGGAGCACATTGTCATGATGCACTTGTCTAAATGATGCTATTGTGTCCGCATTAGACACACGAGGGAAGTTCCCCCAAGCTAAACAACCACAGAGTGGCTTAGGTAAGGAACTCGTCCCTAAACCGCAGAGATTATCGTCGTGGTCGTAAAGACGTGCCACGTTGTTTCTTTCCGTGGAGACCGTAGAGATTACAAACAGCAGAAGAGCAGGGCGCACTTTAGCAGAAGAGCGGTTTATCACACTTGCTCTCATTTCGTATTTATCTTGCCAAAATCTCCATCATCATCCTGCCAGTTTTTTACTTTCTCTACTACGTATAGTAAGTAGGGGAAGTATTGCATTCCACCCAAAAATTCGATACCGAGATTTCACCGGAAATACATGTTTTGAGACCTCCTGAATCCAAAAAAAGCATTTTTAGAAACATGTCCGTGTGTGTGTCTGTGTATGTGTGTGTCTGTGTGTGTGTCTGTGTGTCTGTGAACAGCATATCTCAAAAACGAACAGTCGGATAAACACCAAACTTGGTATTTAGGTTCAGTATCTTCCAGAGATGCGACACGAAGGTTTTCAAGAAAATCCCCCCACCCCAGACTACCCTTTACATGGAACATTTTTCGAAAATTTTAATTTTCTCAAAAATGGCTCTAACGATTTTGATGAAAATATCATATGTTTAAGATAAAGTCATGAGAAATGAAATGTATATCTCGAATTTTCTGGGAATGTCTCCAAA
The DNA here is from genome assembly GCA_030765065.1 of Deroplatys truncata. Lineage (NCBI taxonomy): Eukaryota > Metazoa > Arthropoda > Insecta > Mantodea > Mantidae > Deroplatys > Deroplatys truncata. The sequence goes on along the minus strand of CM060988.1, from coordinate 155,560,925 downwards.
AGTATTCTTCATTGTGAACGACTTTTGCATAACTGGTAAACCATAAGAGATAGACAAAATTTTACTACACAAAAAATGTAGATCGCGTTGAAATACACAACTTATGTCATATACATTTCTTTTGTTGAGTGAACCGTTTTCGAGATATTGCTTGTTATTTCCTTAAATTTTCCAATACTTATACTTTTTCTTAAATGCGTTATTCATTTTTTTTATGTCCTGGACATGCAAAGAGAATGGAATGCGCCACATAGCAACCAGCGTTAAAATATTTGACTATCGCTTAAAAGCTACCATATTTCCCTTGCATCTACAAGAAAATTACCAATAAGATTGACATCTCGATATCTCGATTAACATGACGCATATGGAGAATAGGCGTTTGTAAAATTAGATTGTACAAGAGTAGAGAAAGTCATGTGAGTGTAACACATCAGATTTTTTTACTTTCTCTACTACGTATCTACGTTCAGTATTTTCCAGAGATGCCACACGAAGGTTTTCTAGAAAATCCCCCACCCCAGACTACCCTTTACATGGAACATTTTTCGAAAATTGTAATTTTCTCCAAAACGGCTGTAACGATTTTCATTAAAATGTCATATATTTAAGATATTCTCATGACAAATGAAATGTATATCTCGAATTTTCTGGGAATGTCTCCAAAAGTATTCTTCATTGTGAACGACTTTTGCATAACTAGTAAACCATAAGAGATAGACAAAAGTTTACTACACAAAAAATGTAGATCGCGTTAAACTACACAATTTATGTCATATACATTTTTTTGTTGTTGAGTGAACCATTTTCGAGATATTGCTTGTTATTCCCTTAAATTTTCCAATACTTATACTTTTTCTCAAATTCGTTATTCATTTTTTTTCGTCCTGATAGTGCAAAGAGAATGGCATGCTCCACATAGCAACCAGCTCTTAAAATATTTGACTATCGCTTAAAGCCTAGCAATTCCCCTTGCACCTACAAGAAAATTAGCAATAATATTAACATCTCGATTAACATGAAGCATATGGAGAATAAGCGTTTGTAAAAATAGTTTGTACAAGGATAGAGAAAGTCATGTGAGTGTAACACATCAGATGTTGCGTCGTTGGCTCTTTTTCTTCGTTACATTTAGTTCAGATTCTGTATAGTAATAAATTAGGACCCTGACTGCAGTTTTGAAGTTGAAATCGCCTCTCTATCCTTGAAATTAATCTATTTTTTTCGTTATTTTTTTCAGTCGTCAATCAAATTGCTTCTTGAGGTTCAAACTTTAGCCAATTACTTTGATATAGCACCCTTAGCAATAACAAGTAGAGTATGTTAGACAGGTAGTCAATCAAAGTGGTACTACAGTGAAAGTATTTCATCGTAATGCACTTGTTTACTTTCTATACCACGCATATAGTAGGCAGAGAAGGTATTGCATTCCACCCAACAATTCAATACCGATGTTTCAACGGAAATACAGGTTTTTGAGGCCCCCAGAATACAAAACACAGCATTTTTAGAAAAAAAAGTCTCTCTGTGTGTGACTTTGAACAGCATATCTAAAAACGAAAAGTCTAATAAATACCAAACTTGGTATTTAGGTTCAGTACCTTCCAAAGATACGACACAAAGATTTCCAAAAATGTCCTCCACCCCAAACTACCCTTTACTTGGAACATTTTTCGAAACCTTTGATTTCCTAAAACAATTGCTTTAATGATTTTGTATAAGTACCATATATTAAAAATATTTACATGAACAAGTAAAATGTATATTTTGAATTTTCTTGGAATAGCCTGTGAAGTCCTCTTCATTCGGAGGGGATTATATAAAATCTTATATAAACGGTAAGCGTTAAGCGATAGACGAAAATGTCCTACACCAAAAAAATGTAGATCTGTTTGAAACACACAATTTATTTCAAATAAGTTTTTTGTGGCATAAGCCATTTCTGAGATATCCGTTATTAAAAGTTCGAATTGTTCATACTTGGTCATTCTCTTAAAGTCCTGTCAACATTCAGATGTTTCTCGCGATTGCGTGGAAGCAGTATGGGATTATAAGGCCAGCATATAGCGTCCACTTTTTAAACATTTGACTGTCGCTGTTCCCTTGTATCTATAAAGAAACGTGTAATGTAGCTATTTCTGCAAATCTTGATTAAAATGAAGAATATAGGAAAATAAGCTTTCGTAAGAATAATTTGTATATCCGCTAATAAGTGATAGAGGGAAGAGATAGTTATGTAAATCTAACACATCAAATTTTTTCTGAAGTAATTCATAATTTATTAGAAAGTTAATCATGTTATAAGATCCCGAGGTCGCGGGTTCAAATCCGGCGGAGGGCGATGACTTTTTTCGGACATAAGAACTCTTAGTATAGATTTCTTTGGAAGGGAACATGATTTACGGCACGCAAAAGAACCTTAATCTGATAAAGAGGCCTCTGAGCAAAAGTTTCCGGTCTTTCACGCCCAGTATCGAATGGGACGCTAACACCATAGCAGTTAAAGCGCGTCCGTAAATTAAAAAAAAATGTTATAAGTTTGACAGATTTTAAACAAAAATTTGAAATTTGGTTCCAAAGTTTCGAAAACTACACCGCAAAGAGACTTTCCTGTAGATTATTAAAACGGGAGAACAAATTTTCTCACAGGAGCTACCTACTCCATTCAACATTTGGAAGTTTTTTAGAAATTTATCGAAAATATCTGGAAAAGAAAAATTAGAATGTCCCAAATTTGCAGGTTGGTCCACTTAAAATCAACATGCTGATTACTATTTGAAAGCTTTACCTGCATGTTTGAATATACTGGGTGAAAGGGCTATTATTCCTATAATTGAAACCGGAGATAGAAAAAGAATTCGTTGAAAATGTGTATGAACATCTCTTTCGTATATTTGTAGAAAAACACTTTGAAATACAGAGACTTTTGGCAATAACCCGCGTTCTTGCGGGTGAGAAAATTCAGGTAAGGTTAGGTCAGGTCCGCCACAGAATACAATGCATGCTTTGTTTTCGTTGCCGTTGCCAATTTGTTACTGTACTACCGGAGAAATATTAACGTTGCTAATGATATGTACGGTGCCTTCGCTTTATGACAAGGCCGTGGATCTCGCGAATGCGTGCTCCGCACACAGTCTACTACACTGCGTGGTTTTCCGTTCCGTAACTCCCGCGTTACTTATTCACGAGTGTTACTAACATATACGTAATGAGTACTAACCTTGTTATAAGTGTTGAAAGTGGTGTGCATCTGCACGAAGAAATTCTTGACATCGTTGGATGAAATTACCATTCACATGCATAAGTTCTTCTTGCGTAATGTTCATAATTTCTGATTTTATATGTCCTTAAGTTCGTCTGTGGTGTAGGGATTCTTCCTATAAACTTTATTTTTAGGCTTTAGTGATCCCATTGTTCTAAATTTATTGACCATTGTCTCTACCCGGAACTGGATAACCAGGAAATTGCTGCTGAAATTGTCTACACATCCATCTACATGATTCAGTTTTCACGTATGTATCGTACACAAAAAGACACTGTTCAAGCGCAAATTTGTTGGCAGGCATTTCTGTGGACTAATAAGTGAATAACATTCCTAAAGAATTAACACACACGTTTTGTCGAGACACTTCACAACACGAAGACAAAGCAACGACTGAGTCAGCTCACAGCTGATAAACGTACCCTTGATCGTCCTGCACCACTGCTGTGCTGTGGCATATAAGGCGGTTGTAGCTTGATATAAAACTAAGGCACTGCAGTTACCAACTCATGTCTTTCGTGTATTTTCAGCGAAATGTTAAATGCTTAATGACAGCAGCTAATCAGAGTATAAAAGCTTATTCTAGAATCCATTTCTCATTACGTGAATACCTGAAGTGCTTCATAGCAAAACAAATATAGGTACTTTCTGAAAATGTTGGCGTAAATATATTGCTGTGAGATAATTTATGTATGTGTGTAGCTATAGTTTTATTCAATTGCACAGAGTTTAAAGATGCCTTTGCTTACCCTCTGATGTAGTAGGTTTGTTTTTGCTACGTATGGAATACCATACGTCATTATATCTTTACGTTATTTGCACCATGCTTTGGGCGTCAATTTGAAGTAGGTTGTATTGAAGGAGTTGTATTATAGTTCAAATGTTGGGGAGCCAAACTTGAAGTTGGTTGCAATTGCACGTATAGTACCCGGTAGCCTTCGACCCCCAAAAATTAAAAAATATCAGCTTTGTAATTTGACTGTTTCTTTAAATATTATATATTTATGTTTGCCTCGGTTGCGTCAGTATTATTGTTAGAGACATGTTTCTCTTTGCAAGGTTGTGGTGCGACTGAAGAATGTAGGCTTACACAGATTATAACTTTATTTCACTCCTTTTATTAATGCTTGACACGATTTAAATAACACTTCACAGATGTAGAGAGCTGTGAGATTTTTTTAATTAATTACTTGCAATTTTTAACACGTAAACTATTTTCATCTCACACTGAATACAAATTAAATTTCTCGAGGACTGTCTACAAACGACGACTTCCTTTCTACCGCCTAAATTTGTAAATTTCTGTATTTCAAGTCTCTGATTGGCCAATCCTACTCCAATAGAATACTTTAATTTAACTTAAGCTTTTTTTCTGGTTGTTGTTGATTGGCTATTTTATAAACTGTCTCAAAATTTACATTATTGTTGCTGCAATAATGACTAGTAGCACTATTAAACTCTCTTACTCATTATTGCCTCATTGTTACCTCATTGTTACCAACTTTTAACCTATTATTCTCACAGCTCCTACATTATTAAATTACGTAATACATTCACATAATATTATTACATGTATACAATGACTGTAATATACACTTTTGATATATTGTTACATACACATATTGCTTTAAGGCGGGCTGTTATTGAATTTATATATTATATAATTAGACTGAAATCATTTAAGTGTTAAAATACTGTCTCACCTCCCCTTAATATAGCTCTTCTGTAGGTTCCAATCAGATGGCGATTATTCGGCGGTTACGCACTTTCAGCCTTGGAACGACGACACATTTTTAATATTGGTGATATGCAAATTCGCAAGAAAAGCACTTAGCAAGAAACAAGTTTATGTTATTACAGCATTCGCTGTCAAAGATTATATGGAAATCTTGTCCCAATTCTTTCTCCTAATTTGCATATAAAATCGGTCAGTTAGCCAAATGCTGGAAGAGAGCTATTGTAGCATTCCTTTCATTCTACTATCTTCTTAAAAGTGGGTTTATCCCACAGAATTAATGCCTCTTTTTTCCTCAAAATATTTTACATTAGCGGTTCAGAAGTCCAGATGATTATTACACGCGTATTAATTTTAAGACAAAAGCAAACTTTGGTTGAAAGTCTTAAAATCCATAATTCAGAAATATTAAAAATGAATTTTTACTACAATGCAATCGCTTGATATAAAGACAACTCTCGTTTAGGATATTTTTACTTTCTCTACTACGTATAGTAAGTAAAGCATTGTATTCCACCCAAAAATTCGATATCAAGATTTCACCGTATATATATGTTTTGAGGCCCCCAGAATCCTAAAAAGCATTTTAGGAAACGTGTCCGGGTCTGTGTGTCTGTCTGTGAACAGCATAACTCAGAAACGAACAGTCGGATAAACACCAAACTTGGTATTTAGGTTCAGTATCTTCCAGAGATGCGACACGGAGGGTTTTCAAGAAAATCTCCCTCCCCAGATTACCCTTTACATGGAACATTTTTCGAAAATTGTAATCTTCACAAAAATGGCTATAACGATTAAGATATTTTCATGACAAATGAAATGTATATCTCGAATTTTTTTAGGAATGTCTCCAAAAGTATTCTTCATTGTGAACGACTTTTCCATAACTGGTAAACCATAAGAGATAGACAAAATTTTACTAGACAAAAAATGTAGATCGCGTTAAAATGCACAATTTATGTCATACACTTTTTTTTGTTGAGTGAACCATTTTCGAGATATTGCTTGTTATTCCCTTAAATTTTCCAATACTTATACTTTTTCTCAAATTCGTTATTCATTTTTTTATGTCCTGGACATGCAAAGAGAATGAAATACTCCACATAGCAACCAGCTCTTAAAATATTTGACTATTGCTTAAAGCCTAGCAATTCCCCTTGCACCTACAAGAAAATTAGCAATAAGATTGGCATCTCGATATCTGGATTAACATGAAGTAGATGAAGAATAAGCGTTTGTAAAAATAGTTTGTACAAGAGTAGAGAAAGTCATGTGAGTGTAACACATCAGATTTTTTTATTCAGGAGCCTCATAATATATATTTCCGGTGACGTCTCGGTATCGAATTTTTGGGTGGAATGCAAAACTTCCGCTACTAACTATACGTAGTAGAGACAGTAAAAATACAAATTTTGTAACATTTGCTATTACGAGATATTATTATTATTATTATTATTATTGGTTAGAATTTTGAACTAGTTTGCATTTATTTTTAAATAGCAAGTGCTATACGATATCTTTTTCTCCTGGTCATATAAAGAGTGGAAATTCAAAGTCGTCAAGTAACCACCTGCTTTTCAAATATTTGACTATCACTTAAGCCTCCTCTATTCCTCTTATACCTAAAATGAAATGTGTAACAATGTGTGTATGTGAACATAAGTTTCTTTTCTGTTTATTCTCCAAACTGGTTTAAATGCTGTTTGTATATGAAGTTGCTGAGAAAGCAGTCAATTGTTATCTGCTAGGCCCATGATAAGGCTCGTCCGGAATAGTGTGTAAGCAGCATTTCTGATATACCAGCTGGTGTTTGTGTGTTTTGTTGAATCCGAGCTCGCACTAATATTTCGTCTACCAGAATATCTCTTAGCACTCTGATTGTCACATTCACCAGAGTGCCTGATTTGTTTCAAAGATTAAAGCATTTGGCGTTTAAGTTCAGAATCTTTAAAGGAAGTTACATGAAGATATTCAAGAATATCCCTCCACCCCAAATTACCCTTTACTTCGAACATTTTCGTTATTTTTTAATTTTCTCTTTTGTCAAACATGCCTCTAATATTTTTAATTAAAATTCTGTATGTTGAAAATATTTGCACGGCTAATAAAATGTATATGTTGAATATTCTGGGAATAAACTTGTGAAAATCTCTTCATTCGAAACTAATTTTGTATAATTTTGTATAACTGGTAAACCATAAGAGACAGACAAAAGGTTACTGCACAAAACCGCTAGATCTCTTTAAAAAACACAGTTTATTTCAAATAATGTTTACAGCATCAGCCATTTCCGAGATATTTGTTGTTATTGTTTAGAATTTTTCAATACTTTGCCATTTTTTGAAGTGTTCACTATTAATTTGCGATGTGGAGCGTGGACTTTCAGCGTCAGCATATTGTGACTTTGTCCAGGTTTTCTACTGTCACTTTTCTCAGCTTTCGCTGTCACTGTTTCATTTTTATGTAGTTCACCTTTTCTGGGGGTTCACTTCACTAATGTCACTTTGACCAAGGTGAACTAGTTCAATTTCCCGTCCCTTCACTTCTTCCTTCGTGACGCAACCTCTTCATGCCGGACGCTTCACTTCACTCGGGAGTCAAACACAAGACCTCCAGAACCCCGTAGCTCCGCAGCAGCACTCGATGCACGTCGCAACAGTAGTCACCAATTCGCTCAGAGAATCGCTCACTGATTGACTCACTCACTTGAACTTCTCAACAACACAACACTTCGCATTCGATTCGACTACGCGACTGCCGCGAGAGAACTCGCTTATATACGGCTGCAGTATTCTTGGAAAGTCATGCTGAATGTTCTGGAAAGCCTGAGAACAATACAAGGATCCCAAACGATCACCTTACGGCTAAAAGGCCTTCCTGAAATTGTTTACAAGAGCTGGAAACTCTTCCCACTAATATACCGGCTAGTACAGCGTTGAAGGTCACGGCATCGACGGCTGGCTTTGCTACAATGTGAAGATTTGACTATAGCTTCAGCCTCCTCTTTGTATCTACAACGAACGAAATCTACAGAAATCTTCGACTCACCGGTTGCCTCTTTATTTAGGCGCTGAGGTGCCACTCAGGTTTTGTCACGGGTGTCAACAACTACTAACAATTTCTACTAACCGTGATGCTTGTGCGGAACCCGTGTATAACCAAAGCGTTTTGCATCCCTATGAGGAAACTATTTAGCTTCTGAGGATGATAGTCATAGGGGGTAGTGAGTGCGGTGCCGTCCCTTAAAAGAATCATTTACTAGATGTTTCGAGACCGATTTTTTCTCACTTACAGTATTTCAGTGTATCGTCTTTCAGTATTTATCATGCTTGTTAGGACTTCTCACTCCTACTGCGACAAACTACAGACTTACTGGCTCTTTGTTACAGTATGTTTTTTGGTGGTGGCGAGAAAATATCTACGCGCGGGAACATAGGCACGTGTAAAGACGATCTTATACAATTAGAATAAGTAACTTGTAATTTGTCTGAGATTAGCATTAGATCAGTAACTATAGTTTTCTCCCATAAGTTGTCACTGCAGGGCTAACCTCTGTTCTTTCCAGTTTTCTGTTTTCCCCATAATCTCCGCGTATGATCGCAATAATGACTATGTATCTCCTTGTGCGCAGAACGGTTTTTCCCGTATGTTATTCCTTCAGTGGGTCTCCTAGTAAGCGTTTTCCTCTTATCCATACTTACAGCCAATTTCGCCCACTCTTCCTGATTAATTTCCATACCTAATTTCTTCTTTGTAGTAGTAGAAGATATATTGCCAAACAATCTTAAGTGCTGAGACTGCTATTTTTACAGTTTATATATAGTAAGTGGAAGTATATGCATTCCGCTTCAAAATTCTGAGAATTCATCGGAATTGAGGTCTCTTGAATAAACAATATGCACTTTTTGCTTTTTCTGCTACAGATAGTAAGTGGGGGAAGTATTGCATTCCACCAAAAAATCCATGCCAAGATTTCACCGAAAATACATGTTTTGGGATCTACTTGAATCCAAAAAAAAAGCATTTTTAGAAAAAGGTGCGTGTGTCTTTATGGCTGTGAACAGCAAAACGAAAAGTCGGATAAATACCAAACTTCTTATTTAGGTCCAGTATCTTTCAAAGATGCGACACAAACATTTACAAGAAAATCCCTCCACACAAGACTACCCTTTAGATGGAACATTTTTCGAAAATTTTGATTTTCTCAAAAATGCCTCAAACGATTTTGATTAAAATATCACACATTTAGGATGTTTTTATGATAAATCAAATGTATATCTGGAATTTCTGGGAAACTCCCCAAAAGTCCGCTTCATTCTGAATGGCTTTTGCATAACTGGTAAACCGTAAGAGATAGATAAAACACAATTTATGTCTAATACTATTTTTGTGGAGTGAACCATTTTCGAGATATTTCTTGTTATTTGTTTGAATTTACCAATACTGTACTTTTTCTCAAATGGGAATTCGTTATTCGCTTTTTTTATGCCCTTGACATGCAAAGAGGACGGGCTCCACATAGCAACCAGCTCTTAAAAGATTTGACTATCGCTTAAAGCCTACCGTATTCCCCTTGCACCTACAAGAAAATTAGCAATTAGATAGATTCTGCAAATGTTTATCTCGATCAACATGAAGTAGATGGAGAATAAGCGTTGTAAAAATAGTTTGTACAAGAGTAGAGAAAGCCTTGTGGGTGCAACACTTCAGATTTTTTTTAAAAAAAATGACTAAGAACCGCATAATTAAAAAAGAAATGTCGGGTAAACACCAAAGTTGGTATTGATGTTCAGCATCGTTCAGGGATACAACACAAAGGTTTTCGAAAAAATCTATCAATCCGGAATTTCCCTTTATATGGGATTTTTTTTTATTTTCCCAAAAATGACAAGCGATTTTGATTAAAATACCATATATTTAAGATACTTATATGACAGTGTATACCTTGAATCTTCTACCAAAAATTTGTGAAGCCTGCTTTATTCTGAATTAATTTGTGTAATTTTATTAAATTGATCAGCCATAAGAGATAGACAAACACTTACTGATAACTGCATAATTAAAGTATTAAGTCGCCATTCGTTTATTTCCTGTGGTGATGCAGAGTAGAAATTGAAAGCCAGCACATAACAACCCGCTTTTTAACGATTTTACTATCGCGTGAGCCCCCTTGTGCCTAAAACAAATGTCTAGTGAAACTATGTCTGCAAACCTTCTCTCAATTAATAGGAAGTGAAAGAAGAATAAGCTTTGTTTAAGAATTATTGCTACAAAACTGTAGAGAAAGCGATGTGAACGTAAAACACATATGCATTCATTCCCGCACATATATGTCGATTAGTATGGCCATAAAAAGGACCCAAGGCTGTGAAAACAACAAATATAGATCCTGAGCGATCAAATAAAAATCTGATGTGCTACATTTACATGACTTTCTCTACCTTTCATCGTTTATTAGCGAGTCTAGAAACTATTCTTACTAAAGCATATTTTTCCATCTACTTAGTATTAATCGAGATAAACGTTTGCAGGAATAGCTACATTCTTAAAGATACAAAGGGAATAGCGATAGTCAAATGTTTAAGAACTCACGATATGCTGGCCTTAAAATTCCATGCTCTTCGCATGTAGTCACAAAAAACACTGAAAATCGACAGGATTTTAAAAGAATGAAGTATTGAACTTGTTAAACCAATAATAACGGATCTCGAAAATGACTTATGCCACAAATAAAGTTATTTGAAATAAATCGTGTGTTTCAAAGAGAACTAAATTTGTTGTGTTAGTAGGTTTTCGTCTATCGCTTAACCTTTACCAGTTATATAGGATTATACCAAAATTCCTTCCGAATGAAGAGGACTTCAAAGGCTGTTCCAGAAAATTATATATACATTTTATTTGTTATGTAGGTACTTTAATGTATGGCATTTTAATCAAGCCGTTAGATGCATTTTTTTTAGAAAATAAAAAAAATTACAACACTATTCCATGTTGAGGCAGTATTTTTAACACTAAAATGATTTCAGTCTAATTGTATAAAATAAATTCAATAACAGCCCGCCTTAAAGCAATATATGTATGTAACAATATATAAAAAGTGTATATTACAGTCATTATATATGTTTATATTATTGTATACATGTTCAATAACGTTATGTGAATATATTACGTAATTTAATAGTGTAGGGGCTGTGAGAATAATAGGTTAAAGGTTGCTAACAATGAGGTAACCTTGAGACAATAATGAATTAGAAAGATTAAATGCTACTGCTTATTCTTGGAGCAACAATAATGTAATTTTTGTGACAGTTTATAAAATAGCAATCAACAACCAGAAAAAGCTTTAGTTAAATGAAGGTATTCTATTGGAGTAGGATTAGTCAATCAGAAATTGAAAAGGAAAAACATTTACAAATTCAGAAGTCAGTTGCCTGCAAACAGTGTTCCTAACCGGACGCGAGACATGTCCTCGAGAAATATAACACGTATTCATGTGAGACGAAAATAGTTTACGTGTTAAAAAGTGCAAGTATTTAATAATTAAAGAATCTCACAGCTCTCTATATCAGTGAAGTGTTATTTAAATCGTATCAAGCATTAATAAAAGGAGTGAAGTAAAATTATAATCTGTGTAAGCCTACATTCTTGCCGCATCACAACCCTGCCAAGACATCCATGTCTCTAACAATAATACTGACACAGCCGAGGCAAACATAAATATTAAATATTTAAAGAAAAAGTCAAATTGCAAAGTTAATATTTTTTAATTTTTGGACGAAGGGTACTGGGTACCATACGTGCAGTTGCAACTACTTCAAGTTCGGCTCCCCAACAGTTGAAATATAATACACCTCCTTCAATATAATCTACTTCAAATTGACGCCCAAAGCGTGGTGCAAATAACGTAAAGATATAATAACCTTCTTCAAATTGGCTTCCATACGTGGGGCAAATAACAATACAACAAAACATCATCTTCAAGTTAAAGGAAAGATTGGGATGGTGGATTTTCTTTAAAATCTTCGTTTCGCATTTTTGGAAGATACTAAATACCAAGCTTGGTGTCTATCCGAATTTTCGTTTTTGAGTTGTGTTGTTCTCTCTCTCTATCTAACACACACACACACTCAAACACACACACACACACACACACACACACACATACAAATCACGGGCCTTTTTCTAAAAGTCTGATGACGTCATACATTCATATCACTTTCACTACCTTCTATTGTTTATAAATGGATATAGTACAAACTATTCTTACTCATACATATTTTTCTATCTACTTCATTTTAATCGTGATAAACCTTTGCAGAAATAGTTACATTAAATATTTCGTTATAGATACAAAGGGAATAGCGATAGGGAATAGCACAGTCAAATGTTTATGAACTGTATGCTATATGCTGACCTTACAATTTCATACTGTTTCCATACAGTCGCGAGAAACAACTGAATGTTGACAGGACTTGAGAATGTTCAAGTATTGAGAATTCGAACCATTAATAACGGATATCTTAGAAACGGTTTGTGCTACAAAAAACTTATTTAAAATAAATTGTATGTTTTAAACAGATCTATGTTTTTAGGAAAGGTAGAATCAGATGACTGAAAAACTCAATGCCATAGCCGGGATTTGAACCACGGATCTCCCGGTCTCCGTCCGGTTGCTCTAACCACTGAGCTACCATAGCAACAGCCTGGCACGACATTAAATTCTCCAACCTTTTTCTACCTTTCCAAACTTGCCCAACACAAGACTTGTGTGGAAGAACAAATAATTCCATTAATTGACCTAATAGTGTTTGAAACTATGAAGCCCGGTACTTTAAGTACTTACAACATTGTAAGTCGCCATTGGGGTATGTCATCTCAATATAATTTGAAATCTCCTTGTTGCGAATCAGTTGGGGAATTTAATGTCGTACCGGCAAGTCGCCATGGTAGCTCAGTGGTTAGAGCAACCGGATGGAGACTGAGAGATCCGTGGTTCAAATCCCGGCTATGGCATTGAATTTTTCAATTGTCTGATGTTACCTTTTAAACCTTGCCCAACACACGGCTTGTGTAGAAGAACAATTAATTCCACTTTATTTTTTATTTACTACGTTTTCATCTATCCTTTAACCGTTATCAGTTAAACTAGGTTATAGAAATTCCTTAAAAATGAAGAGGACTTCACAGGCTATTCCCAGAAAACTGAATATATAAATGTTATTTGTGATGTAAATATCTTTAATATTTGGCATTTTAATCAAAATCGTTAGGGCCATGTTTGAAAAAGTCAAACGTTTTGAAGAATCTCCATGGAATGGGTAGTTGGTGCGGAGGGATTTTCCTGAAAATCTTTGTGTCATATCTTTGTAAGGTACTGAATTTAAGTACCAAGTTTGGTGTTTATCCAACTTTTAGTTTTTGAGTTATGCTCAGAACAGACACACACATATACGGACTTTTTTCTAAAAATGTTTTTTCTGCATTCAGGGAGCCTAATACAGTACTTCTCATACTATATTTACAGAGATAGCCAAAAAACTACGAACCGGCTGCGCGGCGTTTTTCCTGTCCGCGTCCTCGGCGCTCGTTGCCGTCTGCCGCTATCATAGAAAGGCGCGGATGAAACTATACAACATTTTTAAAACTACATTTAAAGGCTTTACTTACCAACTTTATGAAAGGAGATGCTGAAACTATCCATCACTCGCCGTAGTTCAGGTTGAGAAATGCTGGCAATTTCCCGGCGGATATTTTGTTTTAATTCTTCCAGGATGTGTGGGTTTGACTTGTACACTTCTATGTTTTAAGTTACCCCAGAGATAGCAATCGTAGGGAGGTTAGGTTGGGCGTTCGAGGGGGCCACAAATCTCTACTAATAATTCTGTCCTCAAATACACTTTCATAACGTTGGTAAGTAAAGCCTTTAAAAGTAGTTTAAAAATGTTGTATTGTTTCATCCGCGCCGTTCTATGATAGCGGCATACGGCAACCAAGCGCCGAGGACGCTGACAGGAAAAGCGCCGCGCAGGCGGTTCGTAGTCTTTTGGCTCTCCTTTTAGTACAGAAAGTAAAAATGCACAACACAAACGCTATATATCGGACTATAAAACCCTTCTTCAGGCTAAGAGATATGTAAACACAAGCTTGACAGTAACACGTGGCGGGAATACTGAACGAAAGCGTTATTTAACATACAGGCTTGAAGGAGAAACTTTGTGACAGAATAGAGAGCCTAAATCTTGATCGAAAGATGGCGTTGTTGAGGATCTCAATGTTTTTACTTTCTCTACTACGTATAGTAAGTAGTGGAAGTATTGTATTCCACCCAAAAATTCGATACCGAGATTTCACCGGAAATATATGTTTTGAGACTCCCTGAATCCAAAAATGCATTTTTAGAAACATGTCCGTGTGTGTGTGTGTGTGTGTGTGTGTGTTTGAACAGCATAACTCAGAAACGAACAGACGGATAAACACCAAACTTGGTATTTAGGTTCAGTATCTTCCAGAGATGCGACACGAAGGTTTTCAAGAAAATTCCCCCACCCCATACTATCCTTTACCTGGAACATTTTTCGAAAATTTTAATTTTCTCAAAATGGCTCTAACGATTTTGATTAAAATATCATATGCTTAAGATATTCTCATGAAAAATGAAATGTATACTTCGAATTTTCTGGGAATGTCTCCAAAAGTATTCTTCATTGTGAACGACTTTTGCATAACTGATAAACCATAAGAGATAGACAAAATTTTAATACACATAAAATGTAGATCACTTTAAAATACACAATTTGTGTCATATACATTTTTTTGTCGAGTGAACCGTTTTCGAGATATTGCTTGTTATTCCCTTAAATTTTCCAATACTTTTTCTCAAATTCGTTATTCATTTTTATTATGTCCTGGACATGCAAAGAGAATGGAATGCTCCACATAGCAACCAGCGCTTAAAATATTTGACTATCGCTTAAAACCTACCATATTCCCCTTGCATCTACAAGAAAATTAGCAATAAGATTAACATCTCGATTAACATGAAGCATATGGAGAATAAGTGTTTGCAAGAATAGTTTGTACAAGAGTAGAGAAAGTCATGTGAGTGTAACACATCAGATTTTTTATTCAAGGATATATGTTAATAACTGCACCTATTGTAAATGAAATCAAAACTACATAATAGCGATCAGGTTGTGTAGACTCGTGCAATTTGAACGGGGGTTAAAGACTTGTTCCATTTTGGAACAGGAAAAGTGAGATGGCCAAGTGAGTGGGATGATAGATATCCTGCAGCATATCAGCTAGCAACGCATTTCCTCGCTTTGACTGATATCAGCCCCTTCCAGCTTCTGTCGGCCATTGCTATGATCTCGGCATTCACATGCGGACCGCTCAATACAGACTCGAGCGAGGGCTGTGTAGCCCAGCAAAGCAATGTAGCGGCTATCCTTCTCTCCAAGTTCAGAGTGAAAACATTTATGGCCATTCTGAACAGCAGTGGTTGCCTGTTTGTATTATCATCTTTTTGCTTTCCCTACTACGTACTGTACTAAATAGAGGAATTATTGCATTCCGCCCAAAAATTTGATACAGAAGCTTCACCAGAAATACACCCTTCAGGCTCCTTGAACCCAAAAGAAAATGACTTTTAGAAAAGGGCCCACGTGTGTGTCTTGTCTCTCAATAGCGTAATTAAAAAAATTAAAAGTTTAGTAAATACCAAACTTTGTATTTAAGTTCAGCATCTTTCAAAGATACCACGTGAAGGCTTTCAAGAAAATCTCCCTACCCCAGACTACCTTTATATGGAAAGAATTTCATATTTTTGATTTTCTCAAAAATGGCTAACGATTTTGGCTAATATGCCATATTACCAAATTCATAACATTTTCAGGTAATAGAGATGGAGTTTAAGAGATAGATAAACATTTACTACATAAAGATGATAGACTCGTCAAATCACACAATATACCTACGTCAAATTTTTGTGGTGTTAACCATTTTGGAGATATTCTTTATTATAGGCCTGAATTTCCAATTACTTCAATAGGTAAGTAGGGGAAATATTGCATCCCACCAAAAAATTCGATACTGAGATTTCACCGGAAATACATGTTTTGAGATGCCCTGAATCGAAGTAAAGCATTTTTGAAATTAAAGTAAATTGAGTTTTATTTATGGACGCTCTTTAACTACTATGGTTCTTAGCGTCCCATTCCATATTGGGCGTGAAAGACCGGTTATTTTGCTCAGAGGCCTCTTTATCAGGCTTGAGGT
This sequence comes from Deroplatys truncata, assembly GCA_030765065.1. Classification (NCBI taxonomy): domain Eukaryota; kingdom Metazoa; phylum Arthropoda; class Insecta; order Mantodea; family Mantidae; genus Deroplatys; species Deroplatys truncata. The sequence continues at coordinate 155,544,651 of CM060988.1, read as the reverse complement.
TCTTTTACGTGCCGTAAATCTACGACACGGGACCACCGCCTTTACTTCCCTTCCGAAGGAAGCCATGCTAAGGATTTTTACGCCCGAAAAAATCCATCGCCCTCCGCCGGGTTTGAACCCGCGACCTTGGGAACTAGAGGCTAGCACGGTATCACCAGTCCACGGAGGACGACAAGCATTTTTGGAAACATGTCCGCGCGTGTGTGTGTCTGTGAACAGCATAACTCAAAAACGAAAAGTCTGATAAATACCATACCTGGTATTTGAATTTAGTATCTTCCAGGGATATGACACGAAGATTTTCAAGAAAATTCTCCCATCTCAGACTACCCATTAATGGAACATTTTTCGAAAGTTTTGATTTTCTCAAAAATGGCTGTAACGATTTTGATTAAAATATCATATGTTTAAGGTACTTTCATGGCAAATGAAATGTATATCTTGAATTTTCTGGAAATGTCCCCAAAAGTCCTCTTTATTTTGAATTACTTATACGTAACTGATAAACTGCAAGAGATAGACAAACGTTTACTATACAAAGAATGTAGTTCTCGTTAAAACACACAATTTATTACGTATACACCCTTTTTTATTGAGTGAACCATTTTCGCGATATTCGTTGTTATTTGTTTGAATTTTCCAATACTTATACTTTTTGTCAAATGGGAATTCGTTATTCGTTTCTTTATTTCCTGGACACACAAAGAGAATGGAATGCTCCACATAGCAACCAGCTCTTAAAAGATTTGACTATCGCTTAAAGTCTACCATATTCCCCTTGTACCTACAAGAAAATTAGCAAATGTTTATCTGGATTAACATTAAGTAGATGGAGAATAAGCGTTTGTAAAAATAGTTTGTACAAGAGTAGAGAAAGTTATACGAATGCAATACATCAAGGCACTTTTTTTTCTCGTAATCGTGCAAAGAGAACAGAATTGCAAAGCAATAACATAGCAACAGGTTCTTCAGGGATTTGACTTTCGCTTAAGCTTACTGCATTTCTCTTGTACTTACAAGGAAATGTATAATAAAACCATTTCTGAAACCTTTTTATCTGCATTAGCAAGAACTGGATAGAAGAATAAGGTTTTGAAAGAATACTTTGTAGATAAAATAATGTGAATGTAATATCAGAATTTTAGAAGAGCACCCCTGTATATGTTGTCTGTGAACAGCATAATTCAGAAACGAAAAGTTTGACGAGTACCAGATCCTTAAAGGATACGACAAGAAACTATTCATTATTATTCATTTTCTCAAAAATGACTAAAGATTTTGATTAAAATGAAATGTATAACTTCAATTTTTGTGAATAGCCTGTAAGTTATCTTCATTCTGAATGACTTTTGTATACTTTTCTAGAACTGGCATACAATTTATTAATTCTGCATAGCATACAGGGTTGTCAATTACGTGACGAGTGCAGTAACTTCACTTCTTTGTCATGGTTGTAAGAATCGTGACTTCCGTGAATTCAATCCAAATGTCTCGCTGACTTCATTCCTTCTTCCTTTTCATGAATTGTGTGTTTCCTATTATACTCTTAAGTACTTTGAGGGTAAAACGTGAATGTTTCAAATATTTGTTTCTTTACACTTGAATGAAATGAACTGCAATTTTGCTAGTATCCAATTCTCTTAATATGATCCCTTCACGTCCAATGTGCCAAATTTCTTATTCATGCTGAAAATGCTCCAAATTGTCTTCAATCCAACATTTTTAAGCCCAGTATCCCTTTAGGAATGGTTTTTCGCATTGTTACCCATGGGCGACATCTTTCTAAAAGTCCAGTTGTTATTTACAGGCCTATCATTAAAATAGATAATCTAGTTTAATAATTTGTATTTGGTGTCCTTTACGGATGATTAGGAATAATTTTACATGAATTTTTAAATGCACTTGCGCACAAGGCCAAATAGCCCTTTAGAACTTCGAAGCTGTTTTTCTCGCTTTCTGGGTTTTCTACATTTTTACGTGTTTAACTCCCAAAACACTGAGTATAAAAACTTTGGGAGTAATTTTTAAAGGTTATCATTGGAGGAATATTATTTAAAAATCTATTTAACTCGCTAAAATTAGTGATAAATATTGTTTCTCATAAATTTATAATTTTTCCTCAAAGACTAAACCATTTATGAAGAAACTGCTTCCAACATTTTTTTAAGTATTCCTTAACCTTAAAATAAATATTTGTTTAAGTAAAATTTTAATTTTTTCATCGTATGAACCATTTTTACCATTAAAATAATGAAACAATTAACAGCTTGAACACTACTGAAGATATTGCAATGACAATTTGTATACGTACCAATAATTTGAGGTGCTTTTTGCAGCATAAATTAAAAAAAAACATATGTAGTATTTAGAAATTTCACGTATATGTGCCCTTTAAAACTCTAAGAGTATAAAAACAGCAACATTTATTCTATTTTATCGATAAAACGGGTAAATTCTAGCTGAATATCCTCAAAATTGCTATGCCCATTCCCAAAGCTCTCGGGGGGAAAGTTAAGGATATCATAAATACAGCATCGGCCAATGCTTTATGACATTTCTGTGAATATCAATCCGTATTTCTTCGTTTTAGAAATACCACGGACTCGTACACAGTCACAGTTTTAATGACTAAAGGAGATATTTCACCATAGAAATATTTCACTACATTGTACAATAAATTCATAGAGAGTACTAGGGAAGGTAAATGAAAGTAAATTAAATCCTTATTCGAGATTTTAAATACCACTAGTACAACGTCGTGTAAGCCAGTTATTAAGGGGAAATTGAAAACCTTATCCAGCCAATATTAAGTTAAAACTTGCGACCCATTTTCTCAGAAACTATTTAAGATATCAAGTTAAAATTTTTGTATATATATACCTTCTAAGTTCACTGATCCAATAGAGGTATTTATTAGGGGAGATAATATAATTTTCTTAATTATACCACCTTTTTATTAAAATTGTTCAGTAATTATATTTTTAAGTCAACCAACTATGTTATTAACACCAAAGTAGATCCACAACAACGCTTAGAAGTTAATCATCAAATTTAATTGAACTATTTTTACATTTCTGAGAAAGCGGGTAATTTATACTAGAAAATGTCGCTCTCACAAAAAGCTGTTTAAAAAAAAAATGGAGAAAATTATTTTCTTAAATCGACCAACTGTGTTATTAACAGCAAAGTTGGTCCAAAACAATAGCTTGAGCACACAAAAGCTGGCACAGTTAAAATAGCATCAATTTGTAGATAAAACATTTTCCCTAAAAGATGAGTCAAAGTAGGAGATAAGATTTCTTTTGTGAAATGATGCTGAATTCACAATACAAAATAGGGGATGCAATGCTCTTCTTAAAATTATCTTTAAAATATAAGTACTGTGCCTATAATGAAAAAATATTATCAAATTAAAAAGGAAATTCTAGCATATAAGACTGCACCAAAAAATAAAACTCTAATTTTTGGGCAATTTTCGCAATTTATTTTTTCCTTAATTAAGTTTGCTGTTACGAAAAAACAACCTTGGAAACATCTAAAAGGTGAAATTCAATCGATGGATCAAATGATGAAGTCAACGCGGCAGAAAAGCAATAGTATATAAGAAAAGAATAAAAGTTCATTGTTGCATCGAAGGGGCTACATATGACTAACTATAGTCTCTCCGGCCCCAGAGTGGTCCTCACATTAACAATGCACATAGCATCACTCCGCGCATGGCATCGCATGAACCCATTCAGGGGCTTCCTCTCTTCCCACCTGCTGTTTACTTTCCTGAGCTCAAGAAACTGCAATCATTACCTCCCAATTTTATGTTAACGACGTACTGTCTTCCACTGCACCATCACTGAGTCTTAAAAAATTAATGCCTCTATACTTTATAAATAAACTAAATCTATTTACTAATTCAAGAATGCAATATACTTCAATACTGTTTACTGCAGAGTACCTTATCTATGTTAGGGGGCTCAAAGTTGAAGAAAAAGATATGCACCTTGAAGCGTATGACACTTTTTACAAAGTCGTTCACTGTGTCTACAACACTGACGTCGATTCCTATTGTTTTTCGGGGTTTTCACAGTTCCCGCCTTCTTCACTTCCTTCCTGGCATTGAAACAGCCTTCACAGGCACACCAGTTCCCTGCGGTTAATTTTAATAACGCTCAAACAAAACCTTTAATACATTCAAAACTATTGTTTTGCACCATTTTTAAGGGCTTTGTCACTTCTGTATTTAATTACACTACTCTGACCTGCTACGCTCTCATCCATGCTCGCGATATAAACAATACTGCATTACGAGAACTGTCCCAGAAGTACTCGACCTAACAAAGAATACACAAAAACCTTGGGGGGAAAAATGTATTTCTCTACATAGCCTCCTTTCAGCTCGATGCACTTTTTCCAACGGTGTTCAATAGCTTCGATACCCTGTTTATAGTGAGAAACATCGAGTTCTGCAAAATAACCATCAACTGCAGACTCCAGCTTTTCATTGTTGGCAAATCTTTTAGTACCAAGCCATTTCTTCAACTTTGGAAATATAAAATAATCAGAGGAGGCTCAAACTGGCGAATAGGGTGAATAAAGAAGCAATTCGAACTTTAAGTCATTGATTTTGGCCATGGTGATAATGGATGTGTGAACTGGTGCATTGTGTTGATGAAACAGAACTGTCTTTTTCGCTAAATGCGACCGCTTTTGCTTGATTTCATCATTCAAATGCTGCAATAAGTTTGCATAATACTCGCCATTGATTGCTTTTCCATTTTGAAGATAATCAATGAAAATTATTCCACACACATTCCAAAAAGCTGACGCCATGACCTTGCCTGCAAATGGAACTGTCTCATCTTCTTTGGAGCCGATTCTCCACTGTTTTGACTAACATCGCCAAACACTTGACTGAAACATTCTCACGACGCTGCTTTTGTTCCATTGTGAGTAAACGCGGTACCCATCTTGCGCATAGCTTTCTCATGTCTAAATTTTCAGTCAGTACGCGATGTACAGCACTTTTTGAAATTCCTACGATGTCTGCTAGCTCGCGCACATTCAGTTGACAGTCATCCAATACCATTTTGTGGATTTTCTTCACAATTTTTGGCGTGGTCACCTTGTTTGTTCGACCTCTGCAATGTTCGTCTTGGCAACTCGTACGGCCTCGCTTAAACTCTGCCACCCAATGTTTTACTGTTGTAAACGAGGGAGCAGACTCCCCCAGAGTAGAATCTAACTCAGCTTTAATATTAGTTGGACTAAGACCTTTCAAATGAAAGTATTGTATCACATAACGATGGCCAGTTTTATCCATGTTTACAAATTCGCTGAGAGAGTTCACTATTGATGGCTGCCAAACAATTACTAAACAACGTAGCATCTTCAAACTTCAGACTTAAGTTTTATAAGGTTGGTACTTTCTACCACAGTCATTTGTTTAAAACAACCACTATCTATAGTACGGCTGCCCTCGTAGCACGACCGTTGTCTCGCTCCAGTAAACAACGTGTGAATAGGTAACGTTAGCTGTATGGCTATGATATTAAACAGAAGCTAATTATTTAAGTTATGTTTAAGTGAAACGACTATTTAATTGCTATGGTTATTCATCATCTTTATTATTTGCATACAAAAAGGATGATATCTGCATTTAGTACAGTGACGAATTGATTTTACTGGCTTGAAAGGTGTGATGCGGAAAAGGCATGTGCGTTTCTTTACACGAGGACCCTTTCTTGGGCTGGGCGGAGTTTACTTTCAATGAAGAAGTTTATGACTGTTGATTCCCAGGACGGAATCTGTGATCCGGTAATGCAACATATCGACATGCAGTGCACACAGCGCTTACTTTCCCAGCATGCCTCTCGAGGGTACTAGTGGCGCCCTAACAAATGCACTCCTTCATCAAAACGAGTAATGTGTACAGTGTGGAACCCTCTCACGTTCTCAGCTTTTTGTGGCTCGAGGGTCGGAAATATCGCGACTCAAAGCATGGAGCGTGGTATTTCTTTGATTCAGCTTCCTTCCAGATTATGCCCGCGCAACAACAAACAAGGCGGTAAATCCACACGGCTCGCAATGTCACGATCGATCAGTCAAGCTTGGAAGGTGTTTTTCCTGTTTCTACAGGTGCAACAGGCGTATCGGAACCTCGAGCAGGCAAGTAGGTCTGCGAATTTATGAGATTAAGTAGGCCCGCTGTAATAGGTCAGCTTTACTCTTTAAGAGCCTATGGCACTCAAATATTGTATACCCAATTTATTTTATAATTATCTCGTTTGATTTGATTTCATAGCTCTATCATTTTAAAGAAGTCTTGAAGAAACTTGTCAATAAATTCTATAATTTCTTATAAAGAAGCAAGCTATTAGCTCTCTGGTTACGTTTATGACACTGTTTGTTCAGCTGGCATCAATATCAGCAACTGTTCCTAAAATATACCCGTGGTAAAGTTCATAGTTAGTGTTAATTGCAGTGTTACGTTGGTAGCACAGACATTATCTTGCCAGGACGTCAACTGTTCAGTTTAAAACAAATAATCCTCCGTTGTGTAGAGGACGTAGTGTTCCAATGTGGTTTATTTGGAATTGTTTCAGTGTTTATATAAGCGTTGCACACTATTTACATTGTTTTTAGAGCACAACTTTCCATTAAATACAGTAAAATGTAACATATAGTGATGGGAAGTGACTAAATAAACTTGTATGGTTTGAAAACAAGATTTGATTTACTGACTGACTTGAAACTAGCAATTCCTATTGTAAGGTTGCAAGGACTTCAGTTAAATGTAAAGTCGGCCACTTTGAATTCTTGGGAAGTGACATTAAAATGTTTCTACTACATATTTCGTTGTTATACAACATTATTGCAATGATATATACATACAGGATGGACCATTTAAGTTAAAACTCTACAATATCTCCAAAACTAAGCGTTGTAGAAAGAAATGTCTTGAATAAAAGTTGCTTGATATTATGGGGTAAAGCAAATGCCATTAGTCGTGTTTTGTTTGGAGGAGGCTATGATATCATTTTAGGGTCCATTAATTTTTTACTTTCTCTACTACGTATAGTAAGTAGGGAAAGTATTGTATTCCACCCAAAAATTCGATACCGAGATTTTACCGGAAATACATGTTTTGAGACCCCTGAATCCAAAAAAAGCATTTTTGGAAACATGTCCGTGTGTGCCTGTGAACAGCATAACTCAGAAACGAACAGTCGGATAAACACCAAACTTGGTATTTAGGTTCAGTATCTTTCAGAGATGCGACACGAAGGTTGTCAAGAAAATCCATCACCCCAGATTACCTTTTACATGGAACATTTTTCGAAAATTTTAATTTTCTCAAAAATAGCTATAACGATTTTGATTAAAATAAAATATTTTCATCACAAATGAAATGTATATCCTGAAATGTCTCCAAAAGTATTCTTCATTGTGAACGACTTTTGTATAACTCGTAAACCATAAGAGATAGACAAAATTTTACTGAAAGTAAAATGTAGATCGCGTTAAAATACACAATTTATGTCGTATACATTTTTTTTGTTCAGTGAACCATTTTCGAGTTATTGTTTGTTATTCCCTTAAATTTTTCAATACTTTTTCTCAAATTGGAATTCGTTATTCATTTTTTTGTCTTGGATATGCAAAAGTATTAATCTGTGGCAAAGAGAATGGTGCTGCACATGGCAACCAGTTATTAAGAGTAATGTCTATGCTTAAAGGCTACTGTATTTCTATATTGCCCTTGTAAATATATATTCTCCTTACATCTATAAGAAAATTAGCAATAAGATAAGAGTCTGCAAATGTTTTTCTCGATTAACATGAAGTAGATGGAGAATAAGCGTTTGTAAAAATACTGTGTACAAAAGTAGAGAAAGTCATGTGAGTGTAACACATCAGATTTTTTTTTTTTTTTGTATATCTCCCAAAGATTTAATTACTGTGTATGATTATGCAAGCTATCAATTGTACACAACAAAGTTGCTATGGTAACCAAATAAATAGTTGAAGAACCTTTATTTCTGTGTGTTAACCGAAGAATAACATCGCTAACATTAAAATAAATAACTTACAAATGTAAGTCATAACGCTATAAGCATATCATATTTGATTGTCTTTTATTTTGCTCTGTGTGGTGTACTTTCCTGTCACCATACCCAATCATAGTTAAAATCTCATTCTCTCACTTTCACTTAAGAACATTGCTATTTTGTGTTAATTTCTACACATAAACTGCATCAATAACAGCAGGAAATTCAACTCAGCAAATCGTTCGAGATATTAGCAAGACAAATATAATGTATGACCTGAGTTACCCCTTAATATGCAATTATCCAAAAAACTATCAGCATTGGGTTAAAACTTGATGCAGGGTAAATGCAGAGTTTTGTTTAAAATATTCAGTTTGTCACAATACCATTTTCGTAGCTTCATTCGTTCCCAAAGTACTGTATGTTAAGGTACGTTTCCATGAGAAAATGTTAGGACTTTTATACATTATCTAAATAAAACAGTTGAAAATTTGTCATTCTTTATTCCTCTCGCCCTCTCTCTTGGGGAGCATTAGACTCATTAGAAACAAAAATTGGCTTGTGATATAAACAGACACACCAAGCATTCCTTCAAGGTTTTCTATCCATACAAACATTGGACTTCAAGAAAATTTAAAACGTTATAAATTTACTATTACAGATATCCAGAAAACTATATTAATGTTAGTGGTTCTTTATTAACACCTTTCTGTGAAATAAGCCCAAAATTAAAGCGAGAAAAAACCAAGCATGACCACATTTCTTATGATAAATTTGTATATATCCGTTAGATTATAGTATACATAGGAGAGTTGGTATTTGAGTTCAGTGTTTTCCAAAGATGCAGCACGAAGGTTTTCAAGAAAACTCCCCCACCCAAGTACTCTTCATATGGAACATTTTTTGAAACTTTTTATTTTCTGAAAAATGGTTCTAAAGGTTTTGATTAAATTACCAAATAAATAAAGACATTTACATGACAAATAAAATGCATATCCTGAATTTTCTGGGAATAGCCTGTGAAGTCCTCTTCATTCGGAAGGAATTTTGTATAATCTTGCATAACTGTAAACGTAGATGCAAAGACATTACACAGAAAGTGTAGATCTCTTTAAAACACAATTTATTTCAAATAACTGGTTCTTTTAGCGACATCAGCCATTTCCGAGATATCGGATATTAATGTTCTTTGCCATTCTTTTAAAGTCCTGTCGACAGTCAGCTGTTTCTCGGGGTTCATGGAAACAGTATGGAAATCTAAGGCAGCATATAGCGTCCAGTTCTTAAACATTTGAATACCGTTGTTCTCTTTGTATCTATATCCAAATATGTAATGTAGCTATTTCTGCAAAGATTTGTCTTGATGAAAATGAAGAAGGAAAATAGTAAACTTACGTTGAATAGTTTTTATGCCCATTAATAAATGAAAGTCATGTGAATGTAACATATAATTTTTTTAGTCATGCTGTTCTCTCTCCCCAGCCACCTGTCTCTATCTATTTTTCTTTCCCTCTTCCTCCCATTCATGTTTTACTAAATTGTTATATAGATTCAATGGAGCTCAAAATGAATATTTGCAGTGAAACTTTTGGATGGAATAAAAAACTTCCTCTATAGGCAAGTTTGAAGATGTTTATTATTGTAGGAGTTGTTTGCAATAAGCTTTGGGCGTCAATTTGATAAGATATTTATTAGCCCCAAATGTTTAAAAATATTAACTTTGTAATTTGTCTGTTTCTTTAAGTATTAAATATTTATGTTTGCCTCGGCTGCGTCAGTATTTATTTTAGAGACATGGAAGTCTTGGCAGGGCGTGATGCAACAAGAATGTAGGCTTACACAGATTTTAAGTTTTAATTCACTCCTTTTCATTAATCCTTGACATAAATTAAATAGCAGTTCATTGATATCGAGAGCTGTGAGATTCTTTTATTTAATACTTGCGCTTTTTAACACGTTTATTATTTTCGTCTCACACGAATACGTAATTAATTTTCTCGAGGACACATCTCGCATCTGGTTAGTAACTCTGTATGCAGGCAATTGAACTGATTTCAAGTGCCTAAACTTGTAAATTTCTGTATTTCAAGTCTCTGATTGGCTATTTTTACTCCAATAGAATACGTGCATTTAACTAAAGCTTTTTCTAGTTGTTGATTGGCTATTTTTATAAACTGTTACTAAAATCACATTAATGCTTCCAAGAATCACACGTAACTTTTAAACTCTCAAACTCATTATTGCTTCAAAGTTACCTCATTTTACCTCATTGTTAGCAACTTTTAACTTATTATTCTCACAGCTCCTACATTATTAAATTACGTAATACATTCATATAACATTATTGAACATGCATACAATAATATAAGCATATGCAATGACTGTTACATACATTTTACAAATTATTGCATACACATATTGCTTCAAGGCGGGCTGTTATTGAATTGACATACTATATAATTAGACTGAAATTATTTAAGTGTTAAAAATACTGCCTCAAGTTGTAGAAAAATTACGAATTATGATGAGCTATTTCTCCAAGTTATAAGTTGAAACCTTTTTATACATAATGAACTGTGCCATATTCTATCTACGGTATTTTTCTTTATGGGATTGACTTTTTCTCTCAAGTTCCTTTCACCGTACCTCAGTAGAGGCAGTCAGAAGTAGACTTTACATGTCATAAGGAATTACCTAACGTATCGGTAATAAGTTACATGAAGTGGAAAAGCAGCGATTATTGACAGGTGCAGGCGGCTAGCTTTATTTTTGCACTTTTTTCGTTCTTATTTGTTACCTGTCTCTGCTGCTGAAGTCCCATGTTTACCTTTTCTGTCGTCTCTGATTGAAAATCTCGTTTCTCAGCCGTTCCACATTTCGCCATTACAGAGATCGGCTTTTGAACGCCGTGCTGAGATTAATCCTACTCAGGGATGTACAGACCCCTTCTCAAGGACCGCCTTTTCCCATATCATTGGCCCATTCAGGAATTTAGGTCCAAAGGCAAAGTGAGCCACTGTAAGAAGGCAGTGCCGTGCGGCAGGGGGATACGGCGCATCACCGTCAGTTGATTCGAGGGCGATTACTAAGAGACTACAAACCCAGCTCAGGCGGTAACGTCTGCAGCCCGCATTCGGGAGGTCCCGGAATCGATCCCTGGCGACTGCCTACTCTGACCCATGGGTGGGGTTTTCCCGGGTCGTCAGGCGAATGCTGGAGTGGTTTCTTTCATCTCCCGAATTTAATGTCCTTCCATTTCGTTCCATTCATCTTTCATCCCATTGGTCTCTTTCAGTGTTGGAAGTGTCGGCGATGGTGTTTCGGTGCAGCGTGGCAGGGGAAAAATATGTTCTTTATGACTCTCTCCGTCCCTCGGTTTTTTGCTGGCGGCTATCCAGAACGCCTCTGTATGGGTTTGGTCTAGGGGTACAATGCTAGCCTCTATTTCCCAAGGTACCGGGTTCAAACCCGGCGAAGGCGATGGATTTTTTCGGGCGTATAAATCCTTAGCATAGCTTCCTTCGGAAGGGAAGTAAAGCCGGTGGTCCCTCGACGTAGATTTACGGCACACAAAAGAATCTCAAGCCTAAAATAGAGGCAGTTAAAGAGCGTCCATAAAGAAACCTCAAATTCATTTCTGTGTGGGTTGGGGTCCCCGCTCTGCCTGTCCGTCTGGCGGGGTGTCCGTCTGGAAACTTAGGGGCCCTGTCATTATTGTGCCGTCGCTCCTGGTTCCGGCCGCCCGGTGTCTCCTTTCGTCTCATCCTTCCTCCTGGGGACTCCCCCTTGTGGGACGTAGGTACAATATCCATCTGGACCGATGCCGAATCCCTCCGTTACCAATTCTATCCTATCCTATTCTCCTAGAGACTCCCAAGGAAAGTGCACGTTTCTATCATACAGAAAACCTATTTAGAATTTTGCATGTACTTAGCTATTTAAATGATACACGTTATCTGCAACTGTTATCTACCATATCCAAATGTAAGGCGGATATAGTTATGTAAGTACAAAGTAGGTGCACAGTGCAGTCTTTCATATACATACATGTAGATCCAGTGATCGTAATGTCTCTCACATAAATTAAAAATTCTAGGCAAAAAAACTGTATATTTCGGACATATCCGCCCTTCTTCGAGCAAGTAGGTAAGTAAACAGTGGCCTGACAGATAACAGGTGTCGGAATTAACATACTAACTTTTACGTTTGCCCGTAAAATGGACCGAAGCGGAGGCCAATTTTACGACCTTATGTCAAAGGAGGCGTTTTTACGGCTTTGTGGGTGTGACAAAGCATTAAATTCAAGTGCATCATATTGTAGCATAAGATTACAGATTGAATGTAGCGTGCTAATTGGTATAAAGTGCCATGATAGGCCAGTGTTTATCAGTGTCTATCCTTCATCACGATCATATTCCCCCTTTACTGGTCAGCAACAAGGTGCAAAGCGTGCGGATTTGAAGTTTGATAGCACCTACTGACCTCTAGTAACCAGCAGTAAATGGGCACGAACCTTCGGTAATGGACGACATGAATTGTAAAGTCAACTCCCTCATGTAAATGGTTTATCTTATTCGCGTTACATGTCTGCGGGATATAAGTATCCCATTTTTGGTGACGGTTTATGTTTATCTCTGTAGTCAATGCCATGAAGCGTAAAATATGAACCAGAAATTTTATAGGCAAGGAAGTGGCGTTCTTTGCTTTAATACGTACTAGTTTATTGTGGTACCAGGAAGAATTTCAGTATGTGAGACAGAAAGATCCTCAGGGATTCTTATAAAACGGAATTCCTGTTTATTACCTTCTATAACACGTGCCTGGTAAACATTTGATGTCGAGATTTCACCGGAAATACATGTTTTGAGTCCCTCTAAATCACAAAGAATGTATTAGAAAAAGGTACGCGCGCGTGTGTGAATAGCATAACCAAAAACCAAATGTCCGTGAATACCAAATCAGATATTTGGGAGTAGCTTCCAAAGAATGTAACACGACGATTTTAAAGAAAATCTCGCACCCAAACTATATTTTATAAGTAAGATGTTTCGAAAGTTTTTATTTTTCAAAATTTTCTGCAATGATTTCGATTAAACTGTCGTATATTAAAAATATTTACATGAAAAATAAGATGCATATCTTGAATTTCTGGGAATAGCCTGTGAAGTCCTCTTCATTTGGAAGGAATTTTATATAATTTTCTATAACTGGTAAGCTTAAAAGTGCTACAAAAATGTAGATATCTTTAAAGCTAACAGTTTATTTCAAATAATTTTTTGCGGCACCAGTAATTTCCGAGATATCCATTGTTAGTTTAAATGTTTCAAGTCATTCAAGTACTGCCGCTATTCAGTTGTTTTTCGCAATGTCATGGAAAGAGAATGACATTTGAAGGCCAATATATAACAACTACATATACCTACTGGCCTTATACTATCAATTATATTTCCTCCATACCTTTTGTGCCTTCAGCGAAATGTGTAATGGAGCTACTTCTGTAAAGGCTTATCTCGATTAACATGGAGTTGATAGAAAAATAAGCTTTTGTAAGAATAGTAGGTAGAGAAAATCATGTGAATGTAACACGACAGACTTTTTACTTTCTCCACTACTTATAGTAAGTAGGGGAAGTATTGTATTCCACCCAAAAATTCGATACCGAGATTTCACGTGTTTGGAAACACGTCCGTGTGTGTGTCTGTGAACAGCATAACTAGAAACGAACAGTCGGATAAACACCGAACTTGGTATTTAGGTTCAGCATCTTCCAGAGATGCGACACGAAGGTTTTCAAGAAAATCCCCCCACCCCAGATTACCCTTTACATGGAAGATTTTTCGAAAATTTTAATTTTCTCAAAAATGACTCAACGATTTTGATTAAAATTTCATGTTCAAGATATTTTCGTGACAAATAAAATGTATATCTTGAATTTTCTGGGAATGTCGCCAAAAGTATTCTTCATTGTGAACGACTTTGCATAACTGGTAAACCATAAGAGATAGACAAAATGTTACTTCACAAAAAATGTAGATCGCGTTAAAATACACAATTTATGTCATATACATTTTTGTTGTTGAGTGAATCATTGCTTGTTGTTCTCTTAAATTTTTCAATGCTTATTTTCTCTAATGGGAATTCGTTATTCATTTTTTTTTGTCTTGGATATGCAAAGAATATTAATCTGTGGCAAAGAGAATGGTGCTGCACATAGCAACCAGCTATTAAGAGATATTTATATGCTTATATTTCCCTTGCAAATACAAAACAAGGGGAACATGGTACGCCTTAAGCGATAGTCAAATATTTTTAGAACTGGTCGCTATGTGTAAAATGTAATTCTCTTTGCATGTCAAAAGATCGTTTCTGCAAATTTTTATCTCTATTAATATGAAATAGATGGAGAATAAGCGTTTGTAGAAATAGTTTGTACAAGAGTAGGGAAAGTCATGTGAGTGTAACACATCAGATTTTTTGTCTTACACTAGAGGAGGTATTGCCTTCTGCCCAAAACCTCTGTACGTGAATGAAATTGTGTCATATAAGATGCTTCTTGAATCAAAACTGAACGAGAAGAAAGATAGGTAAAGGTGTTCTGTAAACAGCTGAAGAAGCGTGCGCGAGCGTTGGTTGCGGTAGCTTACAGCTTGCGCGCCTGAAAGAATGGTCGTGTGCGCGTTGCAAGTGGCTGCCTGGAATGAATAGTCGGCAGGCAAGCTTAAGCCTGAGTGACGCGGACCCTACAAGAGTGAAACACAGAGGGAAGTGCCAAAGGATGGGAACTAGATAAAGAAGACTCAGGTAAACGGAATGGACAGCTTCATTTGTTGGCCAGTGTATTAAATCTTCTCAGAGGACGACACTGCGCTGGGGATGGCCATTTGTAATGTTATTTTTTTTCTACCCCCTAATGTTTCCTATACCTGCGAACAACTTACTCTTTTGTTGTCTATGCAAAGGCGATAACAGTCCCCAAATATATTTTGGGGGTTGTTTAAAAACTTTGAAGACACCGAAGTCTTTTCATACCCCTTTAAGGATAATAAACTGCGCTGATGATCTGCCAGTGACACAAGATAACATCATGCGGATTTTTCTTCTTCACTGACGGGACGTCTTCTAAAAGAGATTTAGTGCCTAAATACAAGACCTCCGTCATAAACCTTTAACGTTGTAATTTAAAAATGACAAAACCAGCGAAAATATTCACTGTTTAACCCTTTCATGACCATCGGGACTTACGTATCCCACTTCGGTTTTTTGCATCTCATGGCCAGTGGGATTCATATATCCCACCTTTGCCACATCCTGGAAGCCTATATACAACTGCTTGAAATAGTTGTAGCTCTGTTCACGGTTTTTCACGCCGAACAATATGTTGGTTGTTTGATGTTAAAAAGTTTGTGTTGTGTGAGTTACTGGTTTATAGCAGTTTTTTCGACATTTTCCCCAATTTTTCTTTGAGATAAGCAATGTAAGTGTATTAATTGCATAAATGGTAGATTTTCACATATATCTCATAGGTTTCTGCAACCTTCTTGTGTATAAATGCCTTCTTACAACAAATAATTAGTTTTTAACCCTAAGAGTTGAATGATGAATCACGTCATGGCCAATGGGACATATTTGTTCCACTTAAATTTATATTATTTTATAACTACTGCAAAAAATGAATTTAGTTTAAAAGTTAATTTGCTAACACAATATGTCAAAGTCTCTAAGTTTATTACCTGTGGAACATAAATCACCTACATTATGTTTCTTACTATTATGAATATTTGGCTTCCTGTATGCAAATGTTGAGTACAGTATTTTGTGCCTGCTTACCTAAATGCATTTGCATAACGTAATGGGTAAAGTGGCTGAGAATAAAACCCAAGATACTAGGATCGAATCTTGCTGCTGTACCAGATTTTTTCTCTCGTTTTTATATGCTGGTTCAGGAATAGAGCTGTATTTTTATCGTTCTAGCCTGTGATTTTACTCCACTTTAGAAACATATCAGCGTGTAACAGTCCGGTTGATGACTTGTTCCTAACGTACATGCTATTTTAGGATTTTGTCATGTTTTCGGAATTTTAGAAAAAATTTATCGGAAGTAGACCACCACCCCCACCATTGCAGTTTGTATTAAAATAGCTTAGAATAAAGCAATATTTTTCGCAAAAAGCAGTGTTATCTTTACATAAAATCCTCATCGCAAGTCCAAAAATCCTCCTTAGAAGTCCAGTGGGACACGTATGTCCCACTAAATATTTTCAAAGATTGCAACAAGAAAAATAAAAATAAAATCATATCCTGATTTAGGAGCTACTCCCTTACCAAAAAGCTGAACAATATTTTAAAAATAACCAAGAAAAGATAATTCGGTCATGAAAGGGTTAAATAATTGTTCTTTAGTGTATTAGAATTACTTTTATTCAAGAATGTGATACGTATGTACAAGTATGACTCTTTTGTCCCTGTTTTGAAATCATAAGATTTATATTCTGCTAAAAAGTTACTCGCTTAAGTTGAAAAGTAGATTGAATAAAGTAATGTAATTACTATAAATTTAAAATAATAGCAATAACTAGGGCCCGGAAGTTCAGGCATTTATTTTGGTTAAAATAGGCAGGCAAAACGACACTTGAAAATAGGCAGTTATTAAAAGTGAAAACACAGCGTAATCCCAGTTTTTGTTAATGAAAATAGCTAATATATTCAATAATTTATTTATCACATGAAGTACTTTCTCTTGCTTTACTTGATTAAAAGCAACAACATGATGTGTTTTAAGGAGTCAACTGCCATGGAAAAAGAACGTTCTACTTCCACGAAGTGACTAGAGCACATTTAAAAAAACAAAACTTTTATTTTCAGGACATTTAAAATGCTTTTAAGTTTTTCAAGGTTCACACTGGCACTCGTAACACGTTTATTTGACGAAAACGTTTTTCATTTCCTCCTGCTACTTGCAGCATTGATTTATTGCATCTTCAAAGATCGCCATGGGTGGCAGTAGCGTATCATCTTTTTTCTCCAACTGCAAGACTGCTTCCGGTAGCATACTGTAATGTGCTTCCATAAATGCCAGATCCTTGATGAATTCATTGTACAACTTCTTTACCTTGCGAACTGAAGCAGCTTCGTCTTCTGTTAGAGCATCAAATACGTCATATATCTTGTATAAATTGTCGCTATAATATATGGCTGCGCAGATCCAGGTTCCCCATCTGGTGAGAACCGGCTGTAGAGGTAAAGCGAGCTCTGGTGCCACGTCCTCAAAATCACACATTCGGGAGGGTGATTTTTAGGAAGAACTTCTTGATGTTTTACCAACTTGCCCAAAAAAGAATACAAATGTTTTAATTCTTCAGAGATTCTGTACAACTCATGGGCTAGACATGTGAGATAGAACATTTTCGGGAAGAGAATTTGGAAGACTTTTAGTTGCCTTTTTCATGCAAGATGTCCGCGTTCCTTTCATAGGTTCTACTGTTTAAATACCTTAATATAATCGTCCGAGGAGGCAAGTTTTTGACAGCTTGAAAACAGACATTTATAGGCGTAAAGTTCCTCAATAAATATTTTTGTGGTGTGGAAGTGTCATTTAATTATTTTTGTAACATTTATTCACTTTCATACATTCAAATTTTGTATGTGCTTTTTAAAATAAGTAAATAAGCACAGCAAAAGCCACAATGATCCAACAACAGACCAAAAAAGGCTTTAAACCTCAAAATATGTAACAGAAGCCAAAATAGGCAAAAAAGGCAAAATAAAACCTGATCTACCGTCACTAAATGTACTGAAACATGTTTATCTCTATTTAATTATTTATTATATCCATTCAAATAGAAAATACATTTTGTCTTAACTTCCGGGTTCTAGTAACAACTTACGGAGTATTTCAGTTTTTCTCTGTCTTTCAATACTTTTAACATATATTCCCTAAATTTAGTAACCGTATAAAGAATATGCACAAAAGACTGAATTAGTCTTTTTAAAATTAAGGGGACTGGAACATCTGCCAAGCCGTAAAGATATGAAGCTACACTGAAAATAACCTAATTGAATGTTCAAACATATCTCCAGGAAATTTCATTTAGTTTTAGCAATTTTAAAAAATTATATTTTGGTATAACCTTCCTTAACACTGTAAACCGCATAGCTAAACTTTTCAATAATCCTTGTGGAGAAAAGTACTATTTGTGCGTATTCTTTATTTTTTACTTTCTCTACTACGTACAGTAAGTAGGGGAAGGATTGTATTTCACCCAAAAATTCGATACCGAGATTTCACCGGAAATACATGTTTTGAGACCCCCTGAATCCGTGTGTGTGTCTGTCTGTGTGTGTGTCTGTCTGTGAACAGCATAACTCAGAGACGAACAGTCGGATAAACACCAAACTATGTACCCCAGGGAAGGCGAACTGCTGGGCCATCCGTAAGTAGATGCAAGACTCGCTTCCTTGAAGCGAACAGGCCTAATTCCGTGACGAAGATGAAGTTTTTCCACGGTTTTTCTCGCTGTTTCAATTGAACTTATTTTTACTTTCTCTACTACGTATAGTAAGTAGGGGAAGTATTGCATTCCACTCAAAAATTCGATACCGAGATTTCACCGGAAATACATGTTTTGAGACCTCCTGAATCCAAAAAAAAAAACATTTTTGGAAACATGTCCGTGTGTGTGTCTGTGTGTGTGTGTGTGTTTGTGTGTCTGTGAACAGCATAACTCAAAAACGAACAGTCGGATAAGCACCAAACTTGGTATTTAGGTTCAGTATCTTCCAGAGATGCGACACGAAGGTTTTCAAGAAAATCCCCCCACCCCAGACTACCCTTTACATGGAAGATTTTTCGAAAAGTTTAATTTTCTCAAAAATGGCTCTAACGATTTTGATGAAAATATCATATGTTTAAGATAATGTCATGAGAAATGAAATATATACCTCGAATTTTCTGGGAATGTCTCCAAAAGTATTCTTCAATGTGAACGACTTTTGCATAACTGGTAAACCATAAGAGATAGACAAAATGTTACTACACAAAAAATGTAGATCGCGTTAAAATACAGAACTTATGTCATATACATTTCTTTTGTTGAGTGAACCGTTTTTGAGATATTGCTTGTTATTTCCTTAAATTTTCCAATACTTATGCTTTTTCTCAAATTCGTTATTCATTTTTTTTATGCCCTGGACATGCAAAGAGAATGGAATGCGCCACATAGCAACTAGCGTTAAAATATTTGACTATCGCTTAAAAGCTACCATATTCCCCTTGCATCTACAAGAGTATTACCAATAAGATTAACATCTCGATATCTCGATTAACATGAAGCATATGGAGAATAAGCGTTTGTAAAATTAGATTGTACAAGAGTAGAGAAAGTCATGTGAGTGTAACACATCAGATTTTTTTGTCTTCGATATGCAAAGAATATTAATCTGTGGCAAAGCGAATGGTGCTGCACCTAGCAACCAGATAATAAGAGATATGTATGCGCTTAAAGGCTACTGTATTTGTATATTGCCTTGTAAATATATATTCCTCTTACATCTACAAGAAAATTAGCAATAAGATAGAGTCTGCAAATGTTTATCTCGATTAACATGAAGCATATGGAGAATAAGCGTTTGTATAAATAGTTTGTACAAGAGTAGAGAAAGTCATGTGAGTGTAACACATCAGATTTTTTTTTAGTATTTTAAGCAGTACATTTTAAAATGTTACGTGGCAGTTCCTCTTTGTTACTCGCGAGTTCATGCAGATCAAGGCTAGCATCCAAAAGCCTGCTTTTTGAGCAGTTAATATTTCCCTCAGCCCCCTATATGCGCATGTATACCCACAACAAAATACGTATCGAAGCTAGTCGTCGCTAACTACAGAAAGTAGAAAGAAAAATTAGCTTTTATATGCGTCACATGTAGAATAGCATTGGTTAAACTACTATCATACAGGATGACGTAATCAGATTTTAAATGATACCTTCAAATTTGGTTTAAAAATCTTTAAGCACAAGGTAAATAAAGATAAAGGTACATATCATGGAGGGAGCCCTGGAACCGGGGCAGGCAGAGCACGTACGCAGGCCAGTCGGCCCATTGTGCTTCCATGGGAAGAGACCCGAAGGACGACCAGATCCGGATGCCGACGGAGGCAAGCATGGACGGGGTTCCTAGATAGAACGCACCCGACGCCGCACAGTCCTGTTCACAAGCCACCAACCCCCAGATCACCGGGAGCGGAGCCCCACGCTGAGGAGAGACCTAACTGAGCGGTACCGCAACGACACCAGGGAAGAATTCTTTACCGAGCGCAAGCTACCGCCCAGCCACAACACGCCGAACACCGTCGCCTGGTCCTACAACCCTGAAATAGATGGCAAGGAAGATGATGGATACAGGGAATGGGAGGAAGGAAAATAGCATTCGCCTGGCGACCCGGTAAAACCACGAAAAACCATGGGCCACAGTGGGAGGTCGCCAGAGATCGATCCTGAGACCTACCGAATGCGGGCCACAGACGTATAAGTTAAATAAGGTGCATATCGATCTTAAGATATTATGTTTGTGGTACATTTTTATTTAGATTTTATCGGAATAATACTTTAGTGTCTATAGAGCTAAAATGTTTTGGTAACAAAAAAAAAGTTTATTTTAATGCATTTCGAAAATAAACCGTATATAATCTTAAGTATTTCGTATGCAAAAATTGTTGATCTGATACGTTTTGGGAACAAGCCCCATAAAAGCCTGTAAATTATTAATCAGAAGTGTAAAAATTTCTCTGAAACTCAGAAGTTTGTTAATTCCTATAAATATCTCGTTTGATGCAGTCTTGTGTCAGGTACTTGGTGTTGGAATTATGAAAATCATATTATTTCACTAATTTAATGCACAGTATCTCCCCCCTTTTTCCCCTTCTAGCTTGGTTGTTTTCCACGAAGCCGACGATGACGCCTTTTCCATAGTTCCGGCGAACTAATTTGTACTTTTCTCACTTCTGTCTCATTCTCTTGGTTCAGAATTACTAGTTACAAAAACAATAATAGTTTTCGTTAATGCGGTTGAGGGAAGAAAAAAGATCTCTTCCAAGAAACCCTAACATCCGTATGACCTCCCGACAACACCAAAATCACTGTAATCTCTAAACCTTGTGCTAATGACCTCGTGATGTACTAACTACCAATAGAGCGATTTGTTGTGTCATAATTCACTTCACCTTCGGCAGGTGAGAAGTAGATCCGACTTGCTCGTTATCGACATGTCATTGTCCATTGCAATCATTACAAATTCTGAAATAAAGGTGTGCTCGGGTAGGGAGTGCTTTCAAACTGCGTTTCAGGTAACTTTTCTTTCGTATTTCGTAATTTACAAAATTTCTGATATCATATATTTTTCATGACCTTCACTACCGTTTATCGTTTACTATGACTAGTGATTATACAAACTACTCTTACGAAGTTTATTACTTTCTCTACTACGTATAGTAAGTAGGGGAAGTATTGCATTCCACCCAAAAATTCGATATCAAGATCTACCAGAAATACATGCTTTGAGGTGCCCTGAATCCAAATTAAACATTTTTGGAAACCTGTCCGTGTGTGTGACAGTCTATCCGTGTGTCTGTCTGTGAACAACATAACTTAAAAACGGTATTTGAGTTTAGTATGTACAAAGGATGAGAACACAAAGATTTTCAAGAAAATCTCCCCACCCGAGAGTACTCTTTAAATGGAACATTTTTCGAAGTGTTTCATTTTTTCAGAAATGGTTCTAAGGAGTTTGATTAAAATATCATATGTTTAAAATATTTTCATGGCAATTGAAATGTATATCTTGAATTCTGTAAATGTCCACAAAAGTCCTCTTCTTCCTGAATGACTTTTGCATAACTGGTAAACCGTAAGAGATAGTCAAAATTCTACTACACGAATATGTTGACCTCTTTAAAACACACAATTTATGACAACTTTTTTTTACTTTCTCTACTACGTATAGTAAGTAGGGAAAGTATTGCATTCTACCCTAAAATTCGATATTGAAATTTCACCAGAAATACATGTTTTGAGGCCCCTGAATTAAAAAAAAGCATTTATAGAAAAAGGTCCATGTGTATGTGGTTGTCTGTGTAACTGTGAACACCATAACTCAAAAATGAAAAGTCGGATAAATATAAAAATTGGTATTTGAGTTTAGTATCTTTCAAAGATGTGACACAAACATTTACAAAAAATCCCCCAGCCCCAGACTACCCTTTACTTGGAACGTTTTTCAAAATTTTGATTTTCTCAAAAATGGCTCTAACAATTTTGATTAAAATATCATATGTTTAAAATACTTTCATGGTAAATGTAATGTATATCTTGAATTTTTTGGGAATGTCACCAAAAGTCCTCTTCATTCTGAACAAATTTTGCATAATTGGTAAACTGTAAGAGATAGACAAAATTGTACTACCAAAAAACATGTAGATCTCATTAAAACACACAATATACCTATGTCATATACAATTTTTTTTGGGGGGGGGTCGATTGAACCATTTCTAAGATATTCCTTGTTACTTGTTTGAATTTTTCAATACTTATACTTTTCTCAAATGGGAATTCGTTATTCATTTTTTATGTCCTGGGCATGCAAAGAGCAACCAGCTCTTAAAAGATTCGACTATTGCTTAAAGCGACCATATTCCCCTTGCACCTGCAAGAAAATTAGCAATAAGATAGTTTCTACAAATTTTTATATGGATTAACATGAAGTAGATGGAAAAGAAATGTTTGTAAAAATAGTTTGTACAAGAGTGGAGAAAGTCATGTGAGTGTAACACATCAGATTGTTTTCCGTGTGAACCATTTCCAAGGTATTCCTCAATACTTATACGTTTTCTCAAATGGAAATTCGTTATTCGTTGTTTTAATATCCTGGGCATGCAAAGAGAATGGTAACCAGCTCTTAAAAGATTTGACTATCGCTTAAAGCCTACCATTAAACAGTTTCTGCAAATGTTTATCTCCATTAACATGAAGTAGATGCAGAATAAGCGTTTGTAAAAATAGTTTGTACAAGACTAGAGAAAGGTCCGTGAGTGCAACAGAGTTTTTTCTATCTATTACGTTTTAATCTAAATAAATCTTTGCAGAAATAGCTACATTACACATTTCGTTACAGATACAAAGAGAATAGCGATAGTCAAATGTTTAAGAACTGAACGCTATATGTTGACTTTAAACTTCCATACTATTTCCATCGCAAGTAATAACTGAAAGTTGACAGGACTTTGAGAGAATGACCAAGAAATGAACAATTCGAGCCCTTTAATAACGGATATCTCGAAAAAAACATGCTATTTGAAATAAATTGTGTGATTTAAAGAGATCTGCATTTCTTGGTAGTACGTTTTCGTCTATTACTCAACGTTTACCAGTTATAAAAGATTATACAAAATTCCTTCTGAATGAAGAGGTCTTAACAGGCTATTCCCAAAAAATTCATGGTATACATTCTGTTTGTCATGTAAATATCTTTAATATATGGTATTTTAATAAAAACCGTAAGAGCTATTTTTTAGAAAATAAAAATTGTCGAAAAGTATTCGATGTATGGGGTAGTTTTAGGTGGGGATGTTCTTGAAAATCTTCATGTCGCATCTTTAGAAGGTACTAAATCTAAGCACAAAGTTTTCAGTTTATCCAAATTTTCGTTATTAACCTATGCTGTTCACACGCACTCGCACAACACACACGGCCCCCTTTTTTTTAAATGCATTTTTATTCAGGGGATCTCAAACATGTATTTCTGGTGAAATCTCGTAATCGAATTTTGGGTGGATTACAATACTTTCTCTACCCTTGGTACACGATAGAGAAAGTAAAAGTATGTGTTGCATCCATATGACTTTCTCTACTCAATGTTTTAAAAGCTACTCTCACAGAAGCTTCTTCTCTCTTCTTGTTAATCGAAATAAATTTTCATTGCATATTTGACTATAAAGGATCCAGTATGCCTAAGCATTAGTGATGGATTTCATATTCCTGTTCTTTGCATAAACACGAGAGAAAACGAAAACCGACTTACCACTTTATAAAAGATAAAAGGATTTGGGAATTCAAATCAATAACAAAGAATATCCCGGAAACGAGAATCACCACAACAGCTTTTATTTGACATAAATTGTGTATTTTAATGATATTTTTTATGCAGTAAGATTTTGTCTATTTCTTGTGGTTTACCAGACACAAAAGTAATTTCGAATGAGGAGAATTTCAGAGGCTAGAAAATTTAGGACAACCTACATTTTATTTTTCGTACAAATATATCGTATTTTAATCAAAATCGTTAGTATTGTTTAAGAACATAACGCAAATTCTTCCATGTAAAGGATAGTTTGGAGTGGTAAAATTTTCTTGAAAATCTTTTGTGTTACATCCTTGGAAGATACTGAATTTAAGGTAAACGTACTGGCGAACGGAGGGGTCCACGAATCCGGGGCAAGACTCCACACGCAGGCCATTCGGCCATTTCTGCTTTTACCGTGACCCCTGGGAGGGAGGAATGAGGGGAGAGACCCGTAGGGCTACCAGATCCGGATGACGACGGACGTAAGCGCGAACGGGGTCCCTAATGTTTCCATATTGAACTCTTCACCGCCGCCCGAATCCACCCATTGGGTCCCGAGCCTTTGAGGGTTCCCCGAAGGAACACCTGCCAGAATTTACACAGTGGCGGATATTCAATCGAGCAGTCAGTGCTACTTACTACAGGTAAGTAGTAGAGAAAGTAAAAATGCTGTCCATTCGAGAAGGCAAAACAGACTGCCACAGAATTTTGTACAAAATTGTTTATAAATGTTTATACATCAACAATTAAAAAGAATGTATGGCGTTGGCGGCTTTTAACAGATCTTACATTATTATCGCTCCACTCTTAGAACCAAACTTGATGTAAAGATATGACGTCATTAACTAGCCACGATACGCGGGAAACCCAAGCACATCATAACATATAATACCTAAATTTGCGTGGTTATTTGTGGGTTTTCAAAACTATGTTAATGAAACCAGTTTGAAACTGTTGATTAATATAGAATAGTAAATAATATGAACTATAGAAGTTGTATCTTCTGTGTAATACTGTGTGGTATAGTTCAGCCAACTTCTGCATTCAAATGGTTATGATAAATATGGTTGATTGTACACAGAGCGCCCAAAGAAAGTCTTCGACGGATCTTGTATCGTTTTCTGGGGTCTTTTGAGGCGTGTCCTTCACCGTACTATTGCAGAGTGTGGTGGCTTCATAACACAGCAATAAGGGGGAAAAGAGGGGAGATTAATGTCTTTGCTTCTTCTGGTGGTATTGAAACCAAAACATGTTTATTGTCTTAGAACCAGTCATGCCGTATACTAGCGAAAATACTCGTGGACATATCGTGGGTATGTGGGAGGCTGGTCGCAGTGTTACAGCAATTGCAACGGCCGGCATAAAAGTGTTTTTATAGTAAATTACTGGATAAAAATATTCCAGGAAAGTGGGGAAGATGGTATACATACTCATCAGAAAGTGGGCACTCCCCGTAAAACATCCGCAGATGATGATATTACTCCTTTGTTATAAGTGAGTGATCATGTTTAAAACTAGAGGTAAATACGAGTATGTATATGATTTACCGAATAGGGAATAGGACGTGCATATTATGTCAATAAAATTGGGTTATATTTTTACTTTCTCTACTATGTATAGTAAGTAGGGGAAGTATTGTATTCCACCCAAAAATTCGATACTGAGATTTCACCGGAAATACATGTTTTGAGACCCCCTGAATCCAAAAAAAGCATTTTTAGAAACATGTCCGTGTGTGTGTCTGTGTGTGCGTCTGTGTGTCTGTGAACAGCATAACTCAGAAACGAAGTCGGATAAACACCAAACTTGGTATTTGGGTTCATTATCTTCCAGAGATGCGACACGCAGGTTTTCAAGAAACTTCCCCCACCCCAGATTACCCTTTACATGGAACATTTTTCGAAAATTTTAATTTTCTCAAAAATGGGTTTAACGATTTTGATTAAAGTATCATATGTTTAAGATATTTTCATGACAAATCAAATGTATATCTCAAATTTTCTGGAAATGTCTCCAAAAGTATTCTTCATTGTGAACGACTTTTGTATAACGGGTAAACTATAAGAGATAGGCAAAATTTTACTGCACAAAACATGTAGATCGCGTTAAAATACACAATTTGTCTCATATACATTTGTTTTGTTGAGTGAACCGTTTTCGAGATATTGCTTGTTATTCCCTTAAATTTTCCAATACGTTTTCTCAAATGGGAGTTCGTTATTCATATTTTTTGTCCTGGTAATGTAAAGAGAATGGAATACTGTACATAGCAACCAGCTCTTAAAATATTTGACTATCGCGTAAAGTCTACCAATTCCCCTTTGCATCTACAAGAAAATTAGCAATAAGATTAACATCTCGATATCTCGATTAGCATGAAGCATATGAAGAATAAGCGTTTGTAAAAATAGTTTGTTCAAGAGTAGAGAAAGTCATGTGAGTGTAACAAATCAGATTTTTTATCTATAATCCTGTTGTACGCCTATGATCAACAATATGTTAGTAAAGGTATACTAAGCAATTATAGTTTGAAGTAGAGGGAAAACATACTGCTTTATTTATTATTAGTTATGTTTGCTTGTATGCAGCAACAAGCATTGATACCACTGTGAGAATACAGATCTATTGCTGCCTTACTATTTAATTTGCACTCCCTGAAAATTTTCTCACACTACACATTCTACATTTCCCTGAACTGGGCGCTCATCAAGTTTTCTCCTTAGTTTTTAACCTTTTCAAAGGAGTGTCCTGCACTAGTCGATAAGGTGTGGACTACCAATCGCCATTAGAGGTCTATATGACAAACTGAATGCACTCACTCACTTTACCTCTTTCTTTTCTAGCCAATACGATCGAGAGCGTAAACGTTTATTTAGTTTCTACGCTATGTTGTAACCTTTGTTGTGGTTATTGGTGCAACTATTTAGCAGAAGGAGTGGTTCACCCTTGCACCGTGGCCTAAAGCAACCAATGAAATGGCCATGGCTTCGCAAGACCACGTACAACGATAAATAATGTGACGTAGACGCGAGGTGCAGTGAGTTTTTCTTTGACGCTCTTTGTACATGTGCTGAACACTAGGCTAACGCGGAGGGATACAAAATGTTTTGTTTACATCAAGTACGGATCTAAGGCTGGATGGATAATAGCGAGTTAGCCCTCACGCCTGCCTCACATTTTATTTACTGTCCGCTGTACATGCTAGGGCGACAGCTCTGATCTGAAGATCCCGCCGGTTTCTCGCCATTAAAACTCTTGATGACTATCAGACCTCTTTATTACTTTTTTAATTCCTTTATAAAGTATTTGTAGAATAACCTCGTCTATTTGTAACCGGAAAAACCAGAGTTCCAGTTTCTTCTGTTTACACGCCTGATGAATCAGTGACAGCGCTGTATTTCCGCTGCAAATTTTACGAAGCCAGTACACATGTTTATGCAAAGGAAACTTGTTAAGGACTTCCCCCAGTGATTCTAAGAAAATGTGGCGAGATTCTTCATCAGACAATTATATACTCTGAGCTTGTAAGCAGTGTTGATTTCTTCATAGGGATTTCCTTCAGCGACTTGAAGCTGTATCACATACTAGCTCCTACTGGTTCTTTATGAAATTATTGTACGTCACCAAGAGGATTTTTTGGTGAACCTTCCTCTTTGTCCCTTATAATTGTAATTTCTTACAGTCCCAGTTATTTCTAAGAACGGATGAAAAATTCCCAGGTATTCTGGAAACGAATGTGCAACAGGCGGAACGTTTTGACTTCCCCAACAGTCTTTCAGGTTCTGGAAATGTTGCATAGCCTATAAATACCCTTTGGCGTTGGAAGAATCATCGGTTGGAATAGTCAAGTAACTTTTACTTTCTCTATTACGTATAGTAAGTAGGGGAAGTATTGCATTCCACACAAAAATTGATATTGAGGTTTCACCGTAAATACGTGTTTTGAGGTGACTCTAATCCAAATAAAGTATTTTTGGAAACACCTCCGTGTGTGTGTGTGTGTCTGTCTGTCTGTCTGTGAGCAACATAATTAAAGAAAAGTCTGATAAATAGTAAACTTAGTATTCCAGTTTAGTATGTTCAAAGGATGCGACACGAAAATTTTCAAAACTCCTCCCAGACTACCCTCTACATAGAACATTTTTTTTTAAATTTTCATTTTCTCAAAAATGGCTCTAAAGAGCATATCTTGAATTTCCTGGGAATATCCCCAAAGTCCTATTCATTCTGAATGACTTTTGCATAAGTGGTAAACCGTAAGAGATAGACAAAGTTTTACTACACAAAAAACGTAATTTACATCATATACATTTTTTTTGCGGAGTGAACCATTTCCGAGATATTTATTGTTATTTGTTTGAATTTTCTGACATATACTTTTTCTCAAATAGGAATTCGCTTTTCGTTGGTTTTTTATGTCCTGGACATGCAAAGAGAATGGAATGCTCCACATAGCAACCAGCTCTTAAAATATTTGACTATCGCTTAAATACTACCATATTCCCCTTGCACCTACAAGAAAATTAGCAGTAATGCTGCAAAAGTTTATCTCAATTAACATGAAGCATATGGAGAATAAGCGTTTGTAAAAATAGTTTGTACAAGAGTAGAGAAAGTCATGCGAGTGCAACACATCAGATTTTTAATACTAGTATAGGTGGTATTACAATACAAACACTGTATACCAACTTTCAAAAAGCCATGTGCATTTGTTTTAGATATTATTTTTTTGTTCTTGATATAATAGATGTTTATACATTAATTAAAAATCCTCCACATATGAGACTGTTTGTTACATTCTATTTAGAACTTCATTTGGCTTTAAAAGACTATTAATAAAGAAAACCATATTGAAGCTTTTTTAAATTAAAATATAGCATGAGAGAGAGGAAAAGAAAAAGTAGAAAAGTAGGGAAAGAAATACAAAAATGAAATTGAATTTTACATATGGACGCTGTTTAACTGTTACGGATCTTAGCGTCTCATTCTATTTTGGTCGTGAAAGACAGGAAATTTTGCTCAGAGGTCTTTTTGTCAGGCTTGAGGTTCTTTTACGTGCCGTAAATCTATGACCCGGTACCACCGCTTTTGCTTCCCTTGCTAAGGATTTTTACGCCCGAAAAAACCCATCGCCCTCAGCCGGGTTTGAACCCGCGACCTCGGGAACTAGAGAGGTGCCCATAGACCACGGAGGATTGCAAGAAATACAAACCTTCTCTACTTCTGTATGTTTTCGATTTTAAGAATACCACGCTATGAAAATATTTAATAAACGATAAGGCAATTAGGCATGCTAGGTATTTCTTTCATAATTAATTTTTCCTGAAGTTTTACTGAAAATTATAAATTAATTGATGAAAAATATTGAATGCGATGTATTTGAAGTAGTGAAAAGTGATCAAAACCCAACATTTTTGGTAGGCTTTTCATATAAATCACTTTAATTTAAAATGTGTCCAGACATTTTCTCCAAACTATATTCATAAAAAAATTAAACTTCCACTGTGGCATTTTATGTTTTGTTTCATACATACAGCAGGAAAGGAAGACAGCGACGGCATGAAAAATGCATCTAAAATGTAAATAAAGTACTAAATTTAGTTATGTTTTATTTAAACCACAAAATTTACGATTTTATGATTTTTAAAATAG
Organism: Deroplatys truncata; assembly: GCA_030765065.1. Lineage (NCBI taxonomy): Eukaryota > Metazoa > Arthropoda > Insecta > Mantodea > Mantidae > Deroplatys > Deroplatys truncata. The sequence goes on along the minus strand of CM060988.1, from coordinate 155,514,850 downwards.
GACTTGTATGACCAAAAGTATAATAAAACATAGTAATGTCTTTGGGAAATAATATGCTCCTAAGAAATGTATTTTTCACATATTGTTTTGGAATAATTCTAGGTATTTATATTTATAATTTTATGTTTATTTTTTTCTGGTAACTCCAGAAGCACAATGAGCATAGAGAAATGACTAGTAGCTTATAAACGCTTCCTGGTAGATTCATACAGCGAATTAACGAGATGCCCTTTGCACTTTTCAAAGCAGCAAATTGGCAAGAAATTCATCACGCTCTGAACTGCAAACTCTCGAAACTACCATTAGCGGAGATTGATGCTTTGGAATACCCTCCCGTATCTGAATACCGTGCTTAGTGGCCAGAAGTCAAATAGGGAATCGATTCTGGTCATTTAGTTGGAAAGCACGGATACATTGACCTGTTTCGCTTCAAGGAACTGACCCGATGTCCGCATGCTGCGTTAACACAAGAAAGTTTCAGGTTTGAATGTCGTTTGTAATAGTCGTCGACAGAAACGCGGAAGTTTTATCTTTGTTGCTTTTACCTCAGAAAAGAGCAACTAAACTCTTGGGTTAAAAGCGCTCAGTGTTGCTGCTATTAATTCTTCTATGGCTAATGAGGGTGCTTCAACCAGGAAATGAGTAAAGTTCTCTCTTAAGTGTGGGATGGAGACTTTGAAAACAAACGAGAAGTCAAATGCAGTGTGTTTTATGGGATTAGTTTCTCTTGGAATACTTAAATGGAAAAACTTTTGGTTTTCTTAGTCAAATGATTTCCGAATCGCGTGATGTATTTATAAGAAGGCGCAACAAATTGACCAATACTAGATGTAATATGTTTTGTTCCGGTACTGGATCTAAATTCACATTTACGAGGCTATGCACCTGTATTCCTTTATTCTACTCGTTCTGAACTTATAATGCCTCGTCTGTATCTCAAGAAATCTGATCTGTTACATATACATTACTAACTCTTCTACAAATTATTATTATTAAAGCTCATTATTCTGTATATTTCCGATATTCGAGATAAACTTCGATTACACATTTACACATTAGATGAAAAATTACAGTAGGATAAGCGATAGTCAGACTTTTAAAAATCTAATGTGTTACACTAACATGACTTTCTCTACTCTTGTACAAATTATTTTTACAAACGCTTATTCTCCATCACCTTCATGTTAATCGAGATAAACATTTGCAGACTCTATCTTATTGCTAAGTTTCTTGTAGATGTAAGGGGAATATATATTTACAAGGGCAATATAGAAATACAGTAGCCTTTAAGCACATACATATCTCTTAACAGCTGGTTGCTAGGTGCAGCACCATTCCCTTTCCCACAGATTAATACTCTTTGCATATACAAGACAAAAAATGAATAACGGGTTCCCATTTGAGAAAATAAGTATGGAAACATTTAAGGGAATCACAAGCAATGTCTCGAAAATGGTTCACTCAAAAACAAAAATGTATATGACATAAATTGTGTATTTTAACGCGATCTACATTTTTTGTGTAGTAAAATTTTGTCTATCTCTTATGGTTTACCAGTTATGCAGAATTCGTTCACAATAAAGGATACTTTTGGAGACATTCCCAGAAAATTCAAGATATACATTGTACTCGTCATGAAAATATCTTAAACATATGATATTTTAATCAAAATCGTTAGAGCCGTTTTTGAGAAAATTAAAATTTTCGAAAAATGTTCCATGTAAAGGGTAGTCTGGGGCGGGGGAATTTTCTTGAAAACCTTTGTGTCGCATCTCTGGAAGACATTGAACCTAAATACCAAGTTTGGTGTTTATCCGACTGTTCGTTTCTGATTTATGCTGTTCACAGACAGACAAACAGACACACAGATACACACATGGACATGTTTCCAAAAATGCTTTTCTTTGGATTCAGGGGATCTCAAAACATACATTTGCGGTGAAATCTTGGTATCGAATTTTTGGGTGGAATACAATACTTCCCCTACTTACTATAAGTAGTAGAGAAATTAACAAATCCCGGAAATGGTCAACGCCACAAAAATTTTGATGTAAATTTCGTGCTTACGCAATCTAAATGTTTTGTGTAGTAAGACTTTGTCTATTTCTTACGGTTTACTATTTATACAGGGTGGACCATTTAAGTTGAGACTGTACAATATATCCAAAACTAAGCGTTATAGAGAGAAATGCCTTTAATAAAAGTTGCTTGATATTATGGGGGAAAGTAAATGCCATTAGTCATGTTTTGCTTGGAGGATCTTATGATAGTCGTTTTAGGGTCATTTTTTAAAATGGGAACCTATAATTAGGGTCAAATTACACTGATCCTAAAATGACTATCATAACGTCCTTTACTTTTCTCCCATTATATCAAACAAATTTTATTCAAGAGATTTCTTTCTACAACGCTTAGTTTTGGAGATATTGTACAGTCTCAACTTAAATGGCCCATCCTGTATATAGGTTATTTAAAATAAAGAGGAATTCACAGAAAATTCAAGATAAACATGTTAGAGCCATTTTTGAGAAATCAAAAGTAATGAAACGTTTTTCATGTGAAGGATAGTTTGGAGTAGGGAATTTTCTTGAAATCTCGTGTAATATCTGGAAGATGCTGACCTTAATGCCATGTTTGGTATTTAACCAACATTTAGTTTTCTAAAAATGCTTTTTCAGAGGATCTCAAAACGCGTATTCCCGGTGAAATAATGGTATCAAATTTTTGGCGGAGTGTAGGTAATACTTACCCTACTTAATGTAAGTAAGTTGTAGAGAAAGTAAAAATATCCCTCGTACTAATGATAGCATGAGTTGAAGCTCCCCACTACTTCAACCGAGCGAGGTAGCGCAGCAGTAACGTGTGCGACTCGCATTCGGAAGGTCTCCGGTTTGATCCCCAGTGACCCCCACTCTGCCCTTGGTTTTTTTCGTGGTTTTCTCGCATCGGCAGGTTGGGGTGGTTCTTCTACTATGAATTTCTGTCCCTTATTTCCTGTACCCATCTTCTGCTTCATTGTCATCTGTTTCAGGGTTATAGGACCAGGCGACTGTATTCGGCGGGTTGCGCCTGGGCTTTGGCTTGCGCTTTGTAGAGGTTTCTTCCCTGGCGTCGTTGCGGGACTGCTCAGTTGGGCCCCGTGGCGGCGTCAAATTCGTTCGATCTGGAAACATTAGATGCCCCGTCCATGCTTGCGCCCATCATGTAGTTTCTGGTCGCTCTTCCGCTCTCTCCCGTCATCCCTCCCTCCCTCTCTCCCAGGGGTCACGGTAGAAAAAGGGCCGTTACGGCCTACTTGCTGCTCTGTCCCGTTGCAGCGGCCCTTCCGTCTGTCCCTTTACCTTTACCATCCACTACTTCATCTCGAATACGTAAGAGTATCTTCTAACATTTATCTTCATCACATACTCCTCGCCGTTGCCCTTATTAGAACCATTTCCTCTTCTACTACATAGCAGAAGCATTGCTAACAAAAAGTCTGTCAGTGGTTGTTTAATAATTCTTCAAAATACCGAGTATATGAATTTATTTGCTGTTTTACGTAGTAGGTTTTCTGCTCTTCCAGAGTTATGACCTCGATATGATGAACAGTTTGTTGGGGTTCACTGAAGAGGTCTTTTCCAGATGATGGAACACAAGTAAAATGATTCATTCCAGAACTGAATACACAACCTGAAATTTAACTTCGGCGATTACCGGGCAGTAATCAAATCACGAAACATGGAAGACTCGCATAAGTGGTTAAAATTGTTTCGAATGGGCAAAATAGAACCTTTTGGGCTTTGAAATGCATTATTGAATTATACAGGACGTGTTTCAAACATCAGAACATATGCAAAAAAGGAAAAGCCTGACACGCGGATTAGTCTCTGTTGAACAGTTTTTTCGCTTGGAGAAATTGCGAATTGAGAAATTGCGGTTTCGCATTATGACCGCAAAAAAAAATGGATGATGCCCCGTTAACTGCAAGTTCCACTTGCCCGGGGATTGCACCTGTACCCGCTGGGTGGAAAGGCAGCGATAACGACCTAGGTTGTTACACAGAGAATATAAAAACAAACAAATCTCTGTATGTGGCGTTGTTTCACGCGATATCGCCACGCGGTCGCAATGCACGCCGGGCGTATCGAGGTCTCATGGGCCACTGGTTCTTCTCCCCGACGTAGTAAAACTGGTAGTCGCAGCGTGAAACGCTCGTAGCAAGTGTTCATTAATCTCTGTGTGTAATAAAGCTGTAACCAAAATATTTCTAGTAGGTTTAGATTTAGATTTCGATTAAGTGAGTTAAGTGAGTAATGGAACAAAAATTTATATTTTACTTTTTCCACCACGTGCACAGTAGGTAGAGAAGGTTACATTCCACCAAAAAATTCGATACAGACATTTCACCGGGAATATATGTTTTGTGGCCCCCTGAATCCCCCCAAAAAGAAAAGCAGTTTTAGAATAAGATAAGTGTGTGTTTTGTGAACAGCATAACTCAAGAACGAAAAGTAAACACATTTTATGTTTAGTTTGATTTATGTAAATTGGTTTTATATTAATTATAGTTGTAATGAAGGTTGGTTTGTTATTTGTTTAGCTGAAACAAATCGCAGTCCTTTTGATTTTGCAGGAAGATTGATAGTTCAATACTTTTTGAATGTAAATATTATAATTAACTACCACCCTAAATAATTTTGTCATTATTGGAAATTTTAACTAAAGGATGAATTTTACTTAAGTTCAGTGACATCCAAATGTGAGACACTAACTTGCCCCACTACAAACTACCTTTTACATGAAACATTTTTCGAAATGTTAAGCTTTCTAAAAAAATGGATTAACGATTTTTAAATAAAATACCATGTGATAGAGAGATTTACATGATAAATAAAATGCATAGCTTGAATTTCCTAGGAATAGCCTGTTAAGTCCTCTTCATTCGGAAGGAATTTTGCATAGCCTTGTATAACTGGTAAAAATTAAGCCATGGACGAAAACGTACTACACAATTCATTTCAAATAACCTTTTTAGTGGCCCCAGCCATTTCCGAAATATCCATTATTAATGGTTCGAATTGTTCAATACTTAGCCATTCTTTATGTTCTCTCCAGCTGTAGGCCCAATTCTAAAACATTTAACTGTCGCTATTCCCTTTTTATCTATAACAAAAGTCTAATATAGATGTTTCTGTAAAGGTTTATCTCGATTAATATGAAGTAGATAGGAAAATAAACTTTCGTAAGAATAATTTATGTGCCCAATAACCAACGGTAAGGGTAGAGAAAGTCGTGTGAGTGGAGCACATCAAATTTTCATAACTTAAGACTTTTCACTCTACTGCAAAGAAACACTTGCCCACTTAGAGAACAATGGTATTAAATTTTAATTAGTTTTCCCAAATATGCGGTACAAAAGGTGTAATGTAACAAGAAGTTCTGATATGTTGCACTTACATGACTTTCTATACTTACTCTTCCTATATATTTCTTGTTACAATCATTACACATTTACACCTTGAAGTAGATTGTTTTGAAGGAGTTGTATTATATTTCAACTGTTGGGGAGCCGAACTTGAAGTTCGTTGCAACCGCACGAATAGGAAAAAGTTTCCGGTAACCTTCGCCCCAAGTTTAAAAATATTAACTTTGTAATTTGACTGTTTCTTTAGATATTATATATTTATGTTTGCGTCGGCTGCGTCAGTATTTATTTTAGAGACATGGATGTCTTGGTACGGTTGTGGTGCAACTGAAGAATGTAGGCTTACACAGATTATGATTTTACTTCACTTCTTTTAATAATGCTTGATACGATTTATATAACACTTCAGTGATATAGAGAGCTGTGAGATTCTTTTATTAATTACTCGTACTTTTTAACACGTAAACTATTTTCGTCTCATACGAATACGTATTATAGGAGTACTTCTCGAGGACACATCTCGCATCCGGTTACAAACACTGTCAGCAGGCAACTGAATCGATTTCAACCGCCTAAACTTGTAAATTTCTGTATTTCAAGTCTCTGATTGGCTATCCCTAATCCAATAGAATATCTTCATTTAACTAAAGCTTTTTCTGGTTGTTGATTGGCTATTTTTTAAACTGTCTACAAATTTACATTATTATTGCTCCAATAATGGCTACTAGCATTTAAATTTTTAAATTCATTATTGGCTCAAGGTTACCTCATTGTTAGCAACTTTTAACCTATTATTCTCAAGCTCCTTCATTATTAAATTACATAATATATTTACATAACATTATTACACATGGATACAATAATATAAACATATAGAATGACTGTAATATACACTTTTTTATATATTCTTACATACACATGTTGCTTTAAGGTGGGCTGTTATCGAACTATATATATTATACAATTAGAATGAAATCATTTTAGTGTTAAAAGTACTGCCTTAACTTTTCGTTGTAAGTATAAGAAGGTTACAGTAGGCTAGAGCAATAGTCAGAGTTTTAAAAAGCATGTGATGACTCTACAATTCCATATTTTTTGCATGGCCAAGAAAGTAAATGAATAACGACTTACCACTTGTGTAAATAATTGAAAATTCAAAGTTATAACAAAAATACCTCGGAAACGGTTAACGCCACAATAAAATTTCACACAAATAAGTGCATTAAGAGACCTATATTAAGAGACATATTGTCTATCTCTTACGGTTTAGAAATTATACAAAAGTCATTCAGAATTAAGAGGACTTCATAAGATATTTGCGGAAAATTCAAAGTATACATCTTATTTATCATGCAAATATCTTACATATGGTATTTTAATGAAATAGTTAGCCTTTCTGAGAAAATAAAACATGACAGATATTTTTCCACGCAAAGGGTAGTTTTGGGTAGGGGATTTTCTTGAAAATTTTAGTGTCGCATACTTGCAAGACATTGAAGTTATCTATAATTAATTTTTTAGTTATACCGTTCATACATACATTTTTTTTAAATTCAGGGAGCTTCTAAACGAGTACTTCCGGTGAAATATCTGTATCAAATTTTAGGGTGGAGTACAATACTTCCTCTAATTATTGTAGGTAAGTAGTAGAGAAATTAATAATACACTCGGATAAGACAAATTATTAATATAAACAACCGGATCGCTTGTTTTACTGAACACAATATAGTTCAAGCTATTCTGTAGCATTAATAATAACTTCTTCGTGTTAACATAACACAGAATGGCTAACAGATAGTTCTTATATTGCTGCAGGACTGGAGAGCGTGAATGTAAAGCAAAAGAAATGGGTAAAACAGAGTGTGAATGAGGCTGGGTGCGGCATTTGAAGGCCAATGTCTCAGATATTATCACGCTGAATAACAAGAAATATAGTTGTTGTGTGCTTGTTGTGATAGTGTAGCAAGCAAATGCACGATCTGTTCAACATTTCGGAACGTGATTTGCTAAACGTGGCGTGTTATCTCTCTGCACCGTTTATAACTGGGAGTGCTGCGATTCTTCTCATGGAATTAAATTACACATTACACAAAAACATGGTTTACTATTGATTTTACACAAGTCAGCAAGGTTACTGCATTAGGTTCGAAATCTTAGAGATTTCGCGAGGAAAAACAAAACAAAGGGCATCTTATAGCAAAAATTCTGCCTTATCGAATGTCAAAATACATAATATTTTGTTCATAAACTAATGAAATATTAATAAACATATACAACAATTTCTGAAGTATATAAAATCATAAACAGACCTTCCAGTAAATAAAAAAATAGACACGATTGTAAGTTACTAAAATGCGACAGTAGGTAACTGTTCTTACATAGGCGCCTGAATATTGGGGAATCAAAAAAACATTAAGTACCTATATTCAATTAGCAAAAATAAAATTTTTACTTTCTCTACTACTTAATTGCGTAACTAGAAGTATTGTATTTAGGTATCGAATTTTGGGTGAATATATGTTTTGAGATCCGTGTGTGTGTGTGTGTGCGTGTGCGTGGGGGTGGGGGTGTGGGGGTGGGTGGGGGTATGGGTGTAAAACGAAAGGTATTTAGGTTCAGGGTTTTTCAAGGAGCGACACGAAGACTTTTAAGAAAATCCCTCGCCCCAAACTTCGTTATTTTTGATTTTCTTAAAAACTGCAGTAACAATTTTGATTAAAATACCACAATTTTGATTAAGCTATTTTCATAATAAATAAAATATACATATTGAATTTTATGGGAATATTTATTTAAAATACCACATTTTTAAGCTATTTTCATGACATAAAATATACACATTGACTTTTATGGCAATATTGGATTAAAATACCACACATTTAAGTTATTTTTATGACAAATAAAATATACTTATTGAATTTTATAGGAATATTTGATTAAAATACCACACATTTAAGCTATTTTCATGTCAAATAAAATATACTTATTGAATTTTTGGGGAATAACCTGTGAAGTGCTCCTTATTCTGAATGAATTCCATATTATTGGTAACAGTAATAAATATAGATCTCCTTAAAGAACACATATGTCAAATACAATTTCTTGTGGTGTTATCCAATTCTGAGATATTATTTATTATTCTTTTGAATTTTTAAATACTTTACGCTATTCTCAACTGCAAACCGGTGTTCTGTTTCTTTCGTTTTTCGCGTAGATTCATCACACAGCGGCCGCTTTGAAAGGATTTGACTATCGCTTTAGCGTGCAGAATTTTTCGGATACCTAACGAAATGTGTAAAGATTAATTAAGGTTTATTGGTATTAACAGAACTACATAAACAATAAGTTTTTGTAAGAATAGTTTGTAGAAGAGTGAGTAGAGAGTTATGTGTATGCAACAAAAGATGTTTTAGATAGATAAATAGCTGAATAAGTCCTCAAAAACCAAGTGAGGAAACCTGACATCGAGAAAAAAAAATCTGATGATACATTCTCATGACTTTCGCTACTCTCTATTCTTATTAGTAGGTATAGAAACTATTCTTACTAAATAGAATTAATTATTCTTCCACACAAGCCGTGTGTTGGACAAGGTTGGAAAGGTAGAATCAGACGACTGAAAAATTTGACGCCACCGCCGGGATTAGAGCGACGGATCTCCCGGTCTCCGTCTGGTTGCTCTAACCTCTGAGCTACCATGGCAGCATGTCGGTACGACCTTAAATTCTCCAACTGATGCTCATTTTTCCTAGGAATCCACAAGGAGATGTCAAATTGTATTAAGATGACATACCCCAATGGCGACTTACAGTTCTGTAAGTACTATAAGTACCGGGCTTCATAGTTTCGACCACTATTACGACCTAATTGACCTAATGCGAATCAGTTGGGGAATTTAATGTCGTACCGGCATGTTGCCATGGAAGCTCAGTGGTTAGAGCAACCGGAGGAGACCGGGAGATCCGTCGTTCAAATCCCGGCGGTGGTGTCAAATTCTTCAGTCGTCTGATTCTACCTTTCCTATTCTTATTAAAGCTTATCTACTACATTTTAATCCAAATAAGCCTTTGCAAAAATTGATACGTTACACTTAGCTATAGGCACAAAATGAACAGCGATAGTGAAATGTTTAAGAACTGGACGCTATACGCTGGCCTTAAAATTCCATATTGTTTCCTTGACATCGCGAGAAACAATTGAAAATGGATGGGACTTTAAAAGAAAGACAAGTATTGAACAATTCAAACCTTTAATAACCGTTATTTCAGAAATGGCTTATGCCACTTGAAAACTTATTTTTAGTAAATTGTGTCTTTTAAAGAGATCTACATTTTGCTTTCGTCTATCGTTTAATCTTTACCAATAATACAAGGTTATGCAAAACTCCTTCCGATGAAGAGGACTTTACAGGCTGTTCCCACAAAGTTCAAGATATACATTTTATTTTTCATGCAAATATCTTTAATATATGTTACTTTAATCAAAGTCGTTAGAGCCATTGTTTAGAAAATAAAAGCTTTCGAAAAATATAAAGGGTAGTTTGCGATGGGGGGATTTTGTTAAACATCTTCGTGTCGCATATTTGGAGGATATTGAATCTAAAACCCAAGCTTGGTATTTTTCCGACTTTTTGTTTTTGAGTTATGCTGTTCACACACACCGATATGTTTCCAGAAATACTTCATTTGGATTCCGTGGGCCTCAAAACATATATTTCCGGTGAAATCTTGCTATTGAATTTTTGGGTGGAATGCAATACTTCCGCTACTTGATACACGTAGTAGAGAAAGTAAAAAGGATTTAATATTCCAGTTACAAAAATAACAATGCCACTTAAAAACGTTTGATGTGTTACAATCACATGACTTTCTCTACTCTTTCACAAACTATTTTTACAAACGCTTATTCTCCATATGCTTCATGTTAATCGAAATGTTAATCTTATTGCTAATTTTCTTGTAGGTGCAAGGGGAATATGGTAGGCTTTAAGCGATAGTCAAATATTTTAAGAGGTGGTTGCTATGTGGCGCATTCCATTCTCTTTGTATGTCCAGGACATAAAAAAATGAATAACGAATTCCCATTTGAGAAAAAGTATTGGAAAATTTAAGGGAATAACAAGAAGTATCTCGAAAATGGTTCACTCAAAAAAAAAATGTATATCATATAAATTGTGTATTTTAATGCGATCTACAGTTTTTGTGTAGTAAAATTTTGTCTATCTCTTATTGTTTACCAGTTACGCAAAAGTCGTTCACAATGAAGAATACCTTTGCAGATATTCCCAGAAAATTCGAGATATACATTTTATTTGTCGTGAAAATATCTTAAACATATGATATTGTAATCAAAATCGTTAGAGCCATTTTTGAGAAAATTAAAATTCTTGAAAAATGTTCCATGTAAAGGGTAATCTGGGGTGGGGGGATTTTCTTGAAGAGCTTCGTGTCGCATCTCTGGGGATACTGAACCTAAATACCAAGTTTGGTGTCTATCCGACTGTTCGTTTCTGAGTTATGCTGTTCACAGACACACACGGACATGTTTCCAATAATTTAGCATTAAAGTTTACTAATCATGGTATTAATTTAACTAAACGTGTCAAAATTTTACGTTAATATAAATGTATATTTTATCCTTCTTACATAAAATGGTTTAACTTTCTAAAATAATTGCAGGCTGTAACCACGTTTAAATTTTTAGAATCTTCAGTATCATATATTAAAGACGCAGATATTAGAACTAAAATAGAAAGTTTTTCAAAAATATATGGAACACTTAAATGAACTGTAAAAAATAAAGTGAGAAAAGATACGATGATGAAGTTCTATAAAACCATGGCAGTTCCAGTTGCTCTATATACAGTAGTGAAACTTGGACAATGACAAATAGAGATAAAAGCAAATTACAGGCAGCGGAAATGAGATTTTTAAGAACAGTATTGGGACATAACAGTATGATGACATAAGAAAACAATTAAGGATCTTTAACCCAAATGCAGAAATAGAGCAGAACAGACAAAAGCGACTAGAACACGTAGAGAGAATGAATGAGGAACGCTACCCAAGGAAAATACTCTATTACATACCTAAAGGAAAACGAAATATCGGAAGACCCAGGAAACGATGAATAAATCAATAAATTAAACATTTGGAGCACGCAACAAGCCTTGGAAAGGTTTAATGCTTGGTGGAAAAGAAGAACCTCAAGTAAATGTGTTGTTGTTATTATTATTATTATCATTATTATCATCATCATCGTCAATAATAATAATAAACGTTCTTTCCGAATTTTGAGTACAACTAAAACTATATTGCTTTCTTATGTAATTTCTAAGAAAAAAATTATCCCTAACAATGTATTTAGATGAAAAAACCACATTTTATGGGAATAGTTTAGTCTATATGGGATATATATGAATTTATAAAAGAAAGTCCAGTGAATTTTGGGCATCAGATTTGTGTTTTAGTGTTGGCAATTTTTTTCACAGCTATGATTTCTTAATCGTGAAGAGTTTCATCCTGCAGACCAAGATGGCCCGAATTTGCCTCCTTGTGCCTTCCGAATGCTAAAAGCAGTGCGGTAAGCACACAAAAAGCAAGGAATGTACAAAAAGAGATATTAATGTGCACGTTTACGCGCTGCGATGGACACGACATCGTTTCCGTAATATGAATTAAATGTGTTTCTCGTGATTCGTCGGGGAGGGGCACCCGGGAGCGATCACGAGGAGGACGTCGTCGCTGTGAGCCTCCACCCACGGTATGCACACATCAGATTAATGTAGACGTGAGTTTCAATCGCTAGCTTGTTAGCTCATCTTGTGCTCTGCTACAGGGGTATACAGTAAGTGCTGCAAGTCAGAGTACGCCAAAGAGACCCCTGCTGGTTAGACCACACGCTTGAAAACATGTTTACAAATAATGCACATGCAGTTGCATAACACCTGCTCCTGCTCCAGTTCGCTTTCGTATATACCTATATACATATATATATATATATATATATATATATATATATATATATATAATGTTACAAAATTCAATCGACACACTTCCAAGAATTAGAGTATTATGCGAGTGAGGAGGCGCCCTGGTAACGTAGGCAACCGATCACTCCGACCCATTGGTTTTTCGTTGTTTCCCCAGGTCGGCAGGCGAAGCTGGGGTGGTTGCTCTTCTACCACGACTTTTCTGTACTCATCGTCTCCTTCAGTGTCATCTGTTTCAGTGTTGTAGGACCAAGCGATGGTATTCGGCGGATTGGGCTGGGCGGCGGATGCTTTGTAGAGTTTTCTTCCCTGGATTTGTTGCGCGAATGCTTAGTTAGGACGCCCGAGTGGGTGTCGTCTTCCGGGTCTACGGGTACCATGCTAGCTTCTAGTTCTCGAGGTGGTGGGTTCAAACCCGGCGTCGTGCGTAAATATCCTTAGCGTGGCTTCCTTTGGAAGGGAAGTGAAGCCGGAGGTCCCGTGTCGTAGATTTACGGCACATAAAAGAATCTCAAACCTGATAAAGAGGCCTCAGAGCAAAATTTCCGGTCTTTCACGCCTAGTGTAGAACGCCCAAGAACCTTAGTAGGTATTTAAAGAGCATCCATAAATAAAACTTAATTTATTTTTATTTCCAAGAGAGCCCGACCAGGGATACCGCCACCGCTTGTGGGTAGGTCCGGACAGAGTCGGATATGTTTGATCGGGAAACGTTAAGGACCCGTCCATGCTTGCGGCCGCGCCTTTGGATCTCTCCTCACATCCCTCCCTTGCAGGAGTCACGATAGAAACAAAAAGGGCCGTTGCGTTCGTACCTTCTTTTAGGTTAGCACTTTGATATAAGACCAATGGTCTTAGAATTCATGGACGTTTACAAAAGATCAGTGAGGAGACAGTACGCCATTGATTAAACTTCCCTGAGTTGCTGCTACTTGCAAGTAATCGTGACCATTCTATGTTCAAACATTCCGTGTGAATATATCCGTAACATGTACTTAAACTTCGAAAGAAACGCGAGAAAGTAAAATTGCGATCACTTCAAATGTACGGCATTCACTGTTGGAAAAAAAATGTTGAAGCGGTTGTACAACGGTTAAAGCCTGTCCCACCAGCCTGATAGCCGAACATGCTAATAACTACATATTATTGCATTTAAAAGTTGTTTTGTCTCCCTGATAATATTATTCTTCATATGAAATTAAGGGTATCAGTGATACACTATCTTTTGTTAACATAGCATTTTTACAGAAAAAACAAAGTATGTAACTTTGAAAACACCGCAATTATCGCGCTTGTGGAAGATAAATTGACTGTTTTAAAAGGAAATCAGCATCGCCTTCGTATTATATTTATTTGCATTTATCGGTATACGAATATTCAAATGAAAAATCATTATGTACTGTGTATTCAATGACGTTTTAGTTAATGGGATGCAGTGGGGTTACTTATCTCTCAGGTAAAGCTTTAGCAGGTGGGAGGGGTACATAGTATGCTGAACATGTGCCGCGCGAAAACATCCAACAGTCTTTGCCTCTGTTGCGCTTCTTTACCCCTCACTTACAGTAGACCAAGCAAACACTACCTCCTTCCATTAGTTAAACCCCTACCTGCTTGGAAGGTTTTCCCCGCTCACTAGCTAAAATATAGGTGAACAGGCAGTAACTTCAAAGTTTATTACAGATCATGGTGTCCAATATTAAGATATTCCTATACCACCCCTCTGTAACCCCTGAAAGTTTGCTGATTGTTTCTTGGTATAGCATAATTCTGTAATATGCTATAATATGTATACAGATTTTATTAACATTTTCAGTTTCATCCAATTGGAGGTAAACAAAACGTACCAAAAAATAGAGGATATAAAAACATAGTTAATTTTTACTTTCTCTACTACGTATAGTAAGTAGGGGAAGTATTGTATTCCACCCAAAAATTCGATACCGAGATTTCACCGGAAATACATGTTTTGAGGCCCTCTCAGTTAAAAAAAAAGCATTTTTGGAAACATATCCGTGTGTGTGTGTGTGTCTGTCTGCCTGCCTGTCTGTGAACAGCATAACTCAGTCGGATAAACACCAAACTTGGTATTTAGGTTTGGTATCTTCCAGAGATGCGACACGAAGGTTTTCAAGAAAATCCCCCCACCCCAGATTACCCTTCACATAGCACATTTTTCGAAAATTTTAATTTTCTCAAAAATGGCTCTAATGATTTTGATTAAAATATCATATATTTAATATACTTTCATGACAAATAAAATGTATATCTTGAATTTTCTGGGAATATCTCCAAAAGTATTCTTCATTGTGAACGACTTTTGCATAACTGGTAAACCATAAGAGATAGACAAAATTTTACTACACAAAAAATATAGATCCCGTTAAAATACACAATTTACGTCATATACATTTTTTATTGAGTGAACCACATACGAGATATTGCTTGTTATTCCCTTAAATTTTCCAATACTTATACTTTTTCTCAAATGGGAAGTCGTTATTCATTTTTTCATGTCCTGGACACGCAAAGAGAATGGAATACTCCACATAGCAACCAGCTCTTAAAAGATTTGACTATCGCTTAAAGCCTACCATATTTCCCTTGCATCTACAAGAAAATTAGCAATAAGATTAACATCTCGATTAACATGAAGCATATGGAGAATAAGCTTTTGTAAAAATAGTTTGTACAAGAGTAGAGAAAGTCATGTGAGTGTAACACATCAGAGTTTGCTCGTAGGATTACAAAATAAAACTCTACTTTTACCCCTTGTATCATCTATTATTTATATTAATACTACAATACACAACGGAGATATGTGATTTCTCATTGGCAGAGAAAGTCGTGCGAGTGTTGACATCAGAGTTATCGTTTACTTCGATACTGCTGTATTATGGTGTTTTAGCTCAGAGGTATATGTTAGCAGTGCTGTTTGAAGGCTCATTTCACCTGTTGTTGCACCGTAGGCGGATCTTTGCTGGACCACAGTTTGTGAACAGCTGATTTATAAGAGTGCTACTTACTTTAGCGGTATTTATCAATCAGCCAAGAAAGAGAGGATAATTTCTCAGGGGAAGTAAGACCGGTTTAAGAGAAGGCGGGGCTAAGGTTGCTACCAGCCTTAACAAAAAACCTTACAACAGGACTATTATGATACTTTAGCGAATTTAATTTCCTTGCCCCACAGCACGTACGCGTGATTTATTAACCGTTGCACATGTTCATCGCTCAAGACAGCTTTCCTGGGTTTACACTCTTAAACAGCTTTAACGTAAGAGTAAGGCTGGAAATCCTTCGTAGAGAACAGTCTTATATATTTATTTCGGGTTGACTACTTTACTAGCCGCATCCCGGAGGTCCCGGGTTGAAACCCGGGGGCGACCAACTTGACCAAAGTTTTCTTTTTTGGGGGGGAGGCGATTTTCTCCGAATGCTGTGCCGGATAATTTTTACTTTCTCTACTACGTAGAGTAAGGTACGTATTGTATTCCACCCAAAAATTCAATACCGAGATTTCACATGTTTTGAGACGCCCTGAATCCAAAAAAAAAGCATTTTTAGAAACATGTCCGTGTGTGTGTGTGTGAACAGCATAACTCAGAAACGAACAGTCGGATAAACACCAAACTTGGTATTTAGGTTCAGTATCTTCCAGAGATGTGACACGAAGGTTTTCAAGAAAATTCCCCCACCCCAGACTACCCTTTACATGGAAAATTTTTCGAAAATTTTAATTTTCTTAAAAATGGCTCTAACGATTTTGATTAAAATATCATATGTTTAAGATATTTTTATTGCAAATGAAATGTATATCTTGAATTTTCTGGGAATGTTTCCAAAAGTATTCTTCATTGTGAACGACTTTTGCATAACTGGTAAACCATAAGAGATAGACAAAATTGTACTACACAAAAAATGTAGGTCGCGTTAAAATACACAATTTATGTCATACATTCTTTTTGTTGAGTGAACCATTTTCCAGATATTGCTTGTTATTTCCTTAAATTTTGCAATACTTATACTTTTTCCCAAATTCGTTATTCATTTTTTTTATGTCCTGGACATGCAAACAGAATGGAATGCGCCACATAGCAACCACCTCTTAAAATATTTGACTATCGCTTAAAACCTACCATATTCCCCTTGCTTCTACATGAAAATTACCAATAAGATTGATATCTCGATATCTCGATTAACATGAAGCATATGGAGAATCAGCGTTTTTAAAAATAGTTTGTTCAAGAGTAGAGAAAGTCATGTGAGTGTAACACATCAAATTTTTTGTTCCATTTATACTGCGCCTTTAACTACATTGTCTTATCAGCAGCCTTTCCTTTGGAACACTTATTGGCAATGGTGTTAACTCGTATTCTCTTGTTGTTGTGTTTCTTGCACTGTTGGGTTTTTAATCATTAGATCACACATACATTCATACTTTCAAACTCTTGGGAGGATAGGAAATAATCTTGGCTAAAGAAAAATTCAGACCCACCCAACCGGGAATCCAACCCGGGACCCCTCGCACAGCAGGCAGGTGCTCCACCGTCTGAGCTATGGGGCCAGCTCGGATAATTTCATTTCTTCTTCACTGCCATTTCAGGCATTGGGCTGATCATCCTTCCCGTGTATACTATTCATCTTTCGTGATGTAGTGGTTAGCATGCTAGCCTCTAGTTTTTCAGTTCGCGGGTTCATACCCGGCGGAGGGCGATGAATTTTTTCGGGCGTAAAAATCCTTATCATTGGCTTCCTTCGAAAGGGAAGTAAAGCCGGTGATCCCGTAGATTTACGGCGCGTAAAAGAACCTCAAGTCTGATAAAAAGGCCTCTGAGCAAAATTTCCGGCCTTTCACTCCCAATATAGAATGAGACGCTAAGGACCATAGTAGTTAAAGAGCGTCCATAAATAAAACTCAATTTTAATTTTTAATTTCTGTGTATGCTATGATCTAGACTTTGCTTGCTCCTCGACAGGCTACTGGCTCAAGTCATTGGCTTGTAAGTGCTTGGGCGTAAAGTCCTACAAAGAAGTGGGTAATTAGATAAAGAAGAAGAATTCGGCCTTATGTGTTTCAAATGGGGATTCTTGAGACCCTTAGTTACGATGTTCTACTGAAACATTATTTTAAAAGTGCTTACGTACTAGAATGTCCAACCCCCAAAAATGCCAATTTAAGGTAATAAAATCGAATTTAAATTCAGGAATTTATACATACTCCTGTGCGGTGGCGCTGTGGTATTGAGCGTGATTTTAAGTCCCGGGTATTGGGATGGTGCCTACTGAGCATTGTGAGGAAAGTGAGGAGCTGCGATAGGCAGCGATCCCGGCCATGGATGCCATCATTCTGACTGGGATGTGTGATGCTGGCCACATCACCTCCCCATATCGTTTGGATGCGTACGTGGGCGTGAGGCGACAGTCGGGTTGCCAGGTCTAGGACCTTCATGGGCTGTAGCGCCACGGGATTATTATTATCATTAATAACTTATCCATAGCCCATTGTTTACGAAACGCTTCGAACGTTTTTGTTTTTGGCTGGAACTAAATACAGTGCGATTACATATATACCTACGTAATGGACTGCAACTCGCTTGGGGGAATAAACTACCCGTTTTATTTAATTTTTCTTTCTCTACTACTTAAACATCAGTATGTAGAGGAAGTATTGCATACTACTCAAAAATCAACATCAGTATTTCATTGGAAATGCATGTTTTGAGGCTCCCTGGATCCAAAAGATGCATTTTTAAAAGAAGGTTCGTGTGTGTGTCTGTGTGAACACTATAACTCTCTTACGAAAAGACGGTTCAACACCAAACTTGGTATTAAAGTTCAGCGACTTCTAAGGATGCCACACAAAATTCTCAAGAAAACCTTCCACCCCAAACCACCCTTGGCATGGAAGGGATATTCCCTAATTTTAATTTTCTCAAAAACCGCTGTAACAATTTTAATTTAATTGCATATATAAACATATTTGCATGAAAAATAAAACGTATATCTTGAATTTTCTGGGAATAGCCTTTGAAGTCCTTTTCATTTGGAATGAATTTTGTTTTATTAGTATACCATTAGAGACAGACAAAATCTTACTATACAAAAAGTATAGATCTCGTTAAAGCACACGGTTCATATCAAGTTTTTTGTGGCCTTAACCCTTTCCGAGATATTCTTTGTAATTGGTTTGAGTTTTCAAGTACATATTCTTTTGGAGTGGCAAGTCGCTATTTGTTTTTTCTCGTGGTCATGCAAAGAACGTGAACTTTGTGGCTCTAACCTACTGTATCCTTTTTAGATTTACAACGAAATACACAAATGTATAATGAAAGTTTATGTCGATTAACAAGAAGTAGGAAGAAGAATACGCTTGTAGGAATAGTTTACAAGAGTGAGTAGAGATAGTAAATGAACACAAATTTTATGTCCATTATTTTTTAAAAATGTATTGTATTCCACTAAAAAATACGATACCGAGATTTCACAGAAAATACATGTTTTGAGGCCACTGAATAAAAAAAAGCATTTTTAGAAAAATATCTGTGTATGTGTATCTCTGAACAGCATAACTCTAAAATGAAAAGTTGGATAAATACCAAATTTAGTATTTAAATTCAGCATCTTCCAAAGGTGCTACTCGAAGATTTTCTCGAAAATACCGCATCCAAAACTATCCTTTAATAACGGAGTTTTCGAAATGTTTGATTTTCTAAAAAATGGTTCCAACTATCTTGATTAAAATGCCACATATTAAAGATATTTATATGACAAATAAAATGTATATGTTGAATTTTTAGGGAATAGCATGTGAAGTTCTCTTTATTCGGAAGGAATTTTCTAGAATCTTGTGTAACTGATAAACATTAAGCGATAGAGGAGAACGTACTGCACAAAAATGTACATATCTTTATAACTCATCATTTATTTCAAATAACTTTTTTGGTGACATCAACCATTTCCATGATGTCCGTTATTAATGGTTTGAATTGTTCTTTTTAAGTCCTATGGACATAGTTGTTTCTCACGATTGCATTGGAAACAGTATGTAATTTTTAAGACCAGTATATAGTGTGTAGATCTAAAACAGTTTACTATCGCTGTTCTCTTTGTATCTATAACGAAATGTGTAATGTAGCTATTTCTGCAAAGGTTGATCGAAAGTGGGTGTTTAAGTCAGAAAGTAACCTACAAAGAGATTTTCTCGGGCAGAGTAACAGCCATGTGATACAGTTATGCCCCGCAGCAATTTGGGGACACAACTTCCTTTGGGAACAGAGAGGCTAAGTATGCACAACACGCAAGCAAGGTACTGGATGGCCGTTTCCCAAGAAATTTACAATTTTCGTGTCAGTAAAACACCTCCAAGTTCGGAAGAATGTGCGTAAAACCTACACCTAATGATTCCGGTTGTGTGGGAAGAGGTAGCACATTGTTTTCATTTACACGTCATTACAATGAAGCATGTCAAACAAACTCTCTTATGAGCTGTGGGAAGCCACTTTTCATAAAACAAATTGACCTGCAACACGTGAATTATTTTTTCTTCTTCCTTATTGGTGTCATTTTGCTTTATAGTCCTCTTCCTGCTTTGCACATTAGCACAAGGCGCTCTTCATTCATTATTTTCTTCGTTAGCAGCTCATGCATTTTCAAGGTAATATGTACTTTAATGTTTCGCGATGAAAATCTCGCATCTGCTTTGCTGTTATTGCTGAGAAATTTACTGTTATATAAACATGGTTTAAAGGTTGCTTTTGAAGTTAATACAATGCTTTTTCTTCAAATTGTGGCCACCAAACGGCTGCTCCCGCGCCGGCCGTCGCAGTACGAACTCCTGCCGAAATAGTTATAACACCGCCGCAACCGCCTCAGTTCTCATAGTTAACAATTACAATGACAATAAGCACATACCTTATCAAAAAGATGTTGGAAATGTCCTTCTCTATTTACACATTTTTAGCATCTTCTCAGGAAATTTTCATTCATATTCGAGAACAGTTCAAAATCGAAATTGAATGAATTCTTCACCTGATGTTTTCCTTTGGTTCTTCCAATGAACGAGGTTTTTTTCCATACACTTTGTTTTTCAAGTTATGAAAATCGCATACAATTAAATCAGGAAATCTTCAGGGCCATAATCATTTACTTATTATCCTATCTTCAAAAAATGTCCTGAATTAAAGTTAATGACTCCTCAACTATATGCCGGTAGCAAAACTCTTGTTAGAAAAACAAATCTGATGTGTTGCGCTCACATTACTCTCTCTACTCTTGTACAAACTATTTTTACAAGCGCTCATTCTCCATTTACTTCATGTTAATCGAGGTAAACATTTCAGAAACTATCTTATTACTAATTTTCTTTAGATGCAAGGGGAATATGGTAGGCTTTAAGCGACAGTCAAATGTTTTAAAAGCTGGTTGCTATGTGGAGCATTCCATTCTCTTTGCATGTCCAGGACATAAAAAACGAATAATGAATTCCCATTTGAGAAAAAGTATAAGTATTGGAAAAATCAAATAAATAACAAGGAATATCTCGAAAATATTCAGCCAATAAAAATGTATGTGATATAAATTGTGTGTTGTAACGAGATCTACAATTTCTGTGTAGTAATATTTTGTCTCTTTGTTTACTAGTTATGCGAAAGTTACTCAGGATGAAGTGGACTTTTGGGGATATTCTCAGAAAATTTAAGATATACATTTAATTTTTCATAAAAATATCCTAAACATATGTTATTTTACTCAGAATCGTTAGAGCATTTTTGAGAAAATTAAAATTGTTCCCTGTAAAGGGCAGTCTAGGGTGGGAGGATTTTCTTGAAAATCTTCGTGTCGCAGTCATGGAGGATACTAACCTCAAATGCAAAGTTTGGTTTTTATCCCACACACGGACAGGTTTCCAAAAAGACTTTATTTGGATTCAAGACACCTCAAAACATGCATTTCTGGTAAAATCTCGATATCGAATTTTTGGGTGGAATGCAATACTTCCCCTACCTACTATACGTATTAGAGAAAGTAACGAGGCTGACATTTAACGTCGGTTAGCTGTTCAAAAAATGGTACAAGTCATTTCTATACCTCTCTGCATTTATTGTTTGCTCAGAAAATATAGGTCCTATTATTCTGTATGCAGTTGCTACACATCACACACCAATTTTAGCGCAAGAGAATATCGTGTGTAAAATCGGGTTTCTCTGCGCTTCATTACGTGTTATATTACGATGGAACACAACCATGCTTACCCGACTCTGATGATTGCGTGTAAAATAAAGTGTGTGCAGTAAACCCCATACATTGTAAAAACTAAAAGAGAATATCAAGGGAGAAGTTCACTCAACTTCAGATATTGAACTCTCGAGTGTATATGAAGCATTTCTGAGAAGATGCCAGAAATTTAAGAATAGAGGACATTTCCAACATCTTTTATATGAGGTAATTATTATTATAATTTTAAATATAAGAACGAGAAGGGGTTGCACGGATACAATAACTCTTTTGGCGATAGTCCGAGCTGTAGCGGCCGACGCGCGAACCGCCATGCGGTGGCCACAATATCAAGGAAAAGCACTGTAGTAATAGTAAACATAACTAGTAATTCAACTGACAGTTCATTGGGGTTGCCGAAATAACCTTTTGTATCGGGTATGACCATCGAGACACAAACTTTGCATTAGCTGCCATCTGTGGAGAATATTTCAAAGATACTGATTTTGTTTAGAATTGTTTTACTTCGTCACCGCAGGCGATGGACACTGATAATGCTCGCGCACCAAGCGCCGCAGCTCGGACTCCCGCCGAAACAGTTTTAACATCCCCGCAACCGTTTCACGTTCTCATATTTACATTCACAATAATAATAAGCGCACACCTTATCATAAGAGTTGTTGGAAACGTTGTCCTTCTGTATTTTCTGGTGTATTCTCGGGAAATTTGCATTCACACTCGAGAGTTCAACATCCAAAATTCATTTAGGAGTTATAAAGTGTCCTATACCCTATGTCCACCTGAAAGAAGACTTACATAGTCGTTTTCCAGATTACCTGTATACATACAGTGTTTTATTTTCCTTTCATGGTTACCATGGAACATTAAAATCTGCACTATTACTTATGTTTTATTAATAACATCTTAGAAAAGCCTCGTGTTACATTCACACGGATTTCTCTACCCACTATCGTTTATTTTTATAAATTTTCCGTAATTATTCTTACGAACCACTTTGTTTCCTCTTTCATGTAAATCGAGATAAACTTTTGCAGAAATAGTTTAATTACATATTTGGTTGTAGATACATGGGGATTACAGAAAACAGAATCGATAGTCAGATGCTGGTGTTTAAATTTCTTACAATTTCCATGGAATCGCGAGAAACAAATCTATAGAGACAGCACTTTAAAAATATTATAAAGTATTGAATTCAAATCAACAATAAGTATATCCCGGAAATAACTAACAAAAACTGTATTTGAAATAAATTGTATTTTTAAAAAATAATTACATATTTTGTCTATCTCTTATAGATCACCCGTTATAGCCTGTGGACAGGACTCAGAAAATTCGAGATATATCTTTTATTTTTCATGTAAATATCTTAAATATATGGTATTATAATCAAAGAAATTAAAGCCATTTTGAAGAAAATGAAAACTACTGTTCCATTATGGGAACAACAATGCTTTGTATGGCATCCTTGGAATATAATATCAAATACACTCACATGCGCGCGCGGATCTTTTGCTATTTTTATTATTCAGGAGTCCTTAAGCGCGTATTTTCGGTGAAACTTAAATATCGAATTTTTGGGTGGAGTGCACTTCCTCTATTTATTGTAGTTAAATAATAGAGAGAGATAAAAAAAAAAGAATACTTTTAAGGAGGGTTTTGGAAACATTACATGAACAGACACACACACACACACACACACACACACACACACACACACACACACACACACACGCACATACGCAGAGAGAGAGAGAGTGAAATGGACAGGAAAAGGCAATAGAAATGTTTAGACAGAGATAAGCAGGAAAGAAGACGAGCACCATGGGAACACCATTAATTCCGTGGCCCGCATTCACGAGGTCCCGGGTTCAAATCCCGTGCCCGACCAATCTGACTTAGGGTTTTTCGTGGTTTCCCTCAGTCGCAAAGGTAAATACCGGCTACTATGCGTTAGGCTGTGGACACGTGACGAGGCAAGATGGCATGGTTACAGCGATGAGACCTAGAAGGCTAACTGTCCGTCACATCTCGATCTAACAGAACCCTGTAGTTAAAGTGATGTAAAATACAGTAATAATAACAACCAACAAATAACAATAGTTGAGTTCTGGCTTCTCCTTATTATGATATAAATACTTTTATTTGTTATGGAATCAAAACTAAAACTTTTTGCTTACCAAATAATATGCTGCAGATTTTCGAGTGTTTGTAGTACTTCACTGACACATTTCTGCAAATAAGAGCGGCCTGGTTTATTACTTTTTATGAAATTATCACCTTGTCTCACGCCTTGAGTGGCAAAGCTTTTTCTCGCGTGCTGCAAACTCAAGTAAACCTTGGAGGTATGAACTTGGCCGATGTCGTGCAGACATACATTGAGCCGTGTCGCAAACTGTGTCCCTTTTGGCAGGTTTCATTTAGTGCGCTTAAGGTCACAAGTGTGACCTCCATATAAAAAGTCGGATTATGTATGTTAGAAAACTCATGATATATTACATGGATTATTTCCCGTGTAAAAATCTGATACGTCACACTCGCATGACTTTCTCTACTATTGAAAACCTCGCATAATCCCATAGTATTATGGAATTCATACAAAAGGTCCTTTATTCACATTTAGTTACGATAAATTTTTGTCTTAATCTCAAATTAAGCAATTTGGTTGCATGCGTGAAGCGGAAAATAAGAAACACACATCATTCCGCATATCGTAAGTCAGTTTTTCATATTAATGAACCCGTGTGGGTAAAAATAAGAATTGCTTAAGATACTTTAAGATACTGAATGACAGTTCAACCTGGTAAAAATTAAATGTGACCCTAATTGTAGGTTCCCATTGAAGCCGAAATTATAAAGTCAATAATTATCATAATAATCTGGGAAGGATAGGAAATAAAATTAATAAAATATTTAAAATCAGTGCATGTATTAAAAGGAGAAGCATTGGGAAAATTGTTGACTGTTAAAAGCGACAGAAAGGCCAGACAGGCATAGGGTAAATTCGCTGAAGCCAGTTTCTTTTGGATTAATGGGTGCAGTTGCACTGGCCAGGATGTGAAGGTCACTAGAAGCTTCATGCCGCTCAGTTTTGATGCGAAATGTTTGCGAGAGGGGAAGTTAGGAGTTTTCCTTGTATCGCGCGTGTGGTAAGAACATTCTCGCTGGGACGCTCGTGTGGTGAGGACATACTCTCGTTGGGGCCCTCTTGGGGTGTGGAACAATATTCTCTGGGTGTGAACTTGCAAGAGGATCGAACGTTCAGCTGTAATTGATAATCTTCGTCTTGGAAAAGACACAGTAACATCGTAAGAATTTAAAAGTGATCGGCAAATCTCAAGACTTATTTTAATGGTGAATAAAAGTGTTCCAAGAAAGCGTTCGTGTTTCTATGTGCATACACTCACGCATACCCAGTGATTAAGGTCTCATGCATCGAGCAGCCGTGGCAAAATAAAAAAAACCAAATAGGAGGAGAAAAGCAGCAACCGTGAGGCAAAGGTATTGCTGCATTGTTGGAGGACGTAGCGTGGTTGCGTCACCATTTAAAAATGTATTGACCCTAAAATGACCATCATAAAGTCCTCAAACAAAACACGACTAATGACAGTTACTTTCCCCTATAATATCAAGCAACTTTTATTCAAGGCATTTCTTTCTAAAACGCTTAGTTTTGGAGATATTGTACTGTCTCAGCTTAAATGGTCCATCCTATATGCTTGAAAATGTTGCCCATTGGAGCTCCTAAGAGGCGATGATAGATTTTGTTTGTTTATTTGCTTGAGCTCGTAATATTGATCTACAGTGTAAATTTAATTTTCAATTCGCTCTATCTCCTCTATACACTAATTTTTGTAATCGGGCAGAAAAGAAACCTTCGTTGATTCATCTGTAGGTAATTATGGTTAAACTACCAGGAATGCTGTATTATTTTGTCTTCCATAGATATATTGATAAACCATTTTTATTGCTGTACTTCTAAGATATTGTTGCATGAGACTGCCTTTGTGAAACATTTCTTCCCATATTTGCCTGTACCATTCATCTTCTTTAACGGTAATACAAATATATGCGTAACTATTATAGTAAGAATACAAATGCTTGGAACCGTGAATTAAAACATTAAACGGAAAGTAATGGAAATAAATTGTAAACACACAAAATGTAGAACTAAATCACTAATGCTAAATTATGTTTAAAAACAAAATCGATCAATGTCGAACAAAATAAAAAGTAAAACAACCAGAAATAGTCAGTATTTTTGTGAAATTTGAAAATAAATGTATCATATAGCCCAACATAGATAGCAGGTACGTTCTCAGCTGGAAGTGTGCTCTCTCAAGGGCAGGGCACGTAAAACAGAAATTTTACACAGTTTGAATGTCTTGCAAACAAAAAATGGAACTCTCAAAATACAAATTGATTTAACAGGGCCAGAAAATATTTGGGATAAGTATCCTTTATCCCGTATTTTTTATCTTCAGGGGTTTTATACTAGATCATGAGCAGCATATGTATCGATTTGACTTTATCAGAATCGTCTGTTTGAATTTTCTTAAACGACTGATTCATTTTTTCCCACAAATGGAAAGAATGTGAAATCATATTACAGTATGGAAAGACATGCGGTTCAAAACTGTATTTTAAGATGGCATTATATTGTCTTTACTGATTTTTAGAGATGGTCCATTGATACCTTCAGCTATACAAAACTACTTCAATAATACACATTTATGTTTAACAATACCAAAATATTTTAATCCTTTAAAGAGGAGTCGTAGACAAATATCTTGAGATAGGATACCCAGAGTCCAAGGTTTCAAAAATACATCCTAGGACTTCCAAAACATATAGACTCCATTGACATGTCCAAAAATTTAAGCACTAACTCTTTAGCAGTGATTTATATAAACAATTACATACCAAATATTAAAATAAAATTTATAGACGTGAAAGTTAGGTGTGAATGTCCTCACTCCCACGCCAGGTATTTCTTGGAGTGCTGGCCTAGGTTAAACTACATTTCTTCGTTCCCTGACCTATAATCCAGCAAGCTCAAGTTCATTGAGAAACGTATCACATGGAACGAGAATGCCAACATGTCTTTCATCTGGGATCCAGATCTAGTTGAAAACACCAGACAGCAAACTATAAAGTGCCTAGTATGAGAGTGCGATGACATTCGCACCTTCCTATTGGTGACATAGTTAATGCAAGCCATTGCACTTAGAAATGACATACCTAATTAGCATTGCTCTCCCTCCTGGAAAGCTAATATGCGAATTCGTGGACGCTGGCATATAACTGGATTTGCAGTCTTATAATTCCGTTGTTTTATCAAACTGCAGAGGTATTTTGAATAGAAATGTTGATAGATGAAGTGAAACTCATGACGTGTTTGATGTGTTTGTGTGTTGCAGCAGCAGAACGATCATCGTTACGTCGGTTCAGCGTACGACCCATCCCGTGACTTGTCTCCGAATCTGCCCGTCCACTCGTGCGACTCCACGTCCATGGGAGACGTGGAGGCCAACAATAACTGTAACACTACCAGTTCTGGCAGCAGCAACTGTAGCACACCCAGTTCTAGCACCTCCAGCACCACCAGCAGCTGCAGCAACCCCCCATCCTGCGTGCATCACCACCTCCTCCACCACCAACACCATGGACCGCCACCACCTCCCATGCCACCCCATCATCGCCCACCTCCCTGCAACAACAACTGTGGAGGCGACACCAGCGTCTGCCCCGCTGCAGGACCTCACCTTCTTCAGCGGCAGCAACCCCAGCAGCAACAGCAACATCGTACTGGATATCAGGACTGTGAAGGCGGTGTTTTCCCAAACGTGTCACAACCGTCGTCCTCGCCGCTACTGCAGCCTAAGATGGAGCAGCATAACGCATCCACAACGCCACCGACACCGCAGACGTCGGCCATCGCCGGTCCATGTTCCGATGAGGTGGTCGTCTGCGCAGGGTGCGGACATCGCATCTCGGACAGGTTCTACCTGCTCGCTGTGGATCGCCGTTGGCATGCTGCCTGTCTCCAGTGCTGCCAATGTAGACAGAGACTTGATGGGGAGATGACATGCTACGCCCGCGAGGGCAACATTTACTGCAAGAAAGACTACTATCGGTAAGTGAAGCCGGGACGTTTTATTTCATCTTGTCCAATTATTAACTAATGCAGTTGCGGAGTCATTAATTGACAAAGTGGGACACGTATCCCGTTGCCATCTTGCAAAAATAATATAATTCTCTTCCTATGAAATTATTGGTAATTTTATAAATTCTCTTTCAAGGGACTATTTGGTTAAAGATAACCAGACACCAGATTACATTTACGTAGTATTTTGCATTTTTCCACAGAGATCCGCTTGAATAGAAGCTTTCTTCTTTACATAAAAGTGCATTGTTTCAGAGTTCCGCTTGTTGTTATTTGTCTCAATGTTTTTAATGATTTTAAATGAATAAATGTGATGCTTCCGATTTCTCACATTGCGGTATAATTATCATAAATGCATTATTGTGAAGTAATATGACTCTTTCCAGTTTTTCAAACGTCACTTTTCCCAGTTCTCACGTCACTGTTTCGTTTTTATCTGTCACTGGTTCACCTTCGCTGGTAGTTCACTTCACTAATGTCACTACATTAAGGTGAAGTAGTTCAATTCTTTGTCACTTCACTTCCTTCGTGACGTAGCCTCTTCACGCCGGACGGTTCACTTCACTTGGGATTCGAACATACCACCTCCACAACCCGTCGCTCCACAGTAGCACTCGCTGCACGTAACAACAGTCGTCACCAACTCGTTCAGAGAATTGATCTTGATGTCGCACCAGAAACGCAGTCGCTAATTCGCTCGCAAACTGGCTCAACAACTCTGCTGTCGTCACTAACTGACTCGACTGGTGCGAGAGCGCTCGCTTATGTAGTCAGTGGAATCTTTCCACAAGGTTCTCGAACGTTCCAGAACTATTTCGACATACTTTCTGTAGGAGAGTGGAGAAGAAGCTTCAAGAAGCTTCTAGTTATCTCCCGATAGCGCGCCCGATGTTTACGCTGGTAATCGGCTCTTATCTTGTTTACTCCGATCGCCCGGCGCCGACATCCCGATAGCCTTGGGCCATAGCCGCTGGTCGCAGTAATTTTTCAGATTACACCGGCTTATCCTTAAGTTGGTAATCTTTAATGCTTCCACCAGAGAAACAACGCGTTTCACCTATGAAAATTATCTTCTAGAAATCTTAGAAGTTATCGTTTGCTAATCTAAGTGCAAACAAAAGGGAATTCTAAAGTTGTTACCTACTTGTAGATCAGCCGTTTTCCTTTCTGAGAAAACCTTCTTTGAAGCTGCGACTTTTGAAAGGTCACTCAACAAAGTCTTCTTGACAGTCAAGGCACTGCAATTACTCAGCATGGAATTTTATATTGAATTCCATAATAGGAATATAGACCGTTTAGCCAATTTAAACTCCCTTCAATTGAATGTTTAAGGCAGAGAAAGTTACAACAAACCTTATGAGAATTACTGTGTCTTTCTTTCTTGCTTCCCCTATTTTAAAGTGTTTAATGCCCGTTCTTATTACATACAACACAATAGACGTTGGGCACGGATGATACATAATATGAAGCAATTGTAAAGGGGAATTTGGGAAGGAAACATTTGAGAAACGTTAATTTTAGGAGGAGTATTATATTTCGACTGTTGTGGAGCCGAACTTGAAGTAGTAAAAAGTTTTCGGTAGCCTTCGCCCCAAATTTAAAAACATTAACTTTGTAATTTGACAGTTTCTTTAAATATTATATATTTATGATTGCCTCAGCTGCGTCAGTGTTTATATGTTTTAGAGACATGAATATCTTAGGAGGGAGTGGTGCGACTGAAGAATGTAGGCTTACACAGATTTTAATTTTACTTCACTCCTTTAATTAATGCTTGACACGATTTAAATATCACTTCACTGATATCGAGAGCTGTGAGATTCTTTTATTAATTACTTGCACTTTTTAACACGTAAACTATTTTCGTCTCACACGAATACGTATTAAATTTCTCGAGGACGCATCTCGCGTCTGATTAGTAACACTGTCAACAACCAACGCGTCCGGTTATGAGCGCTGTCTACAAGCAACTGAATTCTAGATTTGTAAATTTTGCTGTATTTCAGTTTCTGATTGGCTAATCCTACTCCAATAGAATACCTTCATTTAACTTAAGTTTTTTTCTGGTTGTTGATTGGCTATTTTATAAACTGTCACAAAAATTACATTATTGTTGCTCCAAGAATGACTAGTAGTATTATTAAACTTTCTTAACCATTATTGCCTCAAGGTTACTTCATTGTTGTCTCACAGGTCCTACATTATTAAATTACGTAATACATTCAGATAACATTATTACATGTATACAACAATATAAACATATACGACTGTAATTTACATTTTATATATTGTTACATACACATATTGCTTTAAGGCGGGCTGTTATTATTTTTATTATATAATTAGACTGAAATCATTTAAGTGTTAAAAATGCTGCCTCACATTGCATGTTGAAATTTAGGTTAGCTCCCCGGCATTTATCAGTTATGAGGACTGAGGAAAATCTGAAAGAAGACTCAATCAGGGAGGACGGTCCTTGTGGACTTGAAACGCGTCGTCCGTTCCGTAACGACCCGTGTTGGCAGTTCTTGATAGATGTTTTCAGACAGCTGTCCCACATTACATCTGCAGACAAACATCCTCATTATCGGAATACCATTTATGAACTTCCCTTGCAACTATTCACTGTCAAAACATGGTTATACGTGCATCAGGAAGCACCAGTTTGACAGCACAATGCAGTTCATTCGGTAATTCGGCAAAATGTAAGTTTTTAAATTCTTGAAAAGGTGCGTTTTCAAGAAGTGCCCAAACTACTGAATGCCTCAACATTTTCTTCATTTCGGGGGAATATTAATCTACTATGGTCAAGTGTGCTGATACTTTAATGCAATTGCATTGTAGAAATGAACCATAAAGACAAAATTTCTGTTGAATATAACAGGGGCGTTTCCTCAGGTGAACCGTCACTTCGGGTGTTTTCTAACTAGATACTTTCGAACATAATTTTGTCTCTATTTTAAACATTTTATATTCAAATATCCACTACTCACTTAGAGCAATGCACTGTTACGAATCTGTTCTTTAAGGGCGAAAATCGCCCATTCTGAAGTGTTACCTTTGCAGTACCAGGGAATAAAGAAAATAGGTTTTAAGCTAGCGAATTGGGAAAGCCACAGTGTCTATAAGCAGAGTATTAGAAGAAGATTTGAGGACATCGAGATACAACAATTATTTAGTCAGATAACTGAGAAGAGATGTTTGATTTTTTATGTTAACATAAAAAAACACTGGGAAAGAGAGAAGTATGTTGACAATACAAATAAAGAAGAAAGAGGAGGTATAGCATGGTTAAGGCAGGAGTATGGAGGCTAAAAGGGAAGCAAAACGGCTATGCACAAGGTGAATGTCCATTATGCGGGCGAAGGGAAGATATACAACATATTATATTTGAATGCAAAGAAACAGAGATTTGGAGAAAAGAAAGTTTATGATATGGAATGAATAGGAATAAAGATATACATACAATTCTAAATAAAAACTGTAAAAATATGGGTAAATACTTAACGAAAGTAAAAAATAAATGGATATGGACGGTTAGAAGAGGAAAAATAATGCAAATAAAAATAAATATAAGAACTACTAAATGTATCAACATGTAAGTGTAATTCACAATGACTGCCCATCTTAGTGGCCAGGGGCAAATAGAGAAGACAGTGTAAATATGTAATAACTTAGTGGTCAAATAAATTATTAGTAGTGGTGGTGGTGGTGGTGGTGGTGGTGGTGGTGGTGGTGGTGGTGGTGGTGGTGGTGGTGGTGGTGGTGGTGGTGGTGGTGGTGGTGGTGGTGGTGGTGGTGGTGGTGGTGGTGGTGGTGGTGGTGGTGGTGGTGGTGGTGGTGGTGGTGGTGGTGGTGGTGGTGGTGGTGGTGGTGGTGGTGGTGGTGGTGGTGGTGGTGGTGGTGGTGGTGGTGGTGGTGGTGGTGGTGGTGGTGGTGGTGGTGGTGGTGGTGGTGGTGGTGGTGGTGGTGGTGGTGGTGGTGGTGGTGGTGGTGGTGGTGGTGGTGGTGGTGGTGGTGGTGGTGGTGGTGGTGGTGGTGGTGGTGGTGGTGGTGGTGGTGGTGGTGGTGGTGGTGGTGGTGGTGGTGGTGGTGGTGGTGGTGGTGGTGGTGGTGGTGGTGGTGGTGGTGGTGGTGGTGGTGGTGGTGGTGGTGGTGGTGGTGGTGGTGGTGGTGGTGGTGGTGGTGGTGGTGGTGGTGGTGGTGGTGGTGGTGGTGGTGGTGGTGGTGGTGGTGGTGGTGGTGGTGGTGGTGGTGGTGGTGGTGGTGGTGGTGGTGGTGGTGGTGGTGGTGGTGGTGGTGGTGGTGGTGGTGGTGGTGGTGGTGGTGGTGGTGGTGGTGGTGGTGGTGGTGGTGGTGGTGGTGGTGGTGGTGGTGGTGGTGGTGGTGGTGGTGGTGGTGGTGGTGGTGGTGGTGGTGGTGGTGGTGGTGGTGGTGGTGGTGGTGGTGGTGGTGGTGGTGGTGGTGGTGGTGGTGGTGGTGGTGGTGGTGGTGGTGGTGGTGGTGGTGGTGGTGGTGGTGGTGGTGGTGGTGGTGGTGGTGGTGGTGGTGGTGGTGGTGGTGGTGGTGGTGGTGGTGGTGGTGGTGGTGGTGGTGGTGGTGGTGGTGGTGGTGGTGGTGGTGGTGGTGGTGGTGGTGGTGGTGGTGGTGGTGGTGGTGGTGGTGGTGGTGGTGGTGGTGGTGGTGGTGGTGGTGGTGGTGGTGGTGGTGGTGGTGGTGGTGGTGGTGGTGGTGGTGGTGGTGGTGGTGGTGGTGGTGGTGGTGGTGGTGGTGGTGGTGGTGGTGGTGGTGGTGGTGGTGGTGGTGGTGGTGGTGGTGGTGGTGGTGGTGGTGGTGGTGGTGGTGGTGGTGGTGGTGGTGGTGGTGGTGGTGGTGGTGGTGGTGGTGGTGGTGGTGGTGGTGGTGGTGGTGGTGGTGGTGGTGGTGGTGGTGGTGGTGGTGGTGGTGGTGGTGGTGGTGGTGGTGGTGGTGGTGGTGGTGGTGGTGGTGGTGGTGGTGGTGGTGGTGGTGGTGGTGGTGGTGGTGGTGGTGGTGGTGGTGGTGGTGGTGGTGGTGGTGGTGGTGGTGGTGGTGGTGGTGGTGGTGGTGGTGGTGGTGGTGGTGGTGGTGGTGGTGGTGGTGGTGGTGGTGGTATAAGCATATACAGAAGTTTGGTGAAGCTACTCTCGGTTCAACTGCATTGTTTATGCCTGGCTGCCATGACAACCAACTCAAGGTTGATTGTATGAGTGCTGTGATCTCCCGCAAACTACGAGCCGGCTGCGTGATTGCTTCGAGGCTACGCTAAAACTAAAATGCGGGATATTTTGGAGTAGAAAGATCAATCGTAGAGGCTATTCGGTGGTCACTGATACATATGATATCTTTTCTAAACTTGCAAACATCCTTTTCCCTGAGTAATGCAATGTTTTCCTCCACAAATCACTTCTCGGGTTCGGACCTTCAGTGTCAGTTAAGTTCATGTGCGAAAACAATCTGTACGGAGCGATTATTGTCGTTGCGTGTATGGTCTTAGAAGTCGCTAGTGTGAATTAAAGTATTAATAAGTTTAAGCCTTAAAAGCATTTAAACCATTGGCGATATGCAATGAATCCTCAAAATGATATAATGTTTTGCGTGTTACAAAAATATTTTTCGCGGTGGGCTGAGGACATAAATGAGACGTGATATTTAAGGGTAGACCTGATCCATGTTAGTATGTTGGCACACAAAGTGGAAAGGAAAGCTGCGAAATGTTAAATCAGACATTAAAAGTTCATAATATAGTGAGTACAACCGAAATGACAGGAGAGCCAACTTATCATTCAAGAAATAGGTAAGTTACATGTCTTGTTTTGTCTGAAAAGAGCTTCGCGTACCATGAGGTCACCAGCCACTGAAATATAGAAAAGAAATAGGAAGGATTGATCTGTAGACTCTGAATCAGGCTAAAAGACCCTTTATTTCAGGTCTCAGCACTGTCAACAAACTGACAGAAAACTTCACCCTACTTCTGAAAATGCACATACCAGTATATTTTGTTGGCATTAACGGACATTTACTGTAAGAAACCTCATCAATCTAGATGGTGAAAAACCATTCATACCGTACATTCAGCGGTGGTTTAGACGAAGGGTTATTGTCTGCTCGAGTGGGAGTCCGTATATACTAATGTTGTTTTCTTAACAAGGGCCACCCTTCGCCTGGTTAAAACACAAGTGAATTAATAACACTCTCCATATCTATGTAAATGATGCTTAGCTAATTAACAGCCTTAATTATGGACAGTTTTAAGATGCGGTGAGGCTTTTATCTTTCCTGTATACTTTTCTTCATAATTTAGAAAACAAAACCGCGTGGTTTGGAAGAATTTTTCTTTTCGTTAAATTAAAGACGTAACAATATTCAACAGAAAACTACCATATAGCTCAAGAACCTAGCATTCCGAATTTTAATTTAATCTGAAATGTTGATAATGAGAACCCCAGATTTTACCATAACTTCGTAGCAAATTAAACTTATCTGCAAATAAGTTGCGGCTTCTCTTAGTTTAAACACTGAGGATAATATGAGGATAATATAATACTTATATTATTAACTGCGTTTATTCTGGCTGTAATCTATTGAAAGAACAAAACTTTCAGGACAGAAATAAACAGCTGTATTTTTCCAATTAAATGTTTTGGTAACAAATGCAATACTCGAGCCACTGAAGTATCGTAGCCTACTACATTTTTAAATTGACTAAAAGGTATTAAAAACGTTTCATTTAGCTGTTTGCATGAATTTACATAAAAATGCATTTGGGTGTAATAAAATGAAAGAGATAAGAGTGTCTGATGTAATACATACAAGAATTTTGCTATGAGTCACAAATTCAAATATATCTGTTGTATATTATAGTACTTTTATGCAAAGA
This sequence comes from Deroplatys truncata, assembly GCA_030765065.1. NCBI lineage: Eukaryota > Metazoa > Arthropoda > Insecta > Mantodea > Mantidae > Deroplatys > Deroplatys truncata. Next base: position 155,480,160 of record CM060988.1, on the reverse strand, counting down.
TATTCTTCCATTCTACGTTAGGTTATTCACGATATATTTTTACAAAGGAATTATTTCAAATTAAGCAATACGTTCTTAGGCTGATAATAGTTGCATAAAACGTGGGGAAACAGCATTCAAATGTTTAAAGTAACAAATTTGAAACAAATTATATATTTATTGAGTTTGTAACTTTCATGTGGTAAACCTTTGCATATATAGTATTCTAATTATATAAAGTTACACACAATTCAATCAAACAAAGGGAACTTGACAAGGTATATTTCTGATGCCAATATGCTGAAACATTTATTTTAATCAAATCGTCATAGCCTTTTTGATAAACTCTAATACTACGAGCATTCCATGTAAAAGGTTATATGGGGTAGGGGGATTTGCTTGAAAATCTTTGTGTCGCATCCTTGGAAGATACCGAATTTGAAAATCTGATGTACTGCACTCTCGTGACTTTCTCTACTCTTGTACAAACTATTTTTACAAACGCTTATTCTCCATCTACTTCATGTTAATCGAGATAAACATTTGCAGAAATTGCTTATTTCCTTGTAGGTGCAAGGGGAATATGGTAGTATTTAAGCGATAGTCAAATCTTTTAAGAGCTGGTTGCTATGTGGAGCATTTCATTCTCTTTGTATGCCCAGGCCATAAAAAATCGAATAACGAATTCCCATTCGGAAATTGGAAACAAATATATGGCATAAATTGTGTGTTTTAACGAGATCTACATTTTTATACAGTAAAATTTTGTCTAATTCGTATGGTTTACCAGTTATGTGAAAGTCATCCAGAATCAAGAGGACTTTTGGGGACATTCCCAGAAAATTCAAGATAAACATTTCATTTACCATGAAAATATTTTCAGCATATGATATTATAACCAAAATCGTTAGAGCCATTTTTGAGAAAGTCAAAATTTTCAAAGAAATGTTCCTTGTAAAGGATAGTCCAGGATGGGGGCTTTTTTTGAAATTCATGTCGCAGCCTAAACTTAAATACCGAGTTTGGTATTTATCCAAGCTTTCGTTTTTGAGATTGCTGTTCACAGATTGACAGACACAGACAAACAGACTCCCACACGGACATGTTTCCAAAAAATCTGATGTGTTACACTCACATGACTTTCTCTACTCTTGTACATTCTATTTTTACAAACGCCTATTCTCCATATGCTTCATGTTAATCGAGATATCGAGATGTCAATCTTATTGGTAATTTTCTTGTAGATGCAAGGGGAATATGGTAGCTTTTAAGCGATGGTCAAATATTTTAACGCTGGTTGCTATGTGGCGCATTTCATTCTCTTTGCATGTCCAGGACATAAAAAAAATGAATAACGAATGTGAGAAAAAGTATAAGTATTGAAAAATTTAAGGAAATAACAAGCAATATCTCGAAAACGGTTCACTCAACAAAACAAATGTATATGACATAAGTTGTGTATTTTAACGCGATCTACATTTTTTGTGTAGTAAAATTCTGTCTATCTCTTACGGTTTACCAGTTATGCAAAAGTCGTTCACAATGAAGAATACTTTTGGAGACATTCCCAGAAAATTCGAGATATACATTTCATTTCTCATGACATTATCTTAAACATATGATATTTTAATGAAAATCGTTAGAGCCATTTTTGAGAAAATTAAAATTTTCGAAAAATCTTCCATGTAAAGGGTGGTCTGGGGTGGGGGGATTTTCTTGAAAACCTTCGTGTCGCATCTCTGGAAGATACTGAACCTAAATACCAAGTTTGGTGTTTATACGACTGTTCGTTTTTGAGTTATGCTGTTCACAGACACAGACACACAGACACACACACACACACAGACACACACGGACATGTTTCCAAAAATGCTTTTTTTGGATTCAGTGGGTCTCAAAACATGTATTTCCGGTGAAATCTCGGTATCGAATTTTTGGGTGGAATGCAATACTTCCCCTACTTACTATACGTAGTAGAGAAAGTAAAAAGCTTTATTTGTATTCTGGGCACCTCAATACATGCATTTTCGCTGAAATCTCGATATGGAATTTCTGGGTGGAATGCAATACTTCTTCTACTTACTATACTAGTAGAGAAAGTAAAAATCATATATACATACATATTTATTTATATCCCTAATTTTATTTTTGAATTATGCCTGTTCTCTCATACATAGACTCGGGCGTTTTTCGAATTTTTTATTTACTAACCCGCAAAACGTGTAGGTATTTCGGTGAAACTTTGATATCGAATCTTTGGTTGAAATGCAATATTTCAAGCTTATATAGGGAGGTGATAAAATTACAATAACATTTGGTAGTAGGCAGGTGTGATTGCTTGAAATCTCTTTATATTCTTATACCAGACTGGGCACTAATTTGTGAACTAGTCATCACAAATGAAATGCTAGTGATTCATGCATTGATTTTCTATGGTAGGTGAAGATATCGTGCTATTATTACATCATAGTTATTGCCAAAAACTGACGTGAACTTCGTGTAAGTGTTGGCGAATATGTAAGGAATATTCCCATAAAGAAAGAACACTAAAATTGGGTTATGTAGGCAGAAGATTGTCAATCTGTTGTAGGTGCGGAGGGAGTGCTGCAAGGACAGGACAGCCCTGTTGGAGGTAAATGGCGAACTCGTGACTCCTAATGGACTCGGGATGAGACCTATCACCTGGACTTCGGTCCCATCATTTCCTTTCACTGCTAGGTTGGGCCTCGGGGTTTTACGAAATCGACATCCATCAAATATTACTCTGTCATAAATAAATCATCCTTAGAATGTCAGGCTGAAGATGAACTCCTCTGCCATTCGAATTCGAGAGGTAGACATGGAAAACCTTGAGCTATTTTCTGAGCGTGATTTTTAATGAGTGCTCTTTAAAAGGATAATTCCATTGTCTTCACTTAAAATATCAAGTGTGAGGCAATATTTTAACACTTAAAAATGATTTCAGTCTAATTATATAATATATAAATGCAATAACAGCCCGCCTTAAAGCAATATGTGTATGTAACACTACATAAAATGTGTATATTACAGTCGTTGTATATGTTTATATTATTGTATACATGTGTAATAATGTTATGTGAATGTATTACGTAATTTAATAATGTAGGAGCTGTGAGGAATAGGTTAAAAGTTGCTAACAATGAGATAACAATGAGGTAACCTTGAGGCAATAATGAATTTGCTACTTGTGATTCTTGGAAGCAATAATGTAATTTTTGTGACAGTTTATAAAATAGCCAATCAACAACCAGAAAAAAGCTTTAGTTAAACGAAGGTAATATATTGGACTAGGATTAGCCAATAAAAAACTAAAATGGAGCAAAATTTATAAATTCAGAAGTCAGATGCTTGTAGACAGTGTTCTTAACTGGACACGAGATGCGTCCTCGAGAAATTTAATACGTATTTTGTGTGAGACAAAAATAGTTTACGTGTCAAGCATTAATAAATGGAGTGAAGAGAAACTTAAAATCTGTGTAAACCTACATTCTTCAGTCACACCACTCCCTGCTAAGACATTCATGTCTCTAAAAAAAATCTATAAATACTGAAGCAGCCGAGGCAAACATAAATATATAGTATTTAAAGAAACGGTCAAAATTACAAAGTTAATATTTTTTAAACTTGGGGCAAAGGCTACCGGAAACTTTTTACCATACGTGCGGTTGCAACTACTTCAAGTTCGGCTCCCCAACAGTCGAAATACAATACAACTCATCCTTCAATACAACAACATCTTCAAGTGCACTATTATATATAGCCAGTTTCTTGTTAAAAATGTATGTGTGAAATTTGGCAAAAAAAGGAAAGTTCGATATGTTTACTTTCTCTACTACTTAAACTAAGTAGGGGAAGTATTGCATTCCACCCAAAAATTCGATACCGGGATTTCGCCGGAAATACATGTTTTCAGGCGCTCCTAATTCAAATAAAGCATTTTTGGAAATATGTCCGTGTGTATCTGTGAACAACATAACTCAGAAACGAAAACTCGGATAGATACCAAACTTGGTATTTGAGTTTGGTATCATCCAAGAATGCGACATAAAGATTTTCAGGAAATCCACCACTCAAGCTACCCATTACATGGAACATGTTTTGAAAATTTTAATTTTCTAAAAAATGGCTCTAGCGATTTTGATTAAAATACCATATATAAAATTATGACAAATAAAACGTAGATCTTGAATTGTCAGTAAATACCCTAAGAAGTGTTCTTCGGAAGGAATTTTGTATAAACTTGTATAACTGGTAAACGTTAAGCAATAGACGAAAACGTACCACACAAAAATGTACATCTCTTTAAAACACACAATTTACTTAAAATAGTTTTTTTTTTTTTGGTGGCACAAGCCGTTTTTGAGATATCCGTTGTTAAATGTTGGAATTGTTCATTACTTGGTCATTCTAAGTCCTTTCGACATTCAGTTGTTTCTCGCAATTGCACGGAAGCAGTATGGAATTTTAAGACCACCATACAGCGTCCAGTTCCTAAACATTTGACTATCGCTATTCTCTTTGTGTTTATAACGAAATGTGTAATGTTTAATTGCTGCAAAAGTTTATTTGGATTAAATATAGTAGATAAAAAAATAAGCTTTAGTAAGAATAGTTTGTATACCCACTAATAAAGATAGAGGGTAGAGAAAGTTATGTGAATGTATCACATATTTTTTTATCTTGTACTGTTATACTAGATGAAAGTTGGTTTCTTAATATCAAGAATTTTAATCCCATAAATAGAGATTACATTGGTCGTTTACCAGTGTAAATAAAATGCCAGGTTGAACTTCTAACTCCATTTTTATTAATTTCATTTATTTTTTTTCAGAATTTTTCCCTAAAAACTACTACAATTTATAACTTACTAACTTGAAATTTTCAGGAAAGCAACGAGAATTAACGTATTTAATAATTATTGTGAATTAGTAAAAATATTAAATGTCCCAGCTAAAATTATTTATTTTCCATATTTTCACAATAAAAAATTGAAAAATTCAATAAACTATACATTTTTTTCTCTTAAAGGAATTAAAATTAAACATTTCCCGCGCAAAAATTTCTTTGTATTTGTATACTAAGCTTAAATTAAAAATTTCGGAGCAATGCTATAAAACCATAGGGTCCAAGGACAATTTCCTATTACTATATAAAAAATCTGATGTGTTACACTCACATGACTTTCTCTACTCTTGTACAAACTATGTTTACAAACGTTTATTCTCTATATGCTTCATGTTACTCGAGATATGGAGATGTCCATCTTATTGCTAATTTTCTTGTAGATGCAAGGGGAACATGGTAGGTTATAAGCGATAGTCAAATCTTTTAAGCGCTGGTTGCTATGTGGCGCATTCTATTCTGTTTGCATATCCAGGACATAAAAAATTGAATAACGAATTTGAGAAAAAGTATAAGTATTGGAAAATTAAAGGAAATAACAAGCAATGTCTCGAAAATTGTTCACTCAACTAAAAAAATGTATATGACATAAATTGTGTATTTTAATGCGATCTAGATTTTTGGTGTAGTAAAATTTTGTCTATCTCTTATGGTTTACCAGTTATGCAAAAGTCGTTCACAATAAAGAATACTTTTGGAGACATTCCCAGGAAATTCAAGATATACATTTTATTTTTCATAAAAATATCTTAAACATATGATCTTTTAATCAAAATCGTTAGAGGCATTTTTGAGAAAATTCAAATTTTCGAAAAATCTTCCATGTAAAGGGTAATCTGGGGTGAGGGGATTTTCTTTAAAACCTTCGTGTCGCATCCCTGGAAGATACTCAACCTAAATTCCAAGTTTGGTGTTTATCCGACTGTTCGTTTCGGAGTTATGCTGTTCACAGACCCACACACAGACAGACACACAGACACACAGACAGACAGACAGACACACACGGACATGTTTCCAAAAATGCTTTTTTGGATTCAGGGGGTCTCAAACATGTATTTCCGGTGAAATCTCGGTATCGAAATTTTGGGTGGAATGCAATACTTCCCCTACTTACTATACGTAGTAGAGAAAGTAAAAATCTGATGCGATACATTCATATGACTTTCTCTAAATTCTATTGTTTATTAGTGGGCATAAAAAGTATTCTTACAAAAGCTCATTTTACGGTCTACTAGATTTAAATACTACCAAACCTTTGCAGTAATCACTACATTACACATTTCATTACAGATACAAAAGGAACAGGTATAGTCAAGCGTTTTAGAACTGGACGCTTTACGCTGGTCTTAAAATTCCAAACTTTTCTATGCAATCGCGTGGAACAACTGTATGTTGATAGGACTTAGAGAATGACCAAATATGAAACAATTCGAACCATTAATAACGATATCTCCGAAATGGCGTATGCTATTAAAAAGTATTTGAACTAAATTGTGTGTTTTAAACAGATCTACGTTTTCATCTATCGCTTAACGTTTACCATATGTACAAGATTACACAAAATTCTCTCCGAATGAAGAGGACTTCATACGCTATTTCCAGAAAATTCAAGATGTACACTTTATGTAAACATCATGAATACATCATATTTTAATCTAATCCTTAGACATTTTTTTAGAATATAAAGAATTTCAAAAAGTCTTTCATGTAAAGAATAGTTTGGGATGGGAATGATTATCTTGAAAATCTTAGTTTCGCATCTTTGGAAGGTGCTGAACCTAAATACCAAGTTTGGTATTTAATCGACTTTTCGTTTTTGAGTTATGCTGTTCAGACACACACATGCATGTTTTCAAAAATGCTTTATTTGGATTCAAGGAGCCTCAAAACATGTATTTCCGGTGAAATCTCGGTATCGAATTTTTGGGTGGAATACAATACTTTCCCTACTTATACGTAGTAGAGAAAGTAAAAATGTTTGTTGTATAAATTTCTTAGTCTCTAATGCCTTTTCTCAAACTTTCTTTACTACGTTCTTCCAGTGCTTTAAGTATTGCATTCTATCCAGAAGATCGTTGTCGACCATTTCTCAAAAATATTTCGAGGGCCCCTGAATCCAAAAGGGGCATTTTTAGACAAATGTTTGTGTGTGTGTGTGTGTGTGTGTGTGTGTGTGTTGTGTGTGTGTGTGTGGAAGAGAGAGCGAGAGAAAGAGAGAATTTAAGTTTATCAACTTTCAAAGATGAAATAGATTATTTTAATGGAAAAGCTTTAGAAAACTTTGATTTTCTCAAAAATTACTAACAAATTTGCTTAAAATTCCATATGGCTTAAGATATTTTCATGACAAATGAAGTCGTCTTCCGTGGTGTAGTGGTTGTCATGATAGCCTCTAGTTCCCGAGGTCGCGAATTCAAACCCGGTGGAGGGCGATGGATTTTTTTCGGGTGTAAAAATCATTAGCATAGCCTCTTTTAGAAGGGAAGTAAAGTCGTTGGCCCCGTGTGGTAGATTTAAGGGACATAAAAGAACCTCAAGCCTGACAAAGAAGTCCCTGAGCAAAATTACCGGCCTTTAACGTACAATATAGAATGGGACGCAGTTAAAGAACGTCCATAAATAAAACTAAATTTAATTTAATTTATGACAAATGAAATGCATATCTGGTATTTTCTGGGAACAGCCTCTGAAGTCCTCTTCCTTCTGAATGACTTTTGTATAATTTTTAAACGGTAAGCGATAGACAAAGTCTTGCTACACAAAAAATATAGACCTCGTTAAAGAACATAATTTATATAAAAAAAATGCGCGTTAGCCATTTTCGATATATTCTTTACTATTGGTTTGGATTTTCAAATACTACTACTTCTTTTAGGGATTACCCTTTTCTTTGTAGGCCTTACACCCCCGAGGACTTGCAAGCGAATGTTTGAAGTCAGTAGCCAGTCGAGGAGGAAACAAATTCTAGATCATAGCATATCAAGGATGAGTGATCAGAGCGGGACACGTCGCGCACTGCGACAATTGTGATGAATTGTAGCTCACCCCGAAGGGATGAGATGAAGGAGCCGCGGGAGGTTCCAGGTTCGCATGCCCACAGAGACGTGCAAAATTCCCCAATACTTCCAGTTTGAAACCCGCGCAACAGTAGCGAGGAATCCTAAGAGGGCGACGCAGCGACCCCAATAGGCGGGACAGCTCACCCTCGAGGTCACGAGGAGAAATTCTTTCAACGCGCAAACATCTATGTCATCTCCCCGCACCGCCAGCACTGCAGCATCTGAAAGCACACTTAAAAAGTAAAATACAGATGAAAGGGGAGGAATAGGAGAAATTGTGGTAAAATAACAACTCCGGAATTCACCTTGGCGAGCAGGGGAAAGCCACGAAAAACCCGAGTACGTAGCGGGCGGTCACTGGGGTTAGAACTCGGGACCTATCGAATGCGGGCCACGGACCTTGCCTGATGATGATGAAGATCATGATGATGATCGGTATGATGATGAAGAAGAAGGAAATGAAATAGTGATGAAAGGTGTGGTAGGAAATTTTGGGATCACATAATCCAACTCAGCATTCGCCTAGCGCTAAGAAAATTCGTGAAAACTTTCGTTCAGGTTGGTCGGCCCAGGAGGTTTGAACCCGTTAGCTTCCGAATGCGTGTCGCAAATGTTATTATTATTTCCTCAACTGCAAATCGCTATTCTTTTTTCCTTATTTCTTTGCGTGTTCATACAAAGTTAACAGAATTTCAAAGCTATCACACGCGACCTCTTTGAAAAGATTTGACTATCGCCTTAGCTTGCTGTATTCTTCTACGAAATGTGTAAATGAGGATGACGGTTTATCTCTATAACAAGAAGTAGGTAGAAGAATAAGCTTTTGCAAGAATACTTTGCAAAAGAGTGAGTAGAGAAACTCATGGGAATGCAACAAGTCAGATTTTTCTTGGCGTTTTCCCGATTTTAATTGCAATCCTCTGTAGAAGCGACAACTCCGTGACGAAAGTACCAAATAATCTAACAAGCGGTACACAATGATGGAGAAGTTCCAACTTTGTGAAGGATTAGAGGAAAGATAGCTCTAATGAGTGGCAATAACCCAACAAGCATCAACTAATCAACTAGAACACTCGTTACATTTTAATGGAAAACGTAACACAGACTTCCTTATCTCGCTCACAGAAGACAACCATGAGCCTACTTCAACGATTCATTTGCTCTTGTGCAATAACTTGAAGCACAAAAAAAGATGATCATAATCATTTATATTTACTTTCTATATCACGTACCTGATATGTACAGGTTTGCATTCCACCCAAAAATTCAATAACGAGATTTCACCATATTACATGTTTTGAGCTCCACTGAACGTGTTTATAAAAAGGTCCATGTAGTGTGTGTGTGAACAACTTGAATCGAAAAGTTGGATAAATACCAAACTTGGTATTTAGGTTCAGTATCCCCCAAAGAGGCAACACAGAAAGTTTCAAGAAAATCTCTTCAACCCAAAACAAAACCCTTTACATGGAAAATTTTTCGAAATTTCTTATCTTCTCAAAAATGGCTTTAAGATTTTAATTAAAACATCATATATTAAATATACACTACGTGATAAAAGTATCCGGACACCTGGCTGAAAATGACGTACAAGTCAATATGGTGTTGGCCCACCCTTAGCCTTGATGTCAGCGTTCACTCTCCAGGCATACTTTCAATCAGGTGCTGGAAGGTTTCTTGGGGAATTGCAGCTCATTCTTCACGGAAGCGGGAACTCATGAGAGGTGTCGATGTAGGTCGGTGAGGCCTGGCACGAAGTCGGCGTTCCAAAACATCCCAAAGGTGTTCTATAGGATTCAGATCAGGACTCTGTGCAGGCCAGTTCATTACAGGGATATTATTATCGTGTAACCACTCCGCCACAGCCCGTGCAGTATGAACAGGTGCTCGATCGTGTTGAAAGATACAATCGCCATCCCCGAATTGCTCTTCAGCAGTGGGAAGCAAGAAGGTGCTTAAAATATCAATGTAGGTCTGCGCCGTGATCGTGCCACGCAAAACAACAAGGGGTACAAGCCCCCTCTCCTCCAGGAAAAACACGACCACACCATAACATCACCACCTCCGAATTTCATTGTTGGCACTACACACGCTGGCAGATGACGTTCACCGGGCATTCGCCATACTCGCACCCTGTCAACGGATCGCCACATTGTGTACCGTGATTCGTCACTCCACACAACGTTTTGCCACTGTTCAATCGTGTAATATTGACGCTCCTTACACCAAGCGAGGCGTCGTTTGGCAGCCGCTCGACCATGGAATCCAAGGTTTCTTACCTCACGCCTAACTGTCATAGTACTTGAGTGGATCCTGAAGCAGTTTGGAATTCCTGTGTGATGGTCTGGATAGATGTCTGCCTATTACTCCTTACGACCCTCTTCAAATGTAGGCGGCCTCTGCCAGTCAACAGACGAGGTCGGCCTGTAAGCTTTTGTGCTACATGTCCCTTCACGTTTCCGCTTCACTATCACATCAGAAACAGTGGACCTAAGGATGTTTAGGAGTGTGGAAATCTCGCGTACAGACCTCTGACACAAGTGACACCCAATCACCTGACCACGTTCGAAGTCCGTGAGTTCCACGGAGCGTCCCATTCTGCTGTTTCACGATGTCTAAAGACTGCTGAGGTCGCGGATAATGAGAACCAGGCAATGGGTGGCAGCACAATGCACCTAAGATGAAAAACGTATGTTTTTGGGGTGTCCGGATGCTTTTGATCACATAGTGTATTTACATGACAAATAACATGTATATCATGAATTTTCTGGGAGTAGCTTTTGAAGTCCTCTTCATTCGGAAGCAATTTTGTATAATATTGTATAACTGGTAAACGCTAAGCGATAGACAAATGTAGATCGCTTTAAAACGCTTTACTATAGCACTCACTAGAGAACGTTAGATGCGGCGAGGTATGCTACGTTGCGGTTACTAATCTGTGTACCGTCAGTCAACATGGGGAAGTATATAGAGGTGGAAGGTGCTCATTGATGTCCGCTGTTTCATGAATTGCGATCAGCCATTTCTGTTCAGAGGAAATTCAGGATCAAATCTAAACAATTGCAAGTTCAGATGGGAGAAGCAGTAGATAGCATCCTTGAATTTGGAACGAACTCGCTTAGGTACGCATTTGATATAGGTATGCAACTAAGCAAGTAATATTGCATATTTGTACTACTTTTATAGGAAATGTACAGATGTACTGATGTGTTTGCTTAATTATTAAGTTAAATTTGGTTTATACTTTCTTTAATGGGAAGCGAAAATTAAGAGAGCGCTGGAGAGAATGGGAATAGGTAATGTTTGGTTTGAGATTTGCCGAGATTTCACCACAAAAACCATTTTAGAAAAAAGTTCCTGTGTGTGTGTGTGTGTGTGTGTGTGTGTGTGTGTGAACAGCATAATCCAAAAACGAAAAGTCGAACAAGTACTAAACTTGGTATTTAAGCTCAGTATTCCCCAAGAATGCGACACGAATATTTTCAAGAAAACCTCCTTACCCCCAATTCCCTTTACATGGAATGCTTTTCGCAAATTTTGTTTTTCTAAAATCTGGCTCTAAGGATTTTGGTTAAAATACCATATATTAAAGATATTTAAACGGTAAATAAAATGTGTATCTTGAATACTGGGAATTGCGGCAGTATTTTTAACACTTAAATGATTTCAGTCTAATTATATAATATATAAATTCAATAAGCAATATGTGTATGTAATAATTTTTTAAAATTTGTGTAACAATCATTGCATATGCTTATATTATTGTATCTATGTGTAATAATGTTATGTGAATATATTACGTAATTTAATAATGTAGGAACTGTGAGAACAATAAGTTAAAAGTTGCTAACAATGAGGTAACCTTGAGCCAATAATGAGTAAGAAAGCTTAACAGTACTACTTGTGATTCTTGGAGTAACAATAATGTAAATTTTTGAGACAGTTTTAAACAAAATAGGCAATCAACAACCAGAAAAAGCTTTAGTTAAATGAAGGTATTCTATTGGAGTAGGATTAGTCAATCAGAGACTTGAAATACAGAAATTTATAAGTTTCGACTGTTGAAATCAATTCAGTTGCCTGCAGACAGTGCTCATAACTGGATGCGTTGCTTGTTGCGTCCTCGAGAGATTTAATACGTATTCGTGTGAAATGAAAAATAATTTACATGTTAAAAAGTGCAAGTATTAAATAAAAGAATCTCACAGCTCTCTATATCAGTGAAGTGCTATTTAATTTGTGTCAAGGATTAATAAAAAGCGAGTGAATTAAAACTTAAAATCTGTGTAAGCTTACATTCTTAGTCGTACCAAAACCCTGCCAAGAGAAACGTGTCTCTAACAATAATACTGACGCAGCCGAGACAAACATAAATATTTAATACTTAAAGAAACAGTCAAATTACAAAGTTAATCTTTTTTTTTAAGCTTGGGGCAAAGGCCACCTGAAAGTACATTTGGGGCGAAGATCACCGGAAACTGTTTACCATACGTGCGGTTGCAGCTACTTCAAGTTCGGCTCCCCAACAGTTGAAATATAATACAACTCCTTCAATACGACCTACTTCAAATTGACGTCTAAAGCGTGGTGCAAACAACGTAAAGATAATGCCTACTTCAGAATAGCCTCTGAAGTCCTCTTCATTCGGAAGGATTTCTGTATAACCTTGTATAACTGGTAAACGTTAAGCAATAGACGAAAACGTAGTAGACAAAAAATGTAGATCTCTTTAAAGCACGCAATATATTTCAAATAAGTTTTGTTGTGCCATAAGCCATTTCAGAGATATCCGTTATTAATGGCTCGAATTGTTCATTTCTTAGTTATTCTTTTAGAGTTCTTTCAACATTCGGTTGTTTCTTGCGATTGCATAGAAACGGTATAGAATTTTAAGCCCAAGATATAGCATCCAGTTCTTAAATATTTGACTATCGCTGTTATCTTTGTTTGTATAACCGAATTTAGAATGTAACTATTTCTGTAAAGATTTATTTGGATTAAAACGTAGTAGTTGTGAAAATAGGCTTTAGTAAGAGTAGTTTGTATACATATTGATAAACGATAGAGGGTAGAGAAAGTGTGTATCGCTTCAGATTTTGTAAACATTCCTTACATTCTCTTGAGTTCATCATGTAGCCATTGACGTATATGCCTGACAGGTTTTCTGTTGTATGTATAATTGCATTTCCGTTTTCCGAGAAGAGTATGGTTCTTTTATCAGAATTGCAGTAATGATGTGAAGTATGAACTCTAGATAACGGTGGAAGTAATGGCATGGCTATTGTTATGCCCACAAGTAGTCGTGATGAAGACATAGGACCGCGGGCGAATCGTGCAAGCCACTATTCTTATTAATGTTATTGAGAAATCACTCCAATACTACACATACATCTCGTCCCGCACACGATGCTATCTGGCCATTTAACACACAAGACCACCGGGTTGATTGACTGCGCACGCGCCACGACTTAGAGGAAGGGGTGGGGCGTATGAGGGATACGATCTGCATGCCTCGCCCGTGCAAAAACTGGTCATCTCCAAGGCCAGATGGCTCCGAGGTTCCCACGTCCCATTACATTGGGGAAGTGCTTATGAACCCATAGCGATCTACTGGCTGCTGTCTTCAGAGGCCCTGGTTTTGATACCCTTCTGGAGTATTTCTTATCATAAGTTTACTCCGTTAGTCTGTGTGTGATTGATAATTTAATTTTATTAATCAAACATCTGTGAGTCTCATTCTGAAGGTTGTGTACTGACCAATCTGATCAGGTATTTTTGTCTGTCTCTCTCAGGGTCCAGATAATTACCTGATTAAACCAGTACCTTGACCCAGATCCCCCCACAGGAATGAAAGACAGTTACATAACTACGTGCACATAAAGCACATGAATCCAAAACGATCCACCTTTCAATTAAATCAATAGCAACATACCTACTACATGATACACAAAGGTAACTACCCAACTATGGCCATTTACCAGCAAATTACTCAATCATATAGAACAGGAAAGTGACTACAGGTACGTCGAGGTGTGATTTAGATGTATAAACAATGTTAATAATCGTAGTTCGAACATCTTTTGCTCTGAATATTTGTCCCATTCATCATTCCTTCCAGTTCTTTCTACTTTCACTGTGTGAAGTACAATTTATCATCCATTGAAGTTATTGGACTGATGGTTGCGGCAAGAGGAACCATACCTAGGCACTTTGCTGAGTTTTGCAAAACGTTCAGTCTCAAGGCCGATTTCATGTACAACATTGCAGTTTTTGCTCTAAAGGTTCAATCAAAATTCTCCAAAATCATCTATATTCAAATTAATTTCTTCTGTAGCGTATGACTAACAGCAGAACAGTCACACGTTTAGTAATTTCCCCTCTAAAATAGAATTTTTCGCTGTTTTCTTTTCTTTTACTCATAATTGGAACTTGTTTCAGTGAGAGTCATGTTTTGCCTTCTTGTGCTATTCTTGTTTTTATATAATAATTTGCAAAAGTATTAAGCTTTGACTGTTTGGCAGCCCCTAATTTTGGAAAAGCTGAAAGTTTTCTTTCCGAATAAAATCGCTTTCTTAATTTATCTGTCCATTTCAGAAGCTCCGAACTTTCCCATATCAATATTTCAAATAATTTTTTCCCTTTCGTTGCAAAGTTCAAGGTTCTGCACTAAACCATCAGTGACCCCCTCCCAAAAAAAGCTCGAAAACTCCACAGGACTGCATTAGACAATGTAACAATGATGTAGGTATTAATAATGTTATATTTATATATATGTATATATATATATATTTTTTAAAGTATTTGGCTCTTGATAGGTTGAAATGAGTAAAGGCTTTTGCAGAAATAATTTGTGGAAAACAATATTAGATTCAAGGATATTTTTATTAGATAAGAGTTTTCGTTAGCTATCTGTATCTCATATTTTAAACAACATAATACTTCTAAAACCTTAATAACATATTCGGTAATACATTTTCTTGAGAATCCATAGCACGCATAAAACTGACCATCACAACCTACTGTGTAGTGCACAACTAAAAGAAATAATCTATTTCTGCAACACGCATGACAGTTATGCCAAAATTTGACATATAGTTCACAGAAGACGTATCTACTTATGCTATCGAAAGCAAAACTTGTTTTTAAGCAATGCGATAAAGAAAACGAATTTCGTGCCGCTTTCTTTGTGTATAACCGGTTTAAATTGCTCCGATTCACCGAAACGTCTCGATATATCTACAGTTTGTAAATTAGATTGCTTTTAACGAGCTAGAATGCTTTGAAAACAACACACTTGTATGGTATTTATTTAGCTGCACCTTTTGAGATGCTCATTTTATACAGCAAGAGTTGTTTATGGCTTGCATTTCCGTAATAGGCTTCATTTTCTCGATCATACGTGCTAAAACTTGCAAACAGTTGAATACAGTCTCATCTCGGGGACTAATTTTTACTTTCTCTACTACTTGCCTATAGTAAGTAGAGAAAGTATTGCATTCCACTCAAAAATTCCATGCGGGTATTTCACTGGCAATACACTGGTGTGCAAAACGTAAGGACGACGTGGGTAAAGTAACATAACAAATGAACTACTTGGTGGAAGTAGATGAAGGTGCGGGAGCATGTTGCCAGAGTTCTTTCACACGTACACAGAAAGCTGGACGTCACATGGCGTGAGTGTAGCGAGCCTATAGTGCCAAAAGGGTCTGCACCGCAACACGGGGCAGTTGACGAAACACGATAAGACGGTGTGTGGCAATTAGCGAGCTGTTACGGTGCACTGTAGTGGTGATCTTCATTGCAACATGGCCCGTAGACACCATTTGGATGACTTAACACGGAGAAGGATCATCGCGAAACTGGAAGAAGGGCGAAGCGTGACGAGTGTTGCTCAGGAGTTTGGAATTGCTCACAGCATTGTTTCACGTGCATGGGGAACCTTCCAAACCACAGGCACTGCTGTCCCAAGGAGAGGTGGTGGTCGACCACGCTCAACTACAGCAGCAGATGACCGCTACATTGTGCAACAGGCAAGAAGGGATCCACGCCAAACAGATTGGACCAACGAGGAATGGGGTCGCGTGCTCTTCTCGGATGAGAGCAGATTCAGTCTAAGTAGTGATTCTCGACGTACCCTCATCTGGCGAGAGGTGGGAACACATAATGAACCCAGGAACATCCTTGAACATGATTATTTTGGTGGTCCAGGTGTTATGATTTGGGGAGGCATAATGTTGTATGGGCGCACCGACCTCCAAATCTTTAAACACGGTACGCTCACTGGTCAACGTTATTGTGATACTGTACTCCCTCCCCATGTGCGTCTTTTCAAGGGTGCAGTCGGCCCTGACTGCATTTTTGTGGATGACAATGCGTGACCACATCGAACAGCGCAGGTGGAGGATCTCTTGGAACGAGAGGATATTCGGTGAATGGACTGGCCGCGATCCCCGGAGTTAAATCCCATCAAACACGTGTGGGATGCTTTGGGGAGGCGCATTGCAGCACATCCACCGACGACCATCCAGTAATTGTCAAAGCGCTGGTGGAGGAATGGAACGCCCTATCACAAGAACTGCTTGCCTACCTTGTGGCCAACATGGGAGCACGATGCAGAGCATGCATTGCTGTCCGTGGTATCATACACTCTTTTAAGCAGCATGTATCTAGGGAGCCATCATATGTCGTATTGACTTTAGTGTAGCTTATGGTCTATGAATAAAATGGCATTTCTGTTCGTCTCATTGCATATTTCGTTTAGTTGCCTACTGTAGCATACCGTAGTATGATTCATGATTCTATGTATGATTCAAGTTTAAACGAGCTATGTTACTTGGCAGTGTCACAGCATCCCAAGATTACTTTCGTCCTTAGGTTTTGCACACCAGTGTACATGCTTTGAGACTCCGCAATCCAAAATGAAAGCATTTTTAGAAAAAGTTTCGTCTGTGAACAACATAACTCCAGTACGAAAAGTCGAGTTAGCGTCTTCCGTGGATTTACACGAACTACCTGTTACATGGGAAAAGTTTCGTTTTATTTTCTCAAAAATGGCTCTAACGACTTCGATTAAAGTACCTTATGTTTAAAATATTTGCATCACAAAATATGTAATCTAAATTTTCTGTGAATAGTCTATGAAGTCCTCTTCGTACTGATTACTTTTTGTATAATGTATAACTAGAAAACCATAGGGATCGACGATAACACACTGCAGTAAAAAATGTGGAATTATAATTCACAATTTGTTTAAAACAATTTTTAATTTCTCTACCACATACATAGGTAGTAAGTAGAAAAGGCATTGCATTCCACCCAAAAATTCGGTACACCGAGGTTTCACATAAAATACACGTTTTCCAAAGAAAAGTATTTTTAGAAAAAAGATCCTTGTGTGTGCCTGTGAACAGTATAACTAAAAAACGAAAAGTGGATAAATACCCAACTTCTAAAGTTGCGACACGAAGATTATCAAAAAAATACCCCCACCCAAACTGCCTTTATATGGAACAGTTTTCAAAGTTTTTGCTTTTCTAAAAATTAACTGTAAATATTTTTATTAATATACCACGTATTAAGAATATTTACATGACAAAATAAAATGTATATATTGAATATTTTGGGAATAGCTTGTAAAGTCCTCTTTATTAGGAAGGGATTATGTATAATCTTGTAAAACTGGTAAATTTTAAGCAATAGACGAAAACGTACTACACCAAAAACGTTGATCTCTTTAAGAGAAACAATTTATTTCAAATAACTTTTTGTCACATAAACCATTTCTGAGATATCCGTTATTAAAGGTTGGAATTGTTCATTACTTGGTCATTATCGACATTGAGTTGTTTCTCGCAATTTCATGGAAACAATATTGAATTTTAAGACCAGTACTTAAACAATAGCTGTTCCGTTTGTATTTATAACGAAATGTGTAATGTAGCTATTTCTGCAAAGTTTTATTTGGATTAAAATGTAGTAGATAGAAAAATAACTTTAGTAAGAATAATTTGTATACCTACCCATTAATAAAGATAGAGGGTAGAGAAAGTCATGTGAATGTATTATTTTTTCAATGTGATTATCTGATCTGGGTAAATTTCTGTAATTGGATTTTCCGAAATATCAATTATAGAGTAATTGTTCCACGTTTAGTTTTCTTTTCTGACGAATCATGGTTTTATTTACGTAACATGCTGAAACATAGGAAAATTCTGAATATAGGGTAATTAGTAAAGGATTATAGCCTTCAAGATGCCCTGATCTAACTGTATGATGCGATTTTTATCTATGGGGAACTTTAAAAATAAAGTATATTCAACAAACACCCATAGATACATTGGAAGAACTTAAAAACTTAATTTCAGATATTGAACTTTCGAGTGTTAATGAAAATTTCTCAAAAAGATGCCAGAAATATACGGATAGAGAAGGAAAACATTTCCAACACCTCATATGATATGGTATGTGCGTATAATCATTGTAATTGTTAAATGTTCCGGCGGGAGTCCGAGCTGTAGCGGCCGGCGTGCGAGTCGCAGTGCGCTGGCCGCATTGTGGTAGAAAAGCACTTTGTAATAATTGATATTTACTGTCTTCTAATATGGGGTTAGACATTTTAGCCAGTTGCCAGTTTACTTTCGCAAACAGTTGGTTCATTTGCGAACGCACGTACGTGAGACTTTTCGCTTCTATCACGCATGGATGAAAGATGGAGGGATGGCTAGCGGCGTATGAAGGAGATACGCGAATCAGGTAAGGAACGGAGTGACGTCAGGGGAATCTTTGTTTTCCATCGTGCATCTTCTTAACCTCGACGATCTATAGAGTTTGTAGCTATACTTTCAACAGTTTGAGTTTGCTTTCAATTTCTACTTTCTCTACCAGTAGATAGTAGGTAGAAAAGTATTGCATTCCACCCAAAAATTTCATATAGACATTTCAGCGGAAATATGTTTTGAGGCCCCTTGAACCCAAAAAATGTATTTTTATAAAATTCTGTCTATGGGTGTGTTGGTCTGTGATTGGACAGCATAACTCGAAAACCAAAGGTAGGATAAATACCAAACTTGATACTTAGATTCGGTATCTTTCAAAGATGCGCCATTTTCAAGATAATCCCCACCCTAAACTATTTTTACATGTAAAATTTGTCGAAAATTTATATTTTCTAAAATACGACTATAACAATTTTGGTTAAAGTGATAAATATATTTACATGGCAAATAGACATATATCTTGAATTTTCTGGGAATAATCCGTTAAGTCCACTTCATTCGGAAGGAATTTAGTATAATCTTGTATAAGGTTAAGAAAATGTAGATCTCTTTCATACATACAATTTATTTTGAATTGTTCAATCTTATCCATTCTTTTAAGGTCATATCGACTTTGAGTTGTTGTTTGAGTCGACGTAATGGAAGGGTATGGAATTTTAAGGCTAATTCTAAGACATTTGACAATAAACCTTCATAAGAAAAATCTGATGTGTTACACTCACATGACTTTCTCTACTCTTGCACAAACTTTTTTTACAAACGCTTACTCTCCATCCACTTCATGTTAATCGAGATATCGCGATGTTAATCTTATTGCTAATTTTCTTGTAGATTCAAGGGGAATATGGTAGGCTTTAAGCTGTAGTCAAATATTTTAAGCTCTGGTTGCTATGTGGAGTATTCAATTTTCTTTGCATTACCAGGACAAAAAAATTGAATAACGAATTTGAGAAAAAGTATAAGTATTGGAAAATTTAAGGGAATAACAAACAATTTCTCGAAAATTGTTCACTCAACAAAAAGATGTATATGACATAAATTGTGTAGTTTAACGCAATCTACATTTTTTGTATAGTAAAATTTTGTCTATCTATTATGGTTTACCAGTTATGCAACCGTCGTTCATAATGAAGAATACTTTTGGAGACATTCCCAAAAATTCGAAATATACATTTCATTTGTCATGAAAATATCTTAAACATATGATATTTTAATCAAAATCATGAGAGCCATTTTTGAGGAAATTAAAGTTTTCGAAAAATGTTCCATGTAAAGGGTAATCTGGGGTGGCGGATTTTCTTGAAAAACATCGTGTCACATCTCTGGAAGATACTGAACCTAGATACCAAGTTTGGTGTTTATCCGATTGTTCGTTTCTGAGTTATGCTGTTCACACACACACACACACACACACACACACACACACACACGGACATGTTTCCAAATTTTTACTTTCTCTACTACGTATAGTAAGTAGGGGAAGTATTGTATTCCACCCAAAAAATTAATACCGAAATTTCACCGGAAATACATGTTTTGAGAACCCCTGAATCCAAAAAAAAGCATTTTTGGAAACATGTCCGTGTGTGTGTCTGTGTGTTTGTCTGTCTGTCTGTCTGTGAACAGCATAACTCAGAAACGAACAGTCGGATAAACACCAAACTTGGTATTTAGGTTCAGTATCTTCCAGAGATGCGACACGAAGGTCTTCAAGAAAATCCCCCCACCACAGAGTACCCTTTACATTCGAAAATTTTAATTTCCTCAAAAATGGCTCTAACGATTTTGATTAAAATATCACATGTTTAAGATATTTTCATGACAAATAAAATGTGTATCTTGAATTTTCTGGGAATGTCTCCAAAAGTATTCTTCATTGTGAACGACTTTTGCATAACTGGTAAACCATAAGAGATAGACAAAATTTTACTACACAAAAGATGTAGATCGCGTTAAAATACACAATTTATGTCATACATTTTTTTGTCGAGTGAACCATTTTGGAGATATTGCTTGTTATTCCCTTAAATTTTCCAACAGTTATTTTCTCAAATGGGAATTCGTTATTCGTTTTTTTGTCTTGGATATGCAAAGAGTATTAATCTGTGGCAAAGGGAATGGTGCTGCACCTAGCAACTAGCTATTAAGAGATATGTATGTGCTTAAAGAGATATGTATTTCTATATTGCCCTTGTAAATATATATTCCCCTTACATCTACAAGGAAATTAGCAATAAGATAGAGTCTGCAAATGTTTATCTCGATTAACATGAAGTAGATGGAGAATAAGCGTTTGTAAAAATAGTTTGTACAGGAGTAGAGAAAGTCATGTGAGTGTAACACATCAGAATGTTTTTTTTGCTTCAGGGGGTCTCGAAACATATATTTCCGATGAAATTGAATTTTTGGGTGGAATGCAATACTTCCCCTACTTACTATACGTAGTAGAGAAAGTAAAAATGATACGTTCTAACAATAAAAGGTAGAGTGGAGTGGGAATGTAACATATCAGGTGTTTTATTCATTTTGGGTATGAAAATAACAAAAATACGGTAACAATAATGGGGATAAGTTACTTCGTTTTAATTTTATTTACTGCTTAAAGACTGCAACTAGTGTTTGTCCTTGGAACCAGCCTGTTGCATAACTGTCGCAGATACTAGTGGTGATTATTTGGAAATACATATGGATTTCATTCATTCCGATAAACTTGCTTTATGTTTAAACCAACGTTGGTTTCGCTTTATTTCCCTCTTGATAGTTGTTTGTCGATTTTGATAAAGTTATTTTTTCTCAGCAAGAGAAGACGTGGATGTTGTTTCGGCGTGGATGAAAGTGTGTAGAAACCAGTTAGTTATATATTATGGAAGATGTGAAGTGTTGGGAATGCGGAAATCTGGATGTAACGAATGGCCTTAAGAAACTGGATCCTAACCACCGTCCCAACTCCTTCGATTCCTGCCTCTGCATTCCATTTACTGAAAACCTACGAAGAGCATAAGATTTTACAGCTGGTTTTTTATTTTAAGGTGATGGTTATAATTCCATTTATGTTGCGTACAACGTCAGGGAGTAACAAATCTTCGTTTTTAGTTGAGTTCTTCATTACTGTTTCCGGTTAATGACACACGTTTTGTATAATTTATAGAAGTTCTGAGTGGTGTAAAATGGCTTTTATTCGTTGTGTGTAGTATATTTTTACGGAAACTCAGACAGTTAACCTTTTTGCATCTTCTTAATTTGATTTCATAATAATTTAAAGCTGAGTGTACAAATAGGAATCATTTTAATTTTTTTTCGTTGCTCTATTACCTATGGTGGGTAAATAGATAACTGAATCCAATGAAAATTTCAATTTCACGAAAATAATATATGAGAGATGCTACGAGACTAAAATAAATTTGTATTACTTTTACTTTCTCTAATACGTACAGTAAGTAGGGGAAGTATTGTATTCCTCCAAAAATTCGATACCGAGATTTCACCGGAAATACATGTTTTGAGAACCCTTGAATCCAAAAAAAGCATTTTTAGAAACATGTCCGTGTATGTGTATGTGTCTGTGTCTGTCTGTGAACAGCATAACTCAGAAACGAACAGTCGAATAAACACCAAACTTGATATTTAGGTTCAGTATCTTCCAGAGATGCGACACGAAGGTTTTCAAGAAAATACCCCCACCCCAGATTACCCTTTACATGAAACATTTTTAGAAAATTTTAATTTTCTCAAAAATGGCTAACGATTTTGATTAAAATATCATATGTTTAAGATATTTTCATGGCAAATAAAATGTATATCTTGAATTTTCTGGGAATGTCTCGAAAAGTATTCTTCATTGTGAGCGACTTTTGCATAACTGGTGAACCATAAGAGATAGACAAAATTTTACTACAGAAGAAATGTAGATCGCGTTAAAATACACAATTTATGTCATATACATTTTTTTTCTTGAGTGAACCATTTTCGAGATATTGCTTGTTATTCCCTTAAATTTTCCAATACCTATAATTATTCTCAAATTCGTTATTCTTTTTTTTGTCCTGGTAATGCAAAGAGAATGGAATACTCCACATAGCAACCAACTCTTAAAATATTTGAGTATCGCTTAAAGCCTGGCAATTCCCCTTGCATCTACAAGACAATTAGCAATAAGATTAACATCTCGATTATTATGAAGCATATGGAGAATAAGCGTTTGCGAAAATAGTTTGTACAGGAGTAGAAAAAGTTATGTGAGTGTAACACATCAGATTTTTTTTTTATAAAACGAGGCACTTGCTGTCTAATCTGAAATCATTGTAAGCATTTTTAGAAAACCATTCGAGAGAGAGAGCAGCGTAATCCAGAAACAAATGTTCGGGATCCTCTCTGCTATCGAGTGGTTAGCGCTGTGGCTTCTCAACCCAGAAGTCCTGGTTAAATTCCCGGCTAGGTCGGGGAATGTTTCTTTATCCAGAATCATCCCCTATCCCCAAATGGTCTGGAAGTATGAATGTGGGAGCGAGTGTGAGTGTGTCTAAAAAAAACAGAAAAGAAAAAGAAAAACAAAAACAAAAGAGATGTGTTTGCAATCGCATGACTTTCTCTGCTCACTCGTCGACAAACTATTCTTAGCAGAGGTTATTATTCTTGTTAATCCATATAAGCCTTTAATTTACATTTGCTCAACTGCATAATAGGTAAAGCGATAGTCAGAGTTTTAAAGAGCATGTCCACATGTAATGACTTTGAAATTCCATGCTCCTTGCATGACCTCAAGAAAGGTAAGTAAGAAGCAAAAAGGGGGGGGGAGGAAGAACGACTCCCCAATTGAGAAACGTTAAGTATCTGAAAATTCATACCAATAGCAAGGAATATCTCGGAAATGGCTAAGTACAAAAAAAAGAACAACAATGGTATGCTTTAATGAGATCTACAGTTTTTTGTGTCGAAAGTGTTTTGCCTTTCTCTTATGGTATATGAATTATACTAAAGGGAATCAGGATGAAAAGGACTTCATAAGCTATTTCCAAAACATTCCAAATATACTTCTCATTTGTTATGCAGATATCTTAATGATATAGTGTTTTAATCAAAACAAAATATGAAATAAGCAATAACCGAAAAGAATAGTTTATGGTTGAGGGATTTTCTCGAAAATCTGCTTGTCGTAGAAATCTAATAATAAGCCCGTGGCGCTACAGCCATAAAGGGCCTTAACCTACCAGCCCACCTGCCGGCCTCACGCCCACGCGCCACTGCAAAAGTAGGCGAGCATCAACCAATACGGTGAGATGATGTGGCCAGCATCACGCATTTAGCAGCCAGACTGTTGGCCTCCATGTTTGGGATCACTGCCCCTTAGTTTCCTCACATTGCTGAGTGGGCACCGGTCGTATATGCGTGACTTAAGTTACGGACCCCCATGGATGGGATCGAACCCGGGCACACTCCGTGGCTCCATACTCTAGGCCACAGCACCAAGGCGCAGGATATAAATATCAATTTGGATTTAACGGAATTTTTGTTTTCGTGTTTTGCTGTTCACACACACATGAACATGTTTCTTATTTTTGGATTCAGTGAATCAGAAATCTTGAAATCGAATATTTGGCTGGAATGCAATACTTCCTCTACCCACTATAATTAGAAGGTAGAGAAGGTAATAATCTATGAAAGTCGTAATTCGTATTCGGTTTTCTTAAGCATTATTTGCATTGAATGTCGTAATTATTTGTTGTGGAGCAATAACAATCAGATCAGCAGCAAAACGAAAGTACAGCGATTTATTGTTGTCTGAAGTTTTGGTAGAGGTAGCTACGGAACAATAGAAGAGCTAATTAAAAGCCTGGTGAAACTCTCGCTGTTTGCGATTCAGAAACTTCAGCTACGTCCACGCGCTTTCTCCAGAGATTAACCTGCTTGTTTGCATGTACCCGGTGGTCACGGCTGGGACCTTGGCAGTCCCCGGGGGATCACGAGAACACTATCGCAGGGGTCGCGGCTAACTTAATGGGATCGCAATTGTTAGAACCGCTCCGTATAGGCAATACGTACCGCCCATTCACGTGATCCTGGCATCTTATCTCGGTATCAGAGTTGACAATGCATGCATGCATTTGCTTCTAATTGACTTTACTTTGTAAATATGTAATTAAAAAATACCTCCGCGACATCAGGTTCTAGAGCTGTCCTTATTCCGAGTTCGAAGACCGAGCAGGGGAATTTAAATAGGTATATTCGGTATCTCGTTCATAAAATTACGATTTATAACAAAAACATAATTTTTTCGCATTGTTATCTTTTTAGCACCTGCGTATCGGTACAGAAGGTATTGTAGTCCATCCAAAAATTCGATGTCAAAATTTCATCGCAAATACATATTTTAGACACCTAAATAGAAAGTAAAAAAGTGTTGCTACATTCACATGACTTTCTCTACCCTCTATCTTTATTAGTAGGCATAAAAAGTATTCTTACTAAAGCTTATTTTTCTACTTACTGCTTTTAATCTAAATATACCTTTGCAAAAATAGCTGCGCTATAGATTTCGTTAAAAATACAAAGAAAACAGTGACTGTCAAATGTTTAAGAACTGGAAGCTATATGCTGGCCTTAAAAGCCCATACTGTTTCCATGACATCGCGAGAAACAACTGAAAATCGATGAGACTTTAAAAGAATGACAAGTATTGAACAATTCGAACCGTAGCTCAGTCAGGAAAGCAGCTGCCTGTTGGCGCAAGAGGTCTCTGGTTCGATTCCCGGCTGGGGTGGTGGGAATATTTCTCTAGCCAAGATTATTCCATATCCTCCCCAGAGTCTGAAAGTATGAATGAAAGTGTGAATGTGTGTTTGATCTAATGATTAAGAACACCAAAAAGTGCAATTAAAACGTTAAGAGAATACGAGCTAACACCATTGCCAATAGGCAATAAGTTTCAAAGGAAAGGTTGTCAATAAGACCAGTGTAGTTAAAGATAGGGTATAAATGGAACTAAATGAAAATTCCAATCTTTAATAACGATATCTCAGAAACGGTTTATAGCACAAAAAAACCACATTAAGTAAATTGTGTGTTTTAAAGAGATCTACATTTTTTGTGTGGTTAGTAGTTTTCGTCTATCGCTTAACGTTTACCAGTTATGCAAAATTCCTTCCAAATGAAGAGGACTTCCTAAACTATACTCAGAAAATTCAAGATATACGTTTTATTTGTCCTGTAAATATCTTTAATATATGGTATTTTAATCAAAATAGTTAGCGATTTTTTAGAAAATCAAAATTTTCTAGTAAAATGTCCTATGTAAAGGGTAGTTGGGGTGGGCAGATTTTCTTGAAAATCTTAGTGTTGCATGCTTCGAAGATACTAAACTGAAATACCATGTTTAGTGTTTATCCGACTTTTCATTTTTACTTTCTCTACTACCTACAGGAAAACATTTGCAGAAACTATCTTATTGCTAATTTTCTTGTAGATGCTAGGGGAATGTGGTAGTCTTAAAGCGACAGTCAAATGTTTTCAGAGCTGGTTGCTATGTGGCGCATTCCATTCTCTTTGTATGTCCAGGACATAAAAAAAAAACGAATAACGAATTCCCAACTGAGAAAAAGTATAAGTATTGGAAGATTCAAACAAATAACAAGGAATATCTCGGAAATGGTTCAGTTGATAAAAAAATGTAGGTATATGACATAAATTGCATGCTTTAACGAAATATACATTATTTGTGTAGTAAAATTTTGTCTATCTCTTACGGTTTAACATTTACGCAAAAGTCATTCAGAATGAAGAGGAATTTTGGGGACATTCCCAGAAAATTTAAGACATACATTTCGTTTGCGATAAGAATATCTTAAATATATACTTTTATCAAAATCGTTAGCCATTTTTCAGAGAAGCAAAATGTTCCATAAATGCTCCATGTAAAGGGTAGTCTGGAGTGGGGGGTTTCCTTTAAAATCTTCGTGTCGCATCTTTGAAAGATATAAATACCAAATTTTGTATTTATTCGACTTTACGTTTTTGAGTTATGCTGTACATAGACACACACGGACCTTTTTCTAAAAATGCTTCTTTTTATTCAGGGGGCCTCAAGCATGTATTTCCGGTGAAATCTCGGTATAGGATTATTGGGTGGAATGCAGTATTTCTCCTACTTACTATACGTAGTAGAGAAAGTAAACATTAAATCAAGTTGATGGACGCTCTTTAACTACTATGGTTCTTAGAGTCCCATTCTATATTGGGCGTGAAAGACGGGCATTTTTTTAGAGGCCTCTTTATCAGGCTTGGATTTTTACACCCGAAAAAATCCATCGCCCTCCGTCGGGTTTGAATCTGCGACCTCGGAAACTAGAGGCTAGCAGGTACTCCTAGATAAGATAATAGAGATTCAGTTCTAGAATTTGAAGCCGGGGATCGGATTATGAAGGAGCATATATTGAAGAGCCATTGGAAATTGCTTGTATTTTACCTCCCGCCTTAGTACAGGGTTATTAAAAAACAAGGAACAGAATTCAAATATTTATTTCTAATGACAGACAATAGATGGCGACATATGTAATACATCACTGAATAGATGAAAGTTCAAAATTTTATTTTGTGTGTTCAAAATGAGCACAATTTATTATGCGAGGACGACCAGTGCTTTTCCTTTTGCATACGCAACTACCTTCTACGAGTTTATTTTATGAATTGTAAATTTCTTATGACGAGGTGGCTCTTTGCTCAATTACAACGAAATGCACGCTGCAATGAAACAATGGATTCGCTCTTTGCATAATGCAGCACAAAAAACGACTTTTCCTTGGTGTCGCCATTTTCTCGTAAACAAATATAGTGCCGATGTAGGCACTGAATGGAACCAATAGGTGGGGATTAAAGCTTTGAACTTTTCTCTATTCAATGATGTTTTGTATGTGTCGCTATCTATTGTCGTTCATTAGAAATAAATATTTAAAATCTGTTGCTTCTTTTTGAATAACCCTGTATACACTGTATGTTATTAAGCCACTAAATGTATGTTGGTGGAGATGGGTTACCCTGGAAACGAAGTCATGTGTTGGAATTCTAAATTTCCTTCTGTATAAATACCATCTGGTTAAACTTAGAATAGACACGATCGTGTATGGAAGTAATTTCGAACTCTTGTTTGTGTGGAAACGATCACGAGTTGCGGAAGACTTAATCTTTGACTGTCATTTTAAAGAAGAGCTTGCAAGCGTTGTCTGCCAGGATAAGGCTCGTTACATTCCGTGGCAGATCTTTCCCTGCGGACACGGATGCGCGTTGGGGGAGATATGAGCGGCAACCAGGCAATCTTTTCGCGCTTTGGAATGGCTAAACAATATTTAATAACCACCTGTTACGCAGCAGGGGAAATGATGGAGAGAGGCAAGTACAGTCCTATCTCTTCTCACAGGCTACATGTGCAAGGCTTTTTTTTTTCACTGTCACGATTTTTTCATGAGAGAAACTGTCTCCATTGCAACAGGCCTGTTGCACAAGCAACTGCGCTCTGCGGCTTAAGTTTTAATCAAAGCTTTCCTTTAACTCAAAAGAGGAAATCGATGAGCGTGACTGCTGGAAGCTATTCGAGATCGAAGTCGGTTTTAGGTCAAAGAATTACTTTTTGCTTCTGCCTTGTCTACAGTAGATGAAGCATTCCATATCACTCAAAAACCATAGAAAATCAGAACAGAAAATACTCACATCACTTTAAGGAATTCTATCAGACAAATTGATGCAGAGAAAAGTATAATTTGTACAAAGAACTAACAATTATTTTACAGTGGCAGTTAATTGTTCTTTCACACAGTCCCGGCTATTTTCTCTACTACGTGTAGTATGTATGTATTGTATTGTATTGTATTCCTGAATTTAAAAAAAAAACAGCTTTTGACAAAGGTTCCGTGTGTGTGTATGTGTTTGTGAACAGCATAACACCAAAACGAAAAGTCGGATAGGTACCAAGTATTTAAGTTCAGCACATTCGAAGGGTGCGACACGAATATTTTCAAGAAAATTATCCCACCCCGATCTACCCCTTACATGGAACATTTTTAGAAAAATTTTATTTTCTAAAACATGCTTCACGCAATTTTGATTAATTGTAGGTTCCCATTTAAAAGACCTAAATTGACCCTAAAAAGACCATCACAAACGTCCTCCAAACAACTTTCCCTCATAATATCAAGCACATTTTATCAAATACTTTTTTTTCTAAACCGCTTAGTTTTGGAGATATTCCACAGTTTCAACTTATATGGTCCATCCTGTATAATTTCACACCCAGAAACCTTATTTCCTTATTTTAGCTATTTTCTAGTTGCTAACAGTCAATAGTTAGATGTAATAATTTCATAGAAAGCGGACAGTCGAGTACGACAGTTTCATTGAACAAGCTAACAGTAATTTTCTCTCTGCACTTAAACCAAACTATTCTTAAAAAAATGTATTACTCTAGTTACTTTTTGTTAATACACATAGACGTTCATTACTTGTTTACTCATTTCGTCGTAGGTATAAGAATACAATATGCTAAAAGGATAGACAAATCTTTTAAGGCAGTGGTGATAGTTTTGAAATTCCGTTCTCTTTGCGTGCACAGGAAAACTAAATAAATAAAAATAAGCAATTTGCAGTTGAGAAAAATATGGAAGTAGCCGAAAATTCAAACCAATAATCATATCTCTTTGTGAGGTAGTGAACTTAAATACCAAGTTTGGTGTTAAACCCGACTTTTCGTTTTTGAGTTGTACTGTTCACAGATACATGTACCTACACACAGACACTCACAGTACCTTTTTGTAAACAAATGCTTTTTTTGTATTCAGATTACCTCAAAACATGTATTTCCGGTGAAATCTCGGTTTCGAATTCTTGGGTGAAATGCAAACCTTGTCTACCTACTAGTTAGTGCAATTGAGAAAAGTGTAAAGAATCTGGAAATTAAAACCAGTAACAAAGAATACCTCGGAAATGTTTAATGCCAGATCTGTTTTTACTTTCTCTACTACGTATAGTAAGTAGGGGAAGTATTGTATTCCACCCAAAAATTCGATACCGAGATTTCACAGGAAATACATGTTTTGAGACCCCCTGAATCCAAAAAAAGCATTTTTGGAAACATGTCCGTGTGTGTGAGTCTGTGAACAGCATAACTCAGAAACGAACAGTCGGATAAACACCAAACTTGGTATTTACGTTCAGTATCTTCCAGAGATGCGACACGAATGTTTACAAGAAAATTCCCCACGCCAGATACCCTTTATATGGAACATTTTTCGAAAATTTTAATTTTTTCAAAAATGGCTCTTAACGATTTTGATTAAAATATCATATATTTAAGATACTTTCATGGAAAATAATATGTTTATCATGAATTTTCTGGGAATGTCTCCAAAAGTATTGTTCATTGTGAACGACTTTTGCATAACTGGTAAACCATAAGAGATAGACAAAATTTTACTACACAATTTATGTCATATACATTTTTTTGTTGTTGAGTGAACCATTTTCGAGATATTGCTTGTTATTTCCTTAAATTTTCCAATACTTATATTTTTTCTCAAATTTGTTATTCATTTTTTGTCCAGGTAATGCAAAGAGAATGGAATACTCCACATAGCAACCAGTTCTTAAAATATTTTACTATCGCTTAAAACCTACCAATTCCCCTTGCGTCTACAAGAAAATTAGTAATAAGATTAACATCCCGATATCTCAATTAACATGAAGCACATGGAGAATAAGCTTTTGTAGAAATAGTTTGTACAAGAGTAGAGAAAGTCATGTGAGTGTAACACATCAGATTTTTTGTCGCGTAACATTTTGTCTATCTGTTACGGTTCAGAATAGAGACAACTTATGAGGCTATTCCCCAGAAAATTCAGTATATATGTTTTATTTGTCATAAAATAACTTAAGCACGTGATATTTAATCAGAATTGTTAGTGATTTTTGAGAAAATAAAAAGTAACAAAAATTTTTCCATGTAAAGGATAATTTGGAGTGGACAGATATTCTTCAAAATCTTCGTGTTGCATTCTTAGAGGATGCTGAACTTAAATCCCAAGTTTGCTATATAACTGATTTTTCGTTTTAAGTTATGCAGTTCACAGTCACACAGACGGTTTTCTAAAAGTGCTTCTTTTATTCAGGGAGTCTAAGAATACGTATCTCCAATGAAATCTCTATTTTGAATTTTTGAGTGGAATAGAATACTTCTTCTACCTTCCTAGGTACGTGGTAGAGAAAGTGAAAACGTATTTACGATATAACATGATAGTCTGATGCAGTAATTTGTATCACAGATTATTTAAATGTAAAGAGTGATTATAGTATGAACATGCATTATTATGTGACATTGATTTGAGATGTTTGTTGATTGTAATTATTGTTGGGAAGTAAGTTTATACTGCCTTACTGAAACTGACAATAATAGCGCGCAATAATGCAGCGAGGGGGTGAGCTGTTTATCATTATTGGAAACGAGGAAGTTACGTAATGTTGGCGCGTTTTTCCTTGAGAATCTTCTGGAACGTTTCCCTAGAGCATATGTATTCATAATTGTCATTGGATATTAAAATAGACGCTAATGTTGGCGCGTTTTATTAGCCAATTGCAGCTCAGTTATAATCTTTAGGCATATCTGGGTGAAGGAGTATAAAAAGCCAAGTCAGAGGTAGATCGCCCTCAGTTCATCGAAAATATTTGTAAAGTACACGTCGCCTTCAGTCAGTCAGTTCATCAAAATTCTTTATACACTACACGTCGCATTCCCGTCAGTTCATCGAAAATATTTTGTATGATACACGTCGCCTTCAGTCCAGCAGAAATATTACATGTCGGCTATCGATTCACAAGTTACGCGTAGCAGAATTATGAAAAATCTAAAGTGTTGTAAAGTTAATTATACAAAAGGTTGAAGTACGTGGATTAAAAGTGGTCAGTAAGAAGATATTATAACAGTTTCAGTTTGGCGAGTGTCTAGATCAATGTGTAAATGTGATAGTGAAAGTGTTCGACAATAAAAGTATAAAAGAAATTCTTTCATCAGTGTTATCTTTGGATAAAAGATTCCTTTCCGTTTACACAACCTGTATAAAGAGAAGTACTCGACCCAAAAGCTAGCCGGAGGACAGTGAAACAGAATTAAATAAAAAATAAAAGTAAAATTCTTTCAAACAAAAACTAATACTGCCGCAAATTGCTAACATGAGATGGAGCTACAAACCGAACAAATGAATGACGTCACAAGATGGCTTCATCAACGTGTGAAGTAAACAATATATACAAATAACATTACAAGTAAAACACTCCCAAAATTGTCTACCACAACGTGGGGCTACAATAATGTTAAATAAATAACATAAATTTAACACTCGCAAATTGGCTCCCAAACGTTGGGCTCAATAAATATACAAACATATACAAATAATGTCACTCGCAAGTCCCGTGCTTTGCCATAGTGGGTTGTAATATAGCGCTCGTAATGTGCACGAGTTCGAGTCTGATCTTTAGAATCGGATCCTTCGATCCATATATGAGACCGGTGCCCATTCAGAAACTTAGAAATTTGAGACTGTGCAATTAATAGCGATCTACGGGTCTAATAAACCGACATTTTAGCTAGGAGAAGCATGGCGCTGAACACAACAACTCTCCACACAATCCAGGAAATAATTTTATTTATTGATACATGTGAATGATAGAAAGGGATATTGCTCAAAGGCTATTAAACCAGAGCCACAGAGACAGATGTAAGCGACAAGACAAGAAAAATAAACCTTGCAGCATTTCTTTATTTTGTTGCTCGCATTTCTCAGCGTTTGCTACAAGGTGTATACGTCAACAAACATGTTCCAGAGATACTATTTAGAATTGCAAAATATATGTACATTAGAAAGGAAACTTTGTAAAGCAACATCGACGATGACAGATGTTGCCATGTCTTTGATAAAGCACTTCCATGGAGAAAGATGTACGAGCCAGCCAGCGAGCGGTTGCATGCACGGGCTGGCTTCTGTTCGGTAGACAGCAGTGAAGATTAAGGTTTAAAGTCGATTGGATAGGAATGTCGTCCTCGGGTCGTAGTTTGAATCACGTGTCTGCGAATTAAACCCAGCTTATTCGCGGTTCTACTTGCTCTTTGTTGCAGCCAAAGGCTGTTAATCTAACTCAAAACAAAATTAAAAATACAAGTACTTCGATTAGGAGTAGTATTCTAAAACTTATGACACAAAGTTGTATAAGGTGAAAGTAAAAAATTAAGTTTAAACTATTATTTTCAATTACGAGGGCTGATCAACAAAGACTGAGACTGATTTTTTCCTGTAGCTTCCGTGATAGCTTCGTATCTGTAACATAAATATTTGAAAAGAGCGGGTTTTTATGTATAATGTTGGCAGGCGGCAGCACTCTCGTATTGGTAGGTTGGTAGTAATGCTCTATTTTGTAGACCCTATGTGCATTTCGCATACCAGACAATGGAGGTGATGCATTGTTTAAATCGATTATCACCGGTGATAAGTCATGGTTGCATCATTATGATCCTGAAGGAAAACAAGCCAGCACAGTGTGGAAATCGTCAGGTTATCCAACACCAAAAAAGGCAAAAGTTGTTTCATCTGCAGGGAAAGTGATGGTGATCACATTTTTTTACTGTAATGGAATGATTTACCAGCATGCAGTTCCCCCTCACACTACTGTTACAGCAGCATACTACACGTCAGTATTGGCTACACTGAGGAAGCACATTGCAAAGAAACGACCAGAGCTTTCTCGGACTGGGTGGCGACTTCATCATGACAATGCACGGCCTCACGTCGCAAACCAAGTCATGCAGTTTCTGGCTCGATTCAACATTACCTGTGTACCACATCCACCTTATAGCCCCGATCTTGCACCCTGTGACTTTTTTTTTATTCTCATCACTAAAGGCAAAGCTTGGGGGTATTCGATTTGAGAACTCTGAAGCAGTGCTCAAGAAAAGTGAGGCGATTCTCAAGGACTTGACAAAGAATGGTCTGCAGCACGTGTTCAAGGACTGGCAGAGACGTTATAAAAAGTGCATTGAAGTAGGAGGGGACTACTTTGAAAAAGATCATAAATTGGAGTAATAAACATCTGTGAAAAAAAATCAGACTCAGTCTTTGTTGATCAGCCCTCGTATTTAGTTTTAGTTTCAATATTATTTTTTCGATCAAATAATCCAGGATTTCAATCTATCAATGTGGTAAAAGATGGGACGTGCCCATGTGAAACAAGCGGTGACTGGCGCGAGCAGATGTGAACGGGTAGCACTGTAAAACCATAATTATTGACAGGAAGATATACATAAACAAATAAGGAAGTGATAGAAGGATAGAGAAATAATTGCAATAAATAATTTCCGTATATTAAATCAAGGTATAATGTAACATGCTTGAGTCGAAAGGTTTGTCCAGAGAGAAAAACTTCATTAGCGGATCATGTCAAGCAAAGTCATTGGCGACAGCCAAGTAGCGAACACATTAGTATAAAGATTCTTGGAATGCAGTTACAATTATAGTTCAATGTGTTTGCAGAGTCACATGTTAGAGTGAGGGGATGAGGGTGCAGATGAAGGGATGATGATAGGAAAATGATATGCAGACGGAGCTTAGGTTGATATAAGGGCATGCATAATAATCAGAGAATCATTCGTTCGTGCATACAGTCGTCACTCTGGAAAATTTGTGACTATTCGTGTGTTATTTTAAGCGCACGGAGACGCGCTTGTGTGATTTAGCGGTAGCCGTGAGTGGTATTGTCGGTAAATATTTTAGCTACTCAGGGCGAGTTACGCTTCTAATTTCTTGTATTGCAGAAACAGTTACTTCAAAACGTAAAATTGATACTGCAAAAGTTAGCAGGTGTAATAAGTCAGTTCTTATAGTTTCGAGTGCTAAGATTTATAATCAATTTCATTTTTTATATTCAAACGATCGGCAACCCGCTTCAAGTAGCTCGAGTATTACATCACATTAAACTTCTCAGTCAATTTAAACTGGTGTTATCCTTTCAAAATACACTCATGCATACGCTGAGAGAAAAATCTCATAGCCAATCACTGTAGCAGCAGGCAGCAGAATAAGCAGCAGATATGGAAGCAAAGAGTACGGCTTCAAAACGTAAAGACCATCGCCCGGCTTCAACTGTGATGAAAAACCTGTTTTATGTTTGAAATAAAAAAAAGCAACAAAAAACAAAAAATCCGATTCGCAAATATACATAACTTTCTTTGTAAAATGTAAATTAATTGCTATTTTCATCCACGTTACATTTATATCAAATTAAGCAATATTTTCTGGCACATAAATGTAACATGCATCTGTTGTAACAAACTCAGGATAATCAAAGCAACTAAAAAGAAGGGGTGGATATGAGAAATGCAAATATTAAAAAATGCTCACCAGGTGATGCAGTTCAACACGGGATTATCTAAGGGTATACTGTTCCATATCTCGAAAATTGCATATTCTACGAAAAGAAAGTTATTTAGAACAAATTGAATAGTAAATATTTTAATTGCATATTTAACATGTTTTTCTATAGTAGCTTTTTGCTATCTATTTGCTACGGTTATACAGTTGTAAAACATCCAATCCACATCGAGAAACTTAACAGACTTTTTCTGTAAAATGTTCGTGTTTTAGGCTTCAACGATGTTGGACTTGCATACGAAACTTGATATTCTTCCGACTTTTCCATTTGAGTTATGCTGTACATAGGCACCCGCGCGCGTGAAACATTTTATAAACATTATCCAAACTGATAACATCTTTGGTTGAAATAAAACATTTCCACCATTGATAAGTGATAGGAAAGGTAAAAAGAGTCTGATGTGTTGCACTCACATGACTTTCTCTATTCTTGAACAAACCACTTTTAATAAACATTTGTAGAAACTATCTTATTGCTAATTTTCTTGTAGGTGCAAGGGGAATATGGTAGGCTTTAAGCGATAGTCAAATCTTTTAAGAGCTGGTTGCTATGTGGAGCATTACATTCTCTTTGCGTATCCAGGACATAAAAAAACGAATAACGAATTCCCATTCGAGAAAAAGTATGTTTTCGAAAATTCAGACAAAAAACGAGGAATAACTCGGAAATGGTTCACTCGAGAAAAAAAATCTGTGACACAAATTGTGTATCTCAACGAGATCTGATTTTTTTTGTGAAGTAAAACTTTGTCTATCTCTTACGGTTTACCAGTTATGCCAACCATTCAAACTGAACAGGACTTTTGGAGACATTTTCAGAAGATTCAAGATATACATTTTGTTTGCCATAACAATATCTTAAATGTTATTTTAATCAAAACCGTTAGAGACATTTCCGAAAAAATCAAAATTTTCGAAAAATGTTTCATGTAAAAGGTAGTCAGGAGTGGGGGATTTCCTTGAAAATATTCGTGTTGCATCTTTGAGAGATACTACGCCTTAATACCAAGTTTGGTATTTATCCGACTTTTCGTTTTTGAGTTATGCTGTTCGCTGACACACAACATTTTCTAAAAATGTTGTTTTTTAATTCAGGAGCTCTCAAAACATGTATTTCCAGTAAAATCTTGGTATTGAATTTTTGGGTGAAATGCAATACTTTCCCTACTTACTATACGTGGTAGAGAAACTAATAAGAGTTTCATATTTCGCACTTGTTTGAAACTTTGTTGACTACTGGTTAGGGAGTCATCTGCTTTGGTTACTTGTTTGTTCACTTGAGTATAGTTATACTCAAAACAAGAGGTTAATGTGTTTTACCTGTTCAACATAGATGTTTCTGATGGATATTCTAAGTCAAAAAGAATATTAAAATGGAGATGAAAAGCTCGAGAAGCAAAGCTTGTTGTGCAATTATTGAGTGGAACAACTACATTTAATTTCATTTAAACCTTTCAGTTCTAAATTATTTTCAATAATAACAGAATTTTCTAACATAATGCAACTTTATAGACACTTGTGTCTCTAAATGCTGCTGTTCTCAAGCTTGTAGCTAGTTGGCTGAAGCAATGGACATCCTGCTTAGGATTTGAGTGTTATAGATTTGTTAGATTTGAATCCTCACAATCTGTGGTAAAACACGGGGAGGGCCCATGTAAAACAAACGGTGATTGCATGCTGGGTTGTTGGGATTTTCTAAACTTTAACTTGCAGTTAAAATGAAAACAAGGTATCAACCAATATTTTATATTAGTATTTCATTCTCACAATGTTAGGTTTTAAACAAAGCAATGGGATATGTATGTTGTACAGTCTGATTTGTGAACCAATGGTCAGTGCGCTAGTACTCGAAGCACGAAGTATCCTGCAGTTCTTTAACCCTGCACGAATGTCATATAACAGGAAAAGGCATTCTTTCCTTCTTTGGGAGCTGAATACAGAGGAAGTTTAATGTATGTTTCTACTTATTTATGTAAAAAGGACGTGAATGTGCAAATGTTAAATTCAGTAAACCTGTTACGCTTATCTCGAGTGCAGAATTTCACAGCAGTGCTGTTGTATAGCCCATTTTCGCTGGGAAAATACGCGAGTGTTCACTTGTTAAAACACCAAAAAGGATGGCTCGTACTTCACTAATAGCGCACGTGCATGTATTGCATTAGATATAAAACTGCACACATTAAAAAGATATAATCCTTATTTATGTAATTAGCTGTGTTATACATTGCCCTCAGAGTGTATGAACATTTATAAATGAATTGCTGACATTTTTAACTTTTAGTAAAAACCTTCAACAACACAACTAAAATCTTCGCTGAATTATCGTGCTTTCGATTCACGCATTTTAAATGCATAACATACTTTTTTAAACTTTCTATTCCGCTTACAAGGAGTGCTATTATCGACCCAGAAATTCGATATTGCAATGTCAAGTTTTTGTTTCGAGTTCCGCGAATCCAAAGATGCACGTACGATAGGAAAAGTCAGCGTGAGTGTGTGTGCGCGTTTGTGTTGCTTTCTCTACCGCATACGTAGTAGGTAGAGAACGTATTGCATTCCACCCAAAAATTCATACCAAGATTTCACTGGAAATGAATGTTTTGAGACCCCTTGAATTCCCCACAAAAAGCATTTTTAAAAAAAGGTACATGTGTATGTCTCTGAGAGCATAACTCAAAAACGAAAAGTCAGATAAATGTCAAACTTAGTATTTAAGCTCAGTACCTTCCAAAGATGCGATACAAAGATTTTCAAGAAAATCCCACATCACAAACTACCCTTTATATGGAACATTTTTCAAAATGTTTGGTTTTCTATAAAATGGCTTTAACGATTTTGATTACAATAACATATATTAAACATGGTTACATTAAAAATAAAACTTATAGTTTGCATTTTCTGGAAATAGCCTGTGAAGTCCTCTTCATTCCGAAGGAATTTTGTATAACCTTGTATAACTGGTAAACGTTAAGCGATAGACGATCTTCTTAAAACACACAATTTATTTCAAATTACTTTTTGTAGCATCAGCCATTTCCGAGATACCCGTTATTGATAGTTCGATTTGCTGAATACTTTATCATTCTTTTTAAGTCCCATTGATTTTCAGTTGTTTCTCACGATTGAATGGAAACAGTATGGAATTTTAAGGCCGACATATAGCGTTCAATTCTTAAACATGTTCGCTTTGTATCCTAATGAAATGTGTAGTGTAGCTATTTCTGCAATGGTTTATCTGGATTAAAATGCAGTAGATAGAAAAAAATCTGATGCGTTACACTCACATGACTTTCTCTACTCTTGCACAAACTATTTTTACAAACGATTATTCTCCACATGCTTGATGTTAATCGAGATGTTAATCTTATTGCTAATTTTCTTGTAGATGCAAGGGGAATTGGTAGGTTTAAGGGATAATCAAATATTTTAACAGCTGGTTGCTATGTGGAATATTCCATTCTCTTTGCCTTACCAGGACAAAAAAAATGAATAACGAATTTCCATTTGAGAAAAAGTACAAGTATTGGAAAATTTAAGGGAATAACAAGCAATATCTTGAAAATGGTTCACTCAATAACAAAAATGTATATGACATAAATTATGTATT
This sequence comes from Deroplatys truncata, assembly GCA_030765065.1. Lineage (NCBI taxonomy): Eukaryota > Metazoa > Arthropoda > Insecta > Mantodea > Mantidae > Deroplatys > Deroplatys truncata. The sequence goes on along the minus strand of CM060988.1, from coordinate 155,441,366 downwards.
TTAACGCGATCTACATTTTTTGTTTAGTACAATTTTCTCTATCTCTTATGGTTTACCAGTTATGCAAAAGTCGATCACAATGAAGAATACTTTTGGAGACATTCCCAGAAAATTCGAGATATACATTTCATCTGACATGAAAATATCTTAAACATATGATATTTTAATCAAAATTGTTAGAGCCATTTTTGAGAAAATTAAAATTTTCGAAAAATGTTCCATGTAAAGGGTAATCTGGGGTGGGGGGATTTTCTTGAAATCCTTCTTGTCGCATCTCTGGAAGATACTGAACCTAAATACCAATTTTAGTGTTTATCCGACTGTTCGTTTCTGAGTTATGCTGTTCACAGACACACACACGAATTTTTGAGTGGAATGCAATACTTCCCCTGCTTATTATACGCAGTAGAGAAAGTAATAAACTTTCCTAAAATAATTTTTATACCTAAGTAATAAACGATAAGGAGAGAGAAAGTAATGTGGACGTAACACTTTTTTGTGTTTAATACGCGCTCTTACTACATATAGCACCACAGGCGGTGACACTGGTGGTACATTATATTACACGATAATTGGAAAACAGGAAACTTAGGTAAGAAACATTCCATGCGAAGTTTAAGCTACCTCCTCGCCATTTGCCAGTTATGAGGACTGAGGAAAACCGGGAGAAAGCGACAGGATAGACGATCCTGACTGGATTTGAACCATGGACATACCATTCACACGTTAATGCATGTATATATGTGTGTGTGTGTGTGTTCACGAAAAGCATAGTTTAAAAACGAAAATGCCTAATAAATACCCAGTTTGGTACTTTTTACTTTCTCTACTACGTATAGTAAGTAGGGGAAGTATTGCATTCCACCCAAAAATTCGAAACCGAGATTTCACCGGAAATACATGTTTTGAGACCCCCCTGAATCTAAAAAAGGCATTTTTGGAAACATGTCCGTGTGTGTGTCTGTTTGTCTGAACAGCATAACTCAGAAACGAATAGTCGGATAAACACCAAACTTGGTATTTAGGTTCAGTATCTTCCAGAGATGCGACACGAAGGTTTTCAAAAAAATCCCCCACCCCAGGATACCATTTACATGGAAGATTTTTCGAAAATTTTAATTTTATCAAAAACGGCTCTAACGATTTTGATTAAAATATCATATGTTTAAGATATTTTTATGACAAATAAAATGTATATCTTGAATTTTCTGGGAATGTCTCCAAAAGTATTCTTCATTGTGAACGACTTTTGCATAACTGGTAAACCATAAGAAATAGACAAAATTTTACTACACAAAACTGTAGATCGCGTTAAAATACACAATTTATGTCATATACATTTTTGTTGTTGAGTGAACCATTTTCGAGATATTGCTTGTTATTCCCTTAAATTTTTCAATACTTATTTTCTCAAATGGGAATTCGTTATTCATTTTTTTTGTCTTTGATATGCAAAGAATATTAATCTGTGGCAAAGGGAATGGTGCTGCACCTAGCAACCAGCTATTAAGAGATATGTATGTGCTTAAAGGCTACTGTATTTCTATATTGCCCTTGTAAATATATATTCCCCTTACATCAACAAGAAAATTAGCAATAAGATAGAGTCTGCAAATGTTTATCTCGATTAACATTAAGTAGATGGAGAATAAGCGTTTGTAAAAATAGTTTGCACAAGAGTAGAGAAAGCAATGTGAGTGTAACACATCAGATTTTTAGGAATGGATGGCAAAGATTTTCAAAAAGTTCCTTGTGCCATAAACAGGTGGACTGTATTTTAAATTTTCTTAAACTATTCCTAACGATTTCGACGTATTCTTCTCCATGGTATGGGAATAACGTGTCTTTCTCGGCGTACTCAAGTTCCAATTTCGGTTGTAAGTTAGCAAGAGTGTGCCATGGGGAAACTATAGGAAACTAGGTAATGGGCACGATTCTCTGCACTGATCCATACCTAGAAGTTGCGAACCTGCGCACTTGGTGTTATATGTTAGTGTTGGCTACGGTAAACAAAACGGGCGGCCATGCGAGAGACCTTGTCAAAAACTGCAAACAGGCGCAATGTCGTGATTCCTTCAGCCGGACAGCAACTGTCAGTGCCCTTTCCCACAAGAAACACTGCAACACTGCGGTCCAGGTGTATCAACGTCTGTTGTTATCTGCCGTCAGCAAATTGCTGTAAAATGTTTACGCTGATAATTCAAAATACTGATGCACCAAAGTCTAAGACCGTTTACTGATTTTGTTTATCAAACAAGCCGCTATGGTGCAAACCCGCAAGAACCCACTGTCGATAGTTGATTTGTTTTATCATTATGTTGACTGCCTAACCTTTAAGTATTTAACCGTTGTTATTGGGTTAGAAATGGAGCCTGTGAAAAAAGACAATTCGAACAAGAATAGCTTATTAAAGTTGTTTTAAAATACAAGAACATAGAAAATAAATAAAGAAACCTGATGTGTTACACTCGCATGACTTTCACTACTTTTGTACAAACTATTTTTACAAACGCTTAATCTCCATCTACTTCATAATCGAGATAAACATTTGCAGAAAATATCTTATTGCTAATTTTCTTGTAAGTGCAAGGGGAATATGGTAGACTTCAAGCGATAGTCAAATCTTTTAAGAGCTGGTTGCTATGTGGAGCATTCCATTCCCTTTGCATATCCAGGACATAAAAAAACGAATAACGAATTCCCATTTGAGAAAAAGTATGTGTTGGAAATTTAACAAAAAACAAGGTATATCTCGGAAATGATTTACTGGGGAGAAGAAATGTATACGACATAAATTGTGTTTCAACGAGATCTACATTTTTTGTGTAGTAAACTTTTCTCTATCTCATCATTTACCGGTTATGCAAAAGCTATTCAGGATGAAGAGGACTTTTGGAGACATTTCCATAACATTCAAGATGTATGTTTAATTTGTCATGAGAATATCTTAAATATATGATATTTTAATCAAATTTTCGAAAAATGTTCTGTGTAAAGTTTAGTCTGGGGTGGGGGATTTTCTTAAAAATCTTTGTGTCTCATCTTTGGAAGATACTGAACCTAAATATCAAGTTTGGTACTTATCGTATTTATATTATTTTCGTTTTTGAGTTATGCTATTCACAGACACACACACGGACCTTTTTCTAAAATGCTTCTTTTTGGATTCAGGGAGCCTCAAAACATGTATTTCTGGTGAAATCTCGGTATCGAATTTTTGGGTGGAATGCAATACGTCTACTTACTGTACGTAGTAATAAAGGATGCGCATGGTCACAACTGATAGAGATTTATTAGAGATTTAACGCGGAAATCTACTCATTAAGTAGGCTGAAAACCTTTTACCACTTCCCTCTGTGCTCTGTGTACTTTTGCAGCATATAACATCACAATATTAAATGTTCCTATTGCATAATATCGTGATGTTGTAAGTACTCGATTTATTGGAGATATTGATTATGGTACTCTAATCTCTCATTAAACTGTTCGACTAGTGACAACACTTGGTTTATATAACCTCTAGCTTTCGTGGAATTTTCTATAATTCATGTTGTTAAACGGGTCACCTCTTTCAAATACCATAGGTTGCGTTCGATCTTCGTTACGCTGATTTAAATAATGATGTACAATAATGTACATGCATCTTGAAAGTAATCTCTTCCAAACAACTCCACTATTTTATTTAGATTTAACGCTTGCAAAGTTCTTAACTGCCAGAAGATACATGTTTAAAGATTACGGGCGTTAGGCATTTATTTGAATCTTGTTAGGGTTGAAAAGATGAAGAAGAAATGAGTTTACAGGTATTAACTAGGAGCTTTACGGCCGTTAATTACTAACCACGATTGATGTAGGCACCTGGCCCTGAAAGTATGAGTACTGCCATACTCGAGTTTCGTCGTCAATGAGAGACAATGACGATAATGGCACCTGAGAAACCACTGCACTCATGTTAGCCCCCAAGATAGCAATTTTGACAAGGTAATGCAGAAAATGCTCTGGCGATAAGTGCCGAAGATAAACCACATGAAAACAAACAATAGAGCACTTTACGGAAGGGATTCATTGTAGGTTACACCCAGAGAAAGCATTGTATACCTAACACAGTGCATAAGCTTGCTTACTCCACTGTAACAATAGAGGTCAAGAAGCTTATCGTGGCTAGTACAATCAGAGCGAAATAGAGCCATTGAAGTAAGTACACCCAAGTTGAGAAGGAAATCAATGACTTAATTTTATGAGTGGGTCCATGATAGAGATGAAATGAAGCCTTTACCACTTTAACTTTATTTTTCAAGTGCTGCAATGTTATGTTCATCCTTCGAATTCATGCGTTTGAATTATATCACTGGATTGGTGAATGAAACTCTACTAAAGTACATTATGTTTGCAGCATCGCGTGTCTTTCCGATGATATTCATACAGAAGGAAATTTAGAATTGCAAGGAAAACCAATGTCTGCCAACACAAAGTTGATGGCTGTAATAACATACACTAAGGTGAGATGTGATACATTCACATGACTTTCTCTACCCTCTTATATTTATTAGTGGGCGTACATACTATTCTTACTAAAGCTTATCTTTCTATCTACTATATTTTAATCCAAACAAACCTTCGCAAAAATAGCTATATTACACATTTCGTTATACATACAAAAGGGAACAGTGACAGCCAAATGTTTAAGAACTGGACGCTATATGCTGGACTTAAAATTCCATACTGTTTCCATGCAATCACGAGAAACAACTGAATGTTGAAAGGATTTTAAGAGAGACCAAGAAATGAACAATTCGAGCCTTTAATAACGGATATCTCAGAAACGTCTTATGCCACAATAAAAGCTTATTTGAAATGAATTGTGTCTTTTAAACATATCTACATTTTTTGTGTAGTACGTTTTCGTCTATCGCTTAATGTTTACCAGTTATACAAGATTATACAAAAACTGCTTCCGAATGAAGACTACACAGACTATTCCCAGAAAATTCAAGATATACACCTTATTTATCATGTAAATATCGTTCAGATATGTTAGGTATTTTAATAAAAATCATGAGAGGCATTTTGTTTTAGAAAATTTCGAAAAATTTTCATTGTAAAGGGTAGTTTTGTGTGGGGGATTTTGTTGCAAATCTTCGTGTCGCAATTTTGAAGATAGTAAACCTACATACCAAGTTTTCTTTTTTGAGTTCACAGACACACACACACACGGACATTTTCCAAAAATGCTTTATTTCAATTCAGCGGGCTTTAGAACATGTATTTCCGACGATATCTCGATATCGAATTTTTGGGTGGAATGCAATACTTCCCCTACTTTCTATACTTTCTCTATTTTCTATAGTAGAAAAAATAAAAAGTATACCTCAAAGAACAAAAATTGCTATAATAAAAATCTGATCTGATACATTCACATGAGCTTCTGTACCCTATAGCCGTTATCATTGGGTAATAAAATATTCTTACTAAAGGTTATTTTTCTGTCTACTACGTTTTAATCCAAATAAACCTTTGCAGAAATAGCTAGATTACACATTTCGTTATAGATACAAAGGGAACAGCGTTAGTCAAATGTTTAAGAACTGGACGCTATATGCTGACTTAAAATTCCATACTGTTTCTAATCACGAGAAACAACTGAATACTCAAAGGACTTTAAAGAATGACCAAGAAATGAACAATTTGAACCTTTAATAACAGGATATCTAGAAAAGGCTTATGCCACAAAGACTTATTTAAAATAACTTGTGTGTTTTAAGGAGATCTACAATTTTTGTGTAGTACGTTTTCGTCTATCGCTTAAGTTATACAAGGTTATGTTAAATTCCTTCGGAATGAAGGGGACTTCAGACGCTATTCACCGAACATTTAAGAGGTACATTTTATTTCACATGGAAATGTCTTTAATATGTAGTATGTTAATCAAAATCGTTTACAGCCATTTTTTAGAAAATAAAACATTTCAAAAAATGTTCTAAGTAAAGGCTAATTTAGGGTGTGGGTTTTGTTGAAAATCTTCTTGTTGCATATTTGGGAAATATTGAACCTAAATGCCAAGGTTGGTATTTATCCGACTTTTGGTTTTTGAATCATGCCATTCACAGAGAGAGAGACTATTTTTGGTGAAATCTCCGTATAAAATTTTTTGGGTGGAATGCAATGTTTTCCCTACTTACTGTACGTAGTAAGAAAGTAAACAGGTATTTAAAGTTTGTAAGGTATTGCTTTTCACTTATCAATTTGGATTGCAGCAATTTCCAGATTATTTCAAACCTAATACCTACTGGGTGTATTCTAGACATGAAGATCTGTAGTTTTTCTGAAAAAACAGCATTATGCCATTTTTGTACCAGAGCTCCCCTTGAGGAAAAGTACTCAAGAAGCAATTAATTTATTTACTTAACTATTATAGTTACCTATATTAATCTCGCCAGTAACCAGGACAGATACAGTCATACAGAAGAAAAGCTTAGCTTCACAGTGACAAAGTAGAACAGCAGTAAGGAGGAGTGAAGAAGAATCTCATCAAAGTGAGATGTAACTAGCGATACAAGCTGTGACTGTTATTATAATTTATGCCTTTTCATCGGCCTTTATCTCGCTCCGCCGATGTTCTTCATGAATGAAATGTTGGAAATGAGGGTCAGTGGGATTGTGAAAGCACTCCCCATTATATTCCACTTATGTAATCAAATACAGATCTTGGAATTCCTCTACTGGAAGTTCCCTAGAGACTATAGGACCCGGCGAGAGATTTGGTATAAAGCCGACTGACGTACTGTAACGGTAGGCAGATCACGTGACAGCTGACAAGCTTATCTTGTTAATGGAACATGTAACAGTTTTATTTTTTCTTGCGTTGTCTTTGCCTTTCCAGTACTACTTTATGGCTTGATGTATCGTACTACGCATGATGACAAATATTAGAATCGATCATTTCCAACGGTTCATCTTAATTTTGAAAAATGTCATTTATTAATTTATTTACCACGTACATAGTAGGTAGAGAAGGTATTGCAATCCACCCAAAATCCATATTCAGATTTCAACGGAAATGCATGCAGAAAAGGAACAGCAGTACCTTCCAAAGATGCAACACGAAGACTTTAAAGAAAATCTCCCCACCAAAACTACCCTTTACGTGTAACATTGTAATAATAAGCGATAGACGAGAATGTACTACACAAAAAATCACATGTGATACATTCACATGACTTTCTCTACCCTCTATCTTTATTAGTGGGTATATAACCTAGTCTTACTAAACTTTATTTTTCTCTTTAGCATATTTTATCCAAATAAACATTTTCAAAAATGGCTACATTACACATTTGGTGATAAATACAAAGAGAACGTCGATAGTCAATTGTTTAAGAACTGGACTCTCTATGCCAGCCTTAAAATTTCATACTGTTCCCATGCAATCGCGAGAAATAACTGAAAATCGATGGGACTTAAAAAATGACCAGTATTGAACAATTCGAACCTTTAATAACGTATATCTCAGAAAAGGCTTATGCAACAAAAAATTTATTTTAAGTAACTTGTTTTGTTTAAAGAGATCTACATCTCTGTGGGTGTGGTACGTTTTCTCTATCGCTTAACGTTTACAAGTTATGCAAAATTCCTTCCGAATGAAGATGACTTAATAGGTTATTTTATTTGACATGTAAACATCTTTCATATATGGTATTTTAATAAAACTCGTTAGAGCCATTTTTTAGAAAATCAAAATTTTCGTAAAATGTTCCATGTAAAGGGTAGTGTCGTATCCTTGGAAGATACTAAACTCATACCAAGTTTGGTATTTATCGGACTTTTCGTTTTTTAGTTATGCTGTTCAGACGCACACACAGACATACACACGGACATGTTTCAAAAAATGCATTATTTGGATTCAGGGCACCTCAAAACATGTATTTCCGGTGAAATTTCGGTATCGAACCTTTGGGTGGAATGCAATACTTCCCTAGTTACCATACATATCGAGATATCGGTTATTAATGGTTCGAATTGTTCAATACTTAGCCATTCTTTTGAAGTTCTTTCGATCTTCAGGTTTTCTCGTGATGTCACGGAAAGCCTATGGTTTTTAAGGCCGGCGTGTAAAGTCCAGTTGTAAAACATTTGACTATCACTGTTCCCGTTGTATCTACAACGAAATGTGTAATGTAGTTATTTCCAGAAAGTTTTATCTCGATTAAAATGAAGTAAATAGAAAAATAAGGTTTCGAATCTGCCCACTGATTAGCAACAGAGGGTAGAGAAAGTCGTGTGAATGTAACACATGAGCTTTTTTTAAAGCAAATTTCATTTATTTTTATTGAAACCGTAACTACTACTAATCACGTATTTACGGACTGCCATTAAAGAAAAATTAAAACAAACAAATTATAAAGGAATTCCGTATAGCAAAACTATTATTAAAATTCATACATTACTATAAAGGATAAACATGTAATGCCAACAGTTCAAATTCTTTTTAATACCTGCTTTTTCTACTTATCTATAGTAAGTAAAGGAATAATTGCATGCAACCCAAAAATTAGATATAGAGTCTTCTGAGGTTCCATAAATAAAAAATAGTATTTTTAGTAAAGAAAGGTCCATTATGTGTATCTGTGAACAGTAAAGTTTAAAAACGAAAGGTCTGTTAAGTACCAAACTTGGTATTTAAGTTCTGTGTCTTCCAAAGGATACGATATGAAAATTTTCAAGAAAATCCCTCAACCCGAAACAATCCTGTGCATGGAAACTTTTTCGAAATTTTTTATTTTTCAAAAATGCCCTAATGATTTGGATTAAAATACCTCACGTTTAAGATATTTACACCACAGAAGTATGTGTTGAATTTAGCCCATGAAGTCCTCTTCATTCTGAATGACTATTGTACATATGTGTGGTAAACCGTAGGATATAACATCTTACTAAAAAAGCTTTAGATCATCTTAAAGCACAGAGTTTATATTAAATAAATTTTATTGTAACGTTAACCATTTCCGAAATATTTTTTATTATTGGCTTGAATTTTTAAACATTTTTCAGCTGCAAATAAATATAGATTTTTTGTTTGGAATACAATATTTCATCTGGGTATATGGTAGAGAAGATAATACAGGGTGAATTATGAAGAACTGAAACATTTATTTCTTTAATTGATTCAAAACAAGCTACAAGCTATACTAGCTGCAACTTATTATACCTGAAATGCGGAGGAATTTTGAGAGATTATGCACCTCTATAGTAAATGTTGAAAATGTCCATTCTGCATAAGGCACAACTCAACACGCCGTTCCATGTTACTGGCCACTCGCTGGCGGACTCTGTTGTCAATAGCTTGAATCTCCTGTTTAATGTTGTGCTTCAGATCGTCCAATATCTGGGGACGTGTGGCATAAACTCTGTCTTTCAAGTAACCCCATAGAAATGAATCCGGCGATGTCAAATCCGGAGATCTCGGTGGCTTACAGGTTCTTGGAAATTATCCGGTCGTCAAGGAAACTTGCAATTAGTGCCATGGATTCATTTGATGTATGGTATGTAGCGCCGTCCTGCTGAAAATATTCTTGACTCAGCTCTACATCGTCTAGTTGCTGAGCAAACTCCATGAAAATCAGTCGGTACCCTGCAGTGTTCACATTGTTCTAAAATAAAATTGGTCCCACTATTCTCTGTGCGGATATTGCGCACCAAACTCCGATTTTAACCGGGTGCATAGGTGCTTCATGAATAACATGTGGATTTTCGCTGGCCCAATAGCATGAGCTATTTGTATTCACATAGCCGGATAAATGAAACCATGCTTCATCTGTGAAGCATGTGATGGAAAATATGGCAGGATTTTGCACAATGAACGCCTGAAACCAACGACGATAATTCAGTCGTCTATCCTTATCTGGTTCCTGTATCTGATGGACAACCGTAATCCTATACGGCTTTAGGCCTGCACTTTTCACAGCTCTCTGACACATTGAGTAGCTGTACCCTGTCTCCTGCGACAAACGTCTTAATGATTTTTGGGTGACTGATCCAGTCGTGCTCTTACGTCAACAACCGTGGGAAGCCTAGATGAAGGAGTTTTGTGTTTGTCACTCACCAGAGATCCAGTTGTTTCCAATTTGTTTACCAGTCGCAGTATTGTGTTTCTTTGGGGAGGATTCCGAACACCAAATTCTCTCTGGTAGGACCTTTGAGTATCTGTAATTGAATTCGTAATCCAAAATTGCTTTACAAGGAAGAGTCCTTCATTTAATGTGTACTCCATTTTCACGTTGACTAGAACAAAATCCGAAAAACAGTTGCTGACAATAAAAGCAACAATTTGGAATAAAACATGAACATCTGCGCATCTAGTGACAGGCAATCCAGAGCATACTGCTTAATTTGGTACTAAAATTGGGGCATTGAGTCAATTTCGAACAGAATAATTAAAGAAAAAATGTGTCAGTTCTTCATAAATCACTCTGTATAAGAACTTAAATAAAAAAAACACCATATAACGTCATCATATCTATGGCAACATCGTTATAGAAACGGTAATGCATGCCAGAACGCAGTGGTTTCTCTGTCGGAAATGTCGACATTTCATTGCATATAAAATAGCAATGACGGTAAGAAAAGCGGATGTAACGCATCGTATACATCTCAATCCAACACAACCCCACGGCTGCTTTTATTACCGATATTCGCTGCTTATCGCATGTGATAGTGGACATGTCGTTGCTGTCATGTAAGCTTCCCGGAATAGCAGACATGAACATGTATGGACACTTCAAGGACAAGAATAAAAATCTGGAAGATAGAAAAAACTTCTTTCAACACACAAGCTAGTATTGGGCTGTCTTACTGTTAAACTCCCTTAGAAGTTTAGATTATTACATTCAGTACAGTTTAGTTTCATTGTAATAGCTTTCTGTTAGTTCGAATGATAGTCACCAAGCCATAAGTATACAATTTTTTCACGTTTATGACTTTTTTATATACAGGTTGTTAAAGAAAGATTACTCCATATTTTAAGAAGTGCTAGTATGGACCAAAACAAGAAAAAAATGTCCAGTAAACATGGGCTCTAAAATGCATACCTTAAAAGCTATAAGTACTTGTTCATCTTCGCTACTATGAAACATCCTTTCTACTACAAGCTCTTTGCTATTACGTACGACCTACAGAATACAGTAAAGGAATGAGGACACATTTCTCTGTTACTATGAAACAGCATAGCTTTTAACATGATTACATACGACCTACACTTGTGAACCATCGCCAAAGGAGGTGCTCAATATTGTGCCCATTCATAATAATAAGTGCTTCCGTCCTACGTCTGAGGGAATCAGGCACTCTCACCACTCCAGGTTGGTCACGGATGCTCTGGCAGATATTGATACGCCTTCCTATAGTGTTTGTACATCATTATTGCATACATCAAAGATTTATATTAATTCTGCAACGTAAAAGCATTTCAAAAGCTTATTAAACACAAACTAATTCCATTAGAACTAATAAAAATTTGCGTTGCACTTGCCCATAACTGTGAATACGGTTTACAGTAACAGCACTAACAGATGTTTACTGCATGTTGTATCCATGGACAGTAACAGAGTAATGTGTCCTCATTTGTTTACTCCCTGCTGTAGGTCGTACATAGGTAGTAGCACTTTAGCTTCCAGTAGAAGAGATATTTCACAGTAGTGAGGAATAGGTGGTTATAACTCTTAAGATTTGCCTTTTAGAGCCCATGTTTACTGGACTTTTTCTGTTTTGGCCCATACTATCATCTCTTAAATATGAAATCCTATTATTTTTTAACATCTGGTATACTGGGTGGCAGGAGTTTGTTAGGGAGGGGACAGCACTGTCCTGTACTGCGACCTTTGTACACTTATTGGCCATCCCCTGTCTTGTTGTCTTCGATCCAAAAGCCTGACATTCATAATGAACTTAATCAGGATTTGGATCATTATGGTTGAAAGCTTCTGGAGTTTTGAAAACTGACTCCCCAAAATTAGAGCTCTTTGGAGAGCAAGCATTGGACACTCGTACAATAGATTGCACCTGTCTTCTCTGCCTGTTGGATCCACTTGCTGTCCTGCCCTGTTCCAGGCGCCCTCTAAGGACAGTGTTCTGTGAAAGGATCTGTAGCCGGTGCTTACTTTTAGCACTCGCTATCTACATCAGTCCAATCTCAGTATGAGAGCTTTGGAGCGCCTGAAACCTGCAGAAGAATTCCAGTATTTCTCCTGTTTCTGGACAACCAGTCCGTGCTAACCACTTAACCGATGACAGCCCCAGTGCTGGTTCAGGTACAATAAAAGGTTGCTCAGTTCTCTTCTCTGCACTTTCATCTACTCTTTCATTACCTAGAATCCCCGCATGCTCTGGTACCCACTTCAGGTGAACTGAATTGTAAATAGCCACTGCTTTGAGCGACTCGTGGCATTCTAAGTAGCGTCTTCTTTCTCTACTCTTATGCAAACTATTTTTACAAACTCTTATTCTCCATCTATTTCATATTAATCGAGATAAACATTTGCAGAAACGATCTTTTGACATGCAAAGAGAATTACATTTTACACATAGCGACCAGTTCTAAAAATATTTGACTATCGCTTAAGGCGTACTATGTTCTCCTTGTTTTGCATCTGCAAGGGCAATATAGAAATACAGTAGCCTTTAAGCACATACATATCTCTTAATAGCTGGTTGCTAGGTGCAGCACCATTCGCTTTGCCACAGATTAATACTCTTTGCATATCCAAGACAAAAAAATGAATAACACAGTTTATAGAATTACAATAATTTCAAGTTAATAATTAATTATTTCACGCATGCCGATTGTAGGTCAAAGCTGGAAAAGTAGAATCAGGCTGAAAAATTAGATACCATAACGGGATTTGAACCACGGGTCTTCGGCTTTCCGTACCGTTGCTCTAACCAACTGAACTGCTATGCCAGCATGCCAATATGGCATTAAACTCCCAACTGATGTACATTTTTCCAGATCTAAGTTTCATTTTGGGATAACATATGCCAGTGCATCAATACGCTTGTGTTATCTAAAAATAAACTTTAAAGCACGAAGCATTCCAACAATGAATTTTCACATTTTCCCAAAGCGGTTGCTTTTTATCATAATTTTCTTGCATACTTCCTTTAATCTTTCAAAACCACCCATTTTTCTTATTAGCATCGCTTACTATGGATAACAACATTGTCATTTATATTAGAAAAAGAATGGGATCTAGAATTGATCCTTGTGGGACTCCCATGTTTAGTTATTCACTACTCAACATATTCTTGTTATTCCAAAAACCCAGTTTTATATATATATATATATATATATATATATATTATACAATAAAAGTTACTTTAAGAAGAAATAAAATAAAATTATTCAGTAGCATATATTATAAAGCTGCTCTGCATAAAATACCTTGGTTTATAACCTTGAAAAACGTTTTAGAATCCCACTTTACGTTATATGATATTCATAACCTGTCTGCAGTCAATTGCTATCCAGTACTCACTTCATTCTTATTTTAGCCGACAGTTGCAGCATCCCGCAATAAAAATTCACGTATGCGAACTGAACGAAGATATCACTTGCACCGTAAGCCTTAAAATGCTCTGTTTCGTTGGAGTTTTTCGTAAATTTCTTGAAACGAGGTCGTAAATGCCGGTTTTCTTCTTCCTTGCTGCGAACCCCTAGTGAGTGAAATTAGAGTTAAAAGCAATAAAATTAAGATGAATGGTACAGGAAGAGTTTCACATTACTAAAGGCGATGTACTGGGAAGGGAAGGATGAACTGAATTTGACACACACGTTTTACGAGTTTGGCTACGCCTTTTTTTCCCCCCGCTAGTCTTTTCGTTTTTATTTCGTTGCTAATCGACTCGTCAGCTTTAAGATTACGAATGAAATTAATAAAATAAAACAGAAGGGACACGTTGCAGTCAATTATATTATTCAACCTTTAAGGGTGTGGATGGTTGAAATTAACGAATTCTCATGTTTTTAACCTCTTTTTTTTTCAAATATTTTCCTAAACTCCACTAGCAGCACAATGTCAATGTTTCGTTTTGGTATGTTTTACTGCACTTGAGAAAGAAAATTATACGTACCTTAATCAAAATGTTCCACATAATGCAGTTGACTTTGTTTTGGTGTAATGACAAATATGAACATTAATTTAAGGCTGATAAATAAAATTGCCATATTCGTAATTGATTTTACTTTCTCTACTATGTATAGCAAGTAGGAGAAGTATTGCATTCCACCCAAAAATTCGATGTACAGATTTCACCGGAAATATGTTTTGAGGACCCCTGAATCCAGAAAATGCATATTTAGAAAAAGGTCCGTGTGTGTGTGTCTGTGTGTGTCTGTGTCTGTCTGTCTGTATGGGTGTCTTTGAACAGGATAACTCAAATACGAAAAGTGGGTAAGTGCTAAACATGGTATTGAAGTTCACTATCTTCCAAGGATGCGACACGAATATTTTCAAGAAAATCCTGCCACCCTCATTACCATTTACGTTGAAGATTTTTGATAGTTTTGATTTTCTAAAAAATGACTCCAACTTTTGATTAAAATACCATATATTAAACATATTTAATTATAAATAAAATGTATATTTTGAATTTTCTGGGGACAGCCTTTAAAGTCCTCTTCATTTAGAAGGAATTTTATACAATTTTGTATAACTAGTAAACGTTAAGCGATAGACGAATACCTACTACACAAAAGCTGTAGATCTCTTTAAAACACAACATTTATTTCAAATAAGTTTCTTTGTGGCATACGCCATTTCTGAGATATCCGTTACTAGTGGTTCGAACTGCTCATTTCTTGGTCATTCTTTAAAGCCCTTTCAACATTCAGTTGTTTCTTGCGATTGCATGGAAATAGTATGGAATTTTAACGAAATGTGTAATGCGGCTATTTCTGCAAAGGTTTATTTCATTAAAACGTAGTGCTAAAAATAAGTTTTAGTAAGAATAGTTTGTATACTCACTAATAAACGATAGAGGGTAGAGAAAGTCATATGAATGTATCACTTTTTTTCGAGACTTCTGTAACTTCGGAAAAAATTCTAACTTAACATATTTTTTAAGGTCTTCTCTACCTAAGTCCGAATGGCTGGAGTTATATAACTATTTCAGCAAAACCATGATGTATCTTTTCCTGTATTATTTGTGAATTTGTGTTGAACATTTTAAGAAAACTGAATAAAAGCCACATCGTATGTAACATTTGGTGTGATGGGATTAAACAGAACCTCTCGAAGGAAAAAGGGGAAGGGATTATTAAGGTAGAGTTGTTGCACTTGGCAGACAATTTCTGTAATATTATGGTAAGCGTTCAATGCAACTTCCTCTTAAGTTAAAATAATTGATAAAATATAAAGGGTGAAAGCCAATCAACTACAAAAAGGAATACGTTTGATGTTTTATAAGCTAAAATTGGTTTTTTTGGTTCGCAAATGCTGTTTACAGGATGCCATGGCTAGTATTGCGTATATTGCGAGAATGTGTCAGTCGTCAGTTGTTAATACACAATCACAAAATGGAAGTTACAAAGTTTGAGATTAGAGTCCTTCTGGAAACAAGATTATAAAGCTGCTGCCGCGGCTGAATAATATGTGAAGTGAAAGAAGAAGGTGTCGTTAGTGAGCGTGTGGCACAACCATCATTCCAACGTATCAACACTGGAGAAGAAAACACCAAAGATTTACCACGTTCTGGAGGACTTAAATTGTGGGATATTGAGAATACACGGAGAGTTTTGGAAGAAAATCCGCAAGAAAGAACTCGTAGGCCGTCAAAAGAACTTGGCCCACTAAAAGATGCATACATCGCCAAATTAAGAAACTTGGAAAACAAAAACAGAAGCTGTAGATCTGTATCTCATGAATTGACACCACAACAGGGTCAGCGTAGAGTGGATATGTGTCGTCAGTTTATCGGTAATCCCATGAATGATAGATTTATCAGGAGAATTGTCATTGTGATGAAAAATGGGGCCGCAAACCTGACGCCTCGAAACATTGGCTCAGTCTTCGCCAATCTACCAAAGTCATCATTAAAAAAAAAATCAGTTCGGCCCCAAAGTAATGTGTGTCTTGTGGAATTTTGAAGGAGTGATTCATTGAGAGTTTGTTCCAAACGGGCGTGTCATTGTGATGAAAAATGGGGCCGCAAACCTGACGCCTCGAAACATTGGCTCAGTCTTCGCCAATCTACCAAAGTCATCATTAAAAAAAAAATCAGTTCGGCCCCAAAGTAATGTGTGTCTTGTGGAATTTTGAAGGAGTGATTCATTGAGAGTTTGTTCCAAACGGGCGTGCATCAATGCGGATCTTTATTCTCAACAACTGGAACGAGTTCATGAAATTTTGAGACGGCGATACCCAGCATTAGTTAACGAAATGGTGTTCTCTTGCAGAAGGATAATGCGACAGCCCATACTGCAGAAACAACCATGACAAAAATTTAGGAATTGGGAGAAGGAGTGGAACTGCTACCACACCCAGCATACAGCCCTGATGTTGTGCCTTCAGTTTACCATCTGTTTTGATCCATGGCAAAGTTTTTGCGTGGAAGAAATTTCGAAAACATTGAAGCTGTGGAAGTAGGTCTCACCAGAGACTGGTACCGTCGCGGGATAATGAACCTCGCTAAAATATGGCTAAAGTCCATTGAATCTTATGTATCTGCGTTGAAGAGTAGTTTAATTTCTTGTCAGAAAACGTTCCAAATAAAGTTTTGCTTAAAAATCGACATTACATGTGAGACACTATCAATAAAAACATAATTTTATTACATTTATATTAAATGGCTCATTTTGACATAGATACTTTCGTAATATATCGAGTGGTTTTCGTCATCTACTTGAGTGGTGTGTGGTGCATAAGCAGTATTAATGTAATACTCACATATCTCAATAATGGGAACGCTTATCCTTCTGTCTCCCTTCCCTTCGACTTCTATGCTGATATTTGTGTCTTTAACTTCAAAATAAATATTGTGTTAGCAGCATTGCGTTTTTATTCATTTTGCAGGGAAACCCACTCACTTTCACTATCATATTCAGGCTTCCAAACTCTAGGGAACATAGGAAATAATTTTAATTAGTGATTAGTATCCTAGCCTCCAAAATCAGAGGTCTCTAGTTCGATTTCCGGCTGGAGGGTGGGAATGTTTCTCTATCTAGGATTATTCCCTATCCTTTCTAATTGAATTATTAGGCAACCAAAGATTAGCAGTAAACAAGTGAACACAATTGCCATTAACAATTGTTTCAAAGGCAAAGCTTGATGTGTTACTTTCTCTACCGTGTATCATTTATTAATGCGTATAAAATCTTATCTCACCAAAGCTTGCTTTTCTGTCTACTTAATTTTAATCCACATAAATCGCTACAGAAACACCTACATTAAATGTTTCGTATAAATGCAAAGGAAATAGCGATAGTTAAATGTTTCAGAACTGGAGGTTATATGCTGGCCTTATATGCTCTTTCCATGCAATCGCGAGAAAGAATGAATGTCGACAGCACTATAAAAGAATAACAAAGTATTTAACAGTTCGAACCATTAATAACGGATATATCGGAAGTGGCTTATGCCACAAAAAAGTTATTTAAAGTAAATTATGTGTTTTAAAGAGATTTATAGTTTTTGTGTGGTGCGTTTTCGTCCTTCACTTAACGTTTACCATTTATGCAAATTCCTTCTGAATGAAGAGGATTTCACAGGTTATTCCAGAATATCAAGATATATTTTTATTTATAATAATATAGTGTTATTTTAAACAAAATTATTACAGCCAATTTTAATAAAAATAGAACATTTAAAAAAATCCATGTAAAGGGTAGTTGGAGTGGGGGGATTTTATTGAAAATCTTCGTGTCGCATCTTTGGAAAGGTACTAAACTTAAATACCAAGCTTGGTATTATCCGACTTTTCGTTTTTGAGTTATGCTGTTCACACACCACACGGAAATTTTTTTTTGCCGTCCTCCGTGGACTAGTGGTACCGTGTTAGCCTCTAGTTCCCAAGGTTGCGGGTTCAAACTCGGCGGAGGGCAATGGGTTTTTCCGGGCGTAAAAATTCTTAGCATGGCTTCCTTTGGAAGGAAAGTAAAGCCGGTGGTCCTGTCTCGTAGATTTACGGCACGTAAAAGAACCTCAAGCCTGATAAAGAGGCCTCTGAGCAAAATTACCAGTCTTTCACGCCCAATATAGAATGTGACGCTAAGAACCACAGCAGTTAAAGAGCGTCCATAAGTAAAACTAAAAAAACCAAAAAAAAAAACCGGCATTTTTGTAATTTTTTTAAAATTCAGGGACCTCAAAACAGGAACTTCCAATAAAACCTCGGTACCAAAGTTTTGGGTGCAATACAATACATACCCTACTTGCTATACGTAGTAGAGAAAGTAAAAATTAAGGAAAACCTCCCTCCCCCCAGTAAGGAATCTATTTCGGTACATCTTAATTAAGCATCGAGAATGTTGGCCTTGGAGCGAGCCAATTGTAGTTTATTAGCGTATAATTTCATAGACTATTTCATTCATAGGGCATGATTCCACTTCCGTTAATAAAACGTTGAACTTCAACCTCACAGTCGCATTTCTCAATAATTATGCAGAGTGAGTTTTTTAAGATTCTTTCAAGCTGTTTCCTTGCTTTTATCAGTGTATATCTACAAGAGATACAGGTTAAAAATAAAACTTATTTCAGGTTATGTAAATGTATTTCTGTTGCACCTATCAACAGGAGAAAAGCGCAGTAAGTGCAGTTACGACTATCAAACCCGTATGTTGCCTTTCTATATTGGTATTACTGACAATAATCGGCATTCATATATTGCAGCCTCAAGACGACTAAACAGGCGTACATATATATATACAGAATGGACCATTTAATTTCCCTCATAATATCAAGCAACTTTTATTCAAGACAATTATTTCTACTACGCTTAGTTTTGGAGATGTTGTTCAGTCTCAACTTAAGGCGTCCAACCTGTATATTATAGCCATTTTGTGAGTGAATTTTAGGGAAATTTTATTTAAATTCTTGTTTAATTCATGGGCGGCGCCGTGGCCGAGTTAGATCGCTCGCCTCTCACCGAGGCGGCCCGGGTTCAATCCCAGGGAGCCGCATGTGAGTTTTGTGGTGGACAAAGCGGCGTCTGGGTGGGTTTTCTCCGGGTTCTCCGGTTTCCCCCGCCATTCATTCCACCATTCCTTTCATCCATTTCACCATCATTTCGTTTCATCTACTTCCTTCCTCCCATACCTAGGGCAGATCACCCATCCTGGATATTCTGTCTGATCCATGAGTGTCTGCACCTCGAAAGGCCTCTGACCCCAGGCACCCGCCTGTAAGTCCTACATAAGAGGAGGTTAAACAGAGAAAGAAGAAGAAGAAGTTTAATTCATGAAATATTTTTAATAAGAATCAATCCAGTCACCACGTTCATGAATTTATCCACAATCTTAAACTCTTGTGATATTACCTGTAAAACTTTTTGGGGTGGAAAATGATCTACGAAATTATAATTAGAGCAGTTTTTTGGATAATCGAAAATTTCGAAATGTCTATCATATAAAGCGTAGTTTGGTATCTTAGTTACGCTGTTTACACTCACGCGCGCGCGGAGTCTTTTTCAAAAATGATTCCTTTTTACTTTCTCTACTACGTATAGTAAGTAGGGGAATTATGTACTTCACCTAAAAATTCGATACTGAGATTTCACCGGAAATACATGTCTTGAGCTGCCCTGAACCCAAATAAGGCATTTTTGGAGACCTGTCCATGTGTGTGAACAGCATAACTCAAAAACGAAAAGTCGGATAAACACCAAACTTGGTATTTCAGTTTAGCATCTTCCAAGGATGCGACACGAAGATTTTCAAGAAAATCCCCCATAACAGACTACCCTTTGCATAGACAAGTTTTCGAAAATTTTGATTTTCTTAGAAATACCTCTAACGACTTTGATTAAAATACCATATGTTTAAGAACTTTTCATGGCAAATGAAATGTATATCCTGAATTTTCTGAGAATATCCCCAAAAGTCCTCTTCATTCTGAATGACTTTCACATAATTGGAAAACTCGAAGCGATAGACAAAATTTGACAACACAAAGAATGTAGATCTTGTTAAAACACACAATTTATGTCATATGTCGAGTGAACCATTTCCGAGATATTCCTTGTTATTTGTTTGAATTTTCCAATACTTATACTTTTTATCAAATGGAAATTCATTATTGGTTTTTTTACGTCCTGAACATGCAAAGAGAATGGAATGCTCCTCATAACAACCAGCTCTTAAAAGATTTGACTCTCGCTTAAAGTCTACCATATTACCCTTGCACCTACAAGAAAATTAGGAATAAGATAGTTTCTACAAATGTTTACCTGGATTAACATGAAGTAGATGGAGAATAAGCGTTTGTAAAAATAGTTTGTACAAGACTAGAGAAACTCTTGTGTGTGCAACACATCAGATTTTTATTCCGAGAGCCTCAAAAAATGTATTTTCAGTAAAATTTTAGGCCGGTAGATGGTAGAGAATCTAAAAAGGAATGTAGGAAGACCAAAGCGAAGATGGAAAGACGAGTTTGGTTGGTGGAAACGAAATGGACCCTGAAAAACGTGCAGATAATGGCTTGAGGACGTAGAGAGGGCCATAGGAATGTTACACTTAAGTCATCTTTCACTCCCCTTACAGAATTAATATCTCTTTGTAAGGAAAATGCCAGGATGTTGTTTATTTTAGTGTTACACCATACAAAATCTGGAGATTTATGATGTTTGATTTCATGCTAGATATTTCTCGAAACAAAAGAAAATTTATTTTTGAAACATCATGTCACTGATGTTGAGTAGGTGATACGAATGTTTTTCTTGTGGCTGTAAGGGAGGCAGAACGTTTTATACAAGATGAAGAGATTATTTAAAAGAAATGGAGTTACAGTTTACAGAAGCAAAATTGTGAGACATTTTAAGTTGCTAGTGGATGAATAATTGCTCATTATTAAATCCATCATGCAAATCCTCCTTCCTGACGCAAGGTTTTTCGTGCGTACGTGACGCAGTGCGCAGTCGTTTGTCATCATTTGCTTTTCTTTAAAACGGGCTTAGCGTTTATTATCACACAAAGTGGCTCCCTCCTTTTTTTATCGTGCTTTTTTCATTATGATACTCTTTTTAACAACCGAGTGAAATCGGTGTACAATGTAGCTTTCATGGGCCGACGCGAACTAATTTCATACAATTAGTATGAAACAAGACAAAAGGAGGAAGTCTGGCTAGACAAGATATTTTTTTGTCCTGTTTATGGCGTGACACATTGTATCAATTAAAGCACTCTAATGCCAAATAAAAAGTGCAGCTTTGGTTTTAACGCTTATTTATATCAAGTGATTTATCTTTTTGCTTTGTGTGGTATTTTTTCCAAAACGAGTGTAATTCATACTGCTTCAAACAGCTTTGCTATCTTTCATTAAAAGATGTATTTGCATGTAATTTAATGTTTTTCAAACTTAAGAGGGGAAAGGTCCCTATATTTAACCACTTACGCCTAAATAGTAAATAATAATTATAATTTCAGATCAAAATTTTCAGAAACACAATTTGAAATTAATACAATTATCAAGTAAATACATTTAAAAAGTGACGTGGTGTAAATCATTCAAATTAGGAACGTGGTCCTTAAATTGAACCACCCATGTCTTAAAGTGAACCACATACTTTTAAGTTTAAAGTATTTTTATTAATACAAAATAGACATATTTTATTGTACATACAAAACAAATGTGCTATCAGCAACAAAAGTAGACTCCAAAATTGTGATAAGAATAGCAATTTCCTTGAACGTTTTGAATTTTTATATAATGACATTCACTTGTTTTTGGAATAGGTATTATTTGCAAATATAGAGTTTTTACTAATTTCTACTCTCATACAAAAGAGTCCAATTATACACAGTCTTCACTATAAAACTTTCTTCTTGGCACTAACTTTGCACACTTTTAGTGAAGCCATATCCTACAACTCATACACTGGATCATGTCCATAATTTCAGACAATTCACATTCACATATTCATGTCAGTCATTGTTTTTAACATGATTTTTTTTAACTTAACATATTATATCGATGTTTATTCACAATATATACTATTCGCAGTTGAGCAATCCTAGAACTTCAATAGGTTTCCTAAATTGGACCATTTCAATATAGGGTTCAAACAGTGGTTCAATTTACGAGCCACGCCATTTTGGAAGCTTTAGCATCTATATGACAAGGAGAGACTCTGCTTGAAAAAACGTATGCATGAATATTGTTGCTAAATAAACACTTCATAACATGTAATATATATATATATATATATATATATATATATCTAGATAGATAATCTCAAACTTGCCTAATTGGTCATATAAGCTTAGCTAGATGAGTCAAATATTACTTCTGAAGCACCAAAAACACACAACACTTCATACAACTGAAACCACAGCTCAGAATGCAAAGTCAACAACTCCAAACATTCATAATATACACTCTACGCTTCTGCTAGGATTATGGTGACATTTGTCGAACAGTTTGGAAAATGTTGGAGCGGTTCAATTTAAGAGGTGGTTCAAATTAGGGACCTTTCCCCTATACATGATGTCTCATAAGTAATATCAGTTTTTAAGCACAACCTTGTTTCAAATGTGTTGCTACAGGAAATAGTTCCAATCTTCAAATAAAGACAATTAGTTTCTATAGTCCTGAGCCATCTTTCAGCGAGGTTTGCTATCCCACAACGATACCAGTTTTTGGTTTTTGATTCCAAGAATTTGTTGATAGGTTCAATGTTTTCAAAGTTTCCTCGTAGGAAATGGGTCATGGATCTAAACAGATGGTAGTCTGATGGCGGAGGATCAGGGCTATATGCTGGATGTCGTAGCAGATTCCTTCCAATTCCTGAATTTTGACCACTGTTCTTTGAGCTGTATGAGGTCTTGCATTGTCTTGCTGCAAGAGAACTCTGTTTCTATCAACTAATACCGGGTACTTCTGCCTCAAAACGTGATGAACTCGAACCAACTGTTGAAAATAAAGATCCGCATTGACTCATTATTTTGGGGCCGAAAAGACGGGTATCGAGGCACTGTTTCGAGTGTCAGGGTTGCGGTAATACACCCACTTTTCATCACGTCACAATTCTCCTGATAAATCTATCATTCCAGGGATTAGTGATAAGCTCACGACAGATATCCATTCTACGTTGAGCTTGATCAGCTATCAACAACTGTGGTACAAATTTACAGCTTCTGAACGGTTTTTTAAGTGTCTTAATGTGGCAATGTATGCTATCTTTTGAAGAACCAAGTTCTTCCGACAACCTCCGAGTGCTTGATTGTGGATTTTATCCCAAAACTCTGCGTGTATTCTCGATATTCAATAACTTGTGTCTTCCAGACGTTGTAAATCTTCAATGTTTTCGTCTCCATTATTAAAACGCTGGAATCATTGTTGTGCTACTCGCTCACTAACGACACCTTCACCTTCGACTTCAGATATCCTTCGAGTCGCGGCAGCAGGTTTATAAGTGCTTCAGAGGAATAAATAATAATATAATGCAGCACTGTAAGATAACTTGTACCATAAAATGTAGACAGATGTAAGATACATTGTAATTAGCTAGAAAGCGAGCTAGCAGCAGGGTTAAAGAATTAGCAAAATTGCATCGAGCTGAGAGAGATGTTCGAGAAGAAATAAAGACGGAGATAGCGGTACATTTCTTGAAAAGTCAAGGGAGTAGGATAAGAATTCAGCAATTAGAAAGAGAAACGAGAGCTCTGAATGAGACAGAGATAGTAGGTTTTACCATAGGAGTCAGACAGAAGCATGACTTCTAAAAGTGTTCTTTCTCATAGCATACCAAGTAAATAATCAATTGAAATAAAGATTAGGTAAAAACTCGCCAAAGTCAGTCATAGCAGCAAGGTATAAAAGGGAGGTTTGCTCCAGATTACAACACTTTCATATCCTCTTATATGAGCTATTTGATGACAGGCGCTGTAAGCATTTTCGTGTGGTTGGTGCAGATAGCGTGTGACTTAGATAGCTAGGTTCATTATAACATTCAAAGTAGCAGGAAGATGTATAATATACCTTATAGATTGGATTGGATTGGCTATGGAGGGGACTCGGCACTGATTCAGAGTGGATATTGTACCTACGCCCCACAAGGAACAATGAGGCGAAAGGAGATACCGGGCGGCCGAAACCAGGAACGACGGAACAGCAATGACAAGGTCCCTAGTTTCCAGATAGAGGCATCCGGTAGACGGACGGGCAGACCGGGTATTCCACATAGAGGGGTCTAATGCCCCACAAGGGGGTTTGGATACCCCGTCAGCCAGCTGAAAGCCGAGGGACGGAGATAGTCACAAAGAGCATCCTCTTCCACGTTGCACCGAAACACCATCGCCAATACTTCCAGACCTGAAAGAGACCAATGGAATGAAAGGTGAATGAAATGGAGGGACAGGAAATTCGGTGATGAAAGCAATCACTCCAATATTCGCCTGACGATCCGGGAAAACCCTCGAAAATGCCCATGGGCCACAGCTTATAGATTACTTCACTACTAATCAAAGGGGAATAGTTGCTAGCCGGTTCGATACTTTGTTGTTAGAATACATCAAGTCATTAAAGGAATTCAGCTTATTAATTACCTTCACCCACAATATCCTGAGATAACAGATTGTTAAGAATAGGAATTTATTCACAACTCACGACTGGCAGCCGAGGCAGAGAACATCTGGGGATTTCAACCTGCAACTCATCACCAAGGTGAGATATCACGTGTTTACATGAAGCACTACATCCCGCCCACTGCAAACTATGAAACCAATCAAAGCTTGTTTGTCTAGGTACTTGCGTCTTATTTTGCGCTTTCATCACAACAGAAATTCCGGAAAGTTTGATTTCGGGATTATTAATGAATACAGCAAATTCGTTTAAATTTATCTTCGTCCATCTAAGAAATCAATACAGTTTGAGATAAAGTTAAGAAGGTGAAGACTAGAAGATTACAAGATGACTTTAGGTGCGTCTCACACCTGCTCGAACTCCAATAATTTCCTCCTGCCTACTTGTCATGTCCGTAGGCATTGCAAGCTGGTCTCGCGCCGAGGAGCTGAAATCTCTGCTTACCACAAGGATTTTCAATCATCTTAATTTGCTTATTTCCTAACGATTCAATTTACGAGATCAACTTACACGTTTCGTTGTAGATACAAGGATACAGCAGGTTAAAGCAGAGTCAGATTTTTAAAAATCATATCGCTATGTGATGGATTTGCAGATTCATATTTATTGCATGACCATGAGAAAAAAAATCTGATGTGTTACATTCACATGACTTTCTCTACTCTTGTACAAACTATTTTTACAAACGCTTATTCTCCATATGCTTCATGTCAATCGTATTACTAATTTTCTTGTAGATGCAAGGGGAATATAATAGGCTTTAAACGATAGTCAAATCTTTTAAAGGCTGGTTGCTATGTGGCGCATTCCAGTCTCTTTGTATGTTCAGGACATAAGAAAAATGAATAACGAATATCCGTTTGAGAAAAAGTGTTGAAAAATTTAAGGGAATAACAAGCAATATCTCGAAAATGGTTTACTCAACAATAAAAATGTATATGACATAAATTGTGTATTTTAACGCGTCTAAATTTTTGTGTAGTAAAACTTTGTCCATCTCTTATGGTTTACCAGTTATGCAAAAGTCGTTCACAATGAAGACTTCTTTTGCGGACATTCCCAGAAAATTCGAGATATACATTTCATTTGTCATAAAAATATCTTAAACATATGATATTTTAATCAAAACGTTAGAGCCATTTTTGAGAAAATTAAAATTTTCGAAAAACGTTCCATGTAGAGGGTAGTCTGGGGTGGGGGGATTTTCTTGAAAACCTTCATGTCGCATCTCTGGAAGATACTGAACCTAAATACCAAGTTTGGTATTTCTGAGTTATGCTGTTCACAGACACACACGGACATGTTTCCAAAAATGCTTTTTTTTGGATTCACGGGGTCTCAAAACATGTATTTCCGTTGAAATCTCGGTGTAGAATTTTTGGGTGGAATACAATACTTCCCCTACTTACTGTACGTAGTAGAGAAAGTAAAAAACTCAGATGATTTTTCTCTATCCTCTATAGCTTACTAGTGGGTATACAAATTATTCTTACGACAGTTTGTTTCCTATCTACTTCATTTTAATACAAATAAACCGTTGCAGAAATAGCTACATTATCATTTACTTATAGATGCAAAGGAACAGCGATAGTCAAATGTTTAAGAACTGGATGTCATATGCTGGCTTTAAAACTTCCATACAGTTTTCATGCCACGCGAGGAACAATTGAAAATCTACGGGAATTAAAAAGAATGACTAAAGTACCTATTTAACAAATCGAAACATTAGTAACGGATATCTCTAAAATTTGAAATAAATTCTATGTTTTAATGAGATGTATATTCTTGTATAGCACGTTTTCGTCTATCGCTTAAAGTTTACCAGTTATACAAGATTATACAAAATTTCTTGCGAATGAAGTGGACTTCAAAGGCTATTCCCATAAAATTCAGGGTATACATTTTATTTTTTATACAAATATCTTTAACATATGGTATTTTAGTCAAACTCGTTAAAGTAATTTTTATAAATGCAAAACCTTCGAAAAATGTTCCATGTAAAGGGTAGTTTGTGTTGGGAGAATTTCTTGAAAATCTTCATGTCGCATTTTTGGAAGTTATTAAACCCATACCAACTTCGGTGTTTATCTGACTCTACGTTTTTGAGTTATGCTGTTCACACACACACACACACACACACACACACACACACATATACACATACACACACATATACAAACACACACATATACACATACACACCTTTTTATAAAAATGATTTTACTTTTGATTCAGGTGGCCTCAAAACATGTATTTTCGGTGAAATATCAGCATTGAATTTTTGGATGCAATACAATACTTTCTCTACTTACCATATACGTGGTAGAGAAAGTACCCCCCACCCCAAAAAAATATAAAGAGGAGTAACGGCTTACCGCTTGAAAAGAGTAAAATATTTGTAAATAAAATTTGTAATAAAAATATCCGAAATGGTTAACACCATATATGGTTTTTATTTTTTTTGACATAAATTGTGTGCTTTAACGAGATCTACATTTTGTCTTTCTCTCTCTTTTTTACTTTCTCTACTACGTATAGTAAGTAGGGGAAGTATTGTAGTCCACCCAAAATTTAGAAACCGAGATTTCACCGTAAATATATGCTTTGAGACCCCCTGAATCCAAAAAAGCATTTTTAGAAACATGTCCGTGTGTGTGTGTGTGTGTGTGTGTGTGTGTATGAACAGCATAACTCATACGAACAGTCGGATAAACACCAAACTTGGTATTTAGGTTCAGTATCTTCCAGAGATGCGACACGAAGGTTTTCAAGAAAATCCCCCCACCCCAGAGTACCCTTTACATGGAACATTTTTCGAAAATTTTAATTTTCTCAAAAATAGCTCTAAGGATTTTGAATAAAATACCATAAGTTTAAGACATTTTTTTGGCAAATGAATTGTATATCTCGAATTTTCTGGGAATGTCTCCAAAAGTATTCTTCATTGTGAACGACTTTTGCATAACTGGTAAACCATAAGAGATAGACAAAAGTTTACTACACAAAAATGTAGATCGGTTAAAATACACAATTTATGTGATATACATTTTTGTTGTTGAGTGAACCATTTTCGAGATATTGCTTGTGATTTTCAACACTTATCTATGCTTTTTCTCAAATGGGAATTCGTTATTCATTTTTTTTTGTCCTGGTAATGCAAAGAGAATGAAATTCTCCACATAGCAACCAGCTCATAAAATGTTTCACTATAGCTTAAAGCCTATCAATTCTCCTTGCATCTACAAGAAAATTAGCAATAAGATTAACATCTCGATAACTCGTTTAACATGAAGCGTATGGAGAATAAGCGTTTGTAAAAGTAGTGTGTTCAAGAGTAGAGAAAGTCATGTGAGTGTAACACATCAGATTTTTTTCGTGTAGAGGGTAGTTTGGAGTGTGGAAGCTTTCTTGAAAATCTCTGTATTGTATCACTGAAAGATGCTGGACTCAAATCAAGTTTGGTATTTAACCAACTTTTCTTTTTTGAGTTATTCTATTCACACACATACATACATACATACATACATACATACATACATACATACATACATACATACATACATACATACATACATACATACATACATACATACATACATACATACATACATACATACATACATACATACATACATACATACATACATACATACATACAAACATACATACATACATACATACACATACTGACCGTCTTCTAAAAATGATGCTTTTTGGATTCAGGGGACCACAAAACGTGTATTTCCAATACCTCCCTGTGGGGAGAATGTAATACTCTCTATACCTACTTGCTATACGTAAGGAGTAGAGAAACTAAAAGAATCACGTTTTTAGATTTCATTGTTAGAAGAATACTAAAACAGACTTTTCAAATGGGATGGTTGCAGATGCAAGTTAAATTGGAATTATTAGGCAAAATACCTAAAATGATTTTCTTTAATTACTAACCATCCAAACCTGCAGTTCTGCTTGCATATAATGAGTAAATCTCTCTCCTCCGCCTGTTCAACGAATAATTTAATGCGGTGTTCGCAAAATCGTAATAAATTTGCTTTTCTGGAGGTATTATATAGCACAATGGTGGAGGCAAGGATGTTATATGGGGGCTGGAAAAAGATGGGAAAATGTGCATGCTACATATATAAGAATTTTTGTAAAATAATCCTGGGATTTCCAAGAAGTTCACCGAATGGAGTAGCACAAGCAGAACTAGGAAGGGTGGGAGCTAAAGGCAAAATGGTAGAAAGCGAAATCAAACACTGGTTCAGAATAAAGCTACTAGAGGAAAATGATATATTAAATGAATGCTTGGTTTTACAGGAGAAAGTGAGGAGGACAAATAAACTTGGATGCACAAAATACAGACAAAATTGGAAGAAATAAGAATGGGGGAACGTGAGTAGAAAGAACCAACAAACGTAAGGGTTTCTGGAAAGAAATTAGAACAAAGTGGAGGATAGTGAAAAGCAAGAAATTATAAGTGTTTTCAAGGAAAAGAAATCATTAATAGATTATAAATATTTTGAAATGGAATAGGGAAAGGAAAGATACATCGAAGTATACCACAAAGAGGCTAGAATGGGATATGCATGGACGAGAATAGGTGTAATGAATTTAAGTGGTCTAACAGGGAGAAGAAGAGGGGAAAGATGTACTAAATGTAATGGATTACACGACAATTGGCATTATATTCTGGAATGCGAGAACGCGGATAAAGGAAGGGAGAATTTAATATTAGAGAAATGGAAAAATTTACCAGTAGAGCTAGAAGTTAGTAAGATTTTCAACACAAGATCAAATGAATATTATATGGGGAAAGCAGGAAAACATTTAGGAATAATAAGGTTAAAGTGGTTAAAAGAAACGTGAAGCAAATTAGGGGCGAGACGGAAAAAGGATAACAAGGAAAAAAATTAAAGAGTGGAAAATTATACTTCCCCATTATATATACAACAGAATGTTAAATATAAGGGGAAGAGAAACAATAAGCAACTCCATTGTATTGTAAACACTGTATAAATTGCATGTAAGTTCAAAGTAGACAATAAATCATTCATTCATCGAAAAGTTATTCATTCAAGCGCTTATTGGTCATGACTATCCCACACATAGATACGTCCTTTAATATGGACCTATCGTGTGTGAAGTATGTTATGTATCAACCAATCAATCACAGACATGTTTACCTGATTTTAATACCAATAAAAACTGATAAATTTCCATCCCCTTTTCTCTAAACTCTATTCAGGTTGTCCTTTTTACTTTCTCTCACTTTTATATATGGTAAAGGCACCTATTACTTTGGACCAAAAATTCTAGTATCAAAAATTTTCAATGACCACTGAACACACAAACAATTTTTAGAATACTGTGTGTTTTAACAATAGCATTAGAGAACGAAGGCTGCATAAACATCATATTTAATCCTTAAAAGTTAGGTAATTTTTCAGGATGCAAGTCGCAGTTATATAATGAATACCCGACTAGAAATAGGCCATAACCGTTACATAGCTACTAGAAGCATTGGATATTAAAGATGAATGAACTAAGACGACAATTAAGAAACAGAAAGTTTGGAAGCAAATGCTCCAGGTCGAAAACCTCTTGTACCTTATCAAACTTTTTTTTCCATTCAAGAAGTTACAAGAAAAGTCTGATGTGTTACACTCGCATGACTTTCTCTACTCTTGTACAAACTATTTTTACAAACTCTTATTCTCCATCTATTTCATATTAATCGAGATAAACATTTGCAGAAACGATCTTTTGACATGCAAAGAGAATTACATTTTACACATAGCGACCAATTCTAAAAAATATTTGACTATCGCTTAAGGCGTACCATGTTCCCCTTGTTTTGTATTTGCAAGGGCAATATAGAAATACAGTAGCCTTTAAGCATAGACATATCTCTTAATAGCTGATTGCTAGTTGCAGCACCATTCTCTTTGCCACGGATTAATACTCTTTGCTTATCCAAGACAAAAAAATGAATAACCAATTCCCATTTGAGAAAATAAGCATTGAAAATTTTAAGGGAACAACAAGCAATAACTCAAAAATGGTTCAGTCAACAAAAAAATGTATATGACATAAATTGTGTATTTTAACGCGATCTACATTTTTTGTGTAGTAAAAGTTTGACTATCTCTTATGATTTACCAGTTATGCAAAAGACGTTCACAATGAAGAATACTTTGGAGACATTCCTAGAAAATTTAAGATATACATTTTATTTGCCATGAAAATATCTTAAACATATGATATTTTAATCAAAATCGTTAGAGCCGTTTTTGAGAAAATTAAAATTTTCAAAAAATGTTCCATGTGGTGGGATTCTCTTGAAAACCTTCGTGTCGCATCTCTGGAAGATACTGAGCCTAAATACTAAGTTTGGTGTTTATCCCACTGTTCGCTTCTGAGTTATGCTGTTCACAGACACATACACACACAGACACACGCACGGACATTTCTCCAAATATGCTTTTTTTGGATTCAGAGATCTCAAAACATATATTTCCGGTGAAATCTCGGCCTCGAATTTTTGGGTGGAATACAATACTTCCTCTACTTACTATACGTAGTAGAGAAAGTAAAAATTGTTGAATGTTTTTCAAGATTGGATACGATTTGATAAGAACTGGCAAGACCTGACAATGTCATAAATAGTATTTACACATAACCTCTTCAGAACACATTGATAATTATCACGTGCAAAGTAAATGACTATTAGCGTCACGATATAACAATTTGCAATAAAATGTTGCTCTCTATATAATATTACATAGGGCTTCCACGATTATAGCCTATGAAATCAGATTATTATTATTATTATTATTATTATTATTATTATTATTATTATTATTATTAAAGAATACAATAGAAATAACACGACTTGATAGATTAACTACACTATATAACATTGTATTAATGCATTATAGTACATTTCGGAAATCTGCCCGGCAATTTCTTCTTATGCCCTCGCTTTCATCTTGTAATCCACGAAGTCCAGACGTACAGACATTGCCAGTTTCCGTATAACCTACTTAGCTCTCATATGACCTCCCTTACCCAGTTGTTTACTTTTCGCTTTCAGTCATGTTACAGATTTTGTATGCACTGTAAATAGTCGCATTTCGTTGGCCAAAGCCATCAAATCATTGTCAAACCTTTGATCAATTAGAGCATGTCCTTATTTGCTTTCAAGGCGTTCAAAGACTTTAAACGTATTGGAAGCAATTTGACAAAATACATGTGAAATTGCGACAACTCTTGGGAAGTCTTGCAAAGCATTGGATTTGACAAAAATTTGATCGTGTACAAGGTGGTTTATTTTAGGCTTCCTGTCGGTATTTGTCAGTTCTTAGGAATCAGAAAAATGTCAGGGAGAACGATCCTGGCGGTGTTTGAACCGCTGACTTCCCGTTCGTCTTAATGATGGCCACGGTAGTTTTGTCTGAGCACATGTTTTGGGATTTCATGAGTTTCCATAATTGTGAACGGATGAGAGTGTCAAATGCCTTTTCACAATTGATGAATATATAGGTTGAAATGTTAAATTGGTCGGAAGATTCTGACCTAATTATTACATTTATCTATGATTTATTCAACCTAAAAAATTACTACGACTCTTAGGTTTACAAATGCCTTTCCAGATTTTAGATGAAGAAGCACATTCTTCCCAGCTGGTCCTTGGCATCACCTCTTGTTTCTGAAGTGGATTCCTAGCTTGGTCATCAGTGGATGCATTTTACTTGAAACACAAAGGTAGAACAAGGCTAGAAAAGTTCTTTGCGTGAAGTGTTTTCGCGTTTCCCCACTTGTAAAGGTAAGATTCAGGTCATCCGTGGCGCCAGACTTTACCCACGTCTCTCCTAGGAGGAGGATCACTTTGGGGCAGCCTAATACACCTCGCGTGATGCACAGGGAAGGCCACCGTGTTCGTTGCATGCGGCCAAGACCCCGCAGCAGGAAGAAGAGAGGAAAAAAAGCTAGAGAGGCTCATCGTTTGGGTGACATTGAGGACGTTTTGTGGCGAAGTGATTAGGGAGGTACCATTGTTTGCTCGATTCATGCCTAGTAGCGTATGTGAACACAATCACGCAATCTCTCCAATCCCTTTGTACAGGTATAATTATTTTAAGTAAGATCTCAGTTTGAAGAATTGCTTTTGGTGTCTTCATTTCCTGTGACAGTGGTAGGAACTTCGTGCAGCATGTGATTTTTTTCATCTGTTTCTTTTTCCAATTTTCAAGGGAGTTCCGATTACTGATAACCATTTCGAATAGGATGGTTTGTTCACCATTGAAGTATGTTGCTACCAAGAAGTTCAACGTTATTCTAATCGATTCTACAAACTCTGTTACGAAGTAACCAATTTATACTAAAATGATACTACAGTCTAGTTCAAACAAGAGCGATCCTGACATAACGCCTAGGAGGAAAGAAATAAGGTGGATTGAACACTACTAGGTGATAGACGTCTGCACGGGCTCGAGCTTGAAAATAAAGACGAAAATCATTAATTTATCATATTCATTTGTCATGTTAATATTTGAACATATGATATTTTAGTCAAAATAATTAGGTCAATTTTGAGGAAAAAAGACAAGGATAACTTTTCTATATAAAGCAAAAATAATAATAAAATATCTGATGCGTTACACTCACATGGCTTTCTCTACTCTTGTACAAACTATTTTTACAAGCGCTTATTCTCCATATGCTTCATGTTAATCGAGATGTTAACTTACTGCTAATATTCTTGTAGATGATAGGGGAATTGTGAGGCAGTATTTTATATCACAACATTGTAAATGCTAGAGTGATTGTAGTGTAAATTAGCATTATTGTATCACAATGATTTGAGATGTTTGTTAATTATAAGCATTGTTAGGAAATAAGTTTACACGGCCTCACTGAAACTGACAATAGGAGCGCATAACAATGAGCGAGGGGGTGAGTTGTTTATTAATTAGAAGAGACAAGCAAATAACGTCAGAGTAATAACAAGCAATATTGTGTATTGTAACGCGATCTACATTTTTTGTGTAGTAAAATTTTGTCTATCTCTTATGGTTTACCAGTTATGCAAAAGTCGTTCACAATGAAGAATACTTTTGGAGACATTCCCAGAAAATTCGAGATATACAATTCATTTACCATAAAATGTGTTAAACTTATGGTATTTTATTCAAAATCGTCAGAGCCATTTTTGAGAAAATTAAAATTTTCGAAAAATGTTCCATGTAAAGGGTAATCTGGGGTAAATGAATCTTCTTGAAAACCTTCCTGTCGCATCTCTGGAAGATACTGAACCTAAATATCCAGTTTGGTGTTTATCCGACTGTTCGTTTCTGAGTTATGCTGTTCACAGACAGACACACAGATATACAGATACATACACAGACACACAAACGGACATGTTTCCAAAAATGCTTTTTTTAAAAATGAATAACGAATTCCCATTTGAGAAAAGAATAGATAAGTATTGGATAATTTAAGGGAATAACAAAAAATACCTCGAAAATGGTTCACTCAACAAAAACAATGTATATGACATAAATTGTGTATTTTAACGCGATCTACATTTTTGTGTAGTAAAATTTTGTCCATCTCTTATTGTTTACCAGTTATGCAAAAGTCGTTCACTATGAATACTTTTGGAGATATTCCGAGAAAATTCGAGATATACAGTTCATTTGCCATAAAAATGTGTTAATCTTATGGTATTTTATTCAAAATCCTTAGAGCCATTTTTAAGAAAATTAAAATTTTCGAAAAATGTTCCATGTAAAGGGTAATCTGGGGTAGGGGAATTTTCGTGAAAACCTTCGTGTCGCATGTCTGGAAGATACTGAACCTAAATACCAAATTTGTTGTTTATCCGACTGTTCGTTTCTGAGTTATGCTGTTCACAGGCACACACACGGACATGTATCTAAAAATGCTTTATATGCATTCAGTGCACCTCAAAACATGTATTTCCTGTGAAATCTCGGTATCGAATTTTTGAGTGGAATGCAGTACTTTCCCTACTTACTGTACGTAGTAGAGAGAGTAAAAAAATTAATTTATATCTCTTTTTTTTTGCTGTAAACGCGCCCTCCCCTTCGATCACCCACACCCTGGACATCCCAGGCAGAATGCAGTTATAGGGGCGTCAATGCGGTCAATAAGTCAATAAGACAGTATGCCATCAAAACCCGTATCGTAAACTTGTGCGGCTAATAATAAATATTATTATAGTGAATAACTGCAAAATCATTTTATTTAAAATAAAATTAAACAATCGGGCCGGGCCTGGTGGTACAGTATAACCCAATCTCGGGCTCGGTTCTGACCTAGGCTCGTACAGGCCTCTACCAGCTGATTGAGCAAGTTAAGGTAATGAGAAGATTGATTGATTTTATGATATAAGCAAGCACAGCACGCTGTTTTCTTACCCGTGTCTTACAACCGATTCCAGTGTCACTAATCCAGAGTTTCAAGGAGAGAAACATTAGACAAATTTGAATCTAAGTAGGATTGCAAATCAATTTCTCTGTCTTACACATGCAAAGACTTTGACATCTAAAACCTAATTTCTTTCTCTGAATGAAACAAAACTTTAAAGACTTCTCAATTCAGAGGTCCCGGGTTCAATTCCTGGCGGGGGTTGGAATTTTTCTTTATTATTATTATTTCCTATCCTCTACAGATCTGGAAGTATGAATGTGGGAGTGATCAGAAGGTGATATAACCGACGTTAAGAAAACCTACAGTTCACCGAGGAATAACTCTGTCACTTAAGCCTGTCCTTGATTCGGTGGTTGTGTGTCTGCCTCATATTTATGAGGTCCCGAGTTCTATTCTCGATTACGGCGAGTTACCCAAATAAGCCTTTTTCCGTGGTTTTTCCTTATACTGAAAAAATAAATGTCGGTTAACTCTTTAAGTCCTATGGACCCAGGTTCTTTCATTCATCGTTCGATATGCTTACTGGGTTAAAGGACACTATCATTTATTTCTAAAGTCAAAGCCCCCCAAGCAAGTCTATGCAAATAAAAAAGTGTTCCTTTCACTCTAAAATTGAGTTTTATTTATGGAAGCTCCTTAACTGCTATGGTTCTTAGCTCTCCATTCTATATTAGGATGAAAGACCCAAATTTTGCCCAGAGACATTTTTATCAGGCTTGAGCCTCTTTTACATGCGTAAATCTACGACACGGGAGCACCGGTTTTACTTCCTCTCTAAAGGACAATGCTAAGGAATTTTACGCCCGAAAAAAATCCATCGCTCTTCACCGGATTTTGAACCTGCAACCTCGGGAACTTGAGGCCAGCATGGTACCCCTATACCACGGAGGACAATAGCCTTCCTCTCTGTAGATATAATCATTTTCTACCAAATCCTTAATCTATATTTCCCTGAGATTTTACTTTCTCTACTACATATAGTAAGTCATGGGAAGTATTGTATTCCACCCAAAAATTCGATACAGATATTTCACTGGAAATACATGTTTTGAGGCACCCTGAATCAAATAAAAACATTAGAAAAAGCCTTGTGTGTCTATGAACGGCATAACTCAAAAACAAAAAGTCGGATAAACATCAAACTTGGTATTTAGATTCGGTATCTCTCAAAGATGCGACAGGAAGGTTTTCAATAAAATCCCCCCACCCTAGACTATCCTTTACATGGAACATTTTTTGAAAATTTTGATTTCCTCAAAAATGGCTAACGATTTTGATTAATAAATCATAAATTTAATTTTTTATCACATATAAATTGTATATCTTCTCTTCTTTCTAAATGGCTTTTCTATAACTGGTAAACTGTAAGAGATAGACAAAATTTTTCTGCATAAAAAAACGTAGATCTGATTAAAACACATAATTTATGTCAGGTACATGCTTTTTTGTCGAGCGAGTCATTTCCGAGATATTCCTTGTTATTTGCTTGGATTTTCCAACACTTATGCTTTTTCTCAAATCGGAATTGCTCCACATAGCAACCAGCTCTTAAAATATTTGACTATCGCTTAAAGCCTATCACATTCCCATTGCATCTACAAGAAAATTAGCAATAAGATTTAACATCTCGATTAACATGAAGTAGATGGAGAGTAAGCGTTTGTAAAAATAGTTTGTACAAGAGTAGAAAAAGTCATGTGAGTATAACATATTAGATTTATTTATTTATTTTTTTCAATAACATAAGTTTTCCTTGAGGTGGTTAATTGCTAACCTCACAACTCTCAATTTGGAAGAGCAGGCTTTGCTTTATAGAGAATGGCTCGCCAGTAGCGCTAAAGGATCGTTTCTTTTTTCCACTCTCAGGACGCCTTCAGAATGGGGCCCACTAAGTCACTTGCCCAACAGGACAGAAGGATATTGAGTTCACATAAGTACAGGAGGAATAACTCATAAGGGATTCCATTCTGTTATCCCGAGGTCCGTGTGTATGTATATGTGTGTGTGTGTGTGTGTGTGTGTGTCTGTGCACAGCATAAATCAAAAATGAAAATTGGGTTAAATACCAAACTTGGTATTTAGGTTTAGTACCTTCCAAGGAAGCGACACGAAGATTTTCAAGAAAATCTTCCCAAACAAAACTGGCATTTACTTACAACATTTTTTGAAATTTTTAGTTTTCTAAAAAATGGCTAACATTTGGATTAAAATTAGACATTTTCGAACAAATTTAGGGTATGTCTTGAACAGCCTTTGTAGTCCACTTCAGCTGCAGGAATCTTGTACAACAGGTAAACGTTAAGCGATAGACAAAAACGCACTGTACAAAAAACGTAGATCTCTTTAAAACACCCCCCCCCCAGGACTTACAGTCGGGTGCCTGGGGTCAGAGGCCCGTCGAGGAGCAGACACTCATGGATCAGACAGAACATCCAGGATGGGTGATCAGCCCGATGCCTGGTATGGGATGAAGGAAGTAGATGAAACGAAATGTTGGTGAAATGGATGAAAGGAAAGGTGATGATGGAGCAGTTGGTGGAATGAATGGCGGGGGGAACCGGAGAACCCGGAGGAAACCCGCCCAGACGCCGCTTCGTCCACCACAAATTCTACATGCAGGTCCCTGGGATTGAACCCGGGCCGCTTCGGTGGGAGGCGACGGTCTAACCACTCGGCCACGGCGCCGCCCATCTACTTCAGTTAATCGAGATAAACATTTGCAGAAGCTATCTTATTGCTAATTTTCTTATAGGTGCAAGGGGAATTGGTAGGCTTTAAGGGATAGTCAAATCTTTTCAAAGCAGGTTGCTATGTCGAGCATGTCATTTTATTTGCATGTTTAGGATTTAAAAAAACCATAACGAATTCCCATTTGGGAAAAAGCATGTGTTGGAAAATTCAAACAAATAACAAGGAATATCTCGACAAAAAATGTATATCACATGAATAGCGTGTTTTGATGAGATCTACATTCTTTATGTAGTAAAATTTTGTCTATCTCTTACGGTTTACCAGTTATGTAAAATTCATCCAGATTGATGACTTTTGGGGACATTCCCGGAAAATTCAAGATATATCTTTGATGTGCCATGAAAGTATCTTTAAATTTGATGTTTTGATTCAAATCGTTAGCCATTTTTGATAAAATAAATTTTTTGAAAAATGTTCCATATAAAGGGTAGTCTGGGGTGAAGGGATTTTCTTGAAAATTGCCTTGTCGCATCTTTGAAAGATACTGAGCCTAAATACCAAGTTCGGTGTTTACCCGACTTTTCGTTTTTGAGTTACGCTGTTCTCTTTTTCTAATTTATTTCTGGATTCAGAGGATCTGAAAACATGTATTTCTGTTGAAATCCCGATATCAATTTTTTTGGGTGGAATGCAATATTTCCCTACTTACTACACGTATTAGAAAAAGTAATAAGCTTAAGTAAAAAAAAATTGTATGTCCACTAATACATAATAGAGGGTAGGGAAGGTAATGTGAATGTATCACATCAGATTTTTTTTTCTTCTAGTTTACTGTTTTGCTGAAAACACGTGCTGCCTCACTTGTACCTCAATTTTAGCCTTATCCGAGTGCACTTCCGCTCGTTTATAATCACACCTTGCTTTATCCACATACATCAGTACTTCCGTTCGTATATAATCATATCTTGCTCTGTGTTTTAGTTTTCGGTATCCTTGCTTGTATTACAAATATCATTTTGACTGTTATTACGTTCTCATTTCTCTTACGCCCACAGAATATT
This sequence comes from Deroplatys truncata, assembly GCA_030765065.1. NCBI lineage: Eukaryota > Metazoa > Arthropoda > Insecta > Mantodea > Mantidae > Deroplatys > Deroplatys truncata. Next base: position 155,402,374 of record CM060988.1, on the reverse strand, counting down.
TTTTCTGCACTGTGCAGCCAGTGTTTGCGGCGGAATATTCTTTTGATATTCCCTACATATACACTGGAAAATTACAGAGGTGAAGTTATAATTGCATAAAATGCATTGTGTAGAATAGAGGAAAAGTTGGAAACAAATTAGAGGAAGTCGAGGCTTTTATATTTTCGAGATACTTTATGTAAGTATACTATTTCTGGATAAGCTTCAATTAAACCTATTTATTTCTAAATTCAAATACCAAGCGTAATTTACTGATAAAGGGCAAGTTTTTCACTACAAATACAGCCTCCCCCTAGTTCTCTCCATTTTACTTTCATCTTTGTGTTCGACGTTTTTCAGGATCCGTTCCGTCTTCATTAATCAAACTCGAATCTCCATCTACACACCATCAACAAAGTATTCGTCTGCATTTTAAAAAAGTTGATTTTGAAAACACCAGTACAATAGAGCTGTGATTTTGGCATATTTTTCAAAAATGTCTAAAACTATAAATGAACAATCTGAAAAACTGCCAAACACGTAATTGTATTACCATTTGATATTTATGTCCAAAAAATCTTGTGTGTTTCAATTTCTGTTGGAATTTCTCTACCCTTGTACAAACTATTTTCAGAAACGCTTATTCTCCATCTACTTCATGTTAATCGAGATAAACATTTGCAGAAACTATCTTATTGCTAATTCTCTTGTAGGTGCAAGGGGAATATGGTAGGCTTTAAGCGATAGTCAAATCTTTTAAGGGCTGGTTGCTATGTGGAGCATTCCATTCTCTTTGCATGTCCAGGACATAAAAAAACGAATTTCCATTTGAGAAAAAGTATAAGTATTGGAAAATTCAAACAAATAACAAAGACTGTCTCGGAAATGGTTTATTCTACAAAAAAAAGTTATACGACATAAATTGTGTGTTTCAAGGAGATCTACATCCTTTTTGTAGTAAAAGTTTGTCTATCCCTTACGGTTTACCAGTTATGTGAAAGTCATTCAGAATGAAGAGGACTTTTGGGGACATTACTAGAAAATTCAAGATATTTCAGTTGCTATGAATATATATTAAACTTGTGATATTTTAATCAAAATCTTTTGAGGCATTTGTGATAAAATAAAAATTTTAGAGAAATGTTCCATGTAAAGGGTGGTCTTGGGTTGAGGAATTTTCTTGTGAATCTTCGTGTCGCATCCTTGGAAGATACTGAACCTAAATACCAAGTTTAGTATTTATCCGACTTTTCGTTTTTGAGTTATGCTGTTCACAGACTGACGCACAGACACACACATGGACATGTTTCCAAAAATGATTTATTTGTATTCAGGGCACCTTAAAACATGTATTTCTGGTGAAATCTCGGTATCAAACTTTTGAGTGGAATGCAATACTTCTCTTACTTACTACTTACTTAATTAATGCGGCAGCTAGACTTTTTTTTAAAGTCCAGACGAATACTTACTTGAGGGGGTGTATGTCTTGGTCTACCTATATTCCGTTTCTCGAATGGCTTGTATTCTGTTCTTATTTTTAATAATCTTCTCTAATTCGTCCTTTGAACACGGTTTCTCCAGTTTTCCTTATTTTGGTTAGTTCCTTCTATGAGTTTAAATATGTTCAATTCATCCCTTAATTCCTGGCTGTATTTGCGATCCTGCAAAGTGTATCCAGCAATAGATCCTATGAATTTCATTCCAGTCAATTCAATAGTTTTTTTTTTGTTCGATTCAGAGCCTAGGTTTTACTTGAATATGGAGGTACATGAGCTGTCATTGTTTTATAAAATGTTATCTGCGTCACCTTCCTTGTCTGCCTTAGTACTTCCATTATTGTGACACACGTGAAATAAAATTTGGGGAGCTGCTGTATTAGACATGTTTCGTCTAATACAGCCGTCAAGCCACATCCCAAATATCTAAATACTGGAACTTGTTCGACGATTTCATTTATTACAATCTTGCTTCTAATGTGCTCTTTACGTTCAAACGCTAAAACTTTTGTTTTATTATTGGATATTTTCAGATTGTAATTCTTCAATAACTTATGTAATACTTGTAATTTCATTTATAAGTTATGCTCTCATTCTGCAATTATTGCCTGCTTGTCAGCATACAATATAATGTCCATTTCTTGTCCATTAATTTTAAAACGTTTATTAAAACTATATAGCTAATTACAGATGGCATCATCAATATATAACTGGAATAAAGCAGGCGATAACAGACATCCTTGTTTTACTTCTTTATATACAGGGTTATTCAAAAAGAAGGAACGGATTTTAAATATTTATTTCTACTGAACGACAATAAATAGTGACACATACGATACATCACTGAATAGAGAAAAGTTCACAATTTTATGTTATGTGTTCAAAATGAGTACCGTTTCGTTGCGAGGACGACCAGTGCTTTTCCGTTTGCATACGCAACCATATTCTACGAATTTATTGTATAACTTGTATATTTCTTATGAAGAGGTGCTCTTTGTTGAAGTTACAACGAAATACACGCTGCAATGAAACAGTAGATTCACTCTTTGTATACCGCAGCACACAAAACGACTTCTTCTGTGGCGTCGCCATTTTCTCGTAAACAAATCCAGCGCCGCTGTAAGCACTACATGGAACTAATAGGTGGGACTTAAAATTTTGAACTTTCCTCTATTCAATGATGTCATATGTGTTGCTATCTATTGTCGTTCATTAAAAATGAATATTTAAAGTCTGTTCCTTCTTTTTGAATAGACCTGTATGTCTATAGCGTGGGAACTGATGTTATTCATTATGATTACTTTCATGGTTGTTCCTATGTGCTGTAGACTTCTGACGAGAAAACGTTTGCGGGGTGTTCTACTCTCCGGAAGAGCGAGTGGAAACAGTACCACAAGGCACCTCACGATTATGTTACAAATAGATCTACTATCTACATTAAAAACATCGCGAAACATTTATATCCCAGAGTGTTTCGCTTGGAGCAGTATGCATTTTCTAGTGATTTATAAAGTTATTTACAATGCCCAGTAAGAAAGGAAAAAAAAGTCAATCCCGGGAAATAGTTGCTAATGTCGTTAAAATCTGTGACGAGGAAAGCAATAAAAAGCAACTGACCATACAGCGTTGTTAGCACAGGAGCGTATGTAACCTAAACGACCTTAAGTCTTGTTGATATGTTGAAAGTAGGGCCGTAATGTTTCTCAGATAGTGCTAGAATTGTTGATGTCAACACATTCCTTACAGACACGTTCTCTCGTGAAAGGACCATAGTATATTTCCCCTATTATTTCCACTAAATGTGCTGGTACTCCTTTCATTATCATTATGTTTCAACACATTGCATATGAACAATTTATCTTAGTGTAGCAAAGATGGAATCAGACTGAAAAATTCAATACAATAGCCAGGATTTGAACCAGAGATCTTCGGCTTATCGTTCCGCTGCTCTAATCAGCTGAGCTACCGTGGCAACATGCCGGCCTGACATTAAATTGCCGAACCGACTCACAGAGTCGCCATTGGGGTATGTTATCTTAAAATGAATTTGGGAACGCCTTGCGGATTACCAGGAAAATGTGTCAGTTGAATTTAATCTCATGCCGGTGTGTTGCCATGGTAGCTCAGTTGATTAGAGTAGCGACACGGTAAGCCAGAGATTCGTGGTTCAAATTCGGACTACGGAATAGAATTTTTCTACTTTTTCAACCTTAGTCTATATGCGGCTTGGGTAAAAGAGCAATTAAATTATATTAGTGTTGTATATTATCTGGTGTCTTCTTGAACGTTGTGACGATTATTTTATCGTCACGTAAATGAAACAAAGCCAGTATCATATCCAATGTGAAAACAAACACAAAGAATTGGTGCTACCACTGACTCTGGACGTGAATGGCTCCGCGGAGGGATATTAGGGTTGAAGCAGCTCTTAGCAAGCAGTATTCTAGACAATATGTTTTCCTCTTCCTGGTCACCTTTAGTATTGTTCTTCTTTCACCTATTATTTTTAAAACAACTGCATTACTTACTTGGTGTGTCCATTTCATTTTTCTCCATACCACATTTCAAATACTTGCACTAACTTTTCGTATTCCATCGCTACCTTCCGGTTCCTGCACTAATATGTATACAGTATGGACTATTTAAGTTGAGACTGTACAATATCTATAAAACTAAGTGTTGTAGAAAGAAATGCTCTTTAATAAAATTTGTTTGACATTATGGGGGAAAGTAAATGACATTAGTCGTGTTTGATTTCGAGGACGTTTAGATGGTCATTTTAGGGTCAATTTAATTTTAACTTTCTCTACTACGTATAGTAAGTAGGGGAAGTATTGTATTCCACCCAAAAATTCGATACCGAGATTTCACAGGAAATATATGTTTTGAGACACCCTGAATCCAAAAAAAGCATTTTTGGAAACATGTCCGTGTGTGTGTGTCTGTCTGTGAACAGCATAATTCAGAAACGAACAGTCGGATAAACACCAAACTTGGTATTTAGGTTCAGTATCTTCCAGAGATGCGACACGAAGGTTTTCAAGAAAATCCCTCACCCCAGATTACCCTTTACATGGAACATTTTTCAAAAATTTTGATTTTATCAAAAATGGCTCTAACGATTTTGATTAAAATATTATATGTTTAAGATATTTTGATGACAAATGAAATGTATATCTCGAATTTTCTGGGAATGTATACAAAAGTACTCTTCATTGTGAACGGCTTTTGCATAACTGGTAAACCATAAGAGATAGACAAAATTTTACTACACAAAAATGTAGATCCGTTAAAATATACAAATTTATGTCATATACATTTTTTTTGTAGGGTGAACCGTTTTCGAGATATTGCGTGTTATTCCCTTAAATTTTCCAATAGTTATACTTTTTCTCAATTGGGAATTCGTTATTAATTTTTTTTTGTCCTGGTAATGCAAAGAGAAGGAATACTGCACATAGCCACCAGCTCTTAAAATATTTTACTATTGCTTAAAGCCTACCATATTCCCCTTGCAACTACAAGAAAATTAGCAATAAGATTGACATCTCGATATCTCGATTAACATGAAGCATATGGAGAATAAGCGTTTGTAAAAATAGTTTGTACAAGATTAGAGACAGTTATGTGAGTGTAATAAATCAGGTTTTTTCAGCTGTAGTTAAATGTTTGATTAAAGCGCCCTGACTTTACCTGCAGGATGCCACTGACAAACGTGAATTCTTCCTCAGTATCATGAATGTTTACCTTTGTGTCTGCGTGATGTTTTCGTTTTGTGACTGCGGAGGTAATAGCGACGTCGGGAAAACGTTTTGTTGGAGAAGTAGTTAGCCAGGGTTGTTCCCAGAGTCCGCCCATCCATGTCGACATTATTCCAAATTGGAAGTGGCCAGAGACCCGGTAATCTTAGGCACGACAGGAAACCTAGTTCTTTTTCTCTACGCCGTAATTTTCTATCTGTAAAGAATACAACATAGCATGAATTATTATATGCCTCTCCAGCAACTTAACAATTACGCAATTTATTTCCAAACGTTTACAGTACCTGATTACGTACCCAAGTACGTTTTAGCACAATCCAGCAAAATTACCCTGCGGGTCCTCTAAATTACTTTGTTGCATAAATCATGTAACACAGGTCATGCTCCCCTCCTGTACTTGTGTAACGTTTTCCTTCCTTTATATTAAACAATGTCATTTTCTTCAACCTAACATTTATGGAAATTGTTTCTTGCTGTGCACTGCCATTACGTGTGTTACTCTGTGTTTTGATACAAGAGTGCAATATTCTTTACTTAGGGAAGCGGGAAACCTGCATATCAAATATTTATAGCTCTAACAGACACGTGAATGGAATAAAAAAGGCATTTTGCGCGTCATTTTTCAAGAATATTTTATTTCGACCTATTTAACAACGGAAGGTTTCATCTGAAACTAACAGTTTTAGGTGAGTTATCTCTTATGGAGAACATATTAGCAACAGCTGGCTTTGTTCACAAGACTGGTATATTCTTGTAGTAGTTATAATGGGGAACACAACTCTAATCACAAAAACTTTACGAGAAAATAATTCATATACGAGATTTCAAACAAACAGTTGTTTCAGAGTGTTTCAACACTGAATATTTGTAACCAATTCACAATTCTGAAGTGGAGAATGTCTAAAGCTAGTTAGCTTACTGTTCCTGAGGTTGCAGGTTCACATCTCCGTGGAGCTGCTCAACTTTTTTCTCCCTTTTATTTCAAATACAGAAGTAATCATTTAATAAGTTTTCTTCATGTTTACCTTCTCTAGCACTTATTTCATTCCACCCAAAAATTCGGTTTCACCGGAAATACGTGTTTTGAGGCCCCCTGAATCAAAAGAAGTATTTTTAGAAAGTGTCCGTGTGTGTGTGTGTCTTTTTGAACAGCATAACTCCAAAGCGAAAAGTCGGATAAATATCAAAGTTGATATTTAGGTTCAGTACCTTCCAAAGATGCGAAACAAAGATTTTCAAGAAAACCCCCATCCCAAACTATCCTTTATATAGAAAATTTTTTGAAATTATTTATTTTCTAAAAAATGGCATTAACGATATTGATTAAAATACCATTTATTAAACATACTTACATGACAAATAAAATGTATATCTTGAATTTTCTGTGAATAGTTTTTGAAGCCTTCATTCAATTTTGTATAATCTTGTGGCGAAAACGTACTGCACAAAAAATATGACTTCTTTTAAAATACAGCATTTATTTCAAATAAGCTTTTTGTGGCATAACGGCATTGTGGATATCCGTTATTAATGTTTCAAATTGTTCATTTCTTGCACATACTTTAAAGTCCTTTCAACATTCAGTTGTTTCTCGTGATTGCATGAAAACAGTATGGAATTTTAAGGCCAGCGGGCAGTTATTAAGCATCTGACTATCTCTATTCTCTTTGTATCCTAACGAACTGTGTAATGTAGCCGTTTCTGCAAATGTTTATTTGGATAAAGATGTAGTAGATAGAAAAATAAGCTTTAGTAAGAATAGTTTGTATACCTATTACTCATTACTAGAGAGTTAGCCAAAGCGGCGCACAGAAGTTGGTGAGGTTGTGAATCGCGCGTTCACTCGAAAAATTTAACTGCGCACGAGACCGGTCACTTTTAGTTTGACCGAGTGTACGTTCGTTTACACGCACGAAACAATTCACGAATCGTTGCAGTAGCAAGGATGCATTTTGAATGACATCCTGATTAATTTATTTAACCCCAATATTTGGATATGAAATTTGAAATTAGATTTATATGATCTTTTACCTTCTCTACACTTACCTATGCATGCAAGTATAGTATGTTTATTAACATAAAATTCGATATTTTAGGGAAAAATACATGCTTTAAATCCTGAATCTATCCCAAATGTGCGAGTCTGTAAACAACGTAGCTCTAAAATGAAAAGTCGGATGTTTACTAAATTCATTAATAACTCCAGCAACTTTCAAGATGCAAAATGAGGATATTCACTGAATTCCCCCAATCTCAACTACATTTTGCATGGAAAATTGTCGAAATGCTTATTTTTCAAAACACGACTTTAAAGCCATTAAAATGTTTTTTCACGTTAATATTGAAAATAAAATGTATATATTCAACTTTCTATAAGTAGAATGTAAACTCCTTCCGGGTTAGATTGTATTTTGTATAATTTTAACTGGAAAGCGGTAATATATCTGAAAGTTGCAATTCTCGGTTTATACACAAACTGGACTAGAAGCGCAGATTTTCGGATTATTACAAATATTCTTACTAATTGAGCATGTTTAGCCGAAGATCCGTGGTTCAAGTCCCCGAAATTGTATGGAGTTTTCAATTCTGATTCAATTTTCTAACTTGGCGCCTACGCACGGTTGGTGTGAAAGACTGTTATCGAATTTTATCATATGTTTTTCGAAATATATCCTTTAATTTTTTGCGGGTACATGCAAATACTAGACAATAGCAAAACCAATATATAATGGACTATCTTTTAATTTTTGATAGTCGTCTCATACTTCTGTGACTGAGTAGAAATTGATTATTATATGAATAATAGCTGAAATATAAGCGAACTTATAATGGTTAGAATAAGTCGTGAGGGTTGTTAATACTTTCTCCTTTAGAACTATAGTTTCATAAAACTTCCACATATTTGCATTAACCTACAGAAGGTCACTATTATCAATATTCATGAACATTTGAGATTTATATTCGACCGAACCTGGTCTTCTTAGGCCTCGCCATTATAACCTACTATATGCGTCAACGGTAGGAATTATCTAAATTATTGAATAATATGTAGGTAAGAACCTAAAAGCGTTTTACCTTCTCTTTGACGCTGAAGTTATCGAATATCGAACTTTATGTGATATAGGAATGAAACTGAAAATATCTCATATGCGTAAACCAACCAATCAAGAATTTTGGATTTCTAGTATTTGCTCATCCTTGAAAACTCACATTGTGATTAATTACGACCAAAGTGTATACAAGTGTAATGTTTGTGAAAAGACTTTTAATCAGGGTAAATTTTAAAAGCTATATTTTAATTCATAACTACAAAATACCATGCAAGTGCGACATTTATGAGAGGAGCTCTACTCGGACAACTTGAATGTGCGTTTTACTTTCCTTTGGCTCTAGGATTGTCGCATCCCTTCTTGTGAAATAGGAACAAAACTGATGGATATGAAGAATATTCATCCCAGTAAACCAAACAATGAATGCTTTTGGATGTCCAGAGAATTTTCTCATATGTATTGACCGTCCGGCTTCTAGGTGTAACTTTACCGGTATACTTCCTATGGATTGCCAAGAGATAAGATGCTCATATCATGGCTACAGTACAAAACTTTAATTTTGTTATACAGTTTATACTGCGTTCCGGCAATATGGTCTTCCTTGATTGCCTAACTGAACCGATTCGTCTGTTGTATCCATTCAGTCGATTAGCAACAGTAAAGGCAGCTCTGATACTGCATACCTTAAGCAGTTCTGCAGTGAACTCTTGAAGGGTACCTTTGCACTTAAGGTTACCGACTCCTGAAGAAGCATTGAATGCATACGAGATGTGCGCATGCGTTGATTTTGCACGAACATAAATAAAGCTGTTATGGTAATGTGCTTATGGAAATAAGCTCGACCTCGACATTCTTGTTAACATTTCTGGAAATTTTACTATTGGTTAACCACACGATTGCGCTCTTCCCATGTTATGGCACATGATGACGCTCATTTGTTTACGACCACGTCACATTTTCTGGCTGTAGCTTTGCAAAACGAAGTAGGCAATCATTCAAATTTTCAGGTCCTGCTTGAATGCTAGGCAGAAAATGTGCATTCTTACAATGAGCTATGAAGTACGCAGGCTTGTGTAAGCTTGTGAAGGGATGGCATAATCTCGCCCTGCTGGCTCGTGGTGGAATCATGGTTGGGTCAAGAGGCTTTGCTGAGGATTTTATTCAAGGTTTTTTCTCAGTCTGTAGGATGAATATTAACTAGATTTAGCACTAATTAGCTCATTCATTTCATAATCTAAATTCATAATCGCATATTATCAGTATAGTGTTAAAATATCGACATAGCCAGGTTTAATTATATAAAGAATTAAACATTTTGCTAAAAAAATACAAAATTCAGGTGGTTAAAACAAACTCCTTCTTAGTTCAGTCAGTATAAATCGTTGCTGCCTGTTTGAAGCGAGTAAAAATAGTAAAAATCTGATGTGATTCATTCACATGTCCTCCTCTACCCTCTAACTTTTACGGAAATAGCTACATTACACATTTCGTTATAGATACAAAGGGAACAGCGATAGTCAAATGTTTAAGAACTGGACGCTATATGCTGGCCTTAAAATTCCGCACTGTTTCCGTGCAATCGTGAGAAATAACTGAAATTCGATGGGTCTTACAAACAATGACAAGTACTGAACAGTTCGAACATTTACGTTTTCGTCTATCGCTTAACGTTTACCAGTTGTACAAGATTATACAAAGATCCTCCCGAATGAAAAGGATTTTGCAGGCTATTCCCAGAATATTTAAGATATATATTTTATTTGTAATATAAATATCTTTAATGTATGGTATTTTAATAAAAACTGTTATAGCCATGTTTTAGGAAATAAAAAATTTCGAAAAATGTTCCACGTAAAGGATAGTTTGTGGTGGGAGGGATTTTGTTGAAGATCGTGTCGCATCTTTGGAAGGTACTGATTCAAAATACCAACTTTTCATTTTTGAGTTATGCTGTTCCGACACACACACACACAAACGGATCTTTTTCTAAAAATGTTTTTGTTTTATTCATGGGGCCTTCAAACATGCATTTCTAGTCAAATCTCGGTATACACATTTTGGGGGAAATGCAATACCTTCTCTGCCTACTATGTACGTGGTAGAGAAAGTAAAAATATAGCCAAGGGAGGTGAAGTTGCATAATAACTATCCACCTAGCTCTCTATTTTACATTTATTAACATGAATTGAGAGTGCATTCAGTATAGCAGGAGGGCTCGAAAGTATTAATGTGAAGCTACCGTTAAAATAAATAAAGCATTGAGAAATCTTAATAAATTTACAGAACATCCTGTTATAGAACACCCTTTATGCAGGAAATGTTGAAGGAAGGACGAAACCTAGAATCATATTCTATCGAGTGCTAAGGTTTCACTAAGGTGCTAAGGTTTCACCGTCCACAGAAGTGTATTCTTAGGCTCTTTTTCCTAGAACCTGAAGATATAGTAGGACAATCATCAAGGATGTGGTCCATTTTTGCATGACCATAGACTTTGATTGAAAGATCAGATTAAGAGGTACAAGGAATTCTATGAGCCTTCTTGCAGGCTTCTAATGAGAGACCACTTATTTTTATTTTCTCTACTATAGTAAGTAGGGGAAGTATTGTATTCCACCCAAAAACTCGATGTCGAGATTTTATCGGAAGCATATATGTTTTGATGCCCTCTGAACCCAAAAAAGGTGTGTGTTTGTGCGTGCGTGTGTGTGTATCCCTTAACAGCATAATTCGAAAACGGAAAGCCGGATAAATACCAAACTTAGTATTTAAGTTCAGTATCTTCCAAAGATGCGACACAAAGATTTTCAAGAAAATCTTCCCACTCCCAATTATCCTTTACGTGGAAAATTTTTCGAAATGTTTTATTTTCTAAAGAATGGTTCTAACGATTTTGTTTAAAATACCACACATTCAAGACATTTACATTAGAAATAAAATTTATATCTTGAATTTTCTGGGAATAGCCTATGCAGTCCTCTTTATTTGAAAGGAATTTTATATAATCTTGTATAACCGGTAAACGTAAAGCGATAGACGAAAACGTACTGCGCAAAAAATGTAGATATTTTTAAAACACACAGCTTATTGTTATACATCGGGGTGAGGCCAAAAGGTTTTGCAGCTAAAAATATTAAATTTAGTTACTCCGGCATAAACATTGGGGAACGTAACAACAGAGGCAAACGAGAGATACCAGGAACTTGCTGAACAAATCTAAAGCAGGCGTGGGATATTCATAACATAAATACATAAATTCACATTTAACTCTGGTTTATTATAAAGTTACCTTGGTGCCGTTACACAACTTCCAAAAGGCTACAGATAAACACTGCAGGGAGATACTGCACACTCTCACGGAACACGCATTCCTACACACAACCACTCACTCTGAAGATATACACTAGACTTACGCTACTAGTCTGACCCACGTTATCAGACAAAGAGGCTCGACCCTCAACTTGCCTTCACCCTTCTGACTAGAAAGTGGAGGGAAATGCCGCGCCGTACAAGAATTCAACTCACAATCGAAATAATTAGTTCAACAATGTCATTCTATGCAGCAATAATGTGCCCGACGCGACAATGCACACACATACGCTACATTATTTCAAATATTTTTTGTGGCATAAGCCATTTCTGAGATATCCGTTATTAATGATTCAAATTGTTCAAGACTGTTACTCTTTTCAAGTCCTGTCGACATTCAGTTCATTCTCGCAACAGCATATAGCGTCCAGTTCTTGAATATTTCATTGTCGCTATTCGTTTTGTGTGTATAACAAATGTGTAAATAGCTATTTCTACAAAGGCTTTAAAATTAAGTAGATAGAAAAATAAAGTTTAGTAAGAATAGCCACTAATAAAATTAGAGGTTAGTCATGTGAATGATTCAAATAATATTTTTCCATCATACATCGTAAAATCCCTTGTACACATTTTCACCATACCTTTTACACTTAGATTGGACTGGACTGGAGGTGAATGACAATTCATGGTACGTTTACTTATTTATTATGCTTGTGTGAGTTATTCGCATGGGTTATGTAGTTGATTTTCATATTTACGTAATATAGAAAATGGAAGACATTAACTTTTGAAACGCTATTTTACAGAGCGGGATAGCTTAGTTCGTAACGTCGATGACCCACATTCGTTTGGTCACGGGTTCAAACCCCGGGGCTGGCTAATCTTGCTGAAGGTTTTTTCTGCAGTTTTCCCCGATCGCTAGGCGAATGCTGGGTTGGATAATTTGATCCGCGAATTTTCCAATCATCTCTTTCATAGTACATTTCATTTTCTTCACCACCATACCTGGCACCTTGACCTAAGGAGATCTTTTGTGCCTAGTCCCCTAAGACACCACCCCCCGGGAGGTAGGGGTGCGGATCAGGAGGCACTCAGACATGTCAGAGGGCAGGGTCCCTACGTTTTCCAGATTCAAACTCCCCGGATGGCAGCTATATAACCGGCTCCCCTCCCCCTGCGGACTTGCACATCTCACTGGGGAGCCCGGATCTCAGAGACCTACGCTTTCTGGGGGGAATAAGTTTAAGAGAAAGCATCCTTTTCCCATGTCATGCAACGTCGACACTCCCGCCTACACCCAAGCAGATGAAAAGTGAAGTGAAATGTGAAAGGAGGTGAAACGGAGGATAGGAAATTCTGGCGATGTAATTAACCATTCCAGCATTCGCCTAGCGACGGGGAAACCCCCAAAAAACCCGTTTGTCAGGAAGTTCGGCCGCAGGAATCGAACCCATGTCCACACGCGCTACCGCCTGCGTCACCTCTGTCGCTTTGACTTGTTAAGTGATGCAAAGAGTAGGGTAATCCGTTAAAAAAGAAGAAGAAGAAGAAGAAGAAGAAGAAGAAGAAGAAGAAGAAGAGGGAACACGGTTTTAGCCGCTATGATGCAAAAGACGGAAAAATTTGAAAACGCGATAACGCAAGCCTAGCTGTGGGTTCTGCTGGGTGCCATTCCACGATTAGGACCTTCGTGAAGTAGAACCATGGTACAGAAAAGAGCCGGAGTTTGTCCAATTTAGTTTGCAGTAAAAACGTAGCAGAAGCAGTGGTTTTCAATAAGCTGACAGATCATTAGGCGTGTAAACAGTACAGGAGCCGCGTCTTGTAATGGCCAGCTTCGTGTTGGGAAGTTTTCTGCCTCCGTACGTGATGACAGGTCTCGCAAATGGCGAGAGAGAGCCGTCTGCTCTCGTGCGTGTCTACAATCAATTACCGCGTGTTCACAATTCTGAGGAATCGCGTGTTACCTCCTCAAACCCAAGTGGGTTACACGAGTGGCGTGTATCGCACAGGGCATGCATGTACATTTAACTGCGCGAAAAAGGATTTCCGTAAGACACTGGTAGAAAAACGCGTGAAGATGTGATCTTTATCGGCTGATGGATCTAATACCTCTGCGTGCGATAACGTCCGGGACAAATCCGGAAATAAAGGTAACTCGAGCAATAAATAAACCTGGTAACAAGAACAAAAGGTGTAAGTACGTTTTGTTTCATGTTATGTCCAAATTGACTTATTTTCAAAATGGAAACGCACGCAAAAAATGGCACTTTACCTCCTTCAAAACAGTGTGGTAAATGTAACTTTGTATTGCTCCATTCAGCTTCTATTAATACAAAAACATAGGTTTACAAATATTTGCAATTAATCCAAATAGTTTCTTAGCAACCTACGAGATGGATGCACTGCGTCATGTGGACGAGTATTATATTTAATTGCATATAGGTATAAGGCGAGTTTTTAAAGTACTGATAATTTTATAAAAAAAGCAGAACATTATTTTTAAATACTTTATTATCATTCATTACCTTACACTACTTCTCCACATAGACACCACCGTTACTACACTTGTCGTAAGGGTTAACTAGGTTTTTTATGGCTTCGTCAAAGAATGATGCCGCCTGTGACGATAGCGAAGTCTGCACTTCTGTTTCACAACACCATCCTCATTGAAATGTTTTCTACTAAGGAATTTCTTCAGATAATGAGGAGGAAGTGATCGCGCATATTCAAAATCGCGACTGTAGCGGCAAAATATTGAAACGGTACTTAATTTAAAAACACCCCTCGTATGTCTTAGTTGAATTGAAATGGGAGAAATGATGCTCAAATGAGTCCAGGGTGAGTAGAGGTTGAAGTTACTTGAAGTTCATCCTTTCAGGATAACAGAAAAACCAGGATAAAAACTTATCCAGCTAACTCCCTTATCTGAGATTCGAAATCGAGACCTCTTGAATGTGAGGCAAAAGGGCGGAGCCGTGGCCGAGTGGTTAGACCGCCTCCCACCGAGGCGGCCCGGGTTCAATCCCAGGGACCTGCATGTGGGATTTGTGGTGGACCAAACGGCGTCTGGGCGGGTTTTCTCCGGATTCTCCGGTTTCCCCGCCATTCATTCCACCAACTGCTCCATCATCACCTTTCCTTTCATCCATTTCACCAACATTTCGCTTCATCTACTTCCTTCATCCCATACCAGGCATCGGGCTGATCACCCATCCTGGATGTTCTGTCTGATCCATGAGTGTCTGCTCCTCGACGGGCCTCTGACCCCAGGCACCCGGCTGTAAGTCCTGGGGTGTGTAAGTCCTACATAAGAGGAGGGTAAACAGATAATGAATGAATGAATGAAATGAATTAAATGTGAGGCAAACACGCTACCTCCACACTATAGGGATGGGCTGTAATGTAGTCTGCAAATGTTCAAGTATGACCAAATCTAACATAAGCATCAATTGTTTTCAACTGAACAGCGTTTGCGACAAGAAATCCCTTTTACATTCTCGTTCTTAATCACTTGCTTCTTTCAGTTTATTTAAAAATGTATACATCTGAGTGGATCTCTGTTGTTGCTTCATCTTTCAAATAATTGTTATATAATTATCAACTTAATTTTGCGTCCTGAACTGACCATTATACACGGTGGACAATTTAAGTTGAGACTGTACAATATCTCCAAAACTAAGTGTTGTTGAAAGAAATGTCTTTAATAAAAGTTGCTTGATATGGAGGAAAGTAAATGCCATTAGTCGTGTTTTGTTTGATGGATGTTATGATAGTCATTTTAGGGTCAATTCAAATTGATCTGAATTGTAGGTACCCGATTAAAAGAATCAAATTGACCCTAAAGTGATCATCATAACATCCTCCAAACAAAACCGACTAATGGCATTTACTTTCCCTATAATATCAAGTAACTGTTATTAAAGACACTTTTTTACACTTAGTTTTAAATGGTCCACCCTGTATACATGCACAAATATGCAGACACAATATTTATATTTTAAGTATATTTTTTTTAAAATGGTACTTCATCTACCACTTTGTACTATAAGTTCTGCATCATTTGGAGGGGGGAGAAGATCAAAGCTCCTATATACTTTGGCGTAGAGAGGTAAACTTTGGTCCAACCTTTAAAGGAAGTTTTGCTCTACATATTGGTACTACTATTAAGTGTTTTAGCTTCTGTGTGTCTTTAGTTTATTTCTTTGCAAATATGTGCGAGTTTTGTTTTCCCTACTTATGCTTTGGGCACCGTTTTCTGAGAATGACATTTTCTAATGTAAATAATTGAAAAAATCAAGTTTTAAGATGTTATAAACCATCTTAAAATGCTGTTATGAATCTAATTTCGTGTTAATAACGTGCTTGATCACTTTTTTAATAATTTCTTATACATTTTAACAAACAAAATAGTTATTTCAGAAAATAATTCCATCTTCCTTACTAAACAAACTTGCTGGATAAAAGCAGATCAGTGAACTAAGAAGCAATTAGTTTACATAATATAAAAGTTTAAGTATTATACGTTAAATAGTAACTTTTATAAGATATAGATAAAGTCATATAAAATTCACCGATCTATTTTATCCAATTATTTTGTTTATTAAGGAAGAAAGAATTATTTTTCTCATTTATACCATCTTTTGATCAACATATAGCAGCAATTATTTTACGAGATAACCGACGATCTTATTAACACCAAATCGACACACAGCATCACTTTAGAAGCTGTATATATAATCCTAAAATTTAATTTAGTATCTTAAGTTGTTTCTGAGAAAACAGGAAATTTATATGAGAAAAAGTCATTCACGAAATAGCTATCCAAAGCAAAAATGGGCCAAAAGAAACTTGCATGTGTTTCCAAGGAAAGAAGCTACATGGCTTGAGGGCATACAAGCTGAAATGCTTAACAGTACTGCCAATTTGTAGAGCAAAACTTCCCCTAAAAGATGGGCTGAAGCTTACCTCTCTGCTTCAGATTGTATAGGAGTTACGATTTTTTTTCTGTGAAGTGGTGGAGACTTCTAAGTACAAAATGGTAGCTGCAATAACATCTTTAAAAATGGAAACTTTTGCCTATAGTAAATAATATATATATAAAATTAAGGAGGAGACGACCTTTGGGGTCTAGCTTAGTAACTTACAAATCCAAAGACCCTGGGTTCAATTCCCAGCTGGAGGATTGGAATATTCCATTGGCTAGGGTTATTCCCCATCCTCCTTAAAGACTGGAAGTATGAGAGAGAAAGAGGGAGAGAGAGAGAGAGTAAATGTGTGAATTTGCGAATTTAAGAGAAATGTGACATATTGATGATTAATTGGTCCTTGACGACCAAAGGCTCCTCCCTCCTAAAAGAGGAAATTCCAATTGACAGGGATGCACAAATCATTAAAAATTCTATGTTTTCATAATTTTTACTTTACTTTCTCTACCTCGTACCTATAGTATTGCATTCCACCCAGAATATCGATATTTCACCGGAAATGCATGTTTTGCGACACCTGAATCAAAATAAAGCATTTTTGAAAAAATGACTGCGTTTGTGTCTGTCTGTGAACAGCATAACTCAAAAACGAAAAATTGGTTAAATACTAAATTTGGTATTTGAGCTTAGTATCCTCCAAGGATGCGACACGAAGATTTTAAGAAAAATCCTCCCACCCCAGACTACCCTTTATATGATTTTCTCAAAAATGATTCTAACGATTTTGATTAAAATACCATAGGTTTAAGATATTCTTATTGCAAATGAAATATATATCTTGCATTTTCTAGGAATCTCCCCAAAAGTCCTCTTCATTCTGATTGACTTTTACATACCTGGTAACCCGTAAGAGATAAAAAAAGAATTACTGCACAAAAATGTAGACCTCGTTAACACATAATTTATGTCATATACATTTTTTTTTCCAGTGAACCATTTCCGATATATTGCTTGTTATTTGTTTGAATTTTCCAATGTCTATACTTTTTCTCGTGGGAATTCGTTATTAATTTTTACTTTCTCTACTACGTAGAGCAAGTAGGGGAAGTATTGTATTCTACTCAAAAATTCGATACCGAGATTTTACCGGAAATACATGTTTTGAGACCCTCTGAATCCAAAAAAAGCATTTTTGGAAACAAGCCCGTGTGTGTGTGTGTGTGTGTGTGTGTCTGTGAACAGCATAACTCAGAAACGAACAGTCGGATAAACACCAAACTTGGTATTTAGTTTCAGTATCTTCCAGACATGCGACACGAATGTTTTCAAGAAAATTAACCCATCCCAGATTACCCTTTACATAGAACATTTTTCAAAAATGTTAATTTTCACAAAAATGGGTCTAACGATTTTGATTAAAATATCACATATTTAAGATATTTTCATGAGAAATGAAATGTATATCTTGAATTTTCTGGGAATGTTTCCAAAAGTATTCTTCATTGTGAACGACTTTTGCATAACTGGTAAACCATAAGAGATAGACAAAATTTTACTACACAAAAAATGTAGATCGCGTTATAATACACAATTTATGTCATATACATTTGTTTTGTTGAGTGAACCATTTTCGAGATATTTCTTGTTATTCCCTTAAAATTTCCAATACTTATACTTTTTATCAATTTCGATATTCATTTTTTTGTCCTGTTAATGCAAAGAGAATGGAATACTCCACATAGCAACCAGCTCTTAAAATATTTGACTCGCTTAAAGCTTACCAATCCCCCTTGCATCTACAAGAAAATTAGCAATAAGATTAACATCTCAATATCTCGATTAACATGAAGCATATGGAGAATAAGCGTTTGTAAAAATACTTTGTATAAGAGTAGAGAAAGTCATGTGAGTGTAACACATCAGATTTTTTATGTCCTGAACATGCAAAGAGTATGGAATGCGTCACATAGCAACCAGCTCTTAAAATATTTGACTATCGCTTAAAGCCTACCATATTCCCCTTGCATCTACAAGAAAATTAAAAACAAGATAAATTAATACAGAAAATATAATGCAGAAGACATTTTTGTAAAAGTTTATCTTGATTAACATGAAGTAGATGGAGAATAAGCGTTTGTAAAAAGTAGTTTGTACAACAGTAGGGAAAGTCTTGCTAGTGCAACACACTCCGTATTGAGCATAAACATTTGAATTGCATACACAGCGTGCGTTTTGTACTTCTCTACTTGAAACTGCTCAGTTATGCTGTGTTTCTTGTTAGGGTTGTAAATAAAAAAAAAGATATCTGATATGATACGTTCAAATGACTTTCTCGATCCTCTATCGTTTATTAGTGGGTGCATAAATTATTCTTACTCAAGCTTATTTTTCTGTTGCTGCATTTGACTTCAACAATTAGATATCACATTTCGTTATAGATCCAAAGAGAACAGCGATAGACATATGTTTGAGAACTGGACGCTATATGCTTGTCTTAAAATTCCAACTGTTTACATGCAATCGTGAGAAACAACTGAATGCCAAAAGAACTTTAAGAGAATGACCAAGAAATGAAAAATTTGAACATTTAATAACGGATATCTCGGAAATGACTAATTCCACAAAAATACGTACGTTTTCGTCTATCTCTTAACGCTTACATAAGATTATAAAAAATTCCTTCGGAATAAACGCGACTTTAAAGGGTATACCCGTAAAATTCAAGATATACATTTTATTTGTCATGTAAATACCTTTCTATACCTATGTTATTTTAATATGTAAATCCATGTAAAGGGTAGCTTAGAGTATAGGGATTTTGTTGAAAATCTTCGTGTCACATGTTTGGAAGATACTGAACTTAAATACCAGGTTTGGTGTTTATCCGACTTTTCGTTTTTAGGTTATGCTGTTCACACACTCACGCACACGGATCTTTTTCTAAAAGTGCTTGTTTTTCGTATTCAGGGGGCCTCAAGACATGTATTTCCGATGAAATCTCGGTATCGAATTTTTGGATGGAATGCAATACCTTCTCCAGCTACCATTTACGTGATAGAGAAAGTGAGGATGAATTCGTGTTGCTTTGTTTATTGCTGGTTGCTTGTGTCCATTGTTAAGGGGGTAAGAAGGCGATAGACTGTAAGCGGTGGCGACATTTTCCCCGTATTTTAGGCAGAGGTTACTTTAATTGCTCTAGTGCTGGCGGTATGGAAGGAAGAACTTAAGGACGGAAGGAATTCAGCTGCCATGTCTTACCGTCATGGGTAAGCGAGTTCCACACGCTCGCGTGTTAAAACTCAGATCCTGACCGATAACACTGCCATCTTCCCCCGGAAATTAACTCTTGTACTTTTTTTCGTCTACCATTCTTTCCTTCCATTTCTATGTAATGTTCATGTTACTGCTTTCGAGATCTCGGTGGATTTCTTGTAACATTTTCTATGCTCCATTCGTGCGTTTTAAACGTGTCCATATGCCAAACGCTTATAATGTTCTACCTCTGGGAAAATTCACAAGATACAAGTATTTGAGAAGCCAAAACTGAAAGGAATATGGCGGGTTAAAACTTGATATAATTGCATTACAAATTTCATGTGAGGAATGCATGAACAAACACTTATTCTCCACCCACCGAGATATCGAGATGTTCATCTTATTGATAATTTTCTTGTAGATGCAAGGAGAATTGGTAGGCTTTAAGCGATAGTCAAATAGTCTAAGAACTGGTTGCTATGTGGAGTATTCCATTCTCTTTGCATTACCAGGACATCAAAAAATGAATAACGAATTTGAGAAAAGTATTGGAAAATTTAAAGGAATAACAAGCAATATCTCGAAAATGGTTCACTCAACAAAAAAAATGTATATGACATATATTGTGTATTTTAACGCAATCTACATTTTTGTGTAGAAAAATGTTGTATATCTTTTATGGCTTACCAGTTATGGAAAAGTCGTTCACAATGAAGAATACTTTTGGAGACATTCCCAGAAAATTCGAGATATGCATTTTAATTGTCATGAAAATATCTTAAACATACGGTATTTTAATCAAAATTGTTAGAGGCATTTTTGATAAAATTAATATTTTCGAAAAACATGTTCCATGTAAAGGGTAATCTGGGGTGGGGGATTTTCCTGAAAATCTTCGTGTCGCATCTCTGGAAGATACTGAACCTAAATACCAAGTTTGGTGTCTATCCGACTGTTCGTTTCTGAGTTATGCTGTTCAGACACACACACACACACAGACACACACACACACACACACACACACACACACACAGTCCGGATTAAGAGTGTAATCAGAGGAAAAATAATTCAACAGGTACCTTCAGATATTTGGGATCAGAAATATCAGTAATCGATAGAAATCAGAGATGGAAGAAAACATTAAAACATATATGTATCAAATGAGACTTTGGTAGAAATATGAGGAAATATATTAAATTAAGACTATATAAAATAGCATCTAAGCCCGCATTGAAATATGCGTGAGAGTCATGGGTGACAAAACACAAGGAAATATCAAAATTGGAAGCATCTCAGATGAGATTTTTAAGGTCAGTATTGGGTGTATGAAGAAAAGATAGTGGATGAAATTAAAACGTATCAGAATAAGTGAAAAGATCACGATCTAAGGATCGAATCTTCGAGATTATAATGACAAACACTATTTTATAAACCATTTAGACGGAGAGGTAGTCAACGATCCCGTATGAAGTGGAGAGAGCAATTCGATTAGCCTCGGAACAGGTCTAAAGGACTAACCCATGTCCGGGAGAAAGAAGAAGACGAATTTCATAAATCTACACATCTATGGAGGAAAAACATTCAAAAAGTCCCCAACTAAAAGGCTCATTTTCGGAATCCTAACTATAGTTCAAACTTGGACTAAATATATGTAAGAGCATTGAATGATATCTGCAATGAAATTAAGAGTATTTTATACTAGACAAATGTAATTTGTCATGGCTAAAAACATGCAGACTTTCTGAAAGGTATCACAACACTTTGAAAACAAATCTGTTACATTCTATGACTTTCTCTACCCACTTTCGTTTATTACTTTCTATACTACTTGTTCATAGTTGCATTCTGTTCAAAAATTCTCTACCAAGATTTCCCCGAAAATATACTTTTTTGAGACTCCAATCCCCCCTCAAAAACAAGCATTTTGAGAAAGCGGTGTATCATCTAGATACCAAACTTGGTCTTTCAAAGATGCAACCAGAAGGCTTCCAAGAAAATTTTCCCACTCCCAAACTAACCTTTACATGGAAAACATTTGAATTTTGATGTTCTCAAAAATTGCTCTAAACGATTTTGATTAAGATACCATATACTTTAGATATTTGCCTGAAAAGTAAAATATACAGTTTGAATTTTCTGGTATTAGCCCCTGAATTCCTCCTCATTATAAATAACATTTACATAAATGTTAAACCATAAGAGATAGACAAAATCTTACTGTACAAAAATGTAGCTCCCTTAAAGCACGCGATTTATGCTTTTTTCTGTAGAGTTAACCATTTCCGAGATATTCCTTCTAATTCCTTTGAACGTTGAAATACTTGCTTTTCTCAGTTAGGAAGTCATGTTTCATTTACTTTCCCCATTAAGTATAACAACTAATGGAAAACCCAAAAGTTCGATGTCGACATTCGCAGGGAATATGTGCTTCAAGATTCCCTGAAACCATTAAAGGCATTTCAAGAAAATCCTCCCCACCATAAACTCAAAAACTAACCTATACGTAGAAAAATAATATATTTTATTTTCTCCCTTTTCTGGGAATAACTCCTGAAATCCCATTCATTGTGGATTACTTTTGAACCACTGTTAAACCTCGAGAAATAGACAAACGCTTACAAAAAAAAAACAAAAAAACAAAAAAACAAAAAACAAAAAAACACGTAGGTCTCGTTAAAGCACACAATTTGTCAACACTTTGTGGAGTTAAACGTTTCCTAGATGTTGCTTGGTTTGAATTTTCAAACGCTTATAATTTTCTCAAATGGGAAGTCGTTATTTTCTCCCCTGATGGCCATGTAAAATAACATAGAAACTCAAAGGCATTTCATAGCGTGAAGAAGTTTAATTTTGTTGTTGTCATGTTATTTGCCCCCACGCTTTTGGAGCCAATTTGAAGTAGGAGTTGTATTGTAGTTCAACTGTTGGGGAGCCGTATTTGAAGTAGTTGCAACCACACGTATGGTAAAATGTTTCCGGTAGCCTTCGTCCCAAGTTTAAAAATATTAACTTTGTTATTTTGACTGTTTCTTTAAATATTATATATTTATGTTTGCCTGGCTGCGTCAGTATTATTGTTAGAGACATGGATTTCTTTGCAAGGCGTGGTGCGGCTGAAGAATGTAGGCTTACACAGATTCTAATTTTTAATTCACGTTTTTTTATTAATTCTTCACACGATTTAAATAACACTTCACTGATATAGAGAGCTGTAAGATGTTTTCTTAAATACTTGCACTTTTTAAACACGTAAATTATTTTCGTCTCACACTGAATACATATTAAAATTCTCGAGGACACATCTCGCGTCCGGTTAGAAACACTGTCTACAAGCAACTGAACTCTAAATTTATAAACTTTGCTGTATTTCAGTTTCTGATTGGCTAATCCTAGTCCAATACAATACCTTCATTTAACTAAAGCTTTTTCTGGTTGTTGATTGGCTATTTTTAAACTGTCTCAAAATTTACATTATTGTTGCTCCAATAACGACTAGTAGCATTATTAAACATTCTTACTCATTATTGCCTCAAGGTTACCTCATTATCTCATTGTTAGCAACTTTTAACCCATTATTATCTCAGCTCCTACATTATTAAATTACGTAATACATTCACATAACATTATTGAACATGTATGCACTAATATAAACATTTACAATGACTGTAATATACACTGTTTTATATATTGTTACATACACGTATTGCTTTAAGGCGGGCTGTTATTGAATTTATATATTATATAATTAGACTGAAATCATTTAAGTGTTAAAAATACTGCCTCAAGCGAAAACTCTTTAAAAATCTGTTTACAAAACCTATTATATCGTATAACGAAGTATGTAATGTGAATTGAAATTCTATTTGGATTAAGAAGTAGCTAGAATAATAAGGCATTAATTGTTGTTCTACACTAGCCGTGTGTTGGACAGGGTTGGAAAGGTAGAATCAGGCCACTGGAAAATTCAATGCCATATCTCGTATATAGTTACTTTCTGCACTACGTATAATAAGTAGGGAAGTAATACATTCCACCCAAAAAATCTATAACAAAATTTAACCGAAAATATATGTTTTGAGGTGTCCTGAATCCAAATAAAGCATTTTTGGAAACATGTCTGTGTGTCTGTCTTTGAACAGCATAAATGCCAAACTTGGTATTTCAGTTTAGTATTCTTCAAGGATGCGACACAAAGATTCTCAAGAAAATCCCCCATCCCAGACTACCCTTTACATGGAACATTTTTCGAAAATTTTGATTTTCTCAAAATAGGCTATAACTACTTTGATTGATATATCATATGTTCAAGATGTTTTCAATGCAGATGAAATGCATATCATGAATTTTCTCTGAATTTTCCCAAAAGTCCTTTTCATTCTGAATGACCTTCGCCCTAAGAGTTAGACAAAATTTTACTAAACCAAAAATGTAGATCTCGTTAAAACACACAGTTTATTTCATATACATTTTTATTGTTGAGTGAACTATTTCCGAGATATTCCTTGTTATTTGTTTGAATTTTCCAATACTTTTCTCAAATGTGAATTCATTATTTATTTTCTTTATGTCCTGGACATACAAAGAGAATGGAATACTCCACATAGCAACCAGCTGTTAAAAGATTTGATTATCGCTTAAAGCCTACCATATTCCCCTTGCACCTACAAGAAAATTAGCAATAGTTTCTGCAAATGTTTATCTCAATGAACATGAAGTAGATAGTGAATAAGCGTTTGCAAAAATAGTTTGTACAAGAGCAGAGAAAGTCATGTGAGTGCAGCACATCAGACGTTTTTTGGTAGTGAAAGTAATACTAGAGAAAGAATTATTGAAAATTCTGCTTCCTTCAACTACTGTACACAAATACAGTAATTTCTACTAAAAGAAATTCAAGTATGTATAAATAACATATATGCGATATAAAATGATTGTATAGCTTCTGGCACATGATTGAATTCATAAATAACAGATCTAAAATCACAACAGTAATCCCTAGAAATAGACTTAAAATTGTTTAAATGTTGATACAATAAATGAGGTACAAATTATTTCATAAAATGAGAAGTAACCCTTTAATCACGGTAAAGGCCATTTTTTTGTTTGAGGCAGTATTTTTAACACTTGAATAATTTCAATTAAATTATATAATATGTAAATTCAATAATAGCCCGCCTTGAAGCAATATGTATGTAATAATTTTAAAATGTATGTAACAATCATTGCATATGCTTATATTATTGTAAACATGTTCAATAATTTATGTGAATGCATTACGTAATTTAATAATGTAAGAGATGTGAGAATAATAACTTTAAAGTTGCTAACAATAAGGTAACCTTGAGGCAATAATGAGTTTGAGGGTTTAAATGCTACTAGTCATGATTAGGGCAGCAATTATGTAAATTTTGTAATAGTTTAAAAATAGTCAATCAACAGCCAGAAAAAGCTTTAGTTAAATGCAGGTATTCTATTGGACTAGGATTAGCCAATCAGAGACTTGAAATACAGAAATTTACGATTTTGGACGGTTGAAATATGTTCAGTTGCCTGCAGACCTTGATAGTAACCGGATGGAAGATGTGTTCTCAAGAGAAATATTACGTATTCGTGTGAAACGAAAATTAAGTATACGCGTTAACAAAGTGCAAGTATTAAATTAAAGAATCTCACAGCTCTTGATATCAGTGTAGTGCTATTTAATTTGTGTCAAGGATTAATAAAAAAAGAGAGTGAATTTAAACTTAAAATCTGTGTAAGCCTACATTCTTGTTGCACCACGCCCTGTCTAAGAGAAACGTGTCTCTAAAAAATACTGACGCAGCCGAGGCAAACATAAACATAAATGATATCTATAGAAGCAGTTTAATAACAAAGTTTATATTTTTTTTTAAACTTGGAGTGTAAGAACAAAAATACATCTTCAAATCGGCTTTACATACGTCGCAGCATATTACGTAATATACAACTTCAAATTGGCTTCCCAAACGTGTGGCTAACATTAAAATCAACAACAAAACACTTTTTCAAATTGGTTCCCAAACGTGGGGCTAACTCCTTCAACATCAAAACATAAACAATAAACTTTCTCATGTTAAATACATTTTTAACTGATATTCTTTGCAGGATTGCACAAACCAACTTGGAATAGTTCCTACAATGAGCCCAACAACTTGGATTTAGGTTAGTAAGGTCAATTGCAGTACAGTTGATGAGCCAGGTCTTATGCCTATTATATCTATTCTTCTGTGATATCTGTTCTCGGACACACCATGTACCTTTTCATAGACGTGATATTTATTTTCTCTTGAGTGTCTCAGCAAAATGTATTCTCTAAAACCTCCACTGCAGAACTCTGGATCGAGGCATACACTTGGATTCACATCCTGAAATCGGTAGTGAGTGACCTTCGACAAAAATAAAATGTTAAGATGCACGTTACATGAAGACACCGAAACGAGGTAATCGATTCTGATGAAAGGCAGCCATTTACTTGGAAGAGATACACGAAGGTGCATGCTGAGATAGGAGTAGCAGGCTGTTCGCACTCAACCGTCGCTCACATGTAATTTGCCAGCGAGATACGGCATAAGCAAAGTGCGCAGCTATGAATAATGAAACATGGCAGCAGTTTTTTCATCTCGTCGCTTTTCCTGTCACGCATACCAAACAAGAACCTAGATAATGCAGCAACGATTCTGCACGCTTTGCATACTTACTATTGAAGAAATTATGTAACACTCGTGCTTAACTTCTCCAGGTCATTAAAGCAATTTTACGAAATTGTTCATGGATTTCCCTTTCTGTTCTTTAAATAGGCTACACCGTCCGATGACCTGTTTTTACTTTCTGTACTACTTACCTACAATAAGTAGGGAAAGTAGGTCTAGGACGAGGACTAAATCGGGATCTTTTGTGCCTGAAGCTCCTGATGGGGTTAGAGGAGACAGAGTGCGGTCGGACCAGGGCAGAGGGCAGATCTCTACCGTTACAGATTGAATCTTCCCGTATAGCAGCTGGTGCAACCGTCTTGTACATCCTATGGGGGTCCGGAACTGGAAATCACCCCCATTCCGGGGAACATAAAACATCCTTTTCCCCTGCCATTCAAGGCCGTGACTCCCACTGACACTTTCAACCCCGAAACAGACCCAGCATATGAGGTGAAGTGAAATGAGAATGGAGAAAACAATTTGGGGATGTAATGAACCATTCCAGCATACGCCTAGCGACCCGGCGAAAAACCCATGGGTCAGGAAGGTCGTTCGCGGACCACAGACGATACCACCTGAGGCATTCCGCTCGGTTAGAGGAAGTATTACATTCCACCCAAAGATTTCAGCGGAAATACACGTTGTGAGGCTCCCCAAATAAAAAGCACATTCTTAGAAAAAGGTATTTTCTCTCTAGGAACAGCATAACTCAAAAACGTAAACTCGTTTGAATACCAAACTTGGTATTTTAGTTCAGTCTTCCAAGGATGTGACACTAAGATTTTCAAGAAAATCCCTGTACCCAAAACTAACCTTTACATGGGAAAAATTCCATTATTTTTCATGCTCTCAACAATTGTTCTAACTACATTGATTAACATATCATACATTTTAAGACATTTGTATGACAAATAAAATTTATGGCTTGAATTTTCTGGGAAAGAATTTTTACTTTCTCTACTACGTATAGTAAGTAGGGGAAGTATTGCATTCCACCCAAAAATTCGATACCGAGATTTCACCGGAAATACATGTTTTGAGACCCCCTGAATCCAAAAAAAAAACATTTTTGGAAAAATGTCCGTGTGTGTGTCTGTCTGTGTGTCTGTCTGTGAACAGCATAACTCGGAAACGAACAGTCGGATAGACATCAAACTTGGTATTTAGATTCAGTATCTTCCAGAGATGCGACACGAAGGTTTTCAAGAAAATCCCCCCACCCCAGATTACCCTTTACGTGGAACATTTTTCGAAAATTTTAATTTTCTCAAAAATGGCTCTAACGATTTTGATTAAAATATCATATGTTTAATATATTTTCATGAGAAATAAAATGTATATCTTGAATGTTCTGGGAATGTCTCCAAAAGTATTCTTCATTGTGAACGACTTTTGCATAACTGGTAAACCATAAGAGATAGACAAAATTTTACTACACAAAAATGTAGATCGCGTTAAAATACATAATTTATGTCATATACATTTTTTTTGAGTGAACCATTTTCTAGATATTGCTTGTTATTCCCCTAAAATTTTTTAATACTTATTTTCTCAAATGGGAATTCGTTATTAATTTTTTTGTCTTGGATATGCAAAGCGTATTAATCTGTGGCAAAGAGAATGGTGCTGCACCTAGCAACCAGCTATTAAGAGATATGTCTATGCTTAAAGGCTACTGTATTTCTATATTGCCCTTGTAAATATATATTCCCCTTACATCTATAAGCAATTTAGCAATAAGATAGAGTCTGCAAATGTTTATCTCGATTAACATGAAGTAGATGGAGAATAAGCGTTTGTAAAAATAGTTTGTACAAGAGTAGAGAAAGTCATGTGAGTGTAACACATCAGATTTTTTTGTCTGCTTTCCTTTCCTCATACTCAAAGTTTTACTGCCAGATAGCAGCATTGGTTTCCACACAATATTATGTAATCTGAGTTAGACCCCTTCTTCACTGGTTTTCCCAAGTATCTATTGATACACTATTTATTGAATTATATTTTATTACATTATCTAGATCCTGACTTAAATTTAAATGCTAGGTATTTAACATCATAATATAGCGGCAGATTAAGTTGGACTACACTCGAATATACCCAAACTTTCCTCTTGAACTGCGTTTCGGCAGGGAATTTCAAACACGAGTCAGGGCTTTAAATTCCCCTTAAAATGTGATTTAGCCTTTGACTTTTCGTTGAACGGCAGACCCGTTTTACATTAGAATGAGGCTGAACGTTTCATTTTCAAAACATTGCCATGAAATTAAGTAGATTAATATCTGTAAAATAATTACCCTCTGTCAGGGCAGGAAACAGAGAACTGTCGCAATGTAACGCGACTCCTAGTAGACAGCGAAGATTACTCTGTTACATAAGCTATGAAATAGATGCATATGGGAAGTAGCGGAACGGAGTTTTTGCAAGATGTACAAGCCTGTGTACACGAGCGATATTTCCCACATACTTTCCGCTTGCCCATGACAGCTATATCCTGCACCTTTAGACGTAATAAAGACTGGGAGATAGGCGTAGCAGATAATATTCTCTTTACAACTATTTCTGGACTTTTTCTCTTCACTTTATGAGGATGTCTGCTTCTCCGACGTATATTTTCCGTCTTCATCTGCGCCTAACTTCTTTGAACGAGACGAAGCCAAAAGAAAAACAAAAGATAACATCTTTGGAAGTGACGGTGTAATTCTTTTATCCTCTTTTCTAAAAACGATGTTGACCGTGGCTGATGTAGCAGTATTTTCTAAATAAAAACAACCATGTGGGTTTTGTTACAGCCGTGGAGAATCGCAGAGACTGTCCTTTTCACTGATTTCATCGTAAAATAGGCACCGTTACTTTCTGTTCACGCCTGTCTATCCATCACTGGTATTTTTAAAACCTCACGATCATGACTTGAAGCAGTAGAATTATAAGAAATATTCAACACTTCTGTGACACCTTACAGAGTTTTTGTAACACTTGACAGCTCTGTAAACAAACCAGAGACTCTATCTGGGGTCTACGATTAGAGTGCTAGCCCCCATGTCCTGCTCCCGGGTTCGATTTCTGCTGGAGAAACGAACCTTCCTTTAATAAAGATTGTTCAGTATTCACACTTTTAGGCTAGGAGAAGGTTAGGGAATGTTACTAATGAAAAAATCTGATGTGTTACACTCACATGACTTTCTCTACTCTTGTACAAACTATTTTTAAAATGCTTATTCTCCATATGCTTCATGTTAATCTTATTACTAATTGTAGATGCAAGGGGAATTGCTAGGCTTAAGCGATAGTCAAATATTTTAAGATCTGGTTGCTATGTGGAGTATTTCATTCTCTTTGCATTACCAGGACAAAAAAAATGAATAACGAATTTGACAAAAAAGTATAAGTATTGGTAAATTTAAGGGAATAACAAGCAATATCTCGAAAATGGTTCACCTAACAGAAAAAATATATAGGACATAAATTGTGTATTTTAACGCGATCTATATTTGTCGTGTATTAAAATTTTGTCTATCTCTTATGGTTTACCGGTTATGCAAACGTCGTTCACAATGAAGAATATTTTTGGAAACTTTCACAGAAAATTCGAGATATGCATTTCATTTGTCATGAAAATATCTTAAACATTGATATTTTAATCAAAATCGTTAGAGCCATTTTTGAGAAAATTAAAATTTTCGAAAAATGTTCCATGTAAAGGGTAATATGGAGTTGGGGGATTTTCTTGCAAACCTTCGTGTCGCATCTCTGGAAGATACTGAATCTAAATACCAAGTTTGGTGTTTATCCGACTGTTCGTTTCTGAGTTATGCTGTTCACAGACACACACACACGGACATGTTTCCAAAAATGCTTTTTTTGGATTCAGGGGGTCTCAAAACATGTATTTCCGGTGAAATATCGGTATCGAATTTTTGGGTGGAATACAATATTTTCCTATCTTACTATACATACGTGGTAGAGAAAGTAAAAAAAAAATCCGACCTCAGCAGGAGAGCGCTGAGGGAAAGCACTCTGACCATTTAACTACATTAACTGTCATTGGAAAATAATATACGCATGTGCACTTTGTGTCGTCATTCTCGATTACACCAAAACTGATACATTCCGGGTCCAAATTATAATTGTTAATACCCCTTTAACTGTATTCCTTAGGGCGCATAGTTTACACCCAACATAATCTTATCAGTTCTTACTTTCTGTACTGCATAATAAAATTTTATATTACCCAAAAATCCGATATCAAGATTTTACCGGAAATATGTTTTGAGGCCCCCTGAATACAAATAAAACATTTTTGGAAACATGTCCGTGTGTGTGTCTGTGAACAGCATAACTCAGAAACGAAAGGTCGGATAAACACCAAACTTCGTATTTAGATCAGTACCTTCCAAAGATGCGGCACGAATATTTTCAAGAAAATTCCCCCCCCCATCCCAGACTAGGGCCAACATGCACAATTTTGCAAAGCTTTTGATTTTCTAACAAAATTACACCCGGTTTTGATTGAAATACCGTATATTAAAGACACTTACATTACAAATAAAACGTATATCTATTTTGCATTTACTGGGAACAGCCTGTGAAGTCCACTTCATTTAGAAGAAAGTTTGTACATTCTTGTATAACTGGTAAACGTTAAACCATAGACGAAAACGCACTACACAAGTTTTTTTTGTGGCATAAGCCATTTCTGAGATATTCGTTATTAAAGATTCGAATTTTCATTCCTTGGTCATTCTCTTAAGTTCCCTCAACATTCAGTTGTTTCTCGCGATTGCCTGGAAACAGTATGGAATTTTAAGCTCAGCATATAACGTCCAGTTCTTAAACATTTGACTATCGCTGTTTGTAGCTATGTATATTTGATCTTTACATGTATAACAAAATGTGTAAAGCAACTATTTCTGCAAAAGCTAATTTGGATTAAAATGTAGTAGACAGAAAAATAAGCTTTAATAAGAATAGTTTTTATAATCCACTAATAAAAGTTAAAGGGTAGAGAAAGTCTTGTTAATGTATCAAATTAGAATTTTTTACTTTCTTTAGCACGTACAAGTAGGTAGAGAAGGTATTGCATTCCACCCAAAAATTCGATACCGAGATTTCACCGGAAATACATGTTTTGAGGCCCCCTGAATACAAATAAAGCATTTTTGAAAACATGTCTGTGTGTGTGTCTGTCTGTTTAACAACATAACTCAAAAGCAAAAATTTGGATAGATGCCAAACAATGTATTTAGTTTTAGTATCTTGCAAGGATGCGACACGAAGAATTTTAAGAAAATCTCCCACCCCAACTATCCTTAACATGGACACTTTTTCAAAACCTTTGATTTTATAAAAATTGGCTCTTACGATTTTCATTAAAATACCATATATTAAAGACATCTACATTACAAATAAAATGTATAGTTTGAATTTTCTGGGAATAGCCTGTGATGTGTACTTCATTTGGATGAAAGTTTGTACATTCTTGCATAACTGGTAAACGTTAAACCATAGACGAAAACGTACTACACAAAAAATGTAGATCCCTTTAAAACACACAATTTATTTAAAATAAGTTTTTTGTGTCATAAGGCATTTCTGAGATATCCGTTATTAAAGGTTCGAATTGTTCATTACATGGTCATTCCCTTGAAGACCTTTCAACATTCAGTTGTTTCTCCCGATTTCATAGAAACAGTATGGAATTCTAAGGCCAGCATATAGCGTTCAGTTCTTAAACATTTGACTATCACTGTTCTCTTTGTATCTACCTAATGTGTAACTTAGCTATTTAGTAAGAATAGTTTGTATACCCACTAATAACAATGGAGAGCAGGGAAAGTCATGTGAATGTATCACAGAAAAATCAAACTTTACTTCTTAAGTTTTACACACACTCAAACGCCCATGACCGAGGCGGATCTGGATCTGTAGTCCTTCAAGCAACGGAATACAAAATCTAAACGCTCTAGTGACTATGGCATAGATTGGTAGCTGACATCTCAGTTAGTGTATGACGGAGTTAAGAATATTAGTTCTAGACGGCGAGTTTATCGAAAGCGTAGTTTTAAGATAACTTTTGCAAATATTAACAATACCTATAATAAAAAGCGTTTTAGAACATGTAGCTTCACGCTATAAATAAATTAAAAAACAACGATTTCTTCGTTTGTTTTTAAAAACGAAATGTAAAAAACCTTCAGCCGTAAGTAGAGATGGGAAAAACTTATATCATAGCGTGGATTTTAATATAGAGTGTAAAAGTAATATGATAACAGGACTCGGTGGTAGATAGGTGTGTTACATGTAACCATATGTTTTTAGTAAACAAGGCTAGAGAGCTCCGAAACGGGAAGGTGATGGCTGTAGGTAAACAAACGTGAACAATGGTAGTCTTGTACACAAATCCATAGTACACTGAGATACTTATCTACAGAAAGGCCCGAAGGAATGCAAGAGCGGCTTGTCGGCTCCATCAACAACTTTACCTCAACAGGCGCCACTCAGCCCACACCATGTTTTCAAGATTGGAGTGGCATTTAAATAAAACAGACAGTTTACAACTCCCCTGTGAACGTACACGGACATGCTAGAATTTGATCTCTTCCCAAGAGTTCGACATCACATAGCTAGGTGATGCACAAAATATATCGAAGTTTGATCACCTTCAATAATTGATTAATATGTTATTTGTTTTCTTGCAGTATTTCAGTTTTTTTTCTTTCTTACTTTTGTGAGCCGTTGAAGAGTTTTATTAGCCCCACGTTTTGGGCGCCAATTTGAAGAAGTTATGTTGTTGTATTGAAGGAGTTGTATTATATTTCAACTGTTGGGGAACCGAACTTGAAATTCGTTGCAACCACACGTATAGTACCCGCTTTCCGGTAGCCTTTGCCCTAAGTGTACTTTCAGGTGGCCCTTGTCCCAAGTTTAAAAATATTAACTTTGTAATTTGACTGTTTCTTTAAATATTATATATTTATGCTTGCCTCGGCTGCGTCAGTATTATTATTAGAGACATGGATGTCTTGTCAGGGTTGTGGTGCGACAAGAATGTAGGCTTACACTATAATTTTACTTCACTCCGTTTATTAATGCTTGACACGATTTAAATAACACTTCGCTGATATAGAGAGCTGTGAGGTTCTTTTTATTAATTAATTACACTTTTAACACGTAAACTTATTTTTCGTCTCACACGAATACATATTATATTTCTTGAGGACACTTTTTGCGTCTGGTTAGTAACGCTGTCTGCAGGCAATTGAACTCTAAATTTGTAAAATTTTCTCCTTTTCAGTTTCTGATTGGCTAATCCTACTCCTATAGAATACCTTCATTTAACTAAAGCTTTTTCTGGTTGTTGATTGGCTATTTTATAAACTGTCACAAAAATTATATTATTGTTGCTCCAATAATGACTAGTAGCATTATTAAACATTCTTATTCATTATTGCCTCAAGGTTACCTCATTGTTAGCAACTTTTAACCTATTATTCTCACAGCTCCTATATTATTAAATTACGTAATACATTCACATGACATTATTGAACATGTATACAATAGTATACAATAATATAAACATATAAACAAATATAATGACTGTAATATACACTTTTATATATCGTTACATACACATATTGCTTTAAGGCGGGCTGTTATTGAATCTATATTTTATATAATTACACCGAAATCATTTACAGCCTCACCGTACTGCCTACATTCTCCTCTATTGTCCCTAACACGTACATAAACGTATTTGGACAAGGTTTATTAATAAAGTATGTTCACATGTCATCCATCTACATGCCACCGAGCAGTGACATGTGTATGCATTCTGTATACAAGACAGTACAGAAAAATGAAGTAGCTATGGTTCGGTAATGAGTGAACAAAATCGTGTGAGTGTTACAAGGCATTTTTACTTCCTCTAGCACGTACATAGTAGATAGAAAAGGTATTGCATTCCAGCCAAAAATGTGATACAGAGATTTCAGCGGAAATAAAAAGTTGAGTAAAAACTTTTTAGAAAAATCTCCGCGTGTGTGTGTCTGTGAACAGATAACTCAAAAGCGAGATGTCGGATAAATAAACTTGTATTTAGATTCAGCACCTTCCAAAGATGCGACACAAAGATTTTGAATTAAATCCCCCCACCACAAACTACTCTTTACGTGGTACATTTTTATAGATTTTTAATTTTCTAAAAATGACTAATGATTTTGATTAAAATACCATACATTAAAGATTTATATGACAGATAAAGTGTATATCTTCAATTCTCTGGAATACCCTATAAAGCCCTCTTTATTCGGAAGGAATTTTGTATAAACGTTCTGGTAAACGTTAAGCGATAGACGAAAACGTACTACACCAAAAATGTAGATCCCCTTAAAGCACACAATTTATTGTATATAACTTTTTTGTAGCAGTAGCCACTTCCGAGATATCCATTATTGATGGTTCGTTTTGTTCAATACTTTGTCATTCTTTTAAAGTCTTGCTTTTAAGTTGTTTCTCGCAATTGCATGGAAACTATGGAATTTTAAGGCCAGCATATGGCGTTCATTTCTTAAACATTTAACTATCGCTGCTCCCTTTGATTATAATGAAGTAGATAGAAAAATAAACTTTCCTTAGAATAAAGATAGAGTGTAGAGAAAGTTATGTGAATGTAACATCAGATTTTTTCATCCAGTCTCTGCGATATTTCAACTTTACATCGACAGGCCAAGTAAGCAAAGTTGCACCTTGTCGAAAGCGTTGTTTTGATACAGAGTGTACCGCACATGTCGCTCCGTGTCGCGTCGACTCAGGACTAGATCGCCATCTCGACACTGGCATTGCCCTTACCTGCATTCTTCTCCCAGGCTTTTTAATTGCCGTCGCCTCGCCGCCGGTGGTGCGCTGCCTGCCGCTTCTCAGAAGCGATGCTCATCTTTCCAGTACAGGTACTTTTTGGCTAACTACCCCGATCGTTCGGAGGAATCTAATATCGACATGGCACGCTTTTGCAAACGTCCCATTACTTACGCCCCACACGCGGCTGTTAAATGTCCGCTGCAGGTCATAAAACGAGCAAACTTTGAGGATGAGTGTCGTACAACTGCATGGACAATCACTGTTTAGCATACGACCAATTAAGTGCAGCTCCGCAAGGCATCGCGATTTCTTTCAGCAGGCGCTGCGCTTACGAAGATTAAATCATTTGGGACCCTAACTTGCTCCGTCCTGGGACTTACAACGATTCTGAATAATTTCGTATTCGATTAGAACGCTTTTAGGTGCGTTTACTTCAGAAACTTCCCCCAAACCTTCGAGAGGCAGATATTCCAAAATAATCTACATCAGGGAGATAAAGGTCAGTACACCGGCTTCCATCTATGCTTTGGGAGGAATTCTACTGGCCTCAGACTGGAGGATCTACCTGTTTTTTTTAATCATCAACATTGACTTTGTCCCCTTCAAAGTACTCCCTCTCAGATATAACACACTTGTGCCAGAGTTTTTTCCAATCTTGGAAGCTTCGTTATGGTGTTCAGCTCCTTAGCGATTCTGTTTTATCTCATCAATGGTGGCAAAACGTCGTCCTTTCATGGTTCTCTTCAGCCTCGGGAATAGAATGAAGTGGCGAATACGGTGACTGAGGCAGCAAAACGGTTTTGGTTTTTACCAAAAAGTCATGAACAAGCATTAAGGTGGTTTTGCCACAATTCTGTCGTTTTCTTCGGATTGCTTAACACAAACGGCGCATAACTTCCAGGTAGTGTTCCTTATTGACCGTACCACCATAAGGTAGGAACTCCTGATGCACTATTTCATTGTAATTGAAGAAAACAGTGAGAAGAACCTTCACATGAGATCGAACTTGTCGAATATTTTTCGGTCTTAGCTCTTCAGGCAGTTTCCATTGGGACGATTGTGCCTTAGTTTCGACGTCATACCCATATAGCTATGTTTCGTCACTGTTACAACCTTCTTTAGAAGTTCTGGATCGTTTTCGACTTCATTCAGCAATTCCTGGGCGATGTCTACGCGACGTCGTTTTTGGTCGAAATTCAACAATTTCGGAACCAACTTTGCTGCTATACGTTTCATGACCAAAACATCCGAGAAAATTGCTTGACATGTGCCAAAGGATTTGCCGACATCATCAGCAGCCTCTCTGATGGTGATTCGGTGATTTTTCAGGACCATTTTCTTTACTTATTCCACATTGTCGTCAGTAATTGATGTGCTAGTGCTTCCAGGGCGGTCGTCGTCTTCAACGTCTTCTCGACCCTCTTTGAAACGCTTATACCACTCGTAAACCCTTGCATTAGTCATAGTAGATTTGCCAAGAGCCACAGTCAACATTTCGAATGCGATGCCGCACTTTATTCCGTTTTTCAAGCAAAATTTAATGCAAATTCTTTGATCTATCATCATTTTCGAAAATGAAAATTCATCGAGCACTCGAAAACACTGTTATTCGACTGTGAAATACAAACTAAATATTCAAAACAGCTGAAAATGCAAACATACATCAGGAACATGTCCATCAACAAGATAAAACAAAAGTTTTGAACAGCGGATGTATAAAGGTCGCGAAATTAAAAAATTCCCGATATTTTTTTTATCACACCTCAGATGTATAACAAGGAAGAGGTGCGTGTATGTGTTTACCTTTTCGCGCATGCAGTGGCGTCCTGTTTTACAGTTCTAGATTATTCAAAAATGAATATATAACTTTGAGCAATAGCTCTGCACATTTCTCCATGAAAAAGTATTTTAATGGCAGCATAATGTAAAACTCAAATACATACTTTTTGCTTTCAAATAGTTTACTTTACTGGACATTACTTTAATAAACTGCCCAATATCTGATTAGCCACCTAGGCACTGAATTACTCGTCCCCTCTGGGAACACTGTCATGAAATGTGGGAATATTTGCGTTTAGAGCCAGAGTTCTTCCAGTACCTAGGTGACTCAGTGGATAGGTGGCTAAATCAGGTATTACAAAAGAATGAAAATTAGACAGATTAATAAAATAATGTCTAATAAATATGTCTTCTTTGAGAGTAAAAGGTATAACTTACTTCAGTTTTACATTATGTTGTGGCTAAAAGTAGATACTTTTTCATTGAGAAATTGTGGAAAACAGTGTTTTATTTGGTTGTATATTTAGATTGTACAGATGACTCCAATAATGTCTAGTAGGGGAAAGTCCCTATATTGAACCACATAAGCCTAAATAGTAAACAAAAATTATCATTTCAAATCAAAATTTTCAGAAACACAAGCGTTAAAGTGACAAATCCTTGCACTATAAATATCCTAAACACAATTTAAAATTAATACAATTATCAATTAAATAACATTTAAAAAGTGAGATGGTGTAAATCGGTTCAAATTAGGAACGCGGTCCTTAAATTGAACCACCCGTATCTTAAAATGAACCACATACTTTTAAGTTTAAAAGTATTTTTATTAATACAAAATACACACATTTTATTGTACATTCAAAACAAATGTCTATCAGCAACAAAAGTAGAGCCCAAAATTTTGATAAGAATAGAAATTTTCTTGAACATTTTGAATATTTATATAATGACAATCACTTGGTTTTGGAATAGGTATTATTTGTAAATATAGAGTTTTTACTAATTTTTACTCTCATACAAGAGAGTCCAATTATATTCAGTTTTCAGAATAAAACACTTTCTTCTTGGCACTATTTTTTGCACACTTTTGGTGAAGCTATATTCTACAACTCATACCTGGATCATGTCCATTTCAGACAATTCACATGTTCATGTCATCCACTGTTTTTATCATGTTTTTTTTTAACTTAGCATATTATGTGGATACTTATTCACACGATATACTATTCGCAGTTGAGCAATCCTAGAACTTCAATAGGCTTCCTAAATTGGACCAGTTCAATATAGGGTTGAAACAGTGGTTTAATTTACGAGCCACGCCATTTTGGAAGCTTTAGCAAGTATGTGACAAGGAAAGACTATGCTTGAACAAACGTATGCATGAATATTGTTGCTAAATAAACACTTTATAACATGTAATATATATATATATATATATATATATATATATATATATATCATCTCAAAGTTATCTAATTGGTCGTATAAGCTTAGCTAGATGAGTCAAATATTACTTCTGAAGCACCAAAAACACACAACACTACATATAACTGAAATCACAGCTCAGTATGCAAAGTCGACAACTCCAAGCATTCATAGCTGTACACGCCACGCTTCTGCTAGGATTATGGTGCCATTTGTGGAACAATTTGGAAAATATCGGAGCGGTTCAATTTAAGAGGCGGTTCAAATTAGGGACCTTTCCGCTAAATGAGTCCTCTTTGACAGTAAAAAGTATAACTTACTTCAGTTTTACTTTATATTGAAATAATTACTTTTTCGTTGAGAAATCGTGCTAAACAATGTTTTATTTAGTTGTATACTTAGGTTGAACATATGACTCCAATAATGGAGAGTAAAAAGTATAATTCAACTCAGTTTTGCATTATGTTGTCGTAAAACACTTTTTCTTTGAGAAATTGTGCAAAACAGTGTTTTATTTAGTTGTATATTTAATTGGACAGATATCTCGAGTAAATGTGTCCACTTTGAGAGTAAAAGGTATAACTCACTTCAGTTTTGCATTATGTTGTCGTTAAAGATGCTTTTTCATTGAGAAATTGTGCAAATAGTGTTATGTTTAGTTGTATGTTTACATTAGACAGATGATTCCAATAATGTCTGGTAAATGTCTTTTTTCGTGGAGATATTGTGCAAAACACGGTTTTATTTACTTATATATTATTTTAACATGGTTATTATAAGTGATGAATAATAAGTTATTGCTCAAAGTTATATACTCATATGTGAATAATCTAGAACGCTGCACGTAAAAGAGTGCGCCACTGTATGCGCGAAAAAGTAAAAAGATACACGCACTTCCTCCTTACTACTCACCTGTAAAGGCCAGTAGAATGACTCCTAAAGTTGCGGGGACCGCAGAAACGCAAGCCAGTGATGATTTTCATTGCACAGGAGGAATTAGGAATTCAGTGTGATGACAGAGGGAACAAACAAATCGATTCACAAGCACCTTTAAGTATAGAGGTTACAATTTACGAGGGGTTACTCTAGTAAAACTTCGACATTTTGCTACCATTATTGGATAAGTACTAGAATCTGGTGATATTCGGGTTAGGCTTCATTCATAACCAGCAGGTCCTCCGCAAATACCCACTTGTCGCATGTATTGGGAAGGTTAGTTATATTGATATGTTACGTTGGCGCCCTGCTTTTGTATTCACTGGTGTTCAAGCTTTGCTCGCCGACCATTTAGTCACCAATTGACGCACTGATTATAATATAAATAATATTACTATGTATATTAGATAGTTATACTCATGTTATAGTTATATTAATTAGGCTAATTATAGAAGCATTTAATTATGAATTATTATTATTATTAGGTTATTATTAATTCTTAAGTCTTAACTTTACAGTTAATTAGAAATTAAAATTGTTTTCTCAATTTTTGGAGTAAGCGTTGTCTGTTTGTGTGAGGTTTTGTGCTCAGAAGAAGAAGATCTGCTTAGAAAAAAGTCTGATGTATTACACTCACATGACTTTCTCTGCTCTTCTACAAACTATTTTTACAAACGCTTATTCTCCATATGCTTCATATATTCAATCCAACAACATTGTTATAATAATTGAAGAGGTATTTAATCTAACAATCTCTCACTCAAATAGAGATATCGAGATGTTAATCTTATTGCTAATTTTCTTGTGGATGCAAGGGGAATTAGTAGGCTTTAAGCTATAGTCAAATATTTTAAGAGCTGGTTGCTATGTGGAGTATTCTATTCTCTTTGCATTACCAGGACAAAAAAAATGAATAACGAATTTGAGAAAAGTATAAGTATTAGAGAATTTAAGGGAATAACAAGCAATATCTCGAAAACGGTTCACTCAACAAAAAACATGTATATGACATAAATTGTGTATTTTTTGTGTAGTAAAACTTTGTCTATGTCTTATGGTTTATCAGTTATGCAAAAGTCGTTCACAATGAAGAATACTTTTAGAGACATTCCCAGAAAATTCGAAATATACATTTCATTTGTCATGAAAATATCTTAAACATATGATATTTTAATCAAAATCATTAGAGCCGCTTTTGAGAAAATTAAAATTTCCGAAAAATGTTCCATATAAAGGGTAATCTGGGGTGGGGGGATTTTCTTGAAAACCTTTGTGTCGCATCTCTGGAAGATACTGAACCTAAATACCAAGTTTGGTGTTTATCCGACTGTTCGTTTCAGAGTTATGCTGTTCACGGACACACACATGGACATGTTTCCAAAAATGCTTTTTTTGGATTCAGGGGGTCTCAAAACATATATTTCCGGTGAAATCAGGTATCTAATTTTTGGGTGGAATACAATACTTACCCTACTTACTATACGTAGTAGAGAAAGTAAAATAAGACAGAAATTTAATTGTTTGGTTTAGGTAAGTAGCCGAAATCATATTAATAAGCTGTTCTTTATACTATTACAGTACGGTAATTTGCGGCACTTAATAGCATATGCATGTTGTATAAATGTGTGCATTCAGTGCTTAATTTAACACTTAAGGTGCATCCAGGATATAGAATCAGAGATTATGGCGGAAAAGGAAGGTGATGACCAAAACTTTGCACAGAAGAGAACAATATTACAGAGGTGGACCAATTAAGTTGAGACTGCAACATCTCCAAAACTAACCGTTGTAGAAAGAAATGTCTTGAATAAAAATTGCTTGATATTATGGGGGAAAGTAAATGTCATTAGTCGTGTTGTATTTGAAGGACATTTGGAGGTGGTGATCACTTTCGGGTCAATTTAATTTGACCCTAATTGTAGGTTCCTATTTAAAAATTTAAATTGACCCTAAAATGACTATTATAATATCCTCCAAACATAACACGACTAATGGCAATTACTTTCCCCCATAATATCAAGCAACTTTTATTAAAGACATTTCTTTCTACAACGCTTAGTTTTGGAGATATTGTACAGTCTCAACTTAAATAGTCCACTATGCTATGACAATCATTGAGCAGAAGACCATATAATGCGTCTTTTGTAAACAGGTTGTCTGGTGATTTCTCTTGTTATATCGGTGTTTCAGAAATACTTTTACAAACTTCGGGTATAGGTTCCTCACACCAAAAGAAGGAAAAACGTTCATATGAACATATGTCCCGTAATCCTTGGTTTTCGCGTTATTCCTGTCACAATGAAAGTGTGAGTTCAATGGCCTTCGGGGTCCAACCTCAAAACTTCATTTCTCTGTGCATTCATAGAAGGCGTTGACCCATTGCACTACTACGGTAGATGACGAAGTGTTGCCATGGAGACTTGTTTATGTTTGTCATTAGTCTGTCTTCAACGTTTCAATTGTGTACATGTAGTGAGTTAACTGCACGTGTTTCCTTCCACCATGACTGGATATTCATTTCGTGAACATGAATCTACCATGACCGATGGATAGGCAGAGTAGGACCAGTTCCATGGCCTACACGTTCTTCCTATCTCAATCCTGTGGAGTCTTACCTCTGGGGGCATCTTAAATCATTGGTTTATGGAGCAGCCATCCCGGATGCAGAAACGCTTCATCGACGTGTCATGGAAGCCTGCGAAACCATTCGACACCATCCCGGAGTTTTTGACAGGGTGCGACATTTCATGACTCGACGAGTACAGGCATGCATAGAAGCAAGAGGAGGACATTTCGAGCATTTATTATGAGTTTTGTATGTTATAAGTGTACCACTGTGTTGAACACCTCCTAACGAGAAAACAAAGGATTATGGGACATATGTTCATATGAACCTTTGTCCTTCTTGTGGAGTAAGGAGCCCACACCCAAAGTTTGTAAAAGTATTTCTGAAACATCCTGTATACTTAGTGACTCAAGTTAAAACGTTGACCGCCCTGACAAGCGGCATCAGCCACCTTTGTTTTTAGTATCCTGAGTTATGCTGCATTCCCTATAGATATGCCTGTCCCGTGCTGTGAATATCGTAGCACCTATCCGTGACATTGTCCGTGCTACTGTTATGCATTCAACCTTGACACCACTGATCTAGATGTTTCAACACAGAGAATTTCTCACAAGCTCATAAATACCATTTTCAGTGGTGTCCTTGGTACCCACTTCGATGTTGGCGAAGCACCGGAATGTTTATAAGGTTTGGTGTGAATTCGCTTTTAAATGATCTCATAAATACAAAATGAACCAAAATGAGGTCGATGAGGCAAATGGTCCTTTACAACCTACGTGTTTGTTACACAGTCCGACCATTTAAAATGAGACGTAGCATCGTCAGGTAGAAACCACAAACTTCTATTGATAAACATGCGATGGAAATCTTTTGTCATATTTTTGTTTAAGGCAACTTTATGTTTTTGATAGAAGTTTCAACATTTTAATTCTTTTCATTTTCTAATAATTAGTCTCAATCGACGTATGACATACCGTTTTTATATTTCAGAAGAAGATTTTAATCTCGGGACGAGATTAGTAACCGGTTATGGCGACTTACC
This sequence comes from Deroplatys truncata, assembly GCA_030765065.1. NCBI lineage: Eukaryota > Metazoa > Arthropoda > Insecta > Mantodea > Mantidae > Deroplatys > Deroplatys truncata. The sequence goes on along the minus strand of CM060988.1, from coordinate 155,359,285 downwards.
CAGATAAGGCTTATTCCGGGGTTTTCTTTATCCTGAGAAGACGAATGTCAAGTAATATAATAAAAAAAAGCCTGATGTATTACACTCACATGACTTTCTCTACTCTTGTACAAACTATTTAACGCTTATTCTCCATATGCTTCATATTAATCGAGATATCGAGATGTTAATCTTAATGCTAATTTTCTTGTAGGCGCAAGGGGAATCTAGGCTTTAAGCGATAGTCAAATATTTTAAGAGCTGGTTGCTATGTGGAGTATTCCATTCTCTTTGCATTACCAGGACAAAAAAAATGAATAACAAATTCCCATTTGACAAAAAGTATAAATATTGGAAAATTTAAGGGAATAACAGGCAATATCTCGAAAATGGTCCACTCAACAAAAAAAATGTATATGATATAAATTGTGTATTTTAACGCGATCTACATTTTTTGTGTAGTAAAATTTTGTTTATCTGTTATGGTTTACCAGTTATGCAAAGTCGTTTACAATGAATGCTTTTAGAGACATTCCCAGAAAATTCGAGATATACATTTCATTTCTCATGAAAATATCTTAAACATATGATATTTTAATCAAAATCGTTAGTCATTTTTTACAAAATTAAAATTTTGAAAAATATTCCATATAAAGGGTAATCTGGGGTGGGGGATTTTCTTAAAAACCTTCGTATCGCATCTCTGGAAGATACTGAACTTAAATACCAAGTTTGGTGTTTATCCGACTGTTCGTTTCTGAGTTATGCTGTTCAAAGACACACACACACGGACATGTTTCCAAAAATGCTTTTTACTTTCTCTACTACGTATAGTAAGTAGGGGAAGTATTGTATTCCACCCAAAAATTCGATACCGTGATTTCACCGGAAATACATGTTTTGAGACTCACTGAATCCAAAAAAAGCATTTTTGGAAACATGTCCGTGTGTGTGTCTGTGTCTGTCTGTGTGTCTGTGTGTGTCTGTGTGTCTGTGAACAGCACAACTCAGAAACGAACAGTCGTATAAACACCAAACTTGGTATTTAGGTTCAGTATCTTCCAGAGATGCGACACGAAGGTTTTCAAGAAAATCCCCCCACCCCACACTACCCTTTACATGGAACATTTTTCGAAAATTTTAATTTTCTCAAAAATGGTTCTAACGATTTTGATGAAAATATCATATGTTTAAGATAATGTCATGAGAAATGAAATGTATATCTCGAATTTTCTGGGAATGTCTCCAAAAGTATTCTTCATTGTGAACGACTTTTGCATAACAGGTAAACCATAAGAGAGAGACAAAATTTTACTACACAAAGAATGTAGATCGCGTTAAAATACACAACTTATGTCCTATACGTTTCTTTTGTTGAGTGAACCGTTTTCGAGATATTGTTTGTTATTTCCTTAAATTTTCCAATACTTATACTTTTTCTCAAATTCGTTATTCATTTTTTTTATGTCCTGGACATGCAAAGAGAATGGAATGCGCCACATAGCAACCAGCGTTAAAATATTTGACTATCGCTTAAAAGCTACCGTATTTCCCTTGCATCTACAAGAAAATTACCAATAAGATTGACATCTCGATATCTCGATTAACATGAAGCATATGGAGAATAGGCGTTTGTAAAAATAGTTTGTACAAGAGTAGAGAAAGTCATGTGAGTGTAACACATCAGATTTTTTAAAAATGTATTTAAATATGCATAAAAGTATTGAGCCTACAGTGATAAAACATTGTACGCCAAAATTGAGAGGAAGTTACATTTATATGACTGTACAAAAAACTAAAAATGTCATGTTTTCTCCATTTAATTTCCCCTTAATTACTTTCTCTACTACGTATAGTAAGTAGGGGATGTATTGTATTCCACCCAAAACTTCGACACAGAGATTTTACCGGAAATATATGTTTTGAGACCTCCTGAATCCAAAAAAAAAGCATTTTTGGAAACGTGTTCGTGTGTGTGTCTGTGAACAGCATAGCTCAGAAATGAACAGTCGGATAAACACCAAACTTGGTATTTAGGTTCAGTATCTTCCAGAGATGCGACACAAAGGTTTTCAAGAAAATCCCCCCACCCCAGACTACCCTTTACATGGAACATTTCTCGAAAATTTTAATTTTCTTTGAAATGGCTCTAACGATTTTGATTAAAATATCATATATTTAAGATACTTTCATGGTAAATAAAATGTATGTCTTGAATTTTCTGGGAATGTCTCCAAAAGCATTCTTCATTGTGAACGACGTTTGCATAACAGGTAAACCATAAGAGATAGACAAAATTTTACTACACAAAAAATGTAGATCGCGTTAAAATACACAATTTATGTCATATACCTACATTTGTTTTTGAGTGAACCATTTTCGAAATATTGCCTGTTATTTCCTTAAATTTTCCTATAATTTTTCTCAAATGGGAATTCGTTATTCATTTTTTTTATGTCCTGGACATGCAAAGAGAATGGAATGCTCCACATAGCAACCAGCTCTTAAAGCATTTGACTATGGCTTAAAACCTACCATATTCCCCTTGCATCTACAAGAAAATTAGCAATAAGATTAACATCGTGATTAACATGAAGCATATGGAGAATAAGCGTTTGTAAAAATAGTTTGTACAAGAGTAGAGAAAGTCATGTGAGTGTAACACATCAGATTTTTTTTTTTACTTATAACATATCCTTTAATAACATACGATTTCCATTGGATAATGGAAAGTAAGACGGTCACGGTCAAAAAATTCCAGCAGTAAACCAGAGACTTCCTGCAACGAGACATAAATCATTTTGTTTCACAGCTGGATAGTGTCTCAACAGGTGCGCCAGTGCTGCCCGTTCACTGTTATTGAGCATTTATACCAGGTGCTCAGTGTTTAATACCTTACCCATGTACCGGATTATTGATGGTGCTATATACCGTTTATAGCAATAAATGACAGTTATTGCACATGGAGAATAATAAGAAGCAAACAATCTTCAGCAGAATTTCAGAATCTGTACTAGGTTTTCATTAACTATACTATTATGTTTATGCTGATAGTACCTATTTCATAGTTCATACGAGGTGTTTTGTCTAATCTGCACTGTCACCCTCGAAGCAGTCTCCTTGAGAGTTGATACACTTGTTCCAGCACTTCTGTCACTGCTGGAAGCACCTCTGGAAGTCCTCTCCCTTTCAACATGTTCAGAGCCTTCTGCGATCCGCGATGGATGACATCAATGTCCTCAAAACGGTGTCCTCGGAGCCGCATTTTAAGTTGCGGGAAAAGAAAAAAGTCCGCTGCTGCCAAATCTGGGGAATAGGCGGATGGGGAACAGTATTCATCCTATTTTTATCCAAAAATTGGCGAACACAAAGGGCTTTGTGCGCGGGCGCGTTGTCATGATGCAGGAACCACTCACCACTCCTCCAATTCTCCGGCCGTTTGCGTCACACATTCTCCCTTAATCTTTGCAGCACTTGTTTGTAGAACACTTGATTCACTGTTTGACCCTGTGGCACAAATTCCTTATGTACAATGTCTTTAATGTCTAAAAACACAATCAGCATTGACTTCACTTTGGATCGAACTTGTCTGACCTTTTTCGGGCGTGGAGATGAAGGACTCTTCCATTGTGAAGATTGTTGCTTCGTTTCTGGATCGTACGCATAAATCCATATTTCATCACCAGTAATAATTTTCTCCGTAAACTGCGGGTCATTTTGTAGCTGTTCTTTAAGATCTGTGCAGGCAATCACACGGCTTACCTTTTGGTCATTTGAAAGCAGGCGGGGCACGAACTTGGCGGCAATTCTTCTTATGTCCAAATTGTCTTTCAAAATGCTTTGATCACTTCCAAAGGAGAGTCCTAATGAGTCAGAAAGTACTCTTATTGCAATGCGCCTATCATTTAAGACCATTTCCCTCACCTGTTTTATATTTTCATGAGTTTTGCTGGAACAAGGTAGCCCTGAACGATATCGGCATCTTTAACTGTCACACCACTTTTAAATTTCGAAAACCGCTCAAATGCTTGAGTTTTGCCCATAACGTCCTCCCCATAAGCTGTTCTTAGATTTCATGGCTTCTGTTGCAGTTTTACCGAGTTTAAAGTAAAATTTGATGTTCGTTCTTTGTTCGTAATCTGACATTTTTGCTACGCGGAAAATCGCAGCACTTGCAAAACACGTGTTCACTTCAGAGCGTCTAACTCGTCACTGCATGGCCACAGGAAGTCACGTGACCTCTCATTTTTATCGGGAAGGAACGCTGCACGTCTAGGTAGGAATTAAAGAAATCTCAAGGTTAGCATTGTTGTGAAGCCATTCCGGAAACTTTGATCACACCTCGTAGTCTTACCAATAAGAATGTTGCAAATTAAATAATATATTCATCTAGAAAAACACCTGTTGTCATAAAGAAATCACTATAAGGTAATTTTTAACTTTTAACGAAGACGAACATGGACTTTAAAAATGAGCAAATAACTAAAAGTTATTACATTCATATTTGATGTCAACTAATATCTTTATTTGTAAAAAACTATATATTTTTAAGCTTCTTTAGTCTATACGATTCTTGCTGTAGCATAGCAACGTCCTAACTATTGGATTATATTAACTTAGAATTTTCTGCGCTAGATGGCGGGATCCCTTCGCTTCACAGTTTGTTCATAAATGTGTAAATATTTAGGCTAAGTTGGCAGATCATAACAATAAATGTAATACTAACTGTCTAAAAGCATTATTGTTACACATCATAAGCAAACCCAAACCCGATGCCTTTCAGATTTTGTTTTAAAGCACAAACTTTCAAATTCGTTATTCTCCATCAGAAAATGGAAATGATGACGTCTGAGATTATAAGTATAGACCTAAACTTTTGTTTTGTCGGAACACTTACAGAATCTTCAGCTCCACTTGCAAATACTGTATTCTGCTCAGGTATGCGTTTCTTTTCTTTGTTTGTTTCTTTCTCTTTTTAAATCGTGTCTTTTGAGAGTCTCAACCTACACAGTGTTAAATGTGAAATGTTGAATCTTAATTTTCTAGTCCTCTTGTTTTCTTACGTATCTGTAAGTTTAAAATACTATCCATGGTGCAACTTTTGTTATATTTATTCCATGTTTTCAGTACAGGTTCTGATACGGAAACGATAAATGGCAATTTTGAAGTCGTTTACTTTACCTGCTTGGTTGTTGATTCTTCTGCTGTCATGATCTCGCAGCTCGTTCTGTTTTCTTGTGCGCCAGCAGTGGTAAGTTATGAGATCTTTCCCTCAGGGTATGCGTAGACGTATTGTTAAAGGATAACACCAGTTTAAATTGAATGAGAAGTTTATTATGAACTAATATTTGAGTTCTTGAATTGAGTTTCCAACGTTTGGAGTCAGGAAATAGACTGACTCTGAATTGTAGCACTCGAAACTATGACAATAGAGTTATTATGCATGCTAACTTCTGCAGTATCAAAGTTACGTTTGTAAAATAACTGTTTTCACAATGAAAGAAATAGTAGTGTAACTTATTAGTTAAAATGTTACTCAGAAAGATCCCTCGCGATAGCCGCGAAATCATACTCTCACAAGAGTGTCACTAGGCGCATAAAATCACACACGTAAGTACCGCTGACGATACCAGCAAGAGACTAACTCTCTGATTTAGATGCTCACCTCCATATTACTTGAGCGACGCCTACATTAGAATTAATCCACCAAACTATTATTTCACGCCCGGACCAATATTCACCTCACTTCATGGTTACTAGGGGCCCTGGCTAGAATTTCAGAATTACCTTTCACTTCTCTCTTTCAGAATTTCTGCCTACGTGACTGTATAAGCGTACCGAACTATAACCTAACTGCTTTCTCAGAAATCCTTAAGCTAATGTGTTGTCCATTCGGCTGATAGTAATGACTTTCGTTACAAGGCTCGGTAATTATCTTGTCTTTGCAGACAAACATTTCAACTGAAGTTTGTTATATTATACATTGATTTAATATACGGAAATTATTTATTGCAATTATTTTTCTATTTTATCACTTCTTTGAAGATTAAAGAAGGGAGATAATGGTCCTCTTAATATCCAGTATAGTTTTGGATTTAGCATTTGTATAACTAATGTCATCGATTTTTAGAAAAGTAATTACTTTAAAGTGAGCAATTAGTTTTTACATGAAAAGTTCCAATGTTCAACAAAATTTAATATTTGATGTAAGGAGCAATATTCCAGGGATAGCATGGAAACTTTAAAACGTTAAATTTTATATTCCTCCTTTTATTATGTTTCATCATGTGGAGCATTTCACATGTGAATAGATTTCCTTTTCTTACTTTCTCTACCACGTATAGTAAGTTGGCGAAGTATTGCATTCCACCCAAAAATTCGATATTGAGATTTCACCGGAAATGCATGTTTTTAAGTCCCTTGAAACCCAAAAGAAGGTATTTTTATAAAAAGGTCTGTGTGTTGTCTGTGAACAGCATAATCCAAAAACGAAAAGTCGGAAATAACAAACTTGGTATTTAGGTTCCGTATCTTTCAAAGGTGCGAGACTAAGATTTTCGAAAAAAACCTACCCCAGACTACCCTTTATATGGAACATTTTTCGAAATTTTTTATTTTTGAAAAATGGCTAACGATTTTGATTAAAGTGTCATATGTTTAGGATATTTTTATGTCAAATGAAATGTATATCATTAATTTTCTGGGAATGTCCCCAAAAGACCTTAACTGACTTTTGCTTAACTGTAAACCGTAAGAGATAGACAAACGTTTACTACATAAAATGTAGATATCGTTGAAGCACACAATCTATGTCGTACATTTTTTTGTCGAGTAAACCATTTCAGAGTTATTCCTTGCTATTTGTTTGTACTCTCCAATACTTATACTTTTCCTCATGAAAATTCGTTATTCATTTTCTTATATCCTGAACAAGCACAGAGAATAGAATACTCCACATAGCAACCAGCTCTTAAAGCATTTGACTATCGCTTAAATCCTGCCATACTCCCCTTGCATCTACAAGAAAATTAGCAATAAGATTAACATGAACTAGATGGAGAATAAGCGTTTGTAAAAATAGTTTGTATGATAAGAGTAGAGAAAATCGCGTGAGTGCAACACATAACATTTTTTAAAATGTATTTTCTTAGAAAGCTAGGTACTTAGGATAATGAAACTTAATTTTGTGCTAAAATATGTTGAACACATTTCGGATAACGTGGTTAAACTACCGTCTAAGTCCCGTCATTGTTTTTCATATGTTTAGATAACTTAATATTAAACAATAGCATAAAAACAAAACAAAAAAGGACAAAGGATGCAGGGTAGATATGATCCAAGGACCTTGTGTTTGCAGAACGCAAGGCCGTTATAAACGAACAATGACTGCTGTGTACAACGATGTTCGCTACTTGAAGCCAAAATGAGACGGAATATTTGCGTGTAGCCCCGAGGTGCCCCTTGACTGGGGTCACAAGGTCATGCAGACCACGCGGAGTAACCCACTCGAGCTGCTCCTCAAACATACTCGAGAAACAAAGGATGCTTCGTTGGCTATTAATAAATCAAAAGCCTTGTCTGGGCACTGCAGGATTATAGCGAAACCCCGTTACACCGATTCACTATACGCTGTTAACCAAACTTTTAGAATAACAGTTCTTAAACTGTCGCGACTAGAATACAAAATCTGACGTGTTACATTCACACAACTTTCTGTAGAAACTATAGCTTGCTTTTGTATATTTTATACAAACTATTCTTACAAAAACTTACTTTTCAATTGAGGCAGTATTTTTAACACTTGAATTATATAATATGTAAATTCAATAACAGCCCGGCTTGAAACAATATGTATGGAATAATTTGTTAAAAAATGTATGTAACAGTCATTGCATATGCTTATATTATTGTAAATATGTTTAATAATGTTATGTGAATGCATTACGTAGTTTAATAGTGTAAGAGCTGTGGGAATAATAAGTTTAAAGTTGCTAAGAATGAGGTAACAATCAGGTAACCTTGAGGCAATAATGAGTTTGAGAGTTTAAATGTTACTAGTCATGATTAGAGGAACGATAATGTAAATTTTGTGACAGTTTAAAATTAGCCAATCAACAGCCAGAAAAAGCTTTAATTAAATGCAGGTATTCTATTGGACTAGGATTAGCCAACCAGAGAGTTGAAATACAGAAGCTTACGAGTTTTGACGGTTGAAATATGTTCAGTTCCCTGCAGACCTTGGTAGTGACCGGATGGAATATGTGTTCTCTAAAGAAATATTACGTATTCGTGTGTAACGAAAATTAAGTATACGCGTTAACAAAGTGCAAAATTAAATTGAGAAATCTCACAGCTCTTAATATCAGTGTAAGGCTATTTAATTTGTGTCATGGATTAATACAAAGAAGTGAATTTAAACTTAAAATCTGTGTAAGACTACATTTTTGTCACACCACGCCCTGTCTAAGAGATACGTGTCTCTAAAACAATACTGACGCAGCCGAGGCACATATAAACATAAATACTATATATAGAAGAAGTTTAATAACAAATTTAATATATTTTTTTAAACTTGGAGAGCGTAACAACAAAAATACATCTTAAAAATCGGCTTTACATGCGTAGCAGCATATTACGTAACAAACAATATCTTCTTCAAATTAACGCCCAAAGCGTGGTTCAACTTCAACAACAGAACACTTTCTCAAATTGGTTTTCCAAGTGTGGAAATAAATAAACAAACTCCTAAAGATAATTACTACCTCAAGTTTGGCTTCCCAAGCGTGGGGCTAAAAAAATTACGTAAATAAATGACGTAAACAATATAACTACACTACAATTTACTTCAGGTTAATCGAGACAAACGTTTGTGGAAATATGTAGTTTCATTATATATTTCGTTGTGGGTACGAGAGGATAGAAGAAACAGAACGATAGTCATATATTTAAAAGCGGGTCGATATAGTGCCCTTGAAATGCCATACTCTTTCTATAATATCTCTAGAGACCACTGAATAGTAAATAGGGCTTTAAAATGCCAACGAATTATAATATATATCTTGGAAATGGCCTATATATAATATAATTATTTTAAATAAATTGTGTATTTTGGAAAGTTCTACATTTTTTGTGGAGTAAGTTCTTGCCTATGTTTTATCGTTTATCAGTTACACAACAATACACAAAATTATTTCCAAATGAAGAGGACTTCACAGGCTGTCTTGAAAAAATTCAAGATACCGTTACTTTAGTCAAGTAAATATCTTGAATATGATATTTTAAACAAAATATTTTCAACCATTTTTGAAAAACTAAAAAATATCAGCAATTTTATTTTTTCTAAAAAGGGCATTTTGAGGTGGGGGATATTCTTGAAAAATCTACGTAGCATCCCTGTAAAATAATTTTCGTTTTAGAATTTGGTGTACACACACGCGCGCACACACAGAACTTTTTCTAAAACGCTTTTTTGGGTTCAGCCTCAAAACATGTTTTTATGGCGAATTCTCGTCATGGAATTTTTGGGTGGAATACAATACTTCATCCAAGGAAATCGCGCGGTGACGCGTGCGATTCGTATTCGGGAGGTCCCGAGTTCAAACTCCCTGGGCCGATCATCCTGGTCGAAGGCTGCTTATTTTTCTGTTTTCCTCGGCGCTATGCGAACGCTGGGTTGGATAATTTGAGCTGTGAATTTTCATATCATCCCTTTCATCACTACATTTCCTTCTTCTTCCGCCACACTAGGCATTGAACTGATCACCCATTCTCGGTATGCTATGATCCAGAGTTTGCTTGTTCCTCGATAGGCTACCGACCCAGGTCATTGTCTTGTTAAGTATAACAAATTAAACAACATTTGCATAAAGCACTTGGCAATTGTTGTTACACCAACTAAATAACAACGAAAATTCTGAATGTCTGTGTTCAAAGAGCGTAATGAATGGTTCGATCATTCGTGGATGGTCATTTGAGGGTGAAGTTACGTTTCATAAAATTGGGAACCAACATTTTTTATTTTGTTTCCTCATTGCAAAATAAACAGATTTTATAAACCATTTTCTAATGAGAAAATACATATACAATGTAGGTTCTCATTTTAAAAATTTACATTAACTCTAAAATGACCATCACAACGTCCTGAAAACAAAACGTGACTAGTGGCACTTACTTTCCCACATAATATCAAGCAACTTTTATTAAAGACATTTCTTTCTACAACGCTTAGTTTTGGAGATATTGTCCAGTCTCAACTTAAATGGTCCAGCCTCTACATTTTACGTTTCGTAAGATATGAAATAATTTCAATGCAATTTTTCACACTGAGTGAAAATGTCATACCAATAGAATAAAATAACACAACTTTGAGGCACTTCCACTTGGTAAAATTGCATCTCAAAGTATTCCCAATGTTCCTTGATGTTCACATGTTTCTTTCTGTAACGTTTGCTTCATTTAGAATTAAAAAAAACGGAAAGAATTGCAAATTTTAAGACCTATATAACATTCTGTGTGTGTGTGTCATTTTATATAGATTTAAAGACGAAAAGCAGGAATAAATATAAAATTTCATATTTCAATCCAGAACATTTTAAAATAGCAAGGCAAATATTCCAATGGGAATTCTTTAAATCAGAACTAACCTCTTAAGGAGAAACCTTTTCTTTATTTTATTGTTTCTTATTTCTACTTTCCATAGCACCTATGTATAGTAGGCAGCGGAAGTATTGCTTCCTCCGTAATTAAAAAAAAATGTTTGTGTATGAGAGAAAGAGAGAGAGAGAGAGGGAGAGAGAGGTAGGTATACATCAAAAACGAAAAATTTCGGTACTAGTTTAGCATCTTCCAAGGATACGACGCCAATATTTTAAAAAAATCTTCTCCCCCCCAAAGTACCCTTTACATGGAATACTTTTCGTTGTTTTTGATTTCTGAAAAACGGCTCTAACGATTTTGATTAAAGTAGCATATATTTAAGATATTTAAATGAGCAATAAAATGTATGTCTTGCATTTTTTGGGAATAGCCTGTGAAGTCCTATTTATTCGAAATAATTTTTGCATAATTCTGAATAACTGGTAAACCATAGGGGTTAATTGAAAGCTTACATCACAAAAAATATAGATCTCTTTAAAATATAATATATTTCAAATCATGTGTTTTGTAGCATCAACAATTTCTAAGATTACCGTTGTTATTGGTTTGAATTTTTCAATACCTTTTAATTTTTTGGAATGCTGTCACCATTCAGTTGTTTCTCGTGATATGGAAAGAGTATGGAATTTCAAAGCCAGAATATAGTGACCCATTTGTAAATCTTTGACTATCGCTCAGCCTCCTCTCCTACCTACAACGAAATGTATAATGTACTTCTTTGCTTAATTATTAATCATTCCTAGGCAAAAGTAATGTCAACTGTCAATGAATATTATGATGTATAAAGGAGGACGATACTCGTTATATATCCAAGGGCTTGCTCAAGCCCTTATTGCAGCTTGAAGCACAAGGAACTTGAATAATCACATTTTGCTTCTGTACATGTTATTCTAAACGATATTAGCTTTACCGAGAGATGTTGAGGTGCATGTGTTAACCGTTGTTTCGCAGCTTCCTGTTCTTGACTCCTGCTGACTCCTGAGCACGCAATCTCTACGTCACATCTCTGAGGACCCGCTCCAAAAATTTTACTCATACTAACGGCGAATGTAGAGCGCTTTGATAACCATTCAGTTGTTTTTAAGGGGGCGTATCTGCGAATTTTGCAAGACGCAAGGCACTCTACTAAGCTTTTAGAATTTTTCAGCACAAATCATTACTGCGTTATGCATTTTAAAACACAAATTTAAGATAATTTAAAGCTAGATGCTTATTACGATACGATTCATAATTTTAAAACAGCATTTCCTTATTTAACTAGGAAATAAGTTTGTTAAGAAATAAACTATTAAATCAATTACTTTTTTTTTTTAAAAAAAATTGTTATTTGTGAGTTTTGGCTTTAAAAATGGATATACCTATCAAACTTAAAGGCAGAGCACACTTGTATCACATTAATAACTATAGAGCAGGCTTTAATAAGTATATTCTGGAAAAATATTTCCAAAGTTTGGCTCTGTTAACTTAAAAACTGTATCATAAAGAACGTTTTAAGTGCTCAAAAATGTACAATACTATCACCAAGAAAAAAGGTCGGAAATTTAGCTCATATTAACTGACTTTAAATTCTGATTATGTATTTTTCATACAGTAGGGTGTATTACTTTCTCTACTACATACAGAAAGTAGGGGAAATTTTGCATTCCAAGCAAAGTATTTTCGGAAACGTGTCCATGTGTGGGTCTGTCTGTAAAGTCAGATAAATACCAAATTTGGTATTAGAGTTTAGTATCTTCCAAGGATGCGACACGAAGGTTTTCAAGAAAATCCCTCCACCCCAGACCGCTCTTTGCATGGAAAATTGTTCGAAAATTTTGATTTTCTCAAAAATGGCTCTGACGATTTTGATTAAAATATCATATGTTTAAGATATTTTGATGGCAAATGAAATTTATATCTAGAATTTTCTGGAAATGTCCCCAAAAGTCCTCTTCGTTCTGAATGACTCTTTCATAACTGGTAAACGACAAGAGATAGACAAACTTTTACTACACAAAAAATGTACATCTGGTTAAAACACGCAATTAATGCCACATACCTTTTTCTTGTGGAGTGAACCATTGCCAAGATATTCCTTGTTACTTGCTTGAATTTTCCAATACTTATACTTCTGAAATTAATGTCCTGGACATGCCTAGAGAATAAAATGCTCCACATAGCAACCAGTTCTTAAAAGATTTAACTATCATATTCCCCTTTCACCTACAAGAAAATTAGCAACAAGATTGTTTCTGCAAAATTTTATCTCGATTAACATTAAGTAGATGGAGAATAAGCATTTGTACAAATACTTTGTACAAGAGTAGAGTAAGCCATGTGAATGCAACACATCAGATCTTTTGTACGGCTTCATTAATTTTTTCAACTTTTCAACAATTACGTAGTGAGTCAACTTACCCCACCTAGGGAGCAGGTTGGCACAGAATGTGGGATAAGCTGGCTACATGTGATTTAAATGGAAAATATTCGTTTAAATAATTTATCAAAAACAAATAGCGTAATAAAGTTATTAAAAACGGTTCAGATATATAATTGCAGATTTATCGTAGTAAAACACCTAACACAGGATTACGTGTTTTAAACATATCAACAGGTCCTTAAAGTAAAATATAACGTCCAAAGTTAAATACTTAAATAGGCATAATAAAACCAAAGCCTGTACACAAATTAATTGGAAATGACCAAAAACCAATTTGAACACAGAAACTTCTGTTGCTATCATTATGCCAACCTACCCCCTTTTTTGTTGTGCCAACTTGTTCCTGGTCTACGTGTTTTAATGGAAGCTCTATATAGCGATCAAGAATATGACATTAAAATACTTAAAATACCAAGGAATAAGGCAATTTAAAAGCACTTTCAAATAGTATATTTAGAAGCAATTTAATGTTGAATATCTACTCTGAATATCTACTTTCTCTACTCTTCTACAAACTATTTTAACAAACGCTTATTCTCCATATGCTTCATGTTAATGGAAATGTTAATCTTATTGCTAATTTTTTTGAACTTGCAAGGGGAATTGCTAGGTTTTAAGCGATAGTCAAATATTTTAAGAGCTGGTTGCTATGTGGAGTATTTCATTCTCTTTGCATTACCAGGACAAAAAAAAATGAATAACGAATTCCCATTTGAGAAAAATATAAATATTGAAAAAATTTAAGGGAATAAAAAGCAATATCTTGAAAATGGTTCACTCAACAAAAAAAAATGTATATGACATAAATTGTGTATTTTAACGCGATCTACACTTTTTGTGCAGTAAAATTTTGTCTATCTCTTATGGCTTACCAGTTATGCAAACGTCGTTCACAATGAAGAATACTTTTGGAGACATTCCCAGAAAATTCAAGATATGCATTTTATTTGTCATAAAAGTATCTTCAATATATGATATTTTAATCAAAATCGTTATAGTCATTTTTTGGGAAAATTAAAATTTTTGAAAAATGTTCCATGTAAAGGGAGATCTGGGGTGGGGGATTTTCTTGAAAACCTTCGTGTCGCATCTCTGGAAGATACTGAACCTAAATACCAAGTTTGGTGTTTATCCGACTGTTCGTTTCTGAGTTATGCTGTTCACAGACACACACACAGGCACACACACACGGACATGTTTCCAAAAATAATTTTTTTGGATTCAGGGGGTCTCAAAACATATATTTCCGGTGAAATCTCGGTATCGAATTTTTGGGTGGAATGCAATACTTCCCTACTTACCACACGTAATAGAGAAAGTTAAAAAAAAAAAAATAATAAAAAAACAACACATACTAGCCTCGCGGAAAAAACAACTTGATGGCTTCCTTCCGCTACAACTTGTCACAAAGGATTGTCGTTTTCTTGGGACATGTATTTGGCGACAAATAATAGTGTGGCTGCATTCTATGCAATCTGTTGAATAAGGGCTGAAATAAGAGCCCTTTGCCAACTTGCCCCTTTAATCAACCTGCCCCCCTCTTACCTACACTTCATTCGGAGTTAATTTTGTATAATTTTGAAAATAGAGATATCTTTAAAACATATATTTTTTTAAATAACCTTTTGTGTCATCAGACACTTTCGAGATATCCGTTGTTACTGGTTTGAATGTTTCAATATATACCGAGTGAGTGTTCTCAGCCTGCGGATTGAGAAGTTGTCCCGGCGTTGTACAGACTATGCCGTAAACACTATCCACTGCATTCGTGTCGTTTCAATTTCGGCCGAAATGACTGCTTTTCACCGCTGTGCGTGCAGTGACTTGTACTCGTAGCGCAACAGTGTGTGCGTTGTCTTCAGTGGTGAAGGTTCCAGGTTCAAATACTGCCACTTGAAGGTGCTTTTTACAGACGACATGCCTCCGTTGTGTTCTGCTGCGCTTCCCCATGTACTAACAGCTTGTCCAGATACTCTCTATTCCAAAATATTGTTCCACAGTGACCACGAACGGCTGGAACTTCGTATTTATAGGCAAATCCACTTTCTAGTGCATTCGGAACGAAATCATGATTTGCGGGAATGTTCTCGAAACATGAACAGAAATGAATAAAAAAAACTCATTCGCAGGCGTGATTTGAACTCCGAAATTCACCATGACTTTCTAGCATTGCGCTACTAGAGAGAGAGCCAAAAATCTACGAACCGGCTGCGCGGTGTTTTTCCTGTCCGCGTCCTCGGCTATCGTTGCCGTCGGGCGCGCTCATAAAAAGGAGCGGATGAAACCATACAACATTTTTAAAACTGCTTTTAAAGGCTTTAATTACCAACTTTATGAAAGGAGATGCTGAAACTATCCATCCACGGATGTTTTGTTTTAATTCTTCCAGGGTGTGTGGGTTTGTCTTTTACACTTTATGTTTTAAGTTACCACAGAGATAGAAATCGCAGGGGGTTAGGTCGGGGGACCGAGGGGGCCACAAATCTCTACTAATAATTCTGTTCTCAGACAAACTTTCAATTGTTCTTGTCGAAATATTCGCCGTATGAGCTGTTGCAGAGTTTTGTTGAAAAAAGGCAAAATCACGCTTCCTATCTGTTAGTTCTCTAAAAACAGAGGGCAAAATTGTATTTACGTACGCACGGGTTTCAACTATTGACTCGAAACAAATTGACCCTATAACTCTTTCTGACCACAACGACGGTGGCCAGTTTCAGCATCTCCTGTCATAAAGTTGGTAAGTAAAGCCTTTAAAAGTAGTTTTAAAAATGTTTTATGGTTTCATCCGCACCTTTCTATGATAGTGGCAGACGGCAACGAGCGCCAAGGACGCGGACAGGAAGATCACCCCGCAGACGGTTCGTAGTTTTCTGGCTCTCTCTGTAGATTACGTTCACAACGAGCACCACCGTAGCCCTAATCAGCGGGCTGGTGAATGCGGTGTGAGCACCTGCATTTCGCATCGTCTGTAAAATACAGGGTTGCCTAGTTACCAATCCGTCGGATGAGATGACTCACATATACATATATAGCTACTTACCTACCTACAAGTATAATAAATAGAGACAGTATTGCACTCCACCCAAATTATTTCACCAGAAATACACGTTTCGGGACCCCCTGAATCCAATATCATCATTTTTTAGAAAGAAACGTCCCTGTGTATGTGTGTTTCTGCCTATGGACAGCACAACTCAAAAACTAAAAGTGGGTTAAATACCAAGTTTAACATTTAAGCTAAGCGTGTTCAGAGGTTTGACACGAAGATTTTCAAGCAGATCTCCCTACCCGAAACAACCCTTTACATGGGCAGCTTTTAGTTATTTTTTATTTTCACAGAAATAGTTATGAATTTGATTAAAATACCACTTGCTTAAGATATTTGTATGGCAAATAATACGTGTATACTAAATTTTCTGCGAAGAGCCTGTAAAATCCTTAATTCTGAATCAATTTTGCATAATTATTGATAGAGTGTAAGAGGTAAACAAAATCTTACTATACAAAATTTAGACCTCATTAAAACGCACAATTTATGTGAAGTTTTTCTGGTTTTAACCATTTCCGGTATATTCTTTGTGAAGTAGGTGTTGTTTAAGTAGTAATTTTAGTCTCACGCTTGGGAAGCCAATTTGAAAGAGAAGAATGTTGTTTATTGATGTTAGAGTTTATTTATTCAGCTCCACTTATGGACGTCAATTTGAAGTTGTTGATTACGTAATATGCTACTACGTATGTAGAGGCGATTTGAAGATGATGTATTTTTGCCGTTACGCTCCAAGTTTAAAAAAATATTATATTAACTTTGTTATTAAACTGCTTCTATAAATATTATTTATGTTTATGTTTGACTCGGCTGCGTCAATATTGTTTTAGAGACACGTTTCTCTTAATCAGGGCGTGGTGTGACAAGAATGTAGGCCTACACAGATTTTAAGTTTAAATTCACTTCTTTTTATTAATCCTTGACACAAATTAAATAGCACTACACTGATATTAAGAGCTGTTTAGTACTTGCACTTTTAATAACGAGTATACTTAATTTTCGTTTCACACGAATACGTAATATTTCTCTAGAGAACGCATCTTTCATCCGGTTACTATCAAGGTCTGCAGGCAACTGAACATATTTCAACCGTCCAAACCCGTAAACTTCTGTATATCAAGTCTCTGATTGGCTAATCTTAGTCCAATAAAATACCTGCATTTTACTAAAGCTTTTTCTGGCTGTTGATTGGCTATTTTCAAACTGTCATAAAGTTTACATTATTGCTGCTCTAATCATGACTAGTAGCATTCAAACTCTCAAACTCATTATTGCCTTAAGGTTATCTCATTGTTAGCAACTTTAAACTTATTATTCTCACAGCTCCTACATTATTAAATTACGTAATGCATTCACATAACATTATTACACATGGATACAATAATATAAGCATATGCAATGACTGTTACATACATTTTAATAATTATTGCATACATATTACTTAAAGGCGGGCTGTTATTGAATTTACGTATTATATAATTTAATTGAAATTATTCAGTGTTAAAAATACTGCTTCATTTGTTATTGGTGGTTTGCTGATTAATTGCAGTTACTCTATGACGCAAACGGTCTATGGGTCAGATATCGCACCCATTTCCCTACACTCATTCTTAAAATGTATGTCATTAAAAGGAAAACTGTGAGATGCAGCAAGACACCCACAATCGGCCATTTAAATCATGCTTATTGTTGAAGATAAAGATATAAGCAGCAGATAAAGGTGCCCCATGCATGTGCAGGAGAGAAGTTGTGGGAACGCCGACTGCCTGTCTCAAGGTGAGATTAATATGAAAGACGGTAATATAAACAAAGGAATGTGTCTGGGCGGCATAACCACGTGACGTTGTTTTGACTGTCCTCTCTGCAGGGGATTCCCTCGCAGTAGCGTCCTTATTTGCATTTTATATGCTCATACGCATAGCATGCTTGGGATGTTAGGGCGATGGAAACCTGATACTTCCAGAGAAACACACAAATTTCGTGAAGTGGCTGGATGACAGAGCCTGCATGAAGTTCTTTATAGTTTTCATTTCTTTGTTCTTCCTTTTGGGTTTCATCACATCGTATTTATCAAACTAGAAGTTTATGTCCACTTTTTATTACTTACTTTTTCTCTCAGAGTATACTGAACTAGCAGAACCTGCAGCTTCATTCACGTTATCTGCTCTTCTCTTGTTTCTGCTCCCTCAACTAATTCGGCACACTAAAGTGGTTTTCATTTACGAAGGCCGACGCCTTGGAATAGTAGTGACAACAGAAGTGCCGAAAATAAATCTTCTAGCCGATCAGGTGCTTGTGTTTTGTCTCCATTTGCAGCTATGCAGTACGTTAGTTATATTGCCGGGCCGTGGATCGTGTGTATGCGTGCTCTGCGCACTATTACACCGTTCTAAAGCTCCCGTTTTACTCATGAGTGATACTAAAATGCACTATAATGACTACTAATCTTGTCATAAGTTGTTTTGAAAGTGGATTCAACTACACTGAGTCATTCCTAGCGGTCACTGGTTGTAATTCATGTACTATAGTCACTCTGTAGGGTTTCAATTTTAAAATTTTAGCAGCCTCTGCCGCGCCTTCCATCCCTCATTCGGTTACAAAGGTTAAAGCTTGAATGCCGAACCAATAAGAGCCGGACTCACTCCGGGACTAGTATGGACAGACTTTGGAAGGCACATTGTTTCAACCATTCAGATGACATGTACAGGATGTAACAAAAATGTACGGCACAAATTGCAGGAAACATTTGTCACACCCAGAAGAAGTAAATATGTTATATGAACATGGGTCTGGAAACGCTTTGTTGCCATGTTACAGCTCTTTTTCTCCAACTCATTAATCATGGGAAACACACACGAACAGAACGTACCAGCATACCACATGCAGCTCTTTCTCACCGGAGATGTTCAATATGCCCTCCGTGAGCATTGATACATGCATCATCCCGCCGTCGTAGTGAATCCCGGATTCGCTGATGTATATCTGGAGTATTGTGTATGGTTTCGCAGCCTTCCATAATACGTGCACGGAGACCCTGAACATCTGGTACTGGGGTGCAGGAGCTTTCGAATGCCCCCACAAATAAAATCCAGTGAGTTTAGGTCTGGGGAGCGCAGAGGCCAGACAATCGGTCCACCTCTACCTATCCACCTGTCACCGAATCTGTTATTTAGAAGCCGACGGACATTAACACTAAAATGAGGAGGTGCTCCATCGTGCATGTCGCACCACTAAAGGCACATCTGCTAACAGATCAGGTAGAACATTCTCTACGAAATTATGGTAACTTTGTGCGTTGATCCTGGGTGGAAGAACGTGAGACCCACGGTCACCAACAATGCCGGCTCAAACATTCACAGAAAATCTTTGTTGATTATTGGCTCAACAGTTACGTTAGGATTGACGTCAGCCCATGCATGCCGATTATGATAATTTACAATCTGATCTCATTGACATAATGCCTCATCTGTGAACCGCACCGCTGCACTAAAATTAGGGTTGACACTTTGTTGCATAAACCATTTGCAGAAGCGTATCCGTGCAGGAAAATCAGCTGCTGATAGTGCCTGCACACGCTGTAAATGGTATGGCTATAGACGAACCTGGTGTAACACTCGCCAGACAGTCATGTGGTCAACATTCGTTATTGCAGTTACTTGTCTTGTACTGACACTAGGGTCGTCGTCAACTACCTGAAGAATTGCCGCCTCCGGTTGCGGCGTCCTCGTCCTTCTAGGCCTCCCCCGGTCGCGAGTATCAGGCTGAAATGCCCCATGTTCCTTAAGACGACGATCAATGGCTTCAAACGTTTTCCTGTCGGGGCACATTCGCCCTGAAAATCTCTCCCAGTACAAACGTTGAGCGCAAACGCCATTGCCGTTAATCCATACATCAAATGGACATCTGCCATCTCTGCGTTTGTGTACACTGCCATTGCACGAGGCAAACCTGTGATCAACTCCACTAGTACGTAGTAACCCGTGTGCTTGTCAAGGCCGTACTGCTCACTGGAACAGTTGATGTTACCTGTAAACAAGCAATGACGTAAGTTCCATGGCAACAGAGACATGTAAAACAAAACACTGGTGGTGCACCTACGATAATGACAACTAACCAGACGTAACCAAGAATGCATGTTCCCCATGATTCTAATGTTCTGTTCGTGTGTGTTTCCCATGATTAATGAGTTGGAGAAAATGAGTTGTAACATGGTAACAAAGCGTTTCCAGACCCATGTTCATATAACATAATTTCTTCGTATACGTGTGAGGAATGTGTCCTGCAATTTGTGCCGTACATTTTTGTTACAGCCTGTATTGATTCTCCACCACTATCATCGCCCAGCGGCCTGACCTTTCTTCTTAGGGTAATGCTAGCGTCTCAGACTTCAGCTAAAACCAATTACAGGCAGGCGCGGAACACAAATGATGAGATTCTGCCAAAATTCAAATATGGAAAACGCAAAAAGTAACCAAAAGCATCAGCACGTTTTTTGTTTGGTTTTTTTTTTGCACCTGACTGTATTTCAACAAAATAGGTAATGAAATTAATGAAATCATTTCTGCAAACATTTAGCTCGATTAGTAAAGAAAATATTAAGCTTTGTAAGAATTGTTTGCAGAAGTTGTATAAAAATAAATGATATCGGATAGAAAAAGTCGTGTGAATGCAACACATTGAATTCTTTTTGCAGCATTAGCTACTTTCGAAATATTTTTATATGCATCTTCAAGTTTTCCAGGCTGAACTGCCGTGCGATATCTAGTATTGGAAAATTTAAGGGAATAACAAGCAATATCTCGAAAATGGTCCACTCAATAAAAAAATGTATATGACATAAGTTGTATTTTAACGCGATCTACATTTTTTGTGTACCAAAATTTTGTCTATCTCTTATGGTTTACCATTTATGCAAATGTCGTTCACAATGAAGAATACTTTTGGAGACATTCCCACAAAATTCAAGATATACATTTTATTTGTCATGAAAGTATCTTAAACATATGATATTTTAATCAAAATCGTTCGAGCCATTTCTGAGAAAATTAAAATTTTCGAAAAATGTTCGATGTAAAGGGTAATCTGGGGTGGGGGGATTTTCTTGAAAACCTTCGTGTCGCATCTCTGAAAGATACTGAACCTAAATACCAAGTTTGGTGTTAATCCGACTGTTCGTTTCTGAGTTATGTTGTTCACACACACACACACACACACACACACACACGCACACACATGGACAAGTTTCCAAAAATGCTTTTTTGGCTTCAGGGGGCCTCAAAACACATATTTCCGGTGAAATCTCGGTATGAAATTTTTGGGTGGAATACAATACCTCCCCTACTTACTGTACGTAGTAGAGAAAGTAAAGAGGGAGGTATTCCACCCAAAAGTTGGATACGAAGATTTCAGTGCAAATAAGCAATTTAAGAAAAACTTCCGCGTGTATGTGTAAGCGTGTGTGCGTGCGTGTGTGTGTATGTGTGTGTGTGTGTCTGTCTGTCTGTCTGTCTGTGAACAGCATAACTCAAAAAGGAAAAATTTGAATAAATACCAAAACTTGGTATTATAAAATACCACACATTAAAAATATTTACATGACGAATAAAATGCATATCTTGAATGTTCTAGGAATAGCCTGTGCAGCCCTCTTCATTCGAAACGAATTTTATGTAAACTGTAAGCAATAGACGAAAACATACTGCACAAAAAATATAAATCTCTTGAAAAAACACTATTTATTTCAAATAACGTTTTTGTGGTATAAGTTATTTTCAAGACATACGTCATTCTTTTCAAGTCCAGTAGATTTTCAGGTATTTCTCGCGGTTCCATTGAAAGAGTATGGAATTTTAAGACGAGCATATAGCGTCCAGTTCTTAAATATTCTAATATAGCTATTCCCTTATTATCTATATCAAAATGTATAATGTATCTATTTTCGGAAACGTTTATCTAGATTAAAATGAAGTATATAGAAAAATAAAATTTCGTAAGAACATTTTCATACTCACTAATAAACGATAGCGGGTAGAGAAAGTCATGTAACATCATATTTTTTAAAGTTAAAACGTCTGATATATTTTAATACACGGAGGATAGCCAACTATTTGGCCAAGTTTTATAAATGCATTGCCCTAATCTTCAACACTTCTGCGCGTTGTGAACTACTTTTCCCACTAAAAACACAAACACACTACACATGTTTTAACTCCTCCCCGTAGTATTGGGTCATAACGTTTTACCCCGGAAACCTGCAGCGGGTCTTCTGGGAACGATGAATCCGTTCAGCCGTTCTCTATCGTTGCAGCTTGTGGGTTGCACAATCCATTGATTTGCTGAAAGTTTTTCGCTTCGAAAGAGGGTAAAGGATGTTAGGTATCCTTTGCGGTATATTGTCCTTTATCGGAGTTTTTATTCTTTAAGTCCGCACGGCCACTCCTTTTGGGTTTCTTTAGAGAGAAACTCAATTGTTCGGGAGGAACGGAACGGTACCCAAAACCAATATACCATAATAGGTTTTAGTGTAGTCAAATATGCTTTCCATAGAATATTTAACTTAGTCACTTAACTTAACCATAAATAATTTTCAAACTTAAATAAATTCTAGAAGTTTCTGTAGTTACTTATTGATAAATTACTATAGATGCTCCTAGGGCCAGAGTTGAATTTGTATGCTCATGTCTGTAAAAGCCCTAACCATTTTACTATTGACAACTATTTTTATTTCCGTTAATACTTACCTATGTTAGATAGAATTTCAATTTTTTGAAATTCCTGAACCGAACTTCCCAAAGGAAGTTTTAGAAAACGGTCTGTCTGTCTGTCTGTCTGTGTGTGTGTTTGTGAACAGCTCAACTCAAAAACACAGTCAATAAATACCAAACTGAATATTTAAGGCAACCCTATGGAAAACTTCCAAAATTGAAATTTTAATCACATGCTTGGACGGGTATGTTACAAAAGAGTACAAAGTTTGATGCAGTTAGTGCAAATACTTTAGCAGTTGTTAATTATTGCTTATGTAAATATTGTTAGTAGTATAATAAAGTCCTACACGTCAAGTTATATAATTTGGTGCAATAAAAGTTCACCTGACATTAGCTAAAGATATTGCTAAAACACTCATATACTCCATATTTGTTTAATTGCAGACAGAAAAAAATGTCTTGTGTTCTGCAGCAAAATCACGCATAAATTTCACCTATTTATAATTTATACATTATATGTGGGAACGAATCACATATTTTTATACTTTGCATGCCTGGCTTACAAATTTAAAAAACAATGGTAAAAAATCCAATGTGTTGCACTCGCATGAGTTTCTCTACTCTTGTACAAACTATTTTTACAAACGCTTATTCTCCATCTACTGCATGTTAGTCGAGATAAACATTTGTAAAAACTATCGTATTGCTGATTTTCTTGTAGGTGCAAAGGGTTTATGGTAAGCTTTAAGCGATAGTCAAATCTTTTAAGAGCTGGTTACTATGTGGAGCATTCCATTCTCTTTGCATGTTCAGGACATAAAAAAAACGAATAACGAATTTCCATTTAAGAAAAACTATAAGTATTGGAAAATTCAAACAAATAACATGGAATATCTCCGAAATGGTTCACTCGACAAAAAAATGAATATGGCATAAATTGTGTTTTAATGAGATCTACAATTTTTGTAGTAATCTTTTGTCCCGTCTTTAGAATGAAGAGGACTTTTTGAAGCATTCCCAGAAAATTCTAGATATAAATTTAATTTGCCATGAAAATATCTTAAACATATAATATTTTAATCAAAATCATTCGAGCCATTTTTGAGAAAATAAAACATTTCGAAAAGTATTCTCTCTAAAGGGTTATCTGGGGTGGAGGATTTACTTGAAAAGCATCGTGTCGCATCCTTGGTTAATAGTAAACTCAAATACCAAGTTTGGTAATTATTCGCCTTTTCGTTTTTGAGTTATGCTGTTCACAGACTGATAGACACACACGCGCGCGGACATGCTTTCAAAAATGCTTTATTTGGATACAGGGCGTCTCAAAATATGTGCTTCCGGTGAAATCTGGGTATCGAATTTTTGGGTGGAATACAATACTTCCCCTACTTGCTATACGTAGTAGAGAAAGTAAAAATTGCATAATGAGAGACATTTTATCTACTAAAAAAATATGGAAAACGTTGTTTCTTAGAAAATCAAGTTTAAAGATTAAAATGCCACTATTTTATACTTCGGTCTTGACATCGGCCACCAAATGCTCCATTAAGGCTGTAAATGGAAACTACCACGGCATAATATGTTTCTATAGCATGTAAATTATTATAAGATGTAAAAACAAAAAAGGTATAAAATTTAGAATTTTTAACGAAAATCTCACCATAGGTTAGCCTTAAATCACACCTTCTAAGGACGGGACATGAAGATTTTCACCAGCTTCTTCCCACCCCAAAATACACTTGACGTAGAAAAAGGCTCGTTACTTTCTTCATTGACTCTAATGAGTTTGTTTGACATATTGGCATGAGAAATAAAACGCATATCTTGATATTTACGTGAATATTCTATGAAACACTCATCATTCTGAAAGATGTGAAGTAACTTTATGTAAATGTTAAGCCTTGGGAAATAGACAAAATCTTACTACACATAAATGGGTAGCTCACTCAAATATAAGTGGACCATTTAAGTTGAGACTGTACAATATCTCCAAAACTAAGCGTTATAGAAAGAAATGTCTTGAATAAAAGTTGCTTGATATTGTGGGGGAAAGTAAATGCCATTAGTCGTGTTTTATTTGCAGGACTTTATGATGGACATTTTAGGGTCAATTTAATTTTTTTAAATGGGAACCTACAACTGGGGTCAAATTAAATTGACTCTAAAATGACCAATACAACGTCCTCCAAATAAAACACGACTTTCCCCCATAGGTTCCCCCATAATATCAAGCAACTTTTATGCAACACATTTCTTTCTACAGCGCTTAGTTTTGGAGATATTGTACAGTCTCAACTTAAATGGTTCATCGTGTATCAATGTTATTCTTCTTTTATACTGTACAGCTACATCGGTAGCAAAAGCCTGCCGTATGATATATGAACATTTGTAATTGCTTTTAAGTATCATGCATGTTACATATTCCATATTTGCAGAATTTAAGATTATTACCTTCTCTGCTACTGACCTATATAAGTGCAGGAGATACTGCATTTCATCCAAAAATTAAACTTGGATATGTCACTGGAAATATACAATTTGAACCTCCCTTAATAAAGAAAGGTGTACCTATAAAAATGTGTGTGTGGGTGTGCGTGTCAAAATCGAAAAGTTCATTAAATAACCTGGAATTTAGGATCAGTATTGTCCAAACGTGCTACACGAAGATTTTTGAAGAAAATTTCCCGGGTTTAAACTACCCTTTATATGGAAAAGGTTTTCTGTATTTGGATTTTCTCAAAAATGTTCGAACGATTTGATTGAAATACCATACATTTAATAAACTGACAAATAAGTATTTATGTTGATTTTTCTGGGAATAGTCTTAACACACAGTCAAAAAACATATAGTACAATATATATGAGCTCTTTAAGGAGATAATTTATTTCAGCCATTTCTGAGATATCTGTTATTATTGATTTGAATTTTTCAATAATTTAAAAGAATGATAAAATTATATCTCTATTCAGCTGTTTCTCGTGATTGCATGGAAACAGTATGAGATTTTAAGGCAGCATATAGCGTTCAGTTCTTAAAACACTTTATCCCAGTTCCCTTCGTAAATATCTATAACGAAATGTCTAATTTAACTATTTCTTGAAAGATTTATCTCGATTAAAATGAAAGTAGAATGGAAAATAAGCTATATAGAAATAATTTGTAGAGGCTATATTAAAATAAATGACAGCGGGGAAAATGTCATGTGAATGTAAGAGTCAGACCCTTTTTTACTCTCCCTACTATGTATAGTAAATAGAAGTATTGCATTTCACCGAAACATTCAGTAGCGAGATTTAACCAGAAATTAATGTTTTGAGGGCCCCTGAATCCAAAAAGCACTTTTAGAAAAAGGTACGCGTGTGTCTGTGAACGGCAAAACTCAAAAACGAAAAGTTGGTATTTAGATCCAGTATCTACCAAAGTGCGACACGAAGATTTTTAAGAAAATCTCCCAATACAGACTACCCTTTAATGGAACATTTTTCGAAAATTCTCCAAAATGGCTGTAAGGATTTTGATTAAAATATCATATATTTAAGATATTTCCATGACAAATAAAATGTTTATGTTGAATTTTCTGGGAATGTCCTTTTGCACAACTGGTAAACGGTATAAGAGACAACATTTTTCTACACAAAAAAGGTACCTTTTCTCAAATAGGAATTCGATATTCGTTTTTTTTATGTCCTGGACATGCAAAGAGAATGGAATGCTCCACATAGTAACCAGCTCATAAAACATTTGACTATCGCTTAAGCCTACCATATTCCCCTTGCACCTACAAGAAAATCAGCAGTGAAATAGCTTCTGCAAATGTTTATCTCGATATAGTTAGTACAAAAGTAGAGGAAGTCATGTGGGAATAATAATCAGATTTTTATGTATAATGCAGGTAACGAAGTTGTTATTTGCGAATATTTTTAGTCGAAAACACACAAGAACTTATGAGAAGTTGTAATGGGTGGAGAAAGTCATGTGTGACACATCAGAGGTTTTTAAAACTTTAAACAGCAGGGTATATTATAATTTATGTGTTAGGTATACACAGTTTCCGATAGGAAACTTGAATGTTAACACAACAGCATCAAACTCTGTTCATGGTTACCAACAACATGCCACAGTATAAAAAGTAGGTTCATAAAAGCGTGAAATGAATAGGGGAGAAATAAAAATAAGGTACGTTCGAAAAGTTTACCCAACTCCGAGCTTACACATAGCCGCTTTATGGAACGCTCAAGAACCGTCAAAACTGACAAGCTGTCAAAACTGCTTTTCAAGTTCTAAAGAAGCTGGAGAATACACCTCGAGTATAATACGTCCCCACTTGAGAGTTTGATCTGCAAATAGCGTGAAACGACCAGTTCTCGAGTGGAGAGTAGCCGGAGGAATCATTCCAAACAAAATTAGTTAACGGCAAGCTTTGTTGAGTGATTTATGAGCGTGGAACTCGGAGGCCTGAATAATTCACGACGTACAGCTGACTTCAAATTTGAAAATGTAGCTACCAGGCTGTTAAGGAAAAGGACAGATTTATGTGATGCTCGTAATTGCAATCAATCCTCCAAACTGAATGAAGGAAAGGACAGAATCTTTTTTAAATTCAAGAACCCTTAAGAAAGATGAAGCGAAAGAGAAGTCGTGGAAAAGGAAATCTCATTAAAGTCTTGGTAGCGCATTCAGGAGTTTGACTCCTTGTCTACTCGGCTTGAGAAGCGTCTAATGAAAGGAAAAACATTAATCGTCAACAGAGTTTTACAAGTTTGATACATTTCAAAGTTTTAGCTTTTTTTACATCTTGGTTCAGAAGTACCTAACAAATGAGACACATACTTATTGGTCACACTTCAGTACATGGGTCAATTTTGGAACCCACACTGTTTTTAACATACAGGGTGGACCATTTAAGTTGAGACTGTACAATATCTCCAAAACTAAGCGTTGTAGTAAGAAATGTCTTTAATAAAAGTTGCTTGATATTATGGGGGAAAGTAAATGCCATTGGTCGTGTTTTGTTTGGAGGACGTTATGATGGAATTTTAAGGTCAATTTAATTTTTTTAAATGGGAACCTACCTTGCATTCAATCAAAAAATTCGATACCGAGTTTTCACCGTAAATACATGTTTTGAGGCCCCCTGATACTGAAAAAAGCATTTCTAGAAAAATGTCCGTGAATGTATGTGAACAGCATAACTAAAAAACGAAAAGCTAGATAAATACCAAACATCGTATTTAGCTTCAGTATCTTTCAAAGATGCAACAAGAAGACATACAAGAAAATTACCCTTTACATTGTGCATTCTTCGAAAATGTCTAAGGATTTTGATTAAAATATCACATATTCAAGATATTTTCATGACAAGACTAATCAAATGTATATCTTGAATTTTCTGGGAATGTTCACTAAAGCCTTCTTCATTCTGAATGACTTTTTATAACTGGTAAATCATAACAGATCGACAAAATTTTACTACACAAAAAATTACTTCTAATTTTTCTCAAATAGGCATTCATTATTCGTTTTTTTATGTCCTGGACATCCAAAGACAATGGAATGCTCCAAATAGCAACCAGCTCTTAAATGATTTGACTATTGCTTAAAGTCTAACATACTGCAGTTGCACTTACAAGAAAATTAGCAATAACATTTAGCAATAAGTTTTTGCAAATGTTTATCTCAATTAACATGAATTAGATGGAGAATAAGCGTTTTTAAAAATGGTTTGTACAAGAGTAGAGAAAGACATGTGAGTGCAACACATCAGAATTTTTATGTTGTTTTCTCAATCCTCATAAAAAACTAAACAAAATTTGTATAAAGCACTTTGCAATTGTTCTTACACCAACGTAAATAACAACGAAAATTCTGAATGGCTGTGTACGAAGAATGGTTGGACATCCACGGATGGTCATTTGAGGGCTAAGTTACGTTTCGTAATTGAAACCAACATTTTTTATTTTGTTTCCTTATTCCTCATCACAAAATAAGCAGTTTTTTGTAAGCCGCTTTCTAATGAAAAAACAGCATACAAAGTGTAGGTTCCCATTTAAAAAAAACTAAATTGACCCTAACACGATCATCATAACGTCCTCCAAACAAAATGTGACTAATGGCATTTACTTTCCCCCATAATACCAAGCAACTTGTATTCAAGACATTTCTTTCTACACGCTCAGTTTTGGAGATATTGTACAGTCTCAACTTAAATGGTTCATCCTGTGTATTAACGATCTCCATAATTTTATTCGTAGTTCTTCTGAGACATACACTACGTGATCAAAAGTATCCGGACACCTGGCTGAAAATGACGTACAAGTTCATGGCGCACTCCATCGGTAATGCTGGAAGTCAATATAGTGTTGGCCCAACCTTAGTTTTGATGACAGCGTTCACTCTCGCAATCACACTTTCAATCAGGTGCTGGAAGGTTTCTTGGGGATAGCAGCCCCATTCTTCACGGAGTGCGGAACTGAGGAGAGGTATCAATGTAGGTCGGCGAGGCCTGGTACGAAGTCGGCGTTCCAAAACATTCCAAAGGTGTTCTATAAGATTCAAGTCAGGACTCTGTGCAGGCCAGTCCATTACAGGGATGTTATTGTCATGTAACCCCTCCGCCAGAGCCCGTGCAGTATGACCAGGTGCTCGATTATGTTTAAAGATGCAATCGCCATCCCCGAATTGCTCTTCAACAGTGGGAAGCAAGAAGGTGCTTAAAATATCAATGTGTCTGCGCTGTGATCATGCCACGCAAAACAACAGGGGGTTCAAGCTCCCTCCAGGAGAAAAACGACCACACCATAACACCACCACCTCCCAATTTCACAGTTGGTACTACACACGCTGGCAGATGACGTTCACCGGGCATCCGCCACACCCTGCAATCTGATCGCCACATTGTGTACCGTGATTCGTCACTCAAAACAACGTTTTGCCACTGTTCAGTCGTGTAATGTTGACGCTCCTTACACCAAACGAGGCGTCGTTTGGCACTTTCCTGCGTGATGTGTGGCTTATGAGCAGCCGCTCGACCATGGAATCCAAGGTTTCTCACCTTAGCCTAACTGTCATAGTACTTGGAGTGGATGCTGATGCAGTTTGGAATTCCTGTGTGATGGTCTGGATAGATGTCTGCCCCTTACTCTTTACGACCCTCTTCAAATGTCGGCGATCTCTGTCAGTCAACAGACGAGGTCGGCCTGTACGCTTTTGTGCTGTACATGTCCCTTCACGTTTCCACTTCACTATCACATCAGAAACAGTGGACCTAGGGATGTTTAGGAGTGTGGAAATCTCGCGTACAGACTTCTGACACAAGTGACACCCAACCACCTGACCACGTTCGAAGTCCGTGAGTTCCACGGAGTGTCCCATTCTGCTGTTTCACATTGTCTAATGACTACTCACGTCGCGGATAATGAGTACCAGACAGTAGGTAGCAGCACAATGCACCTAAGATGAAAACCGTATGTTTTGGGGTGTCCGGAAAGTTATGATCACATAGTGTATGTTTGCAGACGATTTGGCTGTCAATATCGCGATGTTTTATTGAGTACTAACCTCAAAGTATTAACTAATCATATTCAAACATGGTGTAGTGCCAACAATTTAATTTTAAATAGTACTAAAGCTAAGACATTAAACTTTAACGAGATTGGTTAAACAAATCAGCAAAATTCTAAAGTTTATATTTTGGTTCAAATTTGTACTGGCAAGCCCATATTACACATGTTGCTAAAAAGTGTAGGAGCTTGCTTATGTTAAGATAACGTAAAAATTACATAACCATCGAATCACTTATTGCCGACTATTGTGGTTATATTCAGTCATCTGAGTTATGGAATTTTATTATCGGCTAACCACGCTTCTGCATCAGGACTTTTTATATTGCAAAAGAAGGCTTTGAGAATAATATATGGAGCTTCACTTAGATCTCACTGTAAACCACTTTTTATTCAATCAGGCGTACTCGCCTTGCCCTAGATGTATGTTCTGGTTTACCTCTTGTATGTAAAGAAAGATATAAATGATTTTCCTCTTGTGCTTCTATACATAGCTATTCAATACGCAAAAATTCTAACACATACACACACACACACACACACACACACGAGTAAATACAGTATAAGTGTAAATAGTTTTCATCTCACTTCACTAAAGCTTTTAACACCATGCCTACACACATAAGAAATGTTTCACTTCAGGCATTCAAGACAGGGTCTGGGTGCTATTGAGGGAATCCCATATAATTATAGTATTGATGAGTTTTATAGTGTAAATATGTGAGTTACTTTGTTCTATTACGATGCTAATTTAGATTTGAAATTGTAGTATATTAATGTGTTGTTTACTGACGACGTCATGAATACTTGTACTCTAAAGACCATTAGATTACCTACTTAACCTAACCTAATCTATTCACAGTGTCAACTGCTGCATAAAATCTCAAGAGATGTGCGAACACTCTTAACCATTGACATATTGCGGAATTACTGGTTATTTTACCTTTAAATGCTATTAAACGGAAAGCATACGTGGTAATTTAAAAATACTACATTGAAGTTGGTTAATTTCGTTTCACGTATGGAAAGGCAATTTGAAGTAGGAGTTGTATTGTAGTTCAACTGTTGGGGAGCCGAACACTTGAAGTAGTTGCAACCGTGCGTATAGTAAAAGGTTGCCGGTAGCGTTCGCCTCAAATGTTTAAAAGTATTAACTTTGTAATTTGACAGTTTCTTTAAATATTATATATTTATGTTTGCCTCGCTGCGTCAGTATTATTGTTAGAGACATGTTTCTCTTTGCAGGGTTGTGGTGCGACTGAAGAATGTAGACTTACACAGATTATAATTTTTAATTCACTCCTTTTTTATTAATTCTTGAAATGATTTTTAATACACTTCACTGATATAGAGAGCTGTGATATTATTAATTACTTGCACTTTTTAACATGTAAACTATTTTCGTCTCACACGAATACGTGTTAAATTTCTGGAGGACGTGTCTCGCGTCCGGTTAGAAACACTGTCTACAACCAACACGTCCGGTTATGAGCGCTGTCTATAAGCAACTGACTCGATTTATACCGCCTAAATTTGTAAATTTGTGTATTTCAAGTCTCTGATTGGCTATTCCTAATCCACTAGAATACTTTTATTTAACTAAAGCTTTTTCTGGTAGTTGATTGGCTATTTTATAAACTCTAATAATGACTAGTAGCATTATTAAATATTCTTACTCATTAATGCCTCAAGGTTACCTCATTGTTAGCAACTTATAACTTATTATTCTCACAGCCCCCGCATTATTAAATTACGTAATACATTCACATAACATTATTACATGCATACAATAATATAAACATATGTAATGACTGTAATATACTATTTTTATATATTGTTACATACACATATTGCCTTAGGCGGGCTATTATTGATTTTACATATTATATAAATTATTTAAGTGTTAAAAATACTGCCTAAACATTTACATCTACCTCGCTACTGCTCTAAACTGGATGAGATATCTAGCACATCTTGAATTCTATACGTTTTAAGGAGCTTTTGCACATCCTCAACTCCAATGACGTAATACCAAATACAAACGGATCGAGCGCACGTGAAGAGCTTTTCCCGCACTGTTTCCATACTGTTACGAAATTAACGTCAATGACAGTAGGTAGCAGTACAGTACGGCAGAAGTGCAGTAACGTACACGAGCACGGAAACTTCTCCCGCTTGATCCAGGCCATCCATAATCTCAACTATAGTTTAATTTACACTTTCGTTCGTTCTTGCCCTAACACATGTACTTGATTACACGTACAACAACAAACATTAAAAAACAACTGTCTTTTGTCAGACGAATTATGTGTTGTTATTATTATTATTATTATTACTATTATTAGCAACTGTATTTGTATCAATGCAGCAGATATCACTTCACATTTTCAAGACTCTGATTAACATTTTGTGAACCCCAAAACATACAAGCCGCTACTATATATTCACATGTCTCTCAGCTGTCGAAAAATTTCTTCATAAACATTAGTTAGCAAAATGCTCGGCTCCTATAGCCACTTAAGGAGCAAGCTAAAAAACTATTAAACACAAATTAATAGGAAAGAAAGAAGTCGATATAATATGGAAACAAACTAATTCAAGAAATTCCTTTAGTTATCATCACTTGAAAGCAAACACTGCTTTAATTTTACTAAATTGCTTTCTTTACTGTTTGCATATACTAAACAGAGGAAATATTGCATTCCACCCAAAAAATGGATAGGCGATTTCATCAAAAGTACACAAAAAATCTGATGTGACACATTCAATGACTTTCTCTACTCTCTATCTTTATTAGTGGGTATACAAACTATTCTTACTAAAGCTTATTTTTATATCTACTACATTTTAATAAAAAACAAACCTTTGTATAAATGGCTACATTACACATTTCGTTACAGATACAAGGAGAACAGCGATATTGAGATGTTAATCTTATTGCTAATTTTCTTGTAGATGCAAGGGGAATTGTTAGGCTTTAAGAGATAGTCAAATATTTTTAGTTTCTGAGTTATGCTGTTCACAGTAACACACACACAGACACGGACATGTTTCCAAAAATGATTCTTCTGGATTCAGGGGGTCTCAAAACATGTATTTCCGGTGAAATCTCAGTATCGAATTTTTGAGTGGAATACAATACTACTTACTATACGTAGTAGAGAAAGTAAAAAATGGGAATTTTAAGACAGAAGATATTAATATCGGAGTAAGATATTAAGGATGTAGTACATTACCCACTTTACTTAATTCATATTTGGACAATGCAATCTGTGAATGGAAACAGCGGCTAAATATCTTAAATATGACTTCTGATTATAATAGGAAAAATTTTGTAATGACACTCCTATATCCAGATGACTAAGTAATCATTTCTGATAACGAAGATACGCTACAAAGAGCACTATTTGAATTACATTAAATAGTTGTTAATTATAATTTGGACATATCAAAAAATAAAACTAAATATATGGCTTTTCTCGGAAATAATCCGTTTGAGATATAAACTCGTATTAGATAACAATATAATTGAACAAGTAAACACATTTACATTTTAGATCTTTAGTATCATATATTAAAGACGCAGATATTAGAACTAAAATATAAAGTTTTTCAAAAATGTTTGGAACAATTAAAAGAACTTTAAAAAACAAAGTGAGAAAAGATACGATGATGAAGTTCTATAAAACCATGGCAGTTCCAGTTGCTCTATACGGTAGCGAAACTTGGACAATGACAAATAGAGATAAAAGCAGATTACAGGCAGCGCAAATGAGATTTTTAAGAACAGTGTTAGGAGTCACTAAAATAGATAGAATAAAGAATGATGACATAAGAAAACACTTAAGGATTTTTAACCGAAATGAAGAAATAGAGCAGAACAGACAAAAGTGCCTAGAACACGTAGAGAGAATGAATGAGGAACGCTACCCAAGGAAAATACTCTATTACATACCTAAAGGAAAACGAAATGTTGGAAGACCCAGGAAACGATGAATAAGCCTGAGGCAGTGTTTTTAACACTTAAATAATTTCAGTCAAATTATATAATATGTAAATTCAATAACAGCCCGCCTTGAAGCAATGTGTGTATGTAATAATTTGTAAAATATATGTAACAGTCATTTCATATGTTTATATTATTGTAAACATGTTCAATAATGTTATGTGAATGCATTACATAATTTAATAATGTAGGAACTGTGAGAAATAGGTCAAAAGTTGCTAACAATGAGGTAACCTTGAGGCAATAATGAGTTTGAGAGTTTAAATGTTACTTGTAATTCTTGGAAACAATAATGTAATTTTGAGACAGTTTAAAAATAGCCAATCAACAACCAGAAAAAGCTTTAGTTAAATGAAGGTATTCTATTGGAGTAGGATTAGCCAATCAGAGACTTGAAATACAGAAATTTACAAGTTTAGACGGTTCAAACCAATTAAGTTGCCTGCAGACAGTGATTGTAACCAGATACGTGATGCGTCCTCGAGAAATTTTATACGTTTTCGTGTGAGACGAAAATAGTATACGTGTTAAGAAGTGCAAGTATTAAATAAAAGAATCTCACAGCTCTTTCAATATCGGTGAAGTGCTGTTTAATTTGTGTCAAGGATTAATAAAAAGGAGTGAATTAAAACTTAGTCTGTGTAAGCCTACATTCTTGTCGCATCACGCCCTGCCAAGATATCCATGTCTCTAAAATAATACCGACGCAGCTGAGGCAAACATAAATATATAATATTTAAAGAAACAATCAAATTACTAAGTTAATATATTTTTAAACTTGGGGCAAAGGCCACCTGAAAGCACATTTGGGGCGAAGGCTGCCGGAAACTGTTTACCATACGTGCGGTTGCAACTACTTCAAGTTCGGCTCCCCAACAGTCGAAATACGATACAACTCCTACAATAAAATACTCCTTTCTCAAGCCTTAGGAAACGTTTATGAAGAAGAAGAAGAAGAAGTATTTAAATGAGCAATGAATCTTTGGACAGACCGTGATAAATAAATAATGGCTCTCTTGAAGATATTGGTTTTGCCGTGGGAATCTGGACACTAATACAGGGCAGCAGCAGATTGTTTGAAACAACAATGCTGATAAGCGAAAGCCATGTTGGTGAAATGTGTTCCACCGAAAACAGCATATCCCGTTGCAGTGTCCGTCAACTCAACAGTAGCCTGACATAATGTAACGGTGCTGCCACACTTTATACATTCACTACACAGTAGTTTTTTTCTTGTCAAACACATTTCCATAATCCGCCCGCAGCTTCCCACTGGAGCTTTGCCAACATACACATTCCAGCTTAGGGAAACCTCTTGCTCTGCACGTTTCTGCATATATTTCCAAACAGCAACGGAATGTGTAGAATTAGAGACGATAATGCAATGCAAAACTTGAATTCCATAAGAGATGATGTTCAAAACGTGTATAAAGTTCTTCGGTTTGAACAATTTAAATCTATAAACATACTTTTACATGGATTTTTCCACTCACACTTCTACAAACCACTCTTATAAAGATAATTAATTGTTCTTTCACACAAGCCGTGTGTAGGGCAAGGTTGGAAAGTTAGAATTAGACTGAGAAATTCAATGCTATAGCGGGGTTTGAACCAAGGATCTTCCGGTTTCCCGCCACGACATTAAATCCCCCAATTAACTGCATTTTTGCTCGTAAACCACAAGGAGATCAGATAAGCTTTAGTAAGAACAATTTGAATACCTATGAATAAATGATAGAAGGTAGAGATCAGATTTTTACTTTCTCTACTACGTATAGTAAGTAGGGGAAGTATTGTATTCCACCCAAAAATTCGATACCGAGATTTCACCGGAAATATAGTTTTGAGACCCCCTGAAATCCAAAAAAACATTTTTGGAAACATGTCCGTGTGTGTGTCTGTGAACAGCATAACTCAGAAACGAACATTCGGATAAACACCAAACTTGGTATTTAGGTTCAGTATCTTCCAGAAATGAGACACGAAGGTTTTCAAGAAAATCCCCCACCCCAGACTACCCTTCACATGGAACATTTTTCGAAAATTTTAATTTTCTCAAAAATGGCTCTAACGATTTTGATTAAAATATTAGATGTTTAAGATATTTTTATGAAAAATGAAATGTATATCTCGAATTTTCTGGAAATGTCTCCAAAAGTATTCTTCCTTGTGAACGACTTTTGCATAACTGGTAAACCATAGGAGATAGACAAAATTTTACTACACAAAAATGTAGATCGCGTTAAAATACACAATTTATGTCATATACATTTTTATTGCTGAGTGAACCATTTTCGAGATATTGCTTGTTATTCCCTTAAATTTTCCAATACGTTTTCTCAAATGGGAATTCGTTATTCATTTTTTTTATGTCCTGGACATACAAAGAGAATGGAATGGGCCACATAGCAACCAGCTCTTAAAATATTTGACTATCACTTAAAGCCTACCATATTCCCCTTGCACCTACAAGAAAATTAGCAATAAGACTAACATCTCGATTAACATGAAGCATATGGAGAATAAGGGTTTGTAAAAATAGTTTGTACAAGAGTAGAGAAAGTCATGTGAGTGTAACACATCAGATTTTTTTATTCAGAGAGTTTCAAAGATGTATCATGAGATCTCGACATCAAAGCTTTTGGGTGGAATACAATACTCACCTACTATAGGTAAGAGGTAGAGAAATTAAAAATCTACCACTACTGTACCAGGGCTCAGGGTGTTGAGAAAGAGCCTCTACATGTACTTTTAGCGTCCTTAACGGTTAGGTCGTATTGGACGATGAATGAAAGGGATGAAGCGATACTCAAATGAGCCCGGGGTTCACAGAGCAAAAAGTCGCACGACAGTCGTCTTTTCAGGCTAAGGGAAAGAACGTTATCCGGGTAACTCACCCTAACCGATATTCGAACTCGGGACTTCTAGAATGTGAGGCAGACACGTTACCCCCACACCACAGTCGGGTAATACATCATCATTATGACAACTATGATACTCCTTTAACTTCTCGTCCACGTATCACTTACTTTTCGTAGAAAATCCCATATCTTATCGATGTTCCCTCATTTAGCCAGCATTTTAACTGTCACTGCCTATTGTGGTAATTTACTCCATTTTCTATCCCAGACACTATCTCTCGACAATTTTACCATTTAACACTCTGTTAAACAATAGAAAGTATCATCTGGTTTCCTAAACAAAATACATCCTTCCTAAAAGATATTCCTTAATCCTTTTAGGAATAATGCTCCAGGGTGCATCCCACAAGACCAGGCTACCCTTTACATGGAATATTTTTTGAAATTTTTGATTTTCTAAAAAAATGGCTCTAAAGATTTGATTAAAATATCATATGTTTAAGATATTTTCTGGGAATGTCCCCAAAAGTACCTTCATTCTGAATGACTTTTACATAAGTGGTAAACCATATGAGATAGACACAATGTTACTACACAAACAATGTAGAATTGCTAAAACACACAATCTATATCATATACATTTTTTTAGAGTGAAATATTTCCTAGATATTCCTTGTTATTTGTTTGAATTTTCCAATACTTGTTCTCAAATGGGAATTCTTATTTGTTGTTTTTTTTATTTCCTGGACATGCAAACAGAATGCAATGGTTTCCATAGCAACCAGCTCTTAAAATATTTGACTATCGCTTAAAGGCTACAATATTCTCCTTGCATCTACAAGAAAATTAGCAATAAGATTATATCTGGATTAACATGAAGTAGATGGAGAATAAGCGTTTGT
This sequence comes from Deroplatys truncata, assembly GCA_030765065.1. NCBI lineage: Eukaryota > Metazoa > Arthropoda > Insecta > Mantodea > Mantidae > Deroplatys > Deroplatys truncata. The sequence goes on along the minus strand of CM060988.1, from coordinate 155,321,146 downwards.
AAACATAGTTTGTACAAGTGTAGAGAGAGCCATGTGAGTGCAGCACATCACAATTTTTTTGGTAGCATTTATAGCAAAGTTACTAATAATTATTGTTGACGACAATCCTACTTTTGTGTACACACTATGACACGCTGTTTACATGTGACGTAACTGAACTATAATGGTTTAGGGATTCATTATGATCTTACTCGGCGGCGCGCACAGCTACACTATCGCCCATACCTTTTAACACCTTCAAAGCAGTAATCTACTGGGATCATTCCCCAGATAAAGAATGAAATGTGTGTATTTAAAATACGTTCTCTCCTTTGCAATTTTAATATTCTAATAAACTGAGTTCATTCGCCTTTATTCAACATGTGTTCCTTTCACGTTACCTGCAAAAAATCAATAAATACAGCGTGGACTCAACAGTGCTGCCATCTGTTGCAGTACTCAAGGTTCTGACATCAGTGCTGTCATCCGATCAGCATTTAATTACACCCAATTTACGGTAAGATGTTGTTTTACAAAATTCAGTTTTGAAATTATAGTGTGGTCGACCAAAAACAGTTGTATGTGATTTAAGTTTAATGGTAATTAAGAGCTCGTATGAAAATTATGAAACTTCCTACCGCTCGTTTCATAAACATACTCGCGTCGCAATTATTACCGTTATAGTCTTGTATAACATACTATTATCACATCTTTTGGCCTCCAACATAAGAAGATGCCTCTGGCATTCATTGCAGAGATGGAAGTCACTGCGCTAAATGTACGAATCATTCAAAGTTAGAGCTGAATCACTGACAATAAATACGTCTGTCATTTGCTGTCATCTAAACGCTGGTCTCAAAGAGCTTGAGAAAATAAAACCATGGTTCTGGTACTCGCTGAAGCACTGGCCGAACGTGACAGTTCCATGCAACGAAACTTGTTCTTAGCTGTCGCTTGCGCACGCGCATAAATCAATCAGACCCAGTAACTCATTTAAACGCGCCAAGTTACAGTTTTCTTTTTAACCGCTGCATACTTTAGACTCTCTTAAGCTACAAATTACTTCCAAAATGCGAGAGGTAATGAAATATATACGAGACTGTAGTTTTCATAATAAATCGAACCAAAATATAAACATAAATGCAATCCAGCACACTTTCAGCCTGAAGAAATCCAATTTTTCAGTCAATAGTATTACTTTATTACCATAATCCTAGTTTGTAAGTATTTCAGCCAAAGATTTGATGTGAATATTTCATCGTAAATATAGACATTCAAAGAAAATGCGCGCAAGCATAACATAAATGTCATACACTCACATGATCTTCTCTACCCTCTTTCATTTACTAGTTGGTACATAAATTATTCTTACTCAAGCTTATTTTTTGATCTACTACATTTTAATCCAAATAAACCGTTGCACAAATAGCTACATTACACATTTCGTTATAGATACAAAAGGAACAGCTATAGTCAAATGTTTAAGAACTGGACGTTATACGCTGGCCTTAAAATTCCTTATTGTTTCCATGCAATCGCGAGAAACAACTGAATGTTGAAAAGACTTTAATGACCAAGAAACGAAAAATTCCTATCTTTAATAACGGATATCTCAGAAACGGATTATGCCACAAAAAACATATCTTAAATAAATTGTGTGTTTTAAAGAGATCCACGTTTTTTGTGTGGTACGTTTTCATCCATTGCTTAACGTTTAGCAGTTATGAAAGATTATACAAAATTCCTTCTGAATGAAGAGGAATTCATAGGCTATTACTCAAATATTCAAGATATGCATTTTATTTGTCATGTAAATATCCTTAATATATATTACTTTAATCAAAATCGTTAGAGAAAATCAAAAGTTTCGAAAAATGTTCCATGTAAAGGGTAGTTTGGGGTTGGAGGATTTTGTTGAAAATCTTTGTGTCGCATCTTTGGAAGATTTGAACCTAAATACCAAGTTTGGTATTTATCGGTTTTTGTGTTATGCTGTTCAGACACGCACACACACGGACATGTTTCCTCAAATGCTTTATTTGGATTCAGCGCCTCAATTAAATTTTTGTTTGGGATGCAGTACCTCCCCTACTTACTATACGGGTAGAGAAATTAAAAAGGAATTGTTCATAATTACCAACTTTTGTATTTACATCCAATATCTTCCAAAGATGCTACGCGAAGATTTTCAAGAAAATTTCCCCAGGCTAAAGATTCCTTTACAGGGAAACATTTTAGATATTTTTTATTTTCTCATAACTGGCTCTTAACGTTTTTGATTAAAATACTATATATTTAATACATTTATATGACAAATAAAATCTACCTCTTGAATTTTCTGGGAATAGCCTGTGAAGTCTTCTTCATTCCGATGGACTTCTGTATAATGTGACAAAAACGTAGATCTTTTTAAAACACCAATTTATATCCAATAATTTTGACTCTCTACTACATATAGTAAGCAGGGGAAGTAGTGTATTCCACCCAAAAGTTCGATACCGAGATTTCGCCGGAAATATATGTTTTGAGACCCCCTGTCTCCAAAAAAAGCATTTTTGGAAACATGTCCGTGTGTGTGTCTGTGTGTCTGTCTGTGTGTGAACAGCATAACTCAGAAACGAATAGTCGGATAAACACCAAAATTGGTATTTAGGTTCATTATCTTCCAGAGATGCGACACGAAGGTTTTCAAGAAAATCCCCCACTACAGATTACCCTTTACATGGAACATTTTTCGAAAATTTTAATTTTCTCAAAAATGGCTGTAACGATTTTGATTAAAATATCATATGTTTAAGATATTTTCATGACAAATAAAATGTATATCTTGAATTTTCAGGGAATGTCTCCAAAAGTATTCTTCATTGTGAACAACTTTTACATAACTGGTAAACCATAAGAGATAGACAAAATTTTACTACACAAAAAATGTAGATCGCGTTAAAATACACAATTTATGTTATATACAGCTTTTTTTTGTTGAGTAAACCATGTTCGAGATATTGCTTGTTATTCCCTTAAATTTTTCAATACTTATTTTCTCAAATGGGAATTCGTTATTCATTTTTTTGTCTTGGATATGCAAAGATATTAATCTGTGGTAAAGAGAATGGTGTTGCACATAGCAACCAGCTATTAAGAGACATGTCTATGCTTAAAGGCTACTGTATTACTTTCTCTATTACGTATTAGTAATTAGGTGAAGTATTGTATTCCACCCAAAAATTCGATACCGAGATTTCACCGGAAATACATGTTTTGAGACCTCCTGAATCCAAAAAAAACATTTTTGGAAACATGTCCGTGTGTGTGTCTGTGTGTCTGTCTGTGTGTCTGTGAACAGCATAACTCAGAAACGAACAGTCGGATAAACACCAAACTTGGTATTTAGTTCAATATCTTCCAGGGATGCGACACGAAGGTTTTCAACAAAATCCTCCCACCCCAGAATACCCTTTACATGGAAGATTTTTCGAAAATTTTAATTTTCTCAAAAATGGCTCTAACGATTTTGATTAAAATATCACAGATTTAATATATTGTCATGACAAATAAAACGTATATTTTGAATTTTCTGGGAATGTCTCCAAAAGTGTTCTTCATTGTGAACGACATTTGCATAACCGGTAAACCATAAGAGATAGAGAAAATTTTACTACACAAAAAATATAGATCGCGTTAAAATACACAATTCATGTCATATACATTTTTTTTGTTGAGTGAACCATTTTCGAGATATTGCTTGTTATTCTCTTATATTTTTCAATACTTATTTTCTTAAATGGGAATTCGTTATTCATTTTTTTGTCTTTGATATGCAAAGAGTATTAATCTGTGGCAAAGGGAGTGGTGCTGCACCTAACAACCAGCTATTAAGAGATATGTATGTGCTTAAAGGCTACTGTATTTCCAAATTACCCTTTAAATATATTATCCCCTTACATCTACAAGAAAATGAGCAATAAGATAGAGTCTGCAAATGTTTATCTCGATTAACATGAAGTAGATGGAGAATAAGCGTTTGTAAAAATAGTTTGTACAAGAGTAGAGAAAGTCATGTGAGTGTAACACATCAGATTTTTTTTATATTGCCCTTGCAATTACAAAACAAGGGGAACATAATAGGCCTTAAGCGATAGTCAAATGTGTAAAATGTGTCGCTATGTGTAAAATGTAATTCTCTTTGCATGTTAAATGATCGTTTCTGCAAATGTTTATTTCGATTAATATGAAATAGATGGAAAATAAGAGTTTGTAAAAGTAGTTTGTACAAGATTAGAGAAAGTCATGTTAGTGTAACACATTAGATTTTTTTGGCATCAAATTTTTGTGTTATTAATTTAAATATTTCAATATTTTTAATGTGCTGTTGATATACAGTTGTTTCTCGCGATGTCATGTTAAGAGTATGGAATTTCAAGGTGACCAGTTTTTAAACATTCGACCATCGCTGTTCCCTTTGTCCCTACAACGAAATCTGTAATGGAACTATTTATGCAAACGTTTGCTCATTTAATCTGGACGTAGATAGAAAAATAATACTTTGCAAGAATAGTTTGTACAGGCTGTATAAAATAAACGATAGTGGGTTGAGAAAGTCAGGTGAGTGTGATGCTTTTTCTTTTAATTCTGTTCTCCTAGAAAGCAGACGGATCTGTCTGCAAAGCACTTTCTTCTGTCGTTCTTATTTCGTTGGGCAAAACATTTGCTTTGTCTTATTTAACCTCGTTTCAACATCTTATCATGAGAGTACTCTTCAACGTGTTCGGCATAGACGGCCTTAAGCCAGGAATGCATTGAGACAGTATTTGGGCAATATGGAGGATGCGTTAGCACGCAAATAATATATGCATCATGCAGCGTGAAGAATTGTGGTATGCGATATACAGGATGTATCATTTAAGTTGAGACTGTACAATCTCTCCAAAACTAAACGTTGTAGAAAGAAATGTCTTTAACAAAAGTTGCTTGATATAATGGGGAAAAGTAAATTGTATTAGTCATGTTTTGTTTGGAGGATGTTAGGGTCAATTGAATTTTTTTGAATGGGAAGTTACACTGAGGGTCAAATTCCCAAATTCCCCGGTTGAGGCCCTGGTATGATTCCCAGCTGGAGAGGGGGAATGTTTCTGTAGCCAGGGGTACTCCCTATCCTCTAACTCATCCGAGCAACATTTCTGAAATGTGTTATGAAGTACTCAAAGTATAAAATCTCTTTTCAAAATGATAAAATTACAAGTAATGAACGTATTAACAATACACGTCTTGTCAAAAAATATTCTCTTTGTGTTTGCTACAACATAGTCTGCGCCACACTAGTATACAAGGAATTCCTCCTCGGTCAATGACGGCCAGAAAATAGATGCCCACGTGAAATAATGGTTATGGCTTGCTACACGTCTCCATAAATAGCACCTGTATATGCGGCAACACCTTTTTTCGATACGTTAATAAGAAGCCGCCATTGACAGCATCTATTGCCAGCCTTGTACTACAAGTTGCCCATTGCAGCACATATTGGAATGTTGTCACTGATTTAATCGGAAGGTGGACATTTTGTGATCGATGATTGCAGTTTTATTGGTATATACCTGACTTTTGAGGCCAGAGAAACGGTCTGAGTTGCATAGTCGCCTTCCTACACATACCATCAATGTTATTGCTATTTCTTTTGTTCTGCTGTTGGAACTGTTAATCACGGTATTGGATAGTCAAACCTGTATTTTCTTGGGGACTGAAGAAAACCACGAAAAATAGTCAGATTGGTGGGTACAGGTATTTGAACCCACTACCTTCCGAAATTGAGCCACAAATCTTACATCTTAGCCGTTTCGCTCGGTCCCAGAGATTTCAAGTGTTTAATAAATGGAGTTGTTCAAAAAGTGTTCGGTCGACTTATTTTTACTTTCTCTACTACGTATATTAAGTAGGGGAAGTATTGTATTCCACCCAAAAATTCGATACCGAGATTTCACCGGAAATACATGTTTTGAGACCCCCTGATTCCAAAAAAAAGCATTTTTGGAAACATGTTCGTATGTGTGTCTGTCTGTGTGTGTGTGTGTGTGTGTGTGTGTGCGCGTGCGCGTGCGCGTGTCTTTCTGTGAACAGCATAACTCAGAAACGAACAGTCGGATAAACACCAAACTTGGTATTTAGGTTCAGTATCTTCCAGAGATGCGACACGAAGGTTTTGAAGAAAATCTCCCCACCCCAGATTACCCTTTACATGGAAGATTTTTCGAAAATTTTAATTTTCTCAAAAATGGCTCTAACGATTTTGATTAAAATATTATATGTTTACGATATTTGCATGACAAATAAAATGTATATCTTGAATTTTCTGGGAATGTCTCCAAAAGTATTCTTCATTGTGAACGACTTTTGCATAACTGGTAAACCATAAGAGATAGACAAAATTTTACTGCACAAAAAATGTAGATCGCGTTAAAATACACAATTTACATCATATACATTTTTTTGGTTGAGTGAACCATTTTAGAGATATTGCTTGTTAATCCCTTAAATTTTTCAATACTTATTTTCTCAAATGGGAATTCGTTATTAATTTTTTTGTCTTGGATATGCAAAGAGTATTAATCCGTGGCAAACAGAATGGTGCTGCACATAGCAACCAGCTATTAAGCGATATGTATGTGCTTATATTGCCCTTGCAAATACAAAACAAGGGGAACATAGTACGCCTTAAGCGATGGTTAAATAGTTTTAGAACTGGTCGCTATGTGTAAAATGTAATTCTCTTGCATGTCAAAAGATTGTTTATGCAAATGTTTATCTCGATTAATATGAAATAGATGAAGAATAAGAGTTTGTAAAATTAGTTTGTACAAGAGTAGAGAAAGTCATGTGAGTGTAACACATCAGTTTTTTTTAGATTTGTTACATGTATTCTTTCAGTGACTTTCATACTTGATATTGCTGATTGCTTTCCTTTTCAACACTTGTGTTTTATCAAAAGGACAAAAGTGTAATGGTTCATAAATGCGGTAATTTAAGCATGAACTCCTGACGTAGACTATCCAACATTTTAAACACTTTCATCGTGCCCCTTCAATAAATTTTGTCAGATCGGCAGTTTTGACTTTAGAAAAATGATCGCTCATTTATAGTAATTTTCATTACTTCACATTTGTATTAAGGAGATACTAAATGACAAAAATTGCCAACAATTGCACTTTTGTTTCGCACTCACATTACTTTCTCTACTCTTGCACTACTGTTTTACAAACGCTTTACCTTTCGAGGTAAACATTTATTGCTGTTTTCTTGTAGGTGCATGGGGAATATGGTACGCTTTAAGCGATAATCAAATATTTTAAGAGCTGGTTGCTATGTGGATTATTTCCATTCGCTAGGCATGTCCAGGACATTCATTTGAGAAGTATAAGTATTGGAAAATTTAAACAAATAACAAGGAATGTCTCGGAAATGATTCTCTCCACAAAAAAATGTATATAACATAAATTATGTATTTTAACTAGAGCTACATTTTTGTATAGTAAAACCTTGTGTATCTCTTACGGTTTACCAGTTATGCGAAAGTCATTTAAAATGAAGAGGACTATTGGTGACATTCTTAGAAAAATTCAAGATATACATTTCATTTAGCATGAAGATATCTTAAACATATGATATTTTAATCAAAATCGTTATCCATCAATGAGCAAATCAATTTTTTTATAAAATGTTCCAAAGGGTATTCTCCTGGGTGGGGGATTCTTCTGAAATTCTTCGTGTAGCATCCTTGAAAGATACTAAACTCAAATACCAAGTTTGATATTTATTCGACTTTTCGTTTTGGGTTATGCTGACACAGACTAACTGACTGTCAGACACACACACACATATACACATGTACAAAAATGCTTTATTTGGATTCAGGGCGCCTCAAAACATGTATTTCCGGTAAAATTTTGGTATCGAAGTTTTGGTTGGAATGCAATACTTCCTCTACTTCTCTACTCTCATTTTGTACTGTGATCCCCGTTTCATAGAAAGGAATCATAACTCATACACACATTTGAGTAGAAAGGTAAACTTTAGCCTTCTCTTAGGGAAAGTTTTGTTCTATAAATTGGTACCACTGTTAAGTATGACAGCTTTGTGCTCAAGTCAGGTGGTTTCTTTGCAAATATATGCGAGTTTATCAACATTTTTTCTTTGAACAGGATTTTCAGTGAATGTAATTTTCTGGTATACTGACCCTTTTCTCAAACTGTTAAAGATAGCTAATATTTAGGATAATAAAATCAACCCCTAAATGCTGTGTGGATCCACTTTGATGTTAATAAGATGGTTCATTATTTTTAATGATAAATTTTAATCAAAAGATGGTGTAATTAGGAAAAGAATGCTATGTTGCTTAATAAACAAATTTATAGATCGATGTGCTTAGAAGATGTGCATCTATATTGTGTAAGCAATTTCCGAGTTATAAATGTAGCAGATTTAACACTGGCAGAATAGGACTATTAATCTCCTGTTGATCCTTATACCACTTAGGTTTTCTTTTACACCAATCTTACCACTAGGGAACTTCTAGTTCCCGAGGTCGCGGGCTCAAACCCGGCAATGGGCGATGGAATGTTTTTCGGGCGAAAAATCCTTAGCATGGCTTCCCTCGGCAGGGATGTAAAGCCGGTTGTTCCGTCGTAGATTTACAGCACGTAAAAGAAGCTCAGGCCTTACACAAAACCACACACACACACGCAATCATTCTTATTCATAATTTCATACTCTAAGCAGGTTAGGAAATATTCTTTGTTAAAGAAACATTTCTAAACTCCAGCCGAGAATCGAATCGGGTCCTGTGATCTCGAGATCACACTACCAAAGCACAGAGGCCTTCTTGTCTCCTCACATTCGGATGTTCAGAGCAAGTGTAAGCGGATGCGTTTACCTCTCGTTAACTCATGTGCTATTGACTGCAGTGGAGGGCTGGCAAAGGTTCGCCTAATGACAGCTAATCTAAAATCACCCTGCTGTCATGATTTCTCTACCACTTCTTGGTCGTAAGAACAAAAATCCGATATGTTACATTCACGTGACTTTCTCTAACCTCTGTCATTTGTTTGTGGGTATACAAATTATTCTTACGAAAGTTTGTTCCTATCTGCTTCATTTTATCGAAATAAGTCTTTCAGGAAATAGCTGCATTGCGTATATCGTTATAAATAAAGCGAATAGCGAAAGTCATTCTTTTAGTACTGGACGATGTATACTGGCCTTATAATTCCATACTCTTTCAATGAAATCGTGATAAACAACTGAAAATTGACAGGACTTTAAAAGAATGACAAAGCATTGTACAATTCGAACCCGGATATCTTGGAAATGGCCTGATGCCAAAAAAAAGTTATTTAAAATAAATTGTGTGTTTTAAAGAGATCTACATGTTTTTGTGTAGTACGATTTCGTTTATCGCTTAGCTTTACCAGTTATACAAGATTATACAACTTTAAGAGTGAAGTGGATTTTACGCTATAAAATTCAAAATACACATTTTAACCGTAATTTAAATATCTTTAAACTATAGTATTTTAATAAACATCGTTAGTCATTTTTTTAGAAAATAAGAAATTACGAAACTCTTTCAGGTAAAGAGTACTTTGGGTGGGGGGATTTTCTTGAAAATGTTTATGTCTCATCTTTGGAGCATACTGAATCCAAATACCACGTTTGATATTATCCTACTTTTCGCTTTTGAGTTATGCTGTTCATAGACATACACGCCGCACGCGCGTATTTTTTTCTAAAAATGTTTTTTTTTCATTTAAGGGGCCCTCAAAATGTATTTCCGTTGAAATCTTTGTATCGAATTTTTGGTTGGAAGGCAATACTTTCTCTACCTACTATGTATGTTAAATTAAATTGAGTTTGCTTATGGACGCTCTTTAACTGCTGTGGTTCTTAGCGTCCCATTATATATTGAACGTGAAAAACCAGAAATTCTGCTCGAGCCTCTTTATCAGGCTTGAAGCTCTTTTACGTACCGTAAATCTACGACACGGGATCACCGGCTCGAACTCACGACCTTGTGAACTAGAGGCAAGCATGGTAACCACTACTTCACGGAGGATGACACTATGTATGTGGTAGAGAAGGTAAAAAAAATAAGTTTGTGTTATCCCCTCCTCCATTATTCCGCAATAAAAAGAAATCTGATGTGTTACACTCACTTGACTTTCTCTACTCTTACAAACGCCTATTCTCCATATGCTTCATGTTAATCGAGATGTTAATCTTATTGCTAATTTTCTTGTAGATGCAAGGGGAATTCCTAGGCTTAAAGCGATAGTCATATATTTTAAGAGCTGGTTGCTATGTGGAGTATTCCATTCTCTTTGCATTACCAGGACAAAAAAAAATGAATAACGAATTCCCATTTGAGAAAAAGTATATGTATTGGAAAATTTAAGGGAATAACAAACAATATTTTGAAAATGGTTCACTCAAGTAAAAAAATTTATGACATAAATTGTGTATTTTAGCGCGGTCTACATTTTTTGTGCAGTAAAATTTTGTCTATCTCTTATGGTTTACCAGTTATGCAAAAGTCGTTCACAATGAAGAATGCTTTTGGAGACATTTCCATGAAAATTCAAGATATACATTTTATTTGTCATGAAGGTATCTTAAATATATGATATTTTAATCAAAATCGTTAGAGCCATTTTTGAGAAAATTAAAATTTTCGAAAAATCTTCCATGTAAAGGGTAATCTAGGGTGGGGTATTTTCTTGAAAACCTTCGTGTTGCATCTCTGGAAGATACTGAACCTAAATACCAAGTTCGTTTCTGAGTTACGCTGTTCACAGACAAACACACACACACACACACACACACACACACACACACACAGACACGGACAAGTAAAAAATTCAGAATATGTATTCATCAGTCTTAGAATATAAAGGTTTTCGCACAGGGAGGCAGATGCACTTTACAAATCGGATACATTTAGCTATTAAGATGAATATTTTAGCTCATGCGTTTTCTAATATTATTTTAGTATATGCTTTTGTAAGCCTTCCCGGTTGAAAACAGCAAACCTTGTTGTTAAAAGAGATGACGAAGTGAACGAACGGGTTGCGTGAAGCGAAATTCGGCTTGGTAAGAAAAGTACACTCGTTTTTATATCGACTGTACTATAATCGGATTTTGTCAAGAACACCTAAGAGAAGATTTAAGCCGGCAGTATTCGCGGTCAGTTTGAAGTTAAGTCACGTGTTCAGACAGACATTTGCGTGGGAAAGGGAGTTTTAGATCCGAATTCAAAGGTAGATTTTTCAAATTATTTCCATATTTCTGAATGGAGAGGTAGCGAGGTGCCGTGCTCTTCCCTTGATCAAGAAATTTGTTTCTAAAACGCACAAAATAGAACATGATACGTTTGGACAAGTAATGAAACAGTTATTGCAATTACTATTGTTGCATGAAGGCATAGTTCTTTAACATTTTGCTTTACAAAGTCCACATTTGAATTACAGAACGGTTTGAGGACCGCATGGATATTCCAGCATTAATTGTGCAGACCAGACTTCAAACTCTATAGTTTCTCCTACAGAGAAGAATGCTAAACTTTAGTTGCCAAAATATAAAATGTTTTTGCTACATTCACATAGATTTTTCTCTACCTATTATCGTTTACTTTATATAGCATCTTATGAAAGCTTATTTATTTCTCTACCACGTACAAGTAATACATGTACGGAAATCTATGTTTTGAGGGCCCCTGAATCCAAAAAAGGCATTTTTGGAAACATGTCCGTATCTTTGTGTGTGTGTGTGTGTGTGTGTGTGTGTGTGTGTGTGTGTGTGTGAACAGCATAAATCAGAAACGAAAAGTCGGATAAACGCCAAACTTGGTATTTAGGTTCAGTATCTTCCAGAGATGCCACACGAAGGTTTTCAAGGAAATTTCCCCACCCCAGATTACACTTTACATGGAACATTTTTCGAAAATTTTAATTTTCTCAAAAATGGCTCTATTGAGTTTGATTAAAATATCGTATGTTTAAGATATTTTCATGGCAAATGAAATGTATATCTCGAATTTTCTGGGAATGTCTCCAAAAGTATTCTTCATTGTGAACGACTTTTGCATAACTGGTAAACCATAAGAGATAGACAAAATGTTACTGCACAAAAATGTAGATCGCGTTTAAATACACAATTTATGTCATATACATTTTTTTTGTTAAGTGTACCATTTTCGGGATATTGCTTGTTATTCCCTTAAAATTTCCAATACTAATACTTTTTCTCAAATTCGTTATTCAATTTTTTTGTCCTGGTAATACAAAGAGAATGGAATGCTCCACTTAGCAACCAGCTCTTAAAATATTTGACTATCGCTTAAAGCCTACCAATTCCCCTTGCATCTACACGAAAATTAGCAATAAGATTAACATCTCGATTAACATGAAGCATATGGAGAATAAGCGTTCTTAAAAATAGTTTGTACAAGAGTAGAGAAAGTCATGTGAGTGTAACACATCACATTTTTGGAAAAAGGTCCGTGCACGTTTCTGTTTGTCTGTGAACGACATAACTCAAGAGGAAAAGTCGAATAAATACCACACCTGTCATTTAGGTTTAGTACCTTCCAAAGATACGACACAAGGGTTTTCAAGAAAATCACCCACCGCAACTTCCCGATACTTGGAACATTTTTCAAAAGTTTTTTTTTTAAAAAATAGCTAACGATTTTGATTATAGTATTGTACCTTTAAGTAATTTAAATGGCAAATAATGTGTATATCTTGAATTTTCTGGGCATAGCCTAGGAAGTCCTCTGAATTCGGATGGAATTTTTTGTAATTTTATATAACTGATAAACATTAAGCAATAGACGTAAACGTACCATACAAAAATTGTAGATCTCTTTAGAACACACAATTTACTTCAAATAAGCCGTTTCTGAGATATCCTAATTAAATTGTGCAACACTTGTCATTCTTTGAATCGACTTTCAGTTGTTTCTCATGATTGCATGGAAGCCGTATGGAATTTTACGACCAGGGCTTGGCGTGCAGTTGTTAAACATTTGACTATCACTGCTCTCTTTATATCTATAACGAAATGTGTAATGTAACTATTTCTGCAAAGGTTTATTTGGATTAAAATGTAGTAGAGAGAGAAATAATCTTTAGTAAGAATTGTGTGTGTGTGTGTGTGTGTGTGTGTGTGTGTGTGTGTGTGTGTGTGTACCCACTAATAAAGACAGAGGGTAGAGAAAGTCATTTGAACGTATCACTTCAGACTTTTTTTCTATTTCTATTTCATGTGAGTGTAACACATTAGATTTTTTCACAGTTGTGTTGTAAACTTCTGAGAAATCAATCCGGTGCAATAACGATTTCCTGTTGTCGATGTTTCGATGTTTGTTTTTGTGTCACAATGGGGGAATTATTCAGCAAGATCTGCCTCACCGAAATCTGTTTACTGAGCTCCCCTGATGCTGTTTCTAATGTTTTTGTAGTGATGCTGAACCTTCGGAAGGAAAAACATCCCGAATCCCTCCGTGTTTGTGCAGTTTTTCGGTTGAGTGCCTTTGATTGGAAAGGAGCACCAACATACACAGGCTTTTAGCTCCAAGTAGTGTTATCGGCAACACTTAGCTGCAAGTGCTGGCAGTAAACATAGATTGCGACAATAATTTGCTTCAGTACCTGATCAAAATGACTGTTCTAGGATAGTGTTAGGTTATAACTGAAACATGTGCAATAAAACCAGTGATAAAAGTACACTAATGGATCGGAGTAATAAGTGCTATATGTTTATAGCACACTGCTACTGTAAAGTGATGTGGGCTGTTATAGAGAATACGCATAATAGATAAAACCGTGCTGTTATTTTAGCTCTTTCAGGTTTTTACCTGCAGTATGCGGTCAGATGAACAATGTGTACCTGAATATATTCGTTAAACTGTAAGATCTAACTTTGATTGGCACAAAAACTTTCAACACTCAGAAACCTTGTATATAGCTATCGATGATGTAAACCCTATACATTAAAGGCTGAACATTTTGTTTCTTTTAAATTTTTAAACTTTCCTCTTAAAATATTAAATTTTCCGTGTGCGAACAATTCTTAAACAATCTGATGTGTTGCACTCGCATGACTTTCTCTACTCTTGTACAAACTATTTTTACAAACGCTTATTCTCCATAGGTATATTTCATGGTCAACATTTGTAGTAATGGTAAATTTAATAAAATAACAAGGAATATCTTAGAAATGGTTCATTGTACCAATAAAATCTGTTACACTCACATGAGTTTCTCTACTCTTGTACAAACTATATTTACAAACGCTTATTCTCCACATGCTTCATGCTAATCGAGATATCGAGATGGTAATCTTATTGCTAATTTTCATGTACATGCAAGGGGAATTGGTAGGCTTTAAGCTATAGTCAAATATTTTAAGAGGTGGTTGCTATGTGGAGCATTCCATTCTCTTTGCATTACCAGGACAAAAAAAATGAATAACGAAATTGAGAAAAAGTATAAGTATTGGCACATTTCATGGCATAACAAGCAATATCTCGAAAATGGTTCACTCAACACAAAAATGTATATGACATAAATTGTGTATTTTAACGCGATCTACATTTTTTTTAAAATTTTGTCTATCTCTTATGATTTACCAGTTATGCAAAAGTCGTTCACAATAAAGAATACTTTTGGAGACATTCCCAGAAAATTCGAGATATACATTTAATTTGTCATGAAAATATCTTAAACATATAATATTTTAATCAAAATCGTTAGAGCCATTTTTGAAAAAAATTAAAATTTTCGAAAAATGTTCCATGTAAAGGGTAATCTGGGGTGGGGGTATTTTCTTAAAACCTTCGTGTCGCATTTCTGGAAGATACTGAACCTAAATAGCAAGTTTGGTGTTTATCCGACTGTTCCTTTCTGAGTTATGCTGTTCACAGACACACACACACACGGACATGTTTTCAAAAATGCTTTTTTTCTGATTCAGGGGTCTCAAAACATGTATTTACGGTGAAATCTCGGTATCGAATTTTTGGGTGGAATACAATACCCTACTTACTATACGTAGTAGGGAAAGTAAAAGCTGAGTTAATTTTTCTTCTATATACATTATTCCTTATTTATGTAAGGAAGAGACGAGTATCAATTTGAGCGATAAATATTTGTAGAGAATTATGAAACTCCAAAAATATTTATCGCTCAAATCGATAATAACTCTCCGAATGAATGTCGTGACGTTGTAGTGTCCATAATGCGTGTGATAAAAGACGACGCGTGCGCTCACGCACATCAGTGCTTGTAACAGTGTGTGGATTTCTTGGTTTATTGCCTGGCGTTTAATGCATAACATCACGCGAATCTTAGCTACGCCTGCGGGATCAAGGAGTTGTAAACTCTAAAACCACCAGGTGCAGCTGGGCCCAAGTGCCTCCTAGCGGTTTACAAGTCAATAGATACTTTTGTAGGACACGACAAACCTTTAGACAATAAAATGGTATTTTCATTGTTTTGTTAATAATTCCTAAAGTTTGAAAGTTGGAAAATTCAAAACAATAGCAAAAATACCTTAACAATGGTTTATTTCACACTCTTGGGGTTTTAGCGAGGTCTGCATTTGTCGGGTACTAAGTTTTTGTGTATCTCTTATTGTTTCCCAGTTATACAAAACTATTCAAAATTCACTCAGAATGAATATGTCAGGTACTAAATCCAAGCAATTTGTGGAAAAATGCGTAGAGTATTTTAAAAATATCTTTCTCTACTCTTGTACAAACTATGTTTATAAACGCTTGTTCTCCATCTACTTCATGGTAATTGAGATAAACATTTGCAGAAATTGCTAATTTTCTTGTAGATACAAGGGGAATATGGTAGGCTTTAAGCGATAGTCAAGTCTTTTAAGAGCTGGTTGCTATGTGGAGCATTTCATTCTCTTGGCATGCCCAGGACATAAAGAACGAAAAAGGAATTCCCATTTGAGAAAAAGTATAAGTATTGAAACTTCAAAAAAATAACAAGGAATGTTTCACTCGACAAATAAAATGTATATGACATAAATTGTTTGTTTTAACGAGATCTACATTTTTGTGTGGTAAAATGTTGTCTATCTCTTACGGTTTATCAGTTATGCGAAAGTCATTCAGAATGAAATGGATTTAGGGGATATTCCCATAAAATTCAAGATATACATTTTATTTGTGATGTTAATACAAATAGAGCGATTTTGAGAAAATAAAAATTTCGAAGAAATCTTATATAATGATAGTTAAAAGTATAGTATTTTCTTAAAAATCTACTTGTTGCTCCTTTGGAAGATAATGTGCAAATAGGAAGTTTCGTATTTATGTGAAATTTTGTTTTTGACTTATGCTGTATTGTCCTCCGTGGTGTAATGGTTACAATACTAGCGTGTAGTTCCGGTTCAACCCGACGGAGGACGATGCATATTTTCGGACGTAAAAATCCTTAGCTTCCTTCGGAAGGGAAGTAAAGCTGGTGGTCCCGTGTCGTAGATTTACGGCGAGTAAAAGAACCTCAAGCTGATAAAGAGGTCTCTAAGCAAAATTACCGGTGTTTCACGCTCAATATGGAATGAGATGCTAAGGACCACAGCAGTTAAAGAGCGTCCATGAATAAAAAAACTAAAAAACTAGACGCTGTTCACACACAAACACACGCGGAGTTTTTCTAAAAATGCCGTCCTTGGACTCAGGGGATCTTAAAATATGTAAATTCGGGGAAATGGTGAGATGGAATTTTTGGTTGGAATGCAATTGCTTCCTCTACCTACTACGTCTGTGGTAGAGAAAGCAAAAAAGAGAGACAAATGATATGGAACATCTTTTTCCCTTAATTTGTGACGAACAAGGAGAACTTTTGTACCTCCTGTATAACTTATGTTTATCCTTTATAAAAGGAAAGTTTTTGAGATACTTGTTGGTGAGATAACGATGCAAGGACCGGTCACAAATCCACGTGGGTTGCTTTGTGACAAAGGACACTTCGGTTTGAATTGCAATCGAAGGAGGAGGAGGAGGTGGGGTTATTGTATGAGAGCTGGAATAAAAGAGCAAATGGACCAAGAGATGCGGATACGGGGACAAGAAAGAGAGGAAGGAGAAGTTGTTCCGCAACAAAGGGAGACAAAAAATAATACAAGAAAACAACAAATCGTGGTTTTGATACGTGTGTGGGGAAGAATAAACAGTTGGCGAACGTGGAAGAGGGCGGGGCTGGTGCTGGGGTTAGAAAGGAAGGGGGAGAGAACATTTGATGCGGAATGAATTTCTTAACGTAAGAGATTTGTGATAGGAAAAGTTACAGTTACACAAGTAAGTCCTTCCGGTGCCCATTCCCTTTCTATGTCAGTCATTCTGCTTGCACCCTTCATCGCCACAGGTGACCCTGGAAGCCAGCTCCTATTTGTTGTGGTGGCTGAAGAAAGAATTATTCTTTTTTATCGCTCTCTCCCTTGCCTTAAGGATGCACTCGAGCTGAATCACTACCATGTGTTTGTGTGTGTGTGTGTGTTTCCTTTTGTAATTTACAAAGCTCAGCAAGGGGTCCGCAAACCCCGTGCGGTCCGGCCGGTTCTTTCCCTTGGCATCATCAGATATTCACACGCGAATAAACTGCAACAGCAGCACCTCCTTACAGAAAGCCGACACATTTGTATGGTTCACGCATGGCAGGGGGTAGTTGCTCGGTATTTGTCGATGTGGGCGACAAGGGGTCCTCTTAGATCCTCTCAGCAATAAAAGAAAATCTCCCGATAAACTTATCTTTTTTATGGGAATATTGAGGGGAGAGAATTATAACTTCTACTGAAAGAGATGTTTAAAATCGCATTCCTGGTTGTAATGATGCGTGTATATCCAGACACGGGGTGAAAGACTTATGTCACTGACCTCTGTGCATTTCTTGAGGGACTCGGTGCTGCTGTTGAACTGAAGTAGGTTCCCTAAATCCAAATTTCCAATCCTTCACATGTAGTTTTTGGAACGCTAAGATATCATTCATTTAAATACGTACAAAGCCTTTCATGGCAGGAGTTAATTGATAAAACCCAGTGTTTTCTTTCACACTATGGACACCGCAGCTCCGACTCCAGCACAGTTATAATAAATTCCCGCAACCGCCTCACGTTCTCATAGTTACCCTTTCATAGTACATAACCTTGCAACTTCTCAGGAAATTTTCATTCACTTTCAGTGTGAATTTCTAGCTCTTTTTGCTTTCAACTCTTCCAATGTGGGGTTGTGTTGCCTACCCTTTATTTCATGCAATCATCACAGTGGAGTAAATTTCTGTAATTGGATTTTACGAAATGATAGACTAATTGGCCCACGCTTAATATTCTTCTCTGATGAAGCATGGTTCAATAAATATGGCTATGTTTTGTTGCAAAATAACACATATTGGAGTACAGAGAAACGCAATTTTACGCGCGAGATTCCCTTGCATTACACGAAAATTGGTGTGCAGTAAATACATACAGTAAAACAGAATGTGTATTTTTTAAACAAACAATAAATGCAGAAAGATACAGGAATGTCATACTAACACCTTTTTACTTTCTCTACTACGTATAGTAAGTAGGGGAAGTATTGTATTTCACCCAAAAATTCGATACCGAGATTTCACCGGAAATACATGTTTTGAGACCCCCTGAATCCAAAAAAAGCATTTTTGGAAACATGTCCGTGTGTGTGTGTCTGTATGTCTGTGTATGTGTCTGTCTGTGAACAGCATAACTCAGAAACGAACAGTCGGATAAACACCAAACTTGGTATTTAGGTTCAGTATCTTCCAGAGATGCGACACGAAGGTTTACAAGAAAACCTTACCCTTTACAAGGAACATTTTTCGAAAATTTTAATTTTCTCAAAAATGGCTGCAACGATTTTGATTAAAATATCATATGTTTACGATATTTTCATGGCAAATAAAATGTATATGTTGAATTTTCTGGGAATGTCTCCAAAAGCATTCTTCGTTGTGAACGACTTTTGCATAACTGGTAAACCATAAGAGATAGACAAAATGTTACTACACAAAAAATGTAGATCGCGTTAACACACACAATTTATTTTATATACGTTTTTTGTTGAGTGAACCATTTTCGAGATATTGCTTGTTATTCCCTTAAATTTTTCAATACTTATTTTCTCAAATGGGAATTCGTTATTCATTTTTACTTTCTCTACTACGTATAGTAAGTAGGGGAAGTATTGTATTCCACCCAAAAATTCGATACCGAGATTTCACCGAAATACATGTTTTGAGATCCACTGAATCCAAAAAAAGCATTTTTTGGAAACATGTCCGTGTGTGTGTCTGTCTCTGTGTCTGTCTGTCTGTCTGTCTGTGAACAGCATAACTCAGAAACGAACAGTCGGATAAACACCAAACTTGGTATTTAGGTTCAGTATCTTCCAGATATGCGACACGAAGGTTTTCAAGAAAATCCCCCCACCCCAGAGTACCCTTTACATGGAAGATTTTTCTAAAATTTTAATTTTCTCAAAAATGGCTCTAACGATTTTGATTAAAATATCATATGTTTAAGATATTTTCATGACAAATAAAATGTATATCTTGAATTTTCTGGAAATGTCTCCAAAAGTATTCTTCATTGTGAACGACTTTTGGTAAACTGGTAAACCATAAGAGATAGACAAAATTTTACTACACAAAAAATGTAGATCGCGTTAAAATACACAATTTATTTTATATACATTTTTTTGTTGAGTGAACCATTTTCGAGATATTGCTTGTTATTCCCTTAATTTTTTCAATACTTATTTTCTCAAATGGGAATTCGTTATTCATTTTTTACTTTCTCTACTACGTATAGTAAGTAGGGGAAGTATTGCATTCCACCCAAAAATTCGATACCGAGATTTCACCGGAAATACATGTTTTGAGACCTCCTGAATCCAAAAAAAGCATTTTTGGAAACATGTCCGTGTGTGTGTCTGTGTCTGTGTGTGTGTCTGTGTGTGTGTGTGTGTCTGTGAACAGCATAACTCAAAAACTAACAGTCGGATAAACACCAAACTTGGTATTTACGTTCAGTATCTTCCAGAGATGCGACACGAAGATTTTCAAGAAAATCCCCCCACCCCAGACTACCCTTTACATGGAACATTTTTCGAAAATTTTAATTTTCTCAAAAATGGCTCTAACGATTTTGATGAAAATATCATATGTTTAAGATAATGTCATGAGAAATGAAATGTATATCTCGAAATTTCTGGGAATGTCTCCAAAAGTATTCTTCATTATGAACGACTTTTGCATAACTGATAAACCATAAGAGATAGACAAAATTTTACTACACAAAAAATGTAGATCGCGTTAAAATACACAACTTATCATATACATTTTTTTTGTTGAGTGAACCGTTTCGAGGTATTGCTTGTTATTTCCTTAAATTTTCCAATACTTATACTTTTTCTCAAATTCGTTATTCATTTTTTTATGTCCTGGACATGCAAAGAGAATGGAATGCGCCACATAGCAACCAGCGTTAAAATATTTGACTATCGCTTAAAACCTACCATATTCCCCTTGCATCTACAAGAAAATTATCAATAAGATTGACATCTCGATATCTCCAATGAAGCATATGGAGAATAAGCATTTGTAAAAATAGTTTGTACAAGAGTAGAGAAATCATGTGAGTGTAACACATCAGATTTTTTTTGTCTTGGATATGCAAAGAATATTAATCTGTGGCAAAGGGAATGGTGCTGCACCTAGCAACCAGCTGTTAAGAGATATGTATGTGCTTAAAGGCTACTGTATTTCTCTATTGCCCTTGTAAATATATATTCCCCTTACATCTACAAGAAAATTAGCAATAAGATAGAGTCTGCAAATGTTTATCTCGATTAACATGAAGTAGATGGAGAATAATCGTTTGTAAAAATAGTTTGTACAAGAGTAGAGAAAGTCATGTGACTGTAACACGTCAGATTTTTTCAACAACTGACCGACACTGAATATGAGTGTGTATTTTACTCAGGAAAAGTTTGTAGGTAGAGGATTTAGTAAAGCATTAAGGCCGTCGAGATCCCCTAATTTAACTAAATGCAATTCTTAATGGGGGAACTTACATCACGCAAGAAATTCGCTCAATTTCGTATATTGAACTCTCGAGTGTAAACACAAATTTCCTGAGAAGATGAACTATAGATAGAGGAGAATAGCATCTTCTACGATATGGTATCTACTTGTTATCATTATAATTGTAAATATAAATATGAGAACGTGAAGCGGTTCCGAGGACATATTATCTCTTTCGGCGGAAGACCGAATTGAGGCGGCCGGCGCACGAGCCACCGAGCGGTGAGGGAAAAGCACTGCAGAAAATTCTCCGGGCTAGAAGGCCGTGGTTTATGGGTAAAATTATACATATCCAACGGTATTCCTTAAGCTACCCAGTGTGTTATTCTTTGAAGATGACAACTAAAGAGTTGACCGAAACATCGTGTGTAAATTTTACCGACAAACTACGGCCCTCCAACCCGCAAGATTTTACTATTTTCTTTATCATTCATTTGTTTCTTTGCTGTCATGTAAATGATACAATTTTAAAGCCAGTGTATAGCGACCGGCTTCAGCCTTTTAGATCCTTCTTGTGCTTATAAAGAAATATGTAATCAAACCATTTTTTATCTCTACTATCATCACTTAAACAGAAAAATAAGGTTTTGTAAGATTAATTTCTGGAAGAGATAAAAATAGTGGGCAGAGAAACTAGTGTAAATGAAACGCACAAAACTGCTTATATGGAACTTTGGTTTTCAAAACTCTTTTCATTACTGTATTACATTATAAATACTATCTTTTCTCGATATAACTATAATTCAGTATCCCAATCGGGAACCAAATCGAACAATACTAAGGTTAATGTAAACCAAAATTCTGAGTTCAGAACCAGCTCAAGAACTCCAGTACTACGAGTTTATATCGATAATGTTAATTGTCTGAGATAAACATTTTTCGAAGACATTTACATTAGTAGAAAGTAAATGAATCGCTGATAAAATCCACAGAAATCATAACTTATAGGCAAACAGTTGCTAAGAATTATCAGCCCAGCAGGCTTCCTGAAAATGCGGAGCATATTTTTACTTTCTCTCTACGTATAGTAAGTAGAGGAAGTATTGTATTCCACCCAAAAATTCGATACCGAGATTTCACCGGAAATACATGTTTTGAGACCCCCTGAATCCAAAAAAAGCATTTTTGGAAACATGTCCGTGTGTGTCTGTGAACAGCATAACTCAGAAACGAACAGTCGGATAAACCCAAACTTGGTATTTACGTTCAGTATCTTCCAGAGATGCGACAGGAAGGTTTTCAAGAAAATCCCCCACCCCAGATTACCCTTTACATGGAACATTTTTGGAAAATTTTAATTTTATCAAAAATGACTAACGATTTTGATTAAAATATCATATGTTTAAGATATTTTCATGACAAATGAAATGTATATCTCGTTTTTCTGGGAATGTCTCCAAAAATATTGTTCATTGTGAACGACTTTTGCATAACTGGTAAACCATAAGAGATAGACAAAATTGTACTACACAAAAATGTAGATCGCGTTAAAATACACAATTTATGTCGTATACATTTTTTTTGTAGAGTAAACCATTTTGGAGATATTGGTTGTTATTCCCTTAAATGTTCCAATACTTATACTTTTTCTCAAATACGTTATTCATTTTTTATGTTCTGGACATACAAAGAGAATTGAATGCGTCACATAGCAACCAGCGCTTAAAAGATTTGACCATCGCTTAAATACTACCATATTCCCCTTACATTTACAAGAAAATTAGCAATAAGATTAGCATCTAGATTAACATGAAGCATATGGAGAATAAGGTTTGTAAAGATAGGTTGTACAAGAGAAAGTCATGTGAGTGGAACCTTATAGACCACAGACAAGTTAAATTTCTACTTTACTGACTCCAGCCGTGAAAGCTTCAACTATTACACGAATGCATCTAGAGAAACCTTTGAAATAACAAGTAAAATCATAAAGCATTTTGGTTCCAGTAGATAATTTCTTTCAAATGTTACTGCATTTCGATATTAAACAGGTATTCTTTTTAGAATTTCTCTCTCGTATCGCTGTGACAGACGTTAATTTAGGAAAAATGCATGGCAGAGATGCACTGAAAGAAACCAGAGTTAACTAGACTTATTATGAAATAGAAATTGGTTTGAAAAATCTTAATCAAACTACCAGAACGAGTTCAGTGCCGAGGAATAGTGGTCAACTCATATGTCTTCCATTTTAGTGAGCGGGGCTCGATTCTTGAGGAATTAGTGATACGAAGACGAATGAATCATGCTTGATGTAGCACCCATTATTTGGAAGAATAAACACTCTGCTAAAGCTCTTGGGAATCTGTTTTCTGGAAAGACCCCTCCTAAAGGGAGAGGGTGAAAAATAAACGAGTAAAGGGCCCTTTAAACGCAAGGTTTCAACAACTGATTTGAGCATTCAAGCACTTCTTATTTTGTAGCTGGGTTTGTGTTTACGTACTGAAAAATACTCGGTTTAACTTTTTAGACAACATTACATGACAAAGGTTTCTCGATAGTCTTTTTAATTTTAGAAAATCCTACTTTTACCCACGCATGCGTAAAAGGAAGTAGCTTGTGTGGCTTTTGTACATCCTAAATATAGGAATTATCTGAATTGCTTATTCTTTTAACAAAATCTTCAGCGTTTCCGTGAGCAAAGCTTTGTTTCTAAAAATATCATAATCAATATCATAATTGAAATCTAAGTTAATTTTTCTTATCTGTTCAATCTGAAACAGCCGTCTAAAATTTATTGCATGTAGGGCGGGGGGGGGAAGAAAACCTAAATGAAATCTAAATGGCCTTCCCTTTGTCAGTTCAAAGATTGGAAAACTTAACTTTCATCTTTTCAACCTGAGTATTTCATAGGCATTTTTTAAATGTGTATACCAAATTTATTTGCTTACATTGCACTGTTGTGGACAAACAAATGTCTTCAAATTGATTCTAGGTTCACTCATGATCATGAAACATTAAGGAGCTATTGAGGTACCTACAGGTACATCACTTTCTTAGTATTGCAAATATGAACTTGGCTTTAAAAATCTGGAATAACTAGTAGGTCATTATGAAACAATTGCTTTTATTGAGTTAACTTTTATTAATTTTAAATCTTGTTGAATATAGATTTCTGTTCTAAAATATACGAGGTTTAAGAATTGTATCATTTTCCTCATTATTATTTCATAGCTTTTCTACGAATTATTGATATAGGATCTAATTTTTACTTTCTCTACTACGAATGTAAGTAGGGGAAGTATTGTATTCCACCCAAAAATTCGATACCGAGATTTCACCGGAAATACATGTTTTGAGACCCCTTGAATCCAAGAAAAGCATTTCAGGAAACATGTCCGTCTGTGTGTCTGTAAACAGCATAACTCAGAAAAGAACAGTCGGATAAACACCAAACTTGGTATTTAGGTTCAGTTTCTTCCAGAGATGCGACAGGAAGGCTTTCAAGAAAATCCCCCACCTTAGATTACCCTTTACATGGAACATTTTTCGAAAATTTTAATTAAAATATCATATGTTTAAGATATTTTCATGAAAAATAAAATGTATATCTTGAATTTTCTGGGAATGTCTCCAAAAGTATTCTTCATTGTGAACGAATTTTGCATAACTGGTAAACCATAAGAGATAGACAAAATATTACTACACAAAAAATGTAGATCGCGTAAAAATACACAATTTATGTCATATACATTTTTTTGTTGAGTGAACCATTTTCGAGATATTGCTTGTTATTCCCTTAAATGTTTCAATACTTGTTTTCTCAAATGGAAATTCATTATTCATTTTTTTGTCTTTGATATGCAAAGAGTATTAATCTGTGGCAAAGAGAATGGTGCTGCACATAGCAATCAGCTATTAAGAGATATGTCTATGCTTAA
The DNA here is from genome assembly GCA_030765065.1 of Deroplatys truncata. Lineage (NCBI taxonomy): Eukaryota > Metazoa > Arthropoda > Insecta > Mantodea > Mantidae > Deroplatys > Deroplatys truncata. The sequence continues at coordinate 155,296,131 of CM060988.1, read as the reverse complement.
AGGCTACTGTATTTTTATATTGCCATTGCAAATACAAAACAAGGGGAACATAGTAGACCTTAAGCGATAGTCAAATATTTTTGGAGCTGGTCGCTATGTGTAAAATGTAATTCTCTTTGCATGTCAAAAGATCGTTTCTGCAAATGTTTATCTCGATTAATATGAAATAGATGGAGAATAAGAGTTAGTAAAAATAGTTTGTACAAGAGTAGAGAAAGTCATGTGAGTGTAACACATCAGATTTTTTTATATAATTACTGTTAAATATTATAAAACATATTGCTTAAAAATGTTTTGATTAGATAATCACCATCATATTACACAAGAGACTAAGGCACTAGAAAATAACGAGATCATGAGAAAATACTGACCACTTAAGGTTTCAACGTGGTCATAATGGAATGTCATAAAATAACTACTGCAAATATTTCATAAAATGGTTAATTCTTTTAAACATCTACTTAATATGTATTATATTTTTAAAGAGAATTACTTTTTCGCGTACATTTACGCCAATAACCTTACGAATTCTCGTTTATAAAATTAAGTAGGAATTAGGACTTTTCTCACTGCTTCCCCTTCACAAATAATTTTGTTCGTCTTGCCAAAATCATTAGTGTGACGATTTTAATCAAAATCGTTGGAATGGTTTTTTTGGCAAGATAAATAATAAGTATATATTTACCACATAAGGAGTTTGTGGTGGAGGCATTTCCAAATCTTAAATCTGAGTGATCTGGGTATACAGTTTAATATTCTCCTTAAGTTTGGAATTTGAGTTACGTCATTCACACACACACGTGCGTAGAACCGTTTTCTAAAACTGTTGTTTTATTCTCTAAAAACGTGTATTTTTGGTGAAGTATGGCTTTCTCCGCTGTAGATGTGAGATGAAAAAATAAAATGCACACCTTACATATCCAATCATAGCTGACTTACTGTGCATAGAGAATTATGCAGTAACGCCTCTAAACTAATATCTGATAAAATCAAAGGACAAGAAGTCAAAATCCAAACTCTAACCTCGGATACTTTTGGAAACTAGTTTTCCGAACACGAGGTGTAATTAATGCGCAGACCCTAAAATAGCAACAGCAGCAGAGTCGAGTTTTTCTGTTTGATTCTGTCACTAGTTTTACGATCTGAATTAGTTTCCATATCTTGGTTTTATAACGGCGTATCAGCACATTGATGGTAAGCTAGTAAAATAAAAACCGGTTGCCGGGATACTGACAGCCGGGAAAGGCCATTGCCTCCTCTGCACTGTAGTATATTACCAAACCGATCGGACAAGAAGCTGTAAACACAGAAATGGACCAAAGATTGTTCAGCATGACGACCTCGTCACGGATACCCCCTTCCCTTCCTTCTCCGGTTGTTTTTCTGTATCATTTGTAAAGAACGGGCCACCTACTCATTCGCTTCATCGGAGACAACTGGCCGGTATATCCGGTCCGATTAGGACAAACTTCTCCGTCCTTAAAAAGACTATTCTTATTCTGGTAGCAACGGATTTTAGTTGTCCCTCTTAAAGAAAATAAATTTCATCTACGTCTTGCTATAGCTTCATGTACTAATCTGTGAGTAAAAAATGTTTGTTTGCAGATATAATTCCCCTTCTTTCTTTTGCCAAAGGAAATTTGGAATGCTATGGCACTAGCTTTCTTCGGGGTCATTAAAGCGTGCTGTTCTGTTATATTGAAAATGTCATTGTGTTGTATTTACATGAGACCCTCTACCCACTCTTTTCAAACTATTCTTACAAAAAACTTATTGCATCTGCTTCATGTTATCGAGATGAACCTTTGCAAAAATGATTTTATTGCACATTTGATTGCAGGTACTAGGAAAATACAGCATGCTTAAGTGATTGTCAAATCCATCATTATTTGATAGCGGTTCTTAATGTTATCCTAACCTCAAATGTTCGGTTGTTATCAGTGTGGTTTAATTTAAGATTTACCCAGTTCCGCCTGAAAGAACTGATAAAATCGTTTGTTTAACAGTTAAAATCAAATACGTAACTCACAGTCATAATCATCATTATTATTTAATAAAAGTACGAAGCAAAAGTGGTATATTTTCCCCATTTTATAAATGATGCATCATAAGTAATGTCAGTTTTTAAGCAAAACATTTATTCTTACAGGAAGTGATTCTAATCTTCAAAGTAAGGACCATTAGATTATGCAGTTCTGAGGCAGCTATCCCGCAATGGTACCAGTTTCTGAATTTTGATGCGAAGAATTCGTTGATACCCATTTGAACTGCTTCAATGTTTTCAAAATTTCTTCTACATAGGAAGTGCGTCATGGATTTAACAGAGGGCAGTTCTATTCCTTCCAATTCCTGAATTTTGTCCATTGTCCTTTGAGCTGTATGAGGTCTCGCATTGTCATGCTGCAAGAGAACTCTGTTTCTAATGACAAATGCCGAGTACCTCTGCCTCAAAACTTCTCCAGTTGTTGAGAATAAAGATCCACATCGATCGTATGTCCATTTGGAACAAATTTCAGGTGAATCACGCCTTCAATATTCCACCAGAAACATAGTGTTTTGGGACAGTACCGATTTATTTTAACGACGACGTTTGCAGACTGACGGGTATCGAGCTACTGTATCGAGGTATCAGGGTTGTGGTAATACACTCACTTTCATTAAATATGACAATTCTTCTGATAAAACTATCATTACAGGGATTAGCGATAAGCTAACGTCAGATATCCCTTCTACAATGTGTTTGATCAGGTCTCAATTCTTGCGTTACAAATTTTCAGATTTTTAAGTGCTTAATATGGCGATGTGTGTTATCTTTTGAAGTACCAAGTTCTTCTGACAACTTCGGAGTGCTTGTATGTGAAATTTTCTCTAAAAGCTCTTAATATTCCATAACTTTCTTGCAGAACGTTGTAAATCTTCAATGTTTTCGTCTCTATTATTGAAACGCTGGAATCATCGTTGTGCTACTCGCTCTCTAACGACACCTTCACCTTCGACTTCACAGCAGCGGCAGCAGCTTTATTATTTTGTTTTCCAGTAGTGCTTCAGAAGAACTCTAACCTCAAACTTTGTTATCTCCATTTTTAAATCTTGTATTACCAGATACTGGCTGTCAACATGTTAACAATACGGAACAATAGCCATAGCACCCTATAAAAGGTGCTGAAAAAAATGACAGCATATATACGTGTGATATAATCCCAATAAAAAAATTTGATATGTTACACTCACATGAGTTTCTCTTCTCTTGTACAAACTATTTTTACAAACGCTTATTCTCTATATGCTTCATGTTAATAGAGATGTTAATTTATTACTAATTTTCTTGTAGATGCAAGGGGAATATGGTAAGCTTTAAGCGATAGTCAAATCTTTTAAGAGCTGGTTGCCATGTGGAGCATTCCATTCTCTTTGCATGTTCAGGACATAAAAAAAAGAATAACGACAATATCTCGAAAATGGTTCACTGAACAAAAAAATGCATGACATAAGTTATGTATTTTAACGCGATCTACATTATTTGTGTAGTAAAATTTTGTCTATCTCTTATGGTTTACCAGTTTGCAAAAGTCGTTCACAATGAAGAATACTTTTGGAGACATTCCCAGAAAATTCGAGGTATACATTTCATTTGTCATGAAAATATCTTAAACATAGGATATTTTAATCAAAATCGTTAGAGCCATTTTTGAGAAAATTAAAGTTTTCGAAAAATGTTGCATGTAAAGGGTAATCTGGGGTGGGGGATTTTCTTGAAAATCTTCGTTTCGCATCTCTGGAAGATACTGAACCTAGATACCAAGTTGGGTGTTTATCCGACTGTTCGTTTCTGAGTTATGCTGTTCACAGACAGACAGACAGACACACACACACAGGCACTCACACGGACATGTTTCCAAAAATGCTTTTTTTGGATTCAGGGGGCCTCAAAACATGTATTTCCGGTGAAATCTCGGTATCGAATTTTTGGGCGGAATACAATACTTCCCCTACTTACTATAGTAGTTGGGAAAGTAAAAAACATTACTTATGAGACAATTTAATAATTATCTTACCAAATATCGCTCCAAAATATGAGTTTTCTTTATTTTCGGCCTAAAATAATTATTATGAAAACAGGCATTCGTTAGTGAAATCACCAGGAAATCGTCAGTAACTCATATTATACTGAAGAAAATATTTTCATGAAAATTTTGTAGCAAAGGCTGAGAATTGAATGTATTAATAGCTAATGGTACTCAATTCTTTAAACAACATTCGGTCTCGACCCTAAGTTAAGATTATGTAACTTACTGTTATTACAATTATGATAATAATAAACATAGAATGATCATGAAAATACATAAGTTGTTCTATTAGTGGTGAGGCTCTATCTTGTGAACTTAAATTTGCATATGTGGCCATAAAACTTCTAAAAAAAGTTTTTCTTTATTTAGGGAATTTAAACCCTAGATGAGATTCATATCTTCAGATCGCTCCGCTGTTAAAAAGTAAGAGTCGTGCGAAATTTTTGCAAACAAATTCTAGATTCAAAACTTGAGATCCCGATTATCAAGAGCAGACTTCATCTTAAAACTGTATTCGAAAATTGGTACCACATAACGGTGTTATTATTAGGTCTTTAATCTTAAACGAATCATGCATTTGTTTGTATATTTCCTGGGTTACTCGCTTATGCGCGCATTGAAGTCTCCAAATATGAATTTGTGTTATTGCCATTTAATGATTTTAGTTTAGTGTATCTGAACTGTTCAGTGCAATTGAGATTTCCAAACCCTCGGCTTCCCTTTAACCCTAACAATACTATTATATTTTAATAGGAGATTGCACGTTTTCCACAGTGTTAGATTTCTATACTTTACGTTCATTTTTGTTGAACACTAACTTTATCTTGAAGCGTCCATTGGACTTCAGCTTCAGCGGCACAGTCGGTCTTCTTTTACGAATAATATATAAGATAAAATTGGGATATCTATGTATCCATATATTCATTAAAACCTTTAGCTTCCTTCCGTGAACGTTTTTTGTGTAAATCAAACCAAAGAGTAAAACAATACGAATCCTAGAAACTAAATCTTATATTTCGCCTACTTTTCCACCTTTAAAATGTATATTCATTGAAATATTATATATTCCAATTATATCAGCCATATCTAGCAATGAGCTATGTAACATTTTGTGGTAAAATATCTTAAATAAAACTAGATTTATGTAACAATTTGGCATTGCATTTTGTAATTAAAATTTAAAACATGCAAAATGATGACAGTCAAGGCAAGTATACTCCACACCCACCTAAGTATTATATTATCATCATTATAAAAACTTAAATTTAACTCCCAAACTGCAGCGAATTTCCTCTTAAGGGTATAAAAATGTTCTATTCTCACAATCTAAAACTTTTTTATAGTACTTATATGGGCAATGTGGGCAATGTATGCTCATATTGGTGCTATCAGTTTGTTTTAGGTGTTTTATACCATTGGGTATAAATTTGTTAATTAGTTCAAATTATTTCCAACATTTTAAATCATTTGCATTTTATGCCTTCCTTTAATCTTAATAAAAACTAAAAATAATATCATCAGCATTTGTAGAATATAACATAAGTAAATCCTAAAAAAATCTATGATTCTATGTTAACTAGAACCAGATCAAATGTTCCTTAAGTGAAAAAAGTTAGTTTATAGGAATCGGTCTTCAAAAGTTGTAAATTAATACATCTCTGCTCCTTAGTAGTAGAACCATGACAGTTTGAAGTAGAAAACACATGTGCAGCAGTTTATTGAAAATAAAACAATGCACTTGGGAGTTATAATATATTTGTAATTGATACACCATTTTAAAGAGGAAATTTCAAATCACTAGAAAATTTTTTTTAAAAAATCCATTTTTTTTCAATCCAAAACGCTTTCGGTATACCAGGTCTAACTTGAGACATATAACTTAAAGAAATTATCTTATAATTGTAATCATTTTCATGCAATAAACGCTAAATAATCAGAAGGTGCCAATCCTATTGTAGCGTGTGACAGTTCCAAGCTGAGTGAATCAATGAAAATCAAGTTGCTGCTCTGCCAGAAAACTATAAAAATCAATAAGGTACTCTGTTGTAGAGATATAAATTGGCGTTCATTCTGTTCGCAACAAAGTGTTACGGGATTGACACCTTCTGAGTGGCTAACTTTTCACTAAATTGCAATGCCCAGAATATATATTCTTTTATGTTTTTGTCTGATATTTGTCCGTAGAGTATGATAATGAAGAGCTGGTGGGCAAGTTACTGAACGTAAATCTTGATCCGGAAATGCATGGAAGCCCAGAATCACATAAATCAGAGACTCCTGACCTAGGATTTTTATTATAGGTTTCTAGCAATGACTTCATGCGGTAAAACGAGAATTTACATGTCATATACCATCGACCTTGTAGTAGGTGATTCTTAAAATTCCATCATGTCCTAAGTATCCTTAAGGTAGAAGGCCTTTGAGTGGCATGGTAAAGGCTCATTATAAACTACCTGTTCGTGCTGCAGCACGCTGAGATGTAAAGACTATACTCAGCAGCAATATTATAATAGGTGAGCAGCACTGTCCGCTGTTCCTGGTATTGCAGACATTCACGCACTTGGAACACGGTTTGGAAAGTAATGCGCACTTCTTGCAAGAACTGCAGCACGTTTCACTGCAGCTGAATACCTAACTGTAGTGTGTAACGCTGCGGCGCGAATTGAAATCGGTGGTAGCAGAGCCAATAAAGTTGAGGCAGTATATTATATCATAACATGCTGTGAATGCCAGAGTGATTGTAGTGTAAATTAATATTATTGTATGTACAGGATTTTAGGTGTTTGTTAGCCATAAGTATTGTTAGGAAATAAGTTTACACGGCCTAACTGAAACTGACAATAGATGTGGGGTAACAATAAACCGAGGGGGTGAGTTGTTTATCACTAAGAAGAAGCAAACAAATGACGTCAGGTTAGCGTGCCTTTCTTTAGAAATGGTGGGAATATCTTCCCTAGAGTATACATGTTAGTAGTAGTGATTGGCTGACCAAAACAGACGCTAAAGTGGGCGCGATTTGGTAACCAATAGTAGCTCTATTATAATGTTTAGGCAACCCGAGGAGGAGTATATATTCTCGAGCCATAAGCATGTATTGCGCAGCTCTAAGGAATCTCTCGCGAGGTACACATCGTAAAGTTAGTTACAAAATGTGAAGTACGCGGCAACTTATACGACAGTAATTACATTCGGAAATATAACAGTTTCAGTCAGGCGTGTATAAAGATTAAATATGTGAATTATTAATTAAGTGTGACGGCAATAAAAGTGTAGAAACAAATTATTTCATCAGTGTTATCTTTTAGCAACAACTCCTTTCGGTTTACACGCCTTGCTCAGAAATACTTGCTCGGCTGAGTAATAATAGCTAGCCGGAGAACAAAGAACCCAATATTTAATATGATAAAACAATAACAGGCGCTCAGCAAATAAGATAAAACGAGCCAGATTACTGCGACAAAGTAAAATATAGGTAGCCTAATGCATCTAAATCCATGGATAACTATACTATGAAGCTATTCAGTGTTGGCCATGTTTAGCACTAAGATTAATATATTTTAATTCCTGCCGTAGCCTTTCCCATAAGCCACGAACCTAGCTTTGCTTTTTCTATCACGTTCCTAACAGGTAGAGGAGGTACTAGTCTCCATCCAAAAACTCGATAGCGATATTTCATAGAAAAATACACGTTTTGAGACTGCCTTAATAAAAAAACATTTTTAGAAAAAAGTTGGGTGTATGTGAACATCATAACTTAAAAACTAAAACTCTCTCAAATAACAAACATAGTATTTAACTTAAGTATTCTCCAATGATGCGACACGAAAATGTTAAACAAAATCCCTCCGTAAACTACTCTTTACATAAAACATTTAATTATTTTTTATTTTCTCAAAAAATGGCTCTAACGAATTTGATTAAAATATTTATATGGCAAACAAAATGTATATCTTGAATTTTCTGCGAAGAGCCTGAATGGATCCTGAAATCTCATTGTATAATTGTTATATCTTGTTAAAACACACAATTTATGACATAAAATTTTTATTTTATTTTATTCTTATTTATTTATTTATTTATTTTTATTTGGATAAATATCTTAGAAAGATTCTTTGTTATTTGTTTGAATTTTAAATGCGGTTTCAGCTCCTTGCAAGTTGCTATTTGTTTTTCTCATGATCATGAAAGGAGCATAGAATTTGAAAGCTATTACATAACGATTTGCTTTTTAAAAATCTGACTATCGCTTTTTACTTTCTCTACTACGTATAGTAAGTAGGGGAAGTATTGTATTCCACCCAAAAATTCGATACCGAGATTTCATTGGAAATACATGTTTTGAGACCCCCTGAATCAAAAAAAATTTTGGAAACATGTTCGTGTGTATGTCTGTGTGTCTGTGAACAGCATAACTGAGAAACGAACATTCGGATAAACACCAAACTGGTGTTAGGTTCAGTATCTTCCAGAGATGCGACACGAAGGTTTTCAAGAAAATCCCCCACCCCAGATTACCCTTTACATGGAAAAATTTTCGAAAATTTTAATTTTCCCAAAAATGGCTCTAACGATTTTGATTAAAGTATCATATGTTTAACATATTTTCATGACAAATAAAATGTATATCTCGAATTTTCTGGGAATGTCTCCAAAAGTATTCTTCATTGTGAATCACTTTTGCATAACTGCTAAACCATAAGAGACAGACAAAATTTTACCACACAAAAACGTAGATCGCGTTAAAATACACAATTTATGTCATATACATTTTTGTTGTTGAGCGAACCGTTTTCGAGATATTGCTTGTTATTCCCTTAAATTTTCCAATACTTATACTTTTTCTCAAAATGGTTATTCATTTTCTTATGTCCTGGTAATGCAAAGAAAATGGAATACGCCACATAGCAACCAGCTCTTAAAATATTTGACTATCGCTTAAAGTCTACCATATTCCCCTTGCATCTAGAAGAAAATTAGCAATAAGATTAACATCTCGATTAACATGAAGCATATGGGGAATAAGCGTTTGTAAAAATAGTTTGTACAAGAGTAGAGAAAATCATGTGAGTGTAACACATCAGGCTTTTCCTAGTGTATCCTTCTTATGCATTCCAAAATGTGTCAGGCTGGCCCCGTAGCTCAATCGGTAGAGCACCTGTCTGTTGTGCGAGGGGTCTCCGGTTTGATTCCCGGCTGGGAGGTGGGAATTTTTCTGTATCCAAGATTAATCCCTATCCTCCCCAGAGTCTGGAAGTATGAATGAGAGTGTGAATGTGTGTGTGATATAATGATTAAAACTAAAGTGCAATTAGCAATAAGTTCCAAAGGAAAGACCACGAATAAGACCGGTGTAATTAAAACCGGGGTATAAATGGAACTTAAAAAAAGAGGGAAAAATTTGTAATGAGAATTTATCTCGTTTAACAAAAACTGGACAGAAGAACAAGCTTTTGTATTAAAAGTTTACATAATACTTGAGCAGAGAAAGCCATGAGAATGTAATATATAAACGTTTTCATGTAGCAGCTTTTCCTCTGTCTATTGTGATAAATACAAAATTACACAATGTTTATTTAGGATTGCTTCACAGGCTCTACGTAGAAAATTCAAGGTACTACAATTTATTTGTCATGAAAATATTTTAAACATATGGAATTTTAATAAAAATTGTTAAGAGCTGTTTCTAAGGAAATAAAAAATAACCAATGTTCGTGTGAATGGTAGCCTGGGGTGGGGTATTTTCTTGAAAATCTTCGTGTAGCTTCTTAAGAAACAAATCTGACATGATACATTCATATGAATTCTCTACCCACTATCTTTATTAGTGAGTATACAAATTATTCTTACTGAAGCTTATTTTTCTATCTACTACATTTTAATACAAATAAACCTTTGCAGAAATAGCTACATTACACATTTCGTTGTAAATACAAAGGAAACAGCATTAGTCGAATGTTTAAGAACTGGACGCTGAATGCCGGCCTTAAAATTCTGTTTCCATGCAATCGCGAGAAACGCTGAAAACTGCTGAAACTTAAACGACTAAGTATTGAACAATTCGAACCTTAAATAATGGATATCTCAGAAGCCCCAGAGGATTTTATTTGAAATAAATTGTGTGTTTTAAAGATATCTACACTTTTTGTATGATACGTTTTCGTCTGTCACTTAACGTTCACTAGTTATACAAGATTATATAAAATTCCTTCCGAATGAAGAGGACTTTACAGGCTATTTCCAGAAAATTCCAGATTTACATTTTATTTTTCATGTAAATATCTTTAATACCTATATAATATTTCAGTGAAAATCGTTAGCCATTTTTAAAAGATCAAAATTTTCTAAAATGTTTCGTGTAAATGGTAGTTGGGTTGTGGTATTTTCTTGAAAACCTTCGGGTCGCATCTTTGGAAGATATTGAACCTAAATACCAAGTGTAGTATTTATCCGACTTTTCGTTTTTGTGTTATGCTGTTCACAGATACACGCACGGACCTTTTAATGGATTTAGAGGGCCTTAAAACGTGTATTTCCTGTGAAATCTCGGTAAATAATTTTTGGTTGGAATGCAATACCTTCTCTACCTACTAGGTAGAGAAAGTAAAAAAAGGCATAATTAAGCTTTTCGTGAGTTTTAAAGAATTATTAGTAAATATTAACAGTTGCTAACATTTGTAACCTTATCATTCCTGTATTTATTATCTTTGCCTTTACCTTTACTCTGTTCACCTCATTCTTATCTCAAAGTAAATTTCACAGTGTACATTTTCCTATTGTTATTCTGCGTCTTCTGACAAGCTTCTAAAAAGTCGGATATGTAAAGTAAAATTAACTTATCTGAAAAACAGAAAAGAAAACAAACAACCAAAACATAATTATAGCTCTGTGGTGTTAGCTTTATTTCGCCATGAAAGTTTAATTTTGTTTCACAGATCTACGTTTTGAGGAAAAAACGAACAGCTGTTAAGATTTACATGATACACTGCAGCCTTCCATTTTGCTGTAAACGTTAGCACATTAGGGCGGTGCAGTAATTATGACTGTCACAGAAACTCTTTGATTAATGTGCGTCAACCCAAGGAAGGTAGGAAAATAACAGGCATAAAAAGCAGACAGACATTCTGTTAAATACTTCCACTCCATATGGCTGTATTCCGTTACACATAAACCAGTCAAGTTCTTGAAGGTTTTGGACGATTATGCCCTTTTGTTCACATCCTCCGGCACATAATCTTTAACTTCTCTGTTCATACTTACTAAGTGGAGGGAGTAGCTGTACTCCACCAAAAATCTAAAGTCGGTACATCACCAGAAATACACGCTTTGAGCTCCCCTGAATCCACAAAAAGGATCTTCAGAAAACAGTCACTGTTTAAATATTGAACAGCATAACTCGAGCGCAATCTTGGTATTTAACTACAGTATCTGATGTGTTACACTCACATGACTTTCTCTACTCTTGTACAAACTATTTTTACAAACTCTTATTCTCCATCTATTTCATATTAATCGAGATCAACATTTGCAGAAACGATCTTTTGACGTGCAAAGAGAATTACATTTCACACATAGCGACCAGTTCTAAAAATATTTGACTATCGCTTAAGACGTACTATGTTCCCCTTGTTTTGTATTTGCAAGGGCAATGTAGAAATACAGTATCCTTTAAGCATAGACATATCTCTTAATAGCTGGTTGCTATTTGTAGCACCATTATCTTTGCCACAAATTAATACACTTTGCATATCCAAGACAAAAAAATGAATAACGAATACCCATTTGAGAAAATAAGTATTGAAAAATTTAAGGGAATAACAAGCAATATCTCAAAAATGGTTCACTCCAAAAAAAAATGTATATGACATAAATTGTGTACTGTAACGCGATCTACATTTTTTGTGTAGTAACATTTTGTCTATCTCTTATGGTTTACCAGTTATGCAAAAGTCATTCACAATGAAGAATACTTTTGGAGACATTCCCAGAAAATTCGAGTTATACATTTCATTTGTCATGAAAATATTTTAAACATACGATATTTTAATCAAAATCGTTAGACATTTTTGAGAAAATTAAAATTTGCGAAAAATGTTCCATGTAAAGGGTAATATGGAGTGGGGGGATTTTCTTTAAAACCTTCGTGTCGCATCTCTGGAAGATACTGAGCCTAAATACCAAGTTTGGTATTTATCTGACTGTTCGTTTCTGAGTTATGCTGTTCACATACATACAGACACACACACGGATATGTTTCCAAAAATGCTTTTTTGGATTCAGGGAGTCTCAAAACATATATTTCCGGTGAAATCTCGGTATCGAATTTTTGGGTGGAATACAATACTTCCCCTACTTACTATACGCAGTAGAGAAAGTAAAAAGAATCCCTCCACTATACTTAGTCAAAAAGATGCTATACAAAACAGGTAGATCTCTTTCAAATTACTTTCTGTTGCATCAACAATTTCAGAAATATCCATTATTATTGGTTAGAATTGAACAATACTTTTCATTTTACTTTATCTACCACGTACATAGCAGGTAGAGAAGGTATTGCATTCCACCCAAAAATTCGATACCAAGGTTTCAAAAAGATCAGTGTGGTGCCTGGGAACAGCATAACTCAAAAAAGCAAAGTCGGATCAACAGAAAACTTGGTATTTTAGTTCAGTGTTTTTGAAAAATGCAACATGAAGATTTTCAAGAGAATTCCCCTACTTCAAACTACTTTACATGAAACTTTTTTCGAAATTGTTGTTTCTTTAAAAGGTGGCTCTAATGATTTTGTTTAAAATGCCGTATATTAAAGATATTTACATTACAAATAAAATGTGTATCTAAAATTTTCTGAAAATATCCTTTAAAGTTCTCTTCGTTCGGAAGGAATTTTCAATAATCTTGTAAACTGGTAAACGTGAAGCGATAGACGAAAGCATACTACATAAAAAATGTAGATCCCTTTAAAACACGCAATTTATTTCAAATAAAATTTGTTTTCGCTTCAGCCATTCCGGAGACATCCGTTATTAATTGTTCAAATTGTTCAATATATGTCCATTCTTTTAAAGTCCTGTCAACATTCAGTTATTTGTCGCGATTCCATTGAAACAGTATGGAATTTTAAGACCAGCCTGTAGTGTCCAGTTCTTAAACATTCGACTGTTGCTGTTTTCTTTGTATCTATGACGAAATGTGTAATGTAGCTATTTATGGAAAGGTTTGTTTGGATTAAAATGTAGTAGATAGAAAAATAAGCTTTAGTAAGACTATTTTCTATACGTACTAATACACAATAGAGGGTAAGGAGAGATATGTGATTGTATCGCATCAGATTTTTCAAAGTGTTGTCGTTTTTTCTCGCAATGTATTGTGAAATGTAAGGAATTTCAAGCCCAGCATAATATAGTGACATCTGACTATCGATTTTGTTTTCTGTATCTTATTTTGATTAACATGAAGTAGGTAAAAAAGAAGCTTTCGTAGGAATTATTTGTAGTAGCATAAAATAGAGAAAGCCATGTGAACATAACGCATCAGGTTTCTACCACGTGTTCTCTGGTTGTGGTAGATTTGATGAACAATTATCGTATAGTTAAAAAGGTGTGGTAAATTATTGGAACTGCAAATATAAAACCTTCAACTAGACAATTAATATGAGGTAATAGCACAATTAGTACTTTGTTGAACGTTATACCAAAACTATTATCCACTTTCTTTTAGTTGAGGCTATAATCAACTTCCCTAGAATCTCGACGAACTCGAGACAATTTACTTCTTTTGTACTTAACCACTTCATATCTATAACAGTTTTTATATAATTTTCTTGACTATGCTGGAATTAAATCGGTGACATGTGTAGCCGACATTGTCACCAGTGAATAATGCCTGTGGTGACACATGTACTAAAAATGGGAGTTAAGTATCTTCTATTAAAGAACTTGGATTTGTTGCGCTCATACGACTTCCTGTACTCTTCCCCCTCCCCCCCCCAAAAAGATTCCATTTGTGAAAAAGGGTTAGTATTGGAAAATTCGAACAAATAACAAGGAATATCTCGGAAACAGTTCACTGCACATAAAACGTGTATAAGACATACATTGTGTGTTTTAACGAGATCTAGATTTTATTTTGTGTATAGTAAAATGTTGTGTATCTCTCACGGTTTACCAGTTATGCGAAAGTGTAAATTTCATGAAAATTTGACGATATACATTTAATTTGCCATGAGCATATCTTAAACCTACGATATTTTAATCAAAATCGTTAGTGCCATTTTTGAGTAAATAACAATTTTCGAAAAATGTTCCATGTAAAGGGAAGTCTGGGATGGGGGATTTTCTTGAAAACCTCCGTGTTGTATCCTTGGAGGATAGTAAACTCGAGTACCAAGTTTGTTATTTGTCCGTCTTTTCCTTTTTAATTACGCTACTGACAGTCCCACAGACACACACACACACACACACCTTTTAGGGGGCCTCAAAACATGTACTTCCGGTGAAATCTTGGTATCGAATTTTGGGTGGAATTCTTACTATAAGTAGTAGAGAAAGTAAAAATAGGACTAAATTTGCACCCTAACCTCCAAGGCTTCTGTTTCTGTCGATCTTCTTCCACCTCAACTAATTCTTCATCATTCATGAGGTTAAAATGTTTAATACAGCGCATAAGATTATTCCAACTATTACAAAAACAATCGTATGACAATAAACAACGTACGTAATGGTATAACAGCCTGACATCATTATTTTGTTTCTAAGTAATTGCCATTAATATTTGAATAACTAGTGTATTTAATTCATGACAAGCGTCCAGAAAGTAGCATATTCTGTTGTTAAGTGTGTAAAATTTCCTCAGGAATCTGAAGTTTCCCTCGTTTTCCCTATAGTATCGTAATGAGTTGAAGTAGTTGTTTTGTTGGAGTTGTTTGTAGCACGCTTTGGGCGTCAATTTGAAATGGTTTGTTACGTTATTTGCACCACGCTTTGGATGTCAATTTGAAGTAGTTTGTATTGAAGGAGTTGTGTTATAGTTCAACTGTTGGGGAGCCGAACTTGTAGTAGTTGCAACCGCACGTATAGTAAACAGTTTCCGGTAGCCTTCACCCCAAATGTACTTTCAGGTGGCCTTTGCCCCAAGTTTAAAAAATATTAACTTTGTAATTTGACTATTTCTTAAGGTATTAAATATTTGTTTGCTTCGATTGCGTCAGTATTATTGTTAGAGACATGGATGTCTTGGCAGGGCGTGATGCGACAAGAATGTAGGCTTACGCAGGTTTTTTAAGTTTTAATTCACTCCTTTTTATTAATCCTTGACACGAATTAAATGACACTTCACTGATATCGAGAGCTGTGAGATTCTTTTTATTTAATACTTGCATTTTTTAACACGTATACTATTTTTCGTCTCTCACGAATACGTATTAATTTCTCGAGGACACATCTCGCATCCAGTTGCAAACACTGTCCGCAGGCAACTGACTAGATTTCAACCGTCTAAACTTGTAAATTTCTGTATTTCAAGTCTCTGATTGGCTAATCCTACTCCAATAGAATATTTTCATTTAGCTAAAGCTTTTTCGGGTAGTTGATTGGCTATTTTTTAAACTGTCACTAGAATTATATTATTGTTACTCCAAGAATCACAAGTAGTTCTGCTAAACTTTCTTACTCATTATTGACTCAAGGTTACCTCCTTGTTAGCAACTTTTAACTTATTACTCTCACAGCTTCTACATTATTAAATTACGTAATATATTCACATAACATTATTACACATGGATACAATAATATAAGCATATGCACTGACTGTTACATACATTTTACAAATTATTACATACACATATTGCTTCAAGGTGGGCTGTTATTGAATTTACATATTATATAATTTGACTGAAATCATTTAAATGTTAAAAATACTGCCTCAAAGTACAGTTTAACAAACCTGATGTTGCACACTCATATAACTTTCTTTGCTATCACAAACTCACGTATTCATTAATTCTTCTATTCAGTTTACATTATTCATGATACACTTTGGTCTAGATAAAAGAAGCATTAAGTACTTAGATACATATATCGTGCTTAAATGTTTGTCGGAAGCACTGAAGAATAAATTATTCCTCTATGGTCGTATAATGAACTCTTGCGAAGGAAAGCTCCGGCCCTTCCCCCAAAAAGCCAAACTCTGAAGCATATTCAGATCAGATGTCAAGTAAAAATAATGCTACAGTATGGAAAGGCTATCGATATGAAAATAAGTAACAATTTGTATATTTTAAGGAGCACCGGCTCTATTACTGAGGCTCCCAGGTTCGAATCCCAGCCCTGGGGTGGTGATTTTAAATCGGCCCTATCCATGCCTTCACTTCTAAGTTGCTCATTGCGAAATATCCCCAAGGCGCAACTGTTTCGGTGTCCACTGTAGGTCCTCTCATCCCACCGTCATCCACATCACTCTACCATCTGAGGTAACGGATTCTGCCCGCTGGGTGCCTCACATCAAACATGGATCCAGTCATCGCTGGGTGGAATGAGTTAACCCCGAAGATCATAGGCCATACAGGAGGACCATGTAATTTGAGATTGTACAATATCTCCAAAACTAAGCGTTGTAGAAAGAAATGCTTTAATAAAGGTTGCCATTAGTCGTGTTTTATTTCCAGGATGTTGTGATGGTCATTTTAGGGTCATTTTAAGTTGACCCTAATTGTAAGTTCCCAGTTAAGAAAATTAAATTGACCCTAAAATGACCATCATTACGTCCTCCAAACAAAACACGACTAATGACATTTACTTTCCCCCAGATATATAATCATCTTTTATTAAAGATATTTCTTTCTACAACGCTTAATTTTGGAGATATTGTACAGTCTCAACTTAAATGGTCCACGCTATATATGAAGAGCGCTAGAGAATACATATCTTTTTCTAGTAAGTTTTATCATCGCTTATAGTTTCCTAATTATACAAAATTACACAAAATACAATCAAAATAGGTAGAATTTCACAGGATATTCACAAGAAATAAAGGTTATACAGTTTATTCCTCACTGAAACTGTCGAACAAAATTGTTTTAAACAAAGTCACTTCAGATGTTTTCTAGAAAATAAAAACTTATGGAATACTTTCCATTTAAAGGGTAAGTCAAAAGTGATTAAATTTTGTTAAAATCTTCGATATTAATGAAAGTTTTTGGGCTTAAATATCATATTTGGTGTTTATCTGTTTTTTTTCGTTTTTGAGTTATGCATATATGTACACAGAGTGAGCTTTTTTGGAAGTGGGCTGGGCTGGGTGTCCGAAACCTCAAAACCTGCATTTTCTATTAAATGCAATAATTTCTGTATCTTCTGTAGGCAAAGGTAGAAAAAGAAAACACAAATTCTGCTATAAGAAAGCTGTTGCTTGTTTGATACAAATGAACATTACTTTCCGATTTGCTGCAGTCTGTGAAGCAGCAGCTATGGCAACCTCAGCTGTTCACCTTACGGGGAGTAGGAGGAAACAGCATGACGACTTCGGGTAACGAACAGTAATGTGTACCTCAGAGGTCTGTGAAACTGCATTCAGGTACCGTTCCTGAAAAGAATATAGGAGAGTAGGACACGGCACCTGGTTCGAGGAGATATTCCTGTATTCCGAAGTGAGCAGTATAATGTTCAATCCTATTGTAGAAAGTTCAGTGTGAGGCAGTATTTTTAACACTTAAATGATTTGAGTCAAATTATATAATATAAAATGTAATAACAGCCGTCTTAAAAGCAATATGTATATAAAATAACATACAAAGATTAAGTAACAGTCATTCTATTAATGTTTGTTATTATGTACATGTTTAATAATGTTATGTGAATGTATTACATAATTTAATAATGTAGGAGCTGTGAGAATAATAGGCTAAAAGTTGCTAATAATGAGGTAATAATGAGGTAACCTTGAGGCAATAATGAATTAGAAAGTTTAATAATGCTACTGGTAATTCTTGGAGAAGCGACAATGTAATTTTTGAGACAGTTTATAAATAGCCAATCAACAACCAGAAAAAAAGCTTAAGTTAAACAAAAGTATTCTATTGGATTAGGAATAGCCAACCAGAAACTGAAATGGAGCAATATTTACAAATTCAGAAGTCAGTTGCTTGTAGACAGTGTTCCTAACCGGACGCGGGACGCGTCCTCGAGAATTTTAATATGTATTCAGTATGAGACGAAAATAGTTTACGTGTTTAAAAATTGCAAGTATGTAATGAAAGAATCTCACAGCTCTCTACATCAGTGAAGTGTTATTTAAATCGTGTCAAGAATTAATAAAAAGGAGTGAATTCAAAATTATAATCTGTGTAAGTCTGTAATTCTTAGCCGCACCACTCCTTGCAAAGAAACCCATGTCTCTAACAATAATACTGACGCAGACGAGGCAAGCATAAATATATAATAATTAAAGAAAACAGTCAAATTACAAAGTTAATATTTTTAAACATTGGGGCGATGGCCACCGGGTACCATACGTGGTTACAACTACTACAAGATCGGCTCCCCAACAGTCGAAATACAATACAACACCTACTTAAAATTGGCTTTCCATACGTGAAGCAAAAACCTACTTTAAATGATTTGTTATTCCATCCAAAAATAAAAAAATTGGATACCGAGATTTTACCGAAAATACATGTTTTAGCCCCCCTAAATAAAAACAAATGCACTTTTAGAGAAAGGTCCCTGCGTGTGTCGGGATGTGTGTCTATGAACAGATAACTCAAAAACAAATTCCGATAGATACCAAACTTGGTAATTAGGTTCAGTATCTTTCAAAGATGCTACACAAAGATTTTCAAGAAAATCCCCCACTCCAGAACACTCTTTACATGGAACATTCTTCAAAATTTGATTTTCTCAAAATGGCTCTAACGGGTTTGATTAAAATATCATACATTTAAGATATTTTCATGGCAAATGAAATGTATATCTTGAATTTTCTGGGAATGTCCTCAAAAGTCCCCTTCTTTCTAATGGCTTTTGCATAACTGGTTAACCGTAAGGGATAGATCAATTTTTTTGCATAAGAATGTAGAGCTAGTTAAAACACATAATATATGTCGCATACATTTTTGTCAACTGAACCACTTCCGAGATATTCCTTGTTATATGTTTGAATTTTTCAATACTATTATTTGACTATCGCTTAAAGCCTACCAATTCCCCTTGCATCTACAAGAAAATTAGCAATAAGATCAACATCTCGATTAACATGAAGCATATGGAAAATAAGCGTTTGTAAAAATAGTTTGTACAAGAGTAGAGATAGTCATGTGAGTGTAACACATTAGACTTTTTTGGGTAGAGTACAGTACTTTTTACACCTACCACAGGTAAGTGTTAGAGAAAGTAGAATGGAAGTAACACATCCCACAAACCACTAATACTTTGTAAATGAATTGGTGCAATGTCATACGGACAACAGGTATTAACCTAAACTAGTCTAAAGCGAACTACTACTCCTTGTATATCACATCAGATCAGTAGATCACATCAATCTGTAGATCGTATACTGAGTTAGGCCAGCTTAAGGGAGAGCTAGACTAATCTAGGATCTAGATTACGTCAAAACTACATAATTACATTGTGCACATAAGAATATAAATTGTAACTCTTTCGTAGAGTGTGTTATTTAGATTCATAATATTTACAAAAATATTTATAATCGTCCATATAGCCCTTGACCTGTTGCAGCAGCTTTTAGAATTACAGTTACAATATTAGGATTCATTGATTTTTCATATGAATTTGATGAAAAATTAATATTATTAGGAATAGTAACATTAATTCTAATTAACTTTCAATGTAAAATATTTATAGTTAATATTTACAAAATTGCATTAATTTTTGGAGTAAAATTAGTAGTAGTTATTTTTTGAATGAATGAGATCCTCCTGTGAATAGAAGTTTAATTTTATTATAAAATCTTCAATTACAATTTCTAATTAAAATCAAATCAATACATAATCTCTTTTCAAAATTAATAAATAAGGTATCTTATTTATTAATTGAGTGATAAAATGAGTGATAAGGTATCTTTCAAATGCAACCTTGAATTTATTTTTTTAAGTTTTCAGTACCTTTATATATGATAGAGGTGAATTAAATAACACTACGCTACTGTAGTTAACTCCTTTTTGGAATACCTGTAGGTTATTGCTTGGCCTGTGTCTGGTTTGTTTCTTGTATACATCTGAATTTTTATGAACACTTCTGGGGGTCGAGTACAATTAAAAGTAGAACTAGAATATATTGACAGGCTAATGGTAAAATTCCAAAATTTTTGAACCGTGGTTTACAATCAGTTCGATTGTTTTACACTTGCCATTATTCTTATTACTTTTTTTGCAAAAGAAATATTTTTAGCATCGACTGAATTTCTTCAGAACGTTATTCCATAAGTCGTAATTGGATGAGTCTAATATTCTTCAGACTCTCAAGGATTAGGCCACCAAGGCCTGTCCGAGTCTCAGTACCAACGCTTCTCAGGAGTACCACATTAGTCCTTCCCACTGGCCTATATTGAAATGCCGACTTAGGTATTTTTTGGTCATCCATTCTAAAAATGTGTTCTTTCCATTTTCACTTTCTCTACTACGTATAGTAAGTAGGGCAAGTATTGTATTCCACCCAAAAATTCGATACCGAGATTTCACCGGAAATATATGTTTTGAGACACCCTGAATCCAAAGAAAGCATTTTTGAAAACATGTTCGTGTGTGTGTCTGTCTGTCTGTGAACAGCATAACTCAGAAATGAACAGTCGGATAAACACCAAACTTGGTATTTAGATTCAGCATCTTGTAGAGATGCGACACAAATGTTTTCAAGAAAATCCCCCACCCAGATTTCCCTTTACATGGAACTTTTTTCGAAAATTTTAATTTTCTCAGAGTGGCTCTAACGATTTGATTAAAATATCATATAGTTAAGATACTTTAATGACAAATAAAATGTATATATTGAAATTTCTGGGAATGTCTCCAAAAGTATTCTTCATTGTGAACGACTTTTGCAAAACTGGTAAACCATAAAAGATAGACAAAATTTTACTACACAAAAATGGAAATCGCGTTAAAATACACAACTTGTGTCATATACATTTGTTTTGTTGAGTGAACTATTTTTGAAATATTGCTTGTTATTCCCTTAAATTTTTCCAGTACTTGTACTTTTTCTCAAATGGAAATTCGTTATTCATTTTTTTTGTCGTGGTAATGCAAAGAGAATGGAATACTCCACATAGCAACCACCTCTTAAAATATTTGACTATCGCTTAAAGTCTAGCAATTCCCCTTTAATCTACAAGAAAATTAGCAATAAGATTAACATCTCGATATCTCGATTAACATGAGCATATGGAGAATAAACGTTTGTAAAAATAGTTTGTACAGGAATAGAGAAAGTCATGTGAGTGTAACACATCAGATTTTTTCACTTAAAAAACGGTAGTTTATGTGAGAAACATACGCTCTATTATTTTCTGTTCAACGTTCCACAAGAAGTCACAAAACCTAATGTACACTTCATAATCGTCTTTTATTTGCAGTACGTTTGCTCTCATTTCAGTGCCAGTAAATTTAAAACACACTGTACTCTGCTGACAGGCTGTTAAACATCTGTCCTGAGCAGTGGTAAAGAAATGATTAAGCCACTGTTTTCCATTCGCTGAAAGAAAGTATTCCCCCCCCCTTCTTTGGGCCTTCTCCCCATCTTTCTCACGTAGCTTCACCGTGAAATAGACTCGTTAGTTTCAACCGTGGCCTAGACAGTTCCAAGCTCATAGAATGTCCACTTTATGGGCGAATATTTAACTTTGGCAGGGATATCAACGCCAGGCAGCAGCGTAGCTCCGCTTTAAAATACACACTTTACAGTCGCGTGGTACAGGTAACCACCATAATCTCTTAAACTGGTGCTATAACCCGCATATAAAGTACGGTTAAGAATTTAATCTTTCGAGAGGCACCGACTGTTTAAAATACAACACTGGCGTTTTCTGGCCGTTTCAAATGTTTGGGAACAGCTCCGTACAGGAAGATAAATATTCAGTAAGTCCAAGGAACAAGACTGTTTAGTAGCTTTTATATCCTGGCTTTTTTCTTAAAAATGTGTGTTTGGAATAACTCGCTACCTGTTCTATAATCACGTCATATCTTTACAGGAGGAGGCGGATACTCAAATGCAAAAGTTATTTTGAAAAATCCATATTATATGCAGCTACTCAATTTAATTAAGGTAATGCATATGTGAAATTTGACCAAAAATTGCTAAAAATTAAACAGTAATTTATTCATAATAAAAGGAAAGCATATAAAGTTTTCTACACTTGGCACATTTAAACTACCAATTACTGAGGCTATAAATGAATAGGCAAGCCCAAATTTAAGCCTTGTTTTCTAGCATAACCTTTTACAGCATTTTCACATAGTCAAAATATTCCACCAGTTGTTTTTATTAATTTGTTTCAAACCTTTTGCACTGCATCTCGAAAGTATATTAATGAATATACACTATATACGCTTCTAAAACAATGCTCCAGTTTTGGGAAATAAATCATTAACTTTTGAAAAATAAAAATGTTTGGAGAGTAAAAAGATAATATTTTCTACAGTAACTAGAGTTTAATACAAAAAAAACCCACATATATAAGAAAAGTTCAAAGTTTTATTTTGTGTGTTCAAAATGAGCACCATTTGTTATGCAAGGGCAACCAGTGCTTTTCCGTTTGCATACGCAACCATCTTCTACGAATTTATTGTATCAATTGTAAATTTTTATGACGAGGCGGCTCGACAACGAAATGCACGCTGCAATGAAGCAATGGATTCACGCTTTGTATAATGCAGCACACAAAACGACTTTTCCTATGGCGTCGCCATTTTCTCGTAAACAAACACAGCGCCGCTATAGGCAGTGAATAGAACTAATAGGTGGGGCTTGAAACTTTGAACTTTCCTCTATTCAATGATGTATCGTATGTGTCACTATCTATTGTCGTACATTAGAAATAAATATGTAAATTCTGTTCTCTTTGTTTTCCTTATTGCTGTTCTGTCCTATCTCAGGAAAGACGAGGATAGTGTTTTGCATGGATTTAAGTCCAGTTTCCTAGCTTGTTTTGTCCAGGTTGGTGTTCTTTCCTAATCCACGTTTTACAAGGTTTTGGCAGTACATATACTGATTCCAACCACGGTATCAGAATTCTTCATAGCAAAATAGCATGATTCTACGCTTTAAGAAAGCACATAGTTTCTCCACATGGGAATTTCAACTGCCAAGTAACTGAAGCTATAAATGGACAAGCGTATTCTTATTAACAGACACGCCCAAATTTAAACCTTGTTTTCGCGCAAATACTTTTCAGCATTTTTCTAGATGTTGTTGAACGAAGGTCTACCAGGGGAAGAGCCTTAGCCCAAGCCCCCCTCCTGAAGTCAGGGCTAGCACCAGCCGAGTGGTTCTCCAATGAGGCCAATACTTGAGTCTAAAAAGACCCCCCCTCCACTTACGCGCATCATCCCGAAACGAGGCGACTACGGTAAACCACGGTGAGGACAACGACAATCTAGCATGCCGTCTACCAACTCTCACTCATGTTTGGTGCCGGAGAACATCGGGGCATCTCGCAACCCCGCCTGTGCAGAAAAACCAGTCAGGCGTAACCAATCTCTCATGGGTATCGGAAACCACTGCCCCATCGAGTCCAACCCAATCCGAATAGCTACTCATCGGGAGGGACTCGAATGTTCGTCCCAGCGTACTTCTGACGTTACTAGAAGTACGCTGAGCCTAAAAAGTTCCACACTATGCAATTTTAAACTAATTTGTCTCTAATCTTTTTGTATTGCCTCTCGAAAGTATATTAAAGAAAATGGTCATATATACTTCTATAATAAAACTATAATTTTGAGTGTACAAAAAGTAATAATTTATCCACGGTAATTTGAGATTAATATAAAAACTCTGATGTGATAGTTCTTTTTGTAAACTCATTTATTGTAAAACTTGAATTTTTTACGTAAATATTTTCATATGCATTTTTAGCAGAACAGTAAATTTACAGAATCAAAAATTAATATTTAAATCAACATGGGGTGTAATAACTGGTATAAACTTTAACAAGGTATCTTGCACACTGTGAGTGTACCAAATTTCACCAATGCCTCGCTTTACTAACAGTTATGACATTATGGTTACATTGAGTCATAAGGTTCTGCCAAAAGAAAGCTGCTTCACTGCAAAAATCACCAGCCCCCTTTTCTTCTTCATCTCTACATTATGAATAATTTACCTCAACGTCTACCATTTATTCTTCTGCTCCAAACATTTTACTTTCGCTACTCTTATAAAAATAGTTTTGCAAAATCTTATTCTGAGGCAGTATTTTTAACACTTAAATAATTTCAGTCTAATTATATAATATGTAAATTCAATAACAGCCCGACTTGAGGCAATTTGTGTATGTAATAATTTGTAAAATGTATGTAACAGTCATTGCATATGCTTATATTATTGTATACATGTTCAATACTGTTATACGTAATTGAACAATGTAGGAGCTGTGAGAATAATAGGTTAAAAGTTGCTAACAATGAGGTAATAATGAGGTAACCTTGAGGCAATAATGAATTTGAATATTTAAATGCTACTAGTCATTATTGGAGCAACAATAATGTAAATTTTGAGACAGTTTAAAAATAGCCAATCAACAACCAGAAAAAGCTTCAGTTAAATGAAGGTATTATACTGGAGTAGGATTAGCCAATCAGAGACTTGAAATACAGAAATTTACAAGTTTAGGCGGTTGAAATCAATTCAGTTGCCTGCAAACAGTGTTCATAACCGATGGCGAGATGCTTCCTCGAGAAATTTTATACGTATTTGGTGTGAGACAAAAATAGTTTACGTATTAAAAAGTGTAATTAATTAATAAAAAGAATCTCGCAGCTCTCTATATCAGTGAAGTGTTATTTAAATCGTGTCAAGCATTAATAAAAGAAGTGAAGTAAAATTATAATCTGTGTTAGCCTACATTCTTAGTCGTACCACAACACTACTAAGAGAAACGTGTCTCTAACAAAATACTGACGCAGCCGAGGCAAACATAAATATATAATATTTAAAGAAACAGTCAAATTACAAAGTTAATATTTTTAAAAATTGGGGCAAGGCTACCGGGTACCATACATGCGGTCGCAGCTACTTCAAGTGTTCGGCTCCACAACAGTTGAAATAATACAACTCCTTCAATATAACAAAATATCTTCTTCAAATTGACGCCCAAAACGTGGTGCAAATAACGTAACAAAACAACAATACAACTACTTCAAATTGGCGTCCATGTGTGAAGCTAATAAATATTACTATTCTAATTCTTCGGTCTACTTTATCTCATTTGAGATAAACATTTGCAGAAATAGTTTTAGGCACAAGAGCGACACAGTAGGTTAAAACAATAGTCAGCTATTTAAAAAGCGGGTTGCTATACGATTACTTTTAAATTCTGCTCCTTTCATGACGAAGAGAGAGAAACGAATAGTAGCTTAGCACTTGGAGATCTATCTGGAGTATTAGAAAATTCAAACCAATAATAAAGAATATCACTGAAATGGTAAATGCTACAAAAAAGACAAGTGATGGGTTCTAAATAGTGGTGGATACTTTTTAGTAGTAAGTTTTCGCTATCTCTTACGGTTTCACAGGTTATTCGTAGAAGATTCAAGATCTGTATTTTGTCTTAAATATGTGACATTTTAATTTAAATGGTTAAAGCAATTTATCAGAAAATCAAAAGTAACGTATAGAGCAGTTTGAGGTGTGGGAATGTTCATGAAAATCTAATATTGCATCCTTTTTTAGTAGTGTTTAAGGTCCTTTCTTACTAAATATGGCACGAGGTCTACATTTTTGTGTAGTAAAATTGTGTATAACTCTTACGGTTTTATGAGATATGCCAAAGCCATCCAGAATGAAGAGGATTTTTGTGGACATTCCCAGAAAATTCAAGGTATACATTTCATTTGACATAAAATATCTTACCATATGGTATTTTAATCAAAATCGTTAGAGCCATTTTTGAGAAAATCAAAATTTTCGAAAAACGTTCAATGCAAACGGTAGTCTGGAGTGGAGGGAGTTTCTTGAAAATCTTCGTGTGACATTCTAGAAAGATATTAAAATTCAGTACAAAGTTTTGAGTTATGCTGTTCACAGACTGACGGACACAGACGATATGTTTTCAAAAATGCTTTATTTGGATTCAGGGCATCTAGAAACATTTATTTCAGTGAAATCTCGGTATCGAATTTTTATTGGGGTACAATACTACCTCTACTTACTATACGTAATAGAGAAAGTTAAAATATTTTTTTCGGATTCAAATGTCCTCAAAACAGGCATTTTCGCTGAAGTCTCGATATCAGATTTTGGCTGGAATGCGACACTTTCTCTAGAATAGCTATGAAACGATAATCAGTAGAGAAAACCATGCGACTGTTATACATAAAATGTTTCATTAAGTTTTATATTTGAAGTAATGCAAAGCAAAATCTGGTCGGTCTCAAATGCAACGATACTTTGTCAAGAATCGCTGACAGCGAGCGTTTGAATACGACAGTGCTTTGTTTTCCCTTCTCTGCTAATCAGCGCAGCTATTAAACGGCACACAGACGTGCTTTATGGCTACGATGTGATATTTATGTGCGATTTTATATCCAATAGACGTTCCAATTAACCTAACGCCGAAGGAGCAAGTTTTTCCTGCACCTTCTGTTGAGGAAGTATAACTCTTACATGACACTTGCTTCATTTTAACCGCACAGGAATTGCTTTTGTGTTTCCTCTCGATAACTTGCGGTTTCTATTTAGGACTTTTTATACATTGCATTTAAAACAGAGCGTGCCAATGAAATATAATTTCATTGGGTATAGTTGTTTTACTAATGTTATAGAGATGAAAAGTAGGAATCGAATCTTTCTAACATTCCTCTCAGTGATATCTTAAATGGTTTTACTTTTTCTACCACCTACCTATTATTTTTAAATTGTTTTTATTCTAAAAGGAACGGGAAAGTGTCCTATTGCACTGCGACCTGTGCTTTCCTCCATTTAATCTCCTAAGATCTTTACCTCTTTTGCAAATCTGCAAGTCTCTTTGTAGAAACTTCTTGCAATTGCATGGCCTAAAAGTTCACATGAAAATTAAATTAATTTTTAATACCCAGCACACACATTGAGGGGACGTATACTTGGCTGCGGAGGACCGAAACTTGGAGTGGAGGTTAAGAGGAAGGTGTGGGTTTTTCACTGCACAAAATCCATAACACAAATCTACTCACACATTCCTAGATTTATTTCCCAACCATTTGGGGTTCCTACATTATTAAAAATGGAAGGTGGGAGATGATGTCCGCCGATCTAAAGCCCGGCTTGCACACGAGGTCCGTTCCTCACGGAATCCTAACTGAGACAGACGCCATATACACCACTACTCATGGCTAGCAAAAGCTACCAGCCAAGAGTGACGTAAACAACAATGTGTCTGGTAATGATAATGTAGAAAAATAATTTAACCCCCCAAATTAATAATACGTAACAGTATTTAACCCTAAAAACTATGAGAACTTCACAGTTACACTGAAAATAAAATACTGTTTCATTTGCCCTCCTATATCTTCTGCATATTTGATTGACTGCTTTGCCGATTTTGTAGAGATTCCCATCAAACTGACGGATCCTGGTAATAGAAACTGTCCGTTTTAGTGCAGTTCCACCCATTTTAAGCAGTGATTGTGTCCTGCCTTTAATAAGAGCCTTGAAGTGCTTGTGTTCCGATAAAGACTTCCAGTATTCATAGTGTTTTCTCTTGATTCATAGTCCATAGGATAGCCCGAGTCTGGGTTCAGGACCTACCTGCTCCTTTCTTTGGCAAACCATCCGCTCTTTCATTGCTATGGATTCCTCTATGCCCCAGCATCCACATCAACTCCACTGAATTGTACAGTCAGCACCGTCAGAGCCTCCATACATTCCCAGACTAGTTTAGATTTAGCTATTCTGCCTTCAAGAGCCTTTAAGGTGATCGACAATCGGAAAGTATAGTAATGTGTCTATTTTTATAGCCCTTCTTAAGAGTTCCCACACACAAGCCAATACGACACATTTCTGCTTGAAAGACAGTGGCATTGTGTCCGAGGCTGAGAGAAAGTTTTCTACCACAGCCAAATATCCCTGCTCCAGTTCCATCATTAGTTTTGGTTCCGTCAGCAAACCATATTGGTCCCTTTCGGATCCCTGGCCTAATTCCTTGAATCCATTCACTTCTTTCTAGAAACGAAATAGTGAATTTCTTTCCTTCTGATCGTCTTGGTATCATGACCCATTCCCTAGAAAACTTCAAGTGTCCATAGCATGAATTCTAGTATCACAGTGCCATTACACGTAAATCTGTATAGAACACCTACCTATAATAGGTTTGGAAGTATCAAAATTTGTCTATCTGTGAACGCCATAACTCAAAAACGAAAAGTCGGTTAAATACTTAACTAGGTCGGTAATCCTACCCTTTGCATGGTAAGTTTCTTGAATTTTTTTATTTTATATAAAACGGCTTTACCGATTTTGATTAAAGTACCATACATTAAATATATTTACATAAATAAAATGTATATCTCGAATTTTCTGAGAATGGAAGAAGTTTTGTATAACTGATAAACGTTAAGCGATAGTCATAAGCGTACTACCAAAGAATGTAGTAGTCTTTAAAACACACAATTTATCACCAATAAGTTTTTTTATGGGATAACCATTTCCAAGAGATCCGTTATCAGTGGTTCGAATTATTCAATACCTTTGTAATTCAGGTCCTTTGAATGTTCAGTTATTTCTCGCGTTTGCACGCAAGAGCATAGGATTTTAAGGCCGGCATATAATGTGCGGTTCTTAAACATTTGATTATCGCTATTCCCTTTATATCTATAACGAAATATATAAGGCAGCTATTTCCGGAAATTTCTTATGGATTAAAATGAAGTAGATAGGAAAATAAACTTTCGTAAGAATAATTTGTGTATCCACTAATAAGCGATAGGGGGTAGAGAAATTCATGTGAATGTAAGTTTAAAGTTTAGGTTAGCCCATAGCGGTTGATGAATGGAATGAAATGATGCCTAAATGAGCCCGGGATCCATGAGCGTAAAGTTACTCGACTTTCATCTTTTCCGCATAAAGGAAAACCTCAGAAAAACCTTATCCGGGCAACTTAACCCAGCGGAGATTCGAAATGGGAACCTCTTGAATGTGAGGCAACAACGCTATCAGCACATCATTATCACTGTTTGTGTTTGTTTTTAAGGGAATTGATCTTCAGTTTTACTTTCTCCACTACGTATAGTAAGTAGGGGAAGAATTGTATTCCACCCAAAAATTCGATACCGAGTTTCACCGGAAATACATCCTTTGAGACCCCCTGAATCCAAAAAAAAGCATTTTTAGAAACATGTCCGTGTGTGTCTGTGTGTCTGTGAACAGCAAAGCTCAGAAACGAACAGTCGGATAAACACCAAACTTGGTATTTAGGTTCAGTATCTTCCAGAGATGCGACACGAAGGTTTTCAAGAAAATCCCCCCACCCCAGATTACCCTTTACACGGAACATTTTTCGAAAACTTTAATTTTCTCAAAAATGGCTCTAATGATTTTGATTAAAATCATATGTTTAAGATATTTTCATGACAAATGAAATGTATATCTCGAATTTTCTGGGAATGTCTCCAAAAGTATTCTTCATTGTGAACGACTTTTGCATAACTGGTAAGCCATAAGAGATAGACAAAATTTTACTACACAAAAATGTAGATCGCGTTAAAATACACATTTTATGTCATATACATTTTTTGTTTGTTGAGTGAACCATTTTCGGGATATTGCTTGTTATTCCCTTAAATTTTCCAATACTTATACTTTTTCTCAAATTCCTTATGCATTTTTTTTTATGTCCTGGACATGCAAAGAGAATGGAATGCGCCACATAGCAACCGGCGCTTAAAAGATTTGACTATCGCTTATAACCTACCAATTCCCCTTGCACCTACAAGAAAATTAGCAATAAGGTTAACATCTCGATATCTCAATTAACATGAAGTATTGGAGAATAAGCGTTTGTAAAAATAGTTTGTACAAGAGTAGAGAAAGTCATGTGAGTGTAACACATCAGATTTTTATATTTAATGTGACATAACCACCTATGTTTATCTTGTTTAATCTGTGTGCTGATTGTTGGATGTGTGATTGTTGCAGGCTGTTTGGGATGAAGCGATGCGCGCGATGCCAGGCAGCCATCCTGTTCACCGAGCTTGTGATGCGAGCAAGAGATCTGGTGTTCCATGTACACTGTTTCACATGCGCCGTATGCAACGCGACGCTTGCCAAGGGCGACCACTTCGGCATGCGGGATAGCGCCGTGCTCTGTCGCCTGCATTACGAGTTGGCGCTGTCGGAGCAACCGCCCCCTAGCCCCGCTCCCGCCCCTGCGCCGCCCTTCCCACCCTCCGGAACCTACCATCCACCCTTCCCGTCGCCGGAGTTCCATCCTCATCACCACCACCCTCATCACCCTCATACCTCCATTCCTCCGCCTCCGCCGGGGGAAGTGCCCGGGGGTGGTAGCGGCGGTGTGCAGACCAAAGTGCCCTACTTCAATGGAGCGGCGCCGCCGACGGGCACCACGCGACAGAAAGGCAGGCCGAGAAAAAGGAAACCAAAAGATTTGGAGGCGATGACAGCTAACCTGGGTAAGTATCATTAAGATTACAATTGCTCTTTCCTTCAGTGTCATGGTTCCCAGCTGGCTCCTCCTTTCCAAAATCCGAACAACCGTACTCCCTGCATACAGTTATCATTAGAGCCCGAATGTTTAAGCATTTATACGCAGGTAAAAAAGACAATACAATTGTAACGATCGGATGTGATACATTCACATGGCTTTCTCTACCCTTATCTTTATTGGCGAGTGTACCAACTATACCAACTTAGTTTTTTGCTTCATTTTAATTCAAATAAGCCTTTGTAGAACTACCTACATTACACACTTCGTTATAGATACAAAGAAAACAGCGACAGTCAAATGTTTTACAACTGAAAGATATACACTGGCCTTAATATTTCATCCATGACATTCCAAGAAACAGCTTAAAATCAACAGGAGATCAGAAGAATGGCTAAGTATTCCTTACTTCGAACCATTAATAACGGATATCTCGGAAGTGGCTAATGCCACAAAAAAAGCTTCTTGGAATAAATTGTGTTTTAAGCAGATGTAAAGTTTTTGTATAGTACGTTTTCGTTATCGCTTAACAATTACCAGTTATACAGGATTATACAAATTTCTTCCGAATGAAGAGGACTTCAAAGGCTATTTCTAGAAAATTCAAGATATACATTTTATTTGTTATGTAAATATTTTTAATATATGGTATCTTAATCAAAATCATAAACCGTTTTTTAGAAAATAAGAAATTTCGAAATATATCTCATGTAAATGGAGTCTGGAATGGTGGGGGTTCTTGAAAATCTCTAGTGGCATCTTTGGAAGGTACTGGGATTGAATACCTTGTTTGGTATTTAGCCGACTTTTCGATTTTTGAGTCATGTCGTTCACAGACACATACACGGACCTTTTTCTAAAAATGCTTTTGTTGATTTCAAGAGGCCTCAAACATGTATTTCCGGTGAAATCTTGATATCGAATTTTCGTGTAGAATTATAAATACCTTGTCTACTTACTATGTACTGATAGAGAAAGTAATAAGAACATAGTAAAATTAAGAAGGCATATTGTAAATTTTAAAGAGTCATAATCATTATATATGATTTACAAAAATCCAATGAAAATTTTACTATTGGCCAACTGATATTCCACCCTTTGAAACGAGAGTAGATTTTTGCCTTGTTGTTAATACGTGTTGGTTGATAAAATGCTTCTCACATACCTTTTACAATAAACCTGTTCTATCAGTTGAAATCAATGGGCTTAATATTCACTATCATGACTGTGAAGTTAACTTTTCAGTGGATGAATTTAGATACCGTCACCCAAGTTTGAGAACAGTGTTTTAGTGCAAAATACACAAAACTTAAACAATTATGAGTAAAATAGGTATTGGATTTTCACTATTCAAAATTCTACCACTTCTATAACCCAAGCTATTTTTGTTTTACTCAGTGAGTTAAATACAGTTCGATCGTTTTATAGTGAGGCCACGGATCGCGCGTATGCATGCTCCGCACGCTGTGTATTACACTGGGGGCTTTTGTTTCGTAACTCTCGCGTTACTTGCACTGTAGTAAGTACCAACTGTGTTATAATTGGTATTGAAAGTGGTGTCCATCTGCGTGAAGACATTCCTAGCATCTTCGAATGAAGTTACTATTCAGACGCATAAGTTCTTCTTGCGTAATGTTCATAGTGCTCTGTTTTTATATTATCTAAGTTCCTATATGCTGTAGGAATTGTTCCTTTAAACTTTTGTTTTCTCCGTTAGAATAATTCGTTTTCGCTTCTTAGGTGCGTTAGCGATCTAGTTGTCCTAAACTTTTCAAACCAGACGTCTAACAGATTCTCTACCTGGAACTGAAATACTAGAACATTTCTCCAGAAATTGTCTACATACCTGTCTACATGATTTCGATTTTTACATATATATCATACATAAAAATGTGTTGTTCAAGCGTGAATTTGTCGGCAGACATTGCAGTGGACTAATAACAAAACATTAAGCAAGTTACACATAACACAGATATCTTGAATAAAGTTTCACCTTTGAAATGCACACTGCCAACTCCTTTTACAGCACGAACACAAAGCAGCGACCGAAGCACAGCTGATAAAGTAACCTTGAACGCGACATGTTGTGCATCGGAAAAGTACTGCAGTAAGGCGTGCTATGTATATAGCCGATCTGTGGCCTCACCTTAAAACGGCCGCACTGTACTTATTCTGTTGCCTTATTCAGTTCTTATTTCTAGAATCCTTACTCGCAAGAATTTTTTTTCAAGCTCCTATTATTGCCTATAGTCATGGTGTTAACTGTATTCATTTATTGTTGGATTTCTGGTAAACTTTGGGTTTCTTAGATCACACACACATACATTCACACCTCATTCATACTTCCAGACTCTGGAGAGGATAGGAAATAATCTTGCCCAGAGAAAATTTCCCATCCTCAGCCGAAAAAAGAACTCGGACAGGCAGGTGCTCTCTCGACTGAGTTACGAGGCCAGCACGAAGAACATGGAGGAATAATTAGTTATCAGTGATTAACCTAATAGTGTTTAAATCGTAATTATTATTCATTTAGCAAGAATGGTTTATATAAACTATATAAAATAAACAATACAGGAAGTTCAATGAATATAACACATCAGATTTTTACTTTTTTCGGTGTTACTGTGAGTAACAAATACTTGAACTTTATCCTCCATTACACGCATTGGACATTTCTTCTCTTTTGAACGAAAGGAATGTCCTAGATTCGAACGCTGTAGTGGTTGTGTCAGTATGCCGGCGGTAACTGGAAATTATGCCCCGCGGGGAGTTTTAACGCCGCTGTGAAGTTACCTCCACCAGCGAGTATGAATTCTGTCATTCTAGAAATGCCATCTGCCTGTAACTGCCGTTTGATTTACCATTCGTATTCCAGAGGAATTTCACACTTTAATTGCTGCGGGAAAAGCATTATTTAACAACCGTTAAATGTAACAGGTGTATTCTTCTGTATCTGCTACTAGGATGGAGAAAGCATAGCCCAGCTACATAGTGTAATGGCAGCCTATTATTCGGGAGGCCACAAATTGGGATCTTGCTTTGGGTCACTTCTACGTTTTTTCGTACTTCCTTACTATGCACTAGTAGGGAGATGAAATGTATTTCACAAAAAAATTGGATATCGTTATTGTCCGAAGAAGATCCCAAAAAACCAAATGTCGGATAATACCAAACTGATGAGGATTTTCAAGATAATACTCTACCCTGAACTATACTTTACATTGAAGATTTTTCGAAAATTTGAATTTTATAAAAAATGACCAACGATTTTGATTAAAATATTATGTATTTACATGACCAACATAATTTATATCTTGAATTTTCTGGCAATACCCGCAAAGTTCTTTCATTCGGAAGACATTTTCTATAATGTACAGGTGTTTCAGGACCTTTGCAACAAACTGTGATGAACGATAGATCTCGCAGAGGGCAACCTTTTTTGTCAAACAACTACCATCCTCCGACGCATCAACAGTTTCATAAGACTTCAATGCAATGGGTGAAGCGATGCTCCAAGGCCTTTATCCCTTGGAGGTCAAATTCCTGTAGACATCCTCAACTGACTAGTTAAAGTGTTCATCGGACAAAAATTCCTGTCCACCAAATACTCAGTTTAGTGAACAGATGGAAGTGTCTGAGGCTAAGTTGGGAGAATAGGTGGATGTGGCAGCAAATTATTTTTTCACTATGTGCGAGAGCGAGCATTGTCATGATGGACGATGACCTTTTTTTTGCCAAACCTGGCCTTTTCTTCATTTGATCCAGAAGTTTAGCATTACATTGTGGTGAGCACATGTAGATTTACTTTGGCAGGCCTAAGTTGAGTCAAGCCCCACAGAATGAGTGGTTTTCGGAAGGATCAATCCAACTTTGAGCAGCATTGTATTTGTTCTAGAAAGAGTTAGAAAGATCCAGAATATCCAAGTAGCTTGAGTGATGCTTTCAGTGGCTAGTGGTGGGGATGATTAATTATAAAATAAGTTGATTTATCTTGATTCAACCTCTTTAGCTATGTGACCTTTGAGGTGTATAATGCTCTGAACATCTGCCCCGCGGCAAGCACAAGTTTTGGGCGATGATAATGTAAAGTTCAGGTAACACTTCTTTTGATTATAAGATTGTTAAAATAACTTCTTGTGTATGAGCCCGGTTATCCTCCGAGTTAAAATTGTTAGTTTTGCATGCCAAGCGAGTGAACGTCCTCTCCCCGTTTGCCATGACTTAAAGTAACTAAAGTTCACTAACTACTTCTTCTTTCTCTGTTTAACCTCCTCGTATGTAGGCTTAAACCCCCAGGACTTACAGGCGAGTGCCTGGGGTCAGAGGCCCGTCGAGGAGCAGATACTCGTGGATCAGACAGAATATCCAGGATGGGAGGATGCCTGGTTTGGGAGGAAGGAAGTAGATGAAACGGAATGATGGTGAAATGGATGAAAGGAAAGGCGATGATGCAGCAGTTGGTGGAAAGAATGGCGGGGGAAACCGGAGAACTCGGAGAAAAACCGCCTAGACGTCGCTTTGTCCACCACAAATCCTCCTCGGTGAGAGGCGAGCGATCTAACCACTCGGCCACGGCGCCGCCTAAAGTTCATTAACTCTGTTAAGTTAATCTATAGTTATATAATCATGTTTCAGGGTTGAAGGGCCAGTCGACGTTGTTCAGCGATTTGAGACTGGGCGGTGGAGGTGTGCTTTGTGGATGTTTCTTCCCGGCGTCGGTCACACTGCTCAACTACGTCCCATCTCCAGCGAGCGCCCCTTCGAGGACCCCCGAGGGGGTCAGGGATTAGTGGGTGAGCTTGAATGGCGTCAGATGCGTTCGAGCTGAAACCCCGTCCATGCTTGTGCACGTCGTCACTCGGGTCTGGTCGCCCTTCGGGTCTCCGTCCTCAACCCTCACTTGCAAGAGATCATGGTGGAAGCACAAAGGGCCTGTTGGCCTACGTGTGGTGCTCTCCCCGGTTACGGGAGCTCCTCCATAGTACGTACCTTTAGCATAATATGCTCCGATCGGATTTTTCAGGGGAAGATGATCAATTTGCAACACACCTTGACATCCCAGAAAACTGATGCAATGATCTCCCAGCCGATTTTATACACTGGGTGATGGAGAAACCTGATGCTTCTGTTACTGTTTTGTTTTAAGTATATCATGTTTCACCATTTGTTACAAATAAACGCATGAAGCTGGTAAGATCTCTCTGAAAATTAGTCAAACTTTGCTCAGAGGTTTGCTCACTGATTACTTTTGATCCGGAGTCAGCATTTGCAACACCCATCTAGAAGATAATTCATTCGTGTCCAACTCTTCTCTCAACATTCCCCTGAAATGTACAGAGCTTCGGACACCTTCATTCGGCGATCCAGTAGATCCACGTCGTGCACTTCATTGATGATTTCTGTTATCTTGGGTGCGTCATCCTCCAAGCTTACACCGCCGCGTTTAAACTCTTTGGTTCGCTTGGATACGGATGTAAATTGTCGTGCAATGTCTTCTACAGTATTTTTCAACTCACTGTGAGTTTCTATTGCATTCCTATCCCTTCTTTCAAGCTACTGATTTTGAAAGCAAAATGCTTAGGTATTTCCGAGAGTTTTAAAAATGACCCTCATATTATTATTATTATGGGTTGTCCTTGTGGTTCAGCAGGTTTCTGTTATACTTAAGTGATTTTATTAAGAATATCCGACTTTGAATTTTTTGCTACATTTTCTTCAGGTTTATATGTAACTGTCAAAAGCAAAATGCGGGTGACCTTGCTCCAAAAACACCTATACCTACACTTACGGTGCAGTCCTTGAGAACAGAGAGCTAAAAATAGTTTTGACATTTGAACCAATATGTAGACAGTCGCCTGTTCTTGATCATATTAACAACGTAGTTGACAGACACAACACAACTTTTCAACCATTACACTGTGTTATATTTAATTTTAAAGGAAGAATACGGAGCTAAGATTTTTACACTCAAGTTCTTCATCCGCATCACTTTATATGGACGATTTTCTTTGCTTTTTTCTCTCGAAAATTTCTCAGCGGTTATAATTAAAATATTGCATGCGAAATATTAATAGGGCATAATTTATATTAGCTTTACTAGTGATAAATTATACTATGGATAAATTATACAATAGAATTTAACTATCAAAGCTGGAACATCTGCACCAGTAACTGTTGAATTCTATTTTCACCGTGAAAATCATGTTATACAGTTGCCGAAATTAAATGTGTTGCTGAAATTAAAATTAAATGAGGTTTCTGTATTATTTTCTCTGATCAAAGCAGCAGTTTAACGGATATTGTCTCTTAAACGCAGACAACCGTCGTCCTCTCTCCAGCTTGAGTGGTTGTCTATATTAGACTTCCAGCCTACGCTAATGGATCTGAAAAGTACAGAACCTTCGTTTTATACCAAGACCACAACCGCCTTATATGCGTATAGGCCGAGATGGCAGTGACGTCGGTATTACGAGGGGCACTATTTATATTTTGAGCCTAATAATTAAAACAAAGTAATTTCTGATTGAAAACTGCTATGTTGTTTTTCAAAATATTCTCCTTTATCATCAATACACTTTTGCATCCGTTTGAACCATTTGTCAAAGCATTTATTCCAGTCTCCTTGAGACACCTCCAAAACATGGTTTTTGAAGGCATCAACGGCTTCTTCTGCCAACGAAAATCGTTGTCCACGCAATTTATTCTTGATGTTCGGGAACAAAAAGAAGTCATTGGGTGCCAAATCAGGACTGTATGGGGATTGACCCACCAATTCTATTTTTTGAGCCTTCAAATACTCTGTTAGGCGAGATGTGTGTGCGCTCGCATTGTCTTGATGAAGAATGATCCTACGGTTCTTGTTGGCTTTCCTTACTTCACCGAAGACTCCCAGCAAACAAATGGTTGTGTAGCATTTGGCATTGACCGTTTTACGTTCCTCTAAAACATGGCCAGTTTTGCTGAAAAAGCAGGGGACCATTTGCTTTGAAGTGCTTCGACTGCGAACAACTTTTGTTGGATTTGCTTCATCTTGAAACACCCATACAGTCGACTGCTGTTTACGCATGGATCCATGATTCGTCATCTGTTACAGTCTTATATACGTCTTTTGAGGCACCGCCATTGCATTTCTTGAGCATTTTTGTACACCAATCGCCACGAGCATCTTTTTGAGATTGCGTCAAATTATATGGGATCCAACGAGACCAAACCTTTTTCACGGTTGGTTAAATAAACCTGCAATATTTTATGTATGGTGGTGGACATAACACCTAGGGTTGCCTCAATCTCACAATATGTCGCATGACGATCTTTCAGTATTAGGTTTTGCACAGCATCAATGTTTTCTGACACAACAGCTGATTTTGGACGACCTTCACGAACTTCATCATTGAGCGAACGGCGGCCGCGATTAAATTCGTTATACCAGCGTTTCACAGAGGCAAAGGATGGAGCTTCGTCGCCAAATGTGGAAGTTAGTTGATCAATGCACTCTTGTTTTGATAATCCACGTTGAAAGTCGTAATAAATTATTGCACTAACATTTTTACGTGTTAATTACATGTTTTTGTTGCCACAAAGTTTTCAACTTAGTGTAAACAAAACAAATGACGCTCTATTGACAAAATTTTTGAAGTAGATTATGGTCAAAAATGTCAAACTTTGCATTGGAAACGTCAGAGGGCACCTACAACATTCAGGGTAGCCAAGGCTCAAACTATAAATAGTGCTCCTCATATGCCACTGCGCAAAAGCGGCGCAGGACGTGTCAAGGGTACGTCAGCTGTGAGCTGTCTCGGTCGTTGCTTTGTCTTCGTGTTGTGAAGTGTTTCGACAATACGTGTAATGTGTGTGATTTCCTTAGGAATGTTATTCTCTTATTAGTCCACAGAAATGCCTGCCAGCAAATTCACGCTTGAACATCGTATTTTTATGTGCGAAATTGAAGGCAATTGTGTGTGGATAATCTCAGGACAATTTCCTGGTTATCCAGTTCACTGTGAGATGCTTGGTCGATAAATTTAGAACAACGGATCGCTAAACACTAAAAAATAAAGTTTATAGGAACAATTATAGGAACAATCCCCACACCAGAGACGAACTTAAGGGCAATATAGAACCAGAAATTATGAATATTATGCAAGAAGAACTTCCGACGATGTGAAGAATGTTTTCGCGTAGATGAACAACACTTATAATAAGGTTAGTGTTCATTACATATATGTTAGTAACACTCGTGAGTAAGTAACGCGGGAGTTACGGAACGGAAAACCCCGCAGCATAGTACACTGTATGCGGAACACACATTCGCGCGATCCGCCGCCTTGACACAAAACGAAGGCACAGATAAATTAAAACCTACTGCAGAAAAATCGGATGTGTTGCATTCACATGGCTTTCTCTAATAACTCCTCTACAAGCTATTCTTACAAAACCTCATTATTCCATTTACTTTTTTTAGTCTAGGAAAAACTATCATTATACAGTTACATTATTCGTTTTAGGTATAAGGATACAGTAGGCTAAGCGATTGTCAGATTTTTTTTTAAAAAGCTGGTCTCCACGTGACGGCTCTGAAATTCAATTCTCTTTGTATGACCACGAGAACAACTGAATAGCGTCTTATCACTTGGAAAAAGTGAAAGTATTTGTAAATTCAAACCAGTAACATAGAATAGGTATCAGAAATGTTTAACGCCACAAAAAATTATTTGATACACGAGACGTGATATTAAAGTAAGCACCGTGTTCATATTTTGCTGCAGTGGTAATAAGTAATTATCCATATAATACTCGGAAACTTATTAAGTTTTTGGATTAAGTCTCTCTACTACCCATCCTCATACATTAGCATGTACATGTTTGATTTGCATAAACACTAACAAATGGAAGGAAAGAGCAAACTGAAATTATCTCGGTGGCACCGTGGCCAAGTGGTTAGACTGCTCGCCTCCCACCGAGGCGGACCGAGTTCAATCCCAGGGACCTGAATGTGGGATTTGTGGTGGACGAAGCGGCGTCTGGGCGGGTTTTCTCCGGGTTCTCCGGTTTCCCCCGCCATTCATTCCACCAACTGCTCCATCATCGCCTTTCCTTTCATCCATTTCACCAACATTTCGCTTCATCTACTTCCTTCATCCCATACCAGGCATCGGGCTGATCACCCATCCTGGATTCTCTGTCTGATCCATGAGTGTCTGCTCCTCGACGGGCCTCTGACCCCAGTCACCCGCCTGTAAGTCCTGGGGGTGTAAGTCCTGCATAAGAGCAGGGTAAACAGATAATGAATGAATGAAATTATCTCACGTCTAAGTTCTGATTTGTTTCTGCTGAATTCATAGATTTTGATTACCGGAATAGGTACATATAATGGCAAGAGTGAGTCATTAAGCCAGGCTATTGTATAAAGTTAAACGCAACAACTTTCAATGATGTAAAACTTAAACGTTTATAAGTATCGAAAAAGCGTCGAGAGCTTGTTTCAAAGTATTAGGCATACTTCGATACCACCGAATATCGTGAGTATCAAGGTATCGACAGTATCGAGATCCCATCCCTATATTAAACACATTTACATGTAAAATAAACTGTATATTTTGAATTTCATGGAAATAGTCTATGAAGTCCTCATT
The DNA here is from genome assembly GCA_030765065.1 of Deroplatys truncata. Taxonomy (NCBI): domain Eukaryota; kingdom Metazoa; phylum Arthropoda; class Insecta; order Mantodea; family Mantidae; genus Deroplatys; species Deroplatys truncata. The sequence continues at coordinate 155,255,573 of CM060988.1, read as the reverse complement.
ATTCGGAAAAGATTTTATATTATCTTGTATAACTGGTAAACGTTAAGGGATAGACGAAAACTTACCATAACAATAAATGTAGATCCCTTTAAAACACACAATTTATTTTAAATAACTTTTTTGTGACATTAGCTATTTCCGAGATATGCGTTATTAATGGTTCGAATTGTTCAATACTTAGCCATTGTTTTGTAGCCCTGTCGATTTTCAGCTGTTTCTCACGATGTCATGGAAACAGTATGGAATTTTAAGTCCAGCGTATAGCGTCCAGTTGTTAAAAATTTGACTATTGTTGTTCCCTTTGTATCTATAACGAAATGCGTAATGCAGCTGGTGAGAATAATTTTTATACCCACTAATAAGCTATAGAAGGTAGAGACGATCATGTGAATGTAGCACATTTTTCTTTATTTGGTTCATTGCATCAACATGTTTGGCAGTCCTCCCATCCTCTGCTCTTTGTTTCAGCCATCCAATAATTTCGATCAAAATAATGGCAGTTGGACGCAGACACAGTCATGAGGCTGATAGATCTGCATGCGGGTCCCTCATCTGTTTTTCTAAGGGCTGGAACGTTTACTGAAAACCTGTCAGCTTTCGAAGTAGTACTCGAGCTGAGCTGAGCTGAGCTGAACTTAACTTAAGAAAAAAACTGAATGGTGGACAGTTGATGTACTATTTTGAATTAATCGTGCAAGAAATACATATTAACAATGAAATTGAGCATCCTGAAAGGACAGATGGCGCAGATGCTTGCGTGTTTCCTGTGGACAGCAGAGGGCTGCCTGGTTGCAAGGGTCACTCACCGCTCTCTCTGGGCAGCTCCAGTGGTGGGTAGGGACTTCGAGCTAGGAAAGGTTAGAGACTTCTGCGTGTCTTTGTAGCCAATCTGCCTGCGACCTGTAACCTCCTGTGGTTCCTCCACTCCTGAAGGTTGGTAGCCGCAACAGATTCCTTCACTGTCCTCCAACTCCACATCCGTGGTCGTTTGCCCCTGTGGAAACCTAAAATGTGGTACAGAAACGACAGAGGAAAGCCAAACGACTTCCCTGGATGAACCGCATTTGTTACCAGTTCTATGGTACTCCATTACATCATGGCTTCATTTCTTTACGTGATGGTGTCACCTTGTAGGTGCTATGACGCCTTGTACTGTGTATCGCACCAATAAGCATACCCATGCTAGTTCTGTCAAGTCATTCGCAAATTTCGAATAGGTATAGCTGAGGAATAGCGGCCGTTCTTTCGCAAGGTTAATTGCGAATATACAACAAATATCTGTTTGGAAATGCTCTTGAGTACAGGTCAATTCTCGAGATGTTAGCATTTTAGTCCTCAAACATCAGCTATAGGTCGTCATATAAATTAGCCTTTCCTATCTATTTACATGTTCTTAAACAGGCAAGCTATATCCGCCTTCCTCCTTCAATACACTAAGGGATATCTTAAGTCACGCCCTATTAACGCCCTTACAGACGATGTAGATTACTTCTTATGGATTGTGCAACCGAAGGGTACCAGCTACATTAAAACCTTGTGGCTGAACTGCAGGAGGGAAGTGAAATGATATATAGATAATCCCAGTGGACACAAGGGATTGTCTGTATCGAACATGTCCTCAATGTTCGTTCAGAAGTGTAGCAATACCTAAAGTATCTGGTTGCTAATGCTAAGCATTTTGAGCATCTTATGTGATTGAAGAAGTAAAAATCACCTTTGGTGCATTCATATATCCAGTACTAGCTGTCTTCTCCGACGTAAGGGCTTTAAACTAAGCATATTTTAAAACTCGTGAGTAGCCTAAGTTTTTTTATCAGATCTAAAGCGTCTGTGTTCATACCTTTGCACAGATTGCTCTAAAATTGTACGTTAAAGGATTGAAAATAAGATTACAGTTAGTTTTTGAAAGCCATGTTAAATTAGGGCTCCCTAGAATTTATTACGGCCGCTATTGAACTCTTTAAGAGTGTGTAGTCTTTGCCGATTTATTTAAACTATGGAGTTTTCGGGAGAAAGAACAGAAACATAGCAAAAAAAGAAATAAATATTTGTAGAGTCTACTCTGAAAGTACTTAAAATGAATACGCCTTCAAGTTTATAACAATTCTAGTATATAGGATGATCATTTTGAGAAGTCAGAAAAGTAAAGCCTTATATATGAAAGAGGTCAGTGGATACATCTCTGAGAAGTTTGCTGTAATATAAGCGGAAAGGATGGAAGTTAACAATGAATAATGTTTCAGACTTCATCTGAATGCCATGGCACCGATATCGTGCATAGGAAATAAAATGGTGGTCACGCCACAATAGCGTGCTTAGTGTGTCTTATGGTACGTGAAATGTATTATATGAGACTGTGGGTTCTCTAAATAATGTAGTTATGCTTGTTGACTCGGCCACGCATGAGAAATGTGGCTTTTTCCATGAACATCCATTGATTTAACCACTGATCATCCCCTTCCTGCCTCTCACAGCAAACTTGAGGCGAACTTCGTATTTATGCTGCATCAAAGCTTGCTTTTACTGAATATGGTATGACCTTAAGCTACTTTCATCCTCCGATACATTTTGTAGGCATATTCTGCTATGCTAATAAATGAAGGAGTGACTTCCATTGACTCTATTGCTGTTGTGGTATGACCGCCATTTTATCTCCTATGTACTATAGCGCTGCCTGCCATGCGGATGAACTCTGAAACTCACTCATTGTTAACTTCCATCTTTTCCGCTTATGTTGCAGTAAATAACTCGGATGTTTGCATTAGCCTCTTATACATAACGTTTTACTTTTCTGACATCTCAAAGGGATCATCCTGTAGTTTATGATTTTCGACATGCCAACATACACTTGCAACGACTTTGTGGTTTATAAGCCTTGCTGTAGGTAGATGGGTACTACGTGATCATATTTTTGATAATAAATCCATGTTTAGAAACGCTTTGATCACGTATTAGGATCTTTGAAATATGGAAGAGGACATAGACAGTAGGAATCACAAAAGAAAGGAAATAAGAAAAAATAAATTCATTAAACATCCTTTTAACGCATCTGGCTGCATCATCTGGTTATCTGATGTCGAACTCTTGAAAGGAAGGTGTAGGGCATGTATACCTGTAAGCAGCCTACTTGCCTTAAATGCTTTTCCACTTTTGGAAATGTTGGATTGGGTGACGCCTGTTGGCGTAACGTTGTTGATAGCGTCGGCAAGCCTCTTTTGCGTTCCTTCGGGCTTCTCCAAGCATCACGGTGTACTCTGCATTTTCACTTTCTTTACTACGTATAGTTAGTAGGGGAAGTATTGTATTCCACCCAAAAATTTGATACCGAGATTTCACTGGAAATTTATGCTTTGGGACCCTCTGAATCTAAAAAAAAACATTTTTGGAAACATATCCGTATATGTGTGTGTGTGTGTGTGTGTGTGTGTGTGTGTGTGTGTGTGTGTGTGTGTGTGTGTGTGTCTGTGAACAGCACAACTAAGAAACGAACAGTCGGATAAACACCAAACTTGATATTTAGTTTCAGTATTTTCCAGAGATGCCACACGAAGGTTTTAAAGAACATCCCCCCACCCCAGAATACCCTTTACATGCAACATTTTTCGAAAATTGTAATTTTCTCAAAAATGACTAATGATTTTGATTAAAATATTATATGTTTCAAATATTTTCATGACAAATGAAATGTATATCTCGAATTTTCTGGGAATGTCTCCAAAAGTATTCTTCATTGTGAACGACTTTTGCATAACTGGTAAACCATAAGAGATAGACAAAATTTTACTACACAAAAATCGCGATAAAATACACAATTTATGTCATATACATTTTGTTTGTGGAGTGAACCATTTTCGAGAAATTTCTTGTTATTCCCTTAATTTTTCCAATACTTATACTTTTTCTCAAATGGAAATTCGTTATACATATTTTTGTCCTGATAATGCAAAGAGAATGGAATACTCCACATAGCAACCAGTTCTTAAAATATTTGACTATCGCTTAAAGCCTAGCAATTCCCCTTGCATCTACAAGAAAATTAGCAATAAGATTAACATTTCGATATCTCGATTAACATGAAGCATATGGAGAATAAGCGTGTGTAAAAATAGTTTGTGGAAGAGCAGGGAAAGTCATGTGAGTGTAACACATCAGATTTTTTTTTCTTTTATGTCATATCTGAACAATGATGTTTTGTAAAATTAAAATAAAATTCGAATAAAAAATTATAAGAATTTGGAATGCACGCCCCGATGTAGGAAATTAGGTACCAGGGTGCAATATTTCAGATGTTTATTTATATTTTATGTTCTCTGCATTTGTGTTGAAGGGCACTATACTTATTCCCACTTGACGATAGCCACATAAGTGAATACTGTTGTGTGTAGATATGGAGAAAGACTTGTGCATCAAGCAACAGCTGTTGCAGTACCATTGGTAAGCAACTCTTTACTAATGACATATACTGTTTGTCCCGGATTCTATGGTTTGTGTACCTCTTTGTGTGTCATCCCTCTTTACGTTTTTGGACGTTCTAGCGCATAAGCAAAGCATTTCTGCACATGCGTTTATAAAAATAAGGATTTGATGTGTTTAATTCACAAGACTTTCTATACCCTCTATCGTTTATTAGTAAGCATACACATTATTCTTAAGAAGGTTTATTTTTCTATTTGCTTCACTTTAATCGAGTTAAACCTTTCCGGAAACATTTCCTTACAGATACAAGAGAAATAGGATAGTTAAATTAATAAGAACCGAATGCTATATGCTGATCTTAAAATTCCATACAGTTTCCATGCAATCGCCAGGAACATCTGAAAACGGACAGGACTTTAAAAGAAGGAAAAAGTATTGAACAAATCGAACCATCAATAATGGATATCTCAGAAATTCCTGATTTACAAAAAGGGTTATTTAAAATAAATTGTGTGTTTTGAGGAGATATACATTTTTTGTCTAGTACGCTTTCCTCTATCGCTTCACGTTTACCATTATACAAGATTATACAAAATTCCTTTAACTACTATGGTCCTTAGCGTCCCATTATATATTAAGCATGAAAGACCGAAAATTTTGCTCAGAGGTCTCCATCAGGCTTGAGGTTCTTTTATGTGCTGTAAATCTACGACACGGGACCACCGACTTTACTTCCTTTCCGAAGGAAGCCATACTAAGGATTTTTACGCCCAAAAAAATCCATCGCCTTCCGCCGGGTTTCAACCCGCGACCTCGGGAACCAGAAGGACGATAAATTCCTTTTGAATGAAGAGCACTATGAAGAGGCTATTATCAGAAAATTCAACTTATAGTTTTGATTTGTCATGTAAATGTTTTACATATATGGTATTTTAATCAAAATCATTAGTCATTTTTTAGAAAATGAAAAACTTCGAAAAATGTTCCATGTAAGGGGTATTAAGGGCGGGGAATTTTTTTGAAAATCTTTGTGTCGCATCTTTGAAAGATACTGAACTTAAATACCAAGTTTGATGTTTATCTGTATTTTCATTTTTGAGTTAAGCTGTTCATACACACACACACACAAACAAACACAGACACACGCAAGGACCTTTTTGAATTCAAGGTGCCTCAAAATATATATTTCCGGCGAAACCTCGATATCGAATTTGGAATGTACTTATTAGATACGCAGTAGAGAAGGTAAAAAAAATCACATGGCACAGATGTACGACATATTTCTTCACAGTCTGTTAGATTATGGATTATGGTATAACGTAAAACCCAACATTAACTGACAGTCTTAGTACAAGAACTTGAGACCCCTACAGTTATGTTTTGAAATAAAAGTTTCACGTAAAAGATGCCAGCAACATGTTGTGACGTTCCTGAAACAGACAGTCGTTTCACTCCTTGCAACAAGCAGACGTATAATTTGTGTGAATCTTTGAGCTGATGTTAGAACCATCATCACCACTGAGGCAAGGTTTTATGCTAGGTATCCAAGAAGGGTGTAATAATCCAAGACAAACAAATGGGCATTTCTTAAAACAATGATACAAAAATTCACTAAACAAAAGCTGTTAAAAATTTAATGTCTCTGTTTCGCTTGAGGTTCCCGCGCGCAGAACAGATAAAAAGAAGCCCAAGTAGTTTTCCTGCGGTGTAGTTTATGGCTATGGAAGATTACTACGTACGAAAAATGACTTCCTTTGAAAGACCGTGGCAGCAGAACCGGCCCATATGGCGTGCATTATTTTATAATGAATAATTATATCCAAGCGGAAGATCCTGTTGAAGTTTCCAATGACTATGTTTTATTCTTCATTACAGGAAAAACCGCATCTAAACTTTAAAACAATTTCAAACCTTGAAAAACAAGTGCATAGCTAGGCTTTATGCATCACATGTAAGACATCGTTTCTCATTTTTATTATTTTTAATAGTGAACACTTTAACACCCATAAAAGAGAGAATACAACTTTTCTTTACTGCACATCGTCGAGCTAGGAGATAGAATCCGCAGTCGTAAAGCAACGCGTGAAAAAATAATCCCAGCGGTTTCATTCTGGGAAATCAACAGCAGAGAGAGTATTCTTACGTGTTCGCTGATCATTAAATATTACATGGCACTTAGAACATTTGCGAAGCGGGAACATTAAATGAAACTTTTTGTCAAATTCCATTTGGCAACTTTTAATACCTCATGCCAACGTCGAAACTTCTTAGAGTTGATGCACAAGTAACGAGATGAGTAATTTATGGGTTCATACTGGATTACAGTGTTTTAAATACCGAATTAATGATAAAGGAAGCGAAAACAGAGGCAGCTTGCACAAACAATTAGGTGTTTTCAGCTTTGTAGGCACCGTGTAGGAAGCATGTTTTATTTATGCTAAAAGAATCGTACGCAGAGCGGAGCTCAGGGACTTTAAGCCTCCCCAGACACTCAAAAACCGTAACATCGAAGCATTGTCTCAATTTTACTTTCTCTACTGTTTATCTTTACTAAGAGGGCTGATCAACAAAGGCTAAGAGTGATTCTTCCTGTAGCTTCCTTGATAATTTCCTATCTGTACCATGAATATTTGAAAAGAGTGGGGTTTTATGTGTAATGTCCATAGGCGACACCACTCTCGTATCGGTAGGTTGATAGTAATGCTCTGTTTTGTGGACCCTGCTTGTATTTCGAATAATGGAATGATTTACCACCAAGCAGTTCCCCCTCACACTATGTTACAGCAGCATACTACACGTCAGTATTGGCCAAACTGAGGAAGCACACTGCAAGGAAACAATCGGAACTCCACCGGACTGGGTGGCGACTTCGTCAGGACAACGCGTGGCCTTACGTCGCAGATCAAGTCATGCAGTGTTTTGGCTAAATGGAATATTACCTGTGTACCACAACCGCTTTATAGCTCCGATCTTGCAAACTGTGATTTTTTTATCTCCATTATTAAAGGCAAAGCTCAGGGCATTCGATTTGAAAGCTCTAAAGTAGTGCTTAAGAAAAGTGAAGGATTCTCAAGGAATCAAATAATAGCCTGCACCATGTGTTCGAGAACTGACAGAGACGCTATAAAAAGTGCATTGAAGTAAGAGGTTACTTTGAAAAAGATCATGTATACATTGAAATAAACGTTTATGATAAAGTCAAAATCACTGTTTGTTGATCAAACCTCGTAAGTAAAAGTATTGCATTCCATAGAAAAATTCAATACCGATATTTCGTCGGAAATGCATGTTTTGAGGCTTTCTGAGCACCAAAAAGAAAAAAAGGCCCATGTGTGTGTGTGTGTGTGTGTGTGTGTGTGTGTGTGTGACCGACGCCTTCAGCAATCCAGTGTTTAAAGACATGATACTTAAGTACATTGAGAAAACTAAGATATGCGCTAAATTATAATGTTATCTGATCGATGTACATTTACAATGTGATTTATTATATGGCGGTTTGTATTCTCATGGAGTCCCGATATGATCAGCGAGTTCAACCGACTCTTCAAAAATCTGATGCGCTATACTCATATGACCTTTTCTACTCTTGTAAAACTATTTTTGCAAACCCTATTCTCCATCTACTTCATGTTAATCGAGATAAATATTTGAGAAAATTATTCTAATTTTCTTGTAGATGCAAGGGCAATATGTTAGGCTTTAAGCGATAGTCAAATCTTTTAAGAGTTAGTTGCTATGTGGAGCGTTCCATTCTCTTTGCATGTCTAGGACATAAAAATACGAATAACGAATTTCCATTTGAGAAAAAGTATAAGTATAGGAAAATTCAAACAAATAATAAGCAATATCTCGGAAATGGTCCACTCAACAAATAAAATGTATATGGCATAAATTGTGAGTTTTAACGAGATCTACATTTTTTGTTAGTAAAATTTTGTCTATCTTATGGTTTATCAGTTATGCAAAACTCATTCACACCGAAGAAGGCTTTTGGGGACATTCCCAGAAAATTCATAATATGCATTTTATTTACAATGAAAGTATCTTAAACATATAATATTTTAATCAAAATCGTTACAGCCACTTTTGAACAGCATAAGTCAGAAATGAACAGTCTGATAAACACCAAACTTGGTATTTAGGTTCAGTATCTTCCAGAGATGCGACACGAAGGTTTACAAGAAAATTCCCCCACACCAGATTACCATTTACATGGAAAATGTTTCGAAAATTTTAATTTACTCAAAAATGGCTCTAACGATTTTGATTAAAATATCATATGTTTAAGATATTTTCATACAAATGAAATGTATATCTTGAATTTTCTGGGAATGTCTGCAAAAGTATTCTTCATTGTGAACGACTTTTGCATAACTGGTAAAACATAAGAGATAAGACAAAATTTTACTACACAAACAATGTAGATCTCGTTAAAATACAACAATTTATGTCGTATACATTTTTGTTGTCGAGTGAACCATTTTCGAGATATTGCTTGTTATTCCCTTAAATTTTCCTAAGCATACTTTTTCTCAAAAGGGAATTCGTTATTGATTTTTTTTGTCCTGGTAATGCAAAGAGAATGGAATACTCCACATAGCAATCATCTCTTAAAATATTTGACTATCGCTTAAAGTACTAATTCCGCTTGCATCTACAAGAAAATTAGCAATAAGATTAACATCTCGATTAACATGAAGCATATGGAGAATAAGCGTTTATAAAAATAGTTTGTACAAGAGTAGAGAAGGTCATGTGAGTGTAGCACATCAGATTTTTTGGATTCGGGGGACCTCAAAATATTTATTTCCGGTGAAATCTCGGTATCGAATTTTTGGGTGGAATACAATACTTCCCCTACTTACTGTACGTAGTAGAGAAAGTAAAAAAAAATTGGGAAGCTTATGCGTTTCGAAAACCATCTGTATCCTTATTTTCAATCTTTACTTACAGTATGTATGCATGTTGCTTGTTAAAATGTATCCCCAACGCAATGAAGTTTTCCAAGTCTGTGCGGATCTGTTTGTCGATTTGTATCGATACTTCAACAGTGAAGATCAGTGCCGACATTCAGTTATCAGTATCAGTATTGGTGATGCGTATGAGAAAGGAATCGATTTAGTTTTCTCTAGCCAAGGCGGTCTGAGTTCCCACAATAATTCTGCATGCGACGGGCAACAAAACGCGATGATGTCTCAGTGTGTGGGCCAGCGGCATTGTTGGAACTCTGTCCTTTTCTTGGAAGTCTCTCCGCACCAGCGCTTGGGTTAGTAGTCATTCCCTTGCATACGCATTTTGTGGACATTAGAGGAATGTTGCAGGTCTTAATACACTCTTAAAGGCTAGTTGAAATAACACGAGAACGGGAACGGGAACGAGAAGTGAAACTACAAGTTCCATTTTTGCTTTCAATACACCGGGAGCGAAAACGGGAATAAGTATCTATGACTATAGCGATAGCAAAGTGGAAAGCCAATTTTATGCATTAGCACGTAATTTCTCTGTAACCGACGAATTATATCTTTATTTTCTTTGCCACCTACGTAGAGAAGAATTATTGATTTCCACCGGGGGAAAAAAAATCTATGTTGATATCTCAGCGGAAATACCTTTGAAGTCATGCATATAAAAAAACTGATGTGATACATTCATATGACTTTCTCTGCCCTGTATCTTTTTAGTGCGTATACAAACTATTCTTACTAAAACTTATTTTTCTATCTACTGCATTTTAATCCAAATAAACCTTTGTAGAAAGACCTACATTACACATTTCATTATAGATACGAAAAGAACAGTGACAGTCAAATGTTTAAGAACTGGACGCTATATGCTAGCCTTAAAATTCCATACTGTTTCCATGCAAATGCGAGAAACAACTGAATGTTAACAGGACTTTAAGAGAATGAATTGAACAAATCGAACAATCAATAATGGATATCTCAGCAAAGGTTACTGCCACAAACAAACAGTTATATGAAATAAATTTTAAATATTTTGTGTAGTACGATTAGGTCTATTGCTTAACGTTTACCAGTTATGCAAGATTCTACAAAATTCCTTCCGAATGAAGAGGACCCCACAGGTCATTCCCAAAAAATTGAAGATATGCGTTTTATTTGTAATGTAAACATCTTTCATGTATGGTATTATAATCAAAGTGCTTGGAGCCATCTTTTAGAAAATAGAAAATTTCGAAAACTTTTCCATGTAAACGGTAGTTTGGTGTGGAGGGATTTTCTTAAAAATCTTTGTGTCTCATCTTTGAAAAACACTGACCTTAAATACAAAGTTTAGTATTTATCCAAAATTTCGTTTTTGGTTATGCTGTTCACAGACACACACACAAACACACACACACATACACACACATACATGTGTCTAAAGTGTTTTTGGTGTTCAGGAGGCCTCAAACACATTCCAGTGAAATCTCAAAATTTTTGGGTGGAATACAATACTTCTTCGACCTATTATACGTGGTAGAGGAATTAAAAATGCTTGTTTTTTATTAAGGGGCCTGAAAACCGGTATTTGCGCTGAAATCTGTTATAGAATTTTCTCTATCTACTATGTACCTGATAAGGAAAGTAAACACAGCATTTTACAAAAAGGTAGCCTTGTGTGAGTGTGTGTGTGTGTGTGTGTGTGTGTGTGTGTGTGAATGTGTGTCTGTGAATAGCATAAAACTAAAACCAATTGTTCGATAAATGCCTAAATTGGTATTCAAATTCGCTGTCTTCAGAGATAGAACACGAAATTTTCAAGAATATCCCCCACCCTGAAAAATCATTACATGGAAATATGTCTGATATTTTTGATTTTGTCAAAAGTGGCTCAAACGATTTTCATTAAAACACCATATGTTTAAGATGTTTACGTAACAAATAAAATGTGCATCTTGAATTTTCTGGAAATAACCTGTGAGATCTACTTACTAGATAGACAAAAAGTTGTACACAAAAAATGTAGACCTGTTAAAAACCACAATTTATTTCAAATACTTCTTTTTTCTTTCTTTTTTTTCGCACCAGCTATTTCCGAAATTGCTCTTAATATTGGTTTGAATGCTTCAATACTTCGTAATATTCTTGTCGCTGTCTTATTTCTCGCAAAGTCATGAGGAAAATATGTAATTTCAAAGCTAGTACATAGTGACCAGCTTTTAAACATTTGAATATCGATTAAGTTTACTCTATTCCTCTTGAATTGAGAACGAAATCTGCAAACGTCATTCTCGTTTACGTTAAGCAGCAAGAAAGATAATCTAACATAAGAAGAGCTTGTGAATTCTGTGTAAAAATAAACAATAGTGGATAGAGAAATACATATGACTGTAAGGCACCAGAGTATTTTTCGTTACTCTCCCAGTAATTTTATTTCTGCAACAGGTTCGAGGCTGCCCTGATATCTTCAATCCCGTCGTTGCACCTTGCACAGGATCCAGATGTGAGCAGTCAGCCGGCGCCACTACTGAGAGACACGCGTTATGATCTTATCACTAGTATCACGTTTGCTTGAGGGAGAGAGAAAGCGATCGACCCCAACACACGCTCGGTTCATCGATCACACCTCTTCTTCCTGGAACTATGTTCCTTCCAACAATTTCTGGAATTTACATGAACCTCACTAAGGGTCACCACAATACGATATCATCAAAACAATCCAAACCGTTACCAGCTGATTATACGACTTGCTTCATTTCTGGGTTGAGACCAACTCAAATTTTTAGAATGCCATGTTTATATCTGACAGCTGCTTTCTAAGTTTTTCAGTTGATTGCCGTGTAGTTTGTTCAATTTGCTTTAATAGTTAGTCAGTTATCATCATTTAAAGATTTTGTGTTCATCAAAAAATGAATTTGACTAGAGAACTTTTCAAGCTATGTTTTTTTACGATTTTAAGTCGATATTAACGCCTAAACAATGTGAAGATCAGCTTAGAAATGTATCTGACGAAGAACCCCATCTAAGCCAACAATTTATAATTGGTACAGGGAATTCAAAAGAGATGGTTTTTTCTTAGTGATGAATTTCGTGAAGGACACCCAAGGACTGGTGTTACTGATGAAAATATTGCCGCTATTCGAGCAGTGCTTGAAGATCGACGGATGAATTTTATTGGGTGACATTGAGCAGTGGTATGAGTCAAATCCAAAACATTTTACATCAACATTTAGACGTAAGAAAACTTTGTCGTCGATGGATTCCGCTTAAACTGACTTCCGATCAGAAACAACGCATTGATTGGTGCATAAAACTTCGGAGAAACTCCAATTTATTTGAGAATATCGTTACTGGTGATGAATCTTGGGTTTATTGTTATGATTCTGAAAACAAAAGTCAATCGGTCAATGCTCTTCCAAACAAAACCTAAGCCTACAAAAGTCAGACAGTGCTGGTAAGAGGGTGGTTGGTAACTCTTTTTTTCTAAAACGGACCATGTTGCTACTATAGTGTTAGAAGATAGACGTACCTTTACTACCGATTGGTAAACAGTCTGTTTACCGCAAATTTTTGAAAAATTTCGTGAAAAACGCCCAAAAGGAAAAATGACGTTACACCATGACAATGCATCGTCGCATACAGCAAAACTAACAACTGAGTATCTGGATGTCCTTAAGGTCAGCACTCTACACCCTCTACCATACAGCCCTGACCTAGCACCTTGTGATTTCTTTTTGCTTCCACAAATTAAAGATAAAATGCGTGTAATCACTTTTTCGTCATCAGATGGTTTCTAGAATACCTCAGGAAGAGTGGCATCATTACTTTAAAGACTGGGTTCATTGAATGCAAAAATGTGTTGATGTTAAAGGGAAATGTTTTGAAAAACAATAAAACGATATAAATTTTTAATACTAATCCTTGTGTGATTTTCTAAAACATTTCAGTACGCTCTCGTATGCATTTAGTTCTTATGTTATTTAATATAGAACTTTTACATAAAAAGGCTTTTTATCATCAGTATATCCTTTTCTCGCTGATATTAAACACAGTAGCCGAGGTCGTTAAGGAAAACTCGTGAAGGAAATGTCTGCGGTTCAAATTCCCCTAGGAGTGTCCTCCCTGAGTGAGGGTTCTTTCCATGAGGCAGTATGTTTAACACTTAAATGATTTAAGTCTGATTGTATAATATATAAATTCAATAACAGCCCACCTTAAAGCAATATGTGTATGTAACAATATATAAACAGTGCATATTACAGTCATTGTATATATTTATATTATTATGTACAGGTTCAATAAGTTACGTGAATGTATTACGTAATTTAGTAATGTAGGAGCTGTGAGAATAATAGGTTAAAAGTTGCTAACAATGATGTAACCTTGAGGTAATAATGAGTATGAAAGTCTAACAATACTACTTATGTTTCTTGGAAGCAATAATGTAATTTTTGAGACAGTTTAAAAAAATAGCCAATCAAGAACCAGAAAAAGCTTTAGTTAAATAAAAGTATTCTAATGGATTAGGAATAGCCAATCAGAAATTGAAATACAGAAATTTACAAATTTAGGCGGTGGAGTTCAAGTCAGTTGCTTGTAGATAGTGCTCATAGCTGGACGTGTTGCTTGCAGACAGTGTTTGTAACCGGACGCGAGAGGTGTCCTCGAGTAATTTAATACGTATTCGTGTGAGACGAAAATAGTTTTACGTGTTAAAAGGTGCAAGTAATTAATAAAATAATCTCACAGCTCTCTCTATATCAGTGAAGTGTTATTTAAATCGTGTCAAGAATTAATAAAAAAGGAGGAGTGAATTAAAAATTATAATCTGTGTAAGCCTACATTCTTCAGCCGCATCACGCCCTGTTAAGAAATTCATGTCTCTAAAATTAATACTGACGCAGCCGAGGCAAACATAAATATAATATTTAAAGAAACGGTAAAAATACAGAGTTAATATTTTTAAAAATTGGGGCAAAGGCTACCGGGTACCATACGTGCGGTTGCAACTACTTCAGGTGTTCGGCTCCCCAACAGTTGCACTATAATACAACTCCTATTTCAAATTGGCCTTCCATACGTAACAGCAACAAATCTTCTTCAAATTTGGCTCCCAAAGCGTGGGGAAAATAATAGGAACACAACAAAATAAGTTCTTCATCCACCAGTCTTCAAAGTTTAGGCCTATGAACATCTCCTCAAATTTCCTTTCCAGTTAATTCAATACATTTATCAGCGTCCACGCTTATGGCACCTTGCATAGTAAGAACGGGCGTTAAACAGTACCAAAAAAAGTCTGTTCTGGAATTCACATACCTTTCTCTATTCATTCTTCCACAAACTATTCTTACAAAAATGTATTATTCTATTTGCTTGTTAAATGCGGATAACCTTCAATTCGCATTTACACAATTCGTTGTAGGATACGGCAGATAAACCGATAGTCAGATTTTTAAAGAGCTTGTCGCTGTGTGACTCTCGGCATGACCAGAAGAAAAAGAATAGCAACTTTGCAGCTAAGAAATGTATGAATATATGAAAATTCAAACCAATAACAAGGAATATCTCGAAATCGTTAACTCCACAAAAATGTTATTTGGCGTAAATTGTGAATTTTAAGGAGGTTTGAATTTTTTTATAAGATTTTGTCAAACCAAGCGGAATGGCTCAGGCGGTAACGTCTGTGGTCCGCATTAGGGAGGTCCCAGGTTCAAACCCTCGGGGCCGAACAATCTGACCGAAGGTTTTTCTCGGTCGCTAGGCGAATGCGGGGTTGGTTAATTTAGTCCGCAAATCATTCTTTTCATGACTACATCACTACATTTCCTTCTTCTTCACCGCCATACCAGACATTGGGCTGATCACTCATCCTGGATGTGCTATGATCCAGAGTTTGCTTGCTCTGAATTCAAGATGTACATTTTATTTCTCTTGTAAATATCTTAAACATAGAGTATTTAAATAAAACTTTTAGTAATTGTTTTAGAAAATAAAATTTTTTAAAAAATGTCACTGTAAAGTAATGGTAGTTTAGAGCGGGAGTTTTTTTAATTTAAATCTTCGTGTTGCATCTTTGAAAATACTGAACTTAAATATGAGGCAGTATTTTTAACACTTAAATGGTTTCAGTCAAATTATATAATATAAAGTAATAACAGCCCGCCCTAAAGCAATATGTGTATGTAACAATATATAAAAAGTGTATATTACAGTCATTGTATATGTTTATGTTATTGTATACATGTGTAATACTTTTATGTGAATGTATTACGTAATTTAATCGTTTAAGAGCTGTTAGAATAATAGATTAAAAGTTGCTAACAATAAGGTAACCTTGAGGCAATAATGATAAGAAAGTGTAATAATGCTACTAGTCATTATTGGAGCAACAATAATGTAATTTTTATGACAGTTTATAAAATAGCCAATCAACAACCAGAAAAAAAATCTTAAGTTACATGAAGGTATTCTATTGAACTAGGATTAGCCAATCAGAGACTTGAAATACAGAAATGTACAAATTTAGGCGGTAGAAATCAAGTCAGTTGCTTGTAGACAGCGCTCATAACCAGACGTGTTAGTTGTAGACAGTGTTCCTAACCGGACGTGAGACACGTCCTCGAGAAATTTAATATGTATTTTGTGTGAGACAAAAATAATTTGCATGCTAAAAAGTGCAAGTAATTAATAAAAAAATCTCACAGCTCTCTATATCAGTGAAGTGTTATTTAAATCGAGTCAAGCCTTAATAAAAGGAGTGAAGTAAAATTATAATCTGTGTAAGCCTACATTCTTCACTCGCACCACAGCCCTGCAAAGAGAAACATGTCTCTAACAATAATACTGACGCAGCCGAGGCAAACATAAATTTATAATATTTAAAGAAACAGTAAAATTACAAAGTTTATATTTTTAAATATATGTTTTGGGGGGGGTTTGCAACGAACTTCAAGTTTGGCTCCCTAACATAAGAACTACAATATAATCTACTTCAAATTGACTTTCCATACGTGAAGCAGCTACCTACTTCAAATACCAAGTTTGGTATATAACCGGTATTTCCTTTTAGAGTTATGCCATTTACAAGTACACGCACACACATGGTCCGTTTACTGAAAATGTTTTCTTTGAATCATGGGGCATCAAAACATGTATTTATGGTGAAATCTCGATATCAAAATTTTGGATGGAATACATCTTCTTTACGTTCTGTTTATGTGGTAGGTACGACTTGGAATTCATACAGCAAAACGATGATAAATAATAAATGCACTTATGAGCTAGGCTGTCTGAACAAGAAACAGCGGAATATCTGGCAATAAGTCTGTCATCACAATGGCTGTTGGTGTTTACGTGATGCTCGTGTCACGGTGAGAAGTAACGCAGTGCGGTGAAGCGTTGCCCGTCACGGCCGGCCACAGACAGACAGCGGTGGTGGCGTCGCTCTACCTGCTGTTTTTTTATTACGTTTTTGTCATAGTGAGCGCGATGCTCAACACGCGCAACGCGAGTGTCAACTGTCCGTTTCCTCAACTGAAAAACTGCAGCGTCCCAACTCAACCAGCAAAAATGAAACGTACCTTTGAAGCGTATACAAAAGGTTGCAGCAATCTTTATGAAGATCAGACATTGCGTTGCTTATGTAACTGGGGAAAACAATACAGTATCAAAGTTGCGTATATTCGGGGGTATTCTGTAACTTTCTGTGGCGGCTGGCTGGTATACATCTTGGGTGTTCAGGAAATTTTAGAGGCAGATAGTCCTGAAAATATGAAATACGATCTGCTGCATAGATAATAGTTATGGTTTTTAACGAATTATTATAATAACTGCAGCCACTCCCAACAAGTGACGATAAATAATAATAATAATAATAATAATAATAATAATAATACAAATACATAGGTAGGCTGACAAAGGAAGGGGTTGCTTTCTTTTTTTTTACTTTCTCTACTACGTATAGTAAGTAGGGGAAGCATTGTATTCCACCCAAAAATTCGATACCGAGATTTCACCGGAAATACATAGTTTGAGACCCCTGAATCAAAAAAAAGCATTTTTGGAAAAATGTCCTCTGTATGTGTGTGTCTGTGTCTGTGAACAGCATAACTCAGAAACGAACAGTCGAATAAACACCAAACTTGCTATTTAGGTTCAGTATCTTACAGATATGCGACACGAAAGTTTTCAGGAAAATACCCCACCCCAGATTACCCTTTACATGGAACATTTTTCGAAAATTTTATTTTCTCAAAAATGGCTCTAACGATTTTGATTAAAATATCATATGTTTAAGATATTTTCATGACAAATAAAATGTATACCTTGAATTTTCTGGGAATGTCCCCAAAAGTATTCTTCATTGTGAACGACTTTTGCATAACTGGTAAATCATAAGAGATAGACAAAATTTTACTGCACAGAAAATGTAGATCGCGTTAAAATACACAGTTTATGTCATATACATTTATTTTGTTGAGTGAACCATTTTCGAGAAATTGTTCGTTATTTCCTTAACTTTTCCAATACTTATACTTTTTCTCAAATTCGTTATTCATTTTTTATGTCCTGGTAATGCAAAGAGAATGGCATACTCCACATAAAGCCAGCTCTTAAAATATTTGACTGTCGCTTAAAACCTTCCATATTCCCCTTGCATCTACAAGAAAATTAGCAATAAGATTAACATCTCGATTAACATGAAGCATAAGGAGAATAAGCTTTGGTAAAAATAGTTTGTACAAGAGTAGAGAACGTCATGTGTGTGTAACACATCAGATTTTTTTATTTTGGAAAGGTAGAATCAAGCTGGAAAATCAATGACATAGCCGGGATTTAAACCACAGATCTTCGGTTTAATGTCCTACCGACATGTTGCCGTGGTACCTCAAATGGTCAGAGCAGCGGGAGGGTAAACCGAAGATCCGTGGTTCAAATCCCGGATGGCATTGAATTTTTCAGCCTGGTCATACCTTTTCAACCTTAACCTACACACGACTTGTGTGAAACAAACACTAATCAGCATTTATCGATCTAATGGTGGTTAACCATGAAATCCGAGAGTTAAAGTAATTACGACATTGTAAGTCGCGTTGGGGTATATTGTTTCAAAATAAATTAATTTGAGAACGCCTTGTGTTTTACGGGGAAAATGTGAGTCGGTTGAGGAATTTAATGTCCTGTTGGCTTGTTGCCATTGTAGCTGGGTTAGCTAGAGCAGTGGCACTATAAGTCGAAGATCCGTGGTTCAAATCCCGGCTATAGCATTGAATTTTTATTCTGATATTACATTTTCAACTTCAGTCTACACACGGCAGGTGTGAAAGAACAGATACTATCTAGAGATTTTTTATTAAAACGCAATATTTCTCGGATACTCCCTAGAAAAATGAAATACCAACCCTTATTTTAATTATATAGTTAGTAAAAAAAACATAAATTGTTGCAAGTGAATTGAATATTTTAATTCCAGTTGGGACAGCAACATTTATAGTTGTCCCTATAAAGCAAAATTTGACACAAGCAGAAGTTAAGGGCGTAAAAATTGATAAATTTCCTATAAACTAATATCTTGAAAAAAAATTGTAGATATATCTTTAATTTTGTGAGATTAGCCTGGGAAGTCCTCTTCATTTGGAATAAATTTCGTATAATTTTGTATAACTGGTAAACCATAAGTGTGCATTTTTTCGCTAAAATGGTTGGAGGTACTGAGTTTAAAAATAATTTAAAATATCTATAATCAAATAAAAATCTGATATGAAACCTATCAGGTATTTGTCACTGTGGATATTTTTATTCCTCCAATAAGAACATTATATTAGTAGCCGCGTTTTTGGTGAAAGATCGGTTTTCCAACCTATGGCCTAAAAAGTCTACATAGAAGAGAAAATCACGTGTTGCACTCATATGATTTCCTCTACTCTTGTACAAACTACTTTTACAAATGCCTATTCTCAATCTATTTTGTGTTAATCGAGATAAACATTCGCAGAAACTATCTTATTTCTATTTTTCTTGTCGTCCTCCGTGGACTAGTGGTACCGTGCTAGCCTCTAGTTCCCAAGGTCGCGGGTTCAAACCCGGCGGAGGGCTATGGATATTTTCGCGCGTAAAATTCCTTAGCATGGCTTGCTTCGGAAGGGAAGTAAAGCCGGTGGTCCCTTGTCGTAGGTTTACTACGTAAAAAAACCTCAAGCCTGATAAAAGAGGCCTCTGAGTAAAATTACCGGTCTTTCAAGCCCAATATGGAATGGGACGCTAAGAACCATAGTAGTTAATGAGCGTCCATAAATAAAACTCAATTTTTTTTTGCTAATTTTCTTGTAGGTGCAAGGGGAATATGGTAGGCTTTAAGCGATAGTCAAATATTTTAAGAGCTGGTTGCAATGTGAAGCATTCCATTCTCTTTGCATGTCCAGGATAAAAACACCAAATACGAATTCCCATTTGTGACAAAGTATAAGCATTGAAAAATTCAACCAAATAACAAGAAATATCCCGGAAACGTTCACTCCACAAAAATATGTAATGTGACAAATTGTGGTTTTAACGAGATCTACTTTTTTGTGTAGTAAAATTTTGTCTATCTCTTGCATTTACCAGCTATGTGAAAGTCATCTAGAATGAAGAGGACTTTTGGGGACATTCCCATAAAATTCAAGATAAACATCTCATTTGCCATGAAAATATCTTAAATATTTGAATCAAACTCGTTACAGCCATTTTTGAGAAAATCAAAATTTTCGAAAAATGTTCCATGTAAAGGGTGGTCTGGAGTGGGGAGATTTTCTTGAAAACCTTCGGGTCGCATCCTTGGAAGATACTAAACTAAATACCAAGTGTGGTATTTGTCCGTCTTTTCTATTTGGAGTTATACTGTTCACAGACAGACATAGACATAGACACACATACACACACATGTTTCCAAAAATGCCTTATTTGGATTCAGGGCACTTCAAAACATGTATTTCTGATGAAATCTCAACATCGAATTTTTGGGTCGAATGCAATACTTGCCCCGCTTACTATACGTAACAGAAAAAGAAATAAAGATTCACATAATATAACAAATATCTACTTCTTAAGTTCCACATTTAGTCTTGAATTCGCACATAATACTGAGGTAAAGATTGATTATAAGGTTCATCTTAAATTGTTTTTTGGTAAACTCGGATGTGTTACATTCACATGCCTTTCTCTACCCTTTATCACTTATTAGTGGATATATGGATATATATATATATATATATATATATATATGAATGGAAATAAAGTTTATTTACTATTTAATTTTAATTGAAATAAACCGATGCAGAAATAGCTACATTACACATTTCGTTACAGATACAAAGGGAACAGCGGTAATCAAAATATATTTTAGAACCAGACGCTATACGCTGGCCTTAAAATTCCATACTGTTTCCATGCAACCATGAGAAACAACTGAATGTTGAAAGACTTTAAAGAATGACCAAGTAATGAACAAATCGAACCATTAATGACGGATATATCGGAAATGTTATAAAAAGTAAATTGTGTATTTTAAGAGATCTATGTTTCTTGTGTAGTACGTTTACGCTTTATACAAAATTGTACAAAATTCCTTTGGAATGAAGAGGCCTTCTATTCCCTGAAAAACAATATGTACATTTTATATGTAAATATTTTTAATGTGTAGTATTCGCATCAAAATCGTTAAAGCCATTTTTAGAAAATAAAAAATTTCAAAAAATGTTCCATGTAAAGGATAGTTTGGGATGGGAAGGTTTACTTGAGAATCTTCGTATTGTATTTTTATAACGTAGAACCTAAATACCAAGTTTGGTGTTTATCCCACCTTTCGTTTTTGAGTTATGCTGTTCACAGACACACAAGATACACAGACTCTCACACGGATATTTTTCTAAAAATGCTTTATAAGGTTTCAGGGTGACTCAAAACGTGTATTTACGGTAAAATCTCGGTATGGGACTTGTGAGTGAAATGAAATACACTTTTGAAGAAGATGGTTGCTTCAAATTATGGAAAGCCAATTTGAAGTTGACGCAGTAATCTGTATCACAAATTATGTAAATGTCAGAGTGATTGTAGTGTGAATATGCATTGTTGTGTGACATTGATTTGAGATGTTTGTTGATTGTAATCATTGTCGAGAAGTGGGTTTATACGGCCTCACTGAAACTGACAATAATAGCGTGCAATAATGTAGCGAGGGGGTGAGCTGTTTATCATTATTAGAGACGAGCAAATGACGTCAGAGTGGCGCGTTTTTCTTAGAATTTGCTGGAACATTTTTCCCCAGAGCATATGTTTTCGTAATTTTCATTGGATATAAATATAGACGCTAATGTTGGCGCGTTTTATTAACCAATAAGCAGCTCGGTTATAACCTTTAGGCATATTGGGGCGAGGAAGTATAAATCCAGTGTCAAGGTCAAGTTTCACGTAGTTCAACGGAGGCATTCATGGAGTATACATCGCACGAAGTTCAAGGTTACGCGTAGCAAATTTATGTAAAATCTCTCGTGTCGTAAAGTTAATTACACAAAAAGTTGAAGTACGCGAATTAATAATGGGCAGTAAAGAAGTTATTATAACAGTTTCAGTTTGGCGAGTGTCAAGATTAATAGATGAAAGTGAATAATTTGTTACGACAATAAAACTGTAAAACAAATTGTTTTATCAGTGTTATCTTAGGATAAAAACTCCTTCCCGTTTACACATCCTGTATAAGATAAGTGCTTGACCGAGAAATCATAGCTAGCCGTTGGACAGTGAACCCAAAATTAAATATCTACAATAATAGGCGCCCAGTAAAAGATAACACGAAGTGACCGCGACAAATTGTCTTTCATACGTGCGGCAGATAAACAGTAGCATCTTTCGACTACAAACATTAATACCACTACATATTGTTTCCACAACGTGGGGCTAACAAACCATTATACCACAAAGTAGAAGTTGCACTGTATTTCAACTGTTGGGGAGCCGAACTTGAAGTAGTTGCAACCGCACGTATGGTACCCGGTAGCCCTCGTTGCAAATGTACTTTCTGGTGGCCTTTGCCCCAAATGTTTAAAAAATATTCACTTTGTAATTTTTGACTGTTTCTTTAAATATTATATATTTATGTTTGCCTCGGCTGAGTCAGTATTATTGTTAGAGACATGAATGTCTTAGCAGGGAGTGGTGCGATTGAATTTTACCTCCTTTTATTAATGCTTGACAGGAGTTAAATAACGCTTCACTGATATATATATATATATAAAAAGAGAGAGAGAGAGAGAGAGAGAGAGAGCTGTGAGATTTTATTAATTACTTGCACTTTTTAAACGTAAGCTATTTTTGTCTCACACAAAATACCTACATATTAAATTTCTCGAGGACACATCTCGCGTCCGGTTAGGAACACTGTCTGCTACCAACGAGTCCAGTTATGAGCGCTGTCTACAAGCAACTGACTGAATTCTACCGCCTAAATTTGTAAATTTCTGTATTTCAAGTCTTTGATTGGCTAATCCTAGTCCAATGGAATACCTCCATTTAACTACAGCTTTTTCTGGTTGTTTATTGGCTATTTTATGACTGTCACAAAAATTACATTATTGCTTCTCCAAGAATGACTACTAGCATTATTACACTTTCTTACTCATTATTGTCTCAAGGTTACCTCATTTTTAGCAACTTTTAACCTATTATTCTCACAGCTCCTACATTATTAAATTACGTAATACATTCAGATAACATTATTACATGTATACAATAATATAAACATATACAATGACTGTAATATACACTTTTATATATTGTTACACACACACATTGCTTTAAGGCGGGCTGTTATTGAGTTTATATGTATATTGTATGATTATACTGAAATCATTTAAATGTTAAAAATACTGCCTCACTTTCTATCTTCTATATACGTGTATAGAGAAAGTAAAAATATTTTATTTCTGCCCAGTAGTACACGATAAAAGGTTGACTCGATTTTGTTCTACAATTTCATACAGCGAGTCATATAATTGTAATTGAAGCAAAATTATATAAGCATCTTATCACACTATAACTTCCGTCAGTATCTTGAAGACGCACTCCTCCAATAGCAAAATAACCTTAACTTTGCTCGAGTCCAATAATTTTAATAGCTTTATACAACAAATTTAGAGCTCTTTAAATGACACAATTTATTTTAAATAAGGATTTTTGTAGTAACAGCCATTTCTAAGATCTCCATCATAGAAGTAGTAGAGAAAGCAGAAATCATGTTTGAAATGCCCTGACACAAGTAGGGTTGTCATAAGGGTAAGCAGGAATTCCGGACTATATACCAAAGTATTATAATTTATTACTTAATGTTTACACTGTAATAAAATATTCACAAACGTTTCAATATATGTCTGTACAATGCTACAAATCTCATTTTGAAACTGTCAGTAAGTTTGTTGCTTTAGTATTTATTCTTGTTCTTACACCAGTCATATTCTTAATTTCCCTACCACGTACATAGTAGGTAGAGAAGGTACTCCACCCAAAAATTTGATACCGAGATTTCACCGGAAATGCATGTTTTCAGGTCCCCTGGAAACAAAAAAGTAGTTTTTAGAAAAATACCAAATTTGGTATTTAGATTCAGTAACTTTCAAAGATGCGACATGAAGATGTTCAAAAATATTCCATCACTCCAAACTACACTTCACATGGAACATTTTTCGAAATTTTTTATTTTCTAAAAAATGGCTCTAACCATATTAAAGATTTATAAAATGTATATCTTGAATTTTCTGGGAATAGCCTATGAAGTCCACTTCATTTAGAGGGAATTTTATATAATCTTGTATAACTGGTAAACGTGATGGACAAAGAAGAATCAGACAAAAAATATAGATCTCCTTAAAACACACAATTTATTTTAAATAAGTTATTTTGTGGCATAAGCCATTTCTGAGGTATCCGTTATTAAAGGTTCGAAATGTTCATATTTTGGTCATTCTTTAAGTACTTTCAGCATTCATGGAAACAGTATGGAATTTTAAGGCAGCATATAGACCAGTTCTTAAACATTTGACTATCGCTGTTCTCTTTGTATGTATAACGAAATGTGTAATGTAGATATAAAAGTAAAATTTATTAAGAATTGTTTGTACACTCACTAATAAACGATAGAGAGTAGAGAAAGTCATGTGAAGGCATTACATTAGATTTTTCTGAAGGTGAAATATCACTCGGCAACACATTATTTTGCATCAGTTATTCATGAAATTCCAAGCATGACATGTCTTTCAAATTATGTTTAACTATCAGAAATGTTGAATGGATTTAAATTTTAGCCCACTTCTGTCATCTGTACATTGTGCATTTATCTTGAGAAAACTCTTTCCACACGTGCAGAGAAACGGAAATACAACCTGGCAATCTTTAATAGTTCAGAATATTGCTGACTATTCTTACAAGAACTGAATCTTTGTATGAAATTAGTATTAGAGTCGAGTCAACTCAGTTTTTCTTTCAAGATGTTTATTAAGCACACTAATTGGCCGACTGCTAATGAGTGAACAATTTTGTAACCTTGCTTCAATAAGTATTTAACAGTGCCTTCTATATGCCCACCCCAAATTGTTACTTCCTTCAAGAGCAGCCAATTGAAACACTTGAGATCAGTGCAAGAATATACCTAACCACTTTTGTAAATAGTCGATAAAAAATCTGATGTGTTACACTCACATGACTTTCTCTACTCTTGTACAAACTATTTTTACAAACGCTTATTCTCCATATGCTTTATGTTAATCGAGATATCGAGATGTTAATCTTATTGCTAATTTTCTTGTAAATGCAAGGGGAATATAGTAGGTTTTAAGTGATAGTCAAGTATTTTAACGCTGGTTGCTATGTGGCGCATTCCATTCTCTTTGCATGTCCAGGACATAAAAAAATGAATAACGAATTTGAGAAAAAGTATAAGTATTGGAAATTTTAAGGGAATAACAAGCAATATCTCGAAAACAGTTCACTCAAAAAAAGAAATGTGTATGACATAAATTGTATTTTAACGCGATCTACATTTTCTGTGTCGTAAAATTTTGTCTATTTCTTATGGTTTACCAGTTATGTAAAAGTCGTTCACAATGAAGAATACTTCTGGAGACATTCCCAGAAAATTGGAGATATACATTTCATTTCTCATGACAATATCTTAAACATATGATATTTTAATCAAAATCGTTAGAGCCATTTTTGAAAAAATTAAAATTTGCGAAAAATTTTCCATGTAAAGGGTAGTCTGGGGTGGGGGGATTTTCTTGAAAACCTTCGTATCGCATCTCTGGAAGATACTGAACCTAAATACCAAGTTTGGTGTTTATACGACTGTTCGTTTCTGAGTTATGCTGTTCACAGACACACAGACACACAGACACACAGACAGACACACACACGGACATGTTTCCAAAAATGCTTTTTTGGATTCAGTTAGTCTCAAAACATGTATTTCTGGTGAAATCTCGGTATCGAATTTTTGGGTGGAATACAATACTTCCCCTACTTACTATACGTAGTAGAGAAAGTAAAAATCTGATGTGTTACACTCACATGACTTTCTCTACTCTTGTATAAACTTTTTTTCAAACGCTTATTCTCCATATGCTTCATGTTAATCGAGATATCGAGATGTTAATCCTATTGCTAATTTTCTTGTAGATGCAAGGGGAATTGGTAGGCCTTAAGCGACAGTCAAATATTTTAAGAGCTGCTTGCTATGTGGAGTATTTCATTCTCTTTGCATTACCAGGACCAAACTCAACCAAAAAAATGTGTGACATAAATTGTGTATTTTAACGCGATCTATATTTTTTATGTAGTAAAAGTTTGTCTATCTCTTATGGTTTACTAGTTATGCAATAGTCGTTCACAATGAAGAATACTTTTGGAGACATTCCCAGAAAATTCCAGATATACATTTCATTTGTCATGAAAATGTCTTAAATATATGATATTTTAATCTAAATCGTTGGAACCAATTAGAAGTTTCTAAAAATGTTCCATGTAAAGGGTAATTTGGGGTGGGGGGATTTTCTTGAAAACCTTCGTGTCAAATCTCTGGAAGATACTGAGCCTAAATACCAAGTTTGGTATTTATCTGACTGTTCGTTTCTGAGTTATGCTGTTCACATACATACAGACACACACACGGATATGTTTCCAAAAATGCTTTTTTGGATTCAGGGAGTCTCAAAACATATATTTCCGGTGAAATCTCGGTATCGAATTTTTGGGTGGAATACAATACTTCCCCTACTTACTATACGTAGTAGAGAAAGTAATAAGTAATATCCTAGCAACTGTTTGCTTTTTGTTGTACATTTAGCAATGTCTGGGCTATCCTCTTCTTCTAAAATGTCTCTCACAGTAAGAGACAGAAAATCTTGTTCATTCCTCTCTTTTAGAATGTTTGCAACATCATTATATTCATTCACAACTTAATTACAGATGCAGATTCTCTTTGTTAATTATAGATTTAGAAAGACAAGAGAAAGGGATATATACAGCCAAAAAACGGCGTTACGGCAAGAAAACAAAGTTGCAGCGCTAGCCAAAGAGTAGTAATGATAATATTATACTTTGGTGATAGTAGTGGTGCAGAAACTACAGGAAGAGGTGAACATGGCTTCCCTGGACAAACCGCATTTGTTACTGTTTCTAGGTACTTCATTATGTCATGACTTCATTTTTTTTGAGTGGTGGCGTCACCTTGTAGGTGCTGTCGCTCCTTTTGTGTGTGTGTGTGTGTGTGTGTGTGTGTGTGTGTGTGTGTCACCAATAAGCCTACCCATACCCATGCTTATTGGCAAATAAGTGAGAAATAGTGTCCGATTTTGTCGAAGTTTCACGAGGTTAATTGCGAATATAGAGCAAATGTCTGTTTGGAAATGCTCTTGAATATGAGTCAGTTCTCGAGGTGTTAGCATTTTAGTCCTCAAGCATCAATTATACGAGAGTGGAATCATAAGTCAATGACTTTTTAAAGAACGTAATATTTTCCAAAAAATCAATTTTATTTCTCAACATAGTCTCCTTTCAATTCAATACACGTTGTCCAACGTTTCTCCAGTTGTTTTACCCTTCCAAAAACATTATTTTTCGAAGTCTGCAAAATATGAGATTGTTTCTGCCATGTGTTCACTGGACGTGAATTTCTCCCCCAGACAATTTGTCAGGTTTGCGAAGAGGAAGACTCGGCTCGGAGTCTAATCTAGAGAATATGGTGGGTGAGGTAGCAGTTCGTAGCCCAATTCCACAAATTTTGCGATGGCAATGGCTGACTTGTGTGCGCGTGCATTATCCTGGTGAAAGAGAACCGTTTTCTTCACCAAATGTGGTCATTTCTTTAACAATTCATTGTAAAACTGATCCAGCATTGCGGCATAGTATGAACCTGTGATCGTTTTACCCTTTTCCAGGCAGTGGATGTCTTATCACCCTTTATGAATCCGCTGCTTTGAATATCGTTTGGTTTAAGGTTGATAGTAATGGATTCAAGTTTCATCAGCTGTAATATAACGCCGCAAAAACTTATTTGGGTTGCGCTGGAACGTGTTCAAACATCTTTGTGAAATGGTTACACGATTCCGCTTGTTCTGAACTGTGAGCAGTCGCGTAACCCATCTTGCTGACAGCTTTCTCATACCCAAAAATTCGTGCAGAATGTTATACACCCGTTCACTCGAGATGTTTACGTCTTGGCTATCTCACGCATTTTCACTCGGCGGTCTTCCAGCAAATATCGTGAACTTGGTCCACCATTTCTTGTGTTGTGACCTCAACCGGCCGGTGAGCTACTTGTGACCATGCCGTGTGATGGAGCAGAGACCCCATAATACTTGTTCAGCTTTTCTTCCGTCTTACCACGTAAAAAGTTACGCTTTATCAGAACACGAAATTAATTTTTCTCCATTTTCTACGAAGCAACAAACATTTGCTTATTTCAGACGCTCTCAACAAAGTTCCAAGAAACTAATGACGATGAATTTCTGCTATTATACCCAGAATATATGTAAGACTTGAGTGCAAACACGAAACCTGTGATTGGAATGCTATCTCTCGTGAAAGTCATGGACTTATAAATCCGCACTCGTAGGTCCTCAAAATTAACGTTACCTAGCTATTTACATGTTTTTAAAAAGGCAAGCTATAGCCCCATTCCTCCTTGAAACCACTTAGGTGAAGGAACGGTGGCAGCGAATACCTTTAGTCACTCCCTATAAATAACATAGCTTTATTTTTCAGGACATTAGGATTTATTGAAAATCGGGCGGGACTCTTGAGGAAATCCCGTTTCTTTCAGGACGTATGTCAACCTTAGACGCAAGCCATGGCGGCTGCTATTCAAAGTGCAGTTTAAAATATACCACGTAATCGAGTTCCTATGGGCCCAAGTGTGACAAAAAATAAATGTTTACCTGTAGAAATACTTACATAATAGTGGATACAGTTTCAGACGGAAACTTACCCTTTCTCCTCGACAGCTCTGAAAGGGTTGCAATGAAAGCGGCAAGAGAGGTTGATGTTTTATGATTATTTAAGGGCAGAAAGGTTTTATGCCGAGGGTTGAGCAATAAACACAACACAGTGATAGCATCTAGCCGGCACTTTGCTCACACCTCTAGGCACCAAAACTATGTACCGATGCAATGGCGCCACACAACGCTTGTAAAAGGCTTGTAAAGGCAGCGGGGAGAGGAACGGACGTGGTCTATAATCTTACTTCACGCTGTGTGATGCTCGCTTTTTTCATTCTTTACAGCTCTGGATGACTTGAGGCTATATTACAGTTGTACAAGAAATATCTACCTGACTTGGCTGCATCAGTCGTTTGCAACGCCACTCTTATTTATTCCCCTGTCTTTTTATATCCTTTGAGAGGATTGTTTCTGTATATTTTCTCTTCTTTTTTATTGCACTGAATCATTGGCTTCGAGTTATGATGGAATTATATGACAGGATGAGGTTTTGCTCCGTATACCTTCGTCAACCACAGGTTTTGCGTATTAATAACATAATTAAGTCATAAAACGAACATTGAAAGAGAGAGGGGAGGGGGAGGGAGGAAATGTGCTGGAGGAAAATGAGATGAGCATGTCAACTTTGGATAGCATACAGTCTGGATAGAAACTACGTTTCAGCTACAGTCTTCTTTTCATTTATTTATATTCCGCTTACTAATGGGAGCTTTTTGCAGCGATATAGGAACTATGGCTCGGATCAACGCATGTCATAGAAAACATACGTCCTTGTACCTGTAACATTAGATAGACGATATACCGACATGAAAATGTTTATTTACTTTCTCTACCATGTACATAGTACGTAGAGAAAGTATTGTATTCCACCAAAAAATCGATACCGAGATTTCAACGGAAATATATGTTTTAAGGCCTCCCTGAATCCAAATAAAGCATTGAAAGCATGGAAACATGTCCCTGTGAGGTTGTGTGTGTGTGTGTGTGTGTCTGTGTGTGTGTGTGTGCTTGTGTGTCTGTGAACAGCATAACTAAAAAACTAAAAAAAAAATTGCACTCACATGACTTTCTCTACTCTTTTACAAACTATTTATACAAACGCTTATTCTCCATCACTTCATCTTAATCGAGATAAACATTTGCAGAAATTATCTTATTGCTAATTTTCTTGTAGGTGCAAGGGGAATATGCTAGGCTTTAAGCGATAGTCAAATCTTTTAAGAACTGGTTGCTATGTGGAGCATTCCATTCTCTTTGCTTCTCCAGGACATAAAAAAACGAATAACGAATTCCCTTTTAAAAAAAAATATATATATAAGTACTGGAAAATTCAAACATAACAAGGAATAACTTGGAAATGTTTCACTTCACAAAAGAGTGAGGACATAAAATGCGTGTATTAACGAGTTCTACATTTTTGGTGTAGAAACATTTTGTCTATCTATTACGATTTACCAGTTATGCGAAAGTCATTCAGAATGAAGAGGACTTTTGGGGACATTCCGAACTTTTCTTTTTTGAGTTATGCTGTTCAAAGACAAACACACACACACACACAATCCTGTTTGCAAAAATGATTTATTTGGATTTAGGGCACCTCAAAACATATATTTCCGGTGAAATACCGATATAGAATTTTGGGGTGGAATGCAATACTTCCCCTACTTACTATGCGTAGGAGAGAAAGTAAAAACAAAAGTCGGATAAATACCAAACTTGGTATTTGAGTTCAGTATCTTCTAAGGATGCGACACGAAGATTTACAAGAAAATCTCCAATGCCAAACTACCCTTTAAATGGAATATTTTTTAAAATTTTGATTTTTAAAAGTTGTCTCCAATGATTTTGATTAAAATATCATATATAAAAGTTGTTTACATGATACATGAAAAGTATATCCTGAATTCACTGGAAATAGTCCTGTTCATTCGGAAGGAATTTTGTATAATCTTGTATACCTGGTAAACATTAGACAAAAATGTACGACACAAAAAATGTGGTTCTCTTTAAAACACAATTGTTTAAAAGAAGTTTCCTTTTGTAGCATAAGCCGTTTCTGTGATATGCATTATTAAAAGTTCGTGTTGTTCAATACTTGACATTCAATTCCCATTGATTTTCAGTTGTTTCTCGCAATTTCATGGAAACAGTATGGAATTTTAAGGCTAGCATACAGCATCCTTCAGTTCTTAAACTTTGACTTTGGACATATTTGGATTAAAATGTACTACAAAAATAAGATAGAGTAAGAATAATTTGTGTGTCCACTAATTAACGATAGAGGGAAGAGAAAGTCATATAAATATATCATATCAGATTTTGTTTAATATGCATTATAACCTCGGTTAGGAGTTTTCAAAGGCAGACAGCTAAAATAATGTGTAAATGGGAAAATGTAAAAGTGAGTTTTCTTATGGAACTGGAAATGTTTTATTAGATTATTACCCAAATTAATTATACATTACTTAATACAAGAAAGCAATAAATGAAACAAGCACATAACTAATAAACATAATACAATTAAGAGAACACACATGCATGCAAATACCGTTCTTCGTAATTCAGACAAAGAAAAGCTGATTTTTTACATTCACAAGGCTTTCTCGTCGTTTATTAGTGCGTATACAAATTATTTTTACGAAAATTTATCGAAGTAAACCTTTCCGGAAATAGCTGCATAGTATATTTGTTATAGATACAAAGCAATAGTCAAATTTAAGAACCGGCGCTATATGCTAGTCTTAGAATTCCATCCTCTTTCCGCGACATCTCGAGAAACAACTGAATATCGAAAGGACTTTAAAATAGTGCCTAAGTATTGAACAATTCGAACCATTAATAACGGATATCTCAAATCGCTTATGCCACAAAAGTACTTATTTGAAATAAATTCTGTGTTTTAAAAGTATCAAATTATTTGTGTAGTGTTTTCACTTAACGTTTACGAGTGGTATAAGACTACACAAAATTCCTTCCGAATGAAGAGAACTTCACAAGCTATTCCCAGAAAATTAAAGGAATAAATTTTATTTGTCATATAAATATTTTTAATATATGGTGTTTTAATCAAAATAGTTAGGCATCTTTTAGAAAATCAAATATTTCGAAAAATGTTCCATATAAAGAGTAGTTTGAACTGCGAGAATTTTTTGAAAACGTTCGTGTCCCATCTTTGAAAACTGCAGAACTTAAATACCAACCTTGGTATTTATACATTTTATTCTTGAGTTACGCTGTTCGTAAACCAGAGACACACGCACTGACCTTTTTCTAAAAATGCTTTTATTTGTTAAAGGGGCCTCAAAACATCCAGTTCCGGCTGATATCGAATTTTTGGGTGAATGCAATACCTTCTCTACCTACTAAGTACGTGGTAGACAAAGTAAAATAATCTGATGTGTTACACTCACATGACTTTCTCTAGTCTTGTACAAACTATTTTTACAAAAGCTTATTCTCCATATGCTTCATGTTAATCTAGATATCGAGATGTTAATCTTATTGCTAATTTTCTTGTAGGTGCAAGGGGAATATAGAAATACAGTAGCCTTTAGGGATAGACTTTACTCTTAATAGCTGGTTGCTATGTGAAGCACCATTCTCTTTGCCACAGATTAATACTCTTTGCATATCCAAGACAAAAAATGAATAACGAATTCCCATTTGAGAAAATAAGTATTGAAAAATTTAAGGAAATAACAAGCAATATCTCGAAAATGGTTCACTCAACAAAAAAAAATATATATATGACATAAATTGTGTATTTTGACGCGATCTGCATTTTTCTGTAGTAACATTTTGTCTATCTCTTATGGTTTATCAGTTATGCAAAAGTCGTTCACAATGAAGAATACTTTTGGAGAAATTCCCAAAAATTCAAGATATACATTTTATTTGTCATGAAAATATCTTAAACATATGATATTTTAATCAAAATCGTTAGAGCCGTTTTTGAGAAAATTAAAATTTGCGAAAAATATTCCATGTAAAGGGTAGTCTGGGATTGGGGGATTTTCTTGAAAACCTTCGTGTCGCATTCTGGAAGATACTGAACTTAAATACCAAGTTTGGTGTTTATCCGACTGTTCGTTTCTGAATTATGCTGTTCACAGACACACAAAACACAGACACACACACGGACTCAGGGGGTCTCAAAACATGTATTTCCGGTGAAATCTCGGCATCGAATTTTTGGGTGGAATACAATACTTCCTCTAATTACTATACGTAGTAGAGAAAGAAAAAAGAAGAGATTCCGAGTACTGGTGCTTTAAAAAACTAGTTTAAAATAATCGTCAGTTTTTCTTTGCTTCTTTGATTGTTCCACACATTCATATTCTAGTGGATTATTTGCATTAATCATAGAAAACGCTGTCATCATTTAGCCTTTGCGATGATAGAAATCGTGTAACTTCTAGAGCTTGATTGCCTCAATGGGAACACCTTTGTTATTTAGACCACTTCTTCAACACCATCCTCATCAGATACAGTCTGAGGAAGTATGACCTTTCCCGATCATACTTTAACATGTGCTCAGTAATAATGCGTTCCCAAAATATTGATGCCTCACCCAACATGCCTATAGCTTTATGCTACGATGGTGAGCATACAGTATAAAGAAACCGTGCATTATATTACTTAACATAGCATAAACATGACGTATAAATGAGTAAGTTAATACATTTTCTACACGGGGTCCATAACGAGAAAACGTGGGTACCTACCCAAAAACGTATAATTAAGCTAAATATTAATGAAAAACGTTCGGTGCCTAAAACGTTTAACGTATGTCTGCGAAACACGTAGAAATGAACAACATGTAAGTGAGATTCAACTGTAGATATTAGAGGGATTCCTGAAATCGCCCAAAATAAAATCGGATTTGGTTGTATTCCGCGAGTTCATTGATATCCGAAAACAACACCACGTCAAGGATATGTACAACTAAGCTACACTAATATATATTATATATACCCTCAAGAAAGCATTGTGTGCACTTTAAAAATTCTAGCAGCCAAATTAATGTAGGGAAAAATCTAATTACTTTATCCACTACGTATAGTAAGTAGGGGAAGTATTGTATTCCACCCAAAAACTCGATATCGAGATTTCACCGGAAATATATGTTTTGGGACCCACTGAATCCAAAAAAAGCGTTTTTGGAAACACGTCCGTGTGTGTGTCTGTGTCTGTCTATGTGCCTGTGAACAGCATAACTCGGAAACGAATAGTCGGAAAAACACCAAACTTGGTATTTGGGTTCAGTATCTTCCAGAGATGCGACACAGAGGTTTTCAAGAAAATCCCCCCACCCCAAATTACCCTTTACATGGAACATTTTTCGAAAATTTTATTTTCTCAAAAATGGCTCTAACGATTTTGATTAAAATATCATATTTTTAAGAGATTTTCTTGATAAATAAAATGTATATCTTGAATTTTCTGGGAATGTCTCCAAAAGTATTCTTCATTGTTAATGACTTTTGCATAACTGGTAAACCATAAGAGATAGAGAGAATTTTACTACACAAAAGATGTAGATTGCGTTAAAATACACAATTTATGTCATATACATTTTTTGTTGTTGAGTGAACCATTTTCGAGATATTGCTTGTTGTTCCCTTAAATTTTCCAAAATTTATACTTTTTCTCAAATGGGAATTCGTTATTCATTTTTTTATGTCCTGGACATGCAAAGAGAGTGGAATACTCCACATAGCAACCAACTCTTAAAATGTTTGACTATCTCTTAAAGCCTTGCAATTCCTCTTGCATCTACAAGAAAATTAGCAATGAGATTAACATCTCGATATCTCGACTAACATGAAGCATATGGAGAATAAGCGTTTGTAAAAAACAGTTTGTACAAGAGTAGAGAAAGTCATGTGAGTGTAACACATCATATTTTTTTCTTTGCAGTTTTATGTATGTTGGTAACTGAGAAGAACAAGTTTCTGTTGGCGTTATTTAAACTGTATAATTTCATTCCAACCGAGATTTTATATATAAATAACGACGAGGACAACCTGGAAGTAACTCGGTTACATTCACGAGAAATCATTACAAGCCGTGGTATATGTGGTTGTCCTTAGGTCGAGGTGTTAAGTCCCATTCCGCTGGTAGTCTAGTCCCATGCTTCAGTTCTCTCTAACACACTGAAACGCATGTTCTTCTGTTTCTTCTTTTTTATTTAATTCAGCCAATATCGCATATTTTTGGCGTTCTCTATTGCTTAAATATGGTAAGTAGAGGAAGTATTACATTCCACCCAAAAATTCGATACCGAGATTTCACCAGAAATACACGTTTTGATGCTCTCTGAATCCAAAAACATTTAGTAAAAGCACAAAGCGAGCGCGCGGATGTGAACAGCCTAACTCAAAAACGAAACGTCGGTTAAATACCAAACTTCAGTTCAGCGTTTTCTAAGAATGTGATACGAATATTTTCTTCAAAATCCCCTAACCCAAATTCGTATATCTTGATGACAACCTTAAGAGGTACATTAAATCTTACTACACAAAAATGCTGATTATTTTTAAAGCACGCAATTTACTTCAAATAAATGTTTTGTGACATTGACTGTTTCCGAGATATTAGTTATTAGTTTTAATTTTCAGATAATTATACTTTTTGCTAGTAGCAAGTCGCTATGCATTTTTCTCGTGGTCCTGCAGAAAGAACGGAATTTAAAAGCTGTCACATGGTAAAAAGCTTTTTATAAAGTATCTAATTGTTTAACGAAAGTTAATCTGGATTAAGAAAAGTAGATAAAAGAGCATGATTTTGTAAAAATGGTTTGAATGAGAAGAGAAAGTCGTGCGAATGCAACACATAAGAATTTTCGGTATCCAAGTCTTGGTGGAGAACAATTTATCTTCTACCTTAAACAATTTGAAGTAGTTAGTTTCTTTACGTTATTTGCCGCAAATTTAAAAATATTAACTTTGTAATTTGACTGTTTCTTTAAATATTATATATTTGTTTGCCTCGGCTGCGTCAGTATTATTACTAGAGACATGTTTCCCTAATGCAGGTTGTGGTGCGACTGAAAAATGTAGGCTTACACATATTCTAATTTTTACTTCACCACAATTTAAATAACACTTCATTGATATAGAGAGCTATAAGATTTTTTTATTAAATACTTGCACTTTTTTAACATGTGAAATACGTATTATACTTCTCGAGGACACATCTCGCGTCCGATTATGAACACTGTCTACAACCAACGTGTCCAGTTATGAGTGCTGTCTACAAGCAACTGACTTCTACATTTTTAAATTTCCTATATTTCCGTTTCTAATTGGCTAATCCTAGTCCAATAGAATACCTTCATTTAACTAAAGCTTTTCTGGTTGTAGATTGGCTATTTTATGAACTGTCACAAAAATTACATTATTGTTGCTCCGGGAATGACTAGTAGCATTATTAAACCTTCTAATTCATTATTGCCTCAAGGCTACCTCATTGTTAGCAACTTTTAACCTATTATTCTCACAGCTTCTACATTATTAAATTATGTAATGCATTCACATAACATTATTGAATATGTATACAATAGTATAAGCATATACAATGTCTGTAATATACACCTTTTATATATTGTTACATACACATATAGATTTAAGTTATTGAATGTATATGTTATATAATTAGACTGAAATTATTTAATTGTTAAAAATACTGACTCAAATTAAACGATAAAGTAAGAGTTCAATTATATGCATATAATTTAATTATATGCAAGAGAAAGCATAAGAGCGAAATAATATCATCGCTCTGAGTTTGAAAGACCTACAGAGGCAGACAAAAGTATTCGTTTTCACTTTAAAAAGCTCTAGCAGCCGAATTAATGGAGATAGAATTCTGTTTTTTAAAACACTGAAAGAACAAATGGTGTTGCATTTTACATATTTTTGCTTTTTTCAAAGTCTTTCATTTTATATTGTTTTAAAAATTGCACCGATTTTTCAAACTTTTCGTTTGTGTTGTTTACAAAGTTGTTTTATATGTACTTAGTAATGAAATTTTTTGTGTATACTATCTGATATGTTCGTTGACATATGATTTAAACTGGCGGAGAAATAAATTTGAAGTCGTAAAATTTGAGGCGTTAATGAGAAAAAACGTCGAAAATCCCTGACACTGACATTTTATTCTT
This sequence comes from Deroplatys truncata, assembly GCA_030765065.1. NCBI lineage: Eukaryota > Metazoa > Arthropoda > Insecta > Mantodea > Mantidae > Deroplatys > Deroplatys truncata. The sequence goes on along the minus strand of CM060988.1, from coordinate 155,218,530 downwards.
CCTACAAGTGGAAACGTATTTTCACCGCAAAATCAGGTAACGCACAAAAACATCGCACTATTTAATGAAGCAAAAATAATTCTATAAACACCACGTACAAAAAAGTTGTAAAAACTCTATATTACTTTCTCTACTACGTATAGTAAGTAGGGGAAGTATTGCATTCCACCCAAAAATTCAATACCGAGATTTCACCGGAAATACATGTTTTGAGGTACCTGAATCCAAATATAGCATTTTTGGAAACATGTCCGCATGTGTGTGTGTGTGTGTGTCTGTTGACTGTGAACAGCATAACTAGAAACCAAAAGTCGGATAAATACCAAACTTGTATTTAAGTTTAGTATCCTCCAAGGTTGCAAAGCGAAGATTTTCAAGAAAATCCCCCCACCCAAGACTACGTTTTGCGTGGAACATTTTTCGAAAATTTTAATTTTTTCATAAATGGCTCTAATGATTTTGATTAAAATATCATATATTTACGGTACTTTCATGGAAAATGAAATGTTTATCTTAAACTTTCTATAAATGCCACCAAACGTCCTTTTAATTCTGAATGACTTTCGCATAACTGGTAAACCGTAAGAGGTAGATAAAGTTTTACTACAGAAAAAAACGTAGATCTCGTTAAAACACACAATTTATGTAATATGCGTTGTGAACCATTTCCGAGATATTCCTTGTATTTGTTTGAATTTTCCAATACTTATACTTTTTCTCAAATGGGAATTCGTTATTCGTTTTTTTATGTCCTGGACATGCAAAGAGAATGGAACGCACCACATAGCAACCGGCTCTTAAAAGATTTGACTTTCGCTTAAATACCATATTCCCCTTGCACCTACAAGAAAATTAGCAATAAGATTAATATCTCGATTAACATGTAGTAGATAAGTCATTATTTTTTAAAAATAATTGAAACAGTAATGATATGCAAGACATTGAAATTGCGAAAACAAATGAACTGTAATATTACTCGGTCTTTATATTACAAATGAGAATTTTATCTTCATTTATTTGGCTACTGGAATTTTAAAAACGTTATACAAGTACCTTTGTCCGCCTCTGTACGTAATTTCGTTTTATTTGTTCCTGTCCCACTTTTAGAGGATTTCGAAAACCTATTAAGCGCTGTAATTTGTTAATAGTTTCTGCCACTAGGAGGAGGGACTGACTAACTGGAACTTTGGTTGTAAAAACAAATGAAAGAAGAGAAGCATAAACGAAAAAAGGAAGCAGAAGAAATTGAAAGCGAGTGGTTCACGTTCCGCGCCCATAAACTTAACTGTGAAATGGAGTGGAACCTGTAGCTCAGGTGTTCCCACGCCACCCATCTCCAAATTATTTGTTAGCTACTTCATTCCTAATTTGAAAACAAACGCGCAACACAGAGCACAATTAACAGGAGACGCACGTGCGATTCCGGTCTGTGTTGTTTTCCTCACTTCAGAATTATTGCATTCTTTGTTAAATCAGTGAGAGTGTAAGGCTTCGATGGTTAATACAGGAAACATCTTTATGAATGTGGCATAGGCTGTATGTTATACAGGGTGGACCATTTTATTTGAGGCTGCACAATATCTCCAAAACTATGCGTTGTAGAAAGAAATGTCTAATAAAAGTTGCTTGATATTATGGGAGAAAGTAAAAGAGAACGCTAAGGTGGTCATTTTAGGGACAATTTATTGTTTAATTTCTCTACTTCGTATAGCAAGTAGGGAAAGCGTTGTATTCACCCAAAAATTCAATATCGGGATTTCACCGATAATATATGTTTTGAGGTACCCAATTAAGGCCATTTCAGAAACATGTCGGTGTGTGTATGTCTGTCTGTCTGTCTGTCTGTCTGTATGTGGAAAAGTCGGATAATTACCAAACTTGATATTTAAGTTTAGTATCCTCCAAGCATACGACACGAATATTTTTAAGAACCCCCCCTGCAAACCACCCTTTACATGGAACATTTTTAGAAAATTTTGATTTTGTAAAAAATAGCTCGGCGATTTTGATTAAAATATCATATGTTTAAGATATTTCCTGGCACATGAAACGTATATCTTGAATTTTCTGGGAATGTCCAAAAAAGTCCCCTTCTTTCTAAAAAACTTTCGCATAAGTGGTAAGCCGTAAGAGATAGACAAAGTTTTACTATACAAAAAATGTAGATAATAAAACGCATAATATAGGTTATATATACTTTTTTGTGTGTTGAAACATTTTTAAGATATTCCTCGTTATTTGCTTGAATTTTCCAACACATTTCCAATATTTTCCAATAAAAATAGTTTCTACAAGTGTAGAGAAAGTCATGTGAGTGTACATCAGCTTTTTTATAAAATGGGAACCTATATTTTGTATGTTGTTTTCTCATTAGAAAATGGTTTATAAAAACTGTTTATTTTTTGGGAATAAGGAAACAAAATAAAAAATGCTTGTTCCCAATTACGAAACGTAACCTGACACTCAAATGACCATCCCTGAATGGTCTAACCATTCATTGCGGTCTTCGAACACAGCCATTCAGAATTTTCGTTGTTATTTATGTTGGTGTAAGAACAACTGCAAAGTGCTTTATACAAATGTTGTTTAGTTTTTTATGAGGAGTGAGAAAACAACATAAGAAAGGTATGTTTCCATTTAAAAAATTAAATTGACTCTAAAATGACCATCATAACGTTCTCCACGACTAATGGCATTTACTTTCCCCCATTAATATCAAGCAAATTTTATTAAAGATATTTCTTGATATTGTACAGTCTCAACTTAAATGGTCCAGCCTGTACATCCACTGGCATGATACGTAGTGTCGTCCTCCGTGGTGTAGTGGTTTTCATGCTAGCCTTGAGGTCGCGGGGTCAAACCCGTCGGAGGGCGATGGATTTTTGCGGACGTAAAAATCCTTACTATGGCTTTCCTCGGAAGGGAAGTAAAGCCGGAGATCCCGTGTCGTAGATTTACGGCACGTAAAAGAATCTCAAGTCTGGTAGAAGCCTCCGAGCAAAATTACCTGTCTTTCACGCCCAATATAGAACGGACGCAAAGGACCACAGCAGTTAAAGAGCGTCTATAAATAAAGCTCATTTAATTTAATTTATGATCCGTAGCTATGTTTACATTTTTATTTTCCGTACTACATACTTACAGTAAATAGAAGTATTGTATATCAACCATAAAACTCTTTAAGATTTCACAGAATATATATATATTTTGAGACACCTTGAGCACCCTCAAAAAGCATGTTTAGAGAAACGTGTGTGTGTGTGTCTGCCTATGAACGCGTAACTCAAAAACAAAAATTCCAAATAATACCAAACTTTATATTTAAGTTCAATGAGTTAGAAGGGTGCGACATCAAATTTTTGAGGAAAATTTTCCCATCCCAAACTTCTGGTTACATGGAAACGTTTTCGTTATTTTTGAATTTCTCAAAAATATTTGGATTAAAATTCTACATACAGTGCTTTTCCTTCACATTGTAGCCACCGAACGGTTGCACTCAGGCCGGCAGCCGCGCTGGGACTCTCGCCGAAACAGTTATATTATCGCCGCAACCACTTCACCTCCTCATAGTTGCAATTACAGTGATATTAAGCATATACCTTATCATAAGAGAAGTTGCATATGTTCTCTATCCGCATATTTCTGGCATCTTTCCAGAAAATTCGTTTACACTTGAGAGTTATATATTCGAAATTGAGTGAATTTCTCCCCTGATGAAACATGGTTCCATTTGTATGGCTATGTTTCGTCGTAAAATAACATATATTGGAATACATAGAAACCCGATTTTATACAAACGATTCCCTTGCATGAGGTGAAAATTGGTGTACAGTAAATGCACACAGAATAATATGACCTACATTTTTTGGACAAATAATAAATTCAGAGAGATACAGCAACACCTTACACCATTTTTTGAACAGCTGGCCGATGAATGTCTGTGTGAATTTTTCCAAGATGACTGCTAACGCGAATACAACAATCACTAAATTTAATTGAGAAAATGTTTGCATATATGGTAATTAGTAAAAAATTATGTTTGCGATTGTTATCTATGGGAGAACTTGAAAAACAAGGTGTGTGCAGCAAACCCCAAACATTGAAAGAACTTAAAGAAAACAGCAAGCGAGAAATGCAATCAGTTTCGGATATTGAACTCTCTAGTGTAAATGAAAATTTTCTGAAGATGCCAGAAATGTGCGGATAAAGGACAACATTTCCAACCACTCTTATGATAAGGTATGTGCTTATTATCATTGTAATTGTAGCTCATTATAAGAACGTAAGGCGTGCTGGGATATGTGGCAGTAATTTGTATCACAATAATGTAAATGCCAGAGTGATTGTAGTGTAAATAAGCATTATTGTATGACATTGATTTGAGATGTTTGTTAATTATAAGCATTGTTAGGAAATAAGTTTACACGGCCTCACTGAAACTGACAATAAGAGCGGGTAACAATGAGCGAGGGGGTGAGTTGTTTATTAATTAGAAGAGGCAAGCAAATGACGTCAGATTGGCGCGCTTTTCTTAGAAATGGCGGGAATTTCTTCCCTAGAGCATATGTTTTCGTAATTTTGATTGGATATAAAAATAGACGCTAATGTTGGCGCGTTTTATTAACCAATAGCAGCTCTGTTATAATGTTTAGGCATATCGGGGTGTGGGAGTATAAAAAGCTAAAGCCAGAGGCAAGTATTGTCAGTCCAACAAAAGCATTCGCGGGTAATACGTCGCTCAGTTCAACATAAGTATTCGTGAGTTATACGTCGCGTAGTTCAACGGAAGCATACATAAAGTACACGTTACGCAATTCTACAGAATCTCTCGCGTCGTAAAGTTAGCTATAAATGTGAAACACGCGAATTAATAATGTGCGGCAAATAAGTGATTATAGTGATATTAGAAAATATAACAGTTTCAGTCTGGCGTGTATTAAGAATAATATGTGAAATTAAAGAAGTGTGACGACAATAAAAATGTAAAAACAAATTCTTTTATCAATGTTATCTTTCAGTAAAAACTCCTTTCCGTTTACACACCCTGTTTAAGAGATATGCTCGACTGAATAATAATAATAGCTAGCCGGAGGACAATGAACCCAACATTCAAAGTAGTAATACAATAACAGCCGCCCAGCAAAAGATAACACGAAGTGACTGCGACAAATTGGCTTCCATACGTGGTGCATATTAACATGAAGCATCTACCAACTACCTAACAAATATACATACTTCAGATATTACAATGTTTCGGTGGGAGTAGGAGCTACGGCGGCCGACGCCGCGAGCCGCCTTGCCGTGGCCACAGCTTGAAAGAAGAAAACTGTAATTAAGATATTCACATTCCTAATGAAGTTTATATCTTGAATTTTCTGGAACACCCATAATTAGCCAATTATAAACATGATCTGAATTTATCAACACGTTGTGTATAGTAAGTCGGGAAGTATTGTATTCCACCCAAAAATTCGATGTCGAAATTTCACCTGAAATATATGTTGGAGGACCCGGAATCCAAAAAGAGCATTTTTAGAAAAATATTCGTGTGTGTGTGTTATGTGTGTGCTAGTGTGTCTGCGAACAGCATAACTCAAAAACGAAAAGTTAAAATACCAAACTTGGTATTAAGGTTGAATCTCTTCCAAAGATGCACTAAGATTTTCAAATAAATCCCCTATACCAAACTAACCTTTACGTGGTAGATTTTTCGAAATCTTTGATTTTCTGAAAAAGAGAGGTTTTAACAATTTTGATTAAAATAACCCATATTAAAATAAAATGTATAGCTTGAATTTTGCTTTGAAATCCTCTTCATTCGGAGGATATTTTATAAAATTATGTGTAACTGTTAAACGTTAAGCAATAAACGAAAATATACTACACAAAAATTTATATCTCTTTAAGACACAATTTATTTCAAATAAATATTTTTGTACAATCAGACATTTCCAACATATTCATTATTAATGCTTCGAATTGTTCAATACTTAGCCATTCTTCTCAAGTTCTGTTGATTTTCAGTTGTTTCTTGCTGTTTTATGGAAAGAGTTTTAAGTCCAGCGTGTAGGATCCAATTCTAAAATATTCCCTTTGTATCTATAACGAAATTTGTAATGCAGGTATGTGGGGAAACATTTATCTGGATAAGAATGAAGTAGATAGGAAGATAAACTTTGGTAAGAATAATTTGTATACCTACCCCTTAATAAGATATAGAGGGTAGAGAAGGACATGTGAATGTAACACATCAGATTTTTTTACTTTCTCTACTACGTATAGTAAGTAGGGGAAGTATTGTATTCCACACAAAAATTCGATACCGAGATTTCACCGGAAATATACGTTTTGAGACCGCCTGAATCCAAAAAAAAGCATTTTTGGAAACATGTCCGTGTGTGTGTCTGTGAACAGCATAACTCAGAAACGAACAGTCGGATAAACACCAAACTTGGTATTTAGGTTCAGTATCTTCCAGAGATGCGACACGAATATTTTCAAGAAAATCCCCCCCATCCCAGATTACCCTTTACATGGAACATTTTTGCTTGTTATTCCCTTAAATTTTCCAATACTTTTTCTGAGATGGGAATTCGTTATTCATTTTTTTGTCCTGGTAATGCAAAGAGAATGAAATACTCCACATAGCAACCAGCTCTTAAAATATTTGACTATCGCTTAAAATCTACCATATTCCCCTTGCACCTACAAGAAAAGCAGCAATAAGATTAACATCTCTATTAACATGAAGCATATGGAGAATAAGCGTTTGTAAAAATAGTTTGTACAAGAGTAGAGAAAGTCATGTGAGTGTAACACATAAGATTTTTTTAAATACGTCTCGAGTAAATCTAGATAAACTGATTCTGTTCGAATGAAGTCACTTCATAATCGTTTCTGTTTAAACCGAGCTGAGAATCGACACGCCCTACCTTTTTTAACATGTTGGTGATAAACACTCCATTAGTCTACATTTGTCATCTCATTGCTGATGATGGCTTCAATTCACACCTCTATGATACTTTCTAAAAACAAAACTACATTCAGTCTCTAAAGTAAGTAAACAAAAGATGGCTCCACCCCTAAACTAAAGTTCTTAATATGCTCCAGTCGAACCGTTCAAACAAACTTCATAGCAAGGCAGTAGCTGCTCTAAAGTATTAATATTTCAGATTCAGAATACGTTATAAGATGTGTATTTTTCTTGTATATTTAACTCTCGTTGTTACTACATAGAGCACCGCAGGCATTGGCCACTGATGATACATAAAATGAGATCATAATTGGGATAGGAAATTTGGGAATGAAACGTTCCAGGAGCTGAAAGTACCTCCCTTACATTTGTGAGTTATGAAGACTATAATGAGTACGTGTTATCGTAGGGTGTGTTAATATAATCACTTCAAACTTTAAGCATGTTTGGAGATGAAACTACGTTATTAAGAATGCGATGTAACCCATTAAGATGTTGTAGATCCACGAATCTTCACTTGTATTCAATACCGAGATTTCACCGGAAATATATGTTTTGAGACTCCCTGAAACCAAAAAAAAAGAATTTTTGGAAACATGTCCGTGTATGTGTCTGTGAACAGCATAACTCAGAAACGAACAGTCGGATAAACACCAAAATTGGTATTTAGGTTCACTATCTTCCAGAGATGCGACAGAAGGTTTTCAAGAAAATCCCCCACCCCAGATTACCCTTTAGTTGGAACATTTTTCGAAAATTTTAATTTTCTCAATAATGGCTCTAACGATTTTGATTAAAATATCATATGTTTAAGATATTTTCATGACAAATAAAATGTATATCTTGAATTTTCTGGGAATGTCTCCAAAAGAATTCTTCATTGTGAACGACTTTTGCATAACTGGTAAACCATAAGAGATAGAGAAAATGTTACTACACAAAAAATGTAGATCGCGTTGAAATACACAATTTATATCCTATACATTGTTTTTGTTGAGTGAACCATTTTCGAGATATTGCTTGTTATTCCCTTAATTTTTTTCAATATTTTCTCAAATGGGAATTCGTTATTCATTTTTTTGTCTTGGATATGCAAAGAGTATTAATCTGTGGCAAAGAGAATGGTGCTGCACCTAGCAACCAGCTATTAAGAGATATGTCGATGCTTAAGGGCTACTGTATTTCTATTTGGCCTTGCAAATACAAAACAAGGGGAACATAGTACGTCTTAAACCATAGTCAAATATTTTTAGAACTGGTCGTTATGTGTAAAATGTTATTCTCTTTGCATTTCAAAAGATCGTTTCTGCAAATGTTTATCTCGATTAATATGAAATAGATGGAGAATAAGAGTTTGTGAAAATAGTTTGTACAATAGTAGAGAAAGTCATGTGAGTGTAACACATCAGATTTGTTTTAAACATCACGGGGGTTTAAGCCTGGCGACTAGGAGGCCATTTTATGAGCTCGCTGCATCCTATCCACAAATTACTGAAGTTGTAGAGCTGTTTATCAATTGCACACACGGAAAACATTTACATGTTTGTGTATCAGTTGCGCGCGGTCATTATATTTTTGCAGCATTTCCCTTTCCATTTTATAGAGATTCAGGACTCTCTGAACAACAGTTTGTAGTGGGAAGTGTGGTTAAAAGTGCAGGGTTTAATATCATCATGAATTTTATAATAGTATGAAACGCTCTTTAAATATTAACACTACCAATATTCCCATATAAGTAAATATCAATAGTTCTTCAATATACTGTTTCCGTTTCCTATTTGTAGAATTCATCTTGGGAACATTATTTCCTTCAGTGATTTTAAAATACGTACTTGCTTGTGTCTGAATGCTAGTCAACGAATTTATAAAATGGATGTACGGGGTTAAAATTAACAAAAAATATCTTATGAAACGATCGCGTGCATTTGTGACTCCGTTACAAATAATTTTATCTTAGACATAAAACTTGTAAGGAAATGTGAATCGGATGCAATTAAATTATTTACTGAATAACCAGCAAACTTTGTCACATTTTCACAGTTAGGTTGAATGATAATCATATCATCAAAAACAACTTCGATGTAACCATCCAACTGTAAGTGATTTAGGTTGTCAAAATAGTCGATGTCACAGCTTCATTATCGATATGATTAGTCAACATATTCAATGGAAACTTCCAAACTGCTTAAAATAACACCCAAGTATAACCTATTCCTTAATACGAAAGTCTTCGCACACAGCTGATGTGTTTACGTGGGGAATGTTCGCGCGCAATGATTTGTTTACGTCGAAGGAGTTCGCGCGCGTATAAATGTTTAATACTTTCAGGCGCAACTTTATTTGATATTTATTTTCACAAGAATACGTCTGTCTTTTGGTAATTTTTTTGTGGATCTCGTTTAATTTTCTGCTTATAAAATGAAATGAAATGATCGTATAGACCATGATGTACAAAAATTAATTATAAATGTTCTATAAATTACCCCAGTAGTTCAAGTATAGGATATGTAAGTTAAAATTGTTGAGATACCTCTGAATAAGAAACATTATTTTCCATATAAGGCGTTGTTTGCTACGGAGAGAGTTTCTTGAAATTCTTCGGTGTTGACTTCATCTAGGAACTTGACTTAAGTGTGAAATTTTATGTTTAATAGATGTTTCTGTTATGTTCTGCACACACTCACACACACACACACATCCGCACGGTGAAATCTTGTTAAGAATTTCTATGATGCAATGCCTCTACCTGGGGTATTTAAGCGATGGAAGAACTTGAATCCGATGCGTTACGTTTACGTAAGCTTCTTTACGCATCACAACTTAACATAATCAGATATACTATAGTATATTTATAACATCTTTCACGTTAGGTGTATATGTAGGTGAATTATGTTAAATATGGACTTTTTTAACATTTTTATTTGATAGAATATTTATTTGCGAATATATTCCAAGGGTATTTTCTTTGTTTTCACTCTTAAGTTTCTTTAAGAATTTAAATGCCTTGGAGAGCAACCGCGCCTCGATCCTTTTTACTTTCTCTATCACGTAAATAGTAGGTAGGGAAAATATTGCATTCCATCCAAAAATCAATACCAAGATTTCACTATAAATACATGTTTTGAGGCCCTCCGAATCCAAATAAGACATTTTTGGAAACATGTCTGTGTGTGTGTGTGTGTGTGTGTGTGTGTGTGTGTGACGGTGGGTCTGTAAACAGTATAACTCAAAAACTAAAAGTCGGATAAGTATCAAACTTCGCATTCAAGTTCAGTATATTGCAGGAGTGCGAACACGAAGATTTTCAAGAAAATCCCTTTACCACAACAATCCCTTACATTCTGATTTTCTAAAAAGTGGCTATAATGATTTTGATTAAAACACAATATATTAAACATATTTACGTGTATATATTGAATTTTCTGGGAATAGCCTTTGAAGCCCCATTCATTTTGTATAATCTTGTTTAATTGGTAAAAGTTAAACGATAGAGAAAACGAACTACACAAAAAATGTAGATCTCTTTAAAATTTAGTTTTTATTTATTTATTTATTTATTTATTTATTCATGGACGTTCTTTAACTGCTGTTGTCCTTAGCGTCCCATTCTATAATACCCATGAAAGACCGGCAAATTTTGCTCAGATGCCTCTTTATCAGGCTTGAGGCTCTTTTACGTGGCGTAAATCTACTACACGGAACCACCGGCTTTACTTCCCTTCCGAAGGAAGCCATGCTAATAATTTTTACGCCCGAAAAAATTTCCATTAGCCTCTACCGGGTTTGAATCCGCATCCTCGGGAACTGGAAGCTAGCATGGTAACCACTACACCGCGGAGGATGACACACTATTTATTTCAAATAAGTTTTTTTGTGGTATAAGTCATTTCTGAGATATCCATTATTAATTTTTCGAATTGTTTATTTCTTGTCATTCTTTTAAGTCCTTTCAACATTCAATTGTTTCTCGCGATTGCATCGAAACAATATGGAATTTTAAGGCAGCATATAGCGTTCAGTTCTTAAACATTTGACTATTGCTGTTCTCTTTGTACATATTGCAGCTATTTCTGCAAAGGCTTATTTGGATTAAAACATAGTAGATAGAAAAATAAGCTTTAGTAAGAATAATTTGTACACTCTCTAATAAGATTTTCCAGATCAGGCTTCAGCTGTGTTTTTGTTTATTTGTGTTTATAGTATTATATTATTATTTATTTTGCTAAAACTGTATATTCTTTTAAACATTAGAAGTAATTTACTCCAAAAACCACTGTTTAGAATGCAATAGTAGCCAATTATCTTTGAAAAAATGAGTATATAGGTAGTTAATTTACATTATCTTAAAAACTTTGTAAGTTATAGCTAATTGTTTGTGAGGAATTCTCTCTTGCGTCTTCGCTTCCTAAAATTATTATTCACGGTAGCTAGTGGACCAAAAATACTCTCAAATTAAGTATATATAACACGCATAATAAATACATAACTATTTTTCCATATATTGAGTCAGTTTTTGTTAAAACTGCACTTCTATATTTACTGGTACTTTATTAGTGCATAAAATCGTATTTTTTCATAGGCTAGTATCCTTAAAATTGTATTTTTGAATTCAGCTGAGTTCAGGGCATGAATTTCCAGCTAAATTTCGCTCTAGAAATTATAGAAACGATTGCAATCTTTCCTTTGTCTTAGGCACACGTAGAGAAAGACGAAATTACTTCTCTTGTTTGCAAGCACGGCACAGGAAGATTGCGAGCTATGCTACTGTAAACACGCTGTCTGCAACGAAAACAAACACGGTGAAGTATGTAGATCTAGTTAAGCAGGAGGAGGAAATAAAATGGAGCAGTGGAGCGGATTTTCTCAAATTTGCAAGAGAGAAACGAGTTGCGGGAAGCAAAGAACTTCCTCCTTCACATGGTGTAGTAGATGCAGGATGTAAGATAGGAATCGCGCGGTTTCTATCTCTTCCTTAGCAGCGTGAACATTGCTTTATGGGCCGCGAAATTCTCCCCCGGCTTACAAAGGGTCCCGCCACACACACAAGCTATTTAACTACCGGACAGAGATAATGTGATAGGTGACCATCTTAAACGTCTTCTTCTTGCAATACTGTACTGCAGCAAACAAAGAGTTGACTTGCCTTTCAACGCTCAAGATAAACTGTGTAGCTGTTGTAGTAAAAATAATCAGACTACTGCATACATTAGTTAACTTTTATCTTCACAACAGCACTTTGTTCGAAACCCACTTCTTGTCACTAGCACAAAGGCTTTACAGCCGCACTGAAGTATCCAAGCTTCTAATTTTTAAACACTCACATGAAAATGCAAGAAAACTTACAATCGTTTGTAATTTTAAACTTAAGCCAAAGTTTCTACTACATCAGTTTTGATACTAGATTGGTAACCTCTGTTAAAATTAATTTTACTTACGACGTCAGTTGTGGGGAAAACATTTCAACGACAATACGGTCCTTCTCTTCAAGGAAATGTCCGACAGAAAGGAAAAGCGGGGTTTTTCCCTTTTTACTTTTTCTACTACGTATAGTAAGTAGGGGAAGTATTGTATTCCACCCAAAAATTCGATACCGAGATTTCACCAGAAATACATGTTTTGAGACCTCCTGAATTCAAAAAAAGAATTTTTGGTAACATTTGTGTGTCTGCCTGTGTATCTGCCTGTGTGTGTCTGTGAAGAGCATAACTCAGAAACGAACAGTTGGATAAACAGCAAACTTGGTATTTAGGTTCAGTATCTTCCAGAGATGCGACACGAAGGTGTGTATTTATGTCATATACATTTTTTTTGTTGAGTGAACTATTTTCGAGATATTGCTTGTTATTTCCTTAAATTTCCAATACTTATACTTCTCAAATTCGTTATACATTTTTTTATGTCCTGGACATGCAAAGACAATCGAATACTCCACATAGCAACCAGCGGTTAAGAGATTTGATTATCGCTTAGAACTTAACATATTCCCCTTGCACCTACAAGAAAATTAGCAATAAGATTGACATCTCGATATCTCGATTAACATGAAGTAGATGGAGGAATAAGTGTTTGTAAAAAATAGTTTGTACAAGAGTAGAGAAAGTCATGTGAGTGTAACACATCAGATTTTTTCCTTTCAAGCCTGCCTAACTATAGTCAAGTATCATGTCAGTCATTTCCCTGAAGAGGGGATTGTAATGTTCTTGAAACGTTGACTTATCAACAGTTAATGTGAAAATTAATTTTAACTTAACTAACAAACGTAAAAGCTTGCTTATACGAGGGCTGCCCAGAAGTACCCGATCTAACAAAGAAAATACAATATTTTTGGGAAAAACATCTTTATTTCCCTATATAGTCTCCTTTCAGCTCGATACACTTTTCCCAGCAATGTCTAATAGCTTCGATACCCTGTTTATGGTGAGAACCGTCGAGTTCTGTAAAACATCCATCAACTGCAGACTCCACCTCTTCATTCTTATCAAATCTGTTACCAACAAGCCATTTTTTCAACTTTGGAAACAGAAAATAATCAGGGGCTAAGTCTGACGAATAGGGTGCATGAGAAGGCAATTCGAACCTTAACTCATTGATTTTGGCCATAGCGATAATGGATATGTGAACTGGTGCATTGTCTTGATGAAACAGAACTTTCTTTTTCGCTAAATGTGGCCATTTTTTGCTTGATTTCATCATTAAAACGCTGGAATAAGTTTGCATAATACTCGCCATTGATTGCTTTTCCTTTTTGAAGATGATCAATGAAAATTATCCGACGCGCAAATTATCTCCAAAAAACTGACGCCATGACCGTGGCTGCAGATGGAACTGTCTTCGCCTTCTTTGGAGCCGATTTTCCCCTTTCAATCCACTGTTTTGACTGTTCCTTCGTCTCAGGTGTGAAGTGATGGATCCATTTTCATCCATGGTTATGAATCGACGCAAAAACTCGGATTTATTACGGCGAAACATCGCCAAACACTCGACACGACGCTGCTTTTGTTCCATTTGAGGAAACGCTACACCCATCTTGCGCACAGCTTTCTTATGTCTAAATTTTCAGTCAGTTTGCGATGTATAGCGCTTTTTGAAGTGCCTAAGATGTCTGCTAGCTCGTGCAGTTTCAGTCGACGGTCATCCAATACCATTTTGTGGTTTTTCTTCAAAATTTCTGGCGTGGTTACCTCATTTGGTCGACCACTGCGATGTTCGTCTTGGCAGCTCGTACGGCCTCGCTTAAACTCTGCCACCCAATATTTTACTGTTGTAAACGAAGGAGCAGACTCCCCAGAGTAGAGTCTAGATCAGCTTTAATATTAGTTGGACTAAGACCTTTCAAATGAAAGTATTGTATCAAATAACGATGACCAGTTTTATCCATGTTTACAAATTTGCAAAGAGAGTTGACTATTAATGGCTGCCAAACAATTACTAAACAACGTAGCATCGTCAAACTTCAAACTTAAGCTTTATAAGGTACTTTCTATCATAGTCATTTGTGTGAAACAACAACCGCTATATATACATCAGGTCGGGTACTTCTGGGACTGCCCTCGTACTTTGACTGAAAATTTCTATAAGTTACAAACTTCATTATAAGCTTATGAAAATTTTAATTTGACATACAATGTTATAATTAAAAAATACATACTTTTTGCTTTCTCTATCTTCTAGGCGTCTGAGGCAGGGATAGTATGATGCTCCGGAATTCTATATAAAATTTCCCATACGCATTTTAATTTTTAAATACTATTTATTGCAAATTTCCTACAACATACCGTACCGCAGGTGACGAACATTTATAATCATGAACGCAATTGATATTTCCCATAAGCTATTCTAAGGTAAACAATCTACGCATAAGTTTAGCTATCTGTTCCGTATTTGTCATAATGAGGACTGAGGAAAACCTGGGAAACCAAAACTGGAATCAAGGAGGAGGGTTCTGGAGAAATTTAACAACGTACCTCCTGTTCACAAGTCATTGCCTTAACGACCTTTGGCGCTATCTTTTTGAAGGAACACTTTATTTTTCTACAGTCGCTTGGTGAACTTATTAAAGACCATATGTGTTTGAAATTGATATGACCAAAGTACTGTTTTAAAATTTCTGCAAGTAGCTGGTGAAGTCCTGTTTATTTTTATTACTTTTTGCGTAACTGTTGATCTATAATTACATTTTGATAGAATATTTTCTACATTAAAATGTAGAACTCGCTAAAGCAATTTGAGTGTCCCTTCTAGCATTAACACCTTCCGAGATATTCTTTATTATTAACTTGAATTTTAAAATACCTATACTTTTTCAAGCGGTAATTCGCTACTCTCGCTTTTTAGGGATGTAGTGTAAGTGGATTGAAACAAAGGCGTCTCTTCTCTTTATTCTCGTGTTCATGTAAAGCGCATAAAATTTCATAGTCATCTCAGCTGCTTTAGCCTCCTCTATTCTTCTTATACCTGCACCGAAATATATAAACGTGCAATAAAAGTTTTCGATTAACTTTCGTAAGAATTATTTGTAGGAGAGTGAATAAAGAAAGTCACGTGAATGTAACACCATAGGTTTTTTTACTTTCTCTACCACGTACATAGTAGGTAGAGAAAGTATTGCATTTCAACCACAAATTCGATACCGAAATTTCACAGGAAGCTATACGAATCCAGAAAAAAATCAATTTTGGAAAAAGATCTGTGTGTCTGTGAAAAGCATAATTCAAGAACGCAAGTCAGATGAATAGTAAACTTGGTATTTAAGTTCAGTATCTTCCAAAGATGCGACATGAAGGTTTTCAAGAAAATTCTCCCACTCCAAACTAGGCGTTATATAACAGATTTTCGATTTGCTTTATTTTCTTAAAACTGGCTCTAACGATTTTGATTACAATACCATATATTAAAGATGTTTACATGGCAAATATAACAAATTCTTGAATTTTCTGACAATAGATGTGAAGCCCTCTTCATTCGGAAGGAATTTTGTATAATCCTGTATAACTGGTAAGCGTTAAGCGATAGACGAAAACGTACTACACAAGAAATTTAGATCTCTTTAAAGCACACAATTTTAGAGATATGCGTTGTTAATACCTTACATTATTCAATACTTTTTCATTTTATAAAGCCCTGTTGACATTTAATTGTTTTTTGCGAATGCATAGTGAGACAGTATTTTTAACATTTAAATGATTTCAGTCTAATTATATAATATATAAATTCAATAACAGTCCGCCTTAAAGCAATATGTGTATGTAACAAGTTATAAAAAGTGTATATTACAGGCATTGTATATGTTTATATTATTGTATACATATGCAATAATGTTATGTGAATGTATTACGTAATTTAATAATGTAGGAGCTGTGGGAATAATAGGCTAAATGTTGCTAACAATGAGGTAACCTTGAGGCAATAATGAATTTGAAAGTTTAATAATGCTACTTGTGATTCTTGGAAGCAATAATGTAATTTTTGTGACAGTTTATAAAATAGCAAATCAACAGCCAGAAAAAGCTTTAGTTAAATGAAGGTATTCTATTGGACTAGGATTAGCCAATCAGAAACTAAAATGGAGCACATTTACAAATTCAGAAGTCAGTTGCTTGTAGACAGCGTTCCTAACCGGACACATGATGCGTTCTCGGGAAGTTTAGTACGTATTTTGTGTGAGACAAAAATAGTTTACGTGTTAAAACGCAAGTAAGTAATAAAAATATCGCGCAGCTTTCTCTCTCTATAACAGTCAAGTGTTATTTAAATCATGTCAAGCATTAATAAAAGGAGTGAAGTAAAATTATAATCTGTGTAAGCCTACATTCTTCACTCGCACCACTCCCTGCTAAGACATTCATGTCTCTAAAAAAAATATAAATACTGACGCAGCCGAGGCAAACATAAATATATAATATTTAAATAAATAGTAAAAAATTACAAATTTAATACTTTTAAACATTTTGGGGCGCAAAGGCCACCGGAATGTACATTTTTTGGGGGCGAAGGCTACCGGAAACTTTTTAGCATACGTGCGGTTGCAACTACTTCAAGTTCGGCTCCCCAACAGCCGAAATATAATACACCTTCTTCAAACTGGCTCCCAAAGCGTGGTACTAAAATAACGTAATAAATAATTACAACTACTTTCTCAACAGAAACGTATGGAATTTAAGGCCAGCATATAGTGTCCGGTTCTTAATACTTGACTATCGCTATTCCTTTGTATCTATAGTGAAACATGTAGTTTAGTTATTTCTCCAAAGGTTTTATCTCGATTGAAATGAAGTAGATAGAATAAAGCCTTTGTGCTTATTTTTCTACTTGCTACATATTAATCCAAATAAACCTTTGCAAAAATATCTAGGTTACACATTCGTTATAAGTTCAAAGAGAACAGCGATAGTCAAATGTTTAAGACCCAGACCCCATATGTTGGCCTTAAATTGCATACGGTTTCCATGAGATCGCGAGATACAACTGAAAATCCAAAACAGCTTTTAAAAGAATGACAAGTATTGAACAATATGAACATTTAATAGAGGATATTTTAGGATGGATTATGCCATAAAAAATTATTTTAATTAAATTTTGTGTTTTAAGAGATCTACAATTTTTATGCTACGTTTTTGTCTATCGCTTAACGTTTACCAGTTATGCAAGACTATTCAAAATTCCTTCCAAATGAAGAGGCCTCCACGGGCTATTCCCATATAATTCAAGATACAGGGTGAACCATTCAAGTTGAGACTGTGCAATATCTCCAAAACTAAGCGTTGTAGAAATAAATGTCTTGAATAAAAGTTGTTTGATATTATGGGGAAAAGTAAATGCTATTAGTCGTGTTTTATTTGGAGAACGTTGTCACGGTCATTTTAGAGTCAATTTAAATTGACCCTATTGTAGGTTCCCATTTATAAAAATTAAATTGACCCTAAAATGACCATCATGACATCTTCCAAACAAAACACGACAATTGGAATTTACTTTCCCCCATAATATCAAGCAACTTACATTTCTTTGTAGAACGCTTAGTTTTGGAGATATTGTACAGTCTCAAATTAAATGATCCATGTAAAGAGTGGTTTGGGCTGTTGGATTTTCTTGAAAATCTTCGTGTCCCATCTTTGAAGGGTACTGAAGCTAAATACCGAGTGTGGTCTTTATTCTACTTTTCTTTTTACATTCTCTACTACGTATAGTAAGTAGGGGAAGTATTGTATTCCACCCAAAAATTCGATACCGAATTTTCACCGGAAATACATGTTTTGAGACTCCCTGAGTCCAAAAAAGCATTTTTGGAAACATGTCCGTGTGTGTCTGTCTGTGTGTCTGTGAACAGCATAACTCAGAAATGAACAGTCGGATAAACGCCAAAATTGGTATTTAGGTTCACTATCTTTCAGAAATTCGACACGAAGGTTTTCAAGAAAATCCCCCTACCCCAGATTACCCTTTACATGGAACATTTTTCGAAAATTTTAATTTTCTCAAAAATGGCTCTAACGATTTTGTTTAAAATATCATATGTTTAAGATATTTTTATGACAAATAAAATGTATATCTTGAATTTTCTGGGAATGTCTCCAAAAGTATTCTTCATTGTGAACAACTTTTGCATAACTGGTAAACCATAAGAGATAGACAAACTTTTACTACACAAAAAATGTAGATCGCGTTAAAATACACAATTTATGTCATATACATTTTTGTTGTTGAGTGAACCATTTTCGAGATATTGTTTTATTCCCTTAAATTTTCCAATACTTATACTTTTCTCAAATTGGTTTTTCATTTTTTTTATGTCCTGGACATGCAAAGAGAATGGAAAGCGCCACAAATTAATAAAGTTTCGCAAGAATAATTAGAGTGTAGAGAAAGCCATGTGAATGTAAATCTTTTTACTTTGAAACACTGATGGAATAAAAGAAGGCTTGTTCGAGTTTTATTCGCACCGAAAGGCAGTTGCAACACCCCAGAAGATATATCAGAGGAAGTGAAAACGAGCGTTTCGCAGGGACTTCCTCTCCTGTCCAAGATATTACTATCGCAGACTTGTGGACGGCAGATGGAGGCACATGATCGGTATCGTAATCCTCATTAGTGCGGCACCAACTAACGAGAGGGATTGATTCCAAGTCCGTGCAGCTCCCAAGGACGGGCAATATTTAATTAAGAGCCTTTAACCCGTGCGTCGCAGTCGTTGTCATACTGACAGCTTACTAAACAACAACACGCTTTATCTGATTGGGTACAACCAAGCCAATCTCAAATTCCGAAGCGCGTCCAGCAGTGGCAGTACAAGCTCTTTCTGAACATCCTGTGTTTTACAACACTCCGATACTTGTAGCGCCTGTACCATGTTCAGTCAATTAACCTAGTGCGGTAACAACGCTCTACGCAAGAAATAGAAAATATTCGCTAGGAATTGTTCAAAGTTGCTTTCTTTGTTACCGAAACATAACCCAGCTAGGCGGCTTCGCGGTAACGTACGAGGCTCGCATTCGGGAGGTAACGCGTTCGATTTCCGTTGACCGCCTAACCTGATCTAGCTTTTTCGCGGTTTTCCCTGGTCGGTAGGCGAATGCTGGGGTAACTTCTCATCTATAACGATATCCTATCTGTTATTTCTCTTTCATACCGCTTTCTTCTCACCTTTCAGGTGTCATATGGTGGTGCTTGCTCAAAGGAAACAGTACACCCTGTGGAGGTCTGCTTGGTGGATGGGTCGTTCATTACACTAAAACTGAGTTTTATTTATGGACGCCCTTTATTCAACTTTCGTTCTTAGCGTCCCGTTCTATATTGGGCTTGAAAGACCGGTAATTTTGCTCAGAGGCCTCTTTATCAGGCTTGATGTTCTTTTACGTTCTCTTCCGAAGGAAGCCATGATGAGGATTTTTATACCCGAAAAAAATCCATCGCCCTCTGCAGGTTTGAACTACGACATCGGGAACTAGAGGTTGCGTGGTAACCACTACACCACGGAGGACGACATTCGAATGCAGTACCTAGTGTATTGACAATCCTCTGCGCAAAAAATACAAAATTGTTCATTAGGAATTGTTCAAAGTTGCTTTCTTTATTACTGAAACATAACCCATCAGTTATGGTTCCGCGGTAACGTATGAGGCTCTCATTCGGGACGTAACGCTTTCGATTCCCGTCGATCGCTTACTCTGACCTTAGTTTTTCAAGACTTTTCCTGATCGGTATGCGAATGCTGGGGTAACTTCTCATTTATCACGATTTCCTTTCTATTATTTCCCTTTCATACTGTTTTTCAAGTGTGATTCTTGATTTCGGGCTTATGACGGTGCCGGACAAATGGCGTAGATGCTTGCTCAAAGGAAATAGTACTCCCTGTGGAGGTTGGTCGACGGATCGTTCATCACCCTAAAATTGAGTTTTATTTATGGACGCTCTTTAACTGCTGTGGTCCTCAGCGTCCCATTCTGTACTGGGCGTGAAAGACCGGAAATTTTGCTCAGATGTCTGTTTATTGGGTTTGAGGTTCTTTTACATGCCGTAAATCTACGACACGGGTACACCGGCTTTACTTCCCTTCCGAAAGAAGCCATGCTAAGGAGTTTTACGCTCCATCGCTCTCCGCCGGGTTTGAACCCGCAACCTCGGAGGACGACATTCACCGCTCTCTCTAGGCAGCTCCAACAGTGGGACGACTCTTCGAACCTGGAACTGTTAGGGACTTCCGCGTGTCTCCGTGGTCTGTGACCTGTAACCTCCTGTGGTTCCTTCATTACATCCCTCCCTGCTTGGGGTTTGTAGCCACAATTGGTCTATGTATGTCGCAGCGCGAGGCGTCCCCCTCCGTTGTATAATCTCTACCTATATACTGAAACATGCAAATAAGTCATTTGAGCCTTATGGCTACGCCTGCCCTTCTTCTCCTTGAATTTTAATATTGGTATTAGTACTTCGTATATGCGAATAAGAGTTAGGAGTAGCCAGACGGAGCACTCTTCAGTAACTGGAGCACAGCATCGCATATAGGCCACAGTGGGACCATTGCGCTTCCAACATGACCCTGGGAAGATCGGATGAAGGAGAGACCCGAAGGGCGACCAGATCCAAACGACGGTGTAAGTGTCGTTTTCCGTGTTCTAGTGGTATCATACTAGCCTCTAGTTCCTGGGGTTTCAACCCGGCCGAAAGCGATGGATTTTTTTGGGCGAAGGGAACTTAAGCCGGTGATCCTTAAAATTTTTGGTCTCTCACGCCTAATATATGAGGACTGTCCAGAAAGTAACCTCCATATTGAAATAAACATGAAACCCGTATACATACAAAAGTTTTATTGTATAATCTGAAAACTACATCTTTTATCTATTTTTTTACATATTCTCCAAACATATTCAAGCACTTGTGATACCTTTTCACAATTATTGAAATACCGTCTGCAAAAAATCTGCCTCGTGTGAACTACGCCAACCTGTCACAGCGTTTTGAAGCCCTTCGCTGCAAGCCAGTTTTTTCATGTACGGGAAGGCATGGAAGTCGCTAGGGGCCAAGTCCTGGGTGTACGGGGTATTGTCAAAAACGTCCCATTTGAACTTGGCCAAAAGCTCATTTGTGTTTTTTGCTGTGTGAGGGAGAGCGTTGTCATGCAAAAACACTACACCAGATGTCAGAAGACAATTCACGATGAATTTCGGCTGCTGGCTGATTCGCCCAAAGAAATGTTATAACGCCACTCAATTCACACTTGGTGGGATTTGTTATTTCGGCGCTCATGTTGTTAGGTTATAACAGTATAATGCTCCATCTTGCACAGGTAGAAGCGTACTGAACCACTGCGCACGCCGATATCGAAATGGCGGCGCTACCCACACTACTTCTCGTGCTGTGCATGAAGGGAGGTTACTTTCTGGACAGCCTTCGCAGAATGGCATGCATCTTAAATAAAAACTCAGTTTAATTTGACGGTGTGAGCTAGTAAGGTCGGGTTGCTTAAAGATTCTAGCAATGACAGCAAACCTGCCGTCGGCTAGTTCTGCCTTAGCCACCCGCAAATCGGGAATCACGGGAACAGAGAGGAAGAAAGGGGACCCCAGTAGTCTCCCAAGCGCCAGGAGGGAATTTTTTCATAGTAAAAATTCCACCGTCCCGTTGCAACACAACTGCCGTCCCTCGCCTATTACTACGAGCACAACCTGAAATAGACGAGGTGAAAGAAATGAAAAGAAACGGAGAAAATTTGTAGTAGAAGGGGAACCATCCCACATTCGCCTACCGACCCGGGGAAACCACGAAATATCCATGGTTAGAGTTCCCGACAGGATCCTCCCGAATACGAGTCGCATGCAATCAGCATACTGGTGAGGTTGGTGAGCGGATCCAAGTGCCTTTAATCCAGGTATAACGAATTACTACGCCACTTTGTTAAACGTATACACATACCACAAAAGCTACGGATGCACGCTATCCGATGTGTTTATTTATATCAGATACGTATCTAGATTAAATAGCTCACATTAACAAAATGACATGTATTTTTACATGTCTTTCTCTACAGCCTATAATTTACTTTCATATGTATTCTGCAAATCAGTCGTAAAAACTTGTTTTTATACTTCTTGCTAATCATAAATTATTTAAGAAAATGTTTCATTAAACAAAGGAACAGAGAGCATTTCAAAAGTAAATTTGTGTGTGTGGGGGGTGTGGGTGGGTGCAAGGAATATAAAAAAACGTAAAGTCAGATGAATACCAAGTTCAGAAAATTCCGAAGTTGGGATAAAACTATTTTCAAAGAAGTCTTCCCATCTTTTACATACAAAATGTTTCCTGAAATCACTTTCGAGACATTTCTTGCTATTATTTTGAATTTTTCATTACTTTTACGTTTTTTGAAGCATTAATACATCATTATGATGTCTTATGTAGAGAATTAAATTTCAAAATCAACATATAGCGATCCACTTTTTGAATATTTCACTATTGCTTCAGCCTCCCGTATTTGCTTCGTTCATGCAAGAAAATGTGTAATGAAAGTATTTCTGCAAACGTTTATCGCGATTAACAAGTAGATAGAAAAATGATGTTTCGTAAGAATAGTTGGTATAGGAGGAGGAGGCAGAAAAAGGCAAGTGAATTAAACACCCTGGTGTCTAATTATTTCTATGACGACTCCAATGTTTGTTAATTTATGATCTTCATGCAGTTATCTTATCAATACAAGCTATTCCTTTGCGATATGTTTATTGTATCGATAGATAATGTGAATACGAGTTCTATCAATTTTTGTGGTTTTAAGATAACGGAGTTATCACCTCCTTGCGGTAATGAGGCAATAAACTTACAATAACTAATAATACAAAAGAAGGGTGGAGTAAGCTATTAATTCCTTCATGGCTGGTGGTAGGATGTAGGACGAGTCACCACTGCGACTATTATGGTAGATCTATTGTTGCTACACCCTCCGGGAGGCGGAATGAGCGGAAGGAGCCATAGGAGGTCTCAGGCCCACAGGGACGTGCAGAAGTCCCTAATAGTATTAGTTTAAACACCTGCGTAACAGTAGAGGCGAAGAATCCCGAGACAGAGCATCGTAGCGACCCTAACGGGCGGGACAACGCATCTTTCCAGTGCGCAAGTATCCAAGCCATCTGCCCGAAACCGCCAGCACCCAGGACTTGAAATCATACCTGAAACGTGAAAGTGATGGATGAAGTGAAAGGAAATGCGGGAAATCGTGATATAATGCGCCAACACGGCATTTGCCTAGGCGACCAGGGGAACACCACGAGAAACCTTATGGTCAGAATGGGCGGCCACTGGGAATCGAACCCGGGATCTCTCGAATGCGGCTTCAGACGTTTACCACCTGTAGCCATCCCGCTCGGTATGTTTGCTGGTAAAGGTAAAAGTACGTATCACGGTGGAGCCCCCGGAACCGGGGCAGAGCACCACGCAGGCCAGACGGCCCATTGTGCTTTCAACGTGACCCCTGGAAAGGAAGGATGAGGGGAGAGACTCGAATGACGGATTTCGACGGGCGCAAGCATGATAGAACGCATCCTACTCCGCACTGCCCCTGCCAGCAACCTCCACGATCCCCCGGGGCGGAGAGACCTAACTGAGCGGTGCCGCTGTGACGCTAGGGAAGAAAACCTTTACAGTGCACAAGTCACCACCCAGCCACAACCCGCCGAATGCCGTCGCCTGCTTCAACAACCCTGAAACAGAGGGCAAGGAAGATGATGGATACAGGATAGGAGAGGAATGAGAGTCGTAGTAGAGGATGAACGACCCCAGAATTTGCCCTGCGAACCCGTGAAAACCACGAAAAACCCATGGGTCAAAGTGGGCGGTCACCAGGGGTCGATTCTCAAGCATTTTGATACTTATGATACAAAATATGTAGACAATTTTAAAATGTCCTACCTGATGGTATACTGCTTGAGCCATCTTCGGTTCTCTTTCATTGCTAAAACCTTACGTTTATCAAATATTTTCTTAGAAACTATCATCTAATTACTGAAAAGTCTAATTCTACTATTTGCCTATCGCTGCATTTACATCATATTATGCTCTACTCAACGCAGTGTCACCCATCACAGGTAAGTTAGTTGGGTTGTATAAACGCAAGGGGAATACTATTCTTGCAATACTAGAAGCAGATCTCGTAAATGAAAACAAACACGACTATGCTTGGTTTAATACGAAGTACGAAATATCAGAAGATTAAAAATAATCCGATGTTACATTCACATGAATTTCTTAACCCATTATTCTTTATTTTTATATAGCTTGTATAAACTATTCTTGCAAAAGTTTGTTTTTCTGAAACGTTCGAGATAAATGTTTTCAGAAATGGTTTCATTACGCAGTTCGTTGCGACTACAAAGGGATGCAGGAGGAAGAAGAAACAGTCAAATCTTCAAAAACACGGGTCGCTATACTGTCTTTGTTATCTATTGTCTTTACGTGACATCACAAGAAATAAACAAACAACGATTTTAGCACCTCAAATTTGAAAATTCAAAACCTTAACACTGGAAATATCGGGAATGATTAGTGCCACAAAATAATTTATTAGAAACAAATTTCTGGTATTTTTGTGAGATCCAGCAATGTTTTGTTTGTCTCTTATGGTTTACTAATTATACAAAATTTATTCCAAACAAAGAGAACGTCAGTTTATTCACGGAATTAAATATTTTATTCAAAATGTCAGTATAGTAAATATACTGAAATGAGAATCAAAATCATTGGGGTGGCTTTTGAGAGAGAGAAGAAAAGCAAACCTTTGTATACAAACGATGGTTTAGAGCGTGGTGAAATTTCTTGAAAATCTTAAAAGTCGCATCCTTGAAGGTGAAAGAATTAAATGTTAAGTATGTTATTAATTCTAGTTCGTGCGAGCGCGGACAAACACTCACAGGCTATTTCCAGTAGGAGTATTGTACTCACGCGCACGAAATTACCTGCACTCCGCCCGTAAATGGGGCCAACGAATCCATTATATGCTGCTTCCCCTTTTTAATGCTCCAAAATATTCTTTTCGGCCATTTTCAGTAGTTTCTCCTTCTAAAACATTCCGCTTTCTATGGGGGGCAATATAAGTGGACTGCTCTTACCCGGGAGTTAGGTAAGAAGTTGCGAAGTTAGGTGCAGTCAAGAAGTGCTGAGTGCGGTTCAGTTGTGTGTTGTGTTTCAGCAGTATAGTTGTGTTCCGTTCTGAGTGTGTATCAAAAGTGTCTCAAAAGTTTGTGTTAGAATTAGCACCTAAGTGGCAAATCAAGTGTGTTAACAACAACTAGTGTTACCTTTTGTTACAGTATAGTAGGTATTCCACCCAAAAGTTCAATATATGGATTGATCTGGAAATACCGCCACATTTTAGGATGTTCCTAACTAACCAAAAGAAAGTGCATTTTTAGAGGAAAGGTTTAAGTGTGCGTTTCCAGCCTACTATCCATCTGTGAACTGCATAACTAGAAATTAAAAAAAAATACTAATGTTGCATTCACATGACTTTCTCTACTCTTGTATAAACCATTTTTACAAACGCGTATTCTCCATATATATTATGTTAATCGAGATGTTATCCTTATATGAAAATTCAAACAAATAACAAGGAATATCTCGAAAATGGTTCACTCCACAAAAAATGTGTGTTTTAACGAGATCTACAGTTTTTTTGTAGTGAAATTTTGTCTGTTAACGGTTTACCCGTTATGCAAAAGCCGTTCAGAATAAAGAGGACTTTGCGAGACATTCCCAGAACATTCATGATACACATTTCATTTGCCATGAAAGTATATTAAACATACAATATTTTAATCAAAATCATTAGAGGAACATTTTTTAGAAAATCAAGGTTTTGGGAAGATTTTTTATGTAAGGGGTAGTCTGGGTTGAGGGATATTCTTGAAAATCTTCGTGTTGCATCTTTGAAAGACACTGAACCTAAATACCAAGTTTGGTATTTATCCTAGTTTTTTTAGTTATGCTATTCACATACACACACGGACCTTTTTCTAAAAATGCTTTTTTTGGATTCAGGGGGCCTCAAAACATGTATTGAATTTTTGGGTGGAATACAATACTTCCCCTACTTACGTAGTAGGGAAAGTAAAAATTAAAAATCGGTTGAATACCAAACTTGATATTTAAATTAAGCTTCTTTCAAGGATGCAACAGTATTTTCAATCTAATATAATTTTTTTATCGAAAACGCTTCTAACGCTTCTGATTAAAATGCTAGTTGTTTAATATATTGAGAATTTAAATAAACTTTGAATTGTCTCTGAATGTCTTGAAAACTACCCTTTATTTGATTTAATAGAAAAATCTTACCACAGGAAAAATCTGGAACTATTAAAAAGCATAATTTGTGTCAATTTTTTTTCTCATAAATTTGGGCCCTTTCGATATCTTGCGTTTTGTGAGTTTAGACCATTGGTAAGGCCACCAAGTGAACAAGCTTAAAGGTTGTGATTCTCCTTTTTTGTTTCTTCCTTTTTCTCACTTTGTTTTCTTTCCATTGCCAGAGATTGTAACCACTAATAAGTATTTGAATGCTGTTTCCGCAAGTTGGCACCTTCTTACTTAATTTGAAATAATTTCTAGAATCTTTTTTAGTTTCTTTGCTACGTACATAGTAGGTAGAGAGGGTATTACATTCGATAGTGAAATTTCACCGCAAAATACATGTTTGAAGACCCTGATTAACAAAAAAAAAATTGGAAAAAGGTCCGTGTGTCTATGAACTGCATAATTCAAAAACCAAAAGTAGAATAAGTACCAAATTTGGTATTTAAGTTCTGTATCTTCCAAGAATTAGACACGAAGATTTGCAAGAAAATCCCCACACCCTAAACTACCCTTTACTTGGAACATATTTAGAAAATGTTTATTTTCTAAAAATGACTCTATTTTGTTTAAAATACCATAAATTAAATATATTTACACGGAAAATAAAATGTATGATTTGAATTTTCTAGAAATAGTTTCTGAAGCCCTCTTCATTCGGAAAGTATTTTGTACAATCATGTATAAATGGAAACGTTAAGCGAGAGACAAAAACGTACTATACAAGAAGTGTAGATCTCTTTAACACACACAATTTATTTCAAATAACCTTTTTTGTAGCATGAGCCATTTCCAAGATATCCATTGTTAATGGTTCGATTTCTTCAATACTTCGCCATTCTCTAAAAGTCCTGTGCATTTTCAGTTTGTTTCTCGCGATGTCATGGAAAGAGAGTGGAATTTTAAGGCCAACATTGGACTTTCACTATTCCCTTTGTATCTATAACGAAATGTGTAAATTAACTTTTCCGGAAAGGTTTATCTCGATTAAAATGAAGTAGAGAGTAATAAAAGTTTCATAAGAATAATTTTTATAAGCGATGGAGGGTAGAGAAAGTCATCTGAATGTAACAGATAATTTTTTTTAGAAAAAGTACATGATTTAGACCCTTTTACTCTAGCTTCTGTTTAGATAAGCAAGTGCATATGTAGCGGATTGTGATAAACTATACAGACTTTACCATGGTAAGGTACGTCTATGCTATTGACAGAGCGTTATCATTATTTAATTTCTTACCTCGGGTTACCTCATAACCGCAAATGGTACAATGATGAAAACGGTAATATTAGGAACAATCTCTTTTAGGATTTTGTGGAGCTGGTGGTTGAAATCCTTCCGCATTAACCAGTAGCAGTGTTTTACAAAAACCCCAGTCAGCCCTTTGGGTTTCGGTTTATTGATTGCTGCGTGCTTGAAAAAGGAACCACTGTGACAATATTTTCGTTAATCCCCAAGAACATTAATTGCGCAGATTGAAGCAGAAAATGTACGGTAATGAGACCGTCGTATTGTGTAATTTGTTTCGGGATTAAAAATGGAGAACGGCGAACTGAGGTCGGATAGCGACTGATTATTTCAGTTTTGCTTTTATTTTTGCTTCGGGCTCGTATTTTTCATTATTTCACTCAACGTCACGCAAATAAAAAGGCTCTGGTATAAACTTGCTGCAGCAGGTATTTTTTTTTTAATCTGGCTTCGAGGCAGATCGGATTTACCAAAAATTAATCACAGATTAACTCACTGTATATAAAGTAACGGTAAAAAGCTGAATTGCGGATGTTGCAAGCGTAGCCTTTGTAGATTTAGGGGCTTTTCTCTCACCCTCCCCCTCCCCCCTTTTTTGTTGTTGGCGGGGATTAGAGCGCCGGTACTACACAGCTAATTGACGATTGGATGACATATGTTCCCCATTTATTTGGGTCCCGGGAGAAATATAGGCGTTTGGGCTGCTCTGATGATAGGGCGTGCATTTGTTCGCTAACTAATAATCCAGGGAGAGATTAGCCGCACCAAACGATGCTGGTGTTATCAACAACCAGATCCCGATCTCTTTCTGTTAACGTGATCAAGACAAAGCTTCTGATCCGGTTAGTCGATCGTTTAAACTTACTTTGTACTGAGATTGTTAATTTCTACACATTTAAACAAATCTGTCTCTACGCATTATCAAAAATTTGTTCAACATAATGGCAGAATGAATTAATTTTTATGCTTTTACGTACGTAACTTTCCATGTAAATGATTTTAAAAAAATCTGATGTGTTACACTCACATGACATTCTCTACTTTGTACAAACTGTTTTTACAAACGCTTATTCTCCATATGCTTCATGTCAATCGAGATGTTAATCTTATTGCTAATTTTCTTGTAGATGCAAGGGGAATATGGTAGGCTTTAAGTGATAGTGAAATATTTTTAGAACTGGTTGCTATGTGGAGTATTGCATTATCTTTGCATTACCAGAACAAAATTGGAAAATTTAAGGGAATAACAAGCAATATCTCGAAAATGGTTCACTCAACAAAAAAAGTATATGACATAAATTGTGTATTTAAACGCGATCTACATCTTTTGTGTAGTAAAATTTTGTCTATCTCGTATGGTTTACCAGTTATGCAAAAGTCGTTCACAATGAAGAATACTTTTGGAGACATTCCCAGAAAATTCGAGATATACATTTTATTTGTCATGAAAATATCTTAAACATATGATATTTTAATCAAAATCGTTAGAGCCATTTTTGAGAAAATTAAAATTTTAGAAAAATGTTCCATGTAAAGGGTAATCTGGGGTGGGGGGATTTTCTTGAAAACCTTCGTGTTGCATCTCTGGAAGATACTGAACCTAAATACCAAGTTTGGTGTTTATCAGACTGTTCGTTTCTGAGTTATGCTGTTCACAGACACACACACGGACATGTTTCCAAAAATGCTATTTTTGGATTCAGGGCATCTCAAAACATATCACGGTATCGAATTTTTGGGTGGAATACAATACTTCTCCTAGTTACTATACGTAGTAGAGAAAGCAAAAATGAAAATAGAATCGGGTGTAAATTGTCCCGCGTAATGAAAAATTTTACATTTTAAACTTTCAAATTTATCGCAGTATTTCTCGAATATACTTCTTTACAAACGAGATATTACATTTTGTTTAATATTAAAACTATTCTAGGAAAAATAATAACATATGTAAAGCTTTTAAGGTTTCAAAAATCAATAACATTCAATTACAAAATTCCTTAATCCAAAATAGGACTCTGTACGTCTTTTGAGACAATTTCAAAGAACAACATTTAACAATAATTGCTTCAATAAGAGAAATTTAAAGTGACAAAATGTAAGAAAACAATACTACCTCGTGGTCTGGCAGTTAACATGCTAGCCTCCAAAACTAGATATCCGGGGTTTGATTCGCGGCTAGATGGTGCGTATTTTTCTATATCCAATTATATAATGTATTCTATCTTCCATAGAATCTGGAAGTGTAAATGCGAATTTGAATGTTTGAATTTAATTGTAATTACCAAAGTAATATCAATCCAAGGGTTAAAACGTCATCCTCCGTGGCTTAGAGTACCATGCTAGCCTCTAGTTCTCGAGATCGCGGGTTCATACCCGGCTGAGGGTGATGGAGTAAAAATCCTTAGTATGGCTTCCTTGGAAAGGGAAGTAAAGCCGGTAGTTACTCTTTTACGTAGATTTACGGCATGTAAAAGAACCTCAAGCCTCATAGAGGTCTCTGAGCAAAGTGTTCTGTCTTTCACGCCCAATATGGAATGGAACGCTAAGGACCATAGTAAAGAGCGTCCGTAAACAAAACTCAATTTAATTTAAAGAGTTAAAACAATTATAGATGAGTGAACATATTTGCCGATGAGCAATTATTCCAAAGGTATTCCGCCGATATGACCTGAGATATTAAAGGCAGCA
The DNA here is from genome assembly GCA_030765065.1 of Deroplatys truncata. Classification (NCBI taxonomy): domain Eukaryota; kingdom Metazoa; phylum Arthropoda; class Insecta; order Mantodea; family Mantidae; genus Deroplatys; species Deroplatys truncata. The sequence continues at coordinate 155,187,799 of CM060988.1, read as the reverse complement.
TGCCAATGTGAGAAGAGAGGGAGAAAATAACGTATTAAAATTTCACGTGCTATTTACATACACCATTTATAGTCGTGTTTGGGCTTAGCGATTTAAAACAGTTGAACTTCATTCTGCAGTTCTTGTTATGTTTTCTACGTAAACATTTTAAAAAGTTATTTTTTTCTCGAAAACTTAAGGAAAATTCAGTGTCTACTATACTTAACACATACGGAGAGAATACGATTATAACAGGGCTTACTCATCAGAATGTAAACTATTTTATGTATATGCATATAAATTTTCCACTTTTATTATACTGGATCGAAGGTGTTAATAGATGTCACCCTCTTAGGAAATTATCGATATACAGAAGTAAATGCAAAATTATGATACTCTATTATGGTACGGTTAACTGAGATAAAATAATACACAGCCTGTGGGTTACGTATCTAAGCATATTTTACTGTACACACCCCTTTTAATATATATATATATATATTGCGGCGATCTTAACGTTTGTTAGCCCCACGTTTGGGAGCCAGTTTGCGGCGATCACCTCCTCATCCGTTGCTGTTAAGCTTACCTGGATGCTTCTCCCGTTGCTTCCAGAAGTTCTCAGTGGGTTGGTTCTCTTCAATTTATCCTCGGCTAGCCTCAGTAATTGTTCTTAAATTCTATGGGAGCATGGACTTATCCTCGGTAAAGGAAAACGTAGATCTCGGGTGGTGATATAGGAAGACATAGACTTGCTTTGTTTATGAAAAGATGACACTGCCGTTTCTTTTTATTTAATTAACACTCGTAGTATACAAAACTGGTATGGCCGCTGTAAAATACTGTCCACTGCTGTTAAACTATGGCGTGGATATGGCACGAAATGTCTCCCTGACCACACATTACGAAAACTCTCGAGTAAAATGCAATACTAAGCTGACATGACGAATTTAACTTGATTCCCTTTTTGGCGCGATATCTCACACATCCTGCAGCATCTCTCCCTGACCACACATGACATAAACTGCCGAATAAATTGCAATACTAAGCTGACATTACAAAGCTGACTTGATTCCCTTCTTGGCGCGATATCTCACGCATCCTGCAGCATCTCTCCCTGACCACACATGACATGAACTGTCCCGAAATTTCCCCAAACAGATTCATTTATAGTCGCAGGCTTCTGAGGCTGCTTCCTTTCCTATTGGTCCATTTTTAGCGCGACTCGACGCGTCTAACTATTTCGAATAAACTTTCAGGGATCTCATTGGTCCAATTTTGATATAAATCGCGGCTTTTCCTACATTTACCGTTAAGGTTGTCTTTCTCACTCACTTGGTCACGGCGAATTATCAAATAATGGGACAAAGGCTCTACACCCTCGCTGTAGGAATAATAGCACAGCGACCGGAGAGAGGTAATAAAACTAGGTTTTCTGCCTTCGAAAGCACTATTCCTGTAGCTAAAACTTTCCCTCGTGGACAGTATTTTAACATAGCGCTTAAATTATTTACATTAAACCATTTATAACTCTACTAATATTAATAACCTAGATAGATACATAATGTTAAATCACCCTTCTTAAAATATACAAGCAGTATGAGAAAAAGATATTTACATAATACGATTTAACATCACTAAAAGTTAATTAATAAGTTATCTGTAATTATAGTTCTTGGGCTCGGCCTAGAGTTGCCGTTTCAAATTGCCCTGTTCTGGAAAAGAATAAATTTTTCAACACTTGATACAATTTTCTTTTACAGAATAATTCCTCTGATTATGGCCTTTGTTCGTTTGTTTTGTTGACAGAGACCCTTCGCTATACCTGCTCCTTCACAAGGGCTCTGACAAACCGGTGATGTTTATATTTGGGTCATTCACTCTACACTCTCCCTTTAAAAACAGGTTTCCGAGAGACATTCTTATACACAATACATTTCCCGCACACGAATAACTTGTGACGCATACAAATACTCTAATACCCAATTTAAGTTCTAAAATTAAATCTATTTACATACATATTGGTACATAATAATTATTATGCATTTATTTATTTCCTTATGTCCTTATTTATCGGGTGTATTACCTTTACTATTTGTAGGGTTGCTACCTAATTCTGAGTAAAACTAACCTGATTGTTTTCATTACATTCTTCACCCTTCTCATTCTCTAAACATTTGTATGGTTTGAGCAACTGTTTATGATATCTCCCTAGGATCTTGGAATTCTTTATTTCTTGTAACTCAAATGTAAATCACCCTGTATGGACCTTTAAATAAATTTTCCCTTCTATGATACCTCTTTTTTTTATAATTAATAAAACTAATTTATATGTTTAAAGAAAACTGTCAGCCTATTGCTAGCATACCAACCAATTCATAATTTACAAATATTTCTAAATATCCAAAAAATATAATAAATATTCTGACAATAAAAGCTGTTTCAACCTTAAGACAAACTTATTCAAGCAGGAAGAAACTGAAACATATTAATGGCAAAGGTGTTTCTTGTTCTTCTTCACTATCACTAATGAGCATTTAATACTCAAGTCTCTTTAGTAATGCAAAAAATATTCTCCACAACTGCTTAAGATAACTCATTAATTCACATGTGAACGCTCTCCTTTCCAGGCACTGTAGAGTCAGGATCAATGATATTATGTCTTTTTTTTTTTAATTTGAATGCTGGATTTTTTTTTATATCCATACTAATTCTGCAAGTTCGATCAACCCTTTCTTTCGCTTCCTTGTTTTAAATTCCTGCTTTCTTTTCTGCGCCCTTTTTAACATTCTTTCAAAATCTTTCTTTAACGTCCCTTTTCCCGTTAGTGTTTTCGGATCTTTAGTTTCTAGTATCTGTAGTAGTTTCCCTTCAAGTGTTTCTATCAACTTCCCCTTCATCAGCTCAACTAATTTCCCCTCTAAACTCTTATTTTGTTCACCTAAGTTTCTTTCTAAGTCCTTATTCTGCTTACTTAATTTCCCTTCGAAATCCTTTTTCTGTTCACTCAATTTTCTTTCTAAGTCCTTACTCTGCTCATTTACGATTCTTTCTAAGTTCCTACTCTGCTCATTTGCGATTCTTTCTAAGTCCTTATTATGCTCATCTGATTTCCCTTCTAGATTCTTATCTGGTTCACTTACGATTCTTTCTAAGTCATTACTCTGCTTACTTACGACTCTTTCTAAGTCCTTATTATGCTCATTTGATTCACCTTCTACATTCTTATCTTGTCCACTTACGATTCTTTCTAAGCCCTTACTCTGCTTACTTACGATTCTTTCTACGTTCTTATTATGCCCATTTGATTCCCCTTCTAAATTCTTATCTAGTTGACATCCGATTCTTTCTACGTTCTTACTATATTCACTTAAGATCTTACCCCGTTCATCTATTATCTTACCCCGCTCATTTAAGTCCTTACCCATCTCGTCTATCTTTGTGCTCAAATGTTGAAGCAATATTAGCAGCTGGTTTTGACCTGCGTCAATGACCTGCTCCATCGGTGATTGCCTTTCTAGCCTAACTTCTACTTCTGCTGCACCCATATTTTTTCCATCTGTTGTTATGCTGACAATAGCCTCCCCATCCAATTCTTTCAAATCTTCCCTTGACCTACTCATGGTTCCGTTAGCAAGTTCTACCTCCCTAGTAATGACTTTACCCCCTCTCAATAACATGTGTTCACCAAAACTGAGTCACTACTCTGCATGCCTTTTTGTTTGTTTTTGAATAAATGTTCTAACCTGTATTTTTTTTTATGTTAACTGATGCGTTCCGGGTTCGAATCCTGGTGAAGTTCTAGAAGCGATGCTCTCAGCTGTTTTGTTGTCCCACGTAGGTAGACTAGAAGTTCGCGTTGTAATTTTGTTCTGCTGTGCCCCTTTCCTCTGAAGATTCTTCGTCTGTTCGTTGTTTCCTAGTCCTCCGTTTGTGTCGTTCTTCCCTTCGAGCTCCACGTTATGGCGCCAGTTTGCGGCGATCTTAACGTTTGTTAGCCCCACGTTTGGGAGCCAGTTTGCGGCGATCACCTCCTCATCCGTTGCTGTTAAGCTTACCTGGATGCTTCTCCCGTTGCTTCCAGAAGTTCTCAGTGGGTTGGTTCTCTTCAATTTATCCTCGGCTAGCCTCAGTAATTGTTCTTAAATTCTATGGGAGCATGGACTTATCCTCGGTAAAGGAAAACGTAGATCTCGGGTGGTGATATAGGAAGACATAGACTTGCTTTGTTTATGAAAAGATGACACTGCCGTTTCTTTTTATTTAATTAACACTCGTAGTATACAAAACTGGTATGGCCGCTGTAAAATACTGTCCACTGCTGTTAAACTATGGCGTGGATATGGCACGAAATGTCTCCCTGACCACACATTACGAAAACTCTCGAGTAAAATGCAATACTAAGCTGACATGACGAATTTAACTTGATTCCCTTTTTGGCGCGATATCTCACACATCCTGCAGCATCTCTCCCTGACCACACATGACATAAACTGCCGAATAAATTGCAATACTAAGCTGACATTACAAAGCTGACTTGATTCCCTTCTTGGCGCGATATCTCACGCATCCTGCAGCATCTCTCCCTGACCACACATGACATGAACTGTCCCGAAATTTCCCCAAACAGATTCATTTATAGTCGCAGGCTTCTGAGGCTGCTTCCTTTCCTATTGGTCCATTTTTAGCGCGACTCGACGCGTCTAACTATTTCGAATAAACTTTCAGGGATCTCATTGGTCCAATTTTGATATAAATCGCGGCTTTTCCTACATTTACCGTTAAGGTTGTCTTTCTCACTCACTTGGTCACGGCGAATTATCAAATAATGGGACAAAGGCTCTACACCCTCGCTGTAGGAATAATAGCACAGCGACCGGAGAGAGGTAATAAAACTAGGTTTTCTGCCTTCGAAAGCACTATTCCTGTAGCTAAAACTTTCCCTCGTGGACAGTATTTTAACATAGCGCTTAAATTATTTACATTAAACCATTTATAACTCTACTAATATTAATAACCTAGATAGATACATAATGTTAAATCACCCTTCTTAAAATATACAAGCAGTATGAGAAAAAGATATTTACATAATACGATTTAACATCACTAAAAGTTAATTAATAAGTTATCTGTAATTATAGTTCTTGGGCTCGGCCTAGAGTTGCCGTTTCAATATATATATATATATATATATTTGAATTTAATGAAAGTGTTTATGTGACACAAATACACCTGTGGATGATTAGGGAACGTTGATGTGTGTAACCCAACTCATATTTTGTTCTTACGATAGCGAATTTAACTTTAAAATGTAATGTACCCAGCACATTAGATGGAACAGCCATGCCAGTACTGCCAAGCGAAATACCTATCCTTGTACAGAACTCTCTAACAGTGTTAGCTAGTTACCAACGTGTTATGCAGCGCAACGTGAAATATGTTAAAATAAAAAAGAGAAAGGAGGGGCAAATAATGAGTAGCAAAGAGCAGAGCATAGCGAAGTTAATGCTGCAAATTTTGTTATTGTCGTATAGAAAAGCAAATAGGTGTTACTGTCGCACACTAAGGCCTGCACTATTTTCTAAATGTTTGTCGCGCCATAGTCTTTGAATGCTATTTCAGCAAAAAGGAGTAAGCTTTTCGCACTTTTCGTCGCATTACGATACACATAAGCAGCAATTAAGACAAAACTTATTTAAATTTATGATAGAACAGCAATTCATTTACATTTTTTATCATTACTTTCTTCCTTAAGTGGTTCATTTAGGCTTTTTTGTATTTCACAAAATTTAATTTACGTCAAAGTTACGACTTCGCAACACAAGCCTGAATAACTGATCACGAGCACAATTTTGTTGTCAGCATTGTGCATTGTTATTATTTCCTGTTATATTTTTAAATAAGACTAAAATAGTTTAGCTGTTAGTTTCGTTTATTACATGTTTTATTGCTTAAATAAAAATATCCATTTTACTTTTATTTGCTTTAGTTGAACAATTACGCTCTTATTGCATTATAAATCCCACAATTATGATTATATTATTTGTACTTCACATCGAAAACGCAACTTTTTTCTTGATAATTTTTCTCAGATTTTCCACACAATTCAACAGCCCTTGCAGAATCAAATTCCTATTCGCTGATGGCAATTTTAGAAATTGTTTCCTTGCTTTATAAATAAAGAAACATTGGCTCCTGTGTATTTTAATTTTGCAGGTAACTCATTTCTCACACACCTAGTAGAGGGCTAATCATATTACATTGGGATACATTATTTATACCAATCAAAGAAGAAATCCTTTAAAAGAGGTTATTTCTAAAACCGTACATTTCGCTCCGAACATAACATCACGCATTAGTCCAAATTTGGAATTTGTTTCCAGCCAGTCATAGAGAAGTGATAAGGGCTGGATAGAGTTTAGTTAGATAAATGTGAAAACCTTACGGGAGAAAATAAAATATTACCAACCATCTTCTCTTTCTCTTCCAAGTACATCATAATTGTTTTTTTTTTTAATTCGATACAGAAATTTCATAGGAAACGTGCGTTTTAAGACTCCAGGTGTCATTTTTACTTTCTCTACTAAGTACAGTAAGTATTGCATTCCATCAAAAAATTCGATACCGAGAGTTCACCAGAAATACATTTTTTGAGACTCCCTGAATACAAATAAAGCATTTTCACGTGAATGCAACACATCAGTTTTTTTAATTCTTAAGCTTAGAAGTAATTTAAGTATGTTAAAATTTAATACTTATTTTAAAAGGATTTTGAATTATTATTTAATTGGTATATTAAGGTATAAAATTTAATTAAGAAATTTTAGAAAACATAATTTAATTAGGGTTTAATTTCTTATTGTCTTGTTATTTATTATCAAAATGTAAAATCTTATAATGCTGGGGCGGCGCCGACTCGCCTTTCACCTTTCGGGTTCAATCCCAGGGAACCGCATGTGGGATTTGTGATGGACAAAGCGAAGTCAGGTTGGGTTTTATACGGTTTCCCCCGCTGCTCATTCCAACAATTGCTCCATCACACCTTTTCCTTTCATTCATCTCGCCGTCATTTCATATCATCTCCTTCCTTGCTCTCATACAAGGCTTCGGGCTGATCACCCATCCTGGTAGTTCTCTCTGACCCATATTCTGTGCTCCCCGACAAGCATCTAATTCCAGGCACCCACTTGTAAGTCCTGCGGGTTTAATCCCAAACAATAGGGAGGGTAAACAGAGGAGGAAGAAGAAGAAGAAGAAGAAGAAGAAGAAGAAGAAGAAAAAGAAGCAGAGGTAGAAGACTAGAAAGAAACATTCAGCTTCTAGAACGAACTATTGTGTGCGTGGTGTTTTTAAGGTTTGCGATTATCTTCAATGTTACTACTTTAAACGATATCATAACATGTAATATATATACAGGGTGAATCACCTAAAACTTGCACCGCAAATATTTCGGAAATGGAAAGTGCTATTGATGTGCAGTTTTCACAGCATTGATTCTTAGTCAGGGGCTCGTACATTTAGCCTATAAACATATTTTAATAATACTGAGAAAGCGTATTTTTGGGCAAACATACAATTTTTTAAATGGAGTAATGCCTAGTTACATCAAGAGAATAAAGGTAGGGTAAATTAGAATGTCAGTGGTCTTTGTTGCAGGATTCTACTGCAAGTAGTGCAAGTGGTTTACGAGAAATCGTATTTTGAAAAGTTTCCACCCCGGGAATTGTTTGTCCCCTTCAACCTGCTTAGTTTCTAGGTACGATGTTGTATTGTTTGTTTGCATTGTGTTTTCTGTTCATTGATTACATTGCGACTTTCCGGGCAGTTAGTTTGTGACAGTTCAAGCAGTAAGTCGTGAGTGGAAGATGGGGTTTACTAATGCAGAAAAAGCCGACATGCTCATGGTGTATGGAGAGTCTAGCAAGAATGCAATTCGTTCCTGTACGGTGTATGCGGAAACGTATCCCAATAGAGTCAACCATTGAATTGGATGAAGAGGACCTGTACCTTGGCCAGCCCGTTCACCGGATCTGACCCCTTTAGACCTTTTTTTCTGTGGAGAAGGCTGAAAGACACTATCTACAAGGATGTACCAACTACACCAGGCGATATGAAACGACGCATTACCGCTGCCTGCTCTGAAATTTCCGTTGAAATGCTAGAACGTGTGCAGCAGTCTTTCCATAGCAGACTGGAAGCATGTATTGAAGCTGCCGGTGGTCATTTTGAACACAACCTTTGAAGGGCTATGTTCTCTTTACTTGTAAGAATCCACAGAAGTATTGTAATTCCCTTTTGTTTTTCTTTAGTTTGTGTTACCATAGGTTGTACAAGTGTTGGCGCGTAAAAGTTTCAAAATAAGATTTCTCGTAAACCACTTGCACTAGAATCTTGCAACGAACGCCATTGTCATTCTAATTTACCCTACCTTTATTCTGTTGAGGTAACTAGGCATAGTTCCATTTAAAAATTGTATTTTTGCTCAAAAAGTACACTTTCTCAGTATTATTAAAATCTGTTTATAGGCTAAATGTACGAGCCGCTGACTACCAATAAATGCTGGGAAAACTGCACATCAATAGCACTTTCCATTTCCAAAATATTTGAGGTGCAAGTCTTAGGTGATTCACTCTGTATATAACATGTACCCCGTATTTTAAGTGAGATATTACAGTTTCAACATGTAGCTACGCCTCACTGTATGCACCACTGGCACTGTTCACGGTCATTTTCACGGAGATGAATGTATCATTACTGACAGGTAGAAAGTGGATTCCGCATACTTTTCGGTAATTGTGTTGCTAGATTTCCGTTATTACCACTGAAGCGAACCTCCCGTATGTGCGTCGAGAAACTTCCCTGCTCGCAAACTCGTAAAAGTTTCCAATTTTCATGAATAATATAAAGTTTGACTATCGAATAGAGTATGCCATGCGAATCCTATAATGTAGCTACGAGTACAAGCATGGAGATCTCTTTGTCGAAACGTTCACTTCTTGAAGCGAAATGATGGAAAGTAAAAGTCGGATGTGTTGCACTCATATGACTTTTTCTATTCTTGTAGAAACCATTTTTACAAACGCTTTTTCTCCATCTACTTCATGTTAATCGAATAAGGAGAATGTGGTAGCCTTTAAGCGATAGTCAAATCTTTAAAGCGGGGGTTGCTATGTGGAGCATTCCATTCTCTCTGCATGTCCAGGACATAAAAAATGAATAACGAATTCCCATTTGAGAAAAAGTATAAGTATTGGAAAATTCATAAAATAACAAGGAATATCTCGGAAATGATTCACTTGGTAAAAAAAGGTATATGACATACATTGTGTGGAGTAAAATTTTGTCTATCTCTTACAGTTTAACAGTTATGCGAAAGTCATTCAGAATGAAGAGGACTTTTGAGGACATTCTCAGAAAATTCAAGATATGCACTTCATTTGCCATGAAAATATCTTAAACAATGATACTTGAATCAAAATCATTAGAGCCTGTTTTGAGAAAATCAAAATTTTCGAAAAATATTTCAAATAAGTTTAGTCTACGATGGGAAGATTTTCTTGAAAATCTTCGTGTCGCATCTTTGAAAGATACTGAACCTAAATACCAAGCTTTGTATTTATCCGACTTTTTGCTTTTGAATTATGCTGTTCACAGGCATGCAGATACATAGACAGATTCACACACACACACCTTTTTCTAAAAATGTTTTTTTAAATTCAGGGACCTCAAAACGTGTATTTCTGGTGAAATCTCGATATCGAAGTTTTGGGTGGAATGCAAAAATTCCTCTGCTTACTATACATAAAACGTTGTTCTTCGCTCCAAGACGTAGGTATCCTCAAAGATCTTCTGGGTCTTCGCACGTATCTTATACTTTATTATCTGTTTTGTCAATGTTGAGTTGTTCATTCTATCTAGATGATCTTTCCATTTTCGGTTGTAATTTCTCAATGTATCATTATATTAAAACTGTTTAATTTTTGACGCATGTTTTAATTTTTATGTATCAAGAATGGAACACTTTTTATCTTTTAAGAATTTCATTTCTGATGCCTGATTTTGTTTTGATAGTTTTTTGTTGTCCATATTTCACATCTGTAGGATATCACAGGTATAGCCTTTACTTTGAAGGTGGTGGTTTATTTATTTGCACCACGTATGGACGCCAATTTGAGAAAATTATTTGTTACGTTATTTTTACCACGCTTTGGGCGTCAATTTGAAGTAGTTTGTATTGAAGGATTTGTTTCATATTTCAACTGTTGGGGAGCCGAACTTGTAGTAGTTGCAACCGTACGTATAGTAAAACAGTTTCCGGTAGTCTTCTCCCCAAATGTACTTTCAGGTGGCCTTTGCCCCAAGTTTAAAAAATATTAACTTTGTAATTTGACTGTTTCTTTAAATATTTAATATTTATGTTTGCCTCGGCTGCGTCAGTATTTATTTTTAGAGACACGTTTCTCTTAGCAGGGTTGTGGTACGACTAAGAATGTGGGCTTACACAGATTATAAATGTACTTCACTCCTTTTATTAATACTTGATACGATTTAAACAACACTTCACTGATACAGAGAGCTGTGAGATTCTTTAATTAGTTAATTACACTTTTTAACACGTAAAACTATTTTCGTCTCACATGAATACGTATTAAATTTCTCGAGGACACTTTTTGCGTCTGGTTAGTAACGCTGTCTGCAACCAACCGACAAGATTTCTAGCGCCTAAACTTGTAAATTTCTGTATTTCAAGTCTCTGATTGGCTATTCCTAATCCAATAAAATACCTTTATTTGACTAAAGCTTTTTCTGGTAGTTGATTGGCTATTTTTATAAACTGTCACTAAACTTACGTTATTGCTTCCAAGAATCGCAAGTAACATTTAAACTCTCAAACTCATTATTGCCTCAAGGTTACCTCATTGTTATCTCATTGTTAGCAACATTTAACCTATTATTCTCACAGCTCCTACATTATTAAATTGCGTAATACATTCACATATTATTACACATGGATACAATAATACAAGCATATACAATGACTGTTACATAAAGTTTTATATATTGTTACATACACATCTTGCTTTAAGGCGGCCTGTTATTGAATTTACATATCATATTATACAATTAGACTGAAATCATTTTAGTGTTAAAAATACTGCCTCAACTTTTAACTTTTTCTACTACTGTACTAAGTAGGGGAAGTATTGTATTCCACCAAAAAATTCAATACCGAGATTTCACCGGAAATATATGTTTTGAGGCTTCCTGTATCCAAGAAAAAAGCATTTTTAGAAAAAGCTCCGTGTATGTGTGTGTGTGTGTGTGTGGACGCATAACTCAAAAACTAAGAGTCGGGTAAATACCAAACTTGGTATTTAGATTCAATATCTTTCAAAGATACAACATGAAGATTCTCGAGAAAATCCCTCCATCCCAGGCTACCCTTTATATGGAACACTTTATACTTATACTGTTTCTCAAATGGGAATTCGTTATTCATTTTTTCCCTGAGCATGCAAAGAGAATGAAATGCTCTACATAGCAAGCAGCTCTTAAAAGATTTGACTATCGCTTAAAACCTAGCAATTTCCCTTGCATCTACAAGAAAATTAGCAATAACATAGTTTTTGCAAATGTTTATCTAGACTAACACGAAGCAGATGGAGAATAAACATTTGTAAAAATAGTTTCTTCAAGAGTAGAGAATCTCATGTTTAGTGTAACGCATCAGATATTTAAAACTTAATCGTTGTACCTCTTCTTACTTAATTTCAGAATATGATTATTAGTGCCGCCATTACTTTCAAAAAAGTTATTTGAGCATAAATTGTGCAGCTGTAACTAGATCCATATTTCTTCTGTAGTAAGCTTTTTCCCTGTCTCTTTTGGCTCGTCATTTACATACATTTCAGTAAGAATGAAAAGTAGTCTAAAGGGTGTTTAGAGAAAGTTCTTTATGCACTATTATTTTTATACATATGGGTTACCAAGAGAAACAGTATAATATAGTTGTATTGCAAACATAAAGAAGAGGTAAACTTTGTTTATTTAGAATTTTCAAAACATTACATAGCACGTAAGTTGCACAGAGAGAAGAAAGAGAGAAAGAGGGGCGAAGGTTTTGGAGATGCAGCTGTTGAGAGAGGGAGAGAGGGAGAGAGAGAGAGAGAGAGAGAGAGAGAGAGAGTTTGTCTGCACATTTAGCGCAATAACGCATGCAGAGCTTCGAGTTCTCTCCTAGATAGCATTAAAAACTATCAAATAACCACGAAAAATGTACCATATTTATTAAAATAAACAGCCAAACACTTCCTTCTGTCTGAATCTTGTTTGTTTTTTAAACAAACTCGCTTTAAAAAGCCTTGAAACATCATGAGCAACGTATTATCTCTTGAGAGCGTTTCCAGTGACAGGTGTACAGTTTTAGATAGAGGTATTGTACGGCGCCCCGACGCTAATCCTTGGGGGAACCAGGAGCCAATCAGCTTTGCGAGAACAGGCAGCAAATCGGCTTCAAGAGACAGTAGCAAGCACTTGATCCCTACTGTCATGTGGCCCAATTAATTTTCTGTGAGCGCCGTGGGATTAGAGCGACAAAGAGAGGAACTCGGACCTGACTACGAGTGTGTGTCTTCCAAACATAGCATCTATCTCGTTTCATGCTCGTTCAGTGATCCATCTTGTTCTACATAGATGTCTTATCTGGAGTTGCACGAGTGATATTTAGTTCCCTTTTACGTTCATTTCAAACAAAAACACTCGTTTTTTGCACAAAATTCAACACATATTTCCAATACAAAACAAAAAATTAATTAAAAAATCGTATGTGTTACATTCACATCACTTTCTATACCCTCTATCTTTATTAGTGGATGTACAAACCATTCTTCTAAAGCTTATTACTTTTTCTATTTACTTCATTTTAATCCAAATAAAATTTTGCAGAAATAGCTACATTACACACTTCGTTTTAGATACAAAGAGTACAGCGATAGTCAAATGTTTAAGAACTGGACGCTATCTGCTGGCCTTAAAATTCCATACTGTTTCCATGACATCGCACGAAACAACTGAATGTTGACGGGGCTTTAAGAGAATGACAATAAATTAACAATTCGAACGTTGAATAACAGATATATCAGAAATGGCTTATGCAACAAAAAATCTTATTTAAAATAAATCTACATTTTCTATATGGTATGTTTACGTCTGCCGCTTAAAGTTTACCAGTTATACAATATTATACAAAATTTCTTCCGAATTTAATGGATTTCTATTTGTCATTAGTATGTGTTATTTTAATCAAAATCGTTAGCCATTTTTTATAAAATCAAAACTTTCGAAAACTTTTCCATGTAAAGCACAGCTTAGAGTGGGGGAATTTTCTTGAAAATCTTTGTGTCGCATCTTTGAAAGCTACTGAACCCAAATACCAAGTTTGGTGTTTATCCGACATTACGTTTTTTTAGTTCTGCTGTTCACAGACACACACACGGATCTTTTTCTAAAAACCTTTTTTTCGGATTCATGGGGCCTCAAAACATGTATTTCTGTTAAAATATCGGTATCTAATTTTTGGCTGAAATGCAATACCTTCTCTACCTATTGTGCACGTGGTAGAGAAAGTAAACATATACATTCATATGACTTTCTCTATCCACTATCTTTTGTTTTTATATAGCCTCTACGGAGTATTCTCACAAAAACTTATTTTTCTATCTATGTTATGTTAATCGAGATAAACCTGGGCATAAATATGATAATTAGTTGTTCATTCACACAAACTGTGTGTAGGACAAGGTTTAAAGGTAGAATCAGATTGACAAATTAAATGCTGTAAACGGGATTTGAACCACCGCTCTTCTGACCTCCGTTCAGTTGCATTAACTGAGCTACCTTGGCAGCATGACAGCACAACATTAAACTCCCAGCCTCACATTTTCCCGGTAAATCACAAGAAGATCTCGAATTCATTTTGAGTTTACACGAAGTACTTAACGCCGAGATAAAACATGGTAAACAACAAAATCAGTTGGTTTTTATTAACAAGAAAAAAAATCTGATGTGTTACACTCACATGATTTTCTCTAGTCTTGTACAAACTATTTTTACAAACGCTTATTCTCCATATGCTTCATGTTAATCGAGATATCGAAATGTTAATCTTATTGCTAATTTTCTTATAGATGCAAGGGGAATATGGTAGGCTTTAAGCGATAGTCAAATATTTTAAGAGCTGGTTGCTATGTGGCGTATTCCATTCTCTTTGCAAGTCCAGGACATAAAAAAATGAATAACGACTGCCCATTTGAGAAAAAGTATAAGTATTGGAAAATTTAAGGGAATAACAAGCAATATCTCGAAAATGGTTCACTCAACAAAAAAAAATGTATATGAACTAAATTGTGTATTTTAACGCAATCTACGTTTTTGTGTAGTAAAATTGTATCTATCTCTTATGGTTTACCAGTTATGCAAAAGTCGTTCACAATGAAGAATACTTTTGGGGACATTCCCAGAAAATTTGAGATATACATTTCATTTGTAATAAAAATATCTTAAACATATGATATTTTAATCAAAATCGTTAGAGCCATTTTTGAGAAAATTAAAATTTTCGAAAAATGTTCCATGTAAAGGGTAATCTGGGGTGAGGGGATTGTTTTGAAAACCTTCCTGTCGAATCTCTGGAAGATGCTGAACCTAAATAGCAAGTTTCGTGTTTATCCGACTGTTCGTTTCTGAGTTATGCTGTTCAAAGACACATAGACACACACACGGACATGTTTCTGAAAATGATTTTTTTGGATTCAGGGGGCCTCAAAACATGTATTTCCGGTGAATTTTTGGGTGGAATACAATACTTCCCCTACTTACTATACGTAGTAGAGAAAGTAAAAAGGAGAAACAACTAAAATATGTTTTAAATTCCATTTATGCCCCGCCTATAACTACATTGACCTTATCGGCGGCCTTTCCTTTGAAACGTATTACCTATGGGAATAGCGTTAGCTCGTATTGTCTTGTCGTTGTGTTTCTTGCACTTTTGGTTTTTTTAATCATTATATCACACACACACACACACACACTCTCTTTTTCATACCTCAAGACTCTGGGAAGGATAGGGAATAAGTTTGGGTAGAGAAAAATACCCACCCCCAGCCGGGAATCGAACCCGGGGCCTCTCGCACGATAGACAGGTGCTCTACCGACTGAGCTATGGGGTCAGCCCTAAAATATTTATAGAGGTTACTTCAGTTTTATTTTATTAAAGTTAAAATTGTGGCTTTAAAGTCAAGACACTCTATGCTAGAAAAGACGTCCAATTATTTGAATTACTATCAGCGTGCATGCTGCGAATGAAGTTCCAAATGTACATACTGGAAAGGTACGTTATAATTCTGATTTCACTAAGCTGACCCAAAACTGTTGGCATACACCCCTTCCACTCATTTTTTGCCAGTCCTCTGGTAATAAACTCGCTTCAAAGTACTGACGTCAGGTGCGGACAACCGATTGGCGGCAACGACCGAATAAATCTGAAGATCCCGTATAAAATATTGTTCCGACACCACGCTTCAGGGCTGTCCAGTTGAGCTAGTTAAGAGAAGCATTATTTGTATGTAGTTTATATGGAAGATGTGGTGTTCGTTTTCGAGGATTTGCAATTCAAATTGTCAACTAGTGTTTTGGTTGTGGCCTCCTCATGCTATATCGTTTCAGTCACTGGAATTTCAGGGTGGGCTTCGGCATGAGAGTTCTGATACTTCCGTTATGAGCAGCTGAGATTGTATTAAACCCATTTTAATACTTAGGTTGTTACCACATGGAAGAGATATAATCATCTATACATCATTTATTTTTCCTTTATAAAAATAATATAAAAGTGTAAAAACATTTAAAATGTACGGTTATCAATCAATAGTAATTTATGAAAACAGGGAATGGTTCTGGTAGTACATAAAACGTTAATTTACACCTCGAGTGCTTAATTTTGAAATAGGAAAGAAATTCCTCCGGATTTGAAACCAGTGTACTATTTACGCTAATAATAATTGAAGTAATTGATACCAACTGGAATGTGTTTACTTTCCAGCTGATTACTTCCAAGAACGAATTAACGCTCTCCCCGGAGGGCAGTAAACCCTCTAGGGTCACTGAAACATGTCACAACAGTACACAGGATGTGATGCAAACTCTTTTATGTCATGGTCACCAGGAAGTGTAAAAACAGCGCTTAGAAGATTGTGTCCTTCCTGAGGTTCATTTTATTTCCCTTCTCCGAATCTGATCCGCCACTTGTAATCATAGGAAGTAGGGTTACCCTTTAAATAGGCATATTAGATATTTGCGGGAAAAAGTATGTACAAAATAATTTTTTTCGAATAAAAACTACAATATTTTGTCACAGGAAAATATATATATATATATATGTGTGTGTGTGTGTGTGTGTATTTTACATGTTTCTTTGTGTATTAAACTTCACGCTATCGTTATAATCTACTTATGTACATATAGTAGGTAGTAGTAACATTATATTCCAACAAAAATCGATATCAGATTTCACGTAAATGCAGAATTTGAGATCTTCTGTATCACAGAAGAGCATTTTTACTTTCTCTACTACGGATAGTAAGGGAGTTATTGCATTCCACCCAAAAATTCGATACTAAGATTTCACTGGAAATACATGTTTTGAGGCCCCTGAATCCAAAAAAGCGGGTTTAGAAAAAGGCCCGTGTGTGTCTATTTGTCTGGTTTTTGTGAACTGAATAACTCAAAAACGAAAAGTCTGATAAATCTAAACTTGGTATTTAAGTTCAGCATCTTTCAAAGATGCGACATGAGGGTTTTCAAGAAAATCCCCCACCCCAGACTACCCTTTACATGGAACGCTTTTCAAAAATTTTGATTTTCTCAAAAATGGTTGCAACGATTTTGATTAAAATATCATATATGTAAGATATTTTCATGACAAATGAAGTTGCATATCTGGAATTTTCTGGGAATGTCCCCAAAAGTCTCTTCTTTGTGAAATGCTTTTGCATAACTGGTAAACCGTAAGAAATAAACAGTTTTTTTTCTACAGAGAAAATGTAGGTAGGTTAAAACACACAATTTATTTCATATACATGTTTTTTGCCAGGTGAACCATTTCCGAGTTATTCCCTGTTATTTGTTTGAATTTTCCAATATTTTCTCAAATGGGAATCCGTTATTCGTTTTTTTATGTCCTGGGCATTCAAAGAGAATGAAATGCTCCACATAGCAACCAGCTCTTAAAAGATTTGACTATCGCTTAAAGTCTAGCATATTCCCCTTGCACCTACAAGAAAATTAGCAATGTCTCGATTAACGTGAAGTAAATGGAGAGTAAGTGTTTGTAAGAATAATTTATACAAGAGTAGAGAAAGTCATGTGAATGTAACACAGATTTATAAAAAAGGTTGTATGTGAATAGCATAACTCAGAAACTAAAAGTTGAATACCAAACTTAGCATCTCCAAGGATCGGCAAGAAGATTTTCAAGAATATTTCCCAAAATTGTTCGTTGCTTCTGAGTTTCTCAAAAGCGGCCTATTATTATTTCGATTAAAATGCTATACATTTAAGATATATTTGCATAATTTATATAATGTATAGTATGCATTTTCTGTAAATAGCCTGTGAAGTCCTCTTCATATTGACTTAACTTTGTGTAAATTATATATCTGATAAATCATAAGAGATAGACAAAAAAAGTTACACTTACACCTTCAAAAATGTGGAAACTTGTGTCAAATTTTTCTTTAGCACTAGTTGTTTTCAAAGTATTACTGTTACACCTGTAGGTTTTCCCAGCATTTTATGCGATTCTCCTTTTATTCCCGCATGGGTTCATTACTAAGAAAACTCACTCTCAATATGCGAATTGTTGTGTTTTGTTGTTCCTATTGCATTCGTATGCCACCAAGATCATATTGCTTGATTTGAGAATTTTTCTTCATTCAGGGATTAAAACTGAGAGACTCATTCCGGTTTCCAGTCATTCACAATGAATAATACTTTTGGAGACATTCCCAGAAAATTCAAGATATACATTTTATTTGTCATGAAAGTATCTTAAACATGATATTTTAATCAAAATCGTTGGAGCCATTTTTGAGAAAATTAAAACTTTCGAAAAATGTTCCATGTAAAGGGTAGTCTGGGATGGGGAATTTTCTTGAAAACCTTCGTATCGCATCTCTGGAAGATAGTGAACCTAAATACCAAGTTTGGTGTTTATCCGACTGTTCGTTTCTGAGTTATGCTGTTCACAGACACACAGACACACACACGGACATTTTCCAAAAATTCCTCAAAACATATATTTCCGGTGAAATCTCGGTATCGAATTTTTGGGTGGAATACAATACTTCCCCTACTTACTATACGTAGTAGAGAAAGTAAAAAGAAATTATTAATATGTTGATACTGAAAAGCTGTGAATTAGATATTACATTAATGAGTTCTCGTATTAGTTTGTCCGTATCTACTACTGTTGCTTCAATTGGTCAAACTCATAATGCTGCAGTAGTATTTAGTCGCCGAGAAACATTAACTCGAAGAAATTCAGCTGAATTCACTTTCAGCAAAAAGGAAACTTTGTAATGTATGAAGTAGTGTGCACAAGAATGCCTCCCACTTTTCGGAGTGCAGGATTTGAAGTTTATGATGAACAACAATCTTAAGAATTTTGTCCTGCATATTTTAGAAGTGCCTTGATGATACAAATGTAACCATCAAGAGCCCTAGAGAGGTCACTGTTGAGTTTCGTCGCTGTATTTTTATATTTGAATGAAAATATTACTATTATGCCAGTTTTTCTCTGCATTAGTACAAGTAACAAGTACAAGCCACTATCACTGTCAAGTTTTCAAATGTTTGGAATTGTATGTTATCAGTAAATTCTGTTTGCAGACCTGAATGCTGACTACTTGGACGTCCCATTTGGACGTTCCGGACCGGGAACGCCGGGACTTCCTGGCTCAAACGGCCAGCAGAGGGCAAAGAGAATGAGAACGTCTTTCAAGCATCATCAGCTGCGGACTATGAAGTCTTATTTCGCTATCAATCACAACCCGGACGCCAAAGATCTGAAGCAGCTGTCTCAGAAAACTGGACTTCCTAAGAGAGTACTTCAGGTGAGTTAATTCTTCTGAAATGAACCGTAAGCTGTTTGCGTTGGCGCAAATGCTCAAATCTAAATACTTTTAGAAAGTAAACCTTAAATGTTTATCATTTTGTGGGAATATAATATCAAGGCAATTCATAAACTTCAATAAACCTCGTTGAGTAATTATGAAGGATTAATATTTTTACTTTCTTTGCCAGTATCTAGTAGGTAGAGAGTGTATTGCATTCCACCCAAAAACTCTTACAGAGAGCATTCCCAACCAGACTAGCCCCTTTATCTTCTTTGCACGCAAATGTACCGACCTGCACCGAGCAAGGTGGCGCCATGGTAACTTGTGGACTCGTGTTTGGGAGTCCTGGGTTCGACTCCCGGCGTCTGCCCACTCTGACCCATGGGTTTTTCGGGTTTCCCTGGACCGACAGGCAAATGCTGGGGTGGTTCATCTTCTACCACACTCTCCTGCCCCTCATTCTTGTACCCATCATCTTCCTTATCATCTGTTTCAGGGCTGTAGGACCAGGTGACGGTGTTCGGTGTGTTGCGGCTGGCCGGTGGCTGCGCGCTCTGTAGACGTTTCTTCTATGGCGTCGTTGCAGGACTTCTTAGGTCTCCCTGGGAGTGGACCCCACTCCTGAGGGACGTTGTGGATTCGGTACTTATGGGGGGCGGCGTCGGATGCGTTCGATTGAAACGTTAGGGACCCCGTCCATACTTGCGCGTGCTCTGACCCAGTTGCGGGGGCCCCTCCGTTCGTCCGTACCTATTACTTCTTTACCTAATATTTTCATATTCATCTATTACATAAATTCTACTTATCCTATAAATTTATATGAAAATATAGAAAATAGAATAACCCTAACTCCTTTATCAAATAAGTTTTTATTGAAAATATATAATCAACCTACTAATATCCAATTTTATTGTAAACTACTTAAATGTAATATTTAATTAAAATCAAATTAATACATAATCTCTTTTTAAAATTAGTAAATTAATTTTAGTTTTGAAGCAGCTGCTGGATATTGACATTCTATAGATGTAGTATAATTTTTTATACACCTCCATTTGGATCTCAAAATTATTCATAATATTAAAATTAAAGAAGAGTTAATTTTTATCTTCCGCACTTTTTAACCATGCAGGTGATATTGAAATAATTTTAAACGACACTGGCAACTGTTACAAACAAATCAAATAGGAGCTACTGAACTGTAATTGTGTGATATCGTAAACAATCGATCAGATAATGATGCTATGTTTTCGTTGTTAAAATGAGAATTTAAAATACTATCTAACATTTATTTCTATAGATGAGGTTCTGCAAGTTGTGCTAACATAAAGAAAACATTAGAAAAGTGATAATGTTTGTATTATTCCTTTTTAACTTTCTTTCTCTCTTCCTCTCTCGTTCGTTCTCATCTTTACTTGAATGTTGTTTCCTCGCTTTATGAATACCTACATATTTTTTGGCTAAAAAAATCTCTAAAAAGTTGGGAAGACACTTTAAGTGCAAAATTTGTGAATGGAGGGGAGTGAGATTTTATGATTCATTACGGAAGGAAAACGCGGCCATTAAATTTTTACAGTTCGCCGGACTGTTATTTGTCTTGCCCACTTTTTAAAAGAGAATAATGGGCCCCAACGTCTCTTGCGTCACCGTACGATATTTTCGTAAAGTTATAGCCAAACTTTCTCCCAATTTATTATTTCTTTTTCTACATCCGCTATTAGTGAGATTTAAATCTCAGCAGCGCAAACCTCGTTTATTTCGCTTGATTAATTTATTTGACAAATAAAGGAGAAATCGTGTAAATGAAAGTGAGTGATGCGTAATTTAACTGAAATGATGAAAGCAGCCATAGAAATGTTGACCAGTAGCCGTGTTTGGTCAGAAAAGGAATTTAAGTGGTCGCCGAATACCGACAAGTCTGATGTGCAACATTCGCGTGACTTTCTCTACCCATTACAAAAATTTCAAATTATATAGTGTTTTTCTTTCATATTGTGGCCATAAACGGCGGTTTGCACTCCGGCTGTCGCAGCACGGACTCCCGCCGAAACAGTTGTAATGTCCTCGCAAATGGCTCACGTTTCCATAGTTACAATTATAATAATAATCATTTACCTTATCATAAGAGATGTTGGAAAGGTTGTCCTACTCTATCCATATACTTTTGGCATTTTCTCAGGAAATTTTCATTTACACTGGAGAGTTTAATATTCGAAATTGAGTGAATTTCTCGCCTGAAGTTTTCTTTATCATGATTCTCATTTGTTACAAACTTGCAGTGAGTCGTGGCCCACGGCAATGAAACAAAATGGAGATAATTAATAAAAGTTTTCATATTATTATTGTATCTAAACTAAAGCAAAAACAACTAACCTGCTGCATTCGAATTCTATGTTTTTAATTTTCTTTAAAAAAAATTCTTATAAAATTTATCTTTAAAATCAATGGGAAGAGAGTATCTGAGAAAAATTGATTTCTCATGGTAAATCCCAAGTTCAGTGATTTGATTTTCACCCTGTATAAGAGTATGCATATATAAAGTGATCTTTCTATTCATGTTATTCATGACACCTACATTCGTGTTTGCCTAGAAATAAGTGGAGGTTAAACAATCGCAGCTCAATGAAATTGAAGTAGAATATTTTTGTTAGCTCCACGTTTGAGCGCCAATTTGAAGTAGAATATTTTTTGGTAGTTGGAAAATGCTTCATGTTTCTCTGCCCCACGTATGGGAGCCAATTTGAAGTAGAATATTTTTGTTAGCCCCACGTTGGGCGCCAATTTGAAGTAGAATATTTTTTTGGTAGTTGGAAGATGCTTCATGTTTATCTGCCCCACATATGGGAGCCAATTTGTCGCGGTAACTCGTGTTATCTATTTCTGAGCGCCTGTTATTGCTTTACTACTTTGAATGTTGGGTTCATTGTCCTCCGGCTAGCTATTATTATTACTCAGTCGAGCATATCTCTTGAACAGGGTGTGTAAACGGAAAGAATTTGTTACTGAAACATAACACTTATAAAAGAATTTGTTTTTACACTTTTATTACCGTCACAATTAATTAATTTCACATATTGACTCTTGATACACGCCCGACTGAAACTGTTATATTTTCTAATATCACTATAATCACTTATTTACTGCACATTATTAATTCACGTATTTCACATTTATAACTAACTTTACGACGCGAGAGATTCTGTTAAACTGTGCGACTTATAACCTTTGTATGATTCTGTTGGACTGAACGACGTATTACCCGCGAATCCTTCTGTTGGACTGAACGATGTGTAATGCACGAATGTTTCTGTTGGACTGAGCGTTACCCATCTCTGGCTTTAGCTTTTTATACTCCCTCACCCCGATATGCCTAAACATTATAACAGAGCTACTATTGATTAATAAAGCGCGCCAACATTAGCGTCTATATTTATATCCAATCAAAATTACGAACACATATGCTCTAGGGAAGAAATTCCCTCCATTTCTACAGAAAAGCGCGCTAATCTGACGTCATTTGCTTGCCTCTTCTAATTAATAAACAACTCATCTCCTCGCTCATTGTTGCCCGCTCTTATTGTCAGTTTCAGTGAGGCCGTGTAAACTTATTTCCTAACAATGCTTATAATTAACAAACATCTCAAATCAATGTCATACAATAATGCTTATTTACACTACAATCACTCTGGCATTTACATTGTTGTGATATAAAATACTGCCACAAAATATAGCATGAGGAAATAACAAATAAATAAGTACATCATAGGACATTTTAACGACTGAAGTGCATCTTCTGAAAGAGCCGGAGAATTGTTGGTAACGATAAAATCTTTTTATCGACAATTCTATTTTCGAATGAAATAGAGATCGATTTAACCTCTACACCTAGGCAAGGCCTGTTGCAACTACTAAACCTCCAAGAGGAAGAAATGCGGTGAGGGAATATGATATGATGGCCGTTGCAGCGGGATCCCTAACGTTTCCAGATTCAACATCTCTACCCACCAGTTTGATGCCCCTCGTTCCTCACGGCAAAAGGTTCCATGCAAGGGAAGCAAATCCACCGCATATGCCGCACATCACCATCCACTCTGCCTGGCCTTCAACCTTGAAAAATAAACAGGAAAATGAAACGAGCAGCAATAAGGCGGCATTTGCTTACCGACCTGAGAAAACCACTATAAATCTCAAGGTCAGGGTGATCAATCCGACGGGAATTGAAGCCGGAAACTCCCGGCGGGCTTCACATGCTACCCCCTGAGCCATCCCGCTCGGAATAATAGAACTAAATGACAATTTTTTACTTTTTCTACTACTTTACTTAGTAAGAAGAGGAAGTATTGTAAGGCATCCAAAAATTTGATATGGAGATTTTAATGGAAATTATGTTTTAAGACCAACATAATCCATAAAGAGCGTTTTTTGAAAAACGATCCGGGTATGTGTGTGTGTGTGTTTGTGAAAACCTTATTTAAAAAACGAAATGTTGCATGAATACCAAACTTGGTGTTGAATTCTGCATCGTCCAAGAATGCTGCACGAAGATTTTAAGAAACTTCTCCCACCTCAAACTACCTTTATATATGAAAAAAGAATATTTTTTTAATCATTACCTCTAAGTGGATTAAAATATAAGGAGCTCAAGATTTTTGTATGAGAAATAAAATGCACATCTCGAATTTTCTACGACATTTTGAATTAACTTTATAAAGCCTATAGACCACAAAAGGCAGACAAAAGCTTACATCACAAAACTGTAGATCTCATTAAAACACAGAATTTATGCTTAAGTTGTTTTCTTGCATCACCATTTTCGAGAGAATGTTGGATTGAATTGTCAAATACTTTTCTTTACTGCACATACTAAGTAGGGGAAGTATTGCTTTCAACGCAAAAAATTCTATACCGATATTTCACCTGTAATGCACGTTTTGAGGTCCTGAATCCAAATAAAATCCTTTTGGAAACAGGTCCATGTGTGTGTGTATGTAAACAGCATAACTGAAAAACTAATAGTCGGATAAATACCAAACTTGGTATTTTAGTTCAGTATCTTTCAAGGATGAGACAAGAAGACTTTCCAGAAAATCTCCCCACGCCGGACTACCCTTTACATGGAAATTTTTTCGAAAATTTGTATTTTCTCAAAAATGCCTCTAACGATTTGGATTAAAATTTCGTATGTTTAAGATATTTTCATAGAAAATGAAATGTATATCTTGAATTTTCTGGATCATATCCAGAGCTAGGACAAATATCCTTTGGCTTACAATGTGTGCACGCTCCAAGTTTGTATCGACAGTATACAGAGGAGAAGAGGGTACTATAGATAACCTGGAACTGCAAACAGTAGGTCAGGGATAGAACAGAACATAAACACAGAGCTACCTTACGAGTAAACCAAGTGAATTGTCTGGTTCCATGTATTCAGTACGACATCATGTGTACTAGTCATATCATATAGAGGATGGGTGATCAGCCCAATGCTTGATATGGCATTGAAGAAGAAGGAAATGAAATCAAGGGATGATAAGAAAGTTTGTGGATCAAATTATTCAAGCCAGCATTCACCTAGCGACCGAGGAGAACCGCAAAAGGCTTTCAAAATTAAATTGAGTTTTATTTATGGACGCTCTTTAACTACTATGGTGCTTAGCGTCTCACTCTATATTAGGCGTGAAGGACTCGAAATTTTGCTCAGAGGCCTCTTTATCAGGCTTGAGGTACTTTTATGTGCCGTAAGTCTACGAACGAAGCCATGCTAAGTATTTTTACGCCCGAAATATCCATCACCCTCCGCTGAGTTTGAGCCCGCGACCTCGGGAACTAGAGGCTAGCATGGTAATCACTACACCATAGAGGAAAAAAAAACTTCGGTGAGGTTTGCATACGTTTCCATGGCGCCATCAGCACGGTATGTGGTAATTCACATATTAATATTCTTACAAACACCACAAATTTTAGGAATTCTTAGAACCGGGCGTGCACGTGTCTGGTATAGGTCCACTGTATCTTCCTTATACCTACAATGAAATAAGTAATAAAGCTATTTGTTTAAACGTTTATCTCGATCAACGTGATGGGAATAGAATAATAGGCTTTTGTAATCATTGTTTGTATAAGAGTGGATAGATAAAGTAATGTAACCTACATTCGTACCCCGAAAGTAAAGTAATGTTTTTCAAGAATTCTTTAACGTTTCGCCATGCAACTACGTAAGCAAGCAAGCAAACAAGCAAGCTGACCATCTTGTGGACATATACTTGAATCTCTCCTCCAACATTTCCACGTGGAATGAAATGTATAAACTGTCCGCAATATCGCATATTTACGTACTCCCCTCTACCCCAGCGTTACGGAGAGCATGAGTTCAACTTTAAAGCGAATAACAACACGCTCGGAGTGATCAAAGGCGGCACTCCAACTGCAGGTCATCCACTTCATTCTATTTCATATTTTTGGCTTTGCCTTGGGAGTCTTTAATTTTTAATATAAATAATCTGCTACGGTTTTTCCCAGTATGCAATATTACTTTCCCAACCCCTTATGTAACATAGAGAAAGTATTTAATTCAACTCAAGCGTTTTAATATAACAATTTCACCAGTTATACGTACTTTGCGGTCTCTTGTATAAATAAGAAAATTCTGGTGTTATATTCACATAACTTTCTCTCCTCTCTGTCATTTTTAAATGGGTATAAAACTATTCTTACGAAAGCAAAGGGAACAGTGATAGTCAAATGTTTAAGAACTGGACGCTATACGCTGGCCTTAAAATTCCATGCTGTTTCCATGCAATTGCAAGAAACATCTGAATGTCAACAGGACTTTATAATTCAAACCATTACTAACGGATATCTTGGAAATAGCTGATGCAACATAAATGACATTTGAAATAAATTGTGTGTTTTAAAGTGGTCTACATTATGTGTGTGGTACGTTTTCGTCTGTCGTTTAGCGTTTACCAGTTATACAAGATTATACAAAATATCTTCCGAATGAAGAGACTTTACAGGCTATTCTCAGAAAATTCAAAGCATACACTTTATTTATCATGAAAATATATTTCATAGTTGTACTTTAATAAAAATCGTTAGAGCCATTTTTGAAAAAACAAAAAATGTCGAAAAATATTCAACGTAAAGTGTGGTTGAGGGTGGGAGATTTTTACTTTCTCTACTACGTATAGTAAGTATAGTATTGTATTCCACCCAAAAATTCGATACCGAGATTTCACCGGAAATACATGTTTTGAGACCGCCTGAACACAAAAAAAAGCATTTTTGGAAACATGTCCATGTGTGTGTCTGTGTGTGTGTCTGTGAACAGCATAACCCAGAAACGAACAGTCGGATAAATACCACATTTGGTATTTAGGTTCAGTATCTTCCAGAGAAGCGATTTTAATTTTCTCAAAAATGGCTCCAACGATTTTGATTAAAATATCATATGTTTAAGATATTGTCATGAGAAATAAAATGTATATTTCGAATTTTCTGGGAATGTCTCCAAAAGTATTCTTCATTGTGAATAACTTTTGCATAACTGGTAAACCATAAGAGATAGACAAAATATTACTACACAAAAAATGTAGATCGCGTTAAAATGCGTAATTTGTGTCATATACATTTTTTGGTTGAGTGAACCATTTTCGAGATATTGCTTGTTATTCCCTTAAATTTTCCAATACTTATACTTATTCACAAATTCGTTATTCATTTTTTTTATCCTGGTAATACAAAGAGAATGGAATACTCCACATAGCAACCAGCTCTTAAAATATTTGACTATCGCTTAAAGCCTACCAATTCCCCTTGCATGTACAAGAAAATTAGCAATAAGATTAACATCTCGATTTACATGAAGCATATGGAGAATAAGCGTTTGTAAAAATAGTTTGTACAAGAGTAGATAAAGTCATGTGAGTGTAACACATCAGATTTTTTTGAAAATCTTCATGTTGCATATTTGAAAGATGCTGAACTTAATACCAAGTTTTGTATTTATACGACTTTGGGTTTTTGAGTTAATGGTGTTCACAGATACACGGACCTTTTTCTAAAAAATTTCAGGGGACCTCGAAACATGTATCTCGTATAGAATTTTTGGATGGAATGAAAAACCTGCTCTGCCTAGAAGGTACATGATAGAGAAAGTAAAAAGGAAAAATAAATCTGGCTTCATAAAATGGTGTGATGGGCGCGTGTATGAACTGCGTAATTCAAAATGGAAACGTTAAGACCTCATGTTTTATGTTTGGTTCCTTTTGCGGCTGCAAGGAGAAGATTTTCATGGAAATCCTCCTTCTAACTACCCTGTATATGGATCATTTTTAGAAAATGTTTATATTTTAAAAAATGGATCCTAGGATTGTGATTAAAATATCATACATTAAAAATATTTACATGACAAATAAAATATATATCTTGAATTTTCTATCCTGTGAAGTCCATTTCATTTGGAAGGATATTTTGTATAATATTGTGCAACTGGTAAACGTTAAGTGATAGACGAAAACATACATCATAGAAAAAAATATAGATGTTTTTAAAACACACAATTTACTTAAAATAAATTTTCTGTGGCATAAGCCGTTTCTGAGATATCCGTTAGTAATGGTTCGAATTTTTCAGCACTTGTCATTGTTTTATCATTGATTTTCAGTTGTTTCTCCGATGTCGTGGAAACAGTATAGAATTTTAAGGCCAGCGTATAGCGTCCAGTTCTTAAACATTTGACTATCGTTATTCCCTTTGTATCTATAGCGAAATGTTTAATATAACTATTACTGCAAAGGTTTATTTGGATTAAATGTAATAGATAGAAAACTAAGCTTTTGTAAGAATAGTTTGTATACCCACTAATAGAGGTAGAGAAGTTCATGTGAATGTATCTCATCAGATTTGTTTGTACCAGAAATATTTTTCGGCATTTGTTACTTCCCAAGAATATTTTCTCACATGTCGTTAAAGAATAGCCTGATTAATTCCAAATATTTCTAGTTTCGACATTGTTCACTGAAACTCTCAACAAGATTTTCCAGCCTACATGAAAGAAAGCCGTTTCAAATCATTGGCGATTTTTTCATGACGCTATGTGTTCAGAATTTGCTGCCTATTGAGCATACAGGTAACATGGCAACATTAATAATGGGATTATCGGTGCCTCTCGTGTTTGTGCTCCAGAATTTATATTTTAAAATACTTCAGTGCGAGTTTGCGTTCCCTCGTGAAAAAGAACAGTGTCTAGCTGCCTGATGGATATATATGTTTTCTCTGTGAAATATTTTTCTTATTTTCTAGCTTGCAAGAAGTAGCGGGGAGGAGCAATGGAAGGGGGGAGTGTATTTCTATTTCCGCTAATTGCCGGTGCTTGGCGGAGCCTGCGGTATCTGAAACACGCGAGCGCGATGAGAAATGGCGGACGACGGAGCTGACGAATTGCTATTCAGGAGCTCCATTGCCACTTTGCCCCAGAGAGATAGCCTACCCTCCTGCCACCTCTGTCAGATGGTTTGCTTATAGTGCTTTCGTTGCCCTGAATCCGGCCATTGCACTCTGTGGGGAAGATTTCTTTCAAATATGTAACGTGGAACTTGCTATTATAAACATATATTACAAATTTATTTTAATTTATAGAGTTAAAAATATGTGATACATTCACATGATTTTCTCTACTCTCTATCTGTATTATTGGGTATGTCAATATTCTTACTAAAGCTTAGTTTTCTATATACTACATTTTAGTCCGAATAAACCTTTAACAAACAGCTACATTACACATTTCGTTATAAATACAAAGATAACAGCGATAGGCAAATGTTTAAGAACTAAATGTTATATGCCGACTTTAAATTCCATACCGTTTCCATGCAATCACGAGAAACAACTGAAAATCGATGAGGCTAAAGAAATAACAGGTATTTGAATCTTTAATAACGTATATCTCAGAAACAGCTTATGCCACAGAAAAACCTACTGGAAGTAAATAGTCTGTTTTAAAGCGATTTACATTTTTTTGTGGTACGTTTTCGTTTATTGCTTAACATTTACCAGTTATACAAGATTATGCAAAATTCCTTGCGGATGAAGTGGACTTCATAGGCTATTTCCATAATATTCAAGATGAACATTTTATATTTCATGTAAATGTCTTTAATGTATGACATTTTAATCAAAATCTTTAGAGCCAGTTTTTAACAAATTCAAAATTTTCGAAAAATGCTCAGTGTAAAGGGTAGTTGGGGCTGAGGGGAAGTTTTTGAAAATCTTCGTGTCGCATCTTTGAAAGGTACTAAATCTAAATACCAAGTTTGGTATTTATCCGAGTTCTCGTTTTTGAGTTATGCCTTTCGCAGTTACAGACAGACCTTTTCCTAAAAATGTTTCTTTTTTATTCAGGGGGCCTCAATACATGTCTTTGCGGTGTAACCTGGGTATTGAATTTTTGGGTGAAATGCAATACCTTCTCTACCTACTATGTAGGTGGTAGAAAAAATAAAGATTAGTGACTTTAACAGGGATATGTATAAAATGGTGCAGGCCTGGAATCATTAAAATACTGGCATACACAGG
This sequence comes from Deroplatys truncata, assembly GCA_030765065.1. Classification (NCBI taxonomy): domain Eukaryota; kingdom Metazoa; phylum Arthropoda; class Insecta; order Mantodea; family Mantidae; genus Deroplatys; species Deroplatys truncata. The sequence goes on along the minus strand of CM060988.1, from coordinate 155,158,079 downwards.
AGTGGTGTTTCCAGACCTTCTATTCCTATAGTTGGTTTTTTTTAGAGTTTGTTACCATTCAAATTGCTCCTTGTGGTGTAAATGTTTATCAATCTATTTTATATTCTCACCAAATAAACTTAAGATATGATAAGGGTTATCCTAGAAAATGTCAAGAAAATAAAGTTAAAAACTGTATTTATTACTTAAAAATTTTAAAATGAAAAGGTTTTATTTTGCAAAATGTTTCTAAAGTAATTTGTCATTTTATTTGAAAATTAACTGATAATTTTGTAACAAATATTTGTTCCGAACTTAAATTTGACTTAATGGAAAAGAGAGATATGTGGCAACGATTTTTGGAAGGGCACTGCGGAACTGTGCATTGAACAAACTCAACTATACGTATGTAAGCACGAACAAGATGACTCTGTGGTAACGTTAGAGGCTCGCACTCGGGTGGTCCCGAATTGGAATCCCGTTAGGCCTGGGTTCTTTTTTTCACACTTTTTCCAGATCGGTGTACGAAAATTTCTCTCCTATCACAAATTTACTCTCTATTTTCTGTCCCCATAATTTTCTTTTATTTGTTTCACCTTGCGTGATCAGGCCGGCTGGTGTCCCCGGGTTTATGATGCCGCCGACAAGCTCGCGCCGGCGTCAAGATTGTTGTCATTCTGGAATCGTTATAGTCCTTCTTCTTGCTAGTCGCCATCTGGTTTCCCCTTCTTTCTCCCAGGTGTCGTTAACGCACAATAGGCCTACTGAGATGGCCTACGTGCGGCGCTGAGCAACAATGTCTGAAGACCCGTCCGTCTATCCTATCCTATTCTATCTTATCCTATATGTTAGCGCAGTTTTATATCACTCCTTGATTCAAAACAGAAGTACTTCTATGCTACAAGGGGTAGAACAGTCAAATGCATCAATTGTGCAAAGAAAGAGTGTATTTACACTAATCAGTGCTTGATGACAGTTCAGAAACCAACTTTGATGACATTTCCTAACTAAATACTTCCTTAAAGATGCCAATTAAATATTGATTTGTCAAGGGGAAAGTAGGCCAAAATATCCACTCTAAGGATTTTTTAATTTTATTCAGCGATCTGCATTCCCTTAAATATTACTTAGTTTACCCATCTTTTTACTCTACTACGTATAGTAAGTAGGGGAAGCATTGCAATCAACCCAAAAATTCAATACCGAGACTTCGCTGGAAATACATGTTTTGAAGTGCCCTGAATCCAAAAAAAGCATTTTTGGAAACATGTCCATGTATGTCTCTGTGTGTCTGTGAACAGCATAGCTCAAAAACAAAAATGTTGGATAAATACCAAACTTGGTATTTGAGTTTAATATCTTCTAAGGATGCGACATGAAGATTTTAAAGAAAATTCTCCATCCCATACTACCCTTTTATGGAACATTTTTCAAAACTTTGGTTTTCTCAAAAATAACTCTTTAACTATTTTGATTAAAATATCAAATGCTTGAGATTTTCATGGCAAATGAAATTTATTCTTGAATTTTCCCAAAAGTCTTCTTCATTCTGAATGACTTTCGCATAACTGGTAAACCGTAAGAGATAGAAAAATGTTACTACACAAAAAATGTAGATCTCGTTAAAACATAAAATTTATGTCATATACATTTTGTTTTGTCCAGTGAGGCAATTCTGAGATATACCTTATTATTTATTTGAATTTTCCAATACTTCGTACTTTTTCTCAAATGGTAATACATTATTCCTTTTTTTTTCTTTCTCTCGTTTTTTATGTCCTGGACATGGAAAGAGAATGGAATGCTCCACATAGCAACCAGCTCCTAAAAGATTTGACTGTCGCTTAAAGCCTACCATATTCCCCTTGCACCTACAAGAAAATTAGCAACAATATACGTTTTGTAAATGTTATTTTTATTAACATGTAGTAGGTGGAGAATAAGCGTTTGTAAAAATACCTTGTATAAAAGTAGAGAAAGTCATGCGAGTGTAACACATTAGCTTTTGTTTCCTAAAATGCTATATCGTGTTCGATATAGCATTCAGTGTTTAGCTTATATTAAAATCTGATGCATTACATTTACCTATATGATTTTCTCTACCCTCTTTCGTTTATCGGTGAGTACATAAATTAATTTTTTAATTTATATGTATATAATTAGCCGAAATTAATTATACTCTTTAGAGACCTTAGCCTGGTTTTGGCACGTTTGTAATATAGAGTCAAATTGAAAAATCCAATGTCACAGCCGGCAATTGAACACGGTTCTCCCGCTTTCCCTGCGGTTGCGCTAGCCATTGAGCTACTGTAACAGAATGCCGGTGGGACATGAATTCCCCAATTGACATAAGCTGTTTCCCAGATAGACCACTAGAGATGACAACCTACCATCGCAGGTAGTTTATTGCTAGGTGCTTAGTGTTTCCTTAAGGCTTTATTTTTAATTCTTATGTATATATATTATATAATACTTTTATACAGACCTTAGCCTGGTCTTGGCATGTTTTTAATATAGAGTCAACTGAGCTGTGGCATTGGATTTTTCAGTTGACTCTATATTAAATACAAATTATTGTTACGAAAGCTTATTTTCTATCTACTTCATTTTAAACCAAATAAACCTTTGTAGAACTACATTACACGTTTTCTTTTAGATACAAAGAGAACAGCGATAGTCAAATGTTTAACAACTGGAAGCTATATGCTGGTCTTAAAATTACATACTGTTTCCATGAAATCACGAGAAACAACTGATAGTTGACAGGACTTCAGAGAATGGCCAAGAAATGAACAACTCCAACTTTTAATAACGGATATCTTAGAAAGTGCTTATGCTACAAAAAAACTTATTTAAAATAAATTGTGTGTTTTAAAGAGATCTACATTTTTTGCGTAGTTGGTTTGCGTTATCGCTTAACGTTTACCAGTTATGCGAGATTATACAAAACTCCTTCCGAATGAAGAGGACTTCATAGGCTATTCCCAGAAAATTCAAGATATACACTTGATTTGTCATGTAAATATCTTTCATATATGATATTTTAATCAAAATCGTTACACCCATTTTATAGAAAGTCAAACATTTCAAAACATGTTCCATATAAAGGGTAGTTTGGGGTGGGGGTTTTCTTGAAAATCTTCGTATCGCATCTTTGGAAGATACTGGACCTAAATACCAAGTGTGGTATTTATTCGACTTTTAGTTTTTGAATTAAGCTGTTCGAAAACGACAGACACACACATACAAACACATTCAGACATTTTATCTAAAAATGCTTTAATTGAATTCAAGGCCTCAAAACAAGTATTTCTGGTGAAATCTCTATATCGAATACAATACCTTCTCTACCTACTAGGTACCTGATAGACAAAATAAAAACTCTATAAAGTTAACGTATTTAAAGGAAATGTGTTCATATGTTATCACGATATTAATGGTGGACTTACAGAAATAACTAGTCACTGAATGGCTACCTTTCCCACCCTGGCCACTCTGCCTTGCCTTTCCCCCTTAGGTTATCTGCTCTACCTACCGTGAAAAATTCTATTTAACGCCTTATTTATCCTGAATTTAAATAATTTGTCTCTGCTTTGAAGTGGACAGCTTAGGCAAAATTACTGAGTTAACCCTCTGAGCCTTGCCAGGATTACACAGGATAGGCTATTTAAGTTGAGACTGTACTGTATCTCCAAAACTAAGCGTTGTAGAAAGAAATGTTTTTAATAAACGTTTCTTGATATTATGGGGGAAAGTAAATGCCATTAGTCGTGTTTTGTTTGGAGGACGTTGTGATGGTCATTTTAGGGTCAATTTAATTTTCTAAATGGGAACCTACATTTTTTGTCTCACTCCTCATAAAAAACTAAACATTTGCAATAAAGCACTTTACAATTGTTCTTACAGCAACGTAAATAACAACGAAACTTGTGTGTGGCTGTGTCAATGTCTCATTGCCTCCACGCCTACTGTTATTATGCTGCGCTGTCTTGAATGGTTCAGTTATTTATTGGGCCATGCTACCATCTTTTTATTAAATTTTTAGAAGCAATTATTGTTTTTCAAAATAACGCACCAAACGGACCCAGAAAATTATTTAAAGGCTGTTTTTATCATCCTAAAATTGTATTTATCTATCTTCAATTGTTTCTGAGAAAACGGGTCATTTATGATGCCATTCATAGAGAAAAGCTATTCCAAGCAAAAGTGCAGAACACCAGAACACCAACCACTTGTCTTGAGAACACAGAAGCTTAACACAATTACCAACTTTCAGAGAAAAACTTCCCCTAAAAGTTGAGTTAAAATTTACCATCTAATCCATAGTGTGTAGGAATCATGATATCTTTTCCCTATGAAGTGCTGCAAAATTTTAGGAACAGAATGGTAAAACAGTACCATTTTAAAAAATATATTTAAAACATATTGCCTAGAGTATTAACACATATATCAAATTAAAGAGTATATTCCAATTAATAATACAAGAGCACAATTTTCACAATTTAGTCTCCCCTCGGGGTCCTTAAACGTCCCAAGTGCCTATCAATACCACCTTTTTAGTGCGGATAAAGCGGGTTCTGTGAATTCGTACAAAGGCAAATGTTCCCTCCCGCTTAGCATAGACTCGGATCTGAGTAATGTTCAGGTTGATGAGATGACGTTACAGACAGACCGGTGCTTCATTACGAATGACGGCGGAGAGATCCGAATTACGCCGGATAAATGAGATTTATGGACGCTTTTAACTGCTTTGATCCTTAGCGTCCCATTCTATATTGGGCGTGAAAGACCGGAAATTTTGCTCAGAGGGCTCTTTATCAGGCTTGAGGTTCTCTTACGTGCCGTAAATCTACGACACGCGACCACTAGAAGTCATGGTAAGGACTTTTAAGTCCGACCGCCACCTTGGAACTAGAAGCTGAATACGTCTGCCGAATGACAGCGAAGAGTCAAACAGGCATTAAGTCCAAATATTGTTTAAAATAAATGGCAGTATTTAATATGTTGTTTCTCTAAAACACTTTCTTAACGCAATCTTTACCCATTCTTATCTCCATCAGTCTACATGCAAACACTGTCACTCCATTCTCACAGTTCAGCATATAGTTGCAGAGTGCCCTATCTACGATGTTCATCGTAGAAGCGATAGTCAAATGTTTAACTAATGGACGTTATATACTGGGCTTAAAGTTCCACTCTCTTTCCATGGTATCGCGAGAAACAACTGAATGTGACATTTTAAAGGAATGGCTAAGTATTGCACAATTCGAACCATTAATGACGGATAGCTAGGAAATGGATAATGACACACAAAAGTTATTTTGAATAAATTATGTGTTTCAAAAACATCTAAATTCTCTGTGTAGTACGTTTTCACCTGCCGACTAACGTTTACCAGTTACACAAGATTATACAAAATTCCTTCCGAATGAACAGGACTTCAAAGCTATTCCAAGAAAATTTAAGATACACATTTTATTTGGCACGTAATTGTCTTTAATGTGTGGTATTTTAATAAAAATGGTTAGTCATTTCTTAGAAAACAAATATTTCGAAAATGTTCCATGTAAAGTAGTTTGGAGTAGGAGAATTTTCGTGAAAATTTTCGTCTCATGTCTTTGGAAGGTACTAAACTCAAGTACCAAGTTTGGTATTAGTGCGACTTTTCGTTCTGAGTTATGCTGTTTACAGATACACAAGAGAACAGCGATAGTCAAATGTTTTAAGAGCCGTTCTATGTGGAGCATTCCATTGTCTTGATATGTCCAGGACATAAAAAAAATGAATAACGAATTCCTATTTGAGAAAACATATAAGTATTGGAAAATTGAAACAAATAACAAGGGATATCTCAGAAATGGTTCAATTCCAAAAACTATATTTATATGACATACATTGTGAGTTTTAACGAGCTCTACTTTTTTGTGCAGTAAAATTTTGTCTTATCTTTTACGGTTTGCCAGTTGTGCAAAAGCCATCCAGAAAGAAGAAGACTTTTGAGAACATTCCCAGAAAATTAAATATATACATTTTTTGTCGTTAAAGTATCTTAAATATATGATATTTTAATCAAAATCGTTCCAGCCATTCTTAAAGAACAGAACATTTTCGAAAAACGTTCTATGTAAACTGTAGTCTAGGGTGGATGGATTTTCTTGAAAATCTTTGTGTCGCATCTTTGAAAGATGCTGAACCTAAATACCAAGTTTGGTATTTATCCCACTTTTCGTTTTTGAACTATGCTGTTCACAGACACACACACGGACCTTATTTTGAAAGTGCTTTTTTTGGATCCAGAGGGCCCCAATACATGTATTCCTGTGAAATCTAGGTATCGAATTTTTAGGTGGAATGCTTATTTTCTCTCTGAGAATTTCTGCAAAGTTAAGGCTGTAAGAATATTCATTTTGGAATTCCTACAAAGCCAACATTTTTACTTTCTCTACTACGTACAGTAAGCAGGGGAAGTATTGTATTCCACCCAAAAATTCGATACCGAGATTTCACCGGAAATACATGTTTTGAGACACCCTGAATCCAAAAAAAGCATTTTTGGAAACACGTCCATGTGTGTGTGTCTGTGTGTGTGTGTGTCTGTCTGTCTGTGTGTCTGTCTGTCTGTGTGTCTGTCTGTCTGTGTGTCTGTCTGTCTGTCTGTCTGTGAACAGCATAACTCAGAAACGAACAGTCGGATAAACACCAAACTTGGTATTTAGGTTCAGTATCTTCCAGAGATGCGACACGAAGGTTTTCAAGAAAATCCCCCCACCCCAGATTACCCTTTACATGGAACATTTTTCGAAAAGTTTAATTTTCTCAAAAATGGCTCTAACGATTTTGATTAACATATCATATGTTTAAGATATTTTCATGACAAATAAAATGTATATCTTGAATTTTCTGGGAATGTCTCCAAAAGTATTCTCCATTGTCAACGACTTTTGCATAACTGGTAAACCATAAGAGATAGACAAACTTTTACTACACAAAAAATGTAGATCGCGTTAAAATACACAATTTATGACATATACATTTTTTGTTAGGTGAACCATTTTCGAGATATTGCTTGTTATTCCCTTAAATTTTTCAATACTTATTTTCTAAAATGGGAATTCGTTATTCATTTTTAATTTCTCTACTACGTATAGTAAGTAGGGGAAGTATTGTATTCCACCCAAAAATTCGATACCGAGATTTCACCGGAAATGCATGTTTTGAGACCCCCTGAATCGAAAAAAGCGTTTTTGGAAACATGTCCGTGTGTGTGTCTGTGTGTCTGTGAACAGCATAACTCAAAAACGAACAGTCGGATAAACACCAAACTTGGTATTTAGGTTCAATATCTTCCAGAGATGCGACATGAAGGTTTTCAAGAAAATCCCCCTACCCCAGGCTACCCTTTACATGGAACATTTTTCGAAAATTTTAATTTTCTCAAAAATGGCTCTAACGATTTTGATTAAAATATCATATATTTAAGATATTGTCATGGGAAATGAAATGTATATCTCAAATTTTCTGGGAATGTCTCCAAAAGTATTCTTCATTGTGAACGACTTTTGCATAACTGGTAAACCATAACAGATAGGCACAATTTTACTACACCAAAAATGTAGACCGCGTTAAAATACACAATTTATGTCAAAAAATTTTATGTTGAGTGAACCATTTTCGAGTTATTGCTTGTTATTCCCTTAAATTTTTCAATACTTATTTTCTCAAATGGGAATTCGTTATTCATTTTGTCTTGTATATGCAAAGAGTATTAATCTGTGGCAAAGTGAATGGTGCTGCACCTAGCAACCAGCTATTAAGAGATATGTATGTGCTTAAAGGCTACTGTATTTCTATATTGCCCTTGTAAATATATATTCCCCTTACATCTACAAGAAACTTAGCAATAAGATAGAGTCTGCAAATGTTTATCTCGATTAACATTAAGCATATGGAGAATAAGCGTTTGTAAAAATAGTTTGTACAAGAGTAGAGAAAGTCATGTGAGTGTAACACATCACATTTTTTTTGTTGATTCCATTTATGCCTCGCCTTTAACTACATTAGTCTTATCGCCGGCCTTTCTTTTGGAACTTATTGCCTATTGGTAATGATGTTAACTCGTGTAACTCTTGTCATTGGGTTTCTTGCACTTTGGTCTTTTAGTCATTGGATCATACGCACATTCATCATTTTGCGGCACCTCTTAGGACATATTTGGGCCTGAGTAATATTAATACAGGTTGGTGATATTTTGTTTCTCTTTCTTAACGTAATTTTTTGATACCCTTACATGAGCATTCATTCATCGCCTCTTGCACAATTTTTCCTTTATTTATGTCTTTTGTGTAGTAAGATTTTTTTATCTCTTAGGGTGTTTGGGGACATTCCCAAAAATTTCAATATATATATATATATATATATATATATATTTCATTTGCCGTAAAAATATCTTAAATATATGATATTTTAATAAAAATCGTTAGCCATTTTCGAGAAAATCAAAATTTTCGAAAATATTCCATGTAAAGGGTAGTCCAGTGTGGTAGGATTTTCTTGAAAATCTTTGTGTCGCATTCTTGGAAAATAGTAAACTCAAGTACCAAGTTTGGTATTTATCCGACTTTTCGGTTTTGAGTTATGCTGTTCACAGACAGACAGACACACACACATGGACATGTTTCCAAAAGTATTTCATTTGGTTTCAGGGCACCTCAAAACATGTATTTCTGTGAAATCTCGGTTTGATTTTTGGGTGGAAGGCAATACTTCCCCTATTTTGCCACACATAGTAGAGAAACTAATATTAAAAACGTAACACATTTATTTTAAACAATGTGTTGGCTATGGACATAATACCTTAAATGTTCGACAATTTTCAAGAATCAACAAATATAACATGTTTAACCACACGAGCTAAGCGGGGATGGTGAAGTTTGTCTCTGTATGAATTCATTATTAATATTCTTACAGCATAACTTTATAGAAATTACAGAATTCGCTAGCCTATTGTCTAAGGAGATATAAAACTGTAAGGGCTGCAAATGTCTGAAGCAAGAAATCTCTCAAAGTACTGTCGGAAGTATCTTAAAGATCCAAATGGTTTTGGCAAGTTTTGTAATCACTGGACCTCGTAAGGTTATTATCAGTGCCGGTATCTCTGTTCACCGTGGAGAGTCTGCGAATCAGAGCATTTTCTAACAGTTCATTCCATGCCTTATGCCTGGTTACTGTGCTTTGCACTCTGACAGTTATGCGCCGCATGAGATAATGTGATAAAGTTTCGATTAAATATTAAATAATCTTCTATTAACGCATTAATTCAGGTAATCCCCATGTAGGTATGTAAAACAGAGGAACTATTGCATACTATATAATATTTGGATTACAAAATTGCACCGGAAATTGAAGTTTTTTTCTTTATCTTGTTTGCAACACGCTTTGGGCATCAAATTCAAGTAGGTTGTATTGAAGGAGTTATATTATAGTTCAACTGTTGGGGAGCTGAACACTTGAAGTAGTTGCAACCGCACGTATAGTAACCGGTAGCCTTTAAAAAAAAATTAAAAAAATATTAACCTTGTATTTTACTGTTTCTTTAAATATTGTATATTTATGTTTGCCTCGGCTGCGTCAGTATTATTGTTAGAAACACGTTTCTCTTAGCAGGGTTGTGATGCGACTAAGAATGTAGGCTTACACAAATTATAATTTTACTTCAGTTCTTTTATTAATGCTTGACACGATTTAAATAACACTTCACTGATATAGTGAGCTGTGAGATTCTTTAATTAATACTTGCACTTTTTAATACGTAAACTATTTTCGTCTCGCAAGAATACGTATTATACTTCTCGAGGACACTTTTTTGCGTTCGGTTAGGAACACTGTTTTCAGGCAACTAAGCTCTAAATTTGTAAAATTTTCTCCTTTTCAGTTTCTAATTGGCTAATACTACTCCAATAGAATACCTTCATTTAACTAAAGCTTTTTCTGGTTGTTGATTGGCTATTTTATAAACTGTCACTAAAATTACATTATTGCTTCCAAGAATCAGAAGTAGTATTGTTAAATTCTCAAACTCATTATTGCCTGAAGGTTACCTCATTGTTACCTCATTGTTAGCAACTTTTGACTTATTTCTCACAGTTCCTACATTATTAAATTACGTAATACATTCACATAACATAATTGAACACGTATACAATAATATAAGCATATGCAATGACTGTTATATACATTTTACAAATTATTACATACATATATTGCTTCAAGGTGGGCTGCTATTGAATTTATATATTATATAATTAAACTGAAATCATTTAAGTGTTAAAAATACTGCCTCAAAATGCATTCGACATGGACATTTTCAGAAGACATTCAGTACACGCGTAAGTATGTCAAACTGAAAACGCTAAAAAATCGGATGTGTTGCACTCACATGACTTTTTCTACTCTTGTACAAACTATTTTTGCAAACGCTTATTCGCCACATATACCACTGCTTTTGCACGCCCAGGACAAAAAACACGAATAACGAATTCCCATTTAAAGAAAAAGTACAAGTATTGGAAAATTCAAACAAATAACCAGGAATATCTCGGAACTGGTTCACTGTACAAAAAAATCTATAGGTCATAAGTTGTGTGCTTTAACGAGACCTACATTTTTGTATACAAAAATTTTATCTATCTCTTACGGTTTACCAGTTATACAAAAGCCATTCAGAATGATGAGGAGTTTTGGGGACATTCCCAGAAAATCCAAGATATACATTTCATTTGTCATGAAAATATCTTAAACATATGATATTTTAATCAAATCGTTAAAAGCCATTTTTAAGAAAATCAAAATTTTTGAAAAATGTTCCATGTGAAGGGTAGTCTGGTGAGGGGGGATTTTCTTGAACATCTTTGTGTCGCATCTTTGAAAGATACTAAACCTAAATACCAAGTTTGGCATTTATCCGAGTTTTCGTTTTTGAGTTATGCTGTTCATAGACACACACAAACACACGGATCTTTTCTAAACATTCAATTTTTTTATTCAGAGGGCCTCAAAACATGTATTTCTGGTGAAATCTCGGTATCGAACTTTTAAGATAGAAAGGTAGAATCAGACAGAAAAATTCAAATCCCATAATCGACCGAGTTGGCGCTGCCGTAACATATGCGACTCGCATTCGGGTGTCCCAGGTTCGATCCCCGGCGATCGCCTACTCTTAACTTTTTTTTGTGGTTTTCCCGAGGTCGGTAGGTATATGCTGGAGTGATTTCATCTCTACTATGGTTTTCTTTCCATCATCTCCCTTTCATTCCATTTCCTTCTCATCTTTCAGTGTGCTTCTAGTTTTCGAGGCGGATGGCGGTGCCGGACAGATGGCATGGATGCATGCTTAAAGGAAAAAGTATTCTCCGTGTGACAGCGTTCATCGCCCTCTCTCGGCGGCTTCAACAGTGCGACAGGTCTGCAATTTTGGAAATGTTAGGGACTTTTACGCTTCTCTGTTGGCTGTTTGGCCCTACAGGCTAATTAGACTCCTGTGGTTCCTTCACCTCATCCCTTCCTCCTGAGGGCCGGTAGCCGCAATTGATCTCAGCGCGCCCTACCGGGATTTGAACCACGGATCTTCGGTTTACGTGCTGCAATTCTAACTAGCTGAAATATCACGGCAACATCCTGGCGCGGCATTTTTTACTTTCTCTACTACATACAATAAGTAGGGGAAGTATTGCATTCCACCCAAAAATTCGATCTCGATATTTCACCGGAAATGCACGTTTTGAGCCACCTTGTATCCAAATAAAGCATTTCTAAAAGCATGTCCGTCGGTCTTTTCCGTGTGTGAACAACATAACTCGAAACGAAAGGTCAGATAAATACTAAAATTGGCATTTGAGTTTAGTATCTTCCAAGGATGCCACACGAAGATTTTCAAGAAAATACCCCCACCCCAATCTACCCTTTATTTGAAACATTTTTCGAAAGTTTCGATTTTCTAAAAATGACTTAACAATTTTTATTAAAACAGTGTATATGAAAGATATTTAGGTGACAGTAAGATTTATATCTTGAATTTTCTGGATATAGCCTAGGAAGTCCTCTTCATTCAGAAGGCATTTTGAATAAACTATATAACTTGTAAACGTTAAGCGATAGAGAAACATACCACGCAAAAAATGTAGAGCTCTTTAAAACACCGTTATTAAACGTTAGAATTGTTCAATACTTGGCATTCTTTTGAAGTTTCATGTTTTTAGTTGTTTCCCGTGATGTCATAGAAACATTATGAAATTTTAAGGCCAATGTAGTGTCGAGTTTTTAAGCATTTGACTATCTCTGTTCTATTTGTATTTATAACGAAATGTGTAATGTAGGTACATAGGTTTATTTGGATTAAATATAATAGTTAGAAAAATAAACTTTAGTAAGAATAGTTTGTATATCCTTTAATAAAGATAGAGGGTAGAGAAAGTCATGTGACTGTATCACATCAGATTTTTTACCTGTAAACCACAAGGCGATCCCAAATTCATTTTAAGATAACATTCCCTAATGGTCTTACAATTTCCTAAGTACTTTAAGCCTCGGGCTCCATAGTTAACCACTCTTAGGCCAATCAGTGTTAAATAATTGTTCTTCCTTATATACCGTGTATAGGCTAACGTTGGAAAGGTAGAATCAGAAAATGATTTCGTTTTTTCGCACGGCGTCCCGGTAATGTTGGTTGTTTGTTACAGAGATTTCAGGGATGGTAAAAATGTTAATCAGTTACGAACTGAGGGTCTGTACATACATGTATGCATAAAGTGCAGATGTATTACAGATTTAAAACTCTGCAAAAGGGAGCGAGTTCGAACTAGGAACCTCTTCGTTAGAAACCTGGTGCCCTAGCCACTCGTACACAAAGCACAGCTGCTGGTATGTAGGCCAAAGTATCTAGGTAAGAGGTAATTTTCAGATGTCTGATTCATGACGGAGATTATTGTTATTATTTTTCTTATTATTATTGTTGTATTACGGGACATTACTTTAATATCATATTATAAACATTGTAGTGTATACAATTAATAATACGATACAGCAATGCAAGCGATGCACCTAAAGGGTAGTTTGGAGGGGGGGATTATTTGAAAATCTTCGGATTGCATTTAAAAATGTTGAACTTGCATAACAAGTTAGGTATTCATCCGACATTTCGTTTCAGTTATGCTGTTCAGACGCGTGAGGTGGTACTCGGGGGATCTCAAAACATTTCCGTTAGAATCTCTGTATCGAATTTTTGGGTCGAATACAATAGCAACTGTATATACATGGGACGGGGTAGAAAGAAAACAGTTGTTTATTATTATTATTATTATTATTATTATTCACGGGATCTCAAAACATATTTTCTGGGAAGTGTTGATATCGAAGTTTTGTATGGATTCAAATACTTTACCTACTAGTTACATGGTACGGAAAGTAAAACTGTTCTCTTTTAATTCAGAAGGCCTTAAATCGTGAAGTCTTGAGAAATATCTACGTCGAATTTTTGGTTGGAATGTAATACTCTATAAGTAACGTAACAGAGAAGGTAAAATGCTTTCTCCTTATGCAGGCCATGTCAAAACATACTTCCTGTGAAATCTCGACATCGAATTTTTAGATGAAATGAAAAGCTTCCGCTACCTACTAGTTACATGCCACAGAAAGTAAAAATGTTACTCTTTTAATTCACAGTGTATTAAAACTTTAATTTTTTAGAAATCTCTATGTCGAATTTTTTTTGGTTGGAATGCAAATTTTCGCTACCATGCTAGTTTGGCGGTAGAGAAAGAAAAACGCTACTGTTTTTACTTTCTCTACTACGTACAGTAAGTAGGGGAAGTATTGTATTCCACCCAAAAATTCGATACCGAGATTTCACCAGAAATATATGTTTTGAGACCCCCTGAATCCAAAAAAGTATTTTTGGAAACATGTCCGTGTGTGTGTGTCTGCGTGTCTGTGTGTCTGTGAACAGCATAACTCAGAAACGAACAATCGGATAAACACCAAACTTGGTATTTAGGTTCAGTATCTTCCAAGGATGCGACACGAAGGTTTTCAAGAAAATCCCCCCACCCCAGAATACCCTTTACATGGAAGATTTTTCGAAAATTTTAATTTTCTCAAAAATGGCTCTAACGATTTTGATTAAAATATCATATGTTTAAGATATTTTCATGACAAATAAAATGTATATCTTGAATTTTTTGGGAATGTCTCCAAAAGTATACTGCATTGTGAACGACTTTTGCATAACTGGTAAACCATAACAGATAGACAAAATGTTACTACACAAAAAATGTAGATCGCAATAAAATACACAATTTATGTCATATACATTTTTTTTTGTTGAGTGAACCATTTTCGAGATATTGCTCGTTATTCCCTTAAATTTTTTAATACTTATTTTCTCAAATGGGAATTCGTTATTCATTTTTACTTTCTCTACTACGTATAGTAAGTAGGGGAAGTATTGCATTCCACCCAAAAATTCGATACCGAGATTTCACCGGAAATACATGTTTTGAGACCTCCTGAATCAAAAAAAAGCATTTTTGGAAACATGTCCGTGTGTGTGTCTGTGTGTGTGTGTGTGTGTGTGTGTGTATCTGTGTGTGTCTGTGAACAGCATAACTCAAAAACGAACAATCGGATAAGCACCAAACTTGGTATTTAGGTTCAGTATCTTCCAGAGAAGCGACACGAAGGTTCTCAAGAAAATCCCCCCACCCCAGACTATCCTTTACATGGAACATTTTTCGAAAATTTTAATTTTCTCAAAAACGGCTCTAACGATTTTGATTAAAATATCATATGTTTAAGATATTGTCATGATAATTAAAATGTATATCTCGAATTTCCTGGAAATGTCTCCAAAAGTATTCTTCATTGTGAACGACTTTTGTATAACTGGTAAACCATAAGAGATAGACAAAATTTTACTACACAAAAAATGTAGATCGCGTTAAAATACACAACTTATGTCATATACATTTCTTTTGTTGAGTGAACCGTTTTCGAGATATTGCTTGTTATTTCCTTAAATTTTCCAATACTTATACTTTTTCTCAAATGCGTTATTCATTTTTTTGTCCTGGACATGCAAAGAGAATGGAATGCGCCACATAGCAACCAGCGTTAAAATATTTGACTATCACTTAAAAGCTATCATATTTCCCTTGCATCTACAAGAAAATTACCAATAAGATTGACATCTCGATATCTCGATTAACATGAAGCATATGGAGAATAGGCGTTTGTAAAATTAGATTGTACAAGAGTAGAGAAAGTCATGTGAGTGTAACACATCAGATTTTTTATCCAGGGGGCTCCAAAACATTTATTTTCTGTGAAATCTCGTCATCAAAGTTTTAGTTGGAATGCAATACATCCTCTATCTGCTAGTTTACATGGTAGGGAAAGTGACAAGTCTGCTTTTTTACGTTCTCTATTACGTATAGTACGTGGGGGAAGTATTCCATTCCACCCAAATATTCGATATCGAGAAGAACATAACTCAAAAACGAAAATTCGGATGAACACCAAACTTGGTATTTAGGTTCAGTATCTTTCAAATGGAACACTTTTCGATAATTTTGATTTTCTCAAAGATGGTCTAATGATTTTGATTAAAATATCATATGTTTAAGATACTTTCATGGCAAATGAAATGTAAATATTGAATTTTCTGGGAATGTCCCCAAAAGTCATCTTCATTATGAATGAATTTTGCGTAACTGGTAAACCGTAAGAGATAGACAAAATTTACTACACAAAAAATGTAGATCTCGTTAAAACACACAAATTAGGTCCTATACATTTTTTCGGTGGAGTGAACAGTTTCCGGGATATTCCTTGTTATTTGTTTGAATTTCTCCATACTAATTTTTCTCAAATGGGAGTTCGTTATTAGTTTTTTTTATTTCCTGGACATACAAAGAGAATGGAATGCTCCACAGAGCAACCAGCTCTTAAACCATTTGACTATCGCTTGTACCTTGTACCTACAAGAGCATTAGCAATAAGATAGTTTCTGCAAATTTTTATATCGATTAACATGAAGTAGATGGAGAATAAGCGTCTGTGAAAATAGTTTGTACAAGAGTAGAGAAAGCCACGTGAGTGTAACACATCAGATTTTTATTAATGGGGTTCCAAAACATGTATTTCCCGTAAAATCTGGGTATCGAATTTTTAGATGGAATACAGTGCTTTATCAGTCTGCTAGTTACTTAGTAGAGAAAATAATGTTTGTTTTTTCACACGGCACCAAAACGTGTATTTTGTACGAATGCAATACATTCTCTACCTGTGCATAGTAGACAAAGTAAGATATTATTTTTCATCAGGGGTCCCAAAACAAGTAATTCCTGGAAATCTAAGCATAGAATTTTTGGTTGGAATACAGTATATGCTCCACCTACTGGTTACTTTGGTAAAGCAAATAAAAACGGAACAGCAGCACCAGTGCGCCTTGTCTACATTTGGGCTTGCCTCCATTTGTTTATACATATTTTTCTCAAGAGGGGATTTTCTCCTTGCCATGTCCTGTCGCGCCCTGACAGTAGTGCGCGCGCACCTTTCCTTGTACTTATTCTACATGTAAAGCCTGAAAATAAATCTCGCGTACAAGAGTGCAGAAGCGGTTCGCAAAGAACGCGTTTGTAATTTGGCTCGAGGCCTTGTCGGTGCAACCGCGGACAACACTAAATCACGGCCGAACAATGGCCGGTGTCTGTCTCGAATGTGATCGCCAGTACACAGTGGCGAAGACAGCCAATGTTGTATAGCTACGCAATCTTGGCAGTTGTATGTACATACGCGTCGACTGGAATGGTTGCCTTGTGAACCGACCGAATTTCCATGCTCGGCGTCAAGGGGAGGAATGATTTAAACTACCTCGTCGTTCACTTTGGCAGACCTTTGCTTTTCTGCAACTCAGAGCAACAGCCGCCTAAGAACTTTCACCTTACTGGCGCATTAACATGAGAACGGTTGATAAAAATCAACAAGCACGGACAACCGAAGCACTCGCCTGTCAACGTGAATCTGTTCTTGCATTTTGCACACAATGGAAATGCTTTTGACTGCGAATAATACTTTGATCAGAAATATAGGCTCCCATTTTTTAAAGTTTCTTTGAGCAATATAAATGGTACTTGTAAATATAAGACTACAAAATTGCATAGCGAAACTGTAATATATGCAGCGAAATTGTTTTTCCACGATCTCATCTAAATGTCGACTTCTTGGTGACCAAAAACGGAAGAGAAATATTAACAACTCTGCTTCTAAATGACTTACAGCAAAAAATAAATTGAGTTTTATTTATAGATGCTCATTAATAATGTGGTTCTTAGCGCCCCAAACTATATTGGGCGTAAAAGACCGAACATTTTGCTCAGAGGCCTCTTTATCAGGCTTGAGGTTGTTTTACGTGCCGTAAATCTACGACATTGGACCACTGGTTTCACTTCCCTTCCGAAGGAAATCATACTAAGGATTTTTAGCCCGAGAAAAATCCATCGCCCTCCGCCGGGTTTGAACCTGCGACCTGGGTACTAGATTCTAGCATGGTACCCCTAGACCACGGCCTTTTACAGCAATCTAACCTTAATGAATAATATACTAATTACCTTATAAACAAGATCTTAACATAGAATATTGTGACGCAGCGTCCATGGCCTAAGCTTATCGGGAAGTCGGCGTCGGGCGGTCGGAGTAAACAACAATAACTGCCTCTTGCCAGTATAAACACCGAGGGCGCTATTGTGAGATAACTAGAACCTTCTGGAAGTTTTTTCTCGACGTCCTCCAGAAAGTGTGCCGAAAACATTCTAGAACGTTCGAGAACATTGTAGAAAGATTGCACTGACTATATAAGCGAGCGTTCTCGCAAGACCAGAGTAGTCGAGTCAGTGAGAGTCGATTGTGAGTTGAGTTGCGATTCTCTCAAGTGCGATTCTCCGAGCGAGTGTTAACTGCGGAGCGACGGGTTGTGGAGGTCTTGTGTTCGACTTCCGAGTGACGACCACTATCCGACGTACACCTCAAAGGAGGTGAAGGGACAGAGAATTGAACTAGTTCATCTTAGTGAAGTGTTAATAAAAATTAGTGAACTCCTAGTGAAGTTGAACTAGATAAAATAAAAGTGAAGGTGAAAACTGGGAGAGCTGACAGTTAAAAACTGGACAAAGTCACAATATTGAGGCCATAACGTAGAAGGCTTGTATTGCTTCCCTATTTCGTGAAATAAACCAACAAGACATTTTCCGAATACATTTGCGAATTCAACGTACATTCTGTATTTTAAAATGCGTGTACGCTCCTTTGTACAATCTTATGGGTTTTTTCATTAACAAATCGCTAACTACACTAGCAGCACACGTTATGTATCTTATACCTTTTGCATTTAAATTCACAATATAAACAATGCAATCGAAATAAACAACATTGTTGCTATACACATATTTTCAATCATTCCAAAGACCGTTACCCTTGTCAATAATTCCAAAGCACCTCATTGAAATAGTTCCAGAGAATTACAATAAAAATAAATAAAATGCGACAATTTAGTTCCGGTCGTAGAAGAAATAGTATACACACCACGTGATCGAGACAGATTTTACCTTGAGTACATTTGTATCCCCCGTGCTGCAATTATGTTCCTCGTGGAAAATCATCTGTTCGTCTCCCTTAATGTATAATATACTATTACATTTATAATATTTATCTATTATATTCAACGAAATGCATGTTATGACACCCACTGAATAAGATTTTTAGAAAAACATCCGTATGTGTGTATGTGAATATTGGACTAGCAAACTCTATTTGAGTTCAGTATCTTCCAAGGATGCGACACAAAGATTTTCAAGAAAATCCCCACAGAAAACTACTCTTTACATGAAAATTTATTTTTACTTTCTCTACACGTCCGTAAGTGTGTGTGTGTGTGTGTGTGTGTGTGTGTGTGTGTGTGTGTGTGTGTGGTGTGTGTCTGTGTCCGTGAACAGCATAACTCAGAAACGAACAGTCCGATAAACACCAAACTTGGTATTTAGGTTCAGTATCTTCCAGAGATGCGACACGAAGGTTTTCAAGAAAATCCCCCCACCCCAGATTACCCTTTATATGGGACATTTTTCGAAAATTTTAATTTTCTCAAAAATGGCTCTAATGATTTGGATTAAAATACCACATGTTTAAGATATTGTCTAAACAAATGAAATGTATGCTATCTTTAATTCTCTTTGAAGTATCTAGTCTTTCATTCGAAAGAAATGTATAATTTTGTGTAACGGGTAAACCATAACAAATAGACAAAGCCTACTACCCAAAAAATGCAGACCTCTTTAAGACACACCCTTAATTGAAAGTAACTTTTTCTCTGACATCAGCCATTTCCGAGATATCCGTTATTGTTGATTTGAACGTTTCAACACTTCATTTTTTGAAAGTGCTGTCGCTATTCAGTTCTTTCTAGCAATATCGTGGAACGATTAAGGAATTTCAAGCTCAGCATACACTGACTAACGTTTAGACATTTCACTATCGTCTCGGTTACTCTCTACCCGTTTATCTAAAACTAAATGTGTAATGTACCTTTTCTGGAAAACGTTATTTGGATTAACGTGAAATAGTAAAATAAAATTTTGTAATGACACTGTAGAATCTACATCAAATAAACGATAATGGGTAGGGAAATCATGTGAATGTAAGACATTATCGTACACAGGAAATTCCTCATTAAGACACTCTGCCTAGGTTATTCAATTGATTATGCTCAATATGGGCCCTAAGCTTAAATCTCACAATGTATTAATTTTGATTTTGAAAAAGTGTTTATTGCGAATTTGTGGTTTAAAATTTTTTTATACTCTTGGAGTTTTATCAGGAGCGTAGCCACATATTGGGTATATAACTATTGGACAATTCAACTGAGTTTTATTTATGGACGCTCTTTAACTGCTGTGGTCCTTAGCGTCCCATTCTATATTGGGCGTGAGAGACCGATAATTTTGCTCACAGGCCTCTATCAGGCTTGAGGTTCTTTTACGTGCTGTAAATTTAGGACACGGGACCACCGGCTTTACTTCCCTTCCGAAGGAAGCCATGTTAAGGATTTTTACACCCGAAAATCACTACATCACGGAGGACGATATAACTATTGGACGATCGCCTTTATTCTCGACCTTGCTGTTGATGATGACATGTTGGATAACTTGGTTTTTGCTACATTCAGAGCCGCCAACCTAATTTACATAACTACTTTTCTACGTTTATAACATAGCTCATCCCTAATGGGACTAAGATGACTTGAATTGATTTTTACTTTCGGTAGAACCTCTTTTCATATGAAGATTTAAGCTGAAATAGTTACATATTTTGAGGTTTCACGAATAAAAGAAATGCATTAAAAAAAAAAACGAAAGGTCTATAAGAAACCAGTTCATTTACATAAAAAGTAAAACTTATGTATTGAATTTTCTGCAAATTTTCTTTAACACTTCTTTATTCTCGATGAATATTGTATACGTTTGTATAACTGGAAAACAATTGGAAATAGACGAAAGCATACCGCAACAAAAGGATCTAGCTAAAATACTAAGTTTAAGTCAAATAATAGCTATTTATATATCAAGTACGCAAAATAAGGGTTTAGTGGACGAATTAAGTACTTAGGACGAGGCATAAGCCCAGTCCGAAATACTGGACGACTCTGCTAAAGCTTTTGCGTACGTGTTGCTTGCAATAGTTTTTAGTAAAAGCTCCCTAAATTATGTTAATAAAATAGGAAATGTAGTATAAGCACTCTATGAATATGAAAGACGTAGTCAGTCATTTGTTGATATATTCTCACAGCCGTCTGTATCCTACGCCATGAACCGTACCAACGCCTCCTAAGAAGAAACTTTGACTGTAACAGTACGAAATTAGGATGTAGGTAACAGTACTTGTTCTGACATTCGTTTCTAAACACCAACCTTGTGATTGAAAACTTGGATGAAAATCCTCAGAAAATTGTATTTAAAGATGGTGCTTTTCTCTTGTGAACGAAAATGTGATCACTGCCATCTAGATATTGTTTGTTTCGCCGCTAAAGGTTTTCATGAAGACTTAGCGGTTTAATACTACTTTTCGGCGTGTTAACAGCCCAACAAGCAGGTTTTTAGAGAATGTGTATTAAAAAATCTTATGTGTTGCATTCACATTTCTCTACTCTTGTACAAACTATTTTTACAAACGCTTATTCTCCATACACTTCATGTTAATGAGATATCGAGATGTTAATCTTATTGCTAATTTTCTTGCAGGTGCAAGGGGAATACGGTAGGCTTTAAGCGATAGTCAAATCTTTTAAGAGCTGGTTGCTATGTTGCGCATTCCATTCTCTTTGCATGTCCAGGACATAAAAAAATGAATAACGAGTTTGAGAAAAAGTATAAGTATTGGAAAATTTAAGGGAATAACAAGCAATACTTCGGAAATGGTTCACTCAACAACAAAACTGTATATGACATAAATTGTGTATTTAACGCGGTCTACATATTTTGTGTAGTAAATTTTGTCTATATCTTATGGTTTACCAGTTATGCTAACGTCGTTCACAATGAAGAATACTTTCGGAGACATTCCTAGAAAATTCAAGATATACTTTTTATTTGTCATGAAAATATCTTAAACATATGATATTTTAATCAAAATTGTTAGAGCCATCTTTGAGAAAATTAAAATTTTCGAAAAGTGTTCCATGTAAAGGGTAATCTGGGGTGGGGGATTTTCTTGAAAACCTTCGTGTCGCATCTCTGGAAGATACTGAACCTAAATACCAAGTTTGGTGTTTATCCGACTGTTCGTTTCTGAGTTATGCTGTTCACAGACACACACACGGACATGTTTCCAAAAATGCTTTTTTTGGATTCAGGGGGTCTCAAAAGATGTATTTCCGTTGAAATCTCGGTATCGAATTTTTGGGTGGAATACAATACTTCCCCTACTTACTATACGTAGTAGAGAAAGTAAAAACATAATGAAAACATTTCTGCAAACATTCATCTCGTTTAACTTTAAGCAGACAAGAAACAAACCTTTGTAATCGTATTTTGTAGAAGAATGGGTAGAGAAAGGCATTTGAAATTAAAACAGGTTTTTTAAATGTTTTATAACACAACAATGGAATGGTGTCCATTTTGGTGCAATATTATAGGTAAAATATTTAAAATTTCACAAAATATTGCCAAGGAAGAACTCTAGAAGCCATTGAAGGACACTGAAATTAAATTTTATGTACCATTTTTCGAAACTTGTTCTTTAAAACTTAATTCCTCCCGAATGCCCACCTAATCGTCAAGTCCTGTATCTGCAGTTATATTTCTCTTACCTTTATAAGACGAATTTAAGCTCGCAGTAAATAATTTTCTCCATAAGAAAGAGTGAATAGAAAAAAATAAAACGAGAGAGATTTTTCCTTACATTGTAAGCAAATATCCATTGCAGTTGTTGGTAATAGTGGGTGTGTTGAAGTGGCTGGGGAGAAGAAGAGAAAAGCGAAGCGATCTTGAAATAAAGGTCAGAAGTGCGCCTTGCCTCTGGAAGAGATTAACCTCAACACTGATGTGATTCATAAGGCAGTCATTCAAGGAGAAATTACCACCCGTTAATTCACGAGAGCTCTCATTCACATCGGCATTGTTTTCAGTGCCGCAGCACTAACACTTTGGACTCACTTCAATTGGCACCGTTCAATAGTTTTAAAGGTTAATTGAGCTACGTGTTTACTCGAGCTATATTTGCTTACTGAATTATTTAATATGCCCAAAAATAAGCAATATCGTGGGTAGGTTACTTATTATATCAGATGTTTAATCTCTTATAAGTGAAGTGAGAATTTGTCTACCTCTTGCGGTTTACCAGTTACACAAAATTATACAAAGTTTACTTAGAATGAAGCGGCTTCAAGAACAAAAAATACAATATGTCTATTTTATTAGATATCCATATATCTAAGTATATTATTTTAATCAAAGCATTCGAGTACTTTTTTAAATCAGAAATAAGCAAACATTTACCATAAACAAAGTGATTTATGAAGAACTGACATTTATTTCTTTAATTATTCTGTTCAAAATTCACTCAATGCCCCAATTTTAGCACCACATTAAGCAGAATGTTCTGGAGTTTCGACTGCCTGTCACAAGATGCGCAGATGTCCATGTTTTATTCATAATTGTTAGTTTTATTGTCGGCAACTGTTTTTGAGATTTTGTTCTAGTCAATGTGAAAATGGAGTACACATTAAATGAACGACTCTTTCTTGTAAGGCAATGCTGGATTACGAATTCAATTACAGCTACTAAAAGGGCATACCAGAGAGAATTTGGTGTTCGGAATCCACCCTAAGGAAACACAATACTGCGAATAGTAAACAAATTGGCAACAATTGGATCTCTGTGAGTGAAAAAGGCAAAACTCGTTCATCTAGGCTTCCCACGGTGGTTGTCGACGTAAGAGCACGACTGGATTAGTCATTAAGACGTTTGTCGCAGGAAACGGGTACAGCTACTCAATGTGTCAGAGAGCTGTGAAAAGTGTAGGCCTAAAGCCGTATAGGATTACGGTTGTCCATCAGTTACAGAAACCAGATAAGGATAGACGACTGAATTATTGTCGTTGGTTTCAGGCGTTCATTGTGCAAAATCGTGCTATATTGTCCATCACATGGGTCACAGATGAAGCATGGTTCCATTTATCTGGCTATGTGAACTCAAATAACTCACACTATTGGGCCAGCGAAAATCCACGTTATTCATGAAGCACCTATGCACCCGGTTAAAATCGGAGTTGGGTGCGCAATATCCGCACAGAGACTAGTGGAACCAATTTTGTTTAAAACAATGTGTTCACTGCAGAGTACTGACCGATTTTCATGGAGTTTGCTGAGCAACTAGACGATGTAGAGCTGAGTTAAGGATATTTTCAGCAGGACGGCGCTACATGCCATACATCAAATGAATCCATGGCACTAATTGCAAGTTTCTTTGACGACCGGATAATTTCCAAGAAACTGTAGCCACGTAGATCTGCAGATTTGACATCGCCGGAGTTCTTTCTATGGGGTTACTTAAAAGACAAGGTTTATGCCACACGTCCCCAGACATTGGACGATCTGAAGCACAACATTACACAGGAGAATCAAGCTATTGACAACAGTCTTCCAACGAGTGGCCAGTAACATGGAAAGACGTGTTGAATTGTGCCTTATGCAGGATGGAGGACATTTTCAACCTTTGCTATAGAGATAAATAATCTCTCCCAAAATTCCTCTGCATTTCAGGTATAATAAGTTGTCGCTAGCATAATAGCAGAATTCGTTTTGAAACAATTAAAGAAATAAATGTGTCATGTCTTCATAAATCACCCTGTAATAATGAAGAACAAATTTGGGTGTCTTCCAAAAATGCGACATGAGGATTTTAAAGAAACCTAATCCCTCATCCAAGCCGATAACTACTCGTTCAAACTAAAAATGACGGTCTCTTGAGCAGTTACATTTTTTCAAAGCCCCTTAGAGTGAGCGTGCGTTTCGGTTCACAACCGTCAACTCCCGTGCGCTGCTTTAGCTAAATCTATAACCAAGCCACAACGCACTGACTTGGGTACCTCCACACTGTGCTTGACGTGAAGCAGTGGTTAAATTACTTGACTTCTCCGTAGTGGAACGTTACCTTTTTATTTTGACAACTTGTTTTACGGTAATATATTTAAACACTGTTGCTTGTATTACTTCATTTTACTTACAAAAATTATAATGAAGGTGAAGTTTGTGACTAAGAATGAAACTTCCTCCCGACCGATAAATTAATGGTTGCCATATTCCGATATGACGGACTACCAAATAAACGCCACATGCATAAAACATGAAAAAAAACTGTTATATTTTTACTCGTGTATTTAAAATGAAAGAGGGAAAAAAGTTGAGTAGCCATAAAAAGATTTGAATTTGAAACCTCAGGAACAGTACTCTACTCTCTACCACCGAGCTAGAGTGCTGCGGAAGCCTGCCGTTGCAACGAGCTTTAGTCATGTTCCTTGAGAAACAAAAATCAAGAAAGTGTGTACAGATGTTTCAATGTTGAAACACTCTGAAACTCTATCTGTTTTAAATCCCGTATATTGTATTCCCCATTATAACTATTATAAAAATATATGCAGCTTTGTGTACAAAGCCTGGCTGTCCCGAGCGTTTACGAGAGGACCCGATTCGAGCTATGTCTCTCAGGCACCGGCCAGTTTTAAATTGACCGAGTGGACATGAAAAATGTTTCGTTCTTTTTCATTGTCTCAAAAAATGGTGATTTTCATCAAAATGTTACATATTTAAGATATGTACATGACAAATAAAATGTAATTATCTTGAATTTTCTGGAAATAGCTTGTCAATTTCGCTTCAATTTGAAGAAACTTTCTGAATTTTATATAACTGCTAAACCATGATGAAGGTAGTTATTCTTACGTTATTTGCACCACGCTTTGGGTGTCAACTTGAAGTAGTTTGTATTGAAGGATGAATTGTGTTATATTTCGACTGTTGGGGAGCCGAACTTGAAGTAGTTACAACCGCACGTATGGTAAAAATTTTCCGGTAGCCTATGCCCTAAATGTACTTTCCGGTGGCCTTTGCCCCAAATGTTTAACAAATATTAACTTTGTAATTTTGACTGTTTCTTTAAATATTATACATTTATGTTTGCCTCGGCTGCGTAGGTATTTATATATTTTTTAGACATCAATGTCTTAGCAGGGAGTGGTGCGACTGAAGAATGTAGGCTTACACAGATTATAATTTTACTTCACTCATTTTATTAATGCTTGACACGATTTAAATAACACTTCACTATATAGAGAGCTGTGAAATTTTTTTTATTAATTACTTGCACTTTTTAACACGTAAACTATTTTTCGTCTCACACTGAATACGTATTAAATTTCTCGAGGACGCATCTCGCGTCCGGTTAGGAACACTGTCTACAACCAACGCGTCCAGTTATGAGCACTATCTACAAGCAACTGACTTCTAAATTTGTAAATTTTTTTACATTTTAGTTTCTATTGGCTAATCCTAGTCCAATAGAATACCTTCATTTAATTAAAACTTTTTTCTGGTTGTTGGTTGCCTATTTTATAAGCTGTAACAAAAATTACATTATTGTTTCCAAGAATCACAAGTAGTATTGTTAAACCTTCAAATTCATTATTGCCTCAAGGTTACCTCATTGTTAGCAACTTTTAACCTATTATTCTCACAGCTCCTACATTATTAAATTACGTAATACATTCGCATAACATTATTACACAAGTATACAATAATATAGACATATAAAATGACTGTAATATACACTTTTTATATATTGTTACATATACATATTGCTTTAAGGCTGGCTGTTATTGAATTTATATATTATATAATTATACTGAAATCATTTAAATGTTAAAAATACTGCCTCAACCATAAGAGATAGAAAACAGCTTACTAGAAAAATCTGATGTGATTACATTCACGTGACTTTCTTTTTCGCTATCATTTATTAGTGGGTATTTTTACTCAGTCTTAATGTTCTATCTACTACATTAATCCAAGTACACTTCTGCTGAAATAGCAACATTATACATTTCTTTATTGACACTGAAGTTAACATTATTTGTATATGTTTGTATTTGTTAGCCCCACATTTGGGAGCCAATTTGAAGTAACATTATTTGTGTATGTGTGTTTACTCCACGTGTTGAAGCCATCTTGTGACGTGATTCATTTGTTCGGTTTGTTAGCTCCATCTGGTGTTAGCAATTTGCGGCAGTATTAGTGTTCGTTTGAAAGAATGCTACTGTTATTTTATTTTATTTTTGTTCACTGTCCTCCGGCTAGCTATGATCTTTTGGTCAAGCACTTCTCTTTATACAGGTTGTGTAAACGGAAAGGAATCTTTTATACAAAGATAACACTGATGAAGAAATTTGTTTTACACTTTTATTGTCGAAACACAGTCACTATCACATTTACACATTGATCTAGACACTCGCCAAACTGAAACTGTTATAATAACTTCATTACTGATCACTCTTAATTCACGTACTTCAACCTTTTGTATAATTAACTTTACCATACTTGAGATTTTTCATAAATCTTATACGCGTAACTTGCGAATCGATAGCCGACGGTTAATATTTCTTCTGGACTGAAGGCGACGTGTATCATACAAAATATTTTCGACGAACTGACGGGAATGCGACGTGTAGTGTACAAAGAATTTTGATGAACTGACGGACTGGAGGCGACGTGTACTTTACAAATATTTTCGATGAACTCGTGGGGTCTTTACCTCTAACCTACCTTTTATACTCCTACACCCAGATATGCCTAAAGATTATAACTGAGCTGCAATTGGCTAATAAAACGCGCCAACATTAGCGTCTATTTTAATATCCAATGAAAATTATGAATACATATGCTCTAGGGAAATGTTCCAGAAGATTCTAAAGGAAAACGCGCCAACATTACGTAACTTCCTCGTTTCCAATAATGATAAACAGCTCACCCCCTCGCTGCATTATTGCACGCTATTATTGTCAGTTTCAGTAAGGCAGTATAAACTTACTTCCCAACAATAATTACAATAAACAAATATCTCAAATTAATGTCACACAAAAATGCATATTCATACCATAATCATTCTTTACATTTAAATAATTTATGATACAAATTACTGCATCAACACCAAGAGAACAGCGATAGTCAAATGTTTAAGAACTGGATATGCTGATCTTAAAATGCCATACTACTTCCATGCAATCGCGAGAAACAACTGAATGTTGACAGGACTTTAAGAGAATGACCAAGTAATGAACAATTCAAACCATTACTAATGGGTAGCTCAGAAATGGCTTATGCCACAAAAAAATATTTGAAATAAATTGTGTTTTAAGGATATCTACACTTTCTGTGTAGGGTGTTTTCGTCTATCGCTTAACGTTTATCAGTTATACAAGATTATATAAGATTCCATCCGGATGAAGAGGACTTCATAGGCTATTTCTAGAAAATTCAAGATGTACATTTTATTGCCATGTAAATATCCTTAATATATGGCATTTTAATCAAAATCGTTAAGGCCATTTTTTAGAAAATCAAAACATTCTTAAAAATCTTCCATGTAAAGGTTAGTTTGGGGTGGGGGATGGTCTTTAAAATCTTTATGGCACATCTTTGGAGGATACTGAACCTAAATATCAAGTTTGGTATTTATCATACTTTACGTTTTTGAATTATGCTGTTTACAGACACCGAACCGTTTTCTAAAAAATTAGGCAGGAGGTAGAGAAAATAAGAAGGTTTGGTAAGATTAGGTTGTAGAAGCTGTATTAAAATAAATAGTAGGGGCAGAGAAACTCATGTTTATGTAACAGAATTTTGCAAGTGGTCCTTTGCTTTTAAGTTGCGAAGTTGTTTCAGTAGGCCGACTTTACATTATATATTGTAGGTGATACTGATTTTGTGGCAGTTAAATGTAACAGTGTAGTATGCATGATGGCATATCAGTTCCTACGGTTTATAAGAAATTAAACTTGACAAATGTGATGTTTCACAGTCGAGTTCACCTGAAAACCTTGAAACTGGTGCTGGAATAAAATACCACGCTTGAAAGTAAATTAGTTGTAGCAAAACCTGGAAGGTGCAGGACATAGACTGGAATGTTGAGTGGCATTTGCTCCGTTTCCTTGATTCTTGTAGACCTCCTCCCCCACCTTCTTGGGAAGGATTTAGAGATGCGACGTGACTGTCCAACCTCGCCTGAATTCGGAGCACAGGAAGGCGATAACAGATACTACACCACTTTCGCATTAAGCTACATTTACACCTGAATAATTAATCAACAATACTTTGTGTTATTCAGAATGTGGACATAAATTGAGCAGTGGGCACGCTTGAACTGTTCTTCGTGTCGCACTAAGAACACTGTCACATTGCAAGGCCTTGATCTCATCTGACACAAATCCGGACACTGGAACTAGTTTCTCCTGTCTTTTGTTGACTTTCTGCATTTCTTTCCTTAATTAACCAATATTGCTTTTTTCTTTACATCTACCATACAACCCAAATGAAATGAAACATAATGAAAAATCTGAAAATCAACTGAAAAAACTAAAGTTATGGCATTTAAAGGTACTCATTCGGTCCGGTCCAAAATAATTATAGAAAATAAAGGTATAGAACAAGTGTCAATATTTAACTTTTTAGGAAGTGAAATAACATATGCCGGCGGCGCCGTGGCCGAGTGGTTAGACCGCTCGCCTCTCACCGAGGCGACCCGGGTTCATTCCCAGGGACCCACATGTGGGATTTGTGGTGGACAAAGCGGCGTCTGGACG
This sequence comes from Deroplatys truncata, assembly GCA_030765065.1. NCBI lineage: Eukaryota > Metazoa > Arthropoda > Insecta > Mantodea > Mantidae > Deroplatys > Deroplatys truncata. The sequence goes on along the minus strand of CM060988.1, from coordinate 155,128,649 downwards.
GGTTTTCTCCGGGTTCTCCGGTTTCCCCCGCCATTCATTCCACCAACTGCTCCATCATCGCCTTTCCTTTCATCCATTTCACCAACATTTCGTTGGCATTTCACCATCATTTCCTCTCATACCAGTCATCGGGCTGATCACCCATCTGGATATTCTGTCCAATCCATGACTGTCTGCTCCTCGATGGGCCTCTGACTCCAGGCACCCGCCTGTAAGTTCTGGGGGGTTGTACGTCCTACATAAAAGGAGGTTCAACAGAGAAAGAAGAAGAAATAACATATGCGTCTGAAATAGACATTAATAAAAAGCTAAATAAATTCAATCAGATAACGGGATCATAAAGAGAACACTAAAAAATAAAATTAGAAAAGATTCAATAATAAAACTGTATAAAGCAATGGCCATCCTCACAGTAACTTATGGGTCTGAAACATGGACAGTTACAGCAGAAAATAAAAGGAGGATACAGACAGCTGAAATGAAATTTCTCAGACCTATAACACTGGATAAAAAGCCAAACAACGAAATAAGGCAAAATTTAAAAATAGAAGAGCTAAATAAAATAATAGAGCATAGAACTAACTGGAAACAACACTTAGAAAGAATGCCATTAAATAGGATACCTCGGGAACATATAACTACAGACCCCAAGGACACAACATTTTGGAGCCGAACAGGCTAAACGGCCTAAAACCCTCAAGTAGAAGATGATGAAGAAGAAGAAGAAAAAAAAGAAGAAAATCTGATGTGTTACATACACATGACTTTCTCTTCCCTTATTACTGTCTATACAAATTATTCAAACGGAAGTTTATTTTCATATCTGCTTCATTTTAATTCAGATAAACTTTACAGAATTAGCTACATTATACTTTCGTTATATATACAAAATCTGATCAAATGTTTAAGAACTGGACGCTATATGCTGTTTCCATGAAATTGCGAGAAACAACCGAAAATCGGCAGAAGAGGTCGTCCTCAGTGATGTAGTGGTTACCATGCTAGCTTCTAGTTTCCGAGTTTGCAGGTTCATGCCCGACGGAGGGCGATTGATTTTTTCGGGCGTAAAGAATCCTTAGCATGGCTTCCTTCGGAATGGAAGTAAAACCGGTGGTCCGTGTCGTAAAAGAACCTCAAGCCTGATAAAGAGGCCTCTGAGCAAAATTACCGGTCTTTCACGCCCAATATAGAGTGGGACGCTAAGGACCATAGTATATTCCAATTATTCTTAGTTAACTCAATAAGATAAATATATATTATTAAACTTATTATTGTATACTAAAGTATTTTCTTACAAGTAGACACTCCACTTTAGTTAAACAGCGTCCCTAAATAAAACTCAATTTTATTTGACTTTAAAAGAATGGCTAAGTATTGGACAATTCGAACCATTAATAACGTAAATCTCGGAAATGGCTGAATACCACAAAGGCTTCGTGGCCGGGGGGTACTGTATCTTCATATTCAAAAGCTTTACCTCTATTTCGTTGTATATGTTAGGTGTTTCTGCATTATGTGTAAACTGTGTAGCTTTTATGTTATTATATAACTACGTGACCATAGGGAAAGTACAAAAGTCTAAAATTTCAACTACTGCAAGTATTTAAAAAATCTGATGTGTTACACTCACATGACTTTTCTACTCTTGTACAAACTATTTTTACAAACGCTTATTCTCTATATGCTTCATGTTAATCGAGATGTTAATTTTATTGCTAATTTTCTTGTAGATGCAAGGGGAATATGGTAGGTTTTAAGCGATAGTCAAATCTTTTAAGAGCTGGTTGCTATGTGGCGCATTCCATTCTCTTTGTATGACCAGGACATAAAAAAACGAATAATAATTTCTATTTGAGAAAAAGGTTATTCGAAAATTCAAACAAATAACAAGGATTATCTCGGAAATGGTTCACTGGAAAACAAAATGTATATTACGTAAATTGTGTGTTTTAACGAGATCTACACTTTTGAGTAGTAAAGGTTTGTCTATCTCTTACGGTTTACCAGTTATGCAAAATCATTCAGAATAAAGAGGAATTTGGGGACATTCCCTGAAAACTCAAGATATACATTTAATTTACCTTGAAAATATCTTAAACATATATTTTAATCAAAATCGTTAGAACCATTTTAAACAAATCAAATGTTCGAAAAATGTTCCATGTAAAGGGTAGTGTAGGATGGGGGATTTTCTTGAAAATCTTCGGGTCGCATTCTTTGAGAATACTAAGCTCAAATACCAAGTTTGGTATTTACCCGGCTTTTTGTTTTTGAGTTATGTTGTTTACAGACAGACAGACAGACAGACAGACAGCAGACCATTACTGTGCCAACGCCAAAAGATTTTTATAGGCTATACATTATTTTCAGAGCTGGAAAGCAAAATGTTGCCTGCTTTTGTGTGAATATCATGGGATTTTTCATCCATTATTAGTACTAGCCGGGGCTGTACAAAATTAGTATGAGGCAAAGGAGAGGGTTTACCATAAAAATCCTCTAGAGATTGTATAATAATTTTACAGAAATCTGATATGTTGATACCAGTCTTCTTAATTTATCTACATGCTCGTTTAGGTTATATATTCATAGTTCCTCTCTTACTTTCTAAATCTCTCTTCTGATCTATTAATCTATATCCGGCCAGTGGCCTGAGGAATTTCATTTCCGAGCTTTCAGTTTTCTTCGTCCTGTCGCTTACGATCCAGTTTTCACTTCCTTCGGAAGGGAAGTAATGCCGGTGGTCCCATGTTGTAGATTTACGGCAGGTAAAAGAACTTCAAGCCTGATAAAGAGGCCTCTGAGTAAAATTACCTGCTTTTTCACGCCCAATATAGAATGGGACGCTAAGGATCACAGCAGTTAAAGAGCGTCCATAAATAAAATTCAATTTAATTTTGTTATTGTTTTGTATGACTTTGATTGAGTAGCTCTTTTTGTTTTATTCTTTAGTGTTCTGATGGTTTCGCAGATCGCTTGAAATATATTTAATTTAATTTTTACTTTCTCTACCATGTACATCCACTTGTAAACTAACTTAACCTATGTACAAATTTTCTTGCCAGCTATGTTCTACTTATTTTGCCTGGCACCCTGGCCTTATGGCTCAGCTGAGCAGCCCTTGCTACCCTTAATCACCTATGATCCATTCTCTCCCTCCTCCGTTTGCCTTTCTACCTCTTTTGCTTTTCCAATCCATTTCTCCTTTACTTTCTTTAAGAATGCCCCCATATTCTTATTTCTCTTTTCTTCTTTTCTTGTTAACATTTTCATTGCTACTATTTTTCCATCCATTTTTCCTCCCATACTTTTTGTCTCCAATCTGCTAATTCTTTGCAGTCTATCATATAATGCTCTGTGCTTTGACTACGTTCACAAATTCCGCTTTTTCTGCTTCCTAGCCCTCTCAGGTACATTGATCCTGTTCTCATCCATGCAAACGCTTCTTTTTCAGCACTATTACAAAAATCCACATACCTTTCTCTTTTCCATTTCCTTTTTACTAATCTATAGAATCCTATTTATTTTCTATTCTCTAAGCTTCCCCAAATATCTTGTCTTTCTATGTTCTCCATTCTGTTTCTTACTGTTATCCAGAAGCCGTTGCTATTTCTTTCTCCTGCTCTCCAAATATCTCCCATTCCTATCTTCTCCATAATTTTTTCTACCCCTGTCCGCCAGCTATTTTTATTTTTGGTACTCTTTTGTTGTTCCATGCATATCTTTAAAATTTCCCCTTCATCATTTTTTAGACATGTAAACCAAAATTTCAATATCCTTTCCAGTATCACTCCCTTTCTTCCTGTTCCTTCTAATTCCACTAACGCTACTTCTCCTGGTGCGCATCTTGGTAACCCCAATAGCGCTTTACAGAACGTTCTATAGCACCACGTACATAGTACGTACGGAAGGTATTGCATTGCACCTAAAAATTCGATACCGAGGTTTTACCGGAAATTCATGTTTTGAGACGTTCCAAATGAACAAAAAAATCTGATGTGCTACACTCACATGACTTTCTCTACTCTGGTACAACCTATTTTTACAAACGTTTATTCTCCGTGTGCTTCATGTTAATCGAGATATCGAGATGTCAATCTTATTGGTAATTTTCTTGTAGATGCAAGGGGAATATGGTAGGTTATAAGCGATAGTCAAATCTTTTAAGCGTTGGTTGCTACGTGGTGTTGCATGTCCCGGACATAAAAAAATGAATAATGAATTTGAGAAAAAGTAGAATTATTGGAAAATTTAAGGGAATAACAAGCAATATCTCGAAAATGGTTCACTCTAAAAAAAATGTATACGACATAAACTGTGTATTTTAACGGGATCTACATTTTTTGTGCAGTAATATTTTATCTATCTCTTATGGTTTACCAGTTATGCAAAAGTCGTTCACAATGAAGAACACTTTTGGAGACATTCACAGAAAATTCGAGATATACATTTCATTTGTCCTGAAAATATCTTAAACCTATGATATTTTAATTAAAATCGTTAGAGCCATTTTTGAGAAAACTAAAATGTTGGAAAAATGTTCCATGTAAAGGGTAGTCTGGGGTGGGGGGATTTTCTTGAAAACCTTCGTGTCGCATCTCTGGAAGATAATGAACCTAAATACCAATTTTGGCGTTTATCCGATTGTTCGTTTCTGAATTATGCTGTTCACAGACAGACACACAGACACACAGACACACACACGGACATGTTTCCAAAAATGTTTTTTTTGGATTCAGGGGGTCTCAAAACATGTATTTCCGGTGAAATCTCGGTATCGAATTTTTGGGTGGAATACAATACTTCCCCTACTTACTATACGTAGTAGAGAAAGTAAAAAAAGCATTTTTCAGGAAATACTCCCAAAACCCAACTACCCATTATATGGAATGTTCTTCGAACATTTTTATTTTCTAAGAAATGGCTGCAGCGATTTTTATTAAAATACCACATATTAAAGATATTTATATGACAAATAAAATGTATATCTTGAATTTGTTGGGGATAGCTTGTGAAGTTCTCTTCATTCGGAAGGAATTTTGTATGATCTTGTACAATTGGTAAATTTAAGCGATAGACGAAAAGATGCTACACAAGAAATGTATATCTCTTTAAAATACACAATTTATTTTCAATCAGTTTTGTGTGGCATAAGCCATTTCTGAGGTATCCGTTATTAATGTTTCGAATTGTTCATTATTTGGTTAGTCTCTTAAAGTCCTGTCAACATGCAGTTGTTTCTCACGATTGCATGAACACAGTATGGAATTTTAAGGCTAGCATATAGCGTCCAGTTCTTAAACATTTGACTATCGCTGTTCTCTTTGTATCTATAAGAAAATGTGTAATGTAGCTATATCTGCAAAGGTTCATCTCGATTAAAATAACCTTCAGTAAGAATAAGCGAGAGAGAGTAGAGAAAGTTATGTAAATGTAACATATCAGATTTGTTTAAAAATTTAATGTAATGTTTTAATTCAAATTTTGTTTATTTTATTTTTAAAAGCTTTAAATTCTTAAAATTATGACCCTAATTTATCCTTATATTCTCATATAAATTTAATTCTAAATACCAATAAAGGGAGAAAAATGTACAAAGCAGGTTTTCCTTTTGTTTTCTTTGTATATATTAGGAGGAGCAACTACAATAATTGGCAGATGCAATAATAATATGTACGGTTTATTTGTGGCAGGTGTGGTTCCAGAACGCACGGGCCAAGTGGAGACGAATGATGATCAAACAGGAGGGCAAAGCGGGAGATAAGTGCTCGGAGACGGGAGGCCCGTTAGGCGACATGGAGGCAGCCTATGGTCCCCAAGCCGGCGCTCCGGGACCGGTAGGTCCTGAGTACCATCAGCAAACACTCACTCCTCATAGTCCGGCCTTTATCCTTGGAGGAACAAGTCCTTCACCGCTCGAGTGCTCCTCATAAACATCCAGTGATCAAGTATTTGTGATGTTACGCTGAAGCTCGCTCTTTTTTCGTCTCAGAGTGCTAATAACAATAAAATAAATACAAAACGGGGCAGCATTTAATTTACAAAATAAAAATTCGAGTCAACTGCTATTGCAGTGGAATTTCTACGGTGTGCAAGATATATATTCTGCTGCACAGAGTTAGAACGAAATTTTGTCAATACTTGAGCATCTAAATAAAGCTGAATTCTTCTTTGGTTGATTCAGTGATAACTCTTACCTTAATTTCCAGCTCAAAATATTAAAACTACATTTTTTATTCTAAAACTTCGAATAGAAAAGTGACAAAGCGACGTTCAATATTTTGGAAACCGTAATATTGATCCAAAAAGGGAAAAAGAAAAACTCAAATAACTAATATCATCTTATACGAACGCTTTGAAATTAGAAATGTAACAAAGAATATCTTCTAATTTAGGTTATTTTCTTGTTACCCTTCGCGTAAATCATATCCACATACCAGCGGACAAATGTAACAAGAGAGCTGGGAAAGCATAATAGTGAATTTATATAAAAGTTCAAGTAACTACGGTTATTATTCATAGTAGGTACAATTCACTCTTGTTGACGAACAGCGACACTAGTTCCATCTAGCGGGTTGGTTTGAGCGACCGCTTCTGTAACAGCTGATCTGTAGCCTGTTCAAAGAAACTGTGCACCATTTTGAATGTTTGTATGCTCATTATTAAAATATTTTATGCCATAAGTCACGTATTGGTGAGGTAGAATCCTATGTTTCGAAAATGTTACAGCCTTCCTCTTCAGGAACTGACTCCCATAATTGTGTGAGTAATACAAAGCAGTTAAATTGTATGCTATTTGTGAAGGTATGAATTGCACTTAAGCCAGAAGGAGCCAACCATCATGTTTACAAAACTTGTATTCTGTTACAAAATATATGTATATAAATAAAACAGTTAAATAATCATTCAGAAATGTCCAAGGACATTATAATTACTTTCAATGAAACTCTGATTTTACTTCATTGAAAAATAACCGTTATAAAACATTCCTTTGGGAGTGGTTCAGTTTTACCTACAGTTACTAATTATTAGAGAACGTTACTCTAAATCAAGTTTTCACTTTACAAAAGCTGCTATGAGTGGTTTATTTTACTACATATCTTATGTATTTATAGACGTTAACAGTGGAAGAATTGAATCGATTTACTTTGACGTAAAACTATGTGTGGATAGAAATTTAAAACCTGTTTGTTAGTTTGTACGTAAACTGTTACAGATAAAAAATAAAATGTGTGTGTCAGATAAGACATTTAAAATATCCTGAATATAGGGAAACTAGATTTTTAAAAAGAAATTAAATTAAACAAGACCTTTAATTCTTCTTTCACACAATGCATGTGTAGGTAAAGGTTTGAGGGAAAGAAAAGATACAATGAAGAAATCAGACTGAAAAATACAATGCCATAGCTGGGATTTGAACCACGGGTCTTTCGGTTCCGTTCGGCTGCTCTAACCGACTGAGCTACCATGGCACCTTGCCGGTAGGACTTTAAATTCCCCCTGACTCGCATTTTTTTCGGTAAGCCTCAAGGAGATCTCAAATCATATTTAAGATGACATACCCAAATGGCGACTTTAAATGTTGTATGTACTTTAAGCCCCAGCCTTTATAGATAACTTTTATTAGGTCCATCAATGATAATTAATTTTTCTTTCACATAAGCCCGTGTGTAGGCTGAAGTTGAAAAGGTAGAATCAGATTGAAAAATTCAATACCATAGCCGGGATTTGAACCAAGTGTCTTTTGCTATAACCAACTGAAGTTTAACATGTTAACACATTTTTTCCAGTAAACCACAAGTTGTTCCCAATTTAATTTTCAGATAACGTTCTCTAATGACGACTTATAATTTCGTAAGTGCTTTAAATTCCAAGCTTCATAGCTAACTACGTTAATCAATGATTCTTTAAGATATTCTTTCACTTCTATCGTGTATAGGCTAAAGTTGAAGGGATAGAACCAGAATGAAAAATTCAATGCCATAGGCAAGATTTGAACCATGGACCTTGAGCTTACCTTACCGCTGCTTCAACCAACTAAGCTACCATGACAACAGTGCGACATTAAGCTCCCCAACTGACTCAAACTTTTCCTCTTAATATTTTTTAGCCACTGGCTTTATTGCTTTTCATCTTGCAGTTTTCCTAAATTTATATGTATTTTTAACTCTTTCGTAATCAGTTTAGAATCTTAGAAACTCACAAGTCGAAATTTATTGCAAATGCCTTGTGAAAACGTCTTTCCGTAAAAGATATACATAATTTGGTAGTATTTTAAACATGGCAACTGCATTATGTTTTAGAAGGCAGTATTTGTTTTATTTTATTACATTTCCTGGCGTTTTGTATTGCGTTTTCTCATTGGTGCACAGAAAGCTTTATTATTTCAATATATTTTGCTACACCACTCATCCAATCCGCTAGATGGCAGCACCGTTGTTTTTCACATATATTTTTGTTTTGATGCAGGAGAAGTGAATGAATTTACTATAAAAGGTATTTGGCTATTGTGAACATTTTACATCTCTGCTGCGGTTCCAGAGGGAAAATTTGCTCCAAAGTTCTTATACATGGAATATTATTCAAGTTTCTAAAATAAGTTATCGCTCTGAATATGGAAACTTGCTCTGTGCATATTTCTAAATTAAGGCACTCTTTGGATAACGAGCGACACTTCATTTATCTTATTAAAACTTTCAAGTTTTTTTGAGTACCAAAAGAGACCTAATTTTCGAGGCTAAAGACATTCCATATATGTATATTAATATGTGACTGGTGCAAAAAAATGTGTTAATATTCTTAAAAACAAAAGACTACTAAAGTGAACCAGTTCTTGGTAACGATTAATGTGCAGTGACGTCAGTGCATAATATTGTTTTTTTTTCTGGTGTAACTTTCACTACAGGCCCAGAAGGTTTATTTAATATTCAGTGTGGAATACTAGGCCTACCTCAATTCTATAACAGAAACTAAGGCACAAAAGGGTAAAAAAAAACATTCGTAATAAACTTTGGAAATAACTTTTGAACAATATTATGTTATTAAAGATGGCACATTAAAGGTGACTATTTTACAGTGTGTATTTTAATAGTGAACCTTTGAACCTATACTCCCCTGTATTCCCTAATAAAAACAAATTTGAACAGTAGATCCTTTAAGGGGAGAGAGAAAGACTATAGTGTATTGATAATCGATATTGATAATTCTTTCCCCATTGAAAGCACAGTTCTCCCTGACGGACATGGCTATAAATCCTCTAATTGAAGTTCCTAGATTACTAAAAGACTACGAAGGATTTAAAACTAATGTTTACAAGATACTGTGCCCTGATACCCAGCAACGCAATGCGCTCAGGTTCGATACTATCCGCGGGGTTGCGAATTTTAGGTCGTGGGTATAGGACCAATGCCTCCTCAGCATGTTGGGGTAATTAAGGAGCTGCGATAGGCAGCGGTCCTGGTCTCGTGAGCGACCTTTCCGGCTGGGGGATGCATGATGTCGGCTACATCACCTGTCTGTATCGGTTGAATGATTGCCCACTTCTACCGAGCGTAAGTGGGCGTGAGGCCAGCGTTCGGGTTTGGTAAACCCAGCGACTTTGCGGGATGTAGCGCCTGGTATATATTACAATCGGTGCCTGCAGATGATAAAGGAATTTATTTAGACAGCCAAGCAGCAATATAGGCACTGTCTACACCAGTAATGAGATCAAAGATCATAAGGATTGTTAAGAAGCCCTAGAGAGGCTCGGGAAATACAACAAGGTTTCTTTGGCATAGGTGCCTGGTCACTTAGGTGTAGATGACTACGAAAATGCAGATAAACTAAGTCAGAGGCCGCAACTCCATTTGTAGGGCAGGAGCCTGTCTTGGGTATTACTAAAAAGACCATAAGAACCAAACTACTAAACTGAATTTCTAGACAGCATGCAGAGTATTGGGTTAAAATCTCCAAACAAGACATAGCAAACTTTAGATGTCCACCTTATGTCTAAACAGAATTCTGAAATTGGACAGGAAGCAGATGAAACTCATGGCGAGTCTAGTGAACTAGCCATGGGAACTTCAAGAAGCATCTGTAAACAGTGGGGATTGAGAAAGTGCCTTAAAACTGTAGGATATATAACAGGAAGACCAAACCGCTCTGAATACAGTTTTCATGGAGTTCGGACCTCATAGTTATTGTATCCAACAAGCATCTAGTTGAGAGACTTATGAAACTCAGGTTGGCTGAACTCGTCCAACTGGTAGAGATATCGCAAAATAAACCATCGGCTTCGGTGCCAGTAAGATGGATAAGACCATCATGTCTCCCAGATTTAATCAATCAAACTACTAACATACTGGAACCATGTAAGCACGTGCATGCGAAGAAGGCTTTGACTTTAATGTAGGAGGCCAGGGAGTAGAAAATAATTGTCGGAAAATGCATGTAAAAATGGACAAAATCCGTGAATACTTCATTCTAAGCATTACGGATAGGTCACCATTTAGCTACCAAGGAAACGGAAGAGACAGCAAAACACAAGATAATCGGATTTTGCTAAACAGTTTCATATGTATGCGATACTTATGCCAAAATCTCTTAATAACCCTTATGTAAGAAAGATTTTCTGCATTTATTCTTAGGTGTTAAGCCAATTTGTTACCAGAATGCTTTTATTATTATTATTATTATTATTATTATTATTATTATTATTATTACTCTCCCTACTTCGTACAGTAAGTAGGGAAAGTATTGCATTCCACTCAAAAATTCGATATCGAGATTTCACCGGAAAATACATGCTTTGAGGCCCCCGAATCAAATAAACCATATTTTGGGAACCATATTTTTTTTGCATGTAAATGGTAGTTTGGGATGGAGGGATTTTCTGAAAATATTCATATCGTATCCTTAAAGATACTGAATTTAAATACAAACTTTGGTATTTATCCGACTTTTAGTTTTTGAGTTATGATGTTCATAGAAACGCACACACAGACCTTTTTATAAAAAATCTGATATGTTACACTCACATGACTTTCTCTACTCTTGTAAAAACTATTTTTTCAAACCTTATTCTCCATATGCTTCATGTTAATCGAGATGTTAATCTTATTGCTAATTTTCTTGTAGGTGCAAGGGGAATTGCTAGGTTTTAAGCGATAGTAAAATATTTTAAGAGCTGGTTGCTATGAGGAGTATTCCATTCTCTTTGCATGTCCAGGACAAAAAAAATGAATAACGAATTTCCATTTGAGAAAAAGTATAAGTATAGGAAAATTTAAGGGAATAACAAGCAATATCTCGAAAATGGTTCACTCAACGAAAAAAATGTATATTACATAAATTGTGTATTTTAACGAGATCTACATTTTTCTGCAGTAAAATTTTGGCTATATCTTATGGTTAAGATGTTATGCAAAAGTCGTTCATAATGAAGAATACTTTTGGATACATTCCCAGAAAATTCAAGATATACATTTTATTTGTCCTGAAACTATCTAAACTATATTGCATTTTAATCAAAATCATTAGAGCCATTTCTGAGAAAATTAAAGTTTTCGAAAAATGTTCCATTTAAAGGGTAATCTGGGATGGGGTATTTACTTTTAAACCTTCCTGTCGCATCTCTGGAAGATACTGAACCTAAATACCAAGTTTGGTGTTTATCCGACTGTTCGTTTCTGAGTTATGCTGTTCACAGACACACGCACGGACATGTTTCCAAAAATTCTTTTTTTTGGATTCAGGGGGTCTCAAAACATGTATTTTCGGTGAAATTTCGGTATCGAATTTTGAGGTGGAATACAATACTTCCCGTACTTACTATACGTAGTAGAGAAAGTAAAAATGTTTTTCTTTTTTAGATTCAGGGAGCCTCAAAACGTGTATTTCTGATGTAATCTCGGTATCAAATTTTTTGATGGCATGCAATACCTTCTCTACCTACTATGTACGTGGTAAAGAAGGTAACATGCAATTAAATGCAGTCCGGGGCAAGGACAGTTTACGCTGCCAGTCAGCAGTCTCTTATTTGAAAAGCACAATGCGAAACTAATGTTTTTAATGAAGTATTATGGATAGCATAGCGGTGTGGTTAAACGAGGCGTATGTGCACTTATCTTGTTTTCAGGATACAATTATTCCTAATTTATTGTCAGTATGAAGAAGATTTCATCGAATGTAAATCCTAATCTTCGAAGAGAAACGACGTGACAACAAGTTTTTATAATCTAGAAGATGTAATATCTACCACAAAGAAATTACATATCTTCACCAAAATCACAGCTTTTATTCAAGTAAGATGTACACTCTTGGCTAGAGAGTTATTTCAAAAATACAATTTTATACAATAAAAATCACAAAACCAGTTAATTATGAATGTAAATAAAAGGCGCCAAGACTTAGAATTTATTTCTAGCTTTTAAGTACAATTTAAAATGCCTGAAGTCATGCAAACTAAGGAACAATCTGAATTCTACAGATGCAACAGTTTACATTGAACTAGGAAATTTCAAACTGTATCTTTATTTCACTACATAGTCTGCTTTCAGCTCGATACACCTTTCCCAGCGATGTTCAATAGCTTCGATACCCTGTTTATAGTGAAAACCGCCGAGCTCTGCAAAATAGCCATCAACTGCAACTCCACCTCTTCATTGATGGCAAATCTTTTACCACCAAGCCATTTCTTCAACTTTAGAAACAGAAAATAATCAAAAGGGGCTAAGAGAAAGGAATTTGAACTTTAACTCATTGATTTTGGCCATGGCGATAATGGATGTGTGAACTGGTGGATTGTCTTGATGAAACAGAACTTTCTTTTTCGCTAAATGCGGCCGTTTTTGCTTGATTTCATCATTCAAACGCTGCAGTATCACCATTGTTTGTCTTTCCTTTTTGAAGATAATCAATGAAAATTATCCCACGCGCATCCCAAAAAACTGACGCCATGCCCTTGCCTGCAGATAGAACTCTCTTCACCTTCTTTAGAGCTGATTCCCCCCTTTCAATCCACTGTTTTGACTGTTCCTTCGTCTCAGGTGTGAAGTGATGGACTCATGTTTCATCCATGGTTATGAATCGACGAAAAAACTCGGCTTTATTGTAGCGAAACATCGCCAAACACTCGACTGAAACATCATCACGACGCTGTTCTATTTCGAATAAGTGTGGTACCCATCTTGCGCACAGTTTTCTCATGTCTAAATTTTCAGTCAGTATGCGATGTACAGCACTTTTTGAAATGCCTACGATGTCTGATAGCTCGCGCACTATCAGTCGACGATCATCCAATACCATTTCCTCACAATTTCTGACGTGGTCACCTCATTTGGTCGACCACTGCGATGTTCGTCTTGGCAGCTCGTACGCTTAAACTCTGCCACCCAATATTTTACTATTGTAAATGAAGGAGCAGACTCCCCCAGAGTAGAATCTAGCTCAGCTTTAATATTAGTTGGACTATGATCTTTCAAATGAAAGTTTTGTATCACATAACGATGTCCAGTTTTATCCATGTTTACAAATTCGCTGAGAGCGTTCACTATTAATGGCTGCCAAAGAATTACTAAACAATGTAGCACTGTCAAACTTCAAACTTAAGCTTTCTACCATTATTATTTGTTTGAAACAACAACTGCTATATATACGTGCGGTGGTATAAATGTTAGTTGTTTAACATTATTGTAGCCCCACGTTGTGGTAGCCAATTTGTAACGGTATTACTTATAATGTTGATGCTTGTGATGTTTGTGTATGTGTGTTTACTTCATGTGAAGCCATCTTGTGACGTCATTCATTTGTTCGGTTTGTAGCTCCATCTGGTGTTAGCAATTTGCAGCAGTGTTAGTGTTCGAAAGAATGCGACTATTATTTGATTTAAATTTTGTTTACTGTCCTCCGGCTAGCTATTATTTCTCGGTCGAACATGTCTCTTGATCAAGGTGTGTAAACGGAAAGGAATCTTTTATCCAAATATAACACTGATGAAGAAATTTGTTTTACACATTTATTGTCGAACACGTTAACTATCACATTTATACATTGATCTTAACACTCGCCAAACTGAAACTGTTATAATAACTTCTTAATGATCACTTTTAATCCACGTACTTCAACCTTTTGTATAATTAACCTTACAACACTTTAGATTATTCATAATTCTGCTGCGCGTAAGTTGTGAATCGATACCCGAAGTTTGGCGTACAAATACTTTCGACGAATTGACTGACTGAAGACGACGTGTAGTGTACACAGATTTTTGATGAACTGGCCGACTGAAGGCGACGTGTAATGTACTAAGAATTTTGATGAACTGCCCGCGATCTACCTCTGACTTGGCTTTTTATACACCCACTCCCCGATATGCCTAAAGATTATAACTGAGTTACTATTGGCTAATAAAACGCGCCAACATTAGCGTCTATTTTTATATCCAATGAAAATTATGAATACATATGCTCTAGGGAAACATTCCAGAAGGTTCTAAACGGAAAAACGCGCCAACATTACGTAACTTCCTCGTTTCCAATAATGATAAACAGCTCACCCCCCCTCGCTGCATTATTGCGCGCTATTATTGACAGTTTCAGTAAGGTCGTAGAAACTTACTTATCAACAATAATTACAGTCAAGAAACATCTCAAATCAATGTCACATAAAAATGCATATTCATATTACAATCATTATTTACATTTAAGTAATTTGTGATACAAATTACTGCATCATACGTCAGGTCGGATACCTCTGAACTGTCCTCGTATTTTCTCCTCCGATTTGTTGAAAACGAACACTGAACTGACTTGCATTTGTGGTCCTGACGAGAGTTGTCTCTAACTAAACACCAACAGTAGCCGGCCATCATGGAGACGTCCCATCAACCTTGGTACCTTGTTTTCATCTCCTTTATATCCTGGTGGAATCTATCTCCCTGTTCTACACCTAGTGCGCCCAAGTCTTCAGGAAAAATTCAAGATGGGAATGCAGAAAATGCAATTTTTAGCTCATATTGCATCCGAGTGCCGTTTAGAGCTGGTTTTGACAACATGCTCATATTAGTCATCTTTAACATTACCCAAAAACTTGCTTATATCTTCACTGAATCAGTACCAAGCTTGAAGCTTTATGTCTGTCATGATATTTCTAAAATGAACGTCCTTCATGAGTTTGCGAATCTGTGAGCCGTTCAAAAATGCCATCTCTCACTTTTGATTAAGACAACATTGGAAATTTCTGAATAAGATGCAAACACGGACCACGTTTGAACAAATCATTGGCAAATTGCTTCATTATACTAACTTAATTTGTAACGGGGGTAGCAAAACTTTTATGAGTCAATCAGAGGGCGATTTATTACATTTTTTGTACCTGACATTAAATTTTTCAAAATCTGTATGTGATAGCAAAAAGTATTATTATTTTCGAAATCAGAGTACCCAATTTGACCATTATGATGTAAAAAATTCCGTGTCGCAAAATCTTCACAGACCTGTGAATCTTGAAGTAGGTTTATTTATTTTTAAGAGGAGTTGTATTTTATTTCGGGTGTTGGGGAGCCGAACTTGAAGTAGTTTCAACCGCGTATGGTAAAAAGTTTCCGGTAGCCTTCGCCCCAACTTTAAAAATATTAACTTTGTAGTTTTGACTGTTTCTTTAAATATTATATATTTATTTTTGCCTCGGCTGCGTCAGTCTTATTGTTATAGACATGGATTTGATAGCATGGAGTAGTGTGGCTAAGAATGTAGGCTTACACAGATAATAATTTGTACTTCACTCCATTTATTAATTCTTTAAACGATTAAAATAACACTTCACTGATATACAGAGCTGTGAAATTATTTATTAATTACTTGCACTTTTTTTAAACAAGTAAATTATTTTCGTCTCACACTGAATATGTATTAAACTTCTCGAGGACGTGTCTCGCGTCCGGTTAGTAACGCTGTCTACAAGCAACTGACTTCTGAATTTGTAAATTTTGCTCCATTTCAGTTTCTGATTGGCTAATCCTACTCCAATAGAATACTTTTATTTAACTTAAGCTTTTTTCTGGTTGTTGATTGGCTATGTATAAACTGTCTCAAAAATTACATTATTCTGCTCAAAGAATTACCAGTAGCATTATTAAACATTCTAATTCATTATTGCCTCAAGGTTACCTCATTGTTACCTCGTTATTAGCAACTTTTAACCTATTATTCTCACAGCTCCTACATTATTAAATTACGTAATGCATTCACATAACATTATTGAACATGTATATAATAATATAAACATTAATACTATGACTGTTACATGCATTTTATATATTATATTATACACATATTGCTTTAAGGCGGGCTGTTATTATATTTTATATTATATCATTTTCTGAAATCATTTAATAATACTGCCTCAATCTGTAGTCTATATATCGTGCGTGTCGTGCAGTGGGCAAGTTTATTTGTATCATCTTTCTTATGATTTTCAACCATCATTGCGTTTCATGTTCAGAATTGTACCATTTCTGTTTCCCAAACCATATTTTCCAACTGATGTTCGAGTTTATTCTCCTCCGAACAATATTTCCGGTCGTCCGTTAGAATTACATAAGCGTCTTTCCTCTCCTTTTCTCTGTTCTGTCTTGTCATTGCTTTCCTGCATTTTGCATCACTTATTTCACTAAGTGGCATGTACACATGCACTAACTCTGTATTCGTGCGTTATCAATCATTCATACAGCGCAATCACATAACTTCTTACTTTCTCTACTACCTACATCGCAGATAGAAAAGGTATCGCATTTCACCAAAAAAAATTCAATACCGAGATTTCATCGGAAATACATATTTTGAGGCACCTGAATCCAAAATAATCACTTTTAGAATAATGTCCGCGTGTGTGTCTGTCTCCGTGTGTCTTTGAACAGCATAACCTAAAAACAAAAATTTAAATAAATACCAAACTACCCTTTACATGGAATATTTTTCAAAATTTTTGGTTTTCTAAATGACTAACGATTTTTATTAAAATACCATACATTAAGGATAGACAATATGTATATTCAAACAAAATGCATATCTTGAATTTTCTTGGCATAATCTGTGAAGTCCTCTTTATTTTGAATCATCTTGTACAACTGATAAACGTTAAGCGAGAGACGAAAACGTACTACACAAAAAATTTGAATCTCTTTAAAAAACACAATCTGTTTGAAATAACTTTTTTGTAGTATCAGAAATTTCCGAGAATCTGTTATTAACAGTTCGATTTGTTCAATACTTTGTCATTCTTTTTAAGTGCCATCGATTTTCAGTTGTTATGGCGATTTCATGGAAACAGTATGGAATTTTAAAGCCCGCGTAAACCATCCAGTTCTTAAACGTTTCATTATCACTGTCCTGTTTGTATCTTAACGAATGTGCAATGTAGCTATTTCTGCCAAGTTTTATCTGGATTAAAATGAAGTAGATGAAAAAATAAACTTTCGTAAGAATAATTTGTCTACCTATAATAGACATTAGATTGTTTTCCCTCTCTCACACACACTTTGTTCCAGTACTTGGCCAACCATAATTGACTTATATTCAAAATTGGAATAATAATAATTAATAATAATAATTAATAAATCCTTTTTTACGATCTTAAATGTTCCCGACGTATTTTTATATGAAGTTTAGGTCTAAGATTTTGTATCGTATTTGTTCTGTCAATTTTGTACCCAGCACCGATCTTAAAAATATCATTTCTGAATTTTTGTCTTTCCGTGTTAGGACCCATGTTTTTGCTCTATAGAAAAGTTGTGGAATTGATAGAGATTTATAAAAGTCCAATTGCGTTTTCTTAAGGCTTCTACTCCCTAAACATTTTCTTATAGTTTCACATGTATATTGATAACCTAAGAGACAGAACAAAAACGCACTACACAAAAAAGATATATCCCTTTAAAACCACAATTTATTTTCAAAAGGCATTTTTGTGGCAAAGCCATTTCCGAGATATACCTTATTATTGGTTTGAATGTTTTAATATCCTTTCATTAATTTAAGGTGCTGTCGCTATTCAGTCGATTCTCAGGATGTCATGGAAGGAGTATGGAATTTCTAGGCGGCATGTAGCGATCCGGCTTTTAAACGTGTGACTTTTGATGTGGTGTCCTCTTGCCTGCCTGTAGATGCCTGCAACGAAATGTTTAACGAAATATTTTCTCCAAAGGTTTATCTCGATTGACATGAAGTAGAGAAACAAAATTTCGTAAGAACATTTTGTAGAAGTTATATTCAGAAACACGATAATAGAAAAGTAATGCGAATTCTCTTCATTTAGTTTTCCTTTACGACGCACATATCTTGTTCTATGAAACATTATTATTATTATTATTAATATTATTATTATTATTATTATTATGATTATTATTATTAATATTATTAATTGTGAATGAACCCATGTAGAATTATGCAAAGTTCTAAGAAACGTTTCTTTGTTTTTTTTTAAATCCATTTTTGGCCTAGGTTTTTTTTGCTGCCGTCTGTCCATGTTCCACTGTTTTTCTTCGGTTTGTCCTCTTGGTCAGTTTGTCACTTATAGCCTTTGATTCTAAATATCTCTGTCTAGAAAGTTTTCGTGTACAATTCTTGCCAATTTTAAGTCATCTTTTATTCTACCAATCCATCTCATAGTATCTACTTGTGCTTTACTTCTATTTTCATAGAATCCCATTATTTGTTTTTTAAGCCTCTCTTTTCTTAACTTAAGCTCAGTTTACCTATCGCTACCCCAACCAACGTTCCCACCACGCGGTCTAATGTTATACTATACATATCTGAAGCTGTTGCTATGTGTTAACTCGCTGGAATCTAAGAATTTAATTGCTTTTCTAATTTACAGAATTCCTGCCTAAGTGACTTTGGCCCTTAACTGCATTCCAGGAATTTCTTGCTAATGCGTTCGCTACTCGGCTTTTACTAATGCATTTCCATAGCATGACTCGCTAATGACTCGTTTTCTCCGGGCAAATCTTTCAATTCAGGCTGCTTACATTAAACATGATTTAATATACAGAAATTATTTATTATCATTTCTCTGTATTATTGTTTATATCTTCCTGTCACTATTTATGTATCAAATATGTCTATAAAACTTAACCTTCGTTTCCTAATGTCACTGTGAATGTCTGTATACATCTTATTACTTTCTCTGCTACGTATAGTAAGTAGGGAAAGTCCTGCATTCCACGCAAAAATTTGATACACATTTGAGGTACCCTGAATCCAAAAATAATTAATTATTTATTCTAATTAATTTAGACTTTTTGATTGAGATATGAACCCATTAGCTTAAATTAAGCTTACTTTTCTAAGTTTTAGTGTAGGATGCACAGAAGGTTTTGATATTTTAACATATAGTTTAATTCTGTTGAATGTAAAATAAATAGTACGTTTTAGAAAAACATAAAAACGTAAAGTCGGATTCATAGAAAAGTTGATATTTAGATTCAATAATCTTTCAAAGATGAGGGACCAGGATTTTTAGAAAATTCCTCCATTCCAAACTACCCTTTACATGGAGAATTTTTCGAAAATTTTTATGTTCTCCAAAATGGCTCCAACTATTTGGATTAAAATATCATATGTTTAAACATTTTCGTGAAAAATAATATGTATATCTGGAATTTTGTGGGAATGTCCCAAAAGTACTCTTCTTTCTGAATGGCTTTCGCATACCTGGTAAACCGTAAGAGATAGATAAAATCTTTCTATACATAAAATGTAGAGCTAGTTAAAACACACAACTTATGACATATACATTTATTTTGTGGAGATTATGACATATAAAAATTTTATTTTTGTTTCAATTTTCCAATAGTTATACTTTTTCTCAAATGGGAATTCGTTATTCTTCTTTTTTGTGTCCTGGACATGCAATGAGAATAAAATCCTCCACATAGCAACCAGTTCTTAAAATATTTGACTATCACTTAAAGCCTACCATATTCCCCTTGCACGTACAAGAAAATTAGCAATAAGATTATGCAAATGTTTATCTCGATTAACATAAAGTAGATGAATAAGCGTTTGTAAAAATAGTTTGCACATGAGTAGAGAAACTCACACATCAGATTTTATCACTGTTACTGTTATTAATACGTGAAAATGTGTAGAAAATAATATAATTACATAGAATAGAAGTTCCTACATTGCGAATGTCCAGCCGTTTGGTTGCAGGTTTGTGAACTTGAACATGAATGGATTAGTCTACATGTTAAACATTTTTGTAGAGCACATTGAAAGTCTGCCAGACCTCAAAGACACGACAAAACTTTACAACTCAGTTTTCAGCAAACAGACTTGATAGGGTTGGAAGGTCGTGTCGCGGACATTGTGTTTGAAAACACTTCCTTGGCAGAACGAAGTGCACCTGTCAAACATCGTTACTCACCAGACCCCTCTTGCTTATTTGCCCTCTGATCATTCGCTACAAAAGCAAAGCAATTTACCTGTGAACAATTTAAAGGTCCAATAGAAATGAGGTGGCAACTTTAACGACTTGTTCCTCTTCCAAAGATTTCAAGTCTCTCCGTAGCGATGCTCTCTTTTCATGGCGGTACAGCTCGGCGCAAAACAAATGCCACGTTACTTAGCCTTTCGTTGTTTCATTCGTACCGCTGTTTCCTATATATGTACTGATGGTCTTTTGTTGCTCGTGTGCAAACTTAAATGTTTCTGCTTTCTCCAACACTTGCCTGTAGAATTCCACTAAAAGATTACATGTCGAGATTTCACCGAAATACACGTTTTGAGGCTCCCTGAATAAAAGAAAAGCTGCACTTTAAGAAACAGGTCTCTGTATGTGTATCCCTCTGCGAACATATAACTGAAAAATCTGTTTCTAATTGCTAATTTTCTTGTAGGTGCAAGGGGAATATGGTAGGCTTTAAGCGAATTCCCATTTGAGAAAGAGTGTAACTACTGAAAAATTCAAACAAATAACAAAATATCTCTGAAATGGTTCACACACAAAAAAATGAATATAACATAATTGCGTGTTTTAACCAGATATACATTTTTTATGTATAAAAATTTTACCTTATTTCTTACGGTTTACCAGTTATGCAAAAGCCATTTACAATGAAGAGGACTTTTGGGGACATTCCCAGAAAATTCAAGATATACATTTTATTTTTCATGAAAATATCTTAAACAAAATCGTAAGTCATTTTTGAGAAAATTAAAACATTTCGAAAAATGTATCATGTAAAGGGTAGTCTGGGGTGGGGGAATTTTCTTAAAAATCTTCGTTTCGCATCTCTGAAAGATGCTGAACCTAAATATAAAGCTTGGCATTTATCCGACTTTTCGTTTTTGGGTTATGGCGTTCACAAACACACAGACATACATCGACAAACACACACACCGACTTTTTTTAAAAAAAATCCTTTTTTTTGGATTCACTGAGCCTCAAAACATGTATTCCCGGTGAAATATCGATATCGAATTTTTTGTTGGAATGCCAGTACCAAACTTGATAAATTCTTAAGAAGGTCTCAACTTCCCAAACCAGCCTTTATATTGAAACATTTTCGTTATTTTTATGTTTTAAAATGGCTCTAATGATCCTGATTAAAAGACCATATGTTTAAGATATTTGCATGACAAATTAAATGTACATCTTGAATATTCTGGAATAGCCTATGAAGTCTTCTTCAATTTGAATGACTTAAGTATAACTGGTAAACCCTAAGAAATAGACAAAATCTTACTGCACAAAAATGTAGATGTCTGAATTAAAAATTGTTGTGTTGCAACCACTTTCGACACTATAGGACCGCCTGGTTGGACGGGTCTTTCATCGCCCTCATCTCATTGGATTTATATGAATGTAATATCACCCATTCTTCTACAAACTTATTCTTCTATCCACTTCATGTTGATTGAGATAAACGTTTATAAAACATGGTAGGCAGAAGGCTGATAGTAGAGATTTTTTTTTGGATGGGGGGATTCCACTTCTATGCCCATGAGAAACAAACGAGTGCGACTTAGCACTTCAGAAAAGCATAAATTACTTACAACTTTATAACTCAGGCAAATAAAACTGAATATCTCGGAAATGGTTAATGCTACAAAATATTTTTTGTGCAGTAAGCTTTCTGCCGCTGACACAAAAGTATACGGAATTCATTGAGAACGAAGAGGACAGAACAGAAAATTAAGGTATACGTTTCAATTTGTTATGAATATATATCAAACATGTGATAGTTTAATATAATGATTACAGCCATGTTTTGAAAAAATAAAAAATTTACTTCCATGTAAAGCGAATTTCGGGGTTGGAGCATTTTTTTGTATTGCATGGTTGGAGAATGCTGAGCCTAAAATACCAAGTTTTGTATCTATTCAAGGTTTTGTTTTTGAATTATGCTGCTCCACTGATACATCCATCTATGTGAATACTCCTTCACTTCTGTAATAAATAATCTAGGACTCAACATCACTCAGCTCTATGAGCGCAAGGCTTTGTACGTACTAGTCGACCACGGTATGAGTGCGTGTGGTGGGAAAAGAGACTAAACGGTCACGAAACAAGTGGTTGGGGCATCGGAAGGACGGTCAGGTAAAAAAACGAATATCCGCAGTTCCGAGTTACATTTACTAGCGAGGCTGAAGCTTGCAAATGTAGCACTGTTTTTATCGTCCGACTGTTCTTTTCTCTTCCGCCCTGCCCGCCACTTCCCTCTGATCCCTACCCTTGATTGTCAACAAAAACAGTGGCGACCTCCTCCAACCGCATTCATATCGTGGCCGACTAATATTTATTTGTCCAACCAAAGAGACTATATCTTGGTAATGTTAACATAGGTACACTTTTCTCAGAAACCATTCAACCCAATGCAACCAAATTTGAACCATATACTTACTAATAGCTATCAGGTTTGTATGCTCTAAAAATATCCAAAATATTCATGCATTTATGCTGTCAAAATCTGTACTCTATAATTTTGGAAATATGCATTAATCACTGCACTAAAGTGGTTAACACTAAGTTTATACTTTTATGTAATTTGTAACCCTCCATATCATTACATTACTTTCACCTCACTCGACAAACTTCTGTGACAAGGTAGGCTACAATCAAATATTGCTGAAGGTAAGCCCTAAGTGGATGGATATATAAAGTAAAGGTTAAATAACCGTAGATAAGTAATATGAGATATATTAACAAATCTCAAGGAATACTGATAAATGTAATGCTGCGAATGTTTAGCTAAGATTTGAATATAACAATAAGTATAGGCCAATTGTTTTTTAATTATACTTCACTAGATACAGACCTTTTCTGTATAAACATGTAATCCAAGTTACTATGCTGCAGAAAATGCAGCATAAAATATTAACGTAATAAGCATATTACTTACGATTGAGTGGCGCATATCTATAATAAAACATGCCTTAAAACTGAAATACTTGTGTGTGGCAAGGTTACTTGAGTCAGAAAATATTACTTGATTTAAAGCTAGACATAATCAATGGAAGCAAAGCTTCCGCGATCAACGGCGACTTACCCCATTCACATGCCACATGTACATTAGCTGTTGTGCCTGTCAACTCAGGGGGAAGTTGACTCCGATATAGCCAGTGAAGCTGGCGATAGAAAAATGCAAAGTTTGCTCTGGCTGTTTGCTCCGAGACGATGGTTTGGAAAATCAACTCCGCACATGCACTGGCATTAGCGCGACAGTTGCAACCGTAGTTAAACATGCAATGTTATAACTTACAATGCACATTTTTCCTTAGACACAATTCGAGTAGTAATTTGATTAGCAGTATACAGTGATCATTTTCTCAAAATGCTGAGTTGTATGTTGAGAAGGATCTTTCCGCGTCTACAAATGTTATTGACCAAAATTTGAAAGCACTTGCTGATTCTGGGGAAATTTCTTCAGGGAGCACCTTGAAAATATTTATCTATAGAATACAAAACTTTTACTATTATAGGAGTTTCTGTCGTAAGAACTTTATTATTCACTCACCAATGGGTTTAATAATAATTTTAAAATAAAAGATTTTAAAATATGTTCATTATATGCTTGATGCATGGAAAAATGATTAAATACGCAAAAACATCAGGAATACGTAATTATATGTACTACAAAATTTTACATATAAACCAGAAGAGCATGAAACATTTTGCAAAACTTAAATCCATTTCGTAAGTAAACAACAAACTACATACAAATCCGATTTCTATTTAGTATTGGTTCTATAAACCTATAGAATGAGAACGTTTAAGAAGTGTTTTTATAGAAAAATATTTTAAACTTTGATTTTCCTAAAAAATAATACATTTTTCAAACCTTAATAGCCTAAAACTTAATTATATGGAGCCAAATCTCACATGTTTTAGTACAATGTCTTCAAAATACATAACAAACACCTATACAAAGTTTGAAGCATGTATGCACATGTCATACAATCATTAAAATATTTGCTCCTAAGCCTAAACTCCTATAAAATTTAATAAAGAGAAATAACTTTTGCTTTTATAGAAGTGAACAAAACATTCAAGACAGACCTAAGTAATCTTAAAATACTGCATTAGTTGTAGGGGAGCAGAAAAAGATGAAGGGGGGTCTATGTATGCACAAATGCCTTTCAAAGGAACTCTCTACTACGTATAGTAAGTAGGGCAATTATTGCATTGTACCCAAAAATTTGATACATATTTTTTCATCAGAAATACTTGCTTTGAGGCACATTGAACCCAAATAAAGCATTTATTGAAATATGTCCGTGTATGTGTGTGTTTGTGAACAGAATAGCTCTAAAAAGAAAAGTCCAAAACTTGGTATTTGAGTTTAGTATCTTCCATGGATGCGACACGAAGATTTTCAAGAAAATCTCCCCCACCTCCAACTACCCTTTACATGAAACATATTCGAAAATAACATATATGAAAGACATTTAAATGACAAATAAAATGCATATCCTGAATTTTCGGGAACAGTCTGTGAAGTCCTCTTCATTCGGAACGAATTTTGTATAATCTTGTATAACTATTAAGCGTTAAGCGATAGACGTAAACGTACTACACAAAAAATGTAGATCTCTTTAAAACACAGAATCGACACACGTTTCTGAGATATCTGTCATTAAAGGTTTGAGTTGTAAATGTTTTCAAGTTCCATCGATTTTCAGTTGTTTCTCGCGATGTCATGGAAACAGTGTGGAATTTTAAGGCCAGTGTATAGCGTCCAGTTCTTAAACGTTTGACTATCATTGCTGTCTTTGTATCTATAACGAAATGTGTAATGTAACTATTTTTGCAAAGGTTTATTTGGATTAAGTGTAGTAGATGGGAAGATAAGTTTTAAAATAGTTTGTATGTATCTAATAAAGATAGAGGATAGAGAAAGTCATATAGATTTTTAAGCAACGAATTGATTTCTTATATTTAACGTTTATTTTCCGCCTAACTAATATGATAGTTAGGAATTCATCTCTACAATTTATTTATATGCTATTAAAGACTTAACTGTTCAGTATTAATTTTCAAAAAATAATTGCAACGTGTGCAGAAATTTTTCAAAAAAGGTAATAAATAATGCACAAAAGAGTATCTATGGAAGTAATTGAGAAATATGCATAAAATTCCGTCTACGTGTTGTATATTAAACACTTACTGTTGTATTAATATTTCAAATAAATCGACCTGAAAGTTTGGATGTTTGAAGTTTTACAGATGGATGTCCTTAATATGTTAAGTACCCATATATCACCTTTTACTTTCTCTACCACATAACTAATAGGTAGAGGAAAAATTACATTCCATTCAAGATTTTTTTGGAAAAGGTAGGTGTGCGTGAGTCTGTCTGTTGACAGCATAACTTAAATACGGAATGTCTCATGCAGGCCAAACTTGGTATTTAAGTTCAGTATCTTTCCAAGATGTGAGACCCTCACCCTAAACTACCCTATATACTAATATATTTTCGATATTTTTTATTTTCTCAAAATGTTATTTTGATTAAAATGCCATACATTTTACATGAAAATAACACGCTATCTTGAGTGTTATGGGAATTGTCAGGAGATCCTCCTCACTCGGTGAAATTTTGTATAACGGTAAACTAGACAAAAATCTAGTACACAAAAATACACAATTTGTTTCAAATAAGTTTTTAGCGGCATCAGCCTTTCCGAGATATTCATTATTATTGGTCTTACTGCGCTCGCTATTTAGTTGTTTCTCAGGAGTATGGAATTTCAAAGCCTTGAATGTTGGACACTTTCTTACACGGAAGGTATCAGATTCTCATGCTTAATACCCACTCTGAAATTTCTGTGACAGAAGCGACGTGATGTAAGGAGGCACACCAAAACATCAACTGCCAGTTTTAACTGCAAGGTGTCGAAATCGAAGTTGGAATCCTTCAATGGCAAATCAGTTTTTGATCCCAATGGACATCCCTGCTTCGGAGGCTTACTTCGGTGTGGTGTGCGGAGTAACCTGTCGCCACTCCCCGAGCCACAATTCAGTAAGCAGCTGCCCAATTAAACTTTTAGTAAATGTTTTGTTTCCATGTACTTTATATGAACGATTTGGCGTTTATTTTCGAGGGTTTGATTTGAGAAATTATATTCATTAGCTCCACGTATGGAAGCCAATTTGCGAAGATGGTTTGTTACGTTATTTGCACCACGCTTTGGGCATCAATTTGAAGTGGGTTGTATTGAAGGAGTTGTATTATATTTCAACTGTTGGGGAGCCGAACTTGAAGTTGGTTGCAACCGCACTTATGACACACGCTTTCCGGTAGCCTCGCCCCAAGTTTAAAAAAATATTAACTTTGTAATTTGACTGTATCTTTAAATATTATATATTTACGTTTGCCTCGGCTGCGTCAGTATTATTGTTAGAGACACGTTTCTCTTAGCAGGGTTGTGATGAGACTAAGAATGTAGACTTACACAGATTATAATTTACTTCCTTCTTTTATTAATACTTGACACGATTTAATTAATACTTCACTGATTAGAGAGAGAGAGAGTGTGATATTCTTTTTATTAATTAATTACACTTTTTAACACGTAAACTTATTTTTCGTCACACACAAATATATATTTCTTGAAGACACATTTTGCATCTGTTTAGTGACGCTGTCTGCAGGCAACTAACTTCTAAATTTATAAATTTTTCTCCTTTTTATTTTCTGGTTGGCTAATCCTAGTTCAATAGAATACTTCATTTAACTAATGCTTTTTCTGGTTGTTGATTGGCTATTTTATAAACTGTCATTAAAATTACATTATTGCTTCCAAGAATCAGAAGTAGTATTGTTAAACTCTCAAACTCATTATTGCCTCAAGATTACCTCATTGTTAGCAACCTTTAACTTATTATTCTCACAGCTCCTACATTATTAAATTACGTAATATATTCACATAACATTATTGAACATGTATACAATAATATAAGCATATGCAATGATTGTTACATACATTTTACAAATTATTACATATACACATTGCTTCAAGGTGGGCTGTTATTGAATTTACATATTATATAATTAGACTGAAATCATTTAAGTGTTAAAAATACTGCCTCAGATGTTAGAACTGGTAGCGGATGTTTCGGGTTGTAACTTCCTTATATTACATAGATTCTGTCACAGGAATTTCGAGGATGGTTTCGGCATGAGGGATCTGATACTTCCCTCGTTAGGTACACCCTTCTGAGCCGAAGATTTCCAAAATGCCACTAGTGTTTCCTTGTCATGCATAATTTTTGTGATGAAGCGTAATCATCACATGCCTTTTTTCAGTTCTTCAGTGTAGAAGTCCAGAAGGAAGACAACTTCAAGAATGAAGAGACCTTCACAAGCTTCACAAGAGATCAAATGGAACATTTGAAGAGTGGTTTAGAATGGTGGAATTGGCCTGTAAACCTCTTTCATGAACGATTAAAGCGTGCCATGTGTGAATAAGTATGAAATTTGATATTTATCAACTTCTTGTGTCTGATTTATACTCTTCAGTTACCCACACACCCAACACACACACACACACACACACACACACACACACACACGCACACCTACATTACAGGACGGTTCAAGGGCCGCATGTAAGAAATACGCTGTTTCAGCTTGTTTGAATATATTGCATTCCACCCAAAAATTCAATACCGAGATTTCACTGAAAAAATCAGATGTGTTACGCTCACATGACTTTCTCTACTCTTGTACAAAATACTTTTACAAGCGCTTATTCTCCATATGCTTCATGTTAATCGAGATATTAAGCTTATTGCTAATTTTCTTGTAGATGCAAGGGGAATATGGCAGGATTTAAGCGACAGTCAAATATTTTAAGAGCTGGTTACTATGTGGAGTATTCCATTCTTTTTGCATTACCAGGACAAAAAAGTGAATAACAAATTTCCATTTGAGAAAAAGTATAAGTATTGAAAATTTTAAGGGAATAACAAGCAATGGTTCACTCAACATAAAAGAAAATGTATATGACATAAATTGTGTATTTTAACAAGATCTACATTTTTTGTGTAGTAAACTTTTGTTTATCTCTTATGGTTTACCAGTTATGCAAAAGTCGTTCACAATGAAGAATACTTTTGGGGACATTCCCGAAAATTCGAGATATACATTTCACTTGTCATAAAAATATCTTAAACATATGACATTTTAATCAAAATAGTTACAGCCATTTTTGAGAAAATTAAAATGATCGAAAAATGTTCCATTTAAAGGGTAATCTGGGGTAGGGGGGTTTTCTTGAAAACCTTCGTGTCGTATCTCTGGAAGATACTGAACCTAAATACCAAGTTTGTTGTTTATCTGACTGTTCGTTTTTGAGTTATGCTGTTCACAGACACACGGACATGTTTCCAAAAATGATTTTTTTGTATTCAGGGGGTCTCAAAACATATATTTCCGGTGAAATCTCGGTATCGAATTTTTGGGTGGAATACAATACTTCCCCTACTTACTATACGTAGTAGAGAAAGTAAAAAAGTATTTTTAGAAAAAGGTACGTTGTCTGTGTCGTTTGTGTCTGTAAACAGCATAACTCATAAAACGTAAAGTCGGATAAATACCAAACTTGGTATTTAAGTTCAGTATCTTCCAAGGATACGACACCAAGATTTTCAAGAAAATCCCCGCGCCCCAAACTACCCTTTACATGGAACATATTTTGATCAAAATACCGTACATTAAATATATTTTCATGACAAATAAAATGTAAATCTTGAATTTTCTGGAAATACCTTGTGAAGTCCTCTTCATTCGGCAGGAATGTTGAATAATCTTGTATAACCAGTAAAAGTTGAGCAATAGACGAAAACGTACAACACAAAAAATGTAGCTCTCTTTAAAGCGCACAATTTATGTCAAACAACTATTTTTGTACTATGAGCCATTTCCGACATATCCGTTATTAATGGATCGTTTGTTCTATACTTCCATTGATTGTCAGTTGTTTCTGGTGACGTCATGGAAACAGTATGGAATTTTAAGGCCATTGTATAGCGCCCCGTTCTTAAACATGTGACTATCACTTTTCTGTTTGTATCTTAAGGGTATGTGTAATGCAGCTATTTCTGCAAAGGTTTTTGTGGATTAAAATGAAGTAGATAGAAAAATATACTTTCGTAATCATAATTTGTATACTCACTAATAAACGATAGAGGATAGAGAAAGTCATGCGAATGTATCTTTTTAAAGAATAAAAATAGCATCTAATGCAGTTGTAAATAAAGATACTAAAGTAAACCGATGCTTTAAAACATCGAATTTGGGCTGGATTTCATTTTTTGGGAGGCGAGGTCTTTGTTTCATTTTACTTACCCTCTCCAAAACCAATCTACACCCTCTCTAAGAAATAGAAATGGCTGATGCTGCAAAAGAAGTTTTTTGAATAAATCCTCTTCTTTAAAGAGGTTGTGTAGTACTTTTTGACCTATCTCTTATGGCTGTCGGTTATTGAAAATTATTCCTTCTGAATAAAGAGGACTTTATTAGCTATTCCCAGAAAACTCAAGAAATTAATTTTATTTGTTGCGGTAACGTGTTCGACTCGCATTCGGGAGATCCCGGGGCCGACCAACCTGACGAAACTTTTTCCACGGTTTTCCTCGCTCGCTAGGTGTATGCTGGGTTGAATAATTTTATCCGCGAATTTTCCTGTCATCCCTTTCATCATACTTTCATTTCTTCCTTCTTCACCGCCATACCAGACTTTGGGCTGATCACCCATCCTGGATACACTATGATCCAGATTTTGCTTGCTTATCGACAGGCTACTGACCCAAGGCATTGACTTATAATCCGTTGAAGAAAGAGAAGTAATTTAACCATAATTGTTAGAGCCATGAGAAAATCGAAAATTTCCAAAAAACGTTTCGATGTAAAGGGTAGTTTGTAGTGGCGGGATATTCTTGAAACAAATTGTGTCACATCTTTGGAAGATGCTGTATTTAAATACCAAGTTTGGTACGTAACCGAATTGTAGTTTTTGAGTTATGTCGTTCACTCACACACAGATATTTTTTCTAAAAATACTTATTTTTGATCCACGAAGTCTCAAAACGTGTATTTGCGGTGAAATATGGATTTTGAATTTTTAGGTGGAATACATAACATGGTACGTGGTGGGGAAAATAATATATAGATGTTTAACAATATTTATCTAGTGCTTTTATTTCAGAATCGCTTTGTAACAAATCCTTGAAGGACTTGAGCTGAATAAGCAATTTCATGTGCAGGCTTGGTCCGTTGATGCTGCGATATTCGTTGCAGATGCTGTACCCAGTTCTCCTCCGTTTCTTTGCCGTCTTGCTCTTGTAGCGTCTCGGCTCACAACCCGCCCCTTTGCGCGTATGGACAGAGACAAATAACACGGGCAGCTGCCTTCTTCTTCTTCTTTAATAGCTGTTTCGTCCCGCAACTTCTCTCTCCCGAGAATTTATTATTGGTCCGCCTGAGTTGAGGACAAACTTGGGGGGAGGGGCTTGGTACGTTTACTCAGTATTATGATGCTACTGTGTGTGTGTATGTGTGTGTGTGTGTGATGGAAGAGCTACCGCATCGCAAACGCGCCTTCACACACACACACAGAATAAACAGACAGACGTATGAATCGTAATGTTGCGTAGCCATCGCTCCGCATCATGATCTTGACTTATAGTCGGCGTCTAGCATGTCTGTCTTGGTGGTGCTTTTAACGCGCATACACACACATCCCGCTCTGTCAGCTCTGTGTGTGAGACTTGAAATGGTTCCGACGACACTCGACGCATCTGCTACTCCAGCAGTTTAGTTGCATTTTAACCTCGACTTGAACGCCAGCATGTGAGCAATAAATCCCAACGACAGCACAGAATTATTTTTGCACTGTTTGACTGCACCAAAATATTCTCCAACATTAATTTGAGAAAACGCTTCTCGAGAAGTGATGCATGGAGCTTGTTTCCAAAGGGTACCATATCCATAACTCCTAGTGGTTTCGGAAAATAAAAATCTGATGTGATACATTCACACGACATTCTCTACCCTCTATCGTTTATTAGTGAGTATACAAACTGTCATTACTAAAGCTTATTTTTATATATACTATATTTTAATCTAAACAAACCTTTACAGAAATAGCAATATTACACATTTCATTATAGATACAAAGAAAACAACGACTGTCAAGTGTTTAACTGGACACTATATACTGGCCTTAAAATTCCATACCTACTGGTTCCATGCAATCGCGAGAAACAACTGAATGTTGAAAGGACTTTAAAGAATGACCAAGAAATGAACAATTCGAACCTTTAATAACGTATATCTCAGAAACGCCTTAAGCCACAATAAAATTGAATTGGATTAAATTGTATGTTTGAAAGAGATCTACAATTTTTGTGTAGTAAATTTTCGTCTATCTCGTCTATACCAAGTTTGCTAGTTATCCGACTTTTCATTTTTGTGTTATGGTGTTCACAGACGCAATGACAGATACACACACGGTACCTTTTCCAAAAATGCCTTTTTTGGATTCAGGTTCCTCAAAACATGTATTTTCAGTGAAATCTCGGTATCCAATTTTTAGATAGATTGCAATACTTTCTCTACCCACTATGTATATAATAAGTAACGTTTATAGAATCCTACCATGATACAAAAGTCACTCTGGTGGTCACAATCCTTTTTGGCCGACTGCACTATAATCGTTGATTATATGTGAAGTAACTGAACTAGAATGGCATCCATTGTACTTCAGTGTCTCATTATGATCTTACTGGGTAGCTCCCCA
This sequence comes from Deroplatys truncata, assembly GCA_030765065.1. Taxonomy (NCBI): domain Eukaryota; kingdom Metazoa; phylum Arthropoda; class Insecta; order Mantodea; family Mantidae; genus Deroplatys; species Deroplatys truncata. The sequence goes on along the minus strand of CM060988.1, from coordinate 155,096,367 downwards.
TACCTTTCAAAGTAGCAGTTCCACTGGGATCCATTCCCCAGATAAAGAATAAAATATGTGTATTTAAAAATAAAATAAATTCTGTTCAATGTAATTTTAATATTCTAATAAATTGATTTCATTTCCTTTGTTTCAATTTGTGTTGCTTTCACGTTACCTACAAAAAATCAATAAATACGTCATGGACACAATAGTGTAAGACTTGGCCAGGTCCGGCGAGCAAGGTAAAATCTTTCTGTAAAATCTCAAAGTTTAGAAGTTACAGTATAGTCAACCAAAACAGTTGTATGTAACTTGACTATGATAGTAATTAAGTCGCTCGTGCCTTAATTGCACCATTATAGTATTATTGCAATCGGCCATTTGTGTTACACATACCGATGATGTATGAATTTATTATAGTATTGGCCAAATGGATGCTCTTATAATTGACAGAACAAGCCTTCCGGCTCAGAGAGGAACTCACACCCTAGCATTACTTCAAATTCTGCACATATCTCACGTAACACTTCTAATTGCAATCGAAAAATATCACTATAGTTTCACGTTGGTAGCAGTTTTTATTCCACACAGTGCGAGGTTAAAGAGAATTTCAAGTAAATTATCGCAGTGTAATATGACGATCTTTAAGTCTATATCTCTTTTAGATCTTGGTTCGTTTCTGCGCGTTTTTGTTTTCTCAATCTTGGTAAGCAGAGGAAGCATTAACTCCACTCAAAACTTTGATATGCAAACTTCACAGGAAATACATGTTTTGAGGGCCCTTGAACTTAAAAAAAGCATTTTTGGAAAAATGTCCAGTGTGTGTGTGTGGTGTGTGTGTGTTTGTGTGTGTGTGAATACCATAACGCCCAAAACGAAACCTGGTATTGGTTCAGGACCTTCCAAGCATGTGACAGGTTGTTGAACTACAATACCAAGTTTGGTATTTATCCGAAATTTCGTTTCGGGTACCTGCTCTCAGACATACAGACAGATACACACACGCGGACCTTTTTCTAAAACTGACGTTTGTTATTTAGGGACCACAAAACGTGTATTACTGGTGAATTCTCGATAAAGAGCTTTTCTTGGATTGTAATGCTTCCTCTATAAAAAGTAGTAGAGAAAGTAAAAATGAATGAAGAATGAATGAGTATATTTATTTAAACAAAAGAATACATGCATTCATCCCTCTCATTAGCAAGCGTCCACATACCGTGCATGGTTTTATAAGCAGAATTAAAACTGACAAAAACAGAAGCCAACGACCAAAAATGAAAGGAAAGAAAATCTGATGTGTTGCACTCAAATGACTTTCTCTACTCTTATACAAACTATTTTTACAAACGCTTATTCTCCATATGCTTCATGTTAATCGAGATGTTAATCTTATTGCTAATTTTCTTGTAGATGCAAGGGGAATTGCTAGGTTTAAGTGATAGTCAAATATTTTAACGCTGGTTGCTATGTGACGCATTCCATTCTCTCTTCATGTCCAGGACATAAAAAAAATGAATAACGAATTTGAGAAAAAGTATAAGTATTGGAAAATTTAAGGGAATAACAAGCAATATCTCGAAAATGGTTCACTCAACAAAAAAACATGTATACGACATAAATTGTGTATTTTAACGCGATCTACATTTTTTGTGTAGTAAAATTTTGTCTATCTCTTATGGTTTACCAGTTATGCAAAAGTCGTTCACAATGAAGAACACTTTTGGAGACATTCCAAGAAAATTGGAGATACACATTTTATTTGTCATGAAAATATCTTAAACATACGATATTTTAATCAAAATCGTTAGAGGCATTTTTGAGAAAATTAAATTTTCGAAAAATGTTTCATGTAAGGGGTAGTCTGGAGTGGGGGGATTTTCTTGAAAACCTTCGTGTCCCATCTCTGGAAGATACTGAACCTAAATACCAAGTTTGGTGTTTATCCGACTGTTCGTTTTTGAGTTATGCTGTTCACAGACACACACACACACACGAACATGTTTCCAAAAATACTTTTTTTGGATTCAGGGGGTTTCAAAACATGTATTTCCTGTGAAATCTCGGTATCGAATTTTTGGGTGAAATACGATACTTCCCCTACTTACTATACGTAGTAGAGAAAGTAAAAATCTGTGATATATTCACACACTTTCTCTAACATTCATCGTTTATTAGTGGGTAAATAAACTGTTATTACTAATGATTATTTTCCTGTTTACTATATTTTAATCCAAATAGGCCTTTGCAGAAATAGCTGCATTACACGCTTTGTTATAGGTACAAAGAGAATAGTGATAGTCAAATTTTTAAGAACTGAACACTATATGCTGGGCTTAAAATCCCATATTGTTTCCATGCATGAATGTTGATAGGACTTAAAAAAATGGCCAAGCAATGAACAATTTGAACTTTTGAATAGCGGATATCTCAGAAATTGCTTATGCCACAAAAACCGTATATAAAATAAATTGTTTGTTTTGAAGAGAACCATATTTTTTTGTGAAGTACGTCTTCGTCTAACACTATCATTTACCGGTTATACAAGATTATATAAAATTTCTCCCAAATGAAGATGACTTCACTGACTATTCCCAGTAAATTTAAGATATAATACATTTTATTTGTAATGTAAAGATGTTTAAGATACAGAATTTTAATCAAAATCGTTACAGCCATTTTTTAGAAAATTGAAAAATATCTTAAAAGTCTTCCATGTAAAAGGTAGTCTGGGGTGGGGAGATTTTTTGAAAACCTTCATGTGGCATCTTTTGAAAGTACTGAATCTAAATACCAAGTTTAGTATTTATCCGACTTTTCGATTCTGAGTTATACTGTTCACAGACACACACACATAGTTATGTTTCCAAAAATGCTTTTTTTTGGATTCAGGAGGCCTCAAAACATGTATTTGTGGTGAAATATCAGTATCGAATTTTTGAGTGGAATGCAATACCCTCTCTACCTACTATGTACGTGGTAGAGAAACATAAAAATACCGCCACAAGAAAACGCCATAGGAGGAAAGAAAAGTAAGACAAACATGCCTATTCAAATATAGCTTCTTTAGTATGTTATGCAACAAGACTATAATGATAGTAATTAAGACACGAGTTTCATAATTTTTATACGAGCATCTTAATTATCATTATAGTCAAGTTGTATACCACAGTATTTGGTCAACCGCGTTGTAATTTCAAAACATTGAGATTTTACAAAAAAAAATCTTACCTTATTAATTGTGTGTAATTAAATGCTGATAGGATGGCAGCACTGTTGGCAGAACCTTGTCGTGTTTTCGAGTAGTGCAACAGATGGCAACACTATTGAGTTTTGCTGTTTATTGATTGTTTTGCAGGTAACGTGAAAGCAACATATATTGAATCAACGGAGATGAACTCAATTTATTGGAATATTAAAATTAAAATGAACAGAATTTATTTTGAATTCATATAGTTTACTGCTTATCTGGGGATTGGATGCCAAGGGACTGCTGGAAAAGTGTTAAAAGGTATGGGCGATATGGGAGCTAATGAGTCGTTTAAGTATTACGGATACCATAACTGTTCTGTTACGTCACAACCCGGCAGAAACAGCAAGGACTCAATTCTGAATGCAAGAGGAAAAGAGTTATTGTTCTTTTGTGACGCATACGAGTTAGAAATAATGAACGGAAAATACGGTTCGGACATGTCAGGGGAAGTAACATTTGTGCATACGAATGGGAGTAGTGTCATTGACTACATTCTGTGTTCACAGGACGTATTGCCGTTAGTTCAAAATTTTAAGGTTGAAAACAGCATTGACTCTCATTTTCCACTGATAATGACTCTAAAAACATATCGGCTGGTTTCTTATACAAGGGATGAAAGCGCATGCGAAACATTGACGCCATTGTTTAAATATAGATGGAGGGAGGCAGGAAAGGAGATTTTATTAACACTTTACAAAACGAAATTATATCTTTTGACGTAGATCACCACAAAGGAACTGAAAGTATACAGAATATAACTAATATTATACAGAAAGCAAGTGCACACATGCTAACAGGAAGGGTTAATGCATCAAACGGCTTAACATCAAATAGTTGGTACAACGATCAGTGTAAAACAGCGAAGAAAGCAGCGGAATCTGCACTTGTCAAATACAGAAGAGAGGGGGGTGAAGAACGTAGAATTTCTTTTGCAAATCTAAGAAAGCCATATAGGGAAGTCCCAAAGCAGAGCAAAACAGCCTGGCAGGACGCAAAGGCAGAAGAGGTACGTCAAGTAGTCGAAAATGGGGAAATTGGTGACATGTGGAAAGTTATTAGACAGATTCGAAGGCGAAGGTCCATTCAGGCAACTATCCCGGCTGGAGAATGGATAAAGCACTTTAAAACAGTCTATGAAGGAGGGGAGTTTAGGGTACAATTAAATACTTTGGCCGCTGAAGGGATGACTGGGGCTCCAATTGTGCAAATGCTAGATTATGAAATTAGCACATCAGAGGTTGTTAGTGCAATAAAATGTTTAAAAAACGGGAAGGTAGCTGGTATAGAGGGCTTGTCAGCTGAGTTTTTCAAGATCTCGCTAGAAGTTAATAAAATGGCAGATTTCTATAGAAAAAGCTTCAATAAAATATTTGAAGGCGGAGAATATCCGGAAGCATGGAAAACCGCCATTATCCAACCTCTTTACAAGGGCAAAGGGAATTACAGCATTCCAGGAAATTACAGGGGTATCTTGCTGCTCTCTATATTTGGAAAAATTTACAGTAGAATCTTATATGAAAGAATTAAGTGTTGGGCTAAGACACATCATAGGATTTCTAAATTTCAGGCAGGATTTAGGGAAGGTTTTTCGACTATTGACAATGTCTTTGTTCTGAAAACAATAATTGATGACAATTTGAGAAATAAAGGTGGTAAGGTATATACTATATTTGTAGATTTTAAAATGGCATTTGATACTGTAGAACGCAGTGCTCTCTGGGAGAAATTAACATGTAAAGGACTTTCGGGGAAAATGATTAGAGCACTTAGGGCAATGTATAAAGAAGTTAAGTTTGTTATCAAGACCGATCAGCATAATACATCAGAATGTAACATAGCGCAGAGGGGGGTTAAACAGGGTTGTATACTATCTCCGTTACTTTTTAATTTGTTTATTGATGATGTTAGCGTGCTGACGGAGGAAGACATAGATGCACCGACAATCGCAGACCAAAAAATACCAATTCTTTTGTACGCGGATGATATTGTAATTCTTTCTAAAACGATAAAAGGTTTGCAGTCTGGTTTAAACGCTCTTCGACAATATTGTAGGCAATGGGGTATGGAGGTAAATATTCTTAAAACTAAAACAGTCACCTTTAAAAATGGATATGTGTACGGCCAACATGAAAAATGGACCTACGGGGAGGAAGAAATTCAAAATGTTAAACACTTCGATTACTTAGGAGTAAGGTTTGATATGGGCGGAAAATGGAACAAGAACATAGAGTTTATAAAACACAAAGGGATTGGACAGCTTTCTGAAGTATTAAGGATATTGACCCGGGTACCAGATATGCCAGTAAAAACATTACAGACCATGTATGAAGCAATGGTTAGGTCCTCATTACTATACGACAGTGAAGTGTGGGGATGGGAGAGGGTGGATAATGTAATCAAAGTATTATAGTGGTAACCAAACAAATGTAAGCAACCCTAAAAACAACGATAAACCGTATTACAGTGTATCATTTTGCGCTATTATATTAAACAAAGAATAGCTAAGGAGAACAAATAAATACATACACTGATAGTAAGTGAACAGACGGCATAAAGTAACAAAAAATACAATACCAACACTCAAATCTGCACATTTAGCTCTTCTTATACTAGGCTTCTCAGATCTCAGCTGTCTCGCTTTAAGAGAATAGCACCTATCCCCTTCATGTCTTCCCTGCCTGCCAGTAGCGTCCAACACGCCCTTAACCCATCATTCGTGGGGGTAAAGATTGCACTACATAATTTTCCCTCCATGCCTCTGTACCCCTACATCTTGCAACATAGTCATCCTTCTAGGTCTTGGAGTAGTATGCTAGCCTCTAGTTCCTGAGGTCGCGGGTTCAAACCTGGCGCAGGGCAATGATTTTTTCAGGTATAGTAGGACTTCTTTCGGAAGGGAAGTAAAGTTAATGGTCACGTGTCGTAGATCTACGACATGCAAAAGAACCTCAAGTCTGATAAAGAGGCCTCTGAAAAAAATTATCGGTCTTTCACACCCAATATAGAATGGGATGCTCAGAACCTTAGACGTTAAAGAGCGTTCAGAAATAAAACTCAATTTAATTTAATTTTGTCTTGCAAAATATGTACCCAGGGCTCTCCCTCCTCATAACGGGACAGATTCTAATGCAATTTTTATCAGTAAGTTTACTTTCTCTACTACGTATAGTAAGTAGGGAAAGTATTGTGTTCCACCCAAAAATTCCATACCGAGATTTCGCTGGAAATACATGTTTTGAGACCCCACTGAATCCAAAAAAATCATTTTTGGAAACATGTCCGTGTGTGTGTCAGAAACGAGCAGACGGATAAACACCAAACTTGGTATTTAGGTTCAGTATCTTCCAGAGATGCGACACGAAGGTTTTTAAGAACATCCCCCCACCCCAGATTACCCTTTACATGGAACACTTTTCGAAAATTTTAATTTTCTCCAAAATGGCTCCAACGATTTAGATTAAAATATCATATATTTAAGCTACTTTTATGACAAATAAAATGTATATCTTGAATTTTCTGGGAATGTCTCCAAAAGTATTCTCCATTGTGAACGACTTTTGTATAACTGGTAAACCATAAGAGATAGGCAAAATTTTACTGCACAAAAAGTGTAGATCGCGTTAAAATACACAATTTTTGTTGTTGAGTGAACCATTTTCGAGATATTGCTTGTTATTGCCTTATATTTTCCAATACTTATACTTTTCCTCAAATGGGAATTCGTTATTGATTTTTTTTGTCCTGGTAATGCAAAAAGAATGGAATGCTCCACATAGCAACCAGCTCTTAAAAGATTTTTCTATCGCTTAACCATATTCCCCTTGCACCTACAAGAAAATTAGCAATAAGATTAACATCTCGATATCTCGATTAACATGAAGCATATGGAGAATAAGCGTTTGAAAAAATAGTTTCTACAAGAGTAGAGAAAGTCATGTGAGTGTAACACATCATATTGTTTATCATCCGTCACGCTTCCCACTCTATATCTCTTATAGGTTACGTTAGAGAAAAACATTGTTTTCTTGCAAATGAGAGTCCTCAAAACGCTTATTTCTTCTGTAATGCCAATTTGTGTCGAGTGAAACAGCCCTCTATCTTCAGAGACAGTAAACATGACCATAATAATTAGCTGGGGAAAGGATTTCATGACCGACACTGATTAAGATAAATGTTTTGTTTGTACATTTAAATACCTTTTATTTATAATGTTTTTAAACCCGTGCTGTAACGAGTGTTAGTGAATTCATCACCAAAACACAAACATGTTTCGTGTTACATACCGATTTGGGCCCTCTAACTTATTATTATCTTCTTCCTGTCGAGCGCTTTTAGTAACGTTTCACGAAATTTCATAATGAGTGGAATGACAGAATTCTGCTGTGCATTAAGACCCGTGTAATTGTAACGGGGTGGCGTTTGCATAATACAGCGTTACATTTCTGGCGACATAACCTTTTATTACTTATGTTAACGCAGTATGATTACACAGAAGCGCTTTAATTACTGTACTGTTTGTTTCCCATGCACGATAAAGCCGAAATGGCTTCCTGTTCGTGCCCATCTTCAACCAGCATTTAAACAAATGAACACCTTGGCAATGTTTATCGGATTGCATCTGTGCGTGTAGAACTGTCACGGTTCCACATTAACGTTTGCGCAAATTAACGTTTCAGTGGAGAGGTTTCCTGCTAGTTACGATTCCATCTTCAGGGGTCAAATTACGAGCGGCAACAGCGACATTAGTGGACCTAGAATGAACATTAGAAAACTCGTAAAGTTAATCATTATGCATGCAACTGCTACTCTTTGAATATTAATAACTTTCACCTTGAAATGTTGACGTTCATCATGCAAACACCTGGGATTACAACGACCTCTGTAGTTGACGTTAGCATGTCACGTTTAAAAACCTCTATGTTCTTTATGTGCCGGAACAGTTGGATGAAGGAGTTTAATCAATTATCACGTCTTGTGAAGTATATACAAGGGCTTTACAGTCTGATCTTAAAGTCCCTCCACAGTGGTGGAATTAGCGAGATAGGGAAATGTGAATGCATGGATTTGTGATGCTACTGTAATTGGAGTGAATTTGGGGAAACCAGTAGAATTAGAAAACAAATAAGGAAAATAATAATTAACTTGCCCATTCACAAAACCGAAGCCAAAAAACCTCCGAATTGGGCGCCGTAGCGCACAAACGATTTAAAAGGTAACTAATTTATGGCTAAAGTTTATTACGGATTTTCGCGACAATTGATCGTTTCTCCAAAACTTTTCGTTTTTAAGATAAAAACTAAAGCAATGCATTTTTAAATTTGTTTTTAATAAATATATTCAAATAAACATTTTGGGTCTAAAGGAATGAGAAATCATTTGGAAAGACACATTAACTCAATAGTGTATTGTTCCTTTCTCTACCACGGACATAGAAGGTAGAGAAGAAATTCAATAAAAAAATTTAATACCGATATTTCAGTGGAATTGCATGTTTTTATGGCCCCTGAATAAAAAAAGCATTTGTAGAAAACGATCCGTGTGTGTGTGTGTGTGTGTGTGTGTGTGTGTGTATCTGTGAACAGCATAACTCAAAAACGAAAAGTCGGATAAACACCAAAGTTACCGTTTGAGTTCAGTATCTTCCATAGATGTGACACGAAGATTTTCAAGAAAATCCCTTCTCCCCAAACTACCCTTTACATGAAACATTTTTAGAAAATCAATATTTTCTAAAAAATGGGTGTAACAATGTTTATTAAAATAGCATAAATTAGAGATGTTTACATTACAAATAAAATGTATATCTTGAATTTTCTAGGAATAGTCTGTAAAGTCCTCTTCATTCGGAAGGAATATTGTATAACCTTCTATAACTGGTAAAGTTAAGCAATAGACGAACACGTACTACACAAAAAGTATAGATCTCTTTAATATAAGCTTTTAGTGGTATTAGTCATTTCTAAGATATTCGTTAATAATGCTTAAATTGTTCATTACTTGGTCATTCTCTTTAAAGTGTGAACATTCAGATGTTTCTGGCGATTGCATGGAAACAGTATAGAATTTTAAGGTCAACATGTAGTGTCCTGTTCTTAAATATATGACTATCGTTGTTTTCTTTGTAACTATAACGAAATGTTTAATGTAGGTATTTCTGCAAAGGTTTATTTGAATTAAAACTGAGGCAGTATTTCTAACATTTAAATGATTTCAGTCTAATTATATAATATATAAATTCAATAACAGCCCACCTTTAAGCAATATGTGTATATAGCAAGATATAAAAAATGTAACAGTCATTGTATATGTTATATTATTGCATACATGTTCAATAATGTTATGTGAATATATTACGTAGTTTAATAACGTAGGAGCTGTGAGAATAATAGGTTAAAAGTTACTAACAATGAGGTAACAATGAGGTAACCTTGAGGTAATAATTAATTTGAAAAGTTTAACAATACTACTTGTGATTCTTGGAAGCAATAATGTAATTTTTTGTGACAGTTTATAAAATAGCCAATCAACAACCAGAAAAAGCTTTAGTTAAATGAAGGTATTCTATTGGAATAGGATTAGCCAATCAGAGACTTGAAATACAGAAACTTACAAATTTAGACAGTAGAATCAAGTTAGTTGCTTGTAGACAGTGCTCATAACTGGAGACAGTGTTCCTGATGCGAGATGCTTCCTCGAGAAGTATAATACGTATTCAGTGTGAGACAAAAATAGTTTACGTGTTAAAAAGTGCAAGTAATTAATTAAAAAAATCTCACATCTCTCTCTATATCAGTGAAGTGTTATTTAAATCGTGTCAAGCATTAATAAAAGAAGTGAAGTAAAATTATAATCTGTGTAAGCCTACATTCTTCAGTCGCACCACTTTCCTGCTAAGACATTCATGTCTCTAAGAAACAATAATACTGACGCAGCCGAGGCAAATATAAATATATAATATTTAAAGAAACAGTCATATTACAAATTTAATATTTTTAAACTTGGGGCAAAGGCCACCGGAAAGTACATTTAGGGCGAGGGGCTACCTGAAAGCGGGTACTATAAGTGCGGTTCCAACGAACTTCAAGTTCGGCTCCCCAACAGTTGAACTATAATACAACTCCTTCAATACTCCTGCAAAAATCGGCTTACCATACGCGAAGAAACTTTTTCAAAACGTAGTAGATAGAAGATATGCTTCAGTAAGAATATTTTGTATACCGCTAATTACACGATTGAGGGTAGAAAAATGCATGAGAATGTATCACGTCAGATTATTTTTATGACCTTCAGCGAGGACGATTCTGGCGAGGTTTGAACGATGGATCTCCTGTTCACGAGCGCGTGCCTTAAGTACCCCGGGCACCCGTGTCGATGTTTTGTTGTACCTATAGTTGGTAGTATAAATGTCCCGTTCATCAGAAAATATATTTTGTTTTTTTTCTCATTAGCTTATACAAAGAACGTGTAATATGATTATAACCGAGGGGGATGGTTCAGCAATTCGAGATCTCGATGTTCCATTCCCGTTGGGACTTTTCGTGGTTTTCCAGGTAGCTAGGTGAATGCTGCATGGATTATACAGGGTGGACCATTTAAGTCGAAACTGTACAATATCTCCAAAATTAAACGTTGTAGAAATAAATGTCTTGAATAAATGTTACTTGATATTATGGGGGAAAGTAAATGCTATTAGGCGTGTTTTATTTGAAGGACGTTGTGAGAGCTTTAGGGTCAATTTAATTTGACCCTAATTGTAAGTTCCCATTTAAAAAATTAAATTGATCCTAAAATGACCATCATAAAGTCCTCCAAACAAAACACGACTATTGGCATTAACATTCCCCCATAATATCCAGCAACTTTTATTAAAGACATTTCTTTCTACAATGTTTAATTTTGGAGATATTGTGCAGTCTCAACTTAAATGGTCCACCCTGTGTATATGCCACCGGGTAACCCAAATTCCCTTTCATCATTCAGGGATACAGGACTTGACACATGGATGGTGATATGCAGGTAGATCTACTTCGAGGAGATGGGTGTGTTGAAGAGATTCCCTATGTTACCTCCGTCCTGTGTGATATTGGGACGATCTGCTAGGGTGCTTCTACCTGGAAGCGTTAGGCACACCGCTGCGATGGCGACCCTTGGTATTTCCTCCCGGAGGTTAAGTAGATACAGGCCTATTCTTGGCCGCAGTACTGAAATCTTCCCCCCTTTCTAATTCCTATCCATATCCCCTTATGATGTATATACAGTCACCTGCTTTTAAAATAGCTTACCTTGTTTTATTCTGCATTTAAACCATTTTCTATTACAATTAACAAGAAGTAGGTACAAGAAGAATCCTTGGGCTAATTTGAAGAATAAGTATCAAACTGAACATTTTGCCGTTAACCATCAGCTTCCTTAGGATACTACATACTACGACTGTTTCAATATCTCAGAAAGAACCAAATCCAAATTCAATTCGTAGTAAATGCGAAATAAGAATGTTACACTCACATTACTTTCATTACTTTCTAACTTTTTAAAGTACCGATAATATTTTAAACACTAACAGAATATTATCTTCCCACTACCTTATATCTTACACTACTTCTGCACAAGTCACCGCCGTTATTCAGGCACTTGTCGTAACGCTTTTGTATGCCTTCGTCAAAGAATGATGCCGTCTATGATGAAAGCCAAGTCTGCATTTGTTGTTTCACAACATCATCGTCGTTGAAATGTTTCCCTCAAGGAATTCCTTTAGATGAAGAAACAGATGAGTATTGTTTGGTGCCAAATCCGGACTGTAGGGAGGATAGTCGAATTGTTCCTAACCAAACGATGCGATCACATCTTGAGTTTGTTTGGCTGTGTGTGGTCGAGGATTGTCGCTCATTATTGTTTTCCCATGATCCTCACACATTTGGCGATGAATGTTTGTTGGCTTAACTTTTCTCGCATTCAAAAAACGAATCATGTATCTGACTTCACAGTCGGCGGATCGTTCGGTTGTTTTTAACATTTCGAAACACTCTAACAACAGGAAAACACAAAGCGACGATCGCTCATAGCTACCTCTTGCTTCCTAATGAATGGAGGAAGTGATCGCGCATGCCTAAAGACGCGACTGCAGCGCTGCAGTGGCAAAATATTAAAATGTACTTATTTTAAAGACACCTTCATAATAAACACTTATTCTTCTAGTTCTTATTAACCGAACCTCTCATTAAACTTTTAAATATTTTTGTAGGATATAATACACTACAGCGATAGTCAGATTTTTAAAAATCGTGTGATCGCTTCATTACCAAGAAAAAAAACAAATAGCGACTTACCACTTAAAAAACAGAGAAATGGCTCCGCGCTAACGTGCGATGCTCACATTCGGGAGGTTCTTATTTCGATTTCTGGGGCCGGCCACCCTGATCATGGTTTTTGCAGGTTTTCCCTGGCAAGGCGAATTGGGGGATGGTTTCCCTTTTACCACTAATTGCCTTTCCCCCATTTCCTATGATTTTGCTTCCCTTTTCATGTTTAAGGTAGGCTTAAAGACTATGCAGAGTCGGTCGGTGTCTAACAGATGACGCAGAAGCTGGCTCGTTGGGAAGGTAGCAGCCTTCTCTGAGCCGCCTCCGGTGAGTCGATTCTCTCCTGTTCCGCCGGAGGGAAGCCTCTCTGCGAAGCTCACACGTGTGACCGGGTGTTCAATCCTGGAATACTTAGGGATCTCTGCGTCTCTAACGGCCGGCCTATAGCCTCCTGCGGTTCCTACACCTCATCGTTCCTCCAGGGGGTGGTAAGTATAGAAGATCCGGGTTTGGTCGACGTGCGAAGTATCTCCTCCGTTCCCTGGTTATAGATCATAGGCCAAGGCCATCTGCAAAGTATCACATAATATGTCCACCTATCCAGAACAGCATCCACATAATCAGAGAAATCCATCTTCTGATTAAATAAATAGCAACGAAGCAGATGGAACAGGAAGGCGTCTATCAATAGAAACATATTCAAGTAGAAGATGACTATTTAACCAAAGTCATCTGAGTCAAACAACCTACAAGTTAACATCACGATATGACATTCGTTATCTACGAGTCGTGTTTTTAAATTAAGTATCGATAATTTTTTTAAATAATAACAAAACATTATTTTCCAAATGTTTTATTATCTATCTTTACCTTACACAAGTTCTCCACATAGTCACCGCCTTATTGAGACACTTGTCGTAACGGGAAAACACTTTTTTGTGTCTTCGTCAAGAAATGATGCCACCTGTAATGAAAGCCGAGTATGCACTTCTTTTTGACAGCAGTCCGGATTTGGCACCAAAGGATTTTCATCTGAAGAAATTCCTGGGTGGAGAACATTTAAGCGACGATGTTGTGAAACAAGAAGTGCAGATTGAAGCATTAGTGAAGAATATGTGAAGAATTAGTGTAAAGTGTAAGACAAAGAATGACATTAAAGTGTTTGGAATATAATGCTCTGTTATTTTTTTAAAAAAATTCGTAGTTACTTTTAAAACACGCCTCGTATTTCAATGAGCCCTAGGCTTCTAAAAGTTTTCAAGGAGTTTTTTAGGAGATCAAAAATATCTTGAAAAAAAATCACTAAACTTTAAACAGGTAATGCATTCATACCGAGCGGGATGACTCAGGCGGTAAAGTCTTGAGGCCCGCATTCGGTAGGTCTCGCGTTCAAATCCCGTGGGTCGACCAATCTGTCCTGAGGTTTATTCGTGGTTTTCCTCAGTCACCAAGGTAAATACCGGATTGGATATTTAATACCACGATCCAAAGTTCCATCTTAAGTCTAAAACAATAGTAAAATGAAAAATAAGTGTAATAGTGAATGCTATGCCATCTATCTACAGACAATCTAAGCTGTTAGGCTGGACGGCACCCTAATGCCACCTGCACGGCATGAAGCAGAGGTTACAGGGATGAGACTATTAGGCTAACTGTCCATCACATATCGTTGTAAGAGTTATCCACCAACAGATCCGTCGCGATATGACCAGGGAATTAAAGCGACGTATAATAAAATAGAATAAAAAAGATACATTAATTTTCTTTTTTAATTTTCTATCTCTTTAACCATACAAGTATACGGTTTCTTAAGTTTATCGTAGTAAACGACATTTACGTATGATTTGCGTGAAAGCACATCGAAGTTAAGAACGACATAACATAATATGAAAGAAAACATTAAAATAATTTGTTTTTAAAACAAGTGAATCATTGCAGAGGCAGCTCGTGAACATTAATTATAATAATGCTCTCGGGCAGTTAATGATATATGAATTACATTACATGTTTGTTTAAAATATGTGCCTCATAATTAATGATGCTAATTAAATACTAATGGTTCCTGGACACAATGCTGAACTGTCTCGCGTGTTGCATTATACTCATATGTTGGAACAGGAAAATAATAACAGAGTTTAAAAAATCACAGGCAACAAATGCATCATTAAAATGCATATTAATTTTTGTGGTTTCAACATAATTATGGCTCATGTATATTTTGTACACTTACGTATTCTCTAGTATTAATAATTAAGGGAGAAAAGCAAAATTACGATTGTAAATGTTGCATTATAAAGTAATGTTTACTGACAATATTAGATGCTTAATTGAAAATTAATTTTAAAGACTTCATCATAATTAAAACGCGATAATCTTTATCCATTCCAGTTTCTTTCTCATAAATACACTCATACAAAATCCTGTATTTCAATCTAATTCTGATATGCAAGGCTTACCATTGCTGTGCTATTTTAATCATTATAATTAAAGTCGTTTCCTAGCTCATTTTTTCAGGCAAAGGGTTACTCGAAATCAGGTATCTTTTTAAATAGAACAGTTTTTTTACTTTCTCTACCACGTATAGTAAAAATTTCGATATCAAGATTTCACCGGTAAAATATGTTTTGATGCCCCCTGCATTCCAAAAAATTTAGAATAAGGTTCGTCTGAGAACAGTATAACTCAAAAACGAAAAGTCGGATAAACACCAAACCTGGTACTTGAGTTCAGTATCTTTCAAAAATGCGACACGAAGATTTTCAAGAAAATCCTCCAATCCAGACTACCGTATATATGGAACATTTTTCGAAAACTTTGATTTTCTAAAAAATGGCTGTAACGATTTTGATTAAAATATAATATATTTAAACTATTTTCATGACAAATAAAATGTATATCTTGAATTTTCTGGGAATGTCCTCAAAACTCGTCTTCTTTATAAATGGTTTTTGTATAACTGATAAACCGCAAGGGAAACTATTTCTACACTAAGACTTCGTTGAAACACACAACTTATGTCACATACATTTTTTTCTGGAGTGAATCTATTCCTAGATATTTCTTGTTATTTGTTTGAATTTTCCAGTACTTTTTCACAAATGGGAATTCGTTATTATTTTTTACTTTCTCTACTACGTATAGTAAGTAGGGGAAGTATTGCATTCCACCCAAAAATTCGATACCGAGATTTCACTGGAAATACATGTTTTGAGACCCCCTGAATCCAAAAAAAGCATTTTTGGAAAACATGTCCGTCTGTGTGTCTGTCTGTGTGTGTGTCTGTGAACAGCATAACTCAGAAACGAACAGTCGGATAAACACCAAACTTGGTATTTAGGTTCAGTATCTTCCAGAGATGCGACGCAAGGGTTTTCAAGAAAATTTCCCCACCCCAGATTACCCTTTACATGGAACATTTTTCGAAAATTTTAATTTTCTCAAAAATGGCTCTAACGATTTTGATTAAAATATCATATATTTAAGATACCTTTATGACAAACAAAATGTATATCTTGAATTTTCTGGGAATGCCTCAAAAAGTATTCTTCATTGTGAACGAATTGCCTAACTGGTAAACCATAAGAGATAGACAACATTTTAATACACAAAAAGTGTAGTTCGCGTTAAAATACACAATTTATGTCATATACATTTTTGTGGTTGAGTGAAACATTTTCGAGATATTGCTTGTTATTCCCATAAATTTTCCAATACTTATACTTTTTCTCAAATGGAAATTCGTTATTCATTGTTTTTGTCCTGGTAATGCAAAGAGAATGGAATACTCCACATAGCAACCTGCTCTTAAAATATTTGACTATCCCTTAAAGCCTAGCAATTCCCCTTGCATCTATTAGAAAATTAGCAATAACATTAACATCTCGATAAACATGAAGCATATGGAGAATAAGCGTTTGTAAAAATAGTTTGTACAAGAGTAGAGAAAGTCATGTGAGTGTAACACATCAGATTTTTTTCATGTCCTGGGCATGCAAAGAAAATGAAATGCTTCACAAAGTAACCTGCTGTTAAAACATTTGACGCTTAAAGTCTTACATATTCCCCTTGTACCTACACGAAAATTAGCGATAAGAATTAGATGAAGTAAATGAAGAATAAGCACTGTAAAAATAGTTAGTACAAGAGTAGAGAAAGTCATGTGAGTTTAAAACATCAGAGTTTTAGAAAGAGTTCGTGTGTGTGTTTGTGTGTGTCTGTCTGTGTGTTTAGAACAGCATAACCCAAAAACAAAAAGGTGCATAAATACTTGGTATTTAGGTTCAGTACTTCCCAAAGATGCGACACGAAGATTTTCAAGAAAATCCCGCACCCCCAACTATATTTTATATTAAACAATCTTGAAAATTTTGATTTTTTAAAAAATGGCTCTAAGATTTTACATGACAAATAAAGTGTATATCTTGAGTTTTCTGGGAATAGCCTTTGAAGTTCTCTTCATTCGGAAAGAATTTTTTATAATCTTGTATAACTGGTAAATGTTAAGAGATAGAGGAAAACGCATTGCACAAAAAATATCTGAATCTCTTTAATACGCACAGGTCTCTGCGGATCTGAACCTCCTCCGGCTCCTTAACCTCATCCCTGCCTCTCGGGGGTGTAACCACGATAGATCAAAATGGTCGCAGTGCGCGAGGTGTGCCCCTCCGATAGCACACCTTACGTCTTACATCCTACGCATTTATTACCTCGAAAAAGAAAACACTCGCCTGTCTCATACCTATTTTCAGACATGAATTCAGAACTGTAATGACAACTACTCGTCTGATAATACTCACCTCTCTACCTTTTAGTAATAACCATTAAACAGGAATGTCATTTTTTCCGAGGAATGTGCTCGGAGACGCGTGTGAAGGAATCATACGAGCAACATAGAACAAAAAATCTGATGTTTTACACTCACATGACTTTCTCTACTCTTGTACAAACTATTTTTACAAACGCTTATTCTCCATATGCTTCATGTTAATCGAGATGTTAATCTTATTGCTAATTTTCTTGTAGATGCAAGAGGGAATTGATAGACTTTAAACCATAGTCAAATGTTTTAAGAGCTGGTTGCTATGTGCAGTATTCCATTCTCTTTGCAAAAAAAAAGAATTAATAACGAATTTAAGAAAAAGTATAACTATTGGAAAATTTAGGGGTAGAACAAGCAATATCTTGTAAATGGTTCACTTAACAAAAACAATGTATATGGCATAAATTGTGTATTTTAACGCGATCTACATTTTTGTGTACTAATATTTTGTCTATCTCTTATGGTTTACCAGTTATGCAAAAGTTGTTCACAATGATGCGAACTTTTGGGAGCATTCTCAGAAAATTCTAGGTGTACATTTCATTTCATAAAATATCTTAAACATGTGATATTTTAATCAAAATCGTTAGAGCCATTTTTGAGGAAATCAAAATTTTAGAAAAATCTTCCATGTAATGGGTAGACTGTGATGGGGGAATTTTCTTGAAAATCTTCGTGTCGCATCTTTGGAAGATACTAAGCTCAAATAGCAAGTTTTGTATATGTCCGACTTTTCGTTTTTAGGTTATGTGATTACAGGCATAGGTACGTATTGCGGAAGAGCCCCATAACCGGGGCAGAGCACCGCAAACAGACTAATGGACCCATTGTGCTTTCAACGTCACCCTTGGGAGAGAACGTTGAGGGAAGAGACCCGAATGGCGGTCAGATCCGGATGTCAACGGGCGCAAGTATGGACGGGGTCCCTAATGTTTGCAGATAGAACGCAACTGACGCCGCGCGGTCCCTGCCAACAAGCCATCAACCTCCAGAGCCCCCAAGAGCAGTGCCCCACGGTAACAGCGGTACCGCAGCGACGCCAAAGAAGAAACCTTTACGTGCGCAAACCACCGCCCAGCCGCAACCGCCGAACACCGTCGCCTGGTCCTTCAACCCTGAAATAGATGACAAGGAAAATGATGGGTACAGGAAATGAGAGGAAGGACAGCCGTGGTGGAAGATGAACCAGCCCAGCATTCTGGAAACCACGAAAAACCCTTAGGCCAGAGTGGGCGGTTTACGGAACCCTCCTGGTCGACAGATGCAACCGCCTGAGCCATCCCGCTCGGTCCATCTAAAGGATAGTCTGTGGTGGGGGATTTTCATGAAGTCTTCGTCTCTCTTCCATGGCAGACAGTGAACTCAAATACCAGGTTTGGTATTTATCTGACTTTTCGTTTTTGAGTTATGCTGTTCACAGACAGAACACAGACACACACAGGGACATGTTTCCAAAAAGTCTTTGTTTGGATTCAGGGCATTTCAAAACATGCATTTCCGGTGAAATCTCGGTACTTATAATTTTTAGGTGGAATGCAATACTTCCCCTACATAATATACGTAGTAGAGAAAGTAAAAAAAGTCTAACTTAGCAAGTATAGTATAAGCTTGGTGCTTGCTGTCCACCCTTATGCATATCTACGCTTCTTTTGTCCTAAATTCCATGAGATTATAGGCAAAAGGAAACATTGTTGATATCTAGAAAGTTATGCATTACTCCACACACACACACATACATACACTACGTGATCAAAAATATCCGGACACCTGACTGAAAATGACGTACAAATTCGTGGCGCCCTCCATTGGTAATGCTGGAAGTCAATGTGGTGTTGGCCCACCCTTAGCCTTGATGACAGCGTTCACTCTCGCAGGCATACTTTCAATCAGGTGCTGGAAGGTTTCTTGGGGAATGGCAGCCCATTCTTCACGGAGTGCGGAACTGAGGAGAGGTATCGATGTAGGTCGATGAGGCCTGGCACGAAGTCGGCGTTCCAAAACATCCCAAATGTGTTCTATAGGATTCAAGTAAGCACTCTGTGCAGGCCAATCCATTACAGGGATGTTATTGTCGTGTAACCACTCCGCCACAGCCCGTGCAGCATGAACAGGTGCTCGATCGTGTTGAAAGATGCAATCGCAATTGCTCTTCAACAGTGGGAAGCAAGAAGGTACTTAAAATATCAATGTAGGTCTGCGCTGTGATTGTGCCACGCAAAACAAGGGGTGCAAGCCCCCTCCGGAAAAACACGATCACACCATAACACCACCACCTCCGAATTTCACTGTTGGCACTACACACGCTGGCAGATGACGTTCACAGGGCATCGGATCGCCACATTGTGTACCGTGATTCGTCACTCCACACAACGTTTTGCCACTGTTCAATCGTGTAATGTTGACGCTCCTTACACCAAGCGAGGTGACGTATTCCTGCGTGATGTGTGGCTTATGAACAGCCGCTCGACCATGGAATCCAAGTTTTCTCACCTCACGCCTAACTGTCATAGTACTTGAAGTGGATCCTGATGCAGTTTGGAATTCCTGTGTGAGATATGAATAGAAGTCTACCTATTACTCTTTATGACCTCTTCAAATGTCGGCGATCTCTGTCAGTCAACAGACGAGGTCGACCTGTACGCTTTTGAGCTGTACATGTCCCTTCACGTTTCCATTTCACTATCACATCAGATACAGTGGATTTAGGGATGCTTAGGAGTGTGTACATCTCGCGTACAGACTTCTGACACAAGTGACACCCAATCACCTGACCACGTTCGAAGTCCGTGAGATCCACGGAGCGTCCCATTCTACTGTTTCACGATGTCTAATGGCTACTTAGGTCGAGGATAATGAGTATCAGGCAGTAGTTGGCAGCACAATGCACCTAAGATGAAAAACGTATATTTGTGGGGTGTCCGGATACTTTTGATCACATAATGCAACTTTTAAAAAATTAATTAATGCTGAAAGTCTAAAGATAAGCTTTTTTCTGTGCCAAATGTTATTATGGGTTCAACACAAAGGCTTTCTAATACAAACTGACTCTTCTTGTCCTGCTTCCTCTGATAAAATGGTATTAAAACGGTACCTATAGAGTGATGTGCGTTCGGAGTAAATGACTAAAAACTGTATCAAAACACAAGACAAGAGTCGCAAGACAGCAAAGCTTGGAGCTGTTAACGCGAGTAATATGAAGCCACCCGTAGTGTAAAAAGTCGAGTGTTAGCTAGACGCCGCGACACAACACAACGGTGGGACTGTCCTCATATAAAATGTCATTTGCACCGTCTCTGTTCAGGAAGTGCCGCTCTGCACTTCATGGAATCCTTCCAAAGGAAAGGAAGACAGAAAAACTAAGTATAACAGCTGGGAGTACTGACAGAGCTTGTGCTGTTTTCTTGAGAAGTGTCCTTACTTCAAGAGCAAGAAGGTTCTACAGGGATTCTAATGATTTCTTTGGTATTCTCTCGTCACCACAGTATTGGAAACATACATAGATTGGGTGACCATTTGTTGCCTCGGTAAACACCTGTGGTCTTAAATACGTGTGTGAATCATTCTCATTATATGCTGCCATGCTTCATCATCTGAGACATTTCGCGAATATGTTACTGTTACAAACTACTGTTAAGCGAATACAACAAAATATTTATTTATTCATTTTATATAGTCACTACATTTCTTTTGAATGCCGCAACTGACACCACCATTCCCACTATACTGCTATACCAATCCGCTCCTGCTGTAGTGGTGAACTGGCCAACCGTTTCTATCCTAGTTAATCTAACGAAGTGAAATAATATGAATATGCTTCCTTTCGTTATAAAAGGTTTCCAAAATGCCTATGTGCAACTATACAAGCCTGACAATTGTTGAAGGCATTAATGAACATTCGAAAAATTCTTGCATCGAAATATTGGAAAACACACGACGGATGAAGAATTCTAGTATGAATATTATCTTTAAGCATTTTGCAAAAATAATATTCACATATTTAAATCTGAAGAAGGAGCAAACACATTCCCATGGATAAACATTTGAATACTGCTTTTGAATGCTGTATGTGACTAAATACTTATTGCTTAATTTGAAGCTATTCCGGGCAAAAATGTGTCTTGAATAACGTGATGTGTATACATCACTTCTTAAATAAATACAGAGTACTTTACTGAGATTCCTGTGAACATGTTGAAAATACCTTAAAACTTTGGGTATTTCACAGAGTAAATATTGAACATGTCTTGCACCTTTGGGCATCTTTTGGAGATTCCTCAGAGTAAGTGTTGAACATGTTTTGCAACTTTGAGAGATTCCTCAGAGTAAATGTTGAACATATCCTGAATCCTTGGGAAATTTCTCAGAGTAAATGTTGAACATGTCCTGCATCTTTGGGAGATTCCTCAGAGTAAGTGTTGAACATGTCCTGCATATTTGGGAGATTTCTCAGAGTAAGTGTTGAACACATCATGCATCTTTGGGGGATTCCTCAGAGTAAGTGTTGAACATATCCTGCATATTTGGGAGATTTCTTGGAGTAAGTGTTGAACATGTCCTACACCTTTGGGAGATTCCTCAGAGTAAGTGTTGAACATGTCCTACATCTTTGGAAGATTCCTCAGACTAAGTGTTGAACATGTCCTGCATATTTGGGATATTTCTCAGAGTAAATATTGAACATGTCCTGCATCTTTGGGAGATTCCTCAGAGTAAGTGTTGAACATGTCCTGCATATTTGGGAGATTTCTCAGAGTAAGTGTTGAACATATCCTGCATCTTTGGAAGATTTCTCAGAGTAAGTGTTGAACATGTCCTACACCTTTGGGAGATTCCTCAGAGTAAGGGTTGAACATGTCCTACATCTTTGGAAGATTCCTCAGAGTAAGTGTTGAACATATCTTGCATCTTTGGGAGATTTCTCAGAGTAAGTGTTGAACATATTTTGTTCTTTTGGAGATTCCTCAGAGTAAGTGTTGAACATGTTTTGCATCTTTTGGAGATTCCTCAGAGTAAGTGTTGAACATGTTTTGCAACTTTGAGAAATTTCTCAGAGTAAATGTTGAACATGTCCTGAATCTTTGGGATATTTCTCAGAGTAAATGTTGAACATGTCCTGCATCTTTGGGAGATTCCTCAGAGTAAGTGTTGAACATGTCCTGCATATTTGGGAGATTTCTCAGAGTAAGTGTTGAACACATCCTGCATCTTTGGGAGATTCCTCACAGTAAGTGTTGAACATATCCTGCATATTTGGGAGATTTCTTGGAGTAAGTGTTGAACATGTCCTACACCTTTGGGAGATTCCTCAGAGTAAGTGTTGAACATGTCCTACATCTTTGGAAGATTCCTCAGACTAAGTGTTGAACATGTCCTGCATATTTGGGATATTTCTCAGAGTAAATGTTGAACATGTCCTGCATCTTTGGGAGATTCCTCAGAGTAAGTGTTGAACATGTCCTGCATATTTGGGAGATTTCTCAGAGTAAGTGTTGAAAATATCCTGCATCTTTGGAAGATTCCTCAGAGTAAGTGTTGAACATGTCCTACACCTTTGGGAGATTCCTCAGAGTAAGTGTTGAACATGTCCTACATCTTTGGAAGATTCCTCAGAGTAAGTGTTGAACATATCTTGCATCTTTGGGAGATTTCTCAGAGTAAGTGTTGAACATATTTTGTTCTTTTGGAGATTCCTCAGAGTAAGTGTTGAACATGTTTTGCATCTTTTGGAGATTCCTCAGAGGAAGTGTTGAACATGTTTTGCAACTTTGAGAAATTTCTCAGAGTAAATGTTGAACATGTCCTGAATCTTTGGGATATTCCTCAGAGTAAGTATTGAACATATCCTGCACCTTTGGGAGATTCCTCAGAGTAAGTGTTGAACATGTCCTACATCTTTGCGAGATTCATCAGGGTAAATATTGAACATGTCCTACACCTTTGGGTGATTCCTCAGTGTAAGTGTTGAACATGTCCTACACCTTTGGGAGATTCCTCAGAGTTAGTGTTGAACATGTCCTACACCATTGGAAGATTCCTCAGAGTAAGTGTTGAACATATCCTGCATCTTTGGGAGATTTCTCAGAGTAAGTGTTGAACATGTCCTACATCTTTGGGAGATTCCTCAGGGTAAACGTTGAACATGTCCTACACCTTTGGGATATTTCTCAGAGTAAATGTTGAACATGTCCTGCATCTTTGGGAGATTCCTCAGAGTAAGTGTTGAACATATCCTGCATCTTTGGGAGATTCCTCAGAGTAAGTGTTGAACATATCCTGCATTTTTGGAAGATTCCTCAGAGTAAGTGTTGAACATGTCCTACACCTTTGGGAGATTCCTCAGAGTGAGTGTTGAACATATCCTGCATCTTTGGAAGATTCCTCAGAGTAAGTGTTGATCATGTCCTACACCTTTGCGAGATTCCTCAGAGTAAGTGTTGAACATGTCCTACATCTTTGGTAGATTCCTCAGAGTAAGTGTTGAACATATCCTGCATCTTTGGGAGATTTCTCAGAGTAAGTGTTGACATATTTTGTTCTTTTGGAGATTCCTCAGAGTAAGTGTTGAACATGTTTTGCATCTTTTGGAGATTCCTCACAGTAAGTGTTGAACATGTATTGCAACTTTGAGAGATTCCTCAGAGTAAATGTTGAACATATCCTGAATCCTTGGGAAATTTCTCAGAGTAAATGTTGAACATGTCCTGCATCTTTGGGAGATTCCTCAGAGTAAGTGTTGAACATGTCCTGCATATTTGGGAGATTTCTCAGAGTAAGTGTTGAACACATCATGCATCTTTGGGGGATTCCTCAGAGTAAGTGTTGAACATATCCTGCATATTTGGGAGATTTCTTGGAGTAAGTGTTGAACATGTCCTACACCTTTGGGAGATTCCTCAGAGTAAGTGTTGAACATGTCCTACATCTTTGGAAGATTCCTCAGACTAAGTGTTGAACATGTCCTGCATATTTGGGATATTTCTCAGAGTAAATGTTGAACATGTCCTGCATCTTTGGGAGATTCCTCAGAGTAAGTGTTGAACATGTCCTGCATATTTGGGAGATTTCTCAGAGTAAGTGTTGAACATATCCTGCATCTTTGGAAGATTTCTCAGAGTAAGTGTTGAACATGTCCTACACCTTTGGGAGATTCCTCAGAGTAAGGGTTGAACATGTCCTACATCTTTGGAAGATTCCTCAGAGTAAGTGTTGAACATATCTTGCATCTTTGGGAGATTTCTCAGAGTAAGTGTTGAACATATTTTGTTCTTTTGGAGATTCCTCAGAGTAAGTGTTGAACATGTTTTGCATCTTTTGGAGATTCCTCAGAGTAAGTGTTGAACATGTTTTGCAACTTTGAGAAATTTCTCAGAGTAAATGTTGAACATGTCCTGAATCTTTGGGATATTTCTCAGAGTAAATGTTGAACATGTCCTGCATCTTTGGGAGATTCCTCAGAGTAAGTGTTGAACATGTCCTGCATATTTGGGAGATTTCTCAGAGTAAGTGTTGAACACATCCTGCATCTTTGGGAGATTCCTCACAGTAAGTGTTGAACATATCCTGCATATTTGGGAGATTTCTTGGAATAAGTGTTGAACATGTCCTACACCTTTGGGAGATTCCTCAGAGTAAGTGTTGAACATGTCCTGAGTCTTTGGGATATTTCTCAGAGTAGATGTTGAACATGTCCTGCATCTTTGGGAGATTCCTCAGAGTAAGTGTTGAACATGTCCTGCATATTTGGGAGATTCCTCAGATTAAGTGTTGAACATATCCTGCATCTTTGGGAGATTCCTCAGAGTAAGTGTTGAACATGTCCTACATCTTTGCGAGATTCATCAGGGCAAATGTTGAATATGTCCTACACCTTTGGGAGATTCCTCAGTGTAAGTGTTGAACATGTCCTACACCTTTGGGAGATTCCTCAGAGTAAGTGTTGAACATGTCCTACACCTTTGGAAGATTCCTCAGGGTAAATGTTGAACATGTCCTACACCTTTGGAAGATTTCTCAGAGTAAATGTTGCACATGTCCTGCATCTTTGGGAGATTCCTCAGAGTGAGTGTTGAACATATCCTGCATCTTTGGAAGATTCCTCAGAGTAAGTGTTGAACATGTCCTACACCTTTGGGACATTCCTCAGAGTAAGTGTTGAACATGTCCTACATCTTTGGTAGATTCCTCAGAGTAAGTGTTGAACATATCCTGCATCTTTGGGAGATTTCTCAGAGTAAGTGTTGAACATATTTTGTTCTTTTGGAGATTCCTCAGAGTAAGTGTTGAACATGTTTTGCATCTTTTGGAGATTCCTCACAGTAAGTGTTGAACATGTATTGCAACTTTGAGAGATTCCTCAGAGTAAATGTTGAACATGTCCTGAATCTTTGGGATATTTCTCAGAGTAAATGTTGAACATGTCCTGCATCTTTGGGAGATTCCTCAGAGTAAGTGTTGAACATGTCCTGCATATTTGGGAGATTCCTCAGAGTAAGTGTTGAACATGTCCTACATCTTTGCGAGATTCATCAGGGTAAATGTTGAACATGTCCTACACCTTTGGGAGATTCCTGAGTGTAAGTGTTGAACATGTCCTACACCTTTGGGAGATTCCTCAGAGTAAGTGTTGAACATGTCCTACACCTTTGGAAGATTCCTCAGAGTAAGTGTTGAACATATCCTGCATCTTTGGGAGATTTCTCAATGTAAGTGTTGAACATGTCCTGCACCTTTGGAAGATTCCTCAGAGTAAATGTTGAACATATCCTGCATCTTTGGGAGATTCCTCAGAGTAAGTTTTGAACATATCCTGCATCTTTGGAAGATTCCTCAGAGTAAATGTTGAACATGTCCTAAACCTTTGGGAGATTTCTCAGAGTAAGTGTTGAACATATCCTACACCTTTGGAAGATTCCTCAGAGTAAATGTTGAACATATCCTGCATCTTTGGGAGATTCCTTGGAGCAAGTTTTGAACATATCCTGCATCTTTGGAAGATTCCTCAATGTAAATGCTGAGCATGTCCTACACCTTTGGGAGATTCCTCAGAGTAAATGTTGAACATATCCTGCATCTTTGGGAGATTCTTCGGAGCAAGTTTTGAACATATCCTGCATCTTTGGAAGATTCCTCAATGTAAATGTTGAACATGTCCTACTCCTTTGGGAGATTCCTCAGAGTAAATGTTGAACATATCCTACACCTCTGGGAGATGCCTCAGAGTAAATGTTGAAAGCGCCATGCACCTTTTGGAGTTACATCAGATTAAATGTTTAAAATGTCTTCTACTTGCATCTACACATAACTGTTCTCTGTGAAATGCTCTGTACTCTCTGCACCATATTCTTTAACCATTTCCAAAGTATATGCTGTTAACGTTTCCGATTTGATTCCTAATTGCCTCAAGGAGATCAATGAGAGACCGGAGTCTATTCATACATACTCTTGTTCTTAAGGTAGCCCCCACAAAAATTATGAGGATGTAATGCGAGGTTGAACGATGTCACGGATTTTTACTTTCTCTACTACGTACAGTAAGTAGGGGAAGTATTGCATTCCACCCAAAAATTCGATACCGAGATTTCACCGGAAATACATGTTTTGAGACCTCCTGAATCCAAAAAAAGCATTTTTGGAAACATGTCCGTGTGTGTGTCTGTGTGTGTGTGTGTGTGTCTGTGTGTCTGTGTGTGTGTGTCTGTGAACAGCATAACTCAAAAACCAACAGTCGGATAAACACCAAACTTGGTATTTATGTTCAGTATCTTCCTGAGATGCGACACGAAGGTTTTCAAGAAAATCCCCCCACCCCAGACTACCCTTTACATGGAACATTTTTCGAAAATTTTAATTTTCTCAAAAATGACTCTAACGATTTTGATTAAAATATCATATGTTTAAGATAATGTCATGAGAAATGAAATGTATATCTCGAAGTTTCTGGGAATGTCTCCAAAAGTATTCTTCATTGTGAACGACTTTTGCATAACTGGTAAACCATAAGAGATAGACAAAATTTTACTACACAAAAAATGTAGATCTCGTTAAAATACACAACTTATGTCATATACATTTCTTTTGTTGAGTGAACCGTTTTCGAGATATTGCTTGTTGTTCCCTTAAATTTTCCAATACTTATACTTTTTCTCAAATTCGTTATTCATTTTTTTATGTCCTGGACTTGCAAAGAGAATGGAATGCGCCACATAGCAACCAGCGTTAAAATATTTGACCATCGCTTAAAAGCTACCATATTCCCCTTGCATCTACAAGAAAATTAGCAATAAGATTGACATCTCGATATCTCGATTAACATAAAGCATATGGAGAATAGGCGTTTGTAAAAACAGATTGTACAAGAGTAGAGAAAGTCATGTGAGTGTAACACATCAGATTTTTTTAATTAAGACGATTCACCGAAGTAACTGCCCATAATTTTCATGGAATCATTAGACTATGATTTGCTGTGTCATCTTGCTTGTAATAACCTTCTGTCAATTCTATGTCGTCTAGTTGCTACACGAAGACATTGAAGATGTGTACATAAAGCAGTGTCTATCGTGTTATATATAATAAGACCAACAATTCTTATAGCTTTTACTGAATGCAATGGTGTTTCGTGGGTGATATTCGGGTTCTTAGCAGCCAAATATCTGCTTTCTACTTTCTCTACTACGTATAGTAAGTATAGTAAGTAGTAGGTATTCCACTCAAAAATTCTGTACCGAGACTTCACGGAAATATATGTTTTGAGACCCCCTGAATCCAAAAAAAGCAGTTTTGGAAACATGTCCGTGTGTGTGTGTGTGTGTGTGTGTCTGTCTGTGAACACCATAACTCAGAAACGAACAATCGGATAAACGCCAAACTTGGTATTTAGGTTCAGTATCTTCCAGAGATGCGACACGAACGTTTTCAGGAAAATCCCCCCATCCCAGATTACATTTTATATGGAACATTTTTCGAAATTTTTAGTTTTCTCAGAAATGCTCTAACGATTTTGATTAAAATATCATATATTTAAGATACTTTCATGAAAAATAAAATGTATATCTCGAATTTTCTGGGAATGTCTCCAAAAATATTCTTCACTGTGAATGACTTTTTAATAACTGGTAAACCATAAGAGATAGACAAAATTTTACTACACAAAAACGTAAATCGCGTTAAAATACACAATGTATGTCATATACATTTTTGTTGTTGTTGAGTGAACCATTTTCGAGATATTGCTTGTTATTCCCTTAAATATTCCAATACTTATACGTTTTCTCAAATGAGAATTCGTTATTCATTTTTTTTATGTCCTGGATATACAAAGAGAATGGAATACTCCACATAGCAACCAGCTCTTAAAATATTTGACCATCGCTTAAACTCTACCATATTCCCCTTGCATTTACAAGAAAATTAGCAATAAGATTAACATCTCGATTAACATGAAGCATATAGAGAATAAGCGTTTGTAAAAATAGTTTGTACAAGAGTAGAGAAAGTCATGTGGATGTAACACATCATATTTTTTTACGTGATGTTGTAGCCTGACAGGTGAACCACCTTCATCCGTAAACCAGGTTATGGAGGGAATGTCTGGAGTTGTAATAAGAAATACCTGAAGCCACTAACAAATAAGCATCCTCTTTTCCCGTCTGGTTCTTTTAATTCGTGCACTATATGCACTCTTTATGCTCGTAAATCCACTTTCTTTGCAGCTGTCTGACATATGCCATATGAGTAGACTGTCTCCTGGCTCAACCGGGCCAACGATTTGTTTGTTGAGTTCACTAAACGTTCTCGTACATCAACACGAGCTTGACTCACCGCAGGTTTTTTTTTTCCAGTTCGCTGAAGAGAGATCACGTTGTCTCCATCTGTATTGCCAGGGATAAAATTGCTGAACCTTCTGCAACATTGCGCACATTGAATTGTCTTTTAAATGTTTGTTTCAAACAAGAAT
The DNA here is from genome assembly GCA_030765065.1 of Deroplatys truncata. Classification (NCBI taxonomy): domain Eukaryota; kingdom Metazoa; phylum Arthropoda; class Insecta; order Mantodea; family Mantidae; genus Deroplatys; species Deroplatys truncata. The sequence goes on along the minus strand of CM060988.1, from coordinate 155,067,064 downwards.
TTGTGTACCAATATGCTCCTACAATAAAATCATGCTGCTGAATTGAAACGTGCAAATTTTTATTTCTCTACTACGTATAGTAAGTAGGGGAAGTATTGTATTCCACCCAAAAATTCGATACCAAGGTTTCACCGGAAATATATGTTTTGAGACCACCTGAATCCAAAAAATTTGATGTGCTACACTCACATGACTTTCTCTACTGTTGTACAAACTATTTATACAAACGCTTATTCCCCATATGCTTCATGTTAATCGACATGTCAATCTTATTGGTAATATTCATGTAGATGCAAGGGGAATATGGTAGCTTTTAAGCGATAGTCAAATATTTTAACGCTGGTTGCTATGTGGCGCATTCCATTCTCCTTGCATGTCCAGGACATAAAAAAATCTGATGTGTTACACTCACATGACTTTCTCTACTCTTGTACAATCTATTTTTACAAACGCCTATTCTCCATATGCTTTATGTTAATCGAGATATCAATCGTATTGCTAATTTTCTTGTAGTTGCAAGGGGAATATGGTAGCTTTTAAGCGATGGTCAAATATTTTAACGCTGGTTGCTATGCGTCGCATTCCATTCTCTTTGCAAGTCCAGGACATAAAAAAATGAATAACGAATTTGAGAAAAAGTATAAGTATTGGAATATTGCACCTACAATAAAATTAGCAATAAGATTAACATCTCGATTAACATGAAGCATATGGAGAATAAGCGTTTGTAAAAATAGTTTGTACAAGAGTAGAGAAAGTTATGTGAGCTTAACACATCAGAATTTGTATGAATGCGAAACTAGAGACTGCAATAAAATTATTAATAGACAACAATAATTATAAGGCTACAATGGATGGCAAGGGTACCAACATCGATTCTCTCAGAGCCATTGAGATAATAAAACTCATTTCAATTGTTTATCATTTTCGAGGAAAATTATAAGTCTTTAACATGCGTTTTCCGTGGAAGAGGGATGTCCGATTGTTGGGTATCATGCAATGCTTTCTCTAGTTTAAGTACGCGGTAGAGGAAGTAGAAATGAGGAATAAATAAATCACTGAATTACAGATTTAGAATTACGTATATGCAGTACAGGGTGTCTCCAAATGATGTGTCCACTCCTTGAAATAGGGGAAAGTTCCCTAAACTGTACTACTTTATGGATTTTGTTTATTACAGTTCAATTGATCCTTTATAAAACGTGTTTATCAATATTAATGTGATGAATATAATGTTACCTTCAGGTTTTGATATTAAAAAATACAAAATCAAAACGTTTAAGTACCTAAAACGTATATTTTTGAAAGTATGCAAGTGGTACAAATTCGGAAACTTCAATATACAATTGCTGTATTTGCTTTTAACTCGACTAACATGCATTACTACAGGTTGCCACTACTAACAGGCATCACGAAAGAACTTTCTTGCCTTTTTCGTGTCCCCTTGCACAGGGTACAAATGTTACACTTCATAATCTGATAATTTCTTCTATTTTGTCTTCGTTACACAATTGCAAGAACCACGTTTCACTTTTGGCGTTTTCCCTGCAATATTATCACCATCAAAGCATCTGGTGTTTTGCAGATGGCCTCACTGTTGTAGGCATTTCTTTGGCCACAGCTATATGTCCTCCTTTGTCCTTTGCTGTTTTCAGATTGTCATTATAACGACTGCTAGTTAGCTCGAAAGCTTTCTGACCTATAGTGGAGTCCTTTCTGTTGTTCTTTGGGTAAAAGTGACATTTACGTGACGAACACTTTCAGTGAGGCTCTGTAACGAAAAAAAGAATTAAGTTCATAAGTAGAAACTACCTAAATGATTTTAAACAATAATTATATGCTAAGAAAATCCAAAATCTGTTTTAGAATTTGGTCACCAATAATACTATTATTTAAAAGCTAATTTCCTAAATTGTACAGGTACGAATATTGGAAACTGCTAGTGGTACAAAACGGCAACCACACTATTTTTGTTTGTAATGTTCTTCAGTATGTACAATAAAATTAGTAAGCTATTTATACACATTCAAACTATCAAGAACAACGTTTGTTTTCACTTACCTTATTAACGCGATTCTCTTAGCCACGTACACAAAAGATCTGGTTTGTTGCACTCACATAACCTTCTCTACAAGCTATTTTTACAAACGCTTATTCTCCATATGCTTCATGTTAATCGAGATAAACATTTGCAGACTCTATCTTATTGCTAATTTTCTTGTAGAAGTAAGGGGAATATATATTTACAAGGGCAATTACGAAATACAGTAACCTTTAAGCACATACATATCTCTTAATAGCTGGTTGCTAGGTGCAGCACCATTCCCATTTCCACAGATTAATACTCTTTGCATATCCAAGACAAAAAAATGAATAACGAATTCCCATTTCAGAAAATAAGTATTGAAAAATTTAAGGGAATAACAAGCAATATCTCGAAAATGGTTCACTCAACAACAAAAATGTATATGACATAAATTGTGTATTTTAACGCGATCTACATCTTTTGTGTAGTAATATCTTGTCTATCTCTTATAGTTTACCAGTTTACCAAAAGTCGTTCACAATGAAGAATACTTTTGGAGACATTCCCAGAAAATTGAAGATATACATTTTATTTGTCATGAAAATATCTTAAACATATGATATTTTAATCAAAATCGTTAGAGCCATTTTTGAGAAAATTAAACTTTTCGAAAAATTTTTCATGTAAAGGGTACTCTGGTGTGGGAGGATTTTCTTGAAAACCTTCGTGTCGCATCTCTGGAAGATACTGAACCTAAATACCAAGTTTGGTGTTTATCCGACTGTTCGTTTCTGGGTTATGCTGTTCACAGACAGACACACAGACAGACACACACACGGACATGTTTCCAAAAATGCTTTTTTGGGGTTCAGGGGATCTCAAAACATGTATTTCCGGTGAAATCTCGGTATCGAATTTTTGGGTGGAATACAATACTTCCCCTACTTATCTACTATACGTAGTAGAGAAAGTAAAAATGTATATGACATAAATTGTGTATTTTAACGCGATCTACATTTTTTGTGTAGTAACATTTTATCTATTCTTAGGGTTTACCAGTTATGCAAAAGTCGTTCACAATGAAGAATACTTTTGGGGACATTCCCAGAAAATTCGAGACATACATTTCATTTGTCATGAAAATATCTTAAACATGTGATATTTTAATCAAAATCGTTAGAGCCATTTTTGAGAAAATTAAAATTTTCGAAAAATGTTCCATGTAAAGGGTAATCTGGGGTGGGGGGATTTTCTTGAAAATCTTCGTGTCGCATCTCTGGAAGATACTGAACCTAAATACCAAGTTTGGTGTTTATCCGACTGTTCGTTTCTGAGTTATACTGTTCACAGACACACACGGACATGTTTCCAAAAATGCGTTTTTGGGATTCAGGGGGTCTCAAAACATGAAATCTCGGTATCGAATGTTTGGGTGGAATACAATACTTCCCCTACTACTACTATACGTAGTAGAGAAAGTACATAGAATAACGAATTCCCATTCGAGAGAAGGTATAAACATTGGAAATTCAAACAAATAACAAGGAATATCTCGGAAACGGATCACTCCACAAAAAAAACGTATATAACATAAATTGAGTGTTTTAACGAGATCTACATTTTTGTGTAGTAAAATTTTATCTATCTCTTACTGCTTATCAGCTATGCGAAAGTCATTCAGAAGGAATAGGACTTTTGGCGACGTTCCCAGAAAATTCAAGATATACATTTCATTTGAAAATGTCTTAAACATGTGATATTTTAATCAAAATCGTTAGAGCCATTGTTTATAAAATAAAAAAATGTGTTCCAAGTAAAGGATTTTCTTTAAAATCTTTGTGTCGCATCCTTTGAAGATACTAAACTCAAATGCCAAGTTTGATGTTTATCCGACTTTTTGTTTTTGAGTTATTCTTTTCACAGATAAACACACAGACAGACAGGCATACATACGGAAATGTTTCCAAAAATGCTTTCTTTGAATTCAGGACACCTCAAAACACGTATTTCCGATGAAATTTCGATATCGAATTGTTGGGTGGAGTGCAATACTTCCCCTACTACTATACATAGTAGAGAAAGTAAAAATTGTACTTCTATGTCATTTCGTTACTGAATGAATTAAGTTTTTATTTATGGACGTTCTTTAACTACAATGGATCTTAGCGTCCCATTCTATATTGGGTGTGAAAGATCGGATATTTTGCTCAGAGGCCTCTTTATCTAGCATGACGTTCTTTTACGTGCCGTAAATCTAACACACGAGACCACCGGCTTTACTTCGCTTCCCAAGGAAGCCATGCTAAGGATTTTTACTCCTGAAAAAATTGTCCTCATCGTGACCTCGGGAACCATACTTCGTTGCTGAGGAATTGTGTTTCAAAGAGTGTATACATCAACTTGGGATACTAAGTATATTTTGCTCAACGTTTGTATTATATTGTATTTATTTATTTTCATCTTTAGGTGTACACAAGAACAAAAATCTACTCTGTTTTGAAAATTATAGATTTACGTTATTATCATTGATAAAAAATTAATTTCCCTTTATTTTGTTTCTTTACTCTATCTTCCTCCCCTTGCCAGATTTAATCTCAGTGTTAATGAAATTCCCTCTGACGCCAGTAATCCAATTACGCGGCCTAAAGACAGGGTATAGATCACACAGCCGCCTTATCCACAACAGGGACTGACTGAATGGTCCACTTTAACTTGCCATTCACCTGACAATTAGCTGTACGCCAGTAGGTCCCTAGTGAGGGACTTGGCAAATATAAACACAGGGATCATAGAGCAACGGGATTCATCCAGGCGTGCCAGCGCTAGAGCAATATACGTTCTCATAACCATGTCATTTGTGGGTGCCTTAAGACAGTGTAAATAACTTTTAATTGATATTTCCTTTCATGAAATATGCTTCTGCATGAATGGTAAACAAATGTTGCACGCTATATGCTGACCTTATAATTCCATACTGTTTCCATGCAATCGCGAGAAACTACAAATCGACAGGACTTGAAAAGAATGGCTAAGTATTGAACAATTGTGTTTTAATAACCGATATCTCGGAAATGGCCGATCCCACAAAAAATGGTTTGAAATAAATTGTTTGGGAATTCGAAATTCCTTCCGAATGAAGAGGACTGCAAAGGCTATTCCCAGGAAATTCAAGATCTACATTTTATTTGTCATGTAAATATCTTTAACAAATGGTACTTTAATCAAAATCGTTAGAGTCAAAAATTAAAATTTTCGAAAAGTGTTCAATGTAAAGGTTAGTTTGGAGGGGGGACGTTCGTGTCGCATCTTTGGTGGACGACTGAGCATAAATACCAAGTTTGGTGTTGATCCGACTTTTTATTTTTCAGTTACGCTGTTCATAGGCACACACACAGAGCTTTTTCTAAAAATGCTTTTTTATACTCAGAATGCCTCAAAACATGTATTTCCGGTGAAATTTCTTTTTGGGTGTAATGCAATACTTTATGTAAATATTACAGGACAAATTAAATAACCATTATGGCTTTAAAATTGTTGATATTAAAAAAAAACTAATTGGTTTACATGAAAGTATAAGTTATAAGTATAACGAAAATGCAAAAAACAAACAAAATCGGACATGTTTAGCACTTTTTACAAAAATTCACAGATACATTGGCTTAAGCAAAACTGTTTTCATGTACTTATTTTTTGAATACTACAAATAGATTAGTTCCGGCAAACATGCGTGTTATGGTTGGCTTATTTGAAGTAACTAGGTACTTTCAGGGACAAAAAATCGTCGAACTAAACTGCACTATCTAATTATGACCGCTCAAATGCCAAAAACAAAAAGTACAAGCTATGACATTATCATTTAATTAGCAAGAAAATGTTACAGATTTTAATTAGAGCTAGTTTTGTATATATAATGAATGACAAATAGAATGCAGTGATGATAGAAATGATATAAACAACAAGAAGTTACGTGCGACGTTGCTTGTCTTCCGCTAATTATGTAGGAAGTATGCGACAGGAAAATTGCAGGTTCGGAAGCGGGTATCGCAAAGTACAGGAAAATCGCATTCTGTAGCATACACACATGTTTCATGTAGTTAATAGGTGTTTATATTACCCGCCTCCCTTTCTCGCTATGCATATACAGGGTGATTCATTCGATCTTGCACATTTGTATTTTCCCTACAATGAACTTGGTTCCAATTTATAAAAATCTGGTGTGTTACACTCATACGACTTTCTCTACTCTTGTACAAACTACCTTCACAAACACCTCCATCTACTTCATGTTAATCGAGATAAAAATTTGCATAAAAAACGATTATGAATTCCCATTTGAGAAAAAATATAAGTATTGGAAAATTCAAACAAATGAGAAGGCATATCTTGGAAATGGTTCACTCGACAAAAAAGTATATATGATAAAAATGTTGTGTTTTAACGAGATCTACATTTTTTGTGTAGTAAAACTTTGCCTATCTCTTTCGGTTTACTAGTTATGCTAAATTAATTTAGAATGAAGAAGCCTTTTGGAGACATTCCCAGAAAATTCAAGAGAGGTATACATTTCATTTGTCATAAAACTAACTTAAACATAGGATATTTTAATAAAAATCGTTACAACCGCTTTTGAGAAAATTGAAACATTTTCGAAAAATGTCCATGTAAAGGGTATTCTGGAGTGGAGGATTTTCTTGAAAATCTTCGTGACGCCTTTTTGAAAGATACTGAACCTAACTCGGATAAATTTGGTAGTTATCTTAAACTTGGTATTTTTTAGTTATGTTGTTCACACAACACACAAGGACCTATGTTCTAATTTTCTTGCCTTCAGGGCACCTCAATACATTTATCTCCGATGAAATCTCAATATCAGCTTTTGGGTGGAATGCAATACTTCCTCTACTATACGTAGTAGAGAAAGTAAAAAAGGAATGACGCATTCCCATTTGAGAAAAAGTATAAGTATTGGAAAATTCAAACAAATAACAAGGAATATATCGGAAATGGTTCACTCCGCAAAAATGTGTATAGAACATAAATTCTATGTTTTAACGAGCTCTACATCTTTGTGTAGTAAAATTTTGCCTATCTCTAACGGTTTATCAGTTAAGCAAAACTCATTCAGAATGAAGAGGTGTTTTGGGGACATTCCCAGAAAATTCAACATATACATTTTATTTTTCGTAAAAATATCTTAAATATATGGTATTTTAATCAAAATCGTTTTAGCCATTTTTGAGAAAATCAAAATTTTCGAAAAATGTTCCATGTAAAGAGTAGTCTGGGGTGGGGGATTTTCTTGAAAATCTTTGTGTATGAACTGTGAAAGATATTAAACCTAAATACCAAGTTTGGTATTTATCTGACTTTTCGTTTTTGAGTTATGCTATTCACAGACACACAGACCTCAAAAATTGTATTTCCGGTAAAATCTCGGTATCGAATTTTTTGGTGGAATGCAATACTTGCCCTACTTACTAAACGTGGTAGAGAAAGTAAAAATTAACAGTTTCAGCACCAAGTACCCATAACATTTGTAGAAAGATACATAACACAATACATCATAGAGTGTGGCATAAGAATGTACAGTACTTGAAGTCGAAGATGAGCTATTTAAAGATGGATCCAACAGTTTAAATTTGAGCTGGAATAGATTTGCTATTGGTATAATCTATGCAGGTGATTTTACAGACAACATCGACACGGGTAGCCGAGGTCATTAAAGCAAGAACTCGTGCGGTTCAAGACCCACCAGGAGCGTCCTTTCTGACGGGTTCTTTCCAGTTTTTCCTCAGTCCTAATAGCTGGTACGAGAGGCACTATTTATATTTTGAGCCTAATAATTAAAACAAAGTAACTTCTGATTGAAAATTGCTTTATTGTTTTTCAAAATATTCTCCTTTATGATCAATACACTTTTGCATCCGTTTGAACCTTTTGCCAAAGCATTTATTCCAGTCTTCTTGAGACACCTCCAAAACATGGTTTTTGAAAGAATCAACGGATTCTTCTGCCAACGAAAGTCGTTGTCCACGTAATTTATTCTTGATGTTCGGGAACAACAAGAAATCATTAGGTGCCAAATCAGGAGTGTATGGCGGATGACCCATTAATTCGGTTTTTTGAGCCTTCAAATACTCTGTTGTAAGACGAGATGTATGTGCGCTCGCATTGTCTTGATGAAGACAATCCTACGGTTTTTGTTGGTTTTCCTTACTTCACCGAAGACTTCTGGCAAACAAATGGTTGTGTACCATTCGGCATTGACCGTTTTACGTTCCTATAAAGGCACTGTTGCCACATGGCCAGTTTTGCTGAAAAAAGCAGGCGACCATTTGCTTCAAGCGCTTCGAGTGCGAACAACATTTGTTGGATTTGTTTTATCTTGAAGCACCCATACAGTCAACTGCTGTTTACGTTCCGACTCATACGCATAGATCCATGATTCGTCACCTGTTACAATCTTATATAAGTCTTTTGAGGCACCGCCATTGTATTTCTTGAGCATTTTTGTCCACCAATCGACACGAGTATCTTTTTGAGGTTGCGTCAAATTATGTGGGATCCAACGAGAGCAAACTTTTTCACGGCTAAATAATCATGCAATATTTTATATATGCTTGTGGAACTAATGCCTAGGGTTACCTCATTCTCACAATATGTCGCATGATGATTTTTCATTATTAGTTTTTGCACAGCATCAATGTTTTTTGACACAACAATTGATTTTGGACGACCTTCACGAACTTCATCATTGAGCGAACGGCGGCCACGATTAAATTCGTTATACCAGCGTTTCACAGTGGCAAAGGATGGAGCTTTGTCGCCAAATGTGGAAGTTAGTTGATCGATGCACTCTTGTCTTGATAATCTACGTCGAAATTCGTAATAAATCAGTGCACGAACATTTTTAAGAGTTAATTCCATGTTTTTGTTCACACACAATATTCAAGTTAGTGTAAACAAAACAAATGACGCTTTATTGACAAAATATTTGAAGTAGATTATGGTCAAAAATGCCAAACTTTCCACTGGAAACGTCAGATGGTACCTACAACATTCAGGGTTGCCAAGGTTCAAAATATAAGTAGTGCCTCTCGTAAATGCTGGGGAAATACCCTAAACTTAAGGGGATGTTTTCATCCAAAAATTTCTTTGCCTCAATCATTTTTAAATGTATCACCAGATCCTGCACCTGTGATATCGACATAGATTGGCGAGCTCGTTAAAGTACGCGGTCCAAAACCAGCCAGGACCGTCTTCCCTGACTCAGCTTTTTCCAAGTTTCTTCAGTTTAACAAATGTAAGGGATGTACCTTAAACTTAGACCAGTAATGTTTGCTTCCCAAATTCCTTTCATTTGTGTATCAGCAGCGTTTATCGGCTGTAAAAGTACGAACAAACGGAGGGGCACCCCTAAATTGGGGTGCAGCCCAGTCTGCCCCTTGTGCTTCCATTAGTGACCCCCTGGAGGGAGGGATGAAGGGAGAGATCCAAAGGTTGACCAGATCCGGATGACAATGGGGTACATAATGTTTCCAGATTGGATGCATTCTGGCAGAGTCCCCCCCCTCCGGGGCGGACCCACTCGGAAGCAAGACACCGCAGCGACGCCACGGAAGAAACCTAAACAGACGCATGGTCACCACCCAGCCATAAATCGCCGAACACCCTCGCCTGGTGCTACAACCCTGCAGCAGATGACAAGGAAGATGATGGGTACAGGAAATGATAGGGAGTGGAGTCGTGATAGAAGATGAAACACCCCAGCATTTACCTGTCGACCCGGACAAACCACCAAAAACCCATGGGCCAGAGTAAGCGGTTGCCGGGGATTGAACCCAGACCTTCCGAATGTGCGCCACAGCTGTCGCCTGAGGTAACCCGCTCGGTTCTATCGCCTGTGGTGCCGTATATAGTAAGGACGGACGTTAAACGAAAAAAAAACCCTGATGCGTTGCATTCACATCACTTTTTCTATCTACTGTCTTTTATTTTTATATTACTTCCACAAAGTATTCCTTCAAAAGCTTATTTTTCTATCTACTTTATGTTAATCTAATAAACCTTTGCAGAAATACTTTCATTAACATTTGACTGGGGGATAGAGGAAACTTGATCGTGAGTTCTTTAAAAGCAAGTCACTATCTGCTGATCTAGAAATTCAATAGTTTTTTCATGACGTCGCGAGAAACAACTGAACAGTGATAGCACTTTAAAAATAAAAAAATTCAAACTAATAACAACCACGGAAACGGTTAATGTCACGAGAAAGGCTTATTTAAAATAAATTGTGTGTTTTAAAAAGACATCTAAGATGTCAAGTTATAACTTTTGTCATGCAAATATCATAAACATATGATGTTTTAAAAAACCTTTAAAGAAAATAAAAAATAATGAATGCTTTTAGGCAAAAGGTAGTTTGTGGGAATATGTTAAACCTAAATATCAAGTTTGGTGTTTTGAAGCAGTATTTTTAACACTTAAATGATTTCAGTCAAATTATATAATATAAAATATAATAACAGCCCGCCTTAAAGCAATATGTGTATAATATAATACATAAAATGCATGTAACAGTCTTTGTATTAATATTTATATTATTATGTACATGTTCAATAATGTTATGTGACTGTATTATGTAATTTAATAATGTAGGGGCTGTGAGAATAATAGGTTAAAAGTTGCTAACAATGAGGTAACCTTGAGGCAATACTGAGTAAGAAAGTTTAACAATGCCAACTAGTCATTATTGGAGCAACAATAATGTAAATTTTGAGAGTTTATAAATAGCCAATCAACAACCAGAAAGAAAGCTTAAGTTAAATGAAAGTATTCTATTAGAGTAGGATTAGCCAATCAGAGACTGAAATGGGGCAAAATGTACAAATTCAGAAATCAGTTGCTAGTAGACAGCGTTACTAACCGAACGCGAGACACGTCCTCGAGAAGTTTAATACGTATTCAGTGTGAGACGAAAATAGTTTACGTGTTAAAAAGAGCAAGTAATTAATAAATAATCTCACAGCTCTCTCTCTATATCAGTGAAGTGTTATTTTAGTCGTTTAAAGAATTAATAAATGTAGTGAAGTACAAATTATAATCAATGTAAGCCTACATTCTTAGCCGCACTACTCCCTGCAAAGAAATCCATGTCTCTAAGAATAATACTGACGCAGCCAGGCAAACATAAATATAATATTTAAAGAAACAGTCAAATTACAAAGTTAATATTTTTAATTTTGGGCGAAGGCTACCGGAAACTTTTTACCATACGTGTGGTTGCAACTACTTCAAGTATTCGGCTCTCCAACAGTCGAAATACAATACAACTCCTAAAATAAGAAAAACTTCAATTTATAGGACATTATTTCGTTTTTGGGTTGTGCTTATTACACACACACACACACACACACACAAACACACACACGCGTGAAAATTTTTAATAATCTTATTTATTTATTCAGGGAGCATCAAATCGTGTATTTCCGGTGAAATCTCTGTATTGAATTTCATAAAAAAAGGTAAAAATTAATGTAAAGACAATATCTTTCATAGTTTCAATAGAGAATTCTTACGCTTTCACTAAAGCCTGAATTTATGTAATGAATGAACGAAAATTTTGTTTTGTTAGCTTTATGCAAAGCAAAGAGAGTAAATAAACGGTACGCATTACCCACGTTGTTCTAATTGTTTTTAGAGTTCCTGTGGAATTATAAAATAATACACAGGGAATGTAGGTACATGTATGAACGTAGAAAAGTTGGCCCAAACTTTTTACTCGGAATGGACGTCATGACTGGGTGGTAGTACGGAAGTTGGCAACTTTTACAACCTCTGAACGTACACGTAGTTACAGCAGAGCGCCGTTGTTCGCTCGCTAGCTCTTTCTAAACAAACCCCCATTGCTTTGTTTCTGCGTTACCGCGTCTATAAATGCAACTTCAGAAATTCCCCTCCGGAGCAAATTTCCGCAAGCGGCCATGGTGGTTCATATTATCACAGAGATGATGTGTCAGAGAGAGCGCTCAAATCACTCACAGAGTTGAGGTTACCATGGCAACGTTGCTTCCCCCTCCCTCTCTCACCATGACTCGCTCCCGCTAAACAAACAGGCGCACCGCTCGATAGTAAACATACAGACGGAATTATAACCCCCCCCCAAACCCCCATCATCGCAAGAGCGCAGCGGCCTGCTCAACCGTTTCAGTTGGCGTCAGCGAAATGCTCATAAATGTAGATGGATCAATCCCTTACACATACATATGTGCCATACTTCAACCTGCTTCTCCCTTGTTTTCAAAAATTAAATATTATCCCGTTCCTAGCACATTTTTTTGCTCCTTTTGCAATTCGGTGGGTATTTCTGTGGTATGTATGGTCAATATTTGTTTTAAAAATTCTGGAGTTTTTCAGGTGAAAATAAAAGTTAACTGGGCTCATATGTTAGCCGACAAGTTTAGTTTTTCTTGCCCCCGTGGTATTTTTTTTCTTTTTGCCCCCCCCTTTTATTCTCTCCCGTTTTTAATGCTCAAGACAGAGCAAACAAAGTTACTACTATATTTTTTTTCTCCTTTCCTCTCCTTATGCTGCAGGAATTTTGTGAACGATCGTGGATTTTCATGGCTTTCCCTTTCGTAATACGATTTTCCAAATAAACTACCACCTATTTTAAATCTTGTTAACACTGGCGTTTCCTACCATTTCACAACCTTAAGATTAATATGTATGTTATTATTGACATTAAAATACAACCATATTTGTTAATTGTTAAGGAAATATTAAAAGCTCCATCCCATTAATGTTAAATTTGCAATGACTTTCTATACCCTTGCACAAACTATTTTTACAAACGCTTATACTCCATATGCTTCATGTTATTCGAGATGTTAATCTTATTGCTAATTTTCTTGTAGGTGCAAGGGGAATATGGTAGGCTTTAAGCGATAGTCAAATATTTTAAGAGCTGGTTGCTATGTGGAGCATTCCAATCTCTTTGAATGTCAAGCACATAAAAAAGTGAATAACGAATTCCCATTTGAGAAAAAGTATAAGTATGTAAACTTCAAAAAGGAATATCTCGGAAATAGTTCACTCCACAAACAAAAATGCATACGACATAAATTGTGTATTTTAACGAGATCTACATTTTTTGTGTAGTAAAAATTTGTCATTTCTGTCATTCAGAATGAAGAGGACTTATGGAGACATTCCCGGAAAATTCAAGATATACATTTCATTTGCCTTAAAAATATCTTAAACAAATGGTATTTTAATCAAAATGTCCGATCCATTTTTGAGAAATCAAACATTTTTATAAAAAATGTTCCAAAGGGTATTCTGCGGTGGGGGATTATCTTGAAGATCTTCGTGTCGCATCCTTGAAAGATACTAAACGCAAACATCAAGCTAGGCATCCATCCGATTGTTTTTCAGTTATGCTGTTCAGACAGGCATACATAGGGACATGTTTCCAAAAATGCTTTATTTGGATTCAGGGCATCTCAAAACAGGTATTTCCTGTGAACTCCGGTATCGAATCTTTGGGTGGAATGCAATACTTCCCCTAGTTACTATACGTAGTAGAAAATTATACTTTTACATTCTTGTGCAATCTTTTTAATTAGAACTTCCACTTTAATTTGATGTACACTTCGTGATCAAAAGTATCCTGACACCTGGCTGAAAATGACGTACAAGATCGTGGCGCCCTCCATCGGTAATGCTGGAAGTCAATATGGTGTTGGCCCACCCTTAGCCTTGATGACAGCGTTCACTCTCGCAGGCATACTTTCAATCAGGTACTGGAAGTTTTCTTGGGGAATGGCAGCCCATTCTTCACGGAGTGAGGAACTGAGGAGAGGTATCAATGTAGGTCGGTGAGGCCTGGCAGAAGTCATCGTTCCAAAACATCCCAAAGCTGTTCTATAGGATTCAAGTCAGGACTCTGTGCAGGCCAGTCCATTACAGGGATGTTATTGCCATGTAACCACTCCGCCACATTCCATGCAGTATGAACAGGTGCTCGATCGTGTTGAAAGGTTCAATCGCCATCCCCGAATTGCTCTTCACAGTGGGAAGCAAGAAAGTGCTTAAAATATCAATGTAGGTCTGCACTGTGATCGTGCCACGCAAAACAACAAGGGGTGCAAACCCCCTCCAGGAAAAACACGACCACACCATAGCACCACCACCTGCGAATTTCACTGTTGGCACTACACACGCTGGCAGATGACGTTCACTGGGCATTCGCCATACCCACACCCTGCCATCGGATCGCCACATGTGTACCATGATTTGTCACTCCACACAACGTTTTGCCACTGTTCAATCGTGTAATGTTGACGTTCCTTACACCAAGCGAGGCGTCGTTTGGCACTTTCCTGCGTGATGTGTGGCTTATGAGCAGCCGCTCGACCATGGAATCCAAGGTTTCTCACCTCACGCCTAACTGTCATAGTACTTGGAGTGGATCCTGATGCAGTTTGGAATTCCTGTGTGCTGGTCTGGATAGATGTCTGCCTATTACTCTTTACGACCCTCTTCAAATGTCGGCGCTTTCGTGCTGTACATGTCCCTTCACGTTTCCACTTCACTATCACATCAGAAACAGTGGACCTAGGGATGTTTAGGAGTGTGGAAATTTCGCGTACAGACTTCTGACACAAGTGACACCCAATCATCTGACCACGTTCGAAGTCCGTGAGTTCCACGGAGCGTCCCATTCTGCTGTTTCACGATGTCTAATGACTACTGAGGTCGCCGATAATGAGTTCCACGCAGTATGTGGCAGCACAATGCACCTAAGTTGAAAAACGTATGTTTGTGGAGGTGTATACTTTTGATCACATAATGTATGTTTTATCATTGAGGTATAATACGTAATATTTTAAGCATGTTGTTAAAGATTATACTGAATCTGTCATATTATATCGTGAATTCTGCAGAAGACGTAATCGCCACACACTTTCGAGTAGACAGGGAAGCTTTCACTCATCCTTTAGGGTAACTTTGCTCTACAAAATTGGTGGTACCGTAAGTATGGCAGTTTCTGTTTGCTTAAGCCATACGAGGGCGATACTGCAAGTGTTTAAAATGCCATGTTTCTAAAAACAAATTACATTTCTTTATATTTGACAGCTACTTTCTAATGCTTTGCGAGTTGATAACCGTGCCGTTTGTTTGATTCGCTGCAATAGTTTGTTTATTATCATCATTTAAAGATTATGTGTTTACACAAAAATGAATTTGACTAGAGAACATTTCCGAACTATGATTTTTTATGATTTTAAATCGTCATTAACACATAAGCAATGTAAAGATCGACTTAGAAATGCATTTGGCGAAGAAACTTGCATTTGGTGGAGTTAAATAAGGTTTCCTTGGTATCGGGTTTCTGACTCGGAAAGTTTTGTTTTGCCGGCTGCTCAGATAGAGGGTCAATGGTTGGGTATGAACTCTTATCTCAGGGAGTGTGGATAGGAGGTTAATGACACTCGCATTTCTCCTCCACTGGCCCGTTTATTGTGAAGATCCACACTGTGTTCCTTTTACAAAATCCCCGTCACACAAGACTTGATTCCGCCTATCATCCCTAGCTATTATTAACGTGTTTGCCCGCTTTCTATTTCTCTTCTCACGTCTAAAAGTATAACGTTGCAAATTTTGTTGACCGGAATTTAGACATTTCCACCCGCCTTCCGCACATTAACTTGACATTAACTTTTACACATATTCTGTCCCGAGGCTGACACGAAGTTCCCGATGCTCAACATGTAATCTGCTCCCCTGTACGACACGAAGTGTTTTACGTATCTATATGTGATCTACCCACTGTACGACAATTTGCCTATTGTCCGCCTATTTTCTAGCTTCATTCCTCCTTTTTACTATTCGCGTGACTTTTATAGTTTCTCATTGGTCATTTTTCTAAGTTTAATGCCGTTTCTCATTGGTTCGTTATATTTATAAGTTGACCTTAACCACGTCTAACATTACCGTCTTATTTCCGCCTGATTACCTTTTCTGTGCGGTTGACTGCATCTGACTTCCCGTCTATTCTGTTCGTTTCCTGTGGGTTTCACAAAATTCCATGTAACTTAAGTGCTAGCTAATGTCCCCACGTGTTTGTTCGTGAAACCATTCTCATTTTTACCGCTTTCGCTCATCTCTCTTCGCTCTGAAATACGCGGTTTCTTACATTTTATTTCCATCTGTTGTATTGTTATTCACGTTCGTTTTATTTATTCGTATCTGTTCTTTACTTAATCTCCGTCGTTATGATTTTATTCCCACCTTTTCTAATCCTTCATATTTTCTTTATTTTTCTTTCTTATTATTATTCTCATCCTTATGTTTATGCTTATTATTATTATTATTATTATTATTATTATTTCCCTTCTGGCGGATCTTATCACTTCAAACTCCATCTTAGGCAACAAATTATAATCGTTATAACCAATTCAAAAGAGATCGGTTTTTTCTTACTGATGAATTTCGAAGGACGCCCAAGAACTGTTGTTACTGATGAAAATATTGTCGCTGTTCGAGCACTGCTTGAAGAAGATCGACGGACATCCTATGAATTTATTCCAGCCACATTGGGAATTACTATGAGTCACACTCAAAAATTTTACTCAACAGACGTGAGAACATTTGTTGTCGATGAATTCCACATAAACTTATTCCTGATCAAAAACAACAACGCATTGATTGGTGCAGAAAATCTTTGGAAAAATTCCAAGGCGGCGCTTCAAATTTAGTTTGGAATATTGTTACTAGTGATGAATCTTGGATTTATTGTTATGATCCTGAAAAGAAAAGTCAATCGGCTCAATGTGTCTTTCGAACAGAACCTAAACCTACAAAAGTCCGACGAATTTGCAGTGCTGGTAAGAAAATGGTTGCTAGTTTTTTTTTCTAAAACGGGACATATTGCTGCTATATCATTAGAAGATAAGCGTACCGTTACTACCATTGGATAACTAAGTATCTGGATGCCCTAAAGGTCAGCAGTATGGGTCCCCGACCATCAACCCTGACCTAGCGTCTTGTGATTTCATCTTGTTTCCAAAAATTAAAGATAAAATGCGTGGAATCACATCTTTGTCATCAGTGAAGCAGTGAAAGATCATAAAAACCTGGTTTCTGAAGAGCCTCAGGAAGAGTGGCATCATTGCTTTAAGGACAGCTTTCATCGAATTCAAAAACGTGTTGATGTTAAGGGGAATATTTTGAAAAAATCTTATGTGTTACACTCACATGACTTTCTCTACTCCTGTCTACTACTTTTACAAACGCTTATTCTCCGTATGCTTCATGTTAATCGAGATGTTAATCTTATTGCTGATTTTGTTGTAGATGCAAGGGGAATATGGTAGCTTTTAAGCGATAGTCAAATATTTTAACGCTGGTTGCTATGTGAAGCATTCCATTCTCTTTGCATGTCCAGGACATACAAAAATGAATAACGAATTTGAGAAAAAGTATAAGTATTGGAAAATTTAAGGGAATAACAAGCAATATCTCGAATATGGTTCACTCAATAAAAAAATGTATATGAAATAAATTGTGTATTTTAACGCGATCTACATTTTTTCTGTAGTAAAATTTTGTCTATCTCTTATGCTTTACCAGTTATGCAAAAGTCGTTCACAATGAAGAATACTTTTGGAGACATTCACAGAAAATTCAAGATATACATTTTATTTGTCATGAAAGTATCTACCACATTTGGTGTTTATCCGACTGTTCGTTTCTGAGTTATGCTGTTCACACACACACACACACACACTCACACACACAGACACACACACGGACATGTTTCTAAAAATGTTTTTTTTGGATTCAGGGGGCCTCAAAACATATATTTCCGGTGAAATCTCGGTATCGAATTTTTGGGTGGAATACAATACTTCCCCTACTTACTGTACGTAGTAGAATAAGTAAAAATAAAATCATTTAACTTTTTTAAAACTAATCATTGTTTGAGTTTCTTCAACATCGCCCTCGTATGAACTCTTTCTTTGCAGTATATGCAAGTTTGTATTCTCCATTTTCCTTCGAACAACTTTTTCTGTGAATTACATTTTCTGTTACAAATGACCCATTTTCTCATAAATGTTTGAAATATCTAAAGTGAATTGTTGGATGAAAAATGTAATCTCTAAGGATCTTTAATTTTTAATGGATCTACTTTGGTGTTTATAATACGTTTGGCTATTTAAAACACAATTACTAATATATTTTAATTAAAGCATAGCATCATTAATAACAAATCTTATTCTTCCTTGATATACAAAATAATTGTGGAAAGTAGATCCAAGATCTTGCATGCATCTACATCCTGTTTGATGTCTTAAAACGTTTCTGGGATAGTGGGTGATGAATTTACAGATTTAACAATGGCGGGATAGGGCCTTTAACCTCCTCTTAAAGGATGTAGATGCACACCTCCTAAGTTCGCTGAGCTATTTTTATACACTAAGTTTCTTTATTAGGGAAAATAGAATTATTTTCTTAATTATATAATTTGTTATTAAAATTTATCACCAATAATTAAAAAAACACCAAAGAAAATCCTCAAGAACAGTTAGACGTTATTTCTATTACCCTAAATTTTAACTTAACCATCTTTAATAGTTTCCGGGTAAGCGGGTAATTACTTTTTGCGGAGAAAAATACTGTTCAAAGCAAAAAAACCGGATGTGATACATTCACATGATTTTCCCCACCCTCTATCTTTCTTAGTGGGTAGGTATACAAGCTATTCTTACTAAAGCTTATTTTTCTATCTACCTTATTTTAGTTCACATAAACCTTTGCAGAAATAGATACATTATACATTTCGTTATAGATGCAAAGGGAACAGCGATAGTCAAATGTTTAAGAACTGGACACTATAAGCTGGCTTTAAAATTCCATGTTGTTTCCATGCAATCGGGAGAAACAACTGAAAATCAATAGGAATTAAGAGAATAAATATTCAACAATTCGAACCTTTAATAATAGATATCTCAGAAACGGCTCATGCAGCGATATAATTTTTTTGTGTAGTACGTTTTCGTCTGTCACTTAACGTTTATCAGTTACACAAAATTATACAAATTTCCTTCCGAATGAAGAGGACTTCAAAGGCTATTCGCAGAAAATTCAAAATATACATTTTATTTGTGATGTAAATATCTTCAAGACATGGTACTTTTTCAAATTCGTTAAAGCCATTTTCGAAAAATTTTCCATGTATGGCGTAGCTGGGATGGGGGGATTTTCTTGAAAATCCTTTGTGTCACTTACTTGAGGTGTAATGAACTCAAATACCAACTTTGCTATATAGCCGACTTTTAGTTTTTGATTTACGCTGTTCACAGACACACACACATACACAAACACAAGACAGGTGACTAAAAATTCCTATTTGGATTCAGGGGATCTCAAAACATGTATTTCCGTTGAAACCTCTGTATCTAATGTTTGGATGGAATGCAATACTTTCGCTACCTACTATGTGCGTGGTAAAGGCAGTATTGAAGAATACATGCCTGCATACAGTTGGAAAGAGAGGAACCACGTGGCTTAAGCACACAGTAGTACCAATTGTAGATCATATAGGTGTAGGGGTTATGGTTATTTTCTGCGAAGGTTGCACAATTCATAGTACAAAATGACATCAGCAGTATCATTTCAATGGCACTGTAAGTAGATTTTGGAACTTTATTGTGAACTAATCGCTCTACTTTCCGCTTCTATCCTTTTGAGCTACACCTCTGTCGGCGATGGGTTTCGGTGCGATGTGGCAGGAGAAAAGGCTGCTCTTTCTCTCTCTCCGTCCCTCGGCTTTCGGCTGGCTGCCAGGGATGTCCGAACCCCCTTGGACCCCTTTGTGCCCGTCCGTCTGCCGGGGAGTCTCTATCTGGAAACTTAGGTACCCTGCAATTTCTGTGCCGTCACTCCTAGTTCCGGCCGCCCGGTGTCTCCATTCGCCTCAACCTTCCTCCCGGGGAGGCCCCGTTGTGGGGCGTAGGTACAAGATCCCCTGTGTGGATCAGTGCGAGTCCGCTCCGTAGCCAATCCAATAAGCAATAGAGGCTAGTGAAAGTGTTGTTTATTTGTTTTGTTTTTTAAATATTGTTTTATAACAATAATATGACATGATTTTTTTTCATTCATTTTTTAAAAAGCAAAAGTTAATAGGTGTCATATATGACACCATGCAGATTATATGAGGTAACATGGGCTAATTAATTTTATACTATCGATGGGGTCAGGAATGAACCCAAACAGGTTGCAATGATAAACGGATGTGTTCTAATATGTTTTAAGTGACAGCTAAACTTTATCTGAAAACTTTCAATTTTCCTTATCCTTAATTGTCTGGAAAATTCAAGCATTTTACCTACCTAAACTTCATAACGCCTGCTACTGCTAAAAAAAGTCGTAAGTTCTTGAAGAAATAGTGTAAAAATAACCGGAACATATGCCCTATCATTTAACTTGGGAAACCAGAGGAGCGCTTCATGCCCTAACAACTTCTGTAGATAACCTGAGTACAGTCGTCACAAAAAAATAAAATATTACACTTTCCTCGAGCATTGTGCTTCGAAGATTAGAGACGCAGTTGCAATAGTAACACTGCACCATATGGCAGCCGTTCTTCTTGTCAGGAAGACGTAACCATTCATCTAAGTCAAAGAGTGTGGTGAACTGCCTCAAGCTCACTGTTTTTACTTCTACCTAAGGCAGAGTTTGAGGATTTGACAATAGGTCATTTTGGTATTCAAATACAACTATTGCTACATTAGTTAATGATTAGATTTTTAAACTTCTACATTTTTGGCATAAAAGAGTTTCAAATGTACTTATATAAACTAATAATAGTTTTTCAATATATTTTTGACAGTTTTATATAAGATAATCCTTCCGTTGAAAAATGTTTCCTTTCTCTACTACCTAATTGAATTCCAACCAAAAATATCGAATTTTGATTCAATTAGAACTCGATATCGAGTTAACCAATAACTCAAAAAATTAAGTAAACGTGAAGCAACATACAGTACTAGCCACGGACAAAATAATACGATAGCTCATGAATGTAATAAATTATCTAATTCACAGCTTCTCAGCATCAACACATTAATAATTTCTTTATTTAATATTTTTGTTCTATGTTTTACGTGTTATGTATTTTCTTTCCTAATATTGTACGTATAATAATTCAGAGGGTGTTAAAAACTGATGTATTTATAATGTACACACAGTGGAGAGCAGGTATATAACATATAGAATATAATATAAGAGGGAAAGGCCATTGTTAGCTATACAACTACTAATAAAATTTACGAGAAATGCAGAGCATCTACGTAAGCATGTAACGAACCTTGGATTCATAATTAAGACAATGGAACTGTGTAAATATATACGTATATATGTAACATAAACTGTTATTGGATGTTATTCGACAGTAGCACCCAGCAAGTAAATCGGTACATACCTATAATTCAAATACGTACGTTAAGAAAACGGCTGATGGGAACGCTAACAGAAGCTTGTCAGTCTTCGAGCAGGAAGATAGTGTATAAGGTCGTCTCTAAATAGACGCTAAAAGTACGTATTTAAAGTCTGGCAATTATACATATTTTAACATGACAAAGGCGATAGTGATGTCTGAATATCTACATGTGTTTTATCTAAAATATAAATGAAATAGTTAACGGAATACGTGTGTGCTAAATATTTTAACATTCTCCATATCTAGCCCTGACAAGACGCAATTGATCTCCGACACAAAATACAGCAGCCGTGGCACAATTATAAAATAATAATAATTACAACATACTAACACACACGGGAATACAGATATACGATCATCAGATTCCAGTCTACGAGAACCTCAAGATACATCACAAGTGTACGGGCATCAATACGATCTACAGGTACGTAATACACCATCCATCATCTCCCAACGGTCCATTATCATCAACTTAGCGAGGTCCTAACAAGGAGGAACCGCTACATCGATAAATACCAAATGTGTTATTTAACTTCAGTACCTTTCAAAAATCTAACACGAAGATTTTCAAGAAAATCCACCCACCCCAAATACATGGAAACTTTTTTCGTTATTTTTTAATTTTTCAAAAAGGCTCTAAATATTTTGATGAAAATATCATTAACTGAATATTTGTAAGTGTGTAACCTAGTGTAAGAATAACAAAAATTAGTGTTCAGAGTTTTATATCTTACTTGCCTGTATCAAAACAAATAATTTAATTAATAAATATTATATTGGTCGTAGACGGAGCGTGATGATTCGGGCGATTGCCTTTGTGGCCCGCATTCGGGAGGTCGTCGGTTCGATTCTCGTGGCCGACCTTCCCGACCGGGGGTTTCCCCGTGTCACCAGGCGAATGCTGAGCAGACTCATTACATATCCCGAATTTATTGTCCCTTCATTTCGATCCATTAATTATTTCATTCGTCCTTCATTCGATTTGTGTTTCCGGTTTGGAAGTGTCGGCGATGGTGTTTCGGTGCAGCGCGGCAGGGAAAAAAGATGCTCTCTGTGAACTTTCTCCGTACCTCGGCCTTTGGCTGGTTGCCGGAGGTATAAAATATGGGATCCAACTCCCCGTAGTTTGAGGGACCCAGGCATTTGCTGTACCGTCGCTTCTGGTTTCGGCTGCCCGGTGTCTCTCTCTTCACCTTATCCCTTCCTTCTGGGGCCGCCCGCTTGTGAGGGCGTGCGGTACAATGTCCGGACTCCTTGGATCTGTCCGGAATCACCTCCGCTTCTCATTCCAGCCCTTTGGTCGCGTAGTAGAAGACTTATTATTTTTAGCTGGCATAAATAAATTGTTAGATTTTAAAATAATATATACGAATGTAATACATCAGATATACAAATACTTTTAGGATTAAAAAGTTCATTTTTGGGTAACCATGTGTCCAAAGCTTTAAGAAGTGAATCAATTATAGACAATTTTCCCAAACTTTTCTCTCACAATCTAGCTTGATGAAATGGACATTGCGCAACGTGAAAGAATACCTATAGAATTTAGAACACAATCCGTTGAGACTTTTGAAGAGTTTGGAGCAGTTAAGCTAGCCAAGCAGACAAAAGCCAAACGTAAACTTCCGCCAGCGATTCAATGGATGAAGATGTAGTTACTGCATAAGCAGCCTTGCGAAGAAAACATGTTAACAAAAGAAAAAGAGAAGAATGAAGTCATGTACTACGCACCCAATACATTGTTTAGTGTTGTATCCGTCAACAAGTACTTGGCGATTCAACAATAAATTCCTCTGTAAGGAAAACTGAAAGCCTACTTAATTTTGGTTACTTTCTTTATACTTTGTCATTGCAATTTTTGTTTCTGTTTATACAACTTTGATATTATTTTGAATTAAATAAACAATTTGGAATGAAACCAAGTTCTCGAGATCCAGTACTCAGTGGTAATCTGCAAACAGCATTAGATTATTCATTTCATTCAGTGGACTGATTTCCTGTTTTGATCAGAATCAAGCTAATGATTTCTCCATAAACCCAAATGAGCAGAAGAAGATTTGAACATTCAACCCCTTTTCAGCGATTTCTTTTGCACATTATGAGTTCTGTGGCCTACAGTGGTAGGTCACACAAGCCAGTCTTGCTGAGTTCTCTTTCGTGTGTTTTCTTTTCAGCCGTCAGGTAAATACAGTGCGTTCATTTATTGCCGGGACGTGGATCGCGCGTAAATATGCTACGACCACTGTCTATTACGTGTGGGGTTTTCCGTTCTAAAACTTCCGCGCTACTTACTAATGAATGATGTACTGGATCTGTTGTAAGAAACACGCTTTTTGTATTACTCCGCATCCACGTGCTCAAGATTATGTGACAGATGAGAGTGTCCTTTTCGCCTACGTGTGACGCCATATTGTAGTAGGTGTTATTTTGTTGTAGGAGTTGTATTATATTTCGGCTGTTGGGGAGCCGAACTTGAAATTCGTTGCAACCACACGTATAGTGCCCACTTTCCGGTAGCCTTCGCCCCAAATGTACTTTCAGGTGGCCTTTGCCCCAAGTTTAAAAAAATATTAACTTTGTAATTTGACTGTTTCTTTAAATACTATATATTTTATGTTTGCCTCGGCTGCGTCAGTATTTTTGTTAGAGATATGGATATCTTGGCAGGGTTGTGGTGCAACAAGAATGTAGGCTTACAGAAATTATAATTTTACTTTACTCCTTTTATTAATGCTTGACACGATTTAAATAACACTTTACTGATATAGAGGGAGCTGTGAGATTCTTTTTATTAATTAATTACACTTTTTAACACGTAAACTTATTTTTCGTCTCACACGAATACGTATTAAATCTCTCGAGGACACACAAACAACGCATCCAGTTATGAGCACTGTCTGCAGGCAACTGACTTAATTTTAACCGTCTAAACGTGTACATTTCTGTATTTCAAGTTTCTGATTGGCTAATCCTACTCCAATAGAGTGCCGTCATTTAACTAAAGCTTTTTCTGGTTATTGATTGGCAATTTTATAAACTGTCACTATAATTACATTATTGTTGCTCCAATAATGACTAGTAGCATTATTAAACATTCAAACTCATTATTGCCTCAAGGTTATCTCATTGTTACCTCATTGTTAGCATCTTTTAACTTATTATTCTCACAGCTCCTTCATTATTAAATCACGTAATACATCCATATAACATATCGAACTTGTTTACAATAATATAAGCATATGCAATGATTGTTACATACAGTTTACAAATTATTACATACACATATTGCTTCAAGGTGAGCTGTTATTGAATTTACATATTATATAATTTGACTGAAATCATTTTAAGTGTTAAAAATACTGCCTCAATATTAAATTCAAAACAAATTGCATGCACAAGAGTAGCTTACCAGTAGGTTTTGTTTTAATAAGTCAATTTTTTTTATTAAAACAAACACTGGGAAATATGTCAAGAACATAATATCAGAGTGAATACACTCAAACGAACACATGATTTTAACGCACTTTCGTACTTATATTAGTCAGATTCACAGCCGTACTCGCTGCCACGTAATGCTGCAATTCCGAGGTCTGAATCTAAGGATAACCCTGCAATGTTGCAATTATATTAACATTGTTTTTTTTTCTTCACAAATAAAGCCTCATTTCTAATAGCAATATATGGAAGCTCGTTCGCTGAAAATTTGGTAGATCAGGGCCACCGTTGACAGCACTTAACACTTCGTTTATTGTCGGTGGCTCATTGTCAAAAAAATATGCACTTTAGAACGAATTGCACGCTTAATGAAGTGTCTACTTGCTCCAAAACTGCTTTGCATCTCTTCCTGTTTTTGTACGGTGTTTTAACACCAGTTTACGTTCTTTGAGAACTCAACACTGCTTGTGATACGCTGATGCACTCTATCGTTTTTTAACCAATTCGTTTACTAGAATACCCAAATTATGCTCCTTTAACTTATGAAACACATTTATAACAATGTTTCCCGCCACATTTTAACAGTTTACCTTTAGATGCTTTTTGTAACCCTAAACACTCATGTTTGCCACTATCGAATTTACACCAGCCGTAAACTTGCCGCCATATTCCTCACGTTCCGTTTGTTTTCTCCCGCCACAGTAATTGCTTATTTATTGTTAAGGACATATTTCAATTTCCAAACAACAGTAAAACTACAGCGCATTGCAATACTACAATTAAACGTATCTATTATCACATTTTATAAGCAATAACATTAAGATAAGATGGATCTATTTTCTCTCCTTAAGTGGAGTGTTTCGTTCTCAAACCAATGACAGCATTCACTACGGTCTCGTGCGTGGAGTTGCTTCTCGGTATCGCTCATACAATTGTGTTTCTTACAACGGAAGGAGTATAGTAACATGCACCATAATGACCGATTATAGTGCATGTTATAAGTTATAAATTGTTGAGTGTTAATGTGGTGTTTGATGTTTATCTGCACTGAGACATTCCTGGTATTTCATGAACTATGTGGTGAACTATAACATGAACTATACATAATCACTCGGTAGGGTATTTTAACATTATAGCATCTCTATGAACACAGATCTTTGAAACACTCACTTGCGGTGCAACATGTATATGGCACTTTAGCGTTCGAATGACGCACCAATTTCATCAATTTTTTAGAACATATTTTCTTTTTCGCTTCTTGTTCAGCGTTCAGCAATCCCATTGTCCTAAACTTACAAACCATACATCTAACAATTTCTCTACCTGAAACTGGAATACCATAAAATTCTCCTGAAAATGTCTACATGATTTGGTTTTTACTATGCATCGATCATAACAAAGCTTGGTTCAAACGTAAATTTTTCAGTAGGCATTTCAATGGAATAATAAGAATAATCTAATGTAATTAACAAGCAACACAGGTTTCTTGAATAAACCTTCACTTCTGAGATGCACAATGAAGAAACTAGTCTTTACAGCACGAACAGAAGGTAGAAACTAACACAGTGTAATACAGCTAATAAAGTAGCCTTGAACGGGTCATTCACCCCTAGTGGAACATTCTGAGGTCATTGCAGTGATAGCGAACTACGCATATACGCGATTTGTGGTGCTCTATAAATCAAGCGTATGGTACTTTTCTGGTTATTTCAGTTCCATAACACATTAAAAGATGGTGAGGTAAAACAATTATACATCTATGGCATTTCTGGAATGACACTGATTAATTATTTAAAAAATGTACAAAGAAACAATTTCCCTCACCTTTGATTAAATCTGTAACCAGCAACTTGATGGTGAATGCACAGCTAAAGTCATCTAGAGCGACTTGATTAACAAATAATATACAGATATGTTGTAGCAGTCGAAGCTACGTTAAATAAGTCAAAAAAGAAATTCTGCGGTCAGCAAATCCAAAGATAATGGGTTCTGTTCGTGCCTGGAAGGGAAAGTAGCATTCAGAAGATAGGAATGAATCCATATGTACGTACGAAATGCTTGAAAGGAAAGCAAATATTATTTATGACTCGGAGTCGTCATCACTATTTTTCTAAGTGTTTAATGCCCTTTTAACAACTCAGATCCGTTGACATGATGAATGAAAATAACTGTACTGATGATCAACGCTTATCTCATCCCAAATGAGACTCGAACTCGGACCCTCATAGCTTATGAGGAATTATTTCCAAAGTTAAAGTCGCTGATATGATCCTTGGATAAACATTACACTACAATGTTGGGAAGTTAATGAATGGAAAGTATTGTACATTATGTTTTGAAAACATGGTAAAGATTTGCCAACATAACCGATGCAGTTATTCCCAAAGTCTGAGGCAGTATTTTTAACACTTGAATAATTTCAATTAAAATTATATAATATGCCTTGAAGCAATATATGTAATAATTTGAAAAATGTATGTAACAGTCATTGCAAATGCTTATATTATTGTAAACATGTTTAATAATGTTATGTGAATGCGTTATATAATTAAATAATGTAAGAGCTGAGAGAATAATAAGTTTCACGTTGCTAACAATGAGGTAAAAATGAGGTAACGTTGAGGCAATAATGAGTTTTAGAGTTTGAATACTACTAGTCATGATTAGGGCAGGAATAACGTAAATTTTGTGACAGTTTAAAAAAATAGCCAATCAACAGCCAGAAAAAGCTTTAATTAAATGAAGGTATTTTATTGGACTAGGATTAGCCAATCAGAGACTTAAAATACAGAAGCTTACGAGTTTGGACGGTTGAAATATGTTCAGTTGCCTGCAGACCTTGGTAGTAACCGGATGGACGATGTGTTCTCTAAAGAAATATTACGTATTCCTGTGTAACGAAAATTAAGTATACGCGTTAACAAAGTGCAAGTATTAAATTAAAAAATCTCACAGCTCTTGATATCAGTGTAGTGCTATTTAATTTGTGTCAAGGATTAATAAAAAGAAGTGAATTTAAAGCTTAAAATCTGTGTAAGCCTACATTCTTGTCGCACCACACCCTGATTAAGAAAAACGTGTCTCTGAAGTAATACTGACGCAGGCGAGGCAAACATAAACATAAATACTATCTATAGAAGCAGTTTAATAACAAAGTTAATATTTATTTTTAAACTTGGAGTGTAACAACAAAAATACATCTTCAAATCGGCTTCTCATACGTAGCAGCATATTACGTAAACAAACAATCTTCTTCAAATTGACGTCCATGCGTGGAGCTAAATAAATAAACAACGTAAAGAACAATATCCTACTTCAGCAACCCAGAAGTCATGGATCAGGCTTCAAATAATGTCAAATAATTCGACTTTATTACATCGTTTTGTATTGTGGCACTTCTATGGAACCGAAATAGTACACGGTCGAGCAAAAAATAAAATGAATGGAAGCGTGTATCTGAACATTAAAGCATCACTTCAAGTAATATCTCAGAAGTAGAATGCCTGAACCACAGCAAATGGAGTGAAGCCGTGGGTTTTGCAGAGGACGGATTCCACATATGGCGAGGGGTATCCGCCGTGATACAAGGAATAGAGTTACTTCATCACATGGATCCCACATGGGGGCCCGAACATGTGGTGGCGGTACCTTCCTGTCCTCTACTAGGCGTAATGAATGGACGAAATCAAATGACCCCGAAATATGTTCTGAGTGGGAACAACTCGACAACACTTTCTGGGAAACTAGCTTCTTACTTTGAACCCAGCTGTAGCACTTTCTTGCCCTTACAACATTTCTAGAATACACAAATAAGAAGCGAAGAAGTTAAAAAGTCACTATGGAGATTCAAATCACAATTATCAAAGGTAATCCCAAGAGATGTCACGAATCTGTTCCACAAATTAATTTTTCAGCTAACAGTTCTTGCCGTATCTTGAAAAGGTAGAATCAGACCGAAAAATTTAATGCTATAGCCGAGATTTGAACCACGGAGCTCCCGGTTGCTCTCCAGTTGCTCTAAACAACTAAACAAAATGCAAGCACGACATTAAATTTCGCAACTGACTCGTGTTTTCCCTGATAAACAAGGTAGACAAGGAAGTTTCAAATACATTTTGAGATTGAAAATGAGTTTTATTTATGGACGCTCTAACTGCTGTGGTCCTTAGCGTTCCATTCTATATTGGATGTGAAAGACTGGTACTTTTGCTCAAAGGCCTCTTTATCAGGCTTGAGGTACTTTTATGTGTCGTAAATCTAGGACCACCGGCTTCACTTCCCATTCGAAGAAAGCCATGCTAAGGATTTTTACGCCCGAAAAAATCCATCGCCCTCCGCCGGGTTTGAATCCGCGACCTCGGGAACTAGAGGCTAGCACGGAGGACGACTCATTTTGAGATGACATACCCCCATGGCGACTTACAATGTTGTAAGTCTTAGTCTTCATAGTGTAACCAACTATTAGATCAACTACTGGTAATGAATTGTTCTTTCACACAAGCCGCGTGTAGGACAAGGTTGGAAAGATAGAATCAGACCGAAAAATGAAATGCCATTGCCGGGATTTTAACCACGGATCTTCCGGTTTCCGTCCTGTAGTATAACTAACTAAGCTACCATGGCAACATCTCAGTATGGCATTAAGTCATCACTGAGGTATGTCATCTCAAAATGAATTTGAAATCTCCTAATGGTTTATCGGGAAACATCGCGAACCGTTTGGGGAATGATTGAAGTTTAATTTATATCTACTGCATTTTAATTCCAATAAACCTTTATAAAAATAGCTACATTACACATTTCATTATAAATACAAAGAGAATAGCAATAGTCAAATGTTTAAGAACTAAACGCTATATGTCGGTCTTAAAATTCCATACTCTTTCCATGCAATCGCGAGAAACAACTGAATGTTAACAGGATTCCAAGAGAATGAGCAAGTAACGAACAATTCAAAACTTCACCAAGAATATTTGAGAAATGGCATATGCCACAAAAATGTTGTTTGAAATGAATTGTATGTTTTAAAGAGATACACGCTTTTTGTGTAGTACGTTTTCGTCTATCGCTTAATGTTTACTAGTTATACAAAATTATACAAAATTCCTTCTGAATGAAGAGGACTTCACAAGCTATTCCCAGAAAATAGCTTATTTGTAATGTAACTATGTTTAGTACGTGGCATTTCAATCAAAACCCTTAGAGACAATTTTTAGAAGCGCAAGAATTTATAAAAATGTTCCATGTAAAAGGTATTTTGGGGTGGGGGATTTTATCAGTAATCTTCTTGTCGCATATCTTTTGAAGGTACTGAATCTAAATACCAAGTTTAGTATTTATCCAACCTTTCGATTTTGAGTTATACTACTCCCAGACAGAAGATACACACACACATACGCATACACACATTCTTCTAAAAATGCTTTTTACTTCCTCTACTACGTATAGTAAGTAGGGGAAGTATTGCATTCCACACAAAAATTCGATACCGAGATTTCATCGGAAATACATGTTTTGAGACTCACTGAATCCAAAAAAAGCATTTTTGGAAACATGTCCGTGTGTGTGTCTGTCTGTGTGTCTGTGTGTCTGTGTGTCTGTGAACAGCATAACTCAGAAACGAACAGTCGCATAAACACCAAACTTGGTATTTAGGTTCAGTATCTTCCAGAGATGCGACACGAAGGTTTCCAAGAAAATCCCCCCACCCCAGACTACCCTTTACATGGAACATTTTTCGAAAATTTTAATTTTCTCAAAAATGGCTCTAACGATTTTGATTAAAATATTATATGTTTAAGATATTGTCATGAGAAATGAAATGTATATCTCGAATTTTTTGGGAATGTCACCAAAAGTATTCTTCATTGTGAACGACTTTTGCATAACTGGTAAACCATAGGAGATAGACAAAATTTTACTACACAAAAAATGTAGATCGCGTTAAAACACACAATTTATGTCATACACATTTCTTTTGTTGAGTGAATCGTTTTCGAGATATTGCTTGTTATTCCCTTAAATTTTCCAATACTTATACTTTTTCTCAAATTCGTTATTCGTTTTTTTATGTCCTGGACATGTAAAGAGAATGGAATGCGCCACATAGCAAACAGCGTTAAAATATTTGACTATCGCTTAAAAGCTACCATATTCCCCTTGCATCTACAAGAAAATTACCAATAAGATTGACATCTCGATATCTCGATTAACATGAAGCATATGGAGAATAAGCGTTTGTAAAAATATTTTGTACAAGAGTAGAGAAAGTCATGTGAGTGTAACATATCAGATTTTTGTATTTAGGGGGCCTCAAAACATGTATCTGGTATCAAATTTTTGGGAATGCGATACCTTCTATACTTATTATGTACGTGCTAGAGAAAATAAAAAAACGTTATCTCAAAAACAATTACGTTTACTGGAACGTTCTTACTTTCCCTACTATGTATAGTAAGTAGGCGAAGTATTGCATTGCCCCAAAAATTCCATATCAAAATTTCACGGAAATACACGTTTTGAGGTGCCTTGAATCCAAATAAAGCATTTTTGGAAACATGTCCGTGTATGTGTCTGCCTGTCTGTGTGTCTGTCTGTGAACAGCATAACTCAAAAACGAAAAGTCGGATAAACAATAAACTTGGTATTTGAGTTTAGTATCTTCCAAGAATGGAACACGAAGATTTTCAAGAAAATGCCCCACATCAACTACCCTCTACATAGAACATTTTTAGAAAATTTTGATTTTATAAACAATGACTGTAAGGATTTTGGTTAAAATACTGTAAATTAAACAGATTTACATGACAAATATAATGTATATCTTGAATTTTCTGGGAATAGACTGTGAAGTCCTCTTCATTCAGAAGGAATTTTGTATTAGCTTGTATAACTGGTAAACATTAAGCTATAGACCAAAACGTACCACACATAAAGTATAGATCACTTTAAAACACACAATTTATTTCAAAGCCGTTTCCAAGATATCCGTTAATAAAGGTTCGAAATGTTCAATATTTTTCATTCTTTTAAAGTACGTAGATTTTCAGTTATTTTTCGTGATTATATGGAAACAGTATGGAATTTTAAGGCCAGTATATAGTGTCCAGTTCTTAAACATTTGACTATCGCGGTTTTCTTTTTATATATGACGAAATGTGTAATGTAGCTATTTCTGCAAAGGTTTTATTTGGCTTAAAACATAGTAGATAGAAACATAAGCTTGAATGGGAATTGTTTGAATACCCACTAATAAAGATAGAGGGTAGAGAAGGTTAATGTGAATGTATTACAACAGATTTTTACCTCTTATCCCTGCATTTTGCACCATTTGTGATTACTTAACTACTTTACACAATTTTTAACAGTGTATAACATATCGAGCTCCGTGGTAACTTATAAGCTCGTTTACAGGGAATTCCACGGTTTAAATTCCGGCAAGACCTCCCTCCCTGATAGTATTTTTCTCCATATTTTCCTCAATCCTCATAACTGGTAAATTTACGATGGTATTCTAAACATAGGCCTCAAACAGTTCTTTCCGAAATATCATCTCATTTCACGCAGCATCAGTGTCCACCGCCTGTGGTGCCGTATATGGTAAGAGCGAGCGTTAAACACAAGTTTATGTATATAATTATTGGGTTTGATATTATCATCTTCGTTAAAAGTTTTGAAATTCCAGGCTGTTGTAACCGCAAGAGTGAAACTGCAGTAATTTACGTTGAAATGCCCCCATTTGGCTGGAGATGCACAATCTGAGACTAACAGAGCGCGGCACCCTCGCGAGGAATCTGCACAAGGAACCATGTTGTGCAATAGGAAGTAGCAGGATGGCGTCTACTCCATGTGTGGTCCCTAAAAGTCAGTTTGGTGATTTATTGGTCTGTTCTCGTCTGCTCTAACGGATGTGTGGAAGAATTACGAGAAATTTTGTGTCATGTGTCATTTGTGTCCCATATGACGATCGTCCTTCGCGCCTCAAGTGATTAGTTTCCTGTAAGTGACGCCCGTTCCCACTCCATGTTGGTCATATAACCTTGACATTCAAGTACCTAACGAACGTATCTGAAACTAGCGGGTATAAAAATTATTCTTACGAAACCTTATTACTTTCTCTACTAGTATAGTAAGTAGGGAAAATATTGCATTCCACCCAAAAATACTATACAGAAAAAAGGACAGCATAACTAAAAAACGAAAAGTCCCAAACTTGGTATTTAGGTTCAGTAACTTTCAAAGATGGACAAGAAGATTTTCAAAAAATCTCCCCAGACTACCCTTTATATGGAACACTTTTCGGAAATTTTGATTTTCTCAAAAATGATTAACGATTTATATTAAAATTTAAGATACTTTTATGACAAACAAAATGTACATCTTGAATTTTCTGGCAATGTCCCCAAAAGCCCTCTTCCCTCTGAATAGCATTTGCATAACTGGTAAACCTTAAGAGATAGACAAAATGTTTCTATACAAAAAACGTAGAGCTCGTTAAAACACACAATTTATGACATACACATTTTTTTGTGGAGTGAACCATTTCGGAGATATTCCTTATTATTTGATTGAATTTTCTTATACTTGTACCTTTTCTCTAATGGAAATTCGTTATTCGTTTTTTTGTCCTACCATATTCCCCTTGCATCTACAAGAAAATTACCAATAAGATAGTTGGAGAATAAACGTTTGTAAAAATAGTTTGTACAAAAGTAGAGAAAGTAATGTGAGGTAACACATCAGAGTTTTTTATCTATCTACTTCATTTTAATCGATATAAACATTTACAAAAATAGCTATATAACACACTATGTTAAGGTGCACAGGGAACAGCTATAGTCAAACATTTAAAAACTGGACGCTATATGTTCTTAAAATTTCATACTGTTTCCACGCAACAGCGAGAAACAGTTGAAAATCAATGCGACTTAAAACAATGACAAAGTATTGAAGTAATCGAAGAATTAATAACGGATATCTCGGAAATGGCTGATGTAAAAAAAAGTTATTTGGAATTAATTGTTTATTTTAAAGCTATCTAGGTTTTTTATGTAGTACGTTTTCGTCTATCGCTTAACGTTTACCAGTTATACAAGATTATACAAAATTCCTTTAGAATGAAGAGGACTTCACAGGCTAATCCCAGAAAATTCAAGATATATATCTTATTTGTCTTGTAAATATCTTTAATAGTATTTTATTTGAATAAAAATCATCAGAGCCATATTTTTCGAAAACAAAAATTTTCGAAAAAGTTTAATGTGAAGGATAGTTGAGGTTCGGGGATTTTCTTGAAAATCTTCTTGTCACATTTTTGGAGGACACTGAATACTTTGTTACCGAGCGAGGTGGCGATGGCGCGTGTGACTCGCATTCGGGCGGTCGTGGGTTCCATTCCCGCGTCCGACGGGTATGTTCGGAAGTTTCCCCGGGTCGCTGGGCGATTGCAGGGAATGTAAATTGCATCCCCCGAATTTTCTGTCCCTCAATTTCACTTCCTTTTTTCATTTCAATTCACCTTTCATCCGCTTGATTGTTTCAGGGTTGCAAATGTTTGCGGGAGCCTGGAGTTGCATGACAGGGAAAAAGGGTGCCCTCTGTAACACTTTGTCCCCCAGAATGTGTGCGCAATTTGAGTCCCTTTGAGTCCCCGGTGGGATGTTCAAACCTAAAGGGGAGGGAGGAGACAGCTGCCACCAGGGAGTTTCCACCTGGAAATGTAGGGACCCTGCCCTCTGCTCTGCTGCGCCTCCTGATCCGGCTGTCCTCTGCCTCCTCTTATCTTATTACTTCTTCCCGGGAGGAGGACTATCATAAAAGATCTCCCTAAATTCCCCTCCGCTCCTGATCATACGTTATACTTCATAAATACCAAGTTTGGTATTTTTCCGACAGTGCGTTTTTGAGTTATGCTGTTCACATACACACACATGAAACGTTTTATAAAATGATATTTTGGGCTTGTAGGCCTCAAACTATATATTTCCGGTGAAATCTCGAAATCGAGTTCATTTCTGTTAACTTTGTGCAAAAACTCTTGTAACAGTTGTCTTTTCTGCTACCACGTTTCTAATTCTGCTCCATTTACCCAAAATAAGATCTTTTCTATAATTCTCAGTTTTTAGCATCGAGTTTAGTACCTCTCCTACTTACTATACGTGGCAGGAAAAGCAATAAATGATCAATAAAGAAATATCTTTATTAATCAAATAATAAATGCTGCACTGTCCGTTCATTACCACAAAGACATTGATAAGTACTTCCAACATTGATGTGGTACCTTTTGAAATAATCTAGAAATTTTCCACGGCCCGCCATGAACTCTGTGCTTATAAAACTTGGATGGGCGTTTTTACATTTAAGTCCGAAAAAAATAAAACGTCAGTTGTATGTCCTTTCGTATTACTTATCCAGTATCTGTTAATAACTTCCAATTTTCCGTCTCCGCCCGTGTTGCCGGACATTTCGAGTAACTGAATTCTTTGTGACTGTTGAAGAACTTGTTTCGTTGCTGCTATGTTTGGACGCCAATTTGAGAAAGGTTAATTTTATGGTGGTGTTGTATCGTATTTCGACTGTTGGGGAGCCGAACTTGTAGTAGTTGCAACCACACGTATAGTAAACAGTTTCCGGTAGCCTTCGCCCCAAATGTGCTTTCAGGTGGCCTTTGCCCCAAGTTTAAAAAATTAACTTTGTAATTTGTGTGTTTCTTTAAGTATTAAATAAATTATGTTTGCCTCGGCTGCGTCAGTATTATTGTTAGAGACATGGAAATCTTGGCAGGGCGTGATGCGACAAGAATGTAGGCTTACACAGATTTTAAGTTATAATTCACCCTTTTTATTAATCCGTGACACAAATTAAATAGCACTTCACTGGTATAGAGAGCTGTGAAATTCTTTTTATTTAATACTTGCACTTTTTAATACGTAAACTTATTCTTTTTTATCTCACACGAATACGTATTAAATTTTCTTTCAAGGACGCATCTTGCATCCGGTTACTATCACTGTCTGCAGGCAACTGAATAGATTTCAACCGTCTAAACTTGTAAGTTTCTGTATTTCAAGTCTCTGATTGGCTAATCCTACTCCAATAGAATACCTGCATTTAACTAAAGTTTTTTTTCTGGTTGTTGATTGGTTATTTTTTTAAGCTGTTTCTAAAATTACATTATTGCATCCAAGAATCACAAATAACATTTAAACTCTCAAACTCATTATTGCCTCAAGGTTACCTCATTGTTAGCAACTTTTAACTTATTATTCTCACAGCTCCTACATTATTAAATTGCGTAATGCATTCACATAACGTTATTGAACATGTTTACAATAATATAAGCACATGCAATGACTGTTACATATATTTTAAAAATTATTACATACACATATTGTTTTAAGGGGGGCTGTTGTTGAATTTACTAATTATATAATTTGACTAAAAACATTTAAGTGTTAAAAATACTGCCTCAGTGTTCGCAGCTGTCTTTGATAGTTCATCTGCTCTTTCATTCGCTAGTAGTTCTTCATGGCCCTTAACCCATGATAACAACATAACATTGTTATAATTTGTAATGTTTTTCTGATAGTTGTGGCTATGGAATGAAGATTGCTTTCGCTCGTTAGTATTAACATGTTTCTCGTACTCTCATTATATTATATCGACTTTATTCTGAAACACTGTTGTGCGGATTTGCGTGACTGTTGTACATCAGACCTTTTTACTTTCTCTACCATCTATATGTAGTGGGTAGGGGAAATATTGCATCGTTGTTTGTTTCGATTCCTTTGCAGAAAAGGCTCAACTCAATCTTATCTGCAACTGAGGATGATAAATTAAAATTTGATGATCTAAAATTGTTTTGAGACATCATATTCCAATGGCGACTTACAATACCGCAAGTACTTTAAAACCAGGGCTTCTAGTCTTACTCGAATATTAGGTCAATCAATGTAACCAGATCTCCTTGTAGTTTACCGGGAAGAATGCAAGTCAGTTGGGGAATTTAATCTCCTACCGAATGTTGACATACTAGCTCAGTTGTTTAGAGCACCGAGATGGAAACGGGAAGATCCGTAGTTCAAATCCGGGCCATGGCATTAACTTCTTCAGTCATCTGATTTTACTTTACCAACCTTACCCTACACACGGCTTGTGTGGAAGAACAGTTAATTATAACCCTCATAAAAGTATACAGACAAAAAGTATAAAAGCATTTTGTTATGTGTTCAGCCGTTTTCGAAAAAAAAGTTGTTTTTACAAATTAGAAGGTTTATTACACGAGAATGTATGAAGATAATAGTTTTTTAATTATGAGATGGATAGATTAAACCATTTCTGACCTAGTTTCGGTAATAACTATGTGACATCATATAGGGTTTTGAAATAATTATCATTCTCCAAGCACCGTTTCACAGACGCAATGTGGTTGGAGACATAAACAACGTTGCAAGGTCAAGGTAGGTTAGCGTGAGTACCGGCTCCCGGTCGTAAGCAAAGCAGGATACCTGAACTGGGAGGTGTGGGGACTAGTGTTATTTTTTTTTCACACGACCCTTAATCCAAACAAACACGAGAAAAAGTGGTGTCACGTTTTGGTGAAATGACAAGTACAACTTGGTAGTTATTACCAACAGTGTGGAAGTAATGCCTTCATCGTCCAATAAGCATTTCGCGTCGCAGAATGAAAAGCAAAGTATGTCTATGTCAGCTCCACTAGAAGTAGAGTGAATGTTAGAGCTACATCGTACTACGCATTGAAACTTGCAGGTTTAGTCATAAAATAACCCAGATGTATACGGCACAAGGGCTAGAAATGCCAGTCCTTTCAAATATTGAGTACCTTGATAACGTATATCTACACTCATGAACCACGCGCAATACAACGAAAGTGAAACCTATTTACGCGGTGACCTACTTCTGGTTTTAAAAGTGAGAGTCTTATCCCCGCTACCAGCTATATGCTGCGACGTTGTGAGCGTATGCGTTTTATGTTCTCGAAAAACCTAAAATATCTCCGCAGAAAATGGTCATAGAAAAAACTGAAAGTTACAAAATATTTCCAAAATAATGAGATCTGGAGCTGTTTTAAATTAATGTAATGACTTCCCTTCCAACTAGTATATATAGAGTGCCCAGATGATGGTACATTATTTTATAGGGCGATCATGCTTTGTCCCTTGTGATTGTGCAGCGGTTTGCCCTCATTACATTAATATTACAAAATATCTTTCTACCTTTTTGTTCAAAATTTAGAAAAATCCAATTGTATGCATAATATGTTCCAGCGATTTCCATAATTTTTATTTTTAACTCACTAACGCCTTTTCTTTTAACTTTGTACAAAAGCTCTTTTAGCAGTTTTATTTGCTGCTTGCTATCAAAATTTTTCTTTTCCGCTACCATGTTTCTAATTATCCATTTACCCAAAATAAGATCTTTACTAAAATTGTTTCTTAGCGTTCCTCACACATGGGGCAGATTGCCCTCACAAATGCCTCCTTAAAACCGCCTTTATCTTCCAAATTCCTAGTCTGAACAAAGCTCTCCCTGCTCTCTCTCCCTCTCTCAATTTGACACTACGTGTGTGTGTGTGTGTGTGTGTGTGTGTGTGTGTACAGAATGGACCATTTAAGTTGAGACTGTACAATATCTCCAAAACTAAGCGTTTTAGAAAGAAATGTCTTTGATAAATGTTTCTTGATATTATGGGGGGAAGTAAATGCTATTAGTCGTGTTTTGTTTGGAGGACGTTATGATGAGCATTTTATGGTCAATTTAATTTGAGCCAATTGTAGGTTCCCATTTAAAAAAGTTAATTGACCCTAAAATGACTAGTAGTTCAGTAGTTTCCGAAGATGAGACACAAATATTTTCAAGAAAATTCGCCCCCCCCCAGCAAAGTATCCTCTGCATGGACTATTATTTGAAATTTTTGATCTGCTAAAAATAGCTTAACGATTCTCATTATAATACCACATATTAAAAATATTTACATGGCAAATAAAATGTATTTCTTACATTTCCTGGTAATAAACTTTGAAGCCCTCTTCATTTGGAAGGAATTTTGTATAATCTAGTATAATTGGTAAACGTTAAGCGATAGACGAAAACGCACTACACAAGAAATGTAGATCTCTTTAAAACACAAATTTATTTATTTTTGTGGCATTAGCCACTTCTGAGATAAGATTATTAATGGTTCGAATTGTTAATTTCTTTCAACGTTCAATTGTTTTTCGCGATCGCATGGATACAGTATGGAATTTTAAGCCCAGCTTGTAGCATCCAGTTCTTAAACATTTGACTATCGCTGTTCACTTTGTATCTATAAATAAATGTGCAATGTAGCTATTTCTGCAAAGGTTTATTTGGATTAGAATGAAGTAGATAGAAAAATAAACTGTAGTAGGAATACTCTCTATACCCACTAATAAGCGACACAGATTAGAGAAAGTCATGTGAATGTACCGCATCAGATTTTTGTTTCTTTGAAGTTGGTAGTGCACGAAATCTGGTAAATGCATATCGTGCAGTTTTGTATCTACTAGTGCACGATTCAAAGGTGACGTGTTTACATAGAGTGGTAGGCACAGCGAGTTGGGACACACAGAACTTTGTGAAGCGGACTCGTGAAGATTTGCATGGAAGTGGTTCCAGAAATAGTGATTCAAGGACACTTATTGGTAAGATCTAGTTTTAAATTTTGCAAGACGTATATGCTGGCCCTGTGTTGTTAAGAATTGCTGTGCCAAAATCATAATGTTAAACATGCATAAGAAAATTGTAGTCGATCTAATGACTATAGTAATGAAAGGGATCTAGTATGTGAAAAGGTTTGTGCTAGTGTGTTGCATTTAATAGACCTTAAACTATTACGCGTAGCAAATCTACAGAGAACGATATTACCATACGCCGAAATGAGCAATAACCCTATATGAATTTCACTTGCAGCAAATTTCCTCTATTATCGAAGATTTAGCACTGTTGATTGATTGCAAAAGCAATGTGAGTATTTTAGAATGTGAAAATAGTTTGCAATATATGTGCAGTTTAAGTTTATGGAACTTTTAGATGTTGCACAAGATATTTTACACGTTTATTTACATTGCATTTTCTTCTTGGCGGACATAGACCAGCAAATAGCTTAAAACTGTTTCAAAAGGATGTTACTATACTGTAATAACAATTTATAATAACCTTCTATGCTACTTAAAACTATTAGGCGAATTTAATCGACATAACATGTTTAAGAAGAAGCTAAAGTCTTTGTTATATATTCACTCGCCATATACTATGGAGGATTTTTATTTTCTCTACTACGTATAGTAAGTAGGGGAAGTATTGCATTCCACCCAAAAATTCGATACCGAGATTTCACCGGAAATACATGTTTTGAGGCCTCCTGAATCCAAAAAAAAGCATTTTTGGAAACATGTCCATGTGTGTGCCTGTGTGTATGTGAACAGCATAACTCAGACAATGAGTTATGCTGTCGGATAAACACCAAACTTGGTATTTAGGTTCAGTATCTTACAGAGATGCGAAACGAAGGTTTTCAAGAAAACCCCCCCACGCCAGATTACCGTTTACATGGAACATTTTTTGAAAATTTTAATTTTCTTAAAACTGGCTCTAACGATTTTGATTAAAATATCATATGTTTAAGATATTTTTATGACAAATAAAATGTATAGCTTGAATTTTCTGGGAATGTCTCCAAAAGTATTCATCATTGTGAACGACTTTTGCATAACTGGTAAACCATAAGAGATAGACAAACTTTTACTGCACAAAAATGTAGATCGCAATAAAATACACAATTTATGTCATATACATTTTTGTTGTTGAGTGAACCATTTTCGAGATATTGCATATTATTCCCTTAAATGTTCCAATACTTTTCCTCAAATGGGAATTCGTTATTAATTTTTTTCCTGGTAGTGCAAAGAGAATAAAATACTCCACATAGCAACCACCTGTTAACATATTTGACTATCGCTTAAAGCCTACCAATTCCCCTTGCATCTGCAAGAAAATTGGCAATAAGATTAACATCTCGATATCTCGATAAACATGAAGCATATGGAGAATAAGCGTTTGTAAAAATATTTTGTACAAGAGTAGAGAAAGTCATGTGAGTGTAACACATCAGATTTTTTAAATGTGCAACATATAAATATTGAATACATAGGGCAGATGGCACATGAAGGTGACTTACACTTATTTGTTATTGTCCTACTGTAATGCATGTTGAGATGTTTACTCTTGGAATGGTAATGGTTTGCAAATTTTCATTTCATAGATAATGCATGGTGTGGGTAGAGAGAGACAGAAGGAGAGGGAGAAATGTTCTTGGTGTTGAGTAGGTTATTATTTAAAAAAAAGTTCTTGGTGCTGGGTATGTTATGCTGTTCAATGTCCCTTCGCGTTGCTCACGGTGGGAACAAATGAACAAACAAACATACAAATTACATTCCGACAGTATTCTTTTTACTACCAAATGAGGACAAAGGTATCTTGGTATTTTGTTTCGTAGAGGAAAAGTGCGAGCACCTAGAATTGAAGCTTGAATCTAAAAAAATAGTAGTAGATTAAAAGGTTCTATATATGGAGCATTTGACTCGATCTTTGGGTTTGAATTCATCTGGCCAGGCATGGTTGCGTCAGTTACAAAGTAATGGCCTTGCAAGAGTGTTCAAAGACAATAGTCTGACGCTGGTAAGTGGCTTATGCATTGTTTTTCGCCCTATTTAGTTTTACGGAAGTAGGTGGCTATAAGTGAACATACCCAAAAATGGAACGGCTTAGCGACTGACTTGTATGTTACTATATATCTGATGAGATTATATTCCTTCCAATAATATGCCGAGCAGTAGTTTGTAATAATTCTAATTACCAACGCATGTAAGGTGTTTCGTTGACAATTCGTCTTATTTTTATTTTCCGTACATAGTAGGTAGAGAATGCACTGCATTTCACCAAAAATTGGATACGAAATTTCAACGGAAATACATATTGAGGCCCCCCTGAATCAAAAAAGCAGTTTTAGGAAAAGATCCGTATGTGTATGTGTCTGAAGGCGTAACTCAAAAACAAAAAGTCCTATAAATACTTGGTATATAATTTCGGTGTCTTTCGAATTTGGAACACGAAGATTTTCAAGAAAATCCCCCTACCCTAAACCTTATATGGAGGATTTTACGAAATATTTTATTTTTTTAAAAATGGCTTTGACAATTTTGATTAAAATACCATATATGAAAAATATTTACATGACAAATAAAATACATATCTTGAATTTTCAGGAAACAGCCTATTAAGTCTTCTTCATTCCAAAGGAATTTCATATAATCTTGTATAACTGGTTAATGTAATACGTGGAAAAAGGCTGAAATTTCTTGTTTAAAAAGTATAAATTTCGAAATACTTGGTTAATGGATAAGCCACGCGAGTTTGTTTTCACGGTAACGCAAACAAGAAATCGCTGATTTTTGCATTTAAAGAACCAGTCCAAACAACTCTGCACCCACGCTTTGCAAACCTGTTTACTATGCGGGATAAAGTAGTGGGTGGAGTAGAAAAAAGAAGCCTGCATTGCAAGAAGCAGGTATTGCTTGGGGTTTGTTTACATCGATTCCTTGATTATATGCAATCGATATGGCAATTCTAAAAATTATGCCTCGTTCAGAGCTATTGGAAAAGAAATTGGAACAACTGTTCTTTACTGACAAAAATAAATGTACATTCACTCCAGAAAACTTTGTATTTACTTTAAAAGATCTAGTAGCCAAATCAACAGAAGCCCGCCTATGTGGTGTGGGGGTAGCGTGTCTGTTTCACATTCAAGAGGTCCCGAGTTCGAATATCGGTTAGGGTGAGTTGTCCGAATGTTTTTTTTTTTTCCCCGGGGTTTTCCCTTATGCTGAAAAGACGAATGTCGCATAACTTTAAGGGCTCGTTTAAGCAAAATTCTACCCATTTCATTCATCGTGCGATATCACCTAACCAATTAAAGGACATTAAACATAAAAAGAATCTGATTTGGTACACTCACATAGTATTCTCTGCCCTCCATTGCTTTCCAATAAAAAATTCACTGCCAAGATTTTACCTGAAATGCATGTTTTGAGGCACCCTGAATCCAAAAAGACGTTTTAAAAAAAGTCCATATATATGTCTGTATGTCTTTGTGAACAGCATAACTTAAAAACATGAAGTCGGATCAACACCAAACTTAGTATTTAAGTTCAGTACCTTCCAAATATGCGATATGAAGATTATCAAGAATATCCCCCACCCCAAACTACCATTTACATACAAACGTTTTCGACATTTTTGATTTTCTAAAAATTGGCTCTAACGATTTTGACTAAAATACCATATACTAAAAATGTTCACATGAAAAATAAAATGTATATCTTGAATCTTCTAGGAATAGCCTTTGAAGACCTCTCCATAACTGGTAAACGTTACGCGATGGACGAAAACATACCACACAATGTAATTTTTTTAAAACACACAATTTATTTTTAAATTATTTTAATTGCATCGGCCATTTCCTAGAGATCCGTTCTTAATAGTTTGAATTGTTCAATACTAGCCATTTTTTAAAAATTTGAGTTAGTTCTCGCGATTTCATAGAAACAGTATGGAATTAAAAGGCCAGAGTATAGCGTCCAGTTCTTCAGCATTTGACTATCGCTGTTCTCTTTGTATCGATAACGAAATTTGTAATGAAGCTATTTCTGCAAAGGTTATTTGGTTTAAAATGAAGTAGGTATAAAAATAAGTTTTAGTTAAACTAATTTCTATATTCACTAATACACAATAGGTGTAGAGAAAGTCATGTAAATGTATCACTTTAGACTTTTAGACAAACCTCTCTTTGTGTGTGTGTGTGTATGTGTGTGTATGTATGTGAACAGCATAATTAAAAAACGAAAGGTATTTCAGTTCAGGATCTTCTAAGAGACACAAATAGTTTCAATTGGTCTTCCACCTCAAAGTACCCTTTACAATGAAAGCAGTTCGTTATTGTTTGTTTTATGAAAAGTTACTCAAACTATTTCGATTAAACGCCATATATTTGAGATATTCTTTTCTTCCTGTTCTTCTTCAACCAAGCATTAGGCTACTCCAACATTTTCTAGGTCGCCCCATTGGCCTCCGTCCTCTTGGTTTATATTCCCTTATTTGTTTAGGAATTCTTTCAGGCGTCATTTTTTCCAAAGATCGAAGCCATTTTTCTCTTTATGCATTAATTAAATCATAGATATCATTAAATTATCTATATATACATATATTTCCTGTTTTAGAACGTACGGCAAATTTCCAGTAAGAATACAAATTTTAATTGGAAATAATGTCATTGAGCAAGAGTAGCCTTTTAAATATGTGATTTAAGTTACGAAATAGATGAAGTTGTAAATCAGAAAATAACTTTCAAGCAATAGGTAATAAAATTAAAAGAGTATTGAAAGGCAAAACATACAGTAGAAGGAAAATTAAGACCTTTTCTATACACATGAAATTACGTAGACCTCTAAATGATATCAGCAAGCACAGCGAAATGAAGCTGTTGCTTTTGGGAGCAGTTGAGAAGTTGGGCACCTGTGTAGCGTTACTTCCATTACCAAGGGCAACCCACAATCAACAGTTTCATGTTTTCACACACAAAGAACACTCACGAGATAATATATAATGGTAAAGTAGAACTAACCAACATTTCATCCTGATTGCCCCCTCCTGCTATATTGATTAAAACTGGTAATTACAGCTGAGGAAAGAGGGTCCGTGCACTAACACCGTAGCACACATACACTTTGGTATCTCTCTCTCTCTCTCCCTTGCTCTCTCTGTCTCTCTCTCTTTCTGAAGTCATTGTTCGATACGAGAAATTTACAACACTGTC
This sequence comes from Deroplatys truncata, assembly GCA_030765065.1. Lineage (NCBI taxonomy): Eukaryota > Metazoa > Arthropoda > Insecta > Mantodea > Mantidae > Deroplatys > Deroplatys truncata. The sequence goes on along the minus strand of CM060988.1, from coordinate 155,022,184 downwards.
TAGCATAAACTCCTTGTTTCTAAACTACTCCTGAAAAGCAAAAGAGAGATGGAGTTCCTACAAAGCTATTTAAACTCTGTACCGTTGTAACTTTGCCTCGTTTCCCTTAACTGTCACATCCACCAGTCACCTTTCATTGGCTGCTGTCGTGGAAAGAGTTGTGTGGTAGAAAGTTAGTTACTTGTTTAACAGCATCATTTATTTCAATAAATTCGAAGAGAATTGTTAAATTTACGCTTTCATGACCGTATGAATCAAATGCATTATATAACAGTTAAAACATCTAGAATACTTGCAAATTCTTATCACTAAATAGGTAGGAGGATCCTTTAGTTTAATCCTGCCTCTCAGGATGACAAAAGCACGTGCATCTATAATGACAAGTGTTTTTTTTGACTGGCCTTGTATTGCACTGACTTGCTTGTAAAACATCGCCACTCAAAGGTGTAAAAGCAGGAGAATATACAGGCTTATTCAAAAAGAATGAACAGATTTTAAATATTCATTTTTAATGAACGACAGTAGATAGCGACACGTGCGATACATCACTGATTAGACAAAAGTTCAAAGTTTTATTTTATGTGTTCAAAATGAGCACCATTTGTTATGCGAGGATTGATTTTCGCTTTGAGGCAATATTTTATATCATAACATACTGTGAATGCCAGAGTGATTATAGTGTAAATTAATATTATTGTATGTACAGGATTTTACATGTTTGTTAGCCATAAGTATTGTTAGGAAATAAGTTTACACGGCCTAACTGAAACTGACAATAGAAGTGGGCAACAATAAACCAGGGGGTGAGTTGTTTATCACTAAGAAGAGATAAACAAATGACGTCAGGGTAGCGTGCCTTTTTTAGAAATGGAGGGAATATCTTCCCTAGAGCATATATGTTAGTAGTAGTGGTTGGTTGACCAAAACAGACCCTAAAGTGGGCGCATTTTGGTAACCAATAGGAGCTATATTATAATGTTTAAGCAATTCGAGGTGAAGGAATATATATTCTCGAGCCATAAGCAAGTGTCGCACAGTTCTAAAGAATCTCTCACGAGGTGCACGTCGCAGAGTTAGTTACAAAAAATGTAAAGTACGCGAAGTAATTGGTGCGCGGCAACTAAAACGACTGTAGTTTCATTCGGAAATATCACAGTTTCAGTCAGGCGTGCATAAAGATTAAATATGTCAATTATTAATTAAGTGTCACGGCAATACAAGTTTAGATTCAAATTTTTTTTATCAGTGTTATCTTTTAGCAACAATTCCTTTCCGTTTACACACCCTCCTTAGAGACACGTGCTCGACTGAGTTATAATAGCTAGCCGGAGGACAAAGAACCCAAATTTAAAAAAATAATTAAACAATAAGCGCCCAACACAAGCCATTGAGACAGTTTGCATACGTAACCATCTTCTACGAATTTATTGTTATCAATTGTACATTTTTGATGACGAGGCGGCTCGTTGTTGAACTTACAACGAAATGCACGCTGCAATGAAACAATGTATTCAGTCTTTGCATAACGTAGCACACAAAACGACTTTTCCTCTGGCGTCGCCACTTACTCGTAAACAAACACAGTGCCGCTGTAGGCACTGAATGGGACTAATAGGTGGGGCTTAAAACTCTGAAATTTCCTCTATTCAATGATGTGTCGCTATCTATTGTCGTTCATTAGAAATAACTATGTAAATTCTGTTCCTTCTTTTTGAATAACCCTGTATATCAGCGGGGCAATGTTATGTGTAACAGGGTTTAGATAAGAATTTCCATTGGTTAACCTTCATTAGATACAGTGAATAAACCCATAACATGAAGCTCCAGAATTTTTTTGAAATATAAATTGTTACAATTAACTTAAATATCTTTTTCTTAACATTTCTTATAACGCCATACTCTTCCATAACAAGCTGTTCTGAGTGGGTTATCTCAGCGAGTATTACACTCACATGACTTTCTCTATTCACTCTTCCACAAACCATTCTTAAAAAGATATTTTTACTTTCTCTACCACGTACCTAGTAGGTAGAATAAATATTCTATTCCAACCAAAATTTCGATACCGAGATTTCACTTGAAATGCACACTTTGAGCACCTCTGTATCCACCAACCCATGTGTCTCTGTGAACAACGTCGTTCTCTGCGGTTGGTTTATCATGCTAGTCTCTAGTTTCGGAGGTCGCGGGTTCAAACCGATGGATTTTTTCTGCTGTAAAATTCCTTAGCATGGCTTCCTTCGGAAGGGAAATAAGGCCGGTGGTCCCGTGTCGTAGATTTACGGCACGTAAAAGGACCCCAAGACTGATAAAGAGGCCTCTGAACAGAACTACCGGTCTTTCACGCCCAATATAGAATGGGACGCCACAGCAGTTAAAGAGCGTCCATAAATAAAACTCAATTGAATTGAATTTCTGTGAACAACGTAATAGATTTTCAAGAAAATATCCTACCCTAAATTACGCCTTACATTGGCAATTTTTAGAAATTTTTATATATTTAATATATTTGCATGACAAATAAAATGTATAGAAAGTGCTGACGTTATTTGGTTATTTTTTGCGATATCATGGAAATGATATGGAATTTCAATACAGCATATATCTAGCAGCTTTGAAACATTTGACTATCGCTACGGTTTCCTTTTTCCCCCTTTTAGCTATAATGAAATGTGTAATTAAACTTCCTGCAAATGTTTATCTGGATTAACATCAATTAGAGAGAAAAATAAGTTTTTGTAATATAATAGCTTGTAGAAGCTATATAAAAATAAATTATAGTGAATGGAGAAAGTCGCGTGAATATAACACATACTATTTTTGTTCTATCTACTTCTTAATAATTGAAATAAATATAATTGCAGAAGCTCTTGAAGGTAGAAAGGGGTTACGGGAGGCTGAAGTGGTAGTCAAATGTTCAAAAAGTGGGTAGCGAAATGTTGGATTTGAAATGTCATTATTTCCATTACTACGAGAAAGAAACACTTAGCATTTCAACAACTCAAACCAATAACAACGAATATCCTGGAAACGGTGTATGCCACAATAAATATAGCATAACTTGTGTGATTTAACATCTACATTTTTTTAGTCTATTATTCAACATGTACAGGTTGTTCAAATTTCGTTCAGCATGAACATTACTTCATAGCCTATCTGCAGAAAATTTAAAATATAAAGTTATTTGTCATGCAAACAGTAATTTAATAAAACACGGTAATAAGCTCCACTTTTATAGTTGGCTTTATAATGTACTGTTTTGTGATTAATGCTCTTGTTTATAGTTGTAGAAAGCAAGGAAGCTGTTGCAAGAAAGTGCTTTTATGTTTAATTTTGTAGCCTGGTGCGGGGTCTGTCCCAGAAGTACCCGACCTAACAAATAAAACACAAAAATTTGGGGAAAAAACATCTTTATTTCTCTACATAGTCTCCTTTCAGCTCGATACACTTTTCCCAGCGATGTTCAATAGCTTCCATACCCTGTTTATAGTGAAAACGTCGAGTTCTGCAAAACAGCCATCAACTGCAAACTCCACCTCTTCATTGTTGGTAAATCTTTTACCACCAAGGCCTTTCTGCAACTTTGGATACAGAAAATAATCAGAGGGGTCTAAGTCTGGCAAATAAGGTGCATGAGGAAGGAATTCGAACTTTAACTAATTGATTTTGGCCATGGCGATAATGAATGTCTGAACTGGTGCATTGTCCTGATGAAACAGAACTTTCGTTTTCGCTAAATGCGGCCGTTTTTGCTTGATTTCATCATTCAAATCTGCAATAAGTTTGCATAATAGTCGCCATTGATTGCTTTTTCTTTTTGAACAAAACCAATGAAAATTATCCCACGCGGATCCCAAAAACTAGTGCTATGACCTTGACTGCAGATGGAACTGTCTAGGCCTTCTTTGGAGTCGATTCTCCCCTTTCAATCCACTGTTTTGATTGTTCCTTCGTCTCATGTGTGAAGCGATGGAACCACGTTTCATCCGTGGTTATGAATCGACGCAAAAACTGGGCTTTATTGCAGCGAAACATTGCCAAACTCTCGACTGAAACATTCTCACGACGCTGCGTTTGTTCCATTGTGAGTAAACGAGCAGCCATCTTGCGCATAGCTTTCTCATGTCTAAATTTTCAATTATTATGCGATGTACAGCACTTTTTGAAATGTTTACGATGTCTGCTTGCTCGCGAACTTGCAGTCGACGGTCATCCAATACCATTTTGTGGATTTTCTTCACAATCTTTGGCGTGGTCACCTCATTTGGTCTACCACTACGATGTTCGTCTTGGCAGCTCGTACGGCCTCGCTTAAACTCTGCCACCCAATATTTTAGTGTTGTAAACGAAGGAGCAGACCCCCAGAGTAGAATCTAGCTCAGCTTTAATATTAGTTGGACTATGACCTTTCAAATGAAAGTATTGTATCACATAACGATGGCCAGTTTTATCCATGTTTACAAATTTTCTGAGAGCTGCTAAACAAAATAGCATCGTCAAACTTAAGCTTTATAAGGGTGGTACTTTCTACAATAGTCATTTGGGAAAGAGTAGCGTAAAAGTAATATTTTCAATAAAAACCGGACAATTCCATAGGAGATAATTGTTAATTCTCTTACCCTTTATTTTGTATCAAAACCAGACAATTCCATGCCGTTACAGTCATTTGTATGTGATTGTAAAACGATTATTGTTGGAGAGTCTTATCAGCACTGCTTTTCCATGCGCGACTCCTCAACAACAGGCTCAATAATGAAAACAAACACAATGACTCAGTTGCTAATTGTATTTCAAATGTGACCCCGTCAGCATCCAAGCGTGCAGTCACACCGGTTATTTTACTTGGGCCCTCCCCATCATTTATCATGGATTTAGGAATACCAAATATGTTTTGCGGTATAAGTTGATATTTATATAGAAAGATGAATAATAATAATAATAATAATAATAATAATAATAATAGAATGTTGTGCATACATTATCACAATTTCTTTTGCCATGTTGTGTTTTATTCACACCTTTTTAACATCTATAGTAAATTTAACCCCGTATAGCCTGGTGTACCATATTTGATACAAAGGTGTTTTGTTTTGAAGGTTTTAGATTTTTAATTTCACATTATACTAACCTTCGCGTATTTATTGTTGTTTTATATCATAAAAATATCAAAATTTAATAATAAATAGCAAAATCCATGCAACTACAGTCAAATTCGGACATTTCCAAAACGATTTTGCTTGTAAACTGTCAACAAAACTACGAAAACGTGATTGCCACCATGACATCAAGGCATTTAAGACGCGTTAAGCATGACAATGTCTCACTGTCGAGTAAAGCAAAGCCTCATTAATGTTTTCTACTTCCTGAAAAAACGCTATTTTGGAAATGACCAGTTTTCTTTACAATCTTCTCTTGGTCATTTAAATGTCAACGGGTTGAAGCTTTAAAGGGCTCTAAAAGCAAAAGCCATATTATGTACCTGAAGGTAAACTTTCAAAGTATTTTTGGGGCATAAAAATAATTTTTGGAAAATGTTTCAGATATGGGTACCCTTAATAACAGTTAACAGAGCTTTCCATAAAAGATAGGCTGAAGTTTAATACACTACCCCAAAGTGTGCAGAAGTTATGGGTATTACTTTCTCCAGCACCTACATACGCACCTCGTATTAGGTAGAAAAGGTATTGCATTCCACGCAAAAAATCTATACCGAGGTTTCACCGGAAATATTTGTTTTGAGGCTCCTGAAACCAAAAAGCATTTTTAGAAATAGGTCCCCTTGTGTGTGTGTGTGTGTGTCTGTGAAGAGCATACCCAAACATGCTATTTAGATTTAGTACCTTTCAAAGATACGACACCAAGATTTTCAAGAAAATCCTCTCGCCCCAAGCTACCCTTTACATGGAACACTTCTCGAAATTTTTTATTTTCTAAAAACATGGCTCTAACGATTTTGATTAAAATACCATAATTTAAAGATAACACTGGGGAAGAAAAAAAATTTTCGTGGTGTCTTGAATTTTCCACCTGATTCTGGGTACTTTGATGCTTCTGATTCCAAAAATGTCTTCAATTTCATTCTAGCAGTTCTAGTTTATGAGATACTGATGATATCTTTATAAATTGTTCTTATGACTTCTTTGTTTTACAGCACCATTTGTAACTTGATTATATTATTTGCATTATACTAATTTATTTTATCCAAGGTCTATTCGTGTTGTTTGCAGATGTACTTTAACTATTCTGACATTTATGTCTCCTTTCTATGAGCACTGACGTGGCTTCGTCACTAAGAAAACGTGTGAATAATCCTGATATGTTTTGATTCATCTGCGAGGAATACACATTCATCCAGCAAAGAAAACCCATAACCGATTTTGTAAAAAGAGCTTACTTGGCCTATTTCAAAGCAAAACTTTGATGCAGTAATTTGTATCAAAAATTATTTAAATGTAAAGAATGATTATAGTATGAATATGCATTTTTGTGTGACATTGATTTGAGATGTTTGTTGATTGTAAATATTGTTGAGAAGTAAGTTTATACGGCCTTACTGAAACTGACAATAATAGCGTGCAATAATGCAGCAAGGGGGTGAGCTGTTTATCATTATTAGAGACGAGGAATTTACGTAATATTGGCGCGTTTTACTTTAGAATTTGCTGGAACATTTTTCCTAGAGCATATGTCTTCATAATTTTCATTGGATATAAAAATAGACGCTAATGTTGGCGCGTTTTATTAGCCAATAGCAGCTCAGTTATAATCTTTAGGCATATCGGGGTGTAGGAGTATAAAAAAGGTAGATTACAGGTAGACCCCGTCGGTTCGTCGAAAATATTTGTACGGTACACGTCGGATATCAATTCATAGGTTACGCGTAGCAGAGTTATGAAAAATCTCAAGTGTTATAAAGTTAATTATACAAAAAGTTGAAGTACGCGAATTAAGAGTGATCAGTAATGAAGTTATTATAACAGTTTCAGTTTGGAAAGTGTCAAGATCAATGTGTAAATGTGATAGTTAACGTGTTCGACAATAAAAGTGTAAAACAAATTCTTTCATCAGTGTTATCTTTGGATAAGAGACTCCCTTCCGTTTACACAACCTGTATAAAGAGAAGTGCTTGACCAAAAGATCATAGCTAGCCGGAAGACAGAGAACAAAAATTAAATAAAATAACAGTAGCATTCTTTCAAACGAACACTAATACTGCCGCAAATTGCTAACACCAGATGGAGCTAACAAACCTAACAAATGAATCACGTCACAAGATGGATTCACCACGTGGAGTAAACACAAATACACAAACATTATAAATAATACCGTCGCAACTTGGAGACCAAGATAAGGCTTGGGCACCTCACACCGTATGTAAAACATGCACGGAGCATCTGCGTCAGTGGAAAAATGGGAAGCGGAAGTGCTTGAAATTTAGGGAACCAATGATATGACGAGAACCAATAAACCACATTGACGATTTTTACTTTTGGTCAGTAAATGTAAAGGGCATCAATAGCAAAAACCGAAATACGTGGAAATACTCCGATCTTTACAACAGAAAACAAATTTGTTTTTTGCATCAGTGTTGAAGGACTGTTAATGAAACTGAGTATAAGAAAATACACACCAACGGAGTGGCGGTTATTTATTGATAGCTCCAAATGCAGCTTGAAATGTGTTCTTTTGCATAATGGGAACAAATACAAGTACATACCAATGGCTCACTCAATTACTATGCATGAATATAAAGCTACAAGATCTACAGTTCTAGAGAAGATCTCATACCGTGAACACCAATGGGTTATCTGTGTTGACATAAAAGATGATGAATTTTCTTCTAGGACAACAAGGTGGGTACACCAAATACCCTGTGGAACTCTAGAGCTAAAGATCAACATTAAGTGACAAGAGGGTGACCTCTTAGAGAAAGCATGATCGTTGGAGGAAAAAACATCATCACAAAACCTTTGGTTGACAGAAACAAGATCATATTGCCACCACTGCCTATCAAACTTGGGTTAATGAAGCAATTCATCAAGGCGTTGAATTGAGATGGGGCATTTTTTGGTTATGTATGTACAAAATGTCCTGCATTGAGTATGCAGAAAATAAAAGCAGGTATATTTGATGGACCACAAAGACAACAACTCATAAATGATGAGAAATTTCAAGAGTCAATGAACGATACTGAGGCAGCTGCGTGGTCGTTGTTCTGTATGGTAGTAAAGAAGTTCCTTGGAAACTATAAGACTCTTAACTATAAAGAACTGGTTAAGAATATACTCACTGTTTTTTGTGCGCTTGGTTGTAACATGAGCATCAAATTACACTACCTGCACAGTCATATGGACCGATTTCCAGACAATCTTGGAGATGTAAGAGAGGAACAGGGTGAGAGTTTTTACCAGGAAATAAGTATAATAGAAGAACAGTATCGTGGACGATGGGATATACATATATTGGCAGACTATTGCATCCAGCGCGAATGTCCAATATCATTACATCGGAGGAAATCACATAAACGAAAATTCAGCGACCTGATGGAAGGAAATCAATGAACCTATGCGACTAGTGTATAAATAAATTATGGTAGTTGATAGAAAGTTGCTTCATGAAAAAGAATGTGCTTGATTCATCCAATGTATTCTTTATTCAATTAAGTGCAAGTTATATAGTTGTATGTGCGGACCAGTAAGATTAAATTGGTGTATAATCTGAATAAGCTGTATCTAAAAAACTAGAGCAGATAGGGCAAAACTGAGAGCATCTTTAGAATCGGTGATCCAAATGTAGTCAGAAATAGGTCAGAATTGTAAGGCACCAAAATCACTGTTCCCCAGTGAAATTACATACAAAATGTATAAACACCAAACTTGGTATTAGGTACAGTATCTTCCAGAGATTCGACACGAAGGTTTTCAAGAAAATCACCCACTCCAGATTACCCTTTACATGGAACATTTTTCGAAAATTTTAATTTTTTCAAAAATGGCTCTAACGATTTTAACTAAAAATCATATGTTTAAGATATTTTCATGATAAATAAAATGCATATCTTGAATTTTCTGGGAATAGCCTGTGGAGTCCACTTCATTCTGAAGGAATCTTCTATAATCTTTTATAACGCGTAACGTTAAGCTATAGATGAAAACATATTGAAAAAAATGTAGATCTGTTTAAAATACAGAATTTATTTCAAATACCCTTTTTGTGGCATCAGCCACTTTCGAGATATCCGTTATTAATGGTTAGCATTTTTACTTTCTCTACTACGTATAGTAAGCAGGGTAAGTATTGTATTCCACCCAAAAATTCGATACGTAGATTTCACCGGAAATATATGTTTTGAGACCCCCTGAAACCATAAAAAGAAACTTTTTGGAAACATGTCCGTGTGTGTGTCTGTGTCTGTGAACAGCATAACTCAGAAACGAACAGTAGGATAAACACCAAACTTGGTATTTAGGTTCAGTATCTTCCAGAGATGCGACACGAAGGTTTTCAAGCAAATAATCCACCCCAGATTACCCTTTACATGGAAAATTTTTCGAAAATTTTAATTTTTTCAAAAATGGCTCTAGCGATTTTAATTAAAATATCATATGTTTAAGATATTTTCATGATAAATAGAATGTATATCTTTAATTTTCTGGGAATGTCTCCAAAAGTGTTCTTCATTGTAAACGACTTTTGCATAACTGGTAAACCATAAGAGATAGACAAACTTTTACTACACAAAAAATGTAGATCGCGTTCAAATACACAATTTATGTCATATACATTTTTTGTTGCGTGAACCATTTTTGGGATATTGCTTGTTATTCCCTTAAATTTTTCGATACCTATACTTTTTCTCAAATGGGAATTCGTTATTCATTTTTTTTATGTACCGGACATACAAAGAGAATGGAATACTCCACATAGCAACCAACTCTTAAAATATTTTACCATCGCTTAAAGCCTAGCAATTCCCCTTGCATCTACAAGAAAATTAGCAATAAGATTAACATCTCGATTAACATGAAGCATATGGAGAATAAGCGTTTGTAAAAATAGTTTGTACAAGAGTAGAGAAAGTCATGTGAGTGTAACACATCAGAGCTTTTTAGCTTCATTTATACCCCGCCTTTAACTATACAGGGTGAAACATAAATGTACGGCACAAATTGCAGGATACATTCCTCACGCGTAGACGAAGAAACTGTGTCATATGAACAAGGGTCTGGAAACGTGTATAATCGGCGGCCTTTCCTTTGAAACATATTGCTTATTGGTAATGGTGTTAAATCGTATTCTCTTGTTGGGTTTCTTGAATTTTTGGTTTTTTTAATCATTAGATCACATACATATTCACACTCTCATTCATACTTTCAGACTCTGAGGAAAATAGGGAGTAACCTTGGCTCGAGAACCCCCCCCCATCCGGGAATTGCACTCGGAACCCCTCGCACAGTTGCAGGTACTCTACTGACTGAACTACAAGGCCAGCCCCGTTCAATACGCCATTGTTTTCAAGTCCTTTCCACATTTAATTTATGTAAACAGTATGGAATTTTAAGGCCAGTGCCAGTTTTTAAACATTTGACTATCGCTGCTCTCTTTATATCTATAACGAAATGTGTAATGTAGCTATTTCTGCAAAGGTTTGTTTAGATTAAAATGTAGTAGATAGGGAAATAAACTTTCGTAAGAATAATTTGTGTACCCACTTATGAGCAATAGAGGGTAGGGAAAGTCATGTGAATGTAGCACATTCTGTTACGTGGTGCAGCATTCACAGAAAATAATGACAAATACAGTACGGATATTAAATAATATTTAACATGTAACTATACGTAGATAAAATATGTATCAAAATTAGGAGGAAAGTCAAAGGAGGAAAAACTGCAAAAAAAATTAAGAAATATTATTATTTTGGGGGAATTTTCGCCATTTGGTCTCGCCTTAACACCACGTTACCAACATAAACCGTTATTTCTTATATTGAACATGTTTCTAAACCTTAATGGTAACGCCAATGCTTGTATTCTCATAACAGAATGACAATTCCTTGCAAGAACAGGAACTAGAAAAAGGACAAAAGCACTCGGAAACAATCGAAAAATGAAAAAATAAATAAATAAAAGAATGAAAAAACACGCAGCTGCCATTCCCCATGTTATGTTTATAAGAAAAGGCACAGTTTGAACCTGATTGGCCACTCGGTGGAGAACTCGTCTGGTTCAATGACCAACCACCTTCTCTCTTGTATCTCGGGTATGCATTCGTAGTGAAAACAATGGTTAGGCAGATGACAAGGAACATAAAGTTTCCTCGACTACCAGCACACACGAAATACAAAGCAAAAAGAAGTAAACCGGATTCTTTCACGATGGCTGGCATCGTTTGAATTCAGAAGCTCCGATAATTTCCTTTTAGAGGGGGCAAAGACCGCCATGACCTCCGCGAGCTCATCCCAAAACCTTTAAATATTCCTAAAACAGATTCGCCGTTCTTCTGGTCATGAACATTTCGCTCCAGAATGCAATTTTGAGAGTCCAAGTCGCAAAAGATGAGGAAATAAAATCAACGAAGTATCTCTGTTCTCTTAATATTTACCCCTTTTGACTAAATGTCTTAATTATCTACTTTGTTTGTACGTGCATGTGTTTGTTGAAGAAGAAGGCTTGGTAGCTGCTACGTATGGAATAATGTATTATATTTCAACTGTTGTAGAGCCGAACTTGAAGTAGTAGCAACCGTCGTATGGAAAAAGTTTCTGGCAGCATTCGCCCCAAATGTACTTTCCGGTGGCCTTTGTTCCAAGTTTAAAAAATCTGATGTGTTACACTCACATGACTTTCTCTACTCTTGTACAAACTATTTTTACAAACGCTTATTCTCCATCTGCTTCATGTTAATCGAGATATCGAGATGTCAATCTTATTGCTAATTTTCTTGTAGATGCAAGGGGAATTGCTAGGCTTTAAGCGATAGTCAAATATTTTAAGAGCTGGTTGCTATGTGACGCATTCTCTTTGCATGTCCAGAACATAAAAAAAATGAATAATGAATTTGAGAAAAAGTATAACTATTGGGAAATTTAAGGGAATAACAAGCAATATCTCGAAAATGGTTCACTAAACAAAAAAATGTATATGACATAAATTGTGTATTTTAACGCGATCTACATTTTTTGTGTAGTAAAATTTTGTCTATCTCTTATGGTTTACCAGTTATGCAAAAGTCGTTCACAATGAAGAATACTTTTGGAGACATTCCCAGGAAATTCTAGATATAAATTTTATTTGTCATAAAAATATCTTAAACATATGACACTTCAATCAAAATCACACACGGACATGTTTCCAAAAATGCTTTTTTTGGATTCAGAGGGTCTCAAAACATGTATTTCCGGTGAAATCTCGGTATCAAATTTTTGGGTGGAATACAATACTTCCCTACTTACTATACGTAGTAGAGAAAGTAAAAATATAAACTTTGTAATTTTATTGTTTCTTTAAATATTATATATTTATGTTTGTCTCGGCTGCGTCAGTATTACTGTTACACATGGATTTCTTTGCAAGGCGTAGTGCGGCTGAAGAATGTAGGCTTACACAGATTAGTAATGTTTGCTTTACTACATATATTAATCCTTGACGCAATTTAAATAACATTTCACTGATATAGAGAGCTGTGAGATTGTTTTATTAATTACTTGCACTTTTTAACACGTAAACTATTTTCGTCTCACAGAAATACGTATTATATTTCTGGAGGACACATCTCGCGTCCGGTTAGGAACACCGTCTACAACCAACACGTCCAGTTATGAGCGCTGTCTACAAGCAACTGACTTGATATATACCGCCTAAATTTGTAAATTTCTGTATTTCAAGTCTCTGATTGGCTAATCCTAGTCCAATAGAATACCTTTATTTAACTAAAGCTATTTCTGGTTGTTGATTGGCTATTTTATAAACTGTCACAAAAATTACAATATCACTTCCAAGAATTACAAGTTGTATTGTTAAACTTTCAAATTCATCATTACCTCATTGTTAGCAACTTTTAACCTATTATTCTCACAGTTCCTACATAATTAAATTACGTAATGCAATCGCATGACATTATTACACATGTATAAAATAATATAAACATTTACAATGACTGTAATATATACTTTTTATATATTGTTACATACACATATTGTTTTAAGGCGGGCTGTTATTGAATTATATGTTATATAATTAGACTGAAATATTTTAAGTTTTAAAAATACTGCCTCATTGTGAACAGCATACATAATCGAAAACAAAATGTAGGATAAATTAAAAAACTGGCGTCCATGTAAACTACCCTTTACATGGACAATTTTCGTTAATTTTCTCAAAAGTAGCCCTGATTTTGATTAAAATACCAAATGTTTAATTTACATGATAAATAAAAGGTATACAGCGAATTATTTAGAAATAGCTTCTGAAGTTTTGTAAACTATCGTATAACTGGTGAACTATAAGAGATAGACAAAAGCTTACTATATGAGAAATAAGTATTCGTTATAACTAGGGCTCGGATTCCTAGGTTCTATCTAGTGATAGGACGATACCACTATTTCTCGATACCGATACCGATTTTTGAACACCGATACTCCATAGTCGCTTTATATAAAATTGTAAAGGCGATAGCTTGTTCTCTGTATTATGTCCTTAGCAGTTTTCTGTGTATAAACGTATGCAACCAATTTTGTATTGTATGCTAATTCCGAAAGTGTTCCTGTTTGGCACACTCTGCTACACCAGAAAGTAGAGGAAGTATTGCATTCTACCCAAAAATTTGATAACAAGATTTCACCGCAAATACATGTTTTGAGACCCCTGAATCCAAAACATTCTTGTGTGTGTCTGTGAATAGCATAACTCAAAAACGAAAAGACAATAAATAACAAACTTGGGACTTAGGTTCAGTATCTTTCAAAGATGCGACACGAAGATTTTCAAGAAAATCCTCTCACCCCAGACTGCCCTTTACATGGAAGATTTTTCAAAAATTACAATCTTCTTAAAAATGTCTAACATCCTGATTAAAATATCACATGTTTAAGATACTTTTATGGTAAATGAAAGGTATACGATAAATGCTCTGGGAATGTCCCCAAAATCGTCTTCATTCTGGATGAATTTTGCATAACTGGTAAACCTTAAGAGTTGGAAAAATTTTACTACACAAAAAATGTATATCTCGTTAAAACGCACAGAGCATCATATACATTTTTTGTCGTGTGAACCTTTTCCGAGATATTCCTTGTTATTTGTTTGAATTTTCCAATACTTAAAGGTGCTTTTTCTCCAGTGAGAATTCGTTATTTGGTTTGTTATATCCTGAACATGCAAAGGGAATGGAATGCTCCACATAGCAACCAGCTCTTAAAATATTTGACTATTTCTTAAAGCCTACCATATTCCCCTTACACCTACAAGAAAATTATCAATACGACTGTTTCTGCAGATTTTTATATTGTTTAACATGAAGTAGACGGAGAATAAGGGGTTGTAAAAATGGTTTGTACAAGAGTAGAGAATGTCATGTGATTTTAGTCAATTTTTTTTATCTTGATAATGCCACAGATTATATATCACCTATATTAGCCAAGACTAACAGCAGTAGTAGTAGTAGTAATAATAATAATAATAATAATAATAATAATAATAATAATAATAATAATAAATTTGCTGTGTTTCCCATTTTAGGTAGCCATATTTTGTGCTTAAAGCTTTGCTTTTATGGGTTTTTATATCCGTTGAAAAATAAATACTAGAAATTCTTCTTTATTCTGCAATATTGAAAATATAAACAAATACATATTTTATATGAAACTCAAGCAACTAAAAATAATAAATATTTCCATGCGCTCTATTATCTTACTTTTTAAGTTCCGATTTGTTTCTGCTGGATTCGCAGATTTTGGTCACCGGAGTAGGTAAATTTAATGGCTGAAAGAGTGTCATCAATCCAGGCTATTGCAGAAACGTGACTTAGTGTGTCAGTTACATCAACTTCACTCACAACTCAGTTAACGCTGCATGTTATATGAGTACTTCTACATCTTCCCCCATTGTTTTGCATGTTTTCATTTAGACACAAGAGTATGGAATGTTGCATTAATTTACCCACAGGAAATGCAGTCAAGGTCTATCAAACGTGATAGTCCTGCAACGTGAAGTATTGACTTCATTCTTTATCCAGCATAAAGTTAAACGCAACAACCTTCAATAATGCAGCACTTAAAAACTTAAAAGTATCGAAGTTTTATTTCAAAGTATTACACATACTTCGATACCGCCGAGTATCGAGGTATCGATCATATCGAAGTCCCATCCCTTTATATTACTTTCTCTACTACGTATAGTAAGTAGGGGAAGTATTCTATTCCACCCAAAAAATTGATACCGAGATTTCACAGATACATGTTTTGAGACCCCCTGAATCCAAAAAAACATTTTTGGAAACATGTCCGTGTGTGTGTCTGTGGACAGCATAACTCAGAAACGAACAGTAGGATAAACACCAAACTTGGTACTTAGGTTCAGTATCTTCCAGAGATGCGACACGAAGGTTTTCAAGAAAATCCCCCCACCCCAGATTACCCTTTACATGGAACATTTTTCGAAAATTTTAATTTTCTCAAAAATGGCTCTAACGATTTTGATTGAAATATCATATGTTTAAGATATTTTTATGACAAATAAAATGTATATCTTGAATTTTCTGGGAATGTCTCCAAAAGTATTCTTCATTGTGAACGACTTTTGCATAACTGGTAAACCATAAGAGATAAACAAAATTTTACTACGCAACAAATGTAGATTGCGTTAAAATACACAATTTATGTCATATACATTTTTTTGTTGAGTGAACCATTTTCGAGATATTGCTTGTTATTCCCTTAAATTTTTCAATACTTATTTTCTCAAAAGGGAATTCGTTATTCATTTTTTTGTCTTGGATATGCAAAGAGTATTAATCTGTGGCAAAGGGAATAGTGCTGCATCTAGCAACCAGTTATTAAGAGATAGATGAAGAATAAGCGTTTGTAAAAACAGTTTGTACAAGAGTAGAGAAAGCCATGTGAGTGTAACACATCAGATTTTTTTTCCTTCCCATATAATGAGGCATTTTCAGGATATTAATATATATCACAATTTATAGGGTTAGATATATGAATTTCATAGGACTTAAAACAACCTAATTGAGGGGTTACGACCTAAAATGCTCTAAATTTCTGTTTTCAGTTCGTCAGTTGATAAATGTATCATTAGCCGACTTTTCCATTATTGTTGCTTCCTGTACATATATCAAGGCAAATTTAAACACATAACAGAAGCTATTCTCTGCTTGGTAAGCGCAACTCTGTCACTAAGAGGCTTTGGATATTATTGGCAATGTTTCCAGAAAGGAAATACAAGGACCATTGGGAGATGTATATTCTTCGAAGCTGCAGAGAGTTATTAAATGCAATTCTGGCTTTGAAGACAAACAGCTGATTTGTTTAGTATTCCAGGAAGAAAAGTATACAGTAAAAGTAACACCAGAATATAGCATCAGTATTTATGCTTGTGCTTCAATGATGTTATGTTCTGTGGAGAGAAACTTTTGTTCACACAAAATGTGTTATGTGATAATAGGACATCGTTCATGCACGTTCACGATATGCTTTTAGCTGTTTACGGGGTTGTTAACAAACACAAAGAAAAGCAATAGTAAAATATGTTGTGTGTGTTTCATGGTGGTTATTGCTGAGGTGTATTCTTGGAAATAAGGTTATAAATAAATGTTACTAATATAAGAAAAATATGAGTACTATTGGTGTTAGAATTTATTTATAAAAAACCCATTTCAGCGTATAAAATCCTAAATGGTAGGTTTATCCTAATATAAGAAAAAAATCTGATGTGTTACACTCACATGACTTTCTCTACTCTTGTACAAACTATTTTTACAAACGCTTAATCTCCATATGCTTCATGTTAATCGAGATATCGAGATGTCAATCTTGTTGATAATTTTCTTGTAGATGCAAGGGGAATATGGTAGGTTTTAAGCGATAGTCAAATATTTTAACGCTGATTGCTATGTGGCGCATTCCATTCTCTTTGTATGTCCAGGACATAAAAAAATGAATAACGAATTTGAGAAAAAGTATAAGTATTGGAAAATTTAAGGTAATAACAAGCAATATCTCGCAAACGGTTCACTCAACAAAAGAAATGTATATGACATAAATTGTGTATTTTAACGCGATCTACATTGTTCGTGTAGTAAACTTTTGTCTATCTCTTATGGTTTACCAGTTATGAAAAAGTCGTTCATAATGAAGAACACTTTTGGAGACATTGCCAGAAAATTCGAGATATACATTTTATTTGTCATGACAATATCTTAAACATATGATAGTTTAATCAAAATCGTTAGAGCCGTTTTTGAGAAAATTAAAAATTTCGAAAATTGTTCCATGTAAAGGATAGTCTGGGGTGGGGGGATTTTCTTGAAAACCTTCGTGTCGCATCTCTGGAAGATACTGAACCTAAATACCAAGTTTGGTGTTTATCCCACTGTTCGTTTCTGAGTTATGCTGTTCACAGACACACAGACACACAGACACACACATAGACACATAGACACACAGACAGACACACAGACAGACACACACAGGACATGTTTCCAAAAATGCTCTTTTTGGATTCAGTGAGTCTCAAAACATGTATTTCCGGTGAAATCTCGGTATCGAATTTTTGGGTGGAATACAATACTTCCCCTACTTGCTATACGTAGTAGAGAAAGTAAAAAGAACATTATTGGTGCTAATAATAATGATCCACAAAGGAAAGCTAAAAAAAGTCTATCTTAACGGTATAGCAAACCTAAAACGAGGACTAACAGGGCCTAAAAATCCGGACCCTAATTATAGCACGCAATTTCAGTCAAATAAGCTGTTTGGTGTAAACTAGATTTTCGTTGGAAAGCTAGAATTAGACTAAAAAAATTCAATGCCATAGCCGGGATTTGAACAACGGATCTTCAGTTTTTCGTCCGAATTCTCTAACCCAAGGGTGGCGAAAACGCCTTCCTTCCGCGAGTCACCAAATATGCAACACGCACCGCATCACTCTTCAGCATGTGAAAAACAAACGGACAGTTACAGAGAGGGAACGCCGCCTACGAGTCAAAATGACTCGCGAGTCCCGTTTTCACCACTTCGGCTCTAACCAATCGAGCTGCCATGGCAATATGCCGACGCGACATTTCAGTTGAGTATAGAGACGATGTCTCATAAGTAATGTCGGTTTTTAAGCAAAACTTTATTTCAAATGTATTGTTATAGGAAATGATTCTAATCTTCAAAGTAAACACCATTAAATTCCATAGTCCTAGCCACCTTTCAGCTAGGTTTGCTATCTCTCGACGGTAACAGTTTCTGGATTTTGATGCGAAGAATTCGTTAATACCCATTTAAACTGTTCCAACTGGGCCGTGGATCTTAACATATGGTAATTTGATGGCGCAAGATCAGAACTATATGGTGGATGTGGTAGCAGTTAAATTCCATCAAATTCCTGAATTCTGTCCATTGTTCTTTGAGAGGTATGAGGTCTTGCATTGTGCCTCTGCAAGAGAACTATGTTTCTATTAATTAATGCCGGTTACCTCTGCCTCAAAACTTAATGAACTCGTTCCAGTTGTTGAGAATGAAGATCCGCATCGACTGCACATCCATTTGGAACAAAATCCTGTGAATCACACCTATACAATTCTACCAGACACATCATTTTGGGACGAAACGATTTTTTTAACGACGTTTGCGAGCTGACGGGTATTGAGCCACTGTTTCGGGATGTTAGGGTTGCTATAATATACATACTTTTCATCAGGTGTGACAATTCTCCTGATAAATCTATCATCCCAGCGATAAACTGACGACAGATATCCACTCTACGTTTAGCTGTAGCTTGATCAGGCGTCAATTCATGTGGCACAAATTTACAGCTTCTGCATGATTTTTAAGTGTGTTAATATGGCGATGTATAATATCTTTTGAAGCACCAAGTTCTTCTGACAACCTCCGAGTGCTTGTCTGTGGAGTTTCTTCCAAAATTCTGCGTGTATTCTCAATATTTCATAACTTGGGTCTTCCAGAACATTGTAAATCTTTAATATTTTGGTCTCCATTATTGAAACGCTGGAACCATCCTTGTGCCATTCACTCACTAACGACACCTTCAACTTTGACTTTACATAATCTTCGAGCCGCGGCAGCAGCAGCTTTATAATTTTGTTTCCAGTAGTGCTTCAGAAGGACTCTTAACCTCAAACCTTGTTGTCTCTATTTTAAAATGTTCTAAAACCAAATGCTGGCTGCTAACATGTTAACAATACGGAATAATAACCCAGGCACCCTATAAAAGCCATTGACAAAAATAAAAGCATATATACGTACGATATATCCAAAATAAAAAATCGGATGCATTTTACTCCCATGACTTTCTCTACTCTTGTACACACTATTTTTACAAACGCTTATTATCCATCTACAGAATGAGCCAAAAGACTCCGAACCGCCTGCGCGGTGGTTTTCCTGTCGCAACGGCGCTCGTTGCCGTCTGTCGCTATCATAGAAAGGCGCAGATGAAACCATACAACATTTTTAGAACTACTTTAATAGGCTTTACTTACCAACTTTATGAAAGCAGATGCTGAAACTGGCCACCGTCGTTATCCATACATTTTGGCACCTCTTTAAGAAACTATCCATCACTCGCCGTAGCTCACGTTGAGAAATTTCCTGGCGGATATTTTGTTTTAATTCTTCCAGGGTGTGTGGGTTTGTCTTAGACACTTTACGTTTTAAGTTACCCCGGAGGGGTAGTTTATGAACAATATTACCGGCTGCGCGGTGTTTTTCCACTGGGCGTGTGGAAATATGATAAAAACATGATAACACACTGCTGCTATAAACAAAGTCACACTGTTGTGGTTTTGCTCTCCAGTGTGAAGTGCAGTTTTGAGTTGACGGTGATGTGATGTAGTTCAGTTATTACGAGTTATTTATTATTTTGTTCTGTACTTAGTCACAAAGTATATTATGGCTGAGTATATGTTTTCTACTGCACGGCGTGTATTTATTTATGATTCATATGCGTTAACTCGGTCAGCTCGCCAAGTGAAAGTACGATTTGCAGAAAGATTTTCAGGTGTAAGAGTTCCAGGCCGTACAACAATCCATGAACTTTACAGTAAATTTCAGCCCAGAGGAAATATTCAGGCTAAGAAATCTAAGACAGCGTTCGGTTCTTACCAAAAAAACATTAGACGACATCGGTCATGGTTTGGAAAATTCCCCCCAAAATTCCATGATGGATAGTTTCCTAAAGAGGTGCCAAAAATGTATGGACAACGACGGTGGCCAGTTTCAACATTTGCTTTCGTAAGTAAAGCCCTTAAAAGTAGCTTTAAAAATGTTGTGTGGTTTCATCCGTGCCTTTATATGATAGCAGCAGAGAGCAACGAACGAGGAGGACGCGGACAGGAAAAACACCGCGCAGGCGGTTCGGAGTCCTTTGGCTCACCCTGTACTTCATATTAATCGAGATAAACCTTTGCAGAAAGTATTTTATTGCTAATTTTCTTGTGAGTGCAAGGGGAATGTAGTAGACTTTAAGCAACAACCAAATCTTTTAAGAGCTGGTTGCTTGTTCTCTTTGCATGTCCAGGATATATATAAAAGAAAACGAATAAGAAGTCCCAGTTGAAAAAAAGTATAAGTATTGGAAAATTCAAACAAATAACAAGAAATATCTCGGATATGGTTAACTTCAAAAAAAGTATGAGTAAATTGTGTGTTTTAACGAGATCTATAATTTGGCGTAGTAAACTTTTGTCTTATCTTTTACGTTTTATCCAAAAGTCATCCAGAATAAAGAGGACTTTTGGGGACATTTCCAGAAAATTCATGGCATACATTTCATTTACGGTGAAAGTATCTTAAAAGTATGCTATTTTAATCCAAATCTTTAGAGCCATTTTTGAGAAAATCAAACTTTTCGAAATATTTTCCATGTAAAGAGTAGGCTGGGGTGGGAGGATTTTCTTGAAAGTCTTCGTGTCGCACCTTTGAAAGATACTAAACCTAAATACCAGGTTTGGTACTTATCCGACGCTTCGTGTTTAAGTTGTGCGTTTACAGGCATACAGACCTTTTTCTAAGAATTTTTTTTTTTGGATTCAGGGGGCCTCAAAACTTGTATTTCCGGTGAACACTCGAATTAAATTTTTTGGTAGAATGCAATACTTCCCCTACTTACTATACGTAGTAGGGAAAGTGAAAACCGGCATTAGTTATGGGACAACCTAATACTTTTCCAACCGTGTTCTACACACATTAACACAATACACACATTCTTGTATGAAAGAACAATTAATTACCATTGATTGACCTAATGGTTGGTTAAACTATTAAGCTGGGGACTTAAAATACTTACGACATTATAATTTGCCATTGGGGTATGCATCTCCAGATTAAGGCTAGTTTACAACAGCCCGAGAACGGTAACCAGAACGGAAACGAGAACGAGAAGCAATTCAGCATACAAGATTTCGGTTCACAACAGCCTGGTAACGAGAACTGGAATACATGTCGATGATCACAAAGTGAAAGTCGATTTTGCGCTTTGAGATTTCTTTTGTTTTTATCTGACCAATGATAATAATTGCAACCACTTCCAATTTAGCCAACATCAAAATTTGGAATACGAGGGGCACTATTTATATTTTGAGCCTAATAATTACTACAAAGTGATTTCTGATTGAAAACTGCTTTATTGATTTTCAAAATATTCTCCTTTATGATTAATACACATTTGCATCCATTTGAACATTTGTCAAAGCATTTATTCCAGTCTTCTTGAGGCACCTCCGAAACATGGATTTTGAAGGCATCAACGGCTTCTTCTGCCAACGAAAATCGTTGTCCTCGAAATTTATTATTGATGTTCGGGAACAAAAAGAAGCCATTGGGTGCCAAATCAGGACTGTATGGCGGATGACCCATCAATTCTATTTTTTGAGCCTTTAAATACTGTGTTGTTAGACGAGATGTGTGTGCGCTCGCATTGTCTTGATGAAGAACGATCCTACGGTTCTTGTTGGTTTTCCTTACTTCACCGAAGACTTCCGGCAAACAAATGGTTGTGTACCATTCGGCATTGACCGTTTTACGTTCCTCTAAAGGCACTGTTGCTACATGGCCAGTTTTGCTGAAAAAGCAGGCGACCATTTGCTTCGAAGTGCTTCGAGTGCGAACAACTTTTGTTGGATTTACTTCATCTTGAAACACCCATACAGTCGACTGCTGTTTATGTTCCGGCTCATACGCATAGATCCATGATTCGCCACCTGTTACAATCTTATATACGTATTTTGAGGCACCGCCATTGTATTTATTGAGCAGTTTTTGAGATTGCGTCAAATTATGTGGGATCCAACGAGAGCAAACCTATTTCACTGCTAAATAATCATGCAATATTTTATATATGCTGGTGGAACTAATGCCTAGGGTTACCTCAATCTCACAATATGTCGCATGACGATGTTTCATTATTATTTTTTGCACAGCATCAATGTTTTCTGGCACAACAACTGATTTTGGACGACCTTCAAGAACTTCATCATTGAGCGAACGGTGGCCAGGATTAAATTCGTTATACCAGCGTTTCACAGTGGCAAAGGATAGAGCTTTGTCGCCAAATGTGGAAATTAGTTGATCGATGGACTCTTGTCTTGATAATCCACGTCGAAAGTCGTAATAAATCGTTGCAGGAACATTTTCACGAGTTAATTCCATGTTTTTGTTGACACACAATTTTCAAGTTAGTGTAAACAAAAAAAATTAGGCTCTATTGACAAAATGTTTGAAGTACATTATGGTCAAAAATGTCAAACTTTCCGTTGGAAACGTCAGATGGCACCTACAACATTCAGGGTTACCAAGACTCAAAATATAAATAGTGCCCCTCGTAGTAAGCATTATCTAAATGCAGATTCATTACATTTCCTATTCCTCTAGTCGTACCGATCTTTCATTCCTTTATTTAATGGCATACATAAAAGTTGTTTATTGTTAATTTCTACCGATTTTTGCTGTCCTTTGTAGCTTTTCCCATTTTTATTAGGCAATAGTCAGTTTTGAGATGTAAAAAACTACAGATGACCCTTTTACTACAACAATCAGTGCTGAATGGGTCTGCACATATCAGGGTCTGAGGTTAGGAAATTTCTTCCAGTTTCATGTTTCCAGCTTGGAGTATACAGAGCACTAGCGGCTGTTTCATGTCACCGCCCCGTAGAATTAGCTCTACAGTGAAGAGTCTAATATGCACAATATGGATCTATATGCCGTGCCCGAGAAAGCTTCCCGTCGATTGTGAACGCTCCCATAGGAATACACGGATTTAAACATTATCGTTCTCATTCTGGTTACCGTTCTCGTTGGTTGCGAACCAGCCTTTAATTTGAAATCTCCCTACGGTTTATCGGGAAAATGCGAGTGTCATTTGGGGAATTTAATGTCGGGTCGGCTATGTTGCCATGGTAGCTCAATTGGTTAGAGCAACCGGACGGAAGCCAGAAGATCTATTATATTGCATTTTCCAGTCTGATTCTACCTTCACGGCTTGTGTGAAGGAAAAATTAATTATCATAGATATTCGTTATTTTTTGTTCAAATTATCAAATATTTTATAATTTTAAGGCTAAGTGGCCATTCAGTTGTTTATCGTGGTCTTGCAATGAGGGAATTTCAAACCAAGCACGTACAGAACTTGTTTTTTTAAAGATTTGACATATTGCTTCAGTCCCCTGTATCCCTCTTGCCCCAACATTATTATCTACATCACGTACTGGATCATTTAGGCCCGTTAGTCTTCAACAAAGACTGGTCCGACCATCTTTTTCTTGGTCGCCTTAAGTTTCTCTGCCCGGCTGGCCTGAGTTTTATTATTTCGGTATTCTATTGCTATCCATTCTATTTAAATGACGCCACCATTCATTTCTTTCCTTTATTATTATATCATTTACATTATCCACATTTAAACTATTCCATATATCCTCGTTTTTAATTGGTTATATTCTTTTTATGCCTTCCACGCTTCGTAGAAACGTCATTTATTTTTTGCGGTTTATACTCTTCGTTCACCTGCAGCTTTCGTGGGTCCACATTTCAGCTTTGTATAGGCATGTGGCGAGTGCAACAATTATATAGTTTTATTTTTGTTTATTTCCTTGTTATATTACTTTCTCTACTACGTATATAAGTAGAGGAGGTATTGTATTCCATCCAAAAACTTGATGTGGGGATTTCACTGGAAATGTGTTTTGAGGCCCCTGAATACAAATAAAAAGCATTTTTGGAAACATGTCCGCGCCAAATTTGGTATTTAGGTTCAACACCTTCCAAAGATTCGACACGAAAATTTTCAAGAAAATCTCCCCACCCCTAACTTCCATTTATTTACATGGAAGAATTTTCTAAATATTTTATTTTCTAAAAAATGGCTAAAGATTTTTATTAAAATAGTATATTTTGAAGATATTTATATTACAAAAAAAATCTGATGTGTTACACTCACATGACTTTCTCTACTCTTGTGCAAACTATTTTTACAAACGCTTATTCTCCATATGCTTCATGTTAATGGAGATATCGAGATGTCAATCTTATTGATAATTTTCTTGTAGATGCAAGGGGAATATGGTAGCTTTTAAGCGATAGTCAAATATTTTAACGCTGGTTGCTATGTGGCGCATTCCATTCTCTTTGCATGTCCAGGACATAAAAAAAATCTGATGTGTTACACTCACATGACTTTCTCTACTCTTGTACAATCTATTTTTACAAACGCCTATTCTCCATATGCTTCATATTAATCGAGATATCGAGATGTCAATCTTATTTGTAATTTTCTTGTAGATGCAAGGGGAATATGGTAGCTTTTAAGCGATAGTCAAATATTTTATCGCTGGTTGCTATGTGGCGCATTCCATTCTCTTTGCATGTCCAGGACATAAAAAAATGAATAACGAATTTGAGAAAAAGTATAAATTTGGAAAATTTAAGGAAATAACAAGCAATATCTCGAAAACGGTTCACTCAACAAAAAAATGTATATGATATAAGTTGTGTATTTTAACGCGATCTACATTTTTTGTGTAGTAACACTTTGTCTATCTCTTATGGTTTACCAGTTATGCAAAAGTCGTTCATAATGAAGAATACTTTTGGAGACATTCCCAGAAAATTCGAGATATACATTTCATTTCTCATGACATTATCTTAAACATATGATATTTTCATCAAAATCGTTAGAGCCATTTTTGAGAAAATTAAAATGTTCGAAAAATGTTCCATGTAAAGGGTAGTCTGGGGTGGGGGGATTTTCTTGAAAATCTTCGTGTCGCATCTCTGGAAGATATTGAACGTAAATACCAAGTTTGGTGTTTATCCGACTGTTAGTTTTTGAGTTATGCTGTTCACACACACACACAGACACACACACACACACACACACACACACACACACACAGACACACACACGGACATGTTTCCAAAAATGCTTTTTTTGCATTCAGGAGGTCTCAAAACATGTATTTCCGGTGAAATCTCGGTATCGAATTTTTGGGTGGAATGCAATACTTCCCCTACTTACTATACGTAGTAGAGAAAGTAAAAATGAATAACGAATTTGAGAAAAAGTATAAGTATTGGAAATTTTAAGGGAATAACAAGCAATATCTCGCAAACGGTTCACTCAACAAAAGAAATGTATATGACATAAATTGTGTATTTTAACGCGATCTACATTTTTCGTGTAGTAAAATTTTGTCTATCTTTTATGGTTTACCAGTTATGAAAAAGTCGTTCATAATGAAGAATACTTTTGGAGACATTCCCAGAAAATTTGAGATATACATTTTATTTGTCATGACAATATCTTAAACATATGATATTTTAATCAAAATCGTTAGAGCCGTTTTTGAGAAAATTAAAATTTTCGAAAAATGTTCTATGTAAAGGGTAGTCTGGGGTGGGGGGATTTTCTTGAAAACCTTCGTGTCGCATCTCTGAAAGATACTGAACCTAAATACCAAGTTTGGTGTTTATCCGACTCTTCGTTTTTGAGTTATGCTGTTCACAGACACACAGACAGACAGACACACAGACACACAGACAGACACACACACGGATATGTTTCCAAAAATGCTTTTTTTGGATTCAGTGAGTCTCAAAACATGTATTTTCGGTGAAATCTCGGTATCGAAATTTTGGGTGGAATACAATACTTACCCTACTTACTATACGTAGTAGAGAAAGTAAAAATGTATATTTTGTTTTCTGGGAATATGCTTTAAACTCCTCTTCATTTGGAAGAAATTTTGCAATCTTGTATAACCCATAAACGTTAAGCGATAGACGAAAACGTACTACACAAGAAACGTAGATCTCTTCAAAACACACAGTTTATTTCAAATAAGTTTTCTTGTGGCATAAGCCATTTCTGAAATATCGGTCATTAATGGTTAAAATTATGCATTTCTTGGTTATTCTTTAAATTTTCCTTCAACATTCATTTGTTTCTCGCAATTGCATGGAAACACTATGGAATTTTAGGGCCATATAACGTACATTTGACAACCTCTGTTCCCTTATGTATCTACGTATAACGAAATGTATAATGTAGCTTTTCTGCAAAGGTTTATTTGGATTAAAATATAGTGGATGGAAAAATAGGCTTTAGTAAGAGCAGTCTGTATACTCACTAATAAACAATGGAGGGTAGTGAAACTCATGTAAAAGCATCACATCAGATTCTTTTAAAAAATGTCCGTGTGTGTGCAAGAGCATAATATCAAAAACGAATGTCAGATAAATATCAAACTTGGTATTTAAGTTGCGACACGAAAATTCCCAAGAAAATTCCCTCACCCCAAACCACCGTTTACATGTAAGGTTTTTTGAAATGTTTAATTTTCCCAAAAATCGCTCTAAACATTTTGATTAAAATACCATATATTTAAGACATTTACATCATAAAATGCATCTTGAACCCTGTGAAGCTCTCTTCATTCGGAAAGAGTTTTATACAATTTTATTTAAAATGTAGACCATAAGAGGTAATCAAAAAAATTATGAGCAGACTCTCGAAGCGTATATTTGTCGAAGTCCAAATCATTTCCGCGGCCGGTTCACAGTGGTGTCTCGGGACGCATGCATTTAACTTCGGTCTGTTATCGCCTTTCACATTGAGACCCAGAGGTTTGTATCCCAAGCGTAGCTTTTTTTTTTCTTCAAAAAATGCAATGTTTATTATGCATACTATAATATAATTTCCAATTGCTAAAGGTTATTTGAATTTATGCTCACACATAAAAACTGAAACACTCACCTTTACGTTTTCAAACTATATAAGAAATAAGTAAATATTACAGTCATAAATGAAAAATCTGACGTGATACATTCATATGAAATTCTCTACCCTCTATCATTTATTAGTGGGTATAAAACTATTCTTGGGACTTAAGTATACAAAGAATGTAAGTCGCCATTGGGGTATGCCATCTCAATACAATTTGAGATCTCCTTGTGGTTTACCGGGAAAAATGCGAGTCAGCTGGAGAATTTAATGTCTCACCGGCATGTTGCCATGGTAGCTCAGTGGTTAAAGCAACCGGACGGAGACCGGGAGATCCGTGATTCAAATCCCGGCTATGGCATTGAATTTTTCAGTCATCTGATTCTACCTTTCCAACCCTATCCAACACACGGCTTGTGTGTAAGAACAATTAATTCTATTCTTATTAGAGCTTATTTTTCTATTTAATACACTTTAATCCAAATAAAACTGCAGAAATAGCTACATTACACATTTCGTTATAATACAAAGAGAACAGCGATAGTCAAATGTTTAGGAACTGGACGCTATATGCTGGCCTTAAAATGCCATACTGTTTCCAAGAAAAAATTGTCCAACCAGTCTTTGTTGAAGACTAACGGTCCTAAATGATCCAGTACGTGATGTAGATAACAATGTTGGGACAAGAGGGATACAGGGGACTGAAGCAACATGTCAAATCTTTAATAAAAAACAAGGTCTGTACGTGCCTGCTTTGAAATACCCTCATTGTAAGACCACGAGAAACAACTGAATGGCTACTTAGCCTTGAAACTATACGAGGTATCCCTGCAACATTTATGCCAAGAACTCGAACCCAAGTTGTTCGAATTATGAGACATGCGTTTCACCGCTGGGCTAGCATGCACGCAACCACACTGAAAGGCATCTTCCTTCCTACTTATCGCATACCTTTGAATTGAACGCACGGTGGTATTTAAATCGTGTATTGTAAACGCAGCGTCAGCGAATACTTCCGACATTTTCCGAATCGACCTCCTTCTCTGGCTGTTGTTCATTTTTTGTCTTAGGCTGTAAAATAAAGTTAGATCTCTATAAAACAAACAGTTTTATCCCAAATATCTTTGTTTTGGGGGCGGGTAGCTTCAGCCCTCTCTGAGATAACCGTTGTTAAAGATTTGAGTTTTTCAATATGGCCAACCTGCAGCTGTTTCTCCTGAAGAGTATGGAATTTTAAGACCAGTACATAGCGATGAGTTTTGTATGCATTTGACTAATGCGATACCTTGTTTTTTTACTTTTTTTACTTGAATATAAACCTTTTTTTAATGTTTCTGTTCAATTAACTAGTACAGAATTGTGTGACAGTTTTGTACGCTATGATCAAATAAAATGCATAGACATTTAAGGCAATGATTTTTTTTTCAAACAGAGCTAGACTTTAGTTTAATTATAGCAATAATATTTTGTATGCCGCATTTCTTATCGTGTATCTTAATTGCAGCAAGCAAAATCGCTGACGCTTTGGTACAATACATACCAAATTTCACATCCTTGTGACAACAACAGATCTGTGAATTTTAGCAATTTCTCAGATGCCTCCTCTTAAAAAGAAAGAATAATTAATTTGGGGCCGATTAACAACAATGTTTCTTATCTTTTCCTTTTGAATTGGGTCGGATGGTCTGTCAGAAAATTCTTCAGACCCCGCACACTTGTAATGATACCGCATGACAGGCCATATTTGGACAAATACATGACGTTTAATCTGTAAATCGAGTTGTATGATATCCCTGTGAATGGTACTGGGTTCTCCGCCATAGTAATGCATCGAATTTTACATTGATCCAATGCCAAGTTTTAGGAATGCAGGTTGTGAACCAGTGATAAAGGGTATCAATGTTTTGGCAACGGGTGCAATACAGTGCATTGTAAATGTGTCGATATTGCTCTTCTACTGTGGGTATTATGGCATTTAATATCTTGTAGACGAAGGCTTTCTAGTCCGTTGAGATTTCGGCGTATCGAAAAACTCCACACATTCTTCCAAGGTAGGTTAGGATATTTGTCCTCTATAGCCGGAGCATAAGAACGTCTCAACGGAGCATGACGATACAGTTCCATCGTAGAAGGAAGTAGACCACCAGAGAAAAATCTTAGAAATCCGAGAAAAATTCCCTTCGTACTTATACGCAAAGTCTAATGAAACTATTAATTATACGGAAATTAGCTTTAAGCAGATAGAGGTATGAGTTTTGCAACAGTAGATTGTAGAAGTTTTAAAAAAAATCTCATATATTACATTCACATGACTTTCTCTACCCTCTATCACCTATTATCGCAAATTATTCTTACGAACGTTTATTTTCCTATCTACTCCATTTTAATCGAGATAAATCTTTCCGGAAATAGCTACATTATAACCGAGCGGGATGGCTCAGGCGCTAACGTTTGTGGTCCGCAGACGGGTGGTTCCGGGTTCGATTCCCGGTAGCCGACATGACCATGGGGTTTTTCGTGGTTTTTCCCTGGTTGCCTAAACGAATGCTGGGATGGTGTGTTCTACCACGATTTCTCTTTTCCCTCATCTCATCTTTTTCCCTTTCATCTTTCAGGCAGTGTCTCCGGGTTCCGTAGTGCGTCGGTGATGGACAGATGCCATGATTGTCGCGCTTTGAAAGGATTTCTCCCCGTTGAGCCGCCTGCAAGGACCGCTTCGTCACCCTCTCGGAGACTCTTCCCCTCTACTGGCGAGAGCGGGTGTTTCGTACTAGAAATGATAGGGACTTCCGTACATCTCAGTGATCCGGTCTGCCTGCAGACCTGCGGTCTCCTGCAGCTCCTTCACTTCATCCCTGCCTCCCTGTAGATAGATATAATTGGTCGCAATGACGAGGTGTGCTCCTCCGGTAATTACATCCTACATCCTAGACATGCCCGTACGCAGAAAAAATTTCGGGAAGGATTTTCCACAAGTAGGTCTAAACTTAACAGTACCCCACACGTTACCATGTACCTACTCTGTAGTATATAGACGTTACATAGATAAGAAAATTGCTTGGAGACATTATATAGACAAGAAAAACTCACCAGAATGAGGATATTCCACCTTACAGCACAAAACGAGACTGCTTCGAAAACCGGAATATATGGTCACCTTACTTATGTAAGGCGACGATATTAAGTTTCACTTTTTCTTGTAAATGTGCTACTAGCAATAGACCTACTGTTATCTAACGACAGTTTCCCATATTGGTTTGCTATGAATTTAAATAAATAAAACTGTCAGAAGTTTCGGGGGGGCGGGGTTGAGCCATAGATACCCCCCTCTAAATACGGCCCTGATCCTAGATACATTACGCTTTTTGTTATAGATACAAAGGGAATAGCGTTAGTCAAATGTTTAAGAACTGGACGCTATATACTGGCCTTAAAATTCCACTGAAAATCAACAGAATTTAAGAAGAATGCCTAAGTATTGAACATTTCGAACCATTAATAACGGATATCTTGGAAAATGCTTGTGCTACGAAAAGGTAATCTGAAATAAATTGTGTGTTTTAAAGACATCTACATGTTTGTGTAGTACACTTTCGTTTATCCCTTAATATTTACCAGTTTTACAACATTATACAAAATTCCTTCCGAATGAAGAGTACTTCACAAGCTATTGCCAGAAAATTGGAGATATCCCTTTTATTTGTCTTGTAAATATCTTTAACACATGATATTTTAATCAAAATCATTAGACAGTTTTTGGAAGATTCAAAAATTAAAAAAAATGTTCCATGTAAAGGATAGTTTGGGTGGGGATTTTCTTGAAAATGCTTGTTGCATCTTTGGAAGGTATTGAACTTAATTATAAGTTTGGTAACTATCCGAGATTTCGTTTCTGATAAAACACACATACGCGAAGCTTCTTTCTAAGAGCACTTTTACTTTGCATTCAGGGGCTTCAAAACATCTATTTCAGTGAAATCTCGATATAGAATTTTTGAGTGAAATGCAATACCTTAAGTAGGTTGTTGCTCCACATACGGACAGCCAATTTGAAGTAGGAGTTATATGAAGGAGTTGTATTATAGTTCAACTGTTGGGAAGCCGAACTTGAAGTAGTTGCAACCGCACGTATGGTAAAAAGTTTCCAGTAGCCTTTGCCCCAAGTTTAAAAAAATATTAACTTTGTAATTTTGACTGTTTCTTTAAATATTATATATTTTTGTTTGCCTCGGCTGCAGAGTATTATTGTTAGAGACATGTTTCTCTTTGCAGGGTTGTGGTGCGACTGAAGAATGTAGGCTTACACAGATTATAATTTTACTTCACTCCTTTTATTAATGCTTGACACGATTTAAATGATATAGAGAGCTTTGAAACTTTTTTATTAATTACTTGCACTTTTTAACACGTAACTATTTTCGTCTCACACGAATACGTATTAAATTTCTTGAGGACACATCTCGCGTCCGGTTAGGAACACTGTCTACAAGCAACGCGTCCAGTTATGAGCACTGTCTACAAGCAATGACTTGATTTATACCGCCTAAATTTGTAAATTTCTGTATTTCAAGTCTCTTATTGACTATTCCTAATCCTATAGAATACCTTTATTTAACTTAAGCTGTTTTCTGGTGGATGATTGGCTATTTTATAAACTGTCACAAAATTACGTTATTATTGCTCCAAGAATGACTAGTTGCATTATTACACTTCTTTACTCCTTATTGCCTCAAGGTTACCTCATTGTTAGCAACTTTTAACCTATTAATCTCACAGCTCCTACATTATTAAATTACGTAACACATTCAGATAACATTATTACATGTATACAATAATATAAACATATACAATGACTCTAATATACGCTTTTTATGTATTATTACATATACATATTGCTTTAAGGCGGGCTTTTATTATCTTTTTTATTATGTAATTTGACTAAAATCATTTAAGTGTTAAAATTACTGCCTCAACATTCCCTAGCTACCTCCTACCTACTATATAGTGATAATTGCTAGAGAAGGCCATGTGAATAAAACGTATAAGACATTTTAAAATTTCTATTAATTGTGTAGTTAATACGAGATTCATCCTGTTGCCAAGAACGTTAAGTTCCATTACTTCATTATTGATAGGTTTTGCTTTTTTTTATTGAAGGTGGTTTGAGAAATGATGTGAATGTAACAAAAGAGATGTATTCCCCTGGATGATAGAAGTGTTAATTTATAAGGGGAGGCCAGCATTACTTTGTCCAGGATGCCATTGACCTAAACCCATTCCTTGAATGGCTCTAAGGCTCCGCGAAAGAGAATTCGCATTCCTTACGCTGTTATCCAGTACCTGCTGGAGCATATAACGAATTCCATATGTCTTAGAACCACTTTTTGTCACTCTGCATCATAGCGTTATAGTTTATCGTTTAGAACCGCGGCTAGGGAAAGAAAGTGGTAGGCATGTTTCACGTGTATTTAACTACATCCGCCCCGGGTTGTAAATGGCCTATGACAGGCCCGCCTTTCCGATGTTTGGCTGGCCACGTGTGATGCGTGGTGTTAACAAACCGAGAAACCACCATCCTGACGCCAAGCACGGAAATGTAATTGGATCACGATATTTGGGCTCCCCGTTTCCTCCGCACTCATTATTTATGTCATTTAGTTAGAAACTGGAGTGAATATTTGAAACAATCCGTGCATTGCAAGAGCTCCCAATTCTCCAGAAAGAAGAAAGCGCGCATGATCAAATCAAAATTCAAAGCGATGATTTCTATTATATCCGGGGGGTTATCTGTATTGATTGTGTGCCTGCAGGTCAAACTGTCAATCAGGTTTATTGTAAAAATGTTTTGAAGGCCCCCATTAACGTGTGAGACGAAGTGTGCTCTATTTGGGTGAGTATGTGGAGGAATCTGTGTGACTTGAAGTGGCGTATAAGTGTCTCCATTGGAAAACTATCTTCTTCACTTCAAGGATTAGATAAATTATCTTTCAACAAGAGTGTCCTATCTTTAACATGTGATAGCTGCCGTTATTGAGTTACAGCAGTCATTTTTTTTCACATGGTTACAGTTTTTATTGACAAATAGCCATGGAACGTCACAGCATTCAACAACGCGTAGAAATTGTGAAAATTTATTACCAAAATAGATCATCTGTTCGCAAACCTTCCGTGTATTGCGTGAAGTTTACGGTGTGCATAATCGTCCCTGCGAGAGAACGATTCGGCGTTTGATCGATAAATTTGAAAGATGTGGTTCTGTCAGCGATCAAAGAACGCCTGTACGTAATCGACCTAAGTGCTCCAACGAAAACATAGGCGCCGTTCGTGAGAGTGTACGCGAGAACGGAAACAAATCAATTGCTCGTCGAGCGCAAGAATTGCTGCTTTCGCCGACACAACTTGGCGAATTCTGCATCTGGGCTTGAAGTTTCACGCTTACAAATTGGTGTTAACTCAAGAACTAAAGCCCAACGGCCATAGGTTGTGCCATGTATTCGCTGACTGGGCTATGGAGCAATTGGAAGCTGACCCGGATTTTTGTCGAAAAATCATCTTCAGCGACGAAGCCCACTTTTGGATAGGTGGTTGAGTTAACAAACAAAAATTGCCGCTATTGGAGCAATTGCAATCCAATGCAGATTCAAGAACGACCACTTCATCCCCAAAAGGTTACTGTGTGGTGTGGATTTTGGTATGGTGGAATCATTGGTCCATAGTTTTTCCAAGATGAAGATGGATAAGCTCTGTCAATGGAGGAGGATACCGGGCCCTTATAAGGGACTATGTTTAGCCTCAATTGGATGGTATGGATCTCAGAAAAATCTGGTTCCAGCAAGATGGTGCCACATGTCATACTGCTCTCGAAACAATCGATCTTTTGAAGGAGAAGTTCAGAGGTGGTGATGTTAACTGGCCACCGAGGTCATGTGATTTAATGCCGTTGGATTACTTTTGTGGGATTATGTTAAATCTCGAGTTTATGTCAACAAGCGTTCTTCTGTTATTGAAAATTGGGTCAACCGTATACGCGCAACCCAACGAAGTCGCGGCGGTCACTTAACTGATGTTCTCTTCCACACGTAATGACATTACTTAATGTTCCAAAATAAAAAAAGAAATAAACCTCTATCATTTATAAAACGTGTTTTATTTAAGTTCAAAGAT
The DNA here is from genome assembly GCA_030765065.1 of Deroplatys truncata. NCBI lineage: Eukaryota > Metazoa > Arthropoda > Insecta > Mantodea > Mantidae > Deroplatys > Deroplatys truncata. Next base: position 154,987,574 of record CM060988.1, on the reverse strand, counting down.
AGGACACTCTTGTTGAAAGACCCTATATTACACCTGTTCCGTCTTCGCATTCTTTTTTTATTCCAATCTCTTTCTTGGGCGTGCGATGTCTCTTTTTCCTGGCGGTTTATATTTATTAATTATTACTGGTATTCTTTCTTCACTCATACGGTTCATGTGCTCTTTCCAACAAAGTTTATTTTCTTAAATTTTATCATACGATTTATAAATATTCAGTTCTTCTCTAATTGTTTCATTTCTTATTAAGTGTAATCTAGTGCATCCTTTAGTTCTCCATAAAAATCTCATTTCCGCCGTTTGAATTTTACTTTTGTCCTTTTCTTTTATTATCCAAGATTTGCTGCCATACATGATCACCGGGACTGCCATGGTCTTGTAGAACTTCAGCTTTGTTTCTTTCCTTGTTTTATTTTGTAGAGTTCTTGTTATTGTTCCATATATTTGTTGAAATTTGTGTCACAACCCAAGTAATTAAAATTCATGACTTGTTCCAGGATATTATTTCCAATGCATATTTTTGTTCTCACTGGCTATTTTTCTTGGTGAGCCATTATTTTTTAAGGAAGTCTTTAAATTATATTTGTTTCCCAGTTGGTAATTTTATAAACAGAGCGCTGTAGGTTATCTTCGCTATTCTGCAGTATTATATCATCTGCATACAACATATTTAAATATGAATTCTGATTTAATTGTATTCCTGGATACACTTCCTTCTTCCATGTTTTTATAAGATCATATATACCAGGTGAGTCAGCTGCGTCTATTTATTTTTTAATTTATGCAACCTGCTAAGCGACATATGTAACTTACGCCTTTCTTGAATGCCTTCTAATGGCTGATTTGCATAATACTTTGTAGAGGCGTGTAAAGATTCGAGATGAGGTCTAGTTCTGCGATTACTAATTTGTATAGGAACCTCAGCTCGTAAGGTGGCATTGGCCGAATGGTATTATCATGGTTGCTCTCACACTGTGCTACTTTAATTCAGGTTCAAATCCTTGGGGTGAATCTCAAACTTTTTATTACCTTTTCTATTATCTCTTTGGGCCTATAATTTGATATTATGATATAAATAACATTTTTGATAACATTATAAGTAAGTACAAAATAGAATAATCGTCATGTTTTCCACCGCAAAGAGGTCTCTCTGGTAACGTACACAAATGTGCATTGATGAAGGGGGTCGTCATTTTGAACATTTACTTCCTTGATAAAATCCACGTTCTTTAACAATTTATTATTCTGTTTACCCGTGAACCTAGCACATTTACAACTCCTTTGTCAATAGAAGAAGTGAAACGTAAGGTTTAAACATGAAACAAAAACTGTTATATTTAATATCGTCGATATGCACCCAAGAGAATGAAAGCTAAACACGTAACACGGTTTACACGGTACAGCTTATTAGAGTAAACATGATACACAATTATCTGATTGTAATTCTTATGTCTTTGGCTCATAGGAGAGCCAGTAACAAAAATAAATAAATTAGTACACTAAAATAAAGAAAATAAACACAAGGAGAGAAAGAAAGAACCAAAACAATTTTATATTGTATCAGATTCGAACCTCCGAAGCTAACCTTTGCTTCACCACATTCCGGCAGCTAAACCACTCGGCCAGAACTCACGTAGTTTATCCCGCTCTTCGGGAAAACGTTCCTCTACCTTCTTGCAAGCATTATATCCATGAAACGCTGTCTTTTTTTTTAAGGTTTTCGCAGCTCTTTGGTTCTCATTCAGGCCTTTAATCATTAATGGGGATTGCGTATAGTACCAAATAGAAGGGCGAAGCTACAATAAGAGTGAGTTTGCTAAAAGGGTCAAAGTTTTCACATTAGACTATAAACTGCGGGTTGCATAGATACGAATACCTAGGGGCAGCTGACTCACCTGGTATATATTGAATAAGGTGGGTTGTTTCCGAAGACAACCGTCTAGGGAAAGGAGATCCTGACAAAAATCCCTGGTCCTCCAGGTTGGGGGTAGCGCGAGGGATTGGTACCTCTTCTACGTAAAAAGAAATATTACTCATAATCTTCGCATTCAGATTCAGTCGGATGGAAGACTATCTGGCCCTAAAATTCCATCAAAATTATAAGCTGACGGATGATACTTGGATAACCTTTCAAGCCTATTTTTGGATAATACGAGTTGGAGACGCAGAAAATCTACAGGCCTTCCAGGTCTTTATCCAGGAAGAACGCTGGGAGTTGGAGTTTATCAAGAAACTCCCGCACTACAAACTACTCTTTTCGTGGATGTTTACTTTTTATATTTTGTCATATAAATATCTTAAATATATAATAATACAATAATAATCTTTAGTCATTTTTGAGAAAATAAAAAACAACGGAAATTCTACCATGTAAAGCGTTGGAGGGATTTTCTCTAACGTCTGTGTTACATCCTTTGAGATGCTGAGTTTAAGTACACGTTTGGCATTTATCCAACTTTTCGCTTTTGAGTAATGCTTTTCGGAGACACACACGCACACAGAACTTTTAAAGATGCTTTATTTGAAATTCCGATTGTCTCAAAATTTGAATTTTCGGATGGAATGCAATACTTCTTTACTTATGTTGTTGATAGAGAAACAAAAAATCTATAATACTATGTATAATTGTGCTGATGATACGGTCACTCTTAAGTAAATTGTACCTTCTTATGAACACGCAAACTCCCTGAGAAAAGGACTAATTGGAGTGGCGTTTGTCACACAACAAGCGATCAAACCCTTCGGTCTCCATGGACCACACATAAAGAAAAGCCAAAATGCGGACAGCTAAGAACAGTGCTGGGTTTGTTCACAAGAAGCTACTTGAGGAGGGTCCCATTGTGACCTTGTGTGGGACAAATAGCGCAAAAACGTTCAGTCTTCCACGATAATCTTCCCGCACAGTTCGCCACCAATTTACAATCCTTAGTAGAAGTAATTGACTTGAAGCATTTGCTCGGTTGTCAAAGTAGATGGAGCTTGAGTCAGTTGCTACCATAAAGTGTTTGCATACAGGTTTACTTTTCCTACCATACATAGTAGATAGACAAGGTATTGCATTCCAACCAAAAATTCGATACCGAGATTTCACCGGAAATACATGTTTTGAGGCACCTGAGTTTAAAAAAAATTAGAAAAAAGGTCAATATGTGTGTATCTGTGAACAGCATAATCAAAAACGAAAATTCGGGTAAACACCAAACTTAGTATTTAGGTCCAGTACCTTCCAGAACGAAACGAAGATTTTCAATAAATTCCACCCACCCCAAGTTACCCTTTAAATGGAACATTTTTTTCAAAACGTTTGTTTTTCTAAAACAATGGCTTTAAAGGATTTTGATTAAAATACAATATATTAAAGATATTTACAAGAATAATAAAATGCATATCTTGAATTTTCAGGAAATAGCCTATGTAGTCCTCTTCATTCGAAAGACGTTTTGTAGGTATAATATTGTATAACTGGTAAACGTCAAGCGACAGATGAAAATGTAGTACACAAAAGCTGTAGATCTCTTTAATACGCACAGTTTATGTCAAATAACTTTTTAGGAGCATAAGCCATTTCTGAGATATCCTTTATTAATGGTTCGAATTGTTCATTACTTGTCATTCTTTTAAAACACTTTTAACATTCAGTTGTTTCTCGCGATTACCTGGAAACAGTACGGAAGGTCAGCATATAGCGTCCAGTTAATATTTGACTATCGCTGTTCTCTTTGAATCTATAACGAAATGTGTAATGTAGCTATTTCTGCAAAGGTTTATCTGCGTTAAAATGAAGTAGATATAAAAATAAGCTTGAGTAAGAATAGTATGTATGTCCAATAATAAACAATACAGGGTGGAGGATGTCATGCGAGTGTGTCACATTAGATTTTTTGTTTCTTTCTTTCGTTTACTTTCTCGAACGGTTTACCCAAAAATCTTTCTTACGGTTTACCAATTACTCAAAGTCAGTCAGAACGAAGAACATCTCATGGGCTATTCGCAGAAATTCACGATATATATTTTATCATAATTATATCATCATCCAAACTAGTAGAAAGTCATATGGTCCGTTACGATCTCATATAACTGGGATTTTCTTTCCCCTCTTCTTGGGATGTCCCAGACCACGAATTTGTCGCTGTTATGCAAGGAGTATAGATTTACAAAGCCATCATATACTGACTCCCTTTTTAAAAAATTTTACTATCGTTTTAGCCTACTATAACTTCCTTATATAAATGTGTGAATGTTCAATGAAATTTTATCTCGATTATCAAAAGGTACATAGACAATTCACATGACTCTCTCTAACCCCTATGGCTTATTGTTTTTATTTAGTTTTTATTTATGGACGCTCTTTAACTGCTGTGGTCCTTAGCGTCCCATTCTACGTTGGGCGTGAAAGACCGGAAATTTGGCTCAGAGGTCTCTTTATCAGGCTTAAGGTTTTTACGTGCCGTAAATCTACGACACGGGACCACCGGCTCTACTTCCCTTCCGAAGGAAGCCATACTAAGGATCCTTACGCCCGAAAAAATTCATCGGCCCTCCGCCGAGTTTGCACCCGCGGGAACTAGAGGCTAGCATGGTAACCACTACACCCGGAGGACGACCCTATCGCTTATTAGTGGATATACAAATTATCTTAGGAAAATTTATTTTTCTATGTACTTCACTTTAAATGAGATAAACCTTTGCAGAAATACCTACATTATACATTTCGTTATAGATATAAAGGGAACAGCGATAGTCAACTTTTACTTTCTCTAATACGTATAGTAAGTAGGGGAAGTATTGTATTCCACCCAAAAATTCGATACCGAGATTTCACCGGAAATATATGTTTTGAGACACTCTGAATCCAAAAAAATCTGATGTATTACACTCACATGACTTTTTCTACTCTTGTACAAACTATTTTTACAAACGCTTATTCTCCATATGCTTCATGTTAATCGAGATGTTAATCTTATTGCTAATTTTCTTGTAGATGCAAGGGGAATATGGTAGACTTTAAGCGATAGTCAAATATTTTAAAGGCTGGTTGCTATGTGGAGTATTCCATTCTCTTTGCATGTCCAGGACATAAAAAAATGAATGAGTTCCCATTTGAGAAAAAGTATAAGTATTGGAAAATTTAAGGGAATAACAAGCAATATCTCGAAAATGGTTCACTGAATAAAAAAATGTATAGGACATAAATTGTGTATTTTAACGCAATCTACATTTTTTGTTTAGTAATATTTTGTCTATCTCTTATGGTTTACCAGTTATGCAAAAGTCGTTCACAATGAAGAACACTTTTGGAGACATTCCCAGAAAATTCAAGATATACGTTTTATTTGTCATGAAAATATCTTAAACATATGATATTTTAATCAAAATCGTTAGCTATTTTTGAGAAAATTAAAATTTTCGAAAAATGTTCCATGAAAGGGGTGGGGAGATTTTCTTGAAAATCTTCGTGTCGCATCTCTGGAAGATACTGAATCTAAATACCAAGTTTGGTGTTTATCCGACTTTTCGTTTCTGAGTTATGCTGTTCACAGACACACATACGGACATGTTTCCAAAAATGGTTTTTTTTTTGGATTCAGGGTGTTTCCAAAAATGTTTTTTTTGGATTCAGGGTGTTTCAAAACATATTTTCGGTGAAATCTCGGTATCGAATTTCTGGTTGGAATACAATATATATGTAATAGAGAAAGTAATAGTAAATTCTGCATGAGTTAAAAGTGGTTTTAATTTACTCGTAGGATTGCAAAATAAAGCCCTACTTTTACCCCTTGTATCATAATGTGCTATTGATACATGCTATTATAATCAAAATAGTTAGTCGAAGGATATTCCATGTAAAAGGTAGTTTGGGGTAGGGGAATTTTCTTAAAGTTCTTTGTGTCGCATGTTTGGAAGGTGCTTAACTTAAATACCAAGTTTGGTGTTTATCCGACATTTTGTTTTTGAGTTATGCTATTCACAGACACAGACTTTTCTAAAAATCCTATTTGTTTATGCAGGGGTCTCAAAACGTGTATTTCCGGTGAAGTCTCGAAATACAATTTTTGGGTGGAATACAATACCCTGTCTACCTATTAGGAACGGGGTAGAGATAGTAAATATAAGCTTTTGCAAGAATAACTTGTTAAAGAGTGGGCAGATAAAGTCGTGTGAATGTATCACGCAGACTTTTTGCACACTATTGCTGAGCATTGTGGGCTTGCTTTAATGTCTGTGTCCAATAAAGCTATCCTAGATCAACACGAGTACCTACTTTAAGTTAAATCGCCAGACTGTATAATCTTACATAACAGCAAGTCCGACTTTACTTGATTCTATGGAGAACCTGTTCTAAAGTACATGGTGGATTCTTTCACGTGCTTCCCGAGCTAGGTGTTGTACTGTGGTTAACGTGAATTGCTGTTGGCTACCTTGCAATCTGAATGCATGTCTTGAAGGTCTCTGAAGAGATTGCTTCACTTCAACATTCAACAGTAGTCTGAAACACTGTTCCAGCTAATTAAAAAATACACATTCACTGCATCGCAATGGTATACCGTTTCAATCTCTCTGTTTTTGTCTTCTCATGAAGCTCATAAATGGGGGTCAAATTTCTAAGCCATGCTATGTTTTTCGTGGATATCAATTCGAATTTCATACTTATGAACATTAAACGCTTTTTATTGGAATCTTTTTAAATTTTACTTTCATTTTTTAATTTGTATAACTGTTGTATTTACTAAAAATTCGCATCACAATCTCTACTACGTACATAAGTATAGCATTCTACCCAAAAAATTGGACATTGAGATTTCTCCGGAAATACACACAGGGTTATTCAAAAAGAAGGAACAGATTTTAAATAATTCTGTCTAATGAACGACAAGAGATTTGCGACACATATGAAACATCATTGAATAGAGGAAGGTTCAAAGTTTTTAAGCCCGACCCATTAGTTCCATTCAGTGCCTACATTGGTGCTGTGTTTGTTTACGAGAAAATGGCGACGCCACAGGAAAAGTTGATTGTGTGCTGCATTATGCAAAGAGTGAATCCATTGTAGCATGCATTTCTTGTAAGTTCAATTGATACAATAAATTCATAGAAGATGGTTGTGTATGCAAACGGAAAAGCACTGGTTTCCTCGCATAGCAAACGATGCTCAATTTGAGCACATAAAATACAGTTTTGAACTTTTCTCTATGCAATAATGTATCGCATGTGTCGCCATCTATTGTCGATCATTAGAAATCGAGGCCTCTTGAATCCTAAAAAAGCGTTTTTAGAAAAAGGTCCCCGTCTGTGTGTCTGTGAACAAAATAACTCAAAGACGAAAAGTCTAACATATACCAAATATGTGGTATTTACATTCAATACCTTTCAAAGATGCTACACGAAGATTTTTTTTTTAAAAAAAACACCCTATTACTGTTTAAATGGAACATTTTTCGTAATTTTTTGTTTTCTAAAAAATGATTCTAACCATTTTGATTAAAACACCACATAATAAAGTTATTACATGGCATTTGACATAACATCCATTTTTTAGAAAGTCAAAATTTTCCGAAGGGTAGTTAGAGGTGAGAGAGTTTTTTTGAATATCCTCGTATCGCAACCTTGGAAGATACTGAACTTGAATACCAAGTTTGGTTCTTATCCGAATTTTTATTTTTGAGAGCTGTGTAGACACACACACCCACCCACCCACCCACCCACACAACTTTTTCTAAAAGTGGTCTTTTTTTATTCAGAGGGCTCAAAACATATTTTCGGTGAAATATCGACATCGTATTTTTGAGTGGAATGCAATACTTCCCCTATTTACTATACGTAGTAGAGAAAGTAAAAATTACTCCTCTGTTTAAGAATAGTGTTATCTTATAGAAAATATCTGATCTATGCGCAATTTATCGAAACTTGGTATATGCTAAAGTGATTTTTATAATGCGGGTCGCTATGTGAGGGCTTTGAAATTTCACGTTCTATGAATGGCCACGAGTAAACAGGAGGGGGGGAAGCGAATAATGACTTACCGCTTAAAAACGCAAAATCTTAGAAGTGGTTAAGATTACAAAAAAATTTGACTTCAATCGTGTGCTTTAAAGACAGCTACATATTTCGTATAGTCAGATTTCATCTAGCTCCTCGATTGACCAATTATACAGTGCCTTCGTTTTATGTCAAGGCCGCAACCGCCTTATATGCGTATCGGCCGAGATGGCATTTACCTCGGTATTAAGCCACAGTGCAGAAGCGGTGCAGGACGTGTCAAGTGTAGGTTTATCAGCTGTGAGATTTCTCAGTCGTTGCTTTGTCTTTGTGTTTGAAGTGTTTCGACGATAAGTATGCTGTGTGTTATTTCCTTATGAATGTTATTCTGTTATTAATCCACGGAAATGCTTGCCAACAAATTTACGCTTGGACAGCGTATTTTTATTTTTACGATACATATGTGGAAATTCAATTATGTAGACAGGTGTGTAGACAATTTCAGCAGCAATTTCCTGATTATCCAGTTCCGGGTAGAGACACTGTGAAATGTTTGATCAATAAATTTAGAACCACTGAATCACTAAACGCTAAAAAAATAAATTTTATAGGAACAATCCTCACACCATAGACGAACTTAAGAACAATATAAAAGCAGAAATTCTGAACGTTAGGCAAGAAAAACTTGTGTGTGAATGGTAATTTCATCCACAATGTCAAGAATGTCTTCGTGCAAGGAAGTAACGCGGGAGTTACGAAACAGAAAACCTAGCAATGTAGTAGAATGAAGCGCGCATTTGCGGATCTGCGGCCTTGGCATAAAATGAAGGCACTGTACAAAAAACATTTAGAATGAAAAGATTTTCGCGGGCTATTCGCAGAAAATTAAAGGTATATATTTTATTTGTCATGAAAATATCTCAAGCGTATGGTATTTTAAGCAAAATCACTAGCTATTTTGGAAAAACTCCATAATACATAAACCATATAACGGGTAGTTTTGGGGTGGGAGAAGTTTGTTGAAAGTCTTTGTGTTGCATCCTTTGAAGATGTGAACTTAAATACCAAGTATGTTTTAACCTATTTTTCGTGCTTTAGTTATGCTTTTCAAAACATACAGATGCATAGACACACACACACACATACACACATTGATATTTTTTATTTTTTTAATTCAGGAGACCTCAAAACGTATATTTCTGGTGAACTCTCGATATTGAATTTTTGGGTGGAATGCAATAACTTCTCTACCTATACGTACAATGTCGTGCATAAAAGGTGACCCATTTCCCTATATTGCCATATTGTTTTTCTCGCTATAGGGTTTCCAACTTCAGGTAACCAACTTTTGACTCCACCCAGCCAGTATCAATCTCTATGTAACTGACCCAAAAAACAATTCAGGGATATACGTATTAATCCATGAACGATGTATATAATCTGTATGCAATGGAGGGGCGGTTTGGATTTCACTCTATGAAGGTGTTTCGCTACCATTGGTGAAGTTGCGAGGTGGAAGAGTTGCCAAGCTGCAGGGATACGGAGGCATGGAGGGAAAAATATTTGCCGCGGTCCTTTACCATCTCGAATGGAAAGTTAAGGGCATGTTGGACGCTACTGGCAGGCAGGGAAGACATTGAGAGGATAGGTAAATTTCTGCTTAAGTCAAGAAAGCTGAGAAGGCTGATAGTCGGGAAGCGGAGATGTAGGAAAAGCTAAACGTTGGTGTGCCTAATTTTTTGCCATTTTCGCTTTCTCTACTACGTATAATAAGCAGGAGAAGTATTGCATTCCACTAAAAATTTCGATACCGAGATTTCACTGGAAATAGATGTTTTGAGGTGCCCGGAATTCAAATAAAGTATTTTTGGAAACATGCCCCAATGTGTGTGTGTGTGTGTGTGTGTGTGTGTGTGTGTGTCTGTCTGTCTGTCTGTATGCCTGTCTGTGAACAGCATAACTCAAAAATGAAAAGCTGCATAAATACCAAACTTGGTTTTTAGATTCAGTATCTTTCTAGGATACGACACAAGGATTTTCAAGAAAATCCCCCCACCTCAGACTACTCTTTACATGGAATATTTTTCGAACATTTTAATTCTCTTAAAATGGTTTTAACGATTTTGATTCAAATATCACGTGTTAAAGATATTTTCATTATAAATACAATATATAACTTGAATTTTCTTGGAATGTCTCCAAGAGTCCTCTTCATTTTGAATGACTTTCGTATAACTGGTAAACCGTAAGATATACACAAAGGTTTACCACACAAAAAATGTAGATCTCGTTAAAACACACAATTTATGTCATATATATTTTTTGTTGGAGTGAACCATTTCGAGATACTCCTTGTTATTTGTTTAGTTTTCCAATACTTATGCTTTTTCTCAAATGGGAATTTGTTATTGTTTATGTTCTGTACATGCAAAGAGAATGGAATGCTCCACATAGCAAACAACTCTTCCAAAAGATTTGACTATCGCTTAAAGCCTACCATCTTTCCCTTGCATGTACAAGAAAATTAGCAATAAGATAGTTTCTGCAAATGTTTATCTCCATTAACATGAGGTAGATGGAGAACAAGCGTTTGTAAAAATAGTTTGTACAAGAGTAGAAAAAGATGTCACTGCGTCACATCAGTATTTCTTTTTTCGTGTAAAGGTGTTTTCTTATAGGTTTTTCTGCTTTCCTTCTATTTGTTGTCTTTTTTATTATTAATCTTGCTTATTATTCTATGTATTATAATAGCACGTACGGACTGCGGACCCGCGCGATTGATAGCAAACTATATATGTATACAATTATGTAAATAAGTACACTCATTTAATCATACAATTTAATTCGGCCTTCTAGAGGAAGGGGTGAAGAATTATTTGCAAGTGAGGTTAAACTGAACGACAGCTACGACATTTACATATATATTAGAACACTCATCAGCGACATGAAGACGAATGTTAAGTTTTTGCTGCTACTAAACGGCAATAAGAAAACGGTAGTGCAGCATAAAAATATAAGGTTTAAGTTGTTACCCTTGAAAGTTAGCCATACTTTGGGGGAGGTAAAGTACCCTTCCAATCTAGTGGCTATAATTATGCTCGAAAAACATAGGTGGTCACGCTGGTAGGGGGTGGGGCTAGATTTTGTTAGTTCCAAACAGCTTCGTTCCATTATAGGCTACATTTTATGCACGCCGGTATACGTGGAGGCGAAATTAAAAATTACTCCTACATTTTGGTAATACGATTAGTGTATGCTGTAGAACAAAATATTTTTTTTGCTTTTCGTTAAAAGGCTTCTGAATAAATAATTAGGCTTTGTCATCTGCAGAGAAACTTGTTTTGTTTACCAAACACCTGCACACCACAAACACATATTTCGTCCAATGACGGTTTTCGTAAAAAAAAATGTTTTAAAACGCAGTTTGGAAGCTCAAACATATGCTCTAAAGCAGGAAGAGGTATTTTAAATTTAAGGTAGACAAGTTTAGTGACCTCCAGAAAAAGCAGCCACTCAGAACTGGAATCCGGATCTGTTCGATACATAAAATTATCGATCGAGAAACTCAACAATCAAACAATATATCTTTGTGGGCTTCTGTGCAGTTCCTCTCAACGACCTAGTTGTTTCCATTGGATTCCGTTTTACTGCTTTTTAAACGCTGAAACCTTGAAAGTAATGAATTCATTTAATTGGTTGCTCGTGTCGACAGCATTTTCTTGTTTCAAACCCGTTTTCTTGAAGAAAAACAGGTGTCAGGCAAAGTAAGGGAATATCTACTCCGGCTGCACTTAATATTTTAGTGTAATTGCTTCACAGTGTCCGATCTAGTAAGATTGTCATATAAACAATTGTTGCCTGCTATTTAACGCTGCACTGAACTGCAATGTTCCGCAGACAAATTACTGTGCCAGACAAATAATTGACTATTAACAATCATTACGACAAAGTAAATGCAACATTAAAGAGACGGTGACAATTGTGCTTCAAACATTATTATAATTTAGAAGCAAGACAGGTAAAAACTTTTTACTTAAATCATTCTTTCTGTTATCCGTTTCAGAGGAACAGGCGCTTTGGCATTCAGAGGCAACTCCGGTGAGTACAAATAACATTGTTACATACTTACTCGGCCCACCCTCATCTTATGTAGGGCTTACACCCCCTAGGACAATCGCGCCTAGGGTCAGAGGCCTATCCAGCAACAGGCATTGAATCAGACAATAAAGAACCCGGAGCGCGGGATCGACCTGTAGCCAGGTATGAGAATCAGGAAAGAAGATGATATGAAACGAAAGCAAAAGGATTATAAAGGTGATTATAAAAATTCAGTTTTTATTTATGGACGCTCCTTAACTGCTGTGGTCCTTAGCGTCCCATTCTAAATTGGGCGTGAAAGACCGGTAATTTTGCTCAGAGGCCTCTTTATCAGGCTTGAGGTTCTTTTACGTGACGTAAATATACGACACGGAACCACCGGCTTTACTTCCCTTCCGAAAGAAGCCATGCTAAGGATTTTTATGCCCGAAAAAATCCATCGCCCTCCACCGGGTTTGCATCCACGACCTCGGGAACTAGAAGCTAGCATGACAACGACTACACCATGGAGGACGACAAAGGAAAGGGCAATTGGTGGAATGAATGGCGGGGGAAACCGAAGAACCCGGAGAAAAACCTCCCGGGCACCGCTTCGTCCAGCACAAATCTCACATGTGGAACCTGGTATTGAACCCAGACCGCCTTGGTGGGTCGTCCTCCGTGGACTGGTGGTACCGTGCTAGCCTCTAGTTCCCAAGGTCGCGGGTTCAAACCCGGCGGAGGGCGATGGATTTTTTCGGGCGTAAAAATCGTTAGCACGGCTTCCTTCGGAAGGGAAGTAAAGCCGGTGGTCCCGTGTCGTAGATTTACGGCACGTAAAAGAACCTCAAGCCTGATAAAGAGGCCTCTGAGCAAAATTACAGGTGTTTCACGCCCAATATAGAATGGGACGCTAAGAACCATAGTAGTTAAAGAGCGTCCATAAATAAAACTCAATTTCTTTTCTTTCTTTCCGCCTTGGTGGGAGGCGAGCAGTCTAACCACTCGACCACAAGGCCACCCTCAAATAACATTCATGCAACTGTAATACAGAGCGTTCATTTGCACGCGTGGCCGCCCAAACACTCTTTGCCCTTAAATTCAAGAGCATAGACTTCACATGTAAATTATAACTACAATAACCTATACCATCGTCATATAAGGGAAGTAGCCTAGCTCAGGTTACTAAAAAACAAAGATGGCTGGTGACTTCAAATTTTGTTGCTGCAGTCTCGGAAGTTGTATCCATTTAGATAACGTTTAATGTTACCTGCTTTATTGTGGAGTTCTACGATGTTGTCATCTCCTAGCTCGTTCTGCGTTGCCTGGTCCGCCAGCTGCTCCAGTGGTATAGCTAGGAGTTCTTTGTCTCAGGGTATGTGAAAGTGTAGTGTGAAAGCATAACACCAGTTTCGTTAGTTGATAAATTGACTCATATTCTGATTTAAAAGAATCGTGGACTGTTGAATTAATTAATTAATTAATTAAATTATTTCTATAATAATAATAATAATAATAATAATACGACGTATCAGTTGATGTAAATTACATAGGTTTTACTCGGAAAGATCCCTCGCAATAGCCGCTAAACGTTCTAACTAGGCGCGACACAACTTAAAAATGAAACGAGAGTAATTACGAGAGTCGTCAAACGAGCAAGTTCCAGTATTAATTACGTAAGTCTAATTTAGAATGCGCGCTCCTTTCTTAAATTAAGATCCGCCTATCACTACCTCTACCAACGTTCCTACTCCAGAGGTCCAATCCTAAAATTCTACGTGTGCGTACCTGAAGCTGTTGCTATGCGGTGTCTCGTTCGAATCTAAGAATTTCATTCCCTCTCTAATTTACAGAATTCCTGTCTACGTAATTTTTCAAACGCACTGAACTCAACCTTAACTGCATTCCAGGAATCTTTATGCTGATGCATTCTCTACTCGGCTGTTACTAATGTCTTTCCTTAACATGTCCAGCTAATGCCTCTTTTCTCCGGACAAATATTTTCAACTCAGGCTTATTACGTTACACATTGGTTTAATATACAGAAGTTATTTATTTCAGTTATTTCTTTACCTTACTATCATTTCTTTATTTAATTATTTATATCTTCCTGTCAATTTCGGTACCAGTTTTTAATGTTCTATCTTGAATCACCAGATATACAGGGTGGACTATTTAAGTTGAGACTTTACAGTATCTCCAAAACTAAGCGTTGTAGAATGAAATGTCGTGAATAAACGTTGCTTCATATTATCGCGGAAAGTAAATTCCATTAGTCGTGTTTTATTTGGAGGACTTTATGTGGTCGTTTTAGGTTCAATTAATTTTTTTTAAATGGGAACTTATCTTTTTTATGCTGCTTGCTCACTCATAAAAAATAGACATTTGTTTAAAGCACTTTGCAATTGTTCTTACATCAAGTAAATAACAACGAAAATTCTGAATGGCTATGTAGGAACAGCGCAACAAATGGTTGGACCATCATAGATGGTCATTTGAGAGTCAAGTTACGTTTCGTAAGGGAACCAACATTTTTAATTATTTTTTCTTATTACTCATCACAAAATAAAACAATTTTTTATAAACCACTTTCTAATGAGAGAATAACATACAAAATGTAGGTTCCCATTTAAAAAAATTAATTTACCCGAAATGAACCATTATGACGTCCTCCAAACAAAACACGAGTAATGGCATTTAATTTCCCCCATAATATCAAACAACTTTTATTCAAGACATTTCTTTCTACAACGCTTGGTATTAGAGATATTTTACAGTCTCAACTTCAATGGTCCACCCTGTACAACCATAGAAATTACCAGATAAACTACACTGCCGCTTGTGAAAATTGCAACACCAAGAAAGAATTTCCCGAATAACTCCAAACTTGGTGGAAGTGTAGAAGAGTGTGCAAGCAATAAGTGACTAGATTTGCACAGAGATGGGGTACACATAGGCCGAGCAGAGCCCTTTCGTGTCGGTCCGACAAGATCAGTCTTGCGCCCAGTGTAGTCAGTGCAGAGCTGTCAAACAAGGTGGAAACAATAAATTGTATGCCAGTATGCATCATCCGCGTCAAAGGGAGCCATATTGCCATATGAGTGAGTTCGAACGGGGCAGAATGATCGGACTTCGGGAAGCGTATTTGTTATACCGTGACATTTCGGCTTGTACAGGGCATGCTGCTACGACAATGATGCGTGTGTGGAAGCAGTGGATAGATGAAAGTCGTACGTAGCGAAGAGCGGGTACTAGACCACGGAAAATGATCACAGCACGGGATGACCGTCATCTTGTTCGCATGGCCATAACTGACCGTACAGCTCCATCCACAGTGTTGGCTCGATGCTGGAGCACTACAACAGGTATGAACTTGTCTGCATCAATGGTTCGTCACCGTCTGCTGCAGGTTGGACTGGTTGCATGCATGCCTTTACGTCGGTTTCCATTGTCCAGAAACCACAAGCTCCTCCGACTGCAATTTGCACGTGAACACCGTCACTTGAGAGCTGAGTGGCAAAATGTAGTCTTTTCGGACGAGTCCCGTTTCAATGTGTCCTACAGTGATGGCCGCATACGTGTCCGGTTGTACCCTGGGCAGCACAACGTGGAGGGCTGCATTGTTCTGCGGCATTGCGAACAAACACCAGGTGTGATGGTTTGGGGCGCCATTGGTTGCAACAATCGATCTCGCCTCCTACGAGTTGAAGACACTTTGAACAGCAACCGGTACCTAACGGTGGTTGTAGAGACTGAGGTACTCCCCCTGTTTCAGGCATCCCCACAAGCCACATTTCAACAGGACAATGCCCGGCCACATATTGCGAGGAATGTACAAGCCGCCTTCGAAGAGCGACGAGTGACTTTTGCTTCCCTGGCCTGCACGTTCGCCTGACATGTCGCCCATCGTACAGGTCTGGGATATAGTTGGTCGGCACCTGGTGCGTCTGCGTGAAGGGAAATCCCTCAGGAACTTATTCAGAACCTTTTTGATTCACTGCCATGGCGTATAGCAGCTCTAATTGCAGCAAATGGAGGCCACACCAAATACTGAATATTAGGGCAAAGATCATGTATAGATTTGAAAAGTTTATTATTTGTTACTTGTCATGTACCTAACCTGTGGTATCAAATTCATTGAATTATGCGTTCCCTTCTTGGTGCTGCAATTTTCACAAATGGCAGTGTATTTACAAAAGACGCACTATTTTAGTCTTCTGAGAGTATTTTGAGACATTGTCATATCATATATACCTACTGCTCTGTAATATTCTTTTCTTTGTTTCAAAGGTTTCGTCATCACCTTCCTTCTCCACCATAATCGCTGATTACCTATAACCTGGATGCACCTTAAGTGTTAAATTAAACACTGAACCCTGCTATGGACTTAATGTATATAACATGCGTATTTTATTAAACGTTGCAAATTACTGCATTGTAATAGTATAGAGAAGTTAGTTTTACGTTTTAATATGATTTCATTGTACTTACGTAAATCAAATAAAATTTCTTATTTTTTTTTTTTCCAGGCAGATCTTGTTTTTCTAAAAGTAAAATCCCACACAAACGGACAACGCTTACACTAAAAATTGCAAAAACTATTTTACTTTCCAGTTAACTGCAAAGGTAAGACCTAGTAGTAACCTAATAACCTAACTTATTAATTAATTAAATGCTCGTATAACTAGCTAATTAATATAATTAGTAATACGATTAATATTATAATCAGGGAGTAGTTAGTGACTAAATGGTCGGCATGCAAAGTTTGAACACCTGCGAATATAAAAACAGGGCGCCAACGTAACAGATACAATAAAACTAACCTTCCCAATACATGTAACAGGTGCGTATTTGCGAAAGAATTGCTGTTTATGAATGGAACTTAAAAAACTAAATATAACTAGATTCTAGCGCCTTATCTCATAATGGTGGAAAAATGACATAGCAGCACTTTAGTATCCTCTATAGAAGATGTTGAAAATTATGTCCTTGTGCCAAGGACGCCATTTGCTCTAACACGCTTTTAATTTTTCATGACCATGTAAATAAAGTCATGCTTCTCCGTAAAATCCAACACTCAGTAGCAAAAATTAATTATACTCACATTGTTGCAATTCCTGACTGTTGTCTTATAGGGGTTTTATTTTTAAAATTTGGTGACATGCCAAGCCGGTTTGCGGAATTCCTGATGTTGTGCAACCTTTCTCACAGATTCCCTTGGACTTCGTGTCTCCTATATATCGAGTTTTTTCTATGTATGAACACGGCGATTTACTTTCGGGTTCTTATTAAGAAGAAAAAAAAATAAAATCTGCAATACGCCAAACTGGTACTTTTGTTACCTGCACCAGGACATGTATTCCAAATTTATTAATCATTCATTTAAATATTTCTTTCAATTTATATTATACATTATTATTGTACAGATTTTGCTTATATTCAAGTGAATAAAAGTAGAAAGTAAAAAAAATAAATAAATAAAAAAAAATCATCTGTGTAACACTCGCATGACTTTCTCTACTCTTGTACAAACTATTTTTACAAACTCTTATTCTCCATCTATTTCATATTAATCGAGATCAACATTTGCAGAAACGATCTTTTGACATGCAAAGAGAATTACATTTTACACATAGCGACCAGTTCTAAAAATATTTGACTATCGCTTAAGGCGTACCATGTTCCCCTTTTTTTTGTATTTGCAAGGGCAATATAGAAATACAGTAGCCTTTAAGCATAGACATATCTCTTAATAGCTGGTTGCTAGGTGCAGCACCATTATCTTTGCCACAGATTAATACTGTTTGCATATACAAGACAAAAATATGAATAACGAATTCCCATTTGAGAAAATAAGTATTGAAAAATTTGAGGGAATAACACGCAATATCTCGAAAATGGTTCACCCAACAAAAAAAAATGTATATGACATAAATTGTGTATTTTAAAGCGATCTACATTTTCTGTGTAGTAAAATTTTGTCTATCTTATGGTTTACCAGTTATGCAAAAGTGGTTCACAATGAAGAAACTTTTGGAGACATTCCCAGAAAATTCGAGATATACATTTTATTTGCCATAAAAATGTCTTAAACATATGATGCTTTAATCAAAATCCTCATAGCCGTTTTTGAGAAAATAAAAATGTTTGAAAATTGTTCCATGTAAAGGGTAATCTGGGGTGGAGGGATTTTCTTGGAAACCTTCGTGTAGCATCTCTGGAAGATACTGAACCTAAATAGCAAGTTTGGTGTTTATCCGACTGTTTGTTTCTGAGTTATGCTGTGGTTAAGGTACTGGTAACTAGTACCCAAACTACACTTCATATAAATATTAGTTTTCAATTAATGATAAGAATTAACAATTTATTTTAATATCATACCAAGTTCTAAGTGTTATGTATAATATTATTTATTCTATTTATCCCTACTAATTACTTTAATAAAATTCAAAATTTTATCTGCTGTTTTTCTTCTTTTTAAAAATTATTATTAAGAAGAGATCATATTACTCAAAATATATTCACAGTATTAGTAACAATTTCTCTGAGTGGCCCACGAACATCAGAGAATCTCTCTATAAATTGCTCTCTCACTTTTCTACAAGAGTTTGTTGTTCAAATAGGAATCATACATGAAGATTCCGTGTGCTAAAGTATACGAACCTTTGACAATATCTATAACAGCACTATAAAATTGAGGCACGTGTTCTCACAATGTATCAACATGATCAGCGCCTTCCAAGTGTAACGGGAAACGGTTGCTGGGCTCTATTTGTAGCGTGAAATCGTCGGTCCTTGGGTTGTCGCGTTGTTCCTCGGCTATGGATGCTCGTCGGCTGTTGCGTTTTTCATTCCTAACTTTTCCCTATATATAAATCGTTTTCCCTGAGAACCACGACTTAGATATATATCTAACTCGCGGTTCTCAGGTTAACTTGGGTGAGGCAAATTAAAAATAACTGCATTTCCCTTAATCAGTACAGTTTATTAAGAATTTAAATATTTATGGGCGGCTAGCTTTTCCCATTATTCTAATCCCACCATTTTAAATAAGTCAGGAGCCTAACTACCTGCACACACACTCCCACCCATATGCACATACACGTGCATCTGTCGCTAAGAGCGTAATACTTCGTGTCGACGTGAATTCTTGAAGATAGAGAGCGGGCTCTGGGGCCTTGTCTGCCCTTATATACTTGAGCCTAGTGACGCTCACCTCTGCGTTTAAAAATGTGACGAAGTTTCTAATTGGTCCTCAGACCAATTTACCTTAACATGTATGAGAATATGTTACTCCAAACTCGTGCGCTTACGCCTCACCCTGGCTCGTGGTGAAACCGGCTCAATATCTCCGTCTCTTTCTTTTCTGTACCTATTTCTCCTGACCGTTACCTGTTCCCTGCTCGTTGGCTTGGTGAAAGGTGTGCTCAACTTAGAATTCTGTTTAACTGAAATTTTGCTAACTCGCCCATTTCTTACAATTTGCTCTGTACAAATGTTGGATATTGAATATTTTAACATGTTTCTTGGTGAATTATATTCTTACGTACAATTCATATATATGTATAGTATATCCCCTTTCAAAAGGATTAGATTCAAAATTTTCAAGAAATTTCGCCACCCTAAACTACTCGTAAGTATAAAAATTGTCGTCTTTTTATTTTTTCAAACATGGCTCTAACGACTTGGATTAAAATACCACAAGAATGTTTGATGTATGTGCATGACAAATAGAATGTATTTCTTGAATTTTCTGCGAATAGCATGTGGGTTCCTCTTCATTCTGGATGACTTAAGATGGAACCATTTAAGTTGAGACTGTACAATATTTCCAAAACTAAGTGTTGTAGAAAGAAATGTCTTAATAAAAGTTGCTTGATATGATGAAAGTAAATGCCATTAATCCTGTTTTGTTTAGAGGACGTTGTGGTGGTCATTTGAGGCAGTATTTTTAACACTTAAATGATTTCAGTGTAATTATATAACACAAAATTCAACAACAGTCCACCTTAAAGCAAAATGTGTATAATATATAAAATGTATGTAACAGTCATCGTATTAATGTTTATATTATTATGTACATGTATAATAATGTGATGTGAATGTATTACATAATTTAATAATGTTGGAGCTGTAAGAATATAGGTCAAAAGTTTCTAACAATGAGGTAACAATGAGGAAATAATGAATTGAAAAGTTTAATAATGCTACTAGTAATTCTTGGAAACAATAATGTAATATTTTTAAAACAGTTTATAAATAGCCAATCCTTAACTAGAAAGGCTAAAAGTTAAATAAAGGTATTCTGTTGGAGTAGGATTAGCCAATCAGAAACTGAAATAGAGCAAATTGTACAAATTCAGGCGCCAGTTGCTAGTAGACAGCCTTCCCAACTGGACGCGAGACTTGTCCTCGAGAAGTTTAATACATATTCAGAGTGGGACGAAAATTCATTACGGCGAGAATATTATAAATTTTACGTGTTAAAAAGTGCAAGTAACTAATAAATAATCTCACAGCTCTCTATATCACTGAAGTGTTATTTAATCGTGTCAAGGATTAATAAAAGGATTGAAGTAAAAAGTTATAATTTGTGTAAGCCTACATTCTTTAGCCGCATCACCCCCTGCAAAGAGAGACATATTTCTACAAATTAATACTGACGCAGCCGAAGCAAACATAAATATATAATATCTAAGGAAACATAAAATAAAAAGTTTATTCCTAATCGTTGGGACGAAGGTCACCGGAAACTTTGTACCATACGTGGGGCAGTTAGTTCAAGTTTGGGTCCCCAACAGTAGAACTACAGTAAAACTCCTACCCTTAAAATAAAACCTGCTTCACATTTTAAGGTCAATTTAATATATTTAAATGGAAACCTACTATTATTGTTAAATTAAATTGACCCTAAAATGACCACTTAATGTCCTCCATATAAAACACGAGTAATGACATCTACTTTCTCCCACAATATCAAGCAACTTTTATCCAAGACATTTCTTTCTACAACGCTTAGTTTTGGAGATATTGTACAGTCTCAACTTAAATAGCCCACCCTGCACAATTTGTAAACCATAAGAAATAGACAAAATCTTAACGCACAAATGTACGAGTAAATCTAGTTAAAGGACGCAATTTATATCAAATAAAATGTTTTGTGACGTTAATCATTTCCAATATATCCTTTGCTATTGCTATGGGTTTTGAAATACTTAATATATTTTGCTTTTTACCACGTACCTAATAGGTAGATAAGGTATTGCATTCCACCAAAAATTATATAATGAGATTTCGCCGGAAATACATGTTTTGAGGCTTCCTGACTCCAAAAGAAAAAATAGCATTTTCAGAAAAATTTTCTGTGTATGTCACACAATTAATTTCATATTATGTTTTTCTGTGAAATAAGCCATTTCTAAGATACCCGTTATTAAAGGTTCTAATTGTGCATTACTTGGTCATTCTCATTAAGTCCTTTCAACATTCAGTTGTTTCTCGCGATTGCATGGAAACAGTATGAATTTTAAGGCCAACATATAGCGTCCAGTTCTTAAACATTTGACTATCACGGTTCGCTTTGTATCTATAATGAAGTGTGTAATATAACTATTCATGCAAAGGTTTATTTTGTTTAAAAACTAGTAGGTAAAAAAAATCTGGTGTGATAGATTCACATGTCTTTCCCTACAGTCTATCGTTTATTAATGGGTGCACAAATTATTCTATCTCAAGCATGCTTTTTGTGAATTGAAATTAATTATAATTTTTTCTTGAAGTTAAAAAATATTTAATAAAAGCGTTTTAGTTAATTATGTATAAATATTAAAATGTTAAATGTAATTGAAACGTTTTGGGAAATATAATTTTCGTTTTCAGAAACCAATCACTGATCTGACTTCAAAGTCGGTGGGTCGTTCGATGGTTTTGAATATTTTGAAACGCTCTGACAACAGGAAAACACAAGGTGACGATCGCTCACAGCTACGTCTGGCTTCCTAATGAATGGAGCAAATGTTCAAAGTCGCGACTACAGCGTTGCAGTGGCAAAATATTAAAAGGGTGCTTAGTTTAAAGATGCTCTCGTACTTTGATCCGCGAATTTTCCCCATCACTCCTTTCATCACTGTATTTCATTTTCTTCTTCGTCACCGCCATACCAGGCATTGAGCTGATCAATTATCCTAGACATGCTTTGATCCAGAGTTTGCTTGCTCCTTGACAGACTACTGACCCAAGGCATTTGCTTATAAAGCCTTGGGGGCGTAAGTCCTACAAAGAGGAGCGTAATCCGTTAAATATGATGATGAAGAATGTAAGAATAGTTGGTATAAATTACAAAAAGTGATTACCAAGCTAATCAGAAAAGACAATGTTATCATTGGTGGGGACTTAAATGCAAGAGTCGATAACTAACCAATACAATGAATAGTTGCCATTTTAAGAGAGTATCTTATCAAAAGAAATGGACAAGAATTGAGACAATTTGCAGCATACAACCAATTAAAAATAATGAACACTTTCTTCAGGAAAAACAATATTCAAAAGTACACATGAGTGCAAGAGGAACAACATCATTAACGAATTATATTATAACAGATGAAAAATAAAGAATCAGGTAGAAGACGTTACTGTGCACAGAAGAAGAGATATTAACTCAGACAATTTTTGATTAGGTGGAAAGGAAAAAATAAAATGAAGAAAAAAAACAGAAATATGAGAAGAGGTTTTTAAGGTTATTCATTCCAACACGAGAGTTAAAAAGCTTTATCAAAACAGACTACAAAAACATCTAATACAAGCAACAACAAAAACTATAAAAGAGGAATGGACAACCTTGAAAGACTATTGCAAAAGCAGCATACAAAGCAATAGAAAAAAATCTTATGTTGCACTCACACGACCTTGTCTTCTATTGTACAAACTATTTTTACAAACGCCTGTTATCCATGTTATTGCTAATTTTCTTGTAGGTGCAAGGGGAATATGGTAGGCTTTAAATGATAGTCAAATCTTTTAAGGGCTGGTTGCTATGAGGAGTATTCCATTCTCTTTGCATGTGCAGGACATTTAAAAAAATATGATGTATTACACTCACATGACTTTCTCTACTCTTGTACAACTATTTTTACAAACTCTTATTCTCCATCTATTTCATATTAATCGAGATCAACATTTGCAGAAACGATCTTTTGACATGCAAAGAGAATTACATTTTACACATAGCGACCAGTTCAAAAAATATTTGACTATCGCTTAAGGCGTACTATGTTCCCCTTGTTTTGTATTTGCAAGGGCAATATAGAAATACAGTAGCCTTTAAGCATATACATATCTCTTAATAGCTGGTTGCTAAGTGCAGCACCATTCACTTTGCCACAGATTAATACTCTTTGCATATCCAAGACAAAAAAGTCTGATATGTTACACTCACATGATTTTACTCTTGTACAAACTATTTTTTCAAACACATATTCCCGATATGCTTCATGTAATCGAGATATTGAGATGTTAATCTTATTGCTAATTTTTTTGTAGATACAAGGGGAATTGCTAGGCTTTAAGCTACAGTAAAATATTTTAAGAGCTGGTTGCTATGTGGAGTATTCCATTCTCTTTGCATTACCAGGACAAAAAAATGAATAAGGAATTTGAGAAAAAGTACAAGTACTGCAAAATTTAAGGGAATAACAAGCAATATCTCGAAAATGGTTCACTCAACAACAAAAATGTATATAACATACGTTGTATATTTTAACGCGATCTACATTTTTTGTAGTAAAATTTTGTCTATCTCTTATGGTTTACCAGTTATGCAAAAGTCGCTCACAATGAAGAATACGTTTGGAGACATTCCCAGAAAATTCAAGATATACATTTCATTTGTCATAAAAATATCTTAAACATATGATATTTTAATCAAAATCGTTAGAGCCGTTTTTGAGAAATTTAAAATTTTCAAAAAATGTTCCTTGTAAAGGGTAATCTTGGATGGAGGGATTTTCTTGAAAACCTTCGTGTCGCATCTCTGGAAGATACTGATCCTAAATACCAAGTTTGGTGTTTATCCGACTGTTCGTTTCTGAGTTATGCTGTTCACAGACGGACAGACACACACACACACACACACACACACACATACGCAACACAGTCACACACACACAATCACACACACGGACATGTTTCCAAAAATGCTTTTTTTTGGGATTCAAGCGGTCTCAAAACATATACTTCCGGTGAAATATCGATATCGAATTTTTGGATGGAATACAATACTTACTATATGTAAAGAAAGCAAAAATAAAAGAAAGCTAAGAATACTAGAGGATTAAGAATTTTTTATGAACAGATATAAACAGCAGTAAAAGAAAAGGAAAATAGCATACATGAAGTTTTTACAGAGTAATGCTGAAGAAAATGAGGTGGCTTAAAAATAAAAGCGGAATCGTGCTAAGCAGTTGATAAGGTAAGCCCATCAAAACTCCTGAAAGCCTATCTCACATAGCACATGATATACATGGTTATCAAATTTTTGCTCATAAAACGATGCGAATGTCAGAAAAGGACACAGCAAGAATGAATATAATAAAGTAAGGATACAGTATTATCAACATTTGATCAATGATTAAGAACACACACAAGAAGATAGATTACCAAGATACAACACAACTGTTAATTTAATTACACTATATGAATCACAAGTAGCCTTGAAAAGCGTGAAAAACAGGAAATCCTGGTCCAGATGGAATAAATATAGTTACTGAAATACTCTGGTTTAATATGTCAACTAAGAATCATTTATATAACGAGTGTTGGAGAAGTTATAAGTTACATGATTCATGGAAAGTAGCTAAAGTAATAGCCATATTTTAAAAATCTGATGTGTTACACTCACATGACTTTCTCTACTCTTGTACAATCTATTTTTACAAACGCCTATTCTCCATATGCTTTATGTTAATCGAGATATCGAGATGTCAAACTTATTGGTATTTTTCTTGTAGATGCAAGGGGAATATGGTAGCTTTTAAGCGATGGTCAAATATTTTAACGCTGGTTGCTATGCGGCGCATTCCATTCTCTTTGCAAGTCCAGGACATAAAAAAATGAATAACGAATTTGAGAAAAAGTATAAGTATTGGAAAATTTAAGGGAATAACAAGCAATATCTCGAAAACGGTTCACTCAACAAAAGAAATGTATATGACATAAGTTGTGTATTTTAACGAGATCTACATTTTTTGTGTAGTAAAAATTTGTCTATCTCTTATGGTTTACCAGTTATGCAAAAGTCGTTCACAATGAAGAATACTTTTGGAGACATTCCCAGAAAATTCGAGATATACATTTCATTTCTCATGACATTATCTTAAACATATGATATTTTAATCAAAATCGTTAGAGCCATTTTTGAGAAAATTAAAATTTTCGAAAAATGTTCCATGTAAAGGGTAGTCTGGGGTGGGGGGATTTTCTTGAAAACCTTCGTGTCGCATCTCTGGAAGATACTGAACCTAAATACCAAGTTTGGTGTTTATCCGACTGTTCGTTTTTGAGTTATGCTGTTCACACACACACAGACACACACACAGACACACACACACACACACACAGACACACAGACACACACACGGACATGTTTCCAAAAATGCTTTTTTTCGATTCAGGAGGTCTCAAAACATGTATTTCCGGTGAAATCTCGGTATCGAATTTTTGGGTGGAATGCAATACTTCCCCTACTTACTATACGTAGTAGAGAAAGTAAAAAGGGTAAAGAAAAGACTAATAATTATAGGGGTATATAAACTCAGTTTATAAACTGTATACTAAAATCATAATAACCGTTTAAAACCAATAATAAAGGTGATTCTAGAAGAGAAGCAGTCTGTTTTTACAATAACACGATCTAATGTTGACAAATGTTTTTAGTAGAAAAACAGTTTAGAAAACAAAACACGAGAAGTCAACTTAGAAAATCATTTAGCATTCTTAAACTTCAAAATGTACTTGATTTTATGAATAGAGAAGAATTATGGAATATAATGGACAAAAGGGGATATCTCCCTGATATAGTAGAAGTAATTAAGGTTTATATAAAAACACACAAACTATTAAAAATATAAGCACGTTAAAAACAGAAGAAATAGAAGTGAATCAAGGAGTAAGGCATGGATGTAGCCTTTCTTACACGCTATTTAATATATACGTGGATGAATTAAGATTTGGAAAAAGGAGGTAATTGAAGGAATACAACTGAAAATAAATACTTATAAATTGATTCTCTATTGCTGATAATGTAGCAATAATTCAGAACAATGAAGAGAGTCTCCAACGTTCTGTGTATAAAATGTATTTATTGGGAAAGAAATATAAGTTAAACATATCCACAAAGAAAACAAAAATAATGCCACATCGAGTAAAGTATCCGGTAAGGTCAAAAATAAGTTTTTGAAAATCCCGTAAATGCCTGGACCAGCTACGAATTTCAACTACTTGGGCTGTGAAGTATACTTTGAGTTAGAAACAAGATAAAGGAAAGAAACGAAATTGAAATTTTATAAAATCTTGGAATTTCCAGTGCTCATGTCATTAAAGAAGTGAGACGAAAGTAAAAATAGAGGCAGAATAAATTAGGTTTTTAAGAGAAGTTAAAAAAAGCACTAGACGAGAATTAATAATAATTAGGCACATGTAAATTACAAGATAAAATAGAAGAAAATAAACAAAAAATTGGAAAGAACATGTGAATAGAATGAATGAAGTAAAAATTCCAGTATTTAATCAGAATATACAATCCTCGTGGAACAAGATATGGAGGGCATCCCAAAAGAAGATGGGAGCGGTTGTTTGTAAAGCGAAGACGGACCAGGCAGAAATGTCTAATCCCTGAAGTGAAGAAGAAGCAAAAGAAGAATAGAGCTTGTAGAGGGTGAATAGTGAGAGTCGTGTGAATATAGTGCACCAGAGTATTTTTAACATGAACTACTGAAGTAATCCCTTATATATTTATACGTTAAAAGTTTCAAAAGTGTGTTGAGAAGAATAAGAATACAATTTTCGATTCTGTGTTTATAAACCAATGCACATACCGTGTACCGAAGGTCACATCCGGTTTAAGTTGGCGCCGTTTTTGCTTTCCATTCTTGAATTTCCCGTTTTTTGCTTTCCATTCTTGAATTTCCAGCTCTACGCTTGTTTTCCCCCGCATAGCTTCATTATTGATTCCCATTGTTGGCGAGTCGTGTTTATTCCTTTCATTGCTCACACCGGAAACGTTTTTCCCGCAGAAAACGTGCACCAATGTGATTGAGAAAGTTTAATTCCAGGGCAAACGGCGCACGCATAACAATGTGGTAGGCGCAAAATGAAGGCCTGTTTAAACGTTACAGGCAAGCAACTCCGTACACAGATATGTCTGACTGCAAGAAAAAAAACTCTGTCCATTGACGAACAAGAGATACTAATTGGGTACTAAAGAAACACAGACAAAAAGCAGCTGTGATTTAGTATGAAACGTTACTGATTCAATGCGTACATCCAAATGTTGAAGCTACTGGTGCTTTAGACAAGGGGTATACAATATCTTCCACGTAGAGTAGAGTAGAGTGGTTTATTTATTGGTCTTAAACATTTTACACGTTCAAACTCATTCATCACAAGTCTATATTCAAGTTTCAGATTATATTCATCACACCGAACTTTAAAGTTAATTATATTTACAAAAAATGAAAAGTGAGGCAGTATTTTAATACCTGAATAACTTCATTTGTATTTTATATAAAAGTAAATTCAATAACAGACCACCTTGAAACAATATGTATGTAATAATTATTTGAATTGTATGCAACAGTCATTGCAAATGCTTATTTTTATTGTAAATATGTTTTATTAATGTTAAGTGAATACATTATATACTTTAATAATGCAAGAGCTGTGAGAATAATAAGTTTTGAGTTGTTAACAATAAGGTAATAATGAGGTAACCTTGTAGAAATAATGAGTTACAATGTTTGAAAAGTTACCAGTCATGATTATATCAAAGATAAGGTAAATTCAGATACAGTTTAAATTTATCCGATCAATAGCAAGGAAAAAGTTTAAGTAAGATGCAGATATTCTATTGGACTAGAATTAGCCAATCAGAGACTTGAAATACCAAAGCTTACAGGTTTAACCGTTGAAAGTTACTCAGTTGCTGGCAAGCCGTGGTAGTCAGCAGATGTAAGATGTGTTCTCTACGAGTGAATCGTAAAATATGTATACGCGCTAAGTGAAAGTATTGAAGATTCTCACAGTTCTTAAAAGGTGTAGTGCTTTATAAAAATGTGCAAGAATTAATAAAAGAAGTGAGTTTAAAAAGTTAAATTCTGTGATGTCTACATTATTGTTGCACCGCTCCCTGAATAAGAGAAACTGACGCAGCAGAGGCAAATCAAGCATAAATAATCTATAGCAGCAGTTTTAATAACAAAGTTAAATATTATAGTGTAAACCTTGTAGTGTAATAACGAAAACACATCCTTAAATCAGCTTCTCATACGTAGCAACATATAGCGTAATAACAGTAACTATTACGTAATCAACAAATTCGAACAGACGCCCAAAGCATGTTCCAGGAACTCCTTAAATGAAACTGAATAAAAATTACGTAAAATACAATCACGTAAGCATTCCATCTTCTCCAAGTTTAAAAAAATATTACGTGAACCAAACACTACCAAAAGTTGGCTTCTATACGCGGTGCAGATATAAAATAATTTACGCAATTTTATTACGTTAACAAATCCACTTCTTCAAGTTGGCTTCCCAAAGCGTGAAGCAAACTATGATCTTCAAGTTAAATATTTACGTAAAAAAATATTACGTAAGACAATAACTTCAAGTTGGCTCCCATACGTGGAGCAGATATAAAATAGTTTACGCACTTTATTGCGTAAGCAAATCAACTTCTTCAAAAGGAGAGAAAAAAATAGATAAATTAACAACAAAAATCACACAAAACAAAAGAAGAAGAGAAAAAAACGCTTCACAAGTACACGCTATTGTTTACAAAACAAACAAATACCCGCCCCTAAGCCACTTACCCTCCCCTTCCCACCCTTGACCCTCTTCTTACACTGCGATCTGAGCTGCATAACCTTTGTAAAAACGTACCAATTGCTTCTCCCACCCCCTTCCAACCAGCTAGGCCAACAAGTTTGAAACCCTCTCCTTGAGTTAACAAAGGAACCTGGGAGATAATTTCTCCTCAACTGCTCTGTCTCAGTACAGTGCGTCAGAATATGAATCCAAGTTTCTTCCTCTCTACATCAGGGACAGATTCTTACGCCTTCTTCGTTAATGAATTTGATCGCTCGCCATTATCCCAGTCTGAGCAAACAACCCTTATGTGCTGGCTCTATTTCTGGACAGAATATGTTATTCTATATCCCATTCTATTGTTGGTTTCGGCTGTAAGCTTAATAATACTTTCTCGTTACATTGTAACAGAGTCTACTGTCGATCTATATCTTTCAGTCGCTTCTGTATTTTTCCACACATGTTTACAGGTCTTTGAAACCAAATAATACTTATCCCCGTTCTCTCCAGCTCTCTTGATTTTCGCTGCCCGCAACATTCTAAGCTGTTCCTTACAGCATACTGTATTTTTTAAGAAAATTCTACCATCCCAGACTACCCTTTACATGGAACCTTTTCTAATTTTTTATTCTCAAAATGTCTAAATGGTTTTGATTAAAATATATTTAAGATATTTACATGCTAAATAAAAAGTATATGTTCAATTTTCTGGGAACATCATGTAAATCCCTTTTTATTTGGATAAATTTTGCATGATTTCGTATAGCTGATAAACCAAAAGGAAGAGACAAAATCTTACCCACAAAAAGTATAGATTTCTTTAAAACAGACAAGTATTCCAAATAAGCATTTTAATTTGGGATCAGTCATTTTTGAGGTAGTTATTGGTTTCATTTTTTCAATAATTTTATCATTTTTTAAATTCTGTCACCATTAAGTTGCTTCTCGCAATGTTATAGAAATAGTATGGACCTTCAAGGTCAGGAAATAGCGATCTGCATTTACGCATCTACAAAAAATGCTTAAGCAATCTATTTCTGTTTATTGTATTAGCATAAGATGGAGAGACAAATAAGAATAATTTGTAGAAGTTATATACAAATAAACGATGAGTAGAGAAAGTCATGTAAATGTAACACACAAGAGGTTTTACTCACTTTCTATTAAAATAGTATTTATAAAACTTCAAGTCTCTACACGTTGTGCTGCGTCTGAAACCCATGAAGTTTCGAAAGTTCTGTTAGGTAAACTGCCGCAAACGCATAATGTTTTTAAAGAACAGTTGATGCATTTTAAATTTGATTAAAACGCGGGTATTTTTTGAAATCATGATTCGCCAGCTTTCAAACATGACCGTTAGATGACGCTTATTTCAATATGAAGCATTTTGAAAACGGCTAGCACGACCAAAACATTTATTCGACAGCAATTGTTTAGTTTAACGATCTCTACATTTTCCTGTAGTCAGTTTTTGTCTATCTTTTACCTTCAGACTGCTATACGGGGTCCAGCTGGTCCCCAGTGTTAAACTTATTAGTTTTTATGAGTGAAACATCTAAGTTAGAATTTTGAAATTTTTGTTATCTGTTACATATTTAATCAGCTTTATTACCATAAAATAGTTCCGTAAAATATTCAATAAATACAACTGTAAAAAATAAAATACACCTTGGGGTCCACTTGAACCCCTCATAGCAGTTCATGTCTCATAAAATTTTCTACATATTGAGAGTTTTATGTTGGCTGTCTTGTATTTTTCAGTTGTTCTAGCACGCATTGTTGGTTTGAAATTGTGTGGAAACAGTTCAGTATTTCCTAATGTTCATTGTAAGGTGTAGTCATGTCGAAACGGGAAGCTGCAACTTTGAAAAGTCCGATGTCAGTTATGTCCAAGAAAAAATTATTGAAAAACTAGAACAAAATGTAAGAGTTGCAAGAAATTTATTTGCCACCCCACTGTAAGAAAATGCAGAGAGTGGTGTCTCTTGGATGTTACAGTTAGAGTACATGCATTGTAAAACTTCATGTAATAAACTTATAAAAATGTTAAAATGCAGTTGTGAATCCCAGTGAAAAATAAAACATAAAATAAAGTAAAAAATAAAAACTAAAATAAGTTATTCTATCTGATGCAATAGTGTTGGAAAAAAAAATAATGTTGTAGTATGTAATTCGGTTGATTGACAATGCTAATTTTGAGGTACATTGTTGGTAAAAAAACGTTGGGACATCAGAATTGTTGTTTTAAAATTTAATCAAATACAGTGGATTTTACCGGCTATACGCAGAAAATTCAAACATGTGCTATTTTAATCAAAGTCGTTAGAGGCATTTTTTAGAAAATCAGAACTAATGATAGTTTTCCATATAAAGGGTAGTTTGGAGTGGGTGTACTTTGTTGAAAATCTGAGTCGCATTCAGAAAGACGCGGAACTTAAATATACCAAGTATATAACCGACTTATAATTTTTTATACATGCTGTTCACACACACACACACACACGCGCGCGCGCACGCACGAACACACCCCCTCTGTCTCTCTCTCTCTCTCTCTCAATCTTGAGGCTGTACTTTTATTTTACTTTGCACATATTGAATCTTCTTTGGCACATGGTGATTGTTTCTGATGTCAGAATCTACATTTCAGGAGGTATTTATTGCCCCAAAACGTATTATACCATAGCAGAGAATTGTGTAAGGAATATTTAACAGTTTTAATATATTGACTGTCTGTGGACTATATATTTTTAATTTATTGTAGTTGATATTTACTAACGGATATTATTTTCTTTGAAATGTTTATTTTTATAGTATGATACCCTTATGAGGCATAATTTTAGCATTCCAATCTCTTATGGTCTGTGGGTTAAAATTGATAAACTCCTGGCCTGATAATATCAAATATGTTACCACTTTTATATATTTTAATAAAATTCGTAATCAAAACGTGCCCTTGTGATTTGCATGCAATTAATTTCTTAAGTTCTAACTTTATATGACTAATCTTATGACTTATAAGCTCCACAAGAAAAAAAAATTCTGATGTTACACTCACATGACTTTCTCTACTCTTGTACAAACTATTTTTACAAACGCTTATTCTCCATCTACTTCATGTTAATCGAGATAAACATTTGCAGAGTCTATCTTATTGCTAATTTTCTTGTAGATGTAAGGGGTATTTACAAGGGCAATATAGAAATACAGTAGCCTTTAAGCACATACATATCTCTTAATAGCTGGTTGCTAGGTAGAGCACCATTACCTTTGCCACAGATTAATACTCTTTGCATATCAAAGACAAAAAAAAATGAATAACGAATTTCCATTTGAGAAAATAAGTATTGAAAAATTTAAGGGAATAACAAGCAATAACTCGAAAATAGTTCACTCAACAAAACAAATGTATATGACATAAATTGTGTATTTTAACGCGATCTACATTTTTTGTGTAGTAAAATTTTGTCTATCTCTTATGGTTTACCAGTTTACTAAAAGTCGTTCACAATGAAGAATGCTTTTGGAGACATTCCCAGAAAATTCAAGATATACATTTTATGTGTCATGAAAATATCGTAAACATATGAGATTTTAATCAAAATCCTTAAGAGCCGTTTTTGAGAAAATTAAAATTTTCGAGAAATGTTCCATGTAAAGGGTAATCTGAGGTGAGGGATTTTCTTGAAAACCTTCGTGTCGCATCGTGTGGAAGATACTGAACCAATACCAAGTTTGGTGTTTATCCGACTGTTCGTTTCTGAGTTATGCTGTTCACAGACAGACACACACACACACGGACATGTTTCCAAAAATGCCTTTTTTGTATTCAGGGGGTCTCAAAACATGTATTTCTGGTGAAATCTCGGTATCGAATTTTTGGGTGGAATACAATACTTCCCCTACTTACTATACGTAGTAGAGAAAGTAAAAATATCTGATGTGTTACATCAACACGACTTTCTCTACTCTAATCGCTTATTACTGTGTATGAATTATTCTTACTAAAGTTTATTTTCCTATCTACTTCATTTTAATCGAGATAAAACCTTCCGGATATAGCTGCATTACACATTTCGTTATAAATACAAAGAAAATAGCGATAGTCAGATGTTTTAGAACTGGACGCCTTAAAATTCCATACTGTTTTCTTAACATCGCGAGAAATAACATTAACAACGGATATCTCGAAAATGGCTCACTCTAAAAAAATTATTTGAAATAAATCGTGTGTTTTAAAAGGTTTACATTTTTGTGTGGTACGTTTTCGTCTGTCGCTTAACGTTTAACAATTATACAAGATTATATAATATTCCTTCAATGAAGAGGACTTCGCAGGCTATTCGCTGAAATTCAAGATATGCATTTTATTTGTCATGTAAATATCTTTAATATTTGATATTATAATCAAAATCGTTAGCCACTCTTTAGAAAACCAAGAATTTCGAAAAATGTTCCATGAAAATCTTCGTGTCGCATCTTTCGAAGGACTGAACCTAATTTCAAGTTGGTGTTTATCCGACTTTTAGTTTTTGAGTAATGTTGTTCAGACACACAGACATACACACACATGGACCTTTCTCTAAATATGCTTTTTTTATTCAGTTGTCTTCAAAACATGTATTTCCGGTGAAATCTCAGTATCTAATTTTTGGGAGGAATGCAATACCTTCTCTACCTTCTATGTGCGTGGTAGTGAAAGTAATAAAAATGTCTTTGAATGCGCATCCGTTCGTAAGTTGTTTCCTGTGTACAGACGGGCGAGGTCATAAGACAATTTGAGGCAGTATATTTAACACTTAAATGATTTCAGTCAATTTATATAATATGTAAATTAAATAACAGACCACCTTGAAGCAATGTGTATGTAATAATTTGTAAAATGTATGTAACAGTCAATGCATATGCTTATATTATTGTAAACATGTGTAATGTTATGTGAATATATTATACAATTTAATTATGTAGGAGCTGTGAGAATAATAAGTTAAACGTTGCTAACAATGAGGTAACCTTGAGGCAATAATGAGTAAGGAAGTTTAAATACTACTAGTCATTATTAGAGCAGCAATAATGTAAATTTTGAGACAGTTTAAAAATAGCCAATCAACAACCAGAAAAAGCTTTAGTTAAATGCAGGTATTCTATTGGAGTAGGATTAGCCAATCAGAAACTAAAAAGGAGAAAATTTTACAAATCTAGAAGTCAGTTCCCTGCAGAAAGCGTTACTAAGCAGACGCAAAAAGTGTCCTAAAAATATAGTATGTATTCGTGTGAGACGAAAAGTAAGTTTACGTGTTAAAAAGTGTAATTAATTAATAAAAAGAATCTCACAGCTCTCTGTATCAGTGAAGTGTTATTTTAATCGTATCAGTATTAATAGAAGGAGTGAAGTAAAAATTATAATCTGTGTAAGCCTACGCCCTGCCAAGATATTCATGTCTAAAATAATACTGACGCAGCCGAGGCAAACAAATATTAAATATTTAAAGAAACAGTTTAATTACAAAGTTAATATTTTTTTAAACCTGGGGCAATGGCTACCGGAAACTGTTTACTATACGTGCGGTTGCAACTACTACAAGTTCGGCTCCCCAACAGTCGAAATACGATACAACTCCTTCAATACAAACTACTTCAAATTGACGCCCAAAGCGTGTTGCAAATAACAATACAACAAAACAGCTTCAAATTGGCATCCATACGTGAAACAATAACCTTCTTTAAATTGGTGCCCAAAATGTACTGCTAACAAACCACCTATTTCAGTTTACTACGTATGTATAATGTCAAACTAATGTCAAGAAAGAAGTAAATGTTGTAACTGAATGGTGTATATTATATTTAGTCATAAAATGCTAAGTGCTGCAATAAATTCACTTAATTGACGGTTGAACTGACGTGAGACTCGACCGTTTCAATATTCAATTGACAGTGGAGGTCTTGCTTAATTTAAAACACTGGTAGAAACGTTGGTAATCCTGCAGCATGTCGAAAGCAGCCCGACTTGTTCTAGAATGGACGTCTAATCCTGAGATTATACATTTGATCCACATAATTCCATCTCAGTATGCACGGGACGTGGCATCGGTGTCAACAGAATGTGTGACTACATTGAGAACAGCCATCAAATCCTGCCAATCGTCCTCGAGGTTTGCGCTTTCTCGACACGTTGAGTCGTAGAGATGTCGTAAATGTGCCTGTAAAGGCAACGCGACAAACGACGAGATGCAATTGTTGTATGTGTGTGATAGGATTTAAGTGAACTAGCTATCGTGATAAAATCCTGTCGCATTCAAGCTATCCTGCTGGTGACGTTTCCACAGATAATGAGAAATGTAGATTGCGTTTAAATTGCATTTTAAACGAACCGTTGCATTCCCTACACTTCCCTACACTCTCTGGATGAATGGCATTACCTTCCTCGGCGGTGCTTTCTTCAAGATGTGAGCAGTAAATAGCAGTATATTATATGTTATATTCATATAACTTTCTCTACCCTCTATCATTATTAGTGAGTATACAAACTGTTCTTAGGATAGAATTAATTGTTCTTCCACACAAGCCGAGTGTTGAACAGCGTTCGAAAGGTAGAAACAGGCAACTGAAAGCCCGGGACTTAAAGTACTTACAGCATTGTAAGTCGCCATTGGGGTATGTCATCTCAAAACAGTTTGAGATATCCTTGTGGTTTACCGGGAAAAATGCGAATCAGCTGGAGAATTTAGTGTCGTACCGACATGTTGCCATAGTGGTTTAGTGGTTAGAGCAACGGAAGGAGACCGGGAGTCCGTGGTTCAAATCCCGGCTATGGCATTGAATTTTTCAGTCATTTGATTCAGCGACAGCTAAATGTTTAAGAACTGGACGTTATATGCTGGCTTTAAAATTCCATACTGTTTCCATGACATCGCGAGAAACAAGCGAAAATCGAAGGAATTTAAAAATAATGACAAAATATTGAACAAATCGAACAATTAACAAGGATATCTCGGAAACGTCTGATGCCACGAAATAGTTATGTTTTGTAAAGAAATCTACATTATTTGTGTAGTACGTCCTTGTCTATTGCTTAACGTTTACAAGCTATACAAAGGTCCCTCCGAATGAAGAGGACTTTGCAGTCTATTCCCAGAAAATTCAACATGCATATTTAATTTTTCATGTAAATATCTTTGATATATGGTATTTTAATCAAAACCGTTAAGACACTTTTTAGAATCTCAAAATTTCGAAAACTGTTCCATGTAAAGAATAGTTTGGGGTCTGTGATTTTCTTGAAAATCTTTGTGTCGCATCTTTGGAAGATGTTGAACCTAAATACCAAGTTAGGTGTTTATCCGACTTTTGGTTTTTGAGTTCTGCTGTTCACACACACAGACGCTTTTTTTCTAACAATATATATACTTTTTTTTGATTCAAGGTGACTTAAAATATATACTCCCGGTTAAATCTCGGTATCGAAGTTTTGGGTGCAATATCTTCTAAAATTAAATTGAGTTTTTTATTTATGGACGCTCTTTAACTGCTGTGGTCCTTAGCGTCCCATTCTATATTGGGCGTGAAAGACCGGTAGTTTTGCTCATAGGCCCCTTTATCAGGCTTGAGGTTCTTTTATGTGCCGTAAGTCTACGACACGAGACCACCGGCTTTACTTCCCTTCCGAAGGAAGCTATGCTAAGGATTTTTACCCCGAAAAAATACATCGCCCTCCGCCGGGTTTGAACCCGCTACCTCGGGAACCAGAGGCTAGCAGAATGAGCAATACCTTCTCTACCTGCTATGTACGTATAGAGAAAGTAAAAAAGAATATAGTAAGCTAATGCGACAGTCAACTCTTTTGAAAGCTATGTGGTGGCTTTTAAACTCAGTTCTCTTTGCATGAACACGAAAAATAAAATAACAATTTGCAGTTGGGAAACGCATAAAGTATTTAAAAATTCAAAACAACAATAAAGATTATCTCGAAAATGGTGATGCCAAAAAAGGTTATTTAAATAAATTGTGTGCTTTAAACAGAAATAAATAGTTTGTATATTTCTTTCTCTTAACGTTTACCAGTTATAAAAAATTATACACTTTAAAAGGAACCCTTCTTTGTAAAGCAAGAAAGGAGACACTACTAAAACTCTACAAAGTATTGGCAGCACCAATGCTGCTTTACGGATCCGAATATTGGACCTTAACAAGGAAACTAAAAGAAACAATTCAGTGTTGAAATGTTTACGTTCATTTGCAGGAAAAAACTCATAAACAAAATTCCTAATGGAGTCATTCGGTTAGAACTTAACATTTTTAACCTGAATGGAAGAATGTTAAAGAAAGAAGAAGAATAATTAAATCAGTTTAGAGAATGCATGGAACTAGGTTGTCATATCGTATCCCATTACATTCAAGAAGAGGAAAAAGCAGTAGAGGACACCAGAAAAGCTATGGAGCAACCAGTTTGATAATTAATTGGAGCCAGAATGGGCCAATTGGACCCTAACCATGAAGCTGATGATGTTGAAGACTTAATAGGATAATCACAGAAACTTAAAGATATATACAATAGAGAATCGATTATCTGAAACAATTGGGAACAGGGTGTTCGGATAACCGATCATTTATAAAACAAATTGTACCAGTTGTCATAGGAGCAATAGGAAACAACGAAATATAGTACGTACAATTTTATTTGTTTTCTATCACACGTGTTACAAATAAAACAGAGAACTGAATAGTCTCTGACTAGTTTGATAAGTTCATTTGGACTATTAAACTAGGCCTTGTAATAGATATGTTTGTTGTATTGTTATTTTGTAGGAGTTGTTTGCCAATTTGAAGTTGTTAGTATTGTCTTTTACGCTGTTGTATTGTTATGTGCCCCAAATTTTGGGAGCCAATTCGAAGAAGGTTTGTTGCTGCTACGTATGTAAAGTCAGTTTGAAAATGTATTATATTTCGACTGTTCGGGAGCCGAACTTGAGGTAGCTGCAACCGCACATATGGTACCCAGTATCCTTCGCCCCAAATGTACTTTTCGGTGGCCTTTGCCGCAAATATACTTATATTAACTTTATAATTCGACTGTTTCTTTAAATATTATATATTTATGTTTGCCTCGGCTGCGTTAGTATTTATTTTTTTAGAGACATGAATATCTTAACAAGACGTGGTGCGGCTGCAGAATGTAGGCTTACACAGATTATAATTTGTACTTCACTCCATTTATTAATTCTTTAAACAATTAAAATAACACGTCATGATATAGAGAGCTGTGAGATTCTTTTATTAAATACTTGCAATTTTTAACACGTAAACTATTTTCGTTTCACACTGAATACGTATTAAATTTCTCGAGGACGCATCTGATTAGTAACACTGTCTGCTAGCAACCAACGCGTCCAGTTATGAGCGCTGTCTACCAGCAACTGACTTGATTTCTGCTGTTTAAATTTGTAAATTTCTGTATTTCAAGTCTCTGATTGGCTAATCCTAGTCCAATAGAATGCCTTCATTTAACTTAAGCTTTTTTCTGGTTGTTGATTGGCTATTTTATAAACTGTCACAAATATTGCATTATTGTTGCTCCAAGAATTATAAGTAGTATTGTTAAACTTTCAAATTCATTATTGCTTCAAGGTTACCTCATTGTTAGCAACTTTAAACCTATTATTCTCACAGCTCCTACATTATTAAATTATGTAATACATTCATATAACATTATTGCACATGTATACAATAATATAAACATATACAGTGACTGTAATATACACTTTTTATATTGTTACATATACATACTGCTTTAAGGCGGGCTGTTATTATATTTTTTTATTATATAATTTGACTAAAATCATTTAAGTGTTAAAAATACTGCCTCAGAAAAGTCCCTTCTTTTGGTGGGGGCTTCAGAGCTGGGACTTTTGGAGGGACTGCTAAATCTTGCGATAGTGTTAGACAACAATTTGATAGCATCAAATTCTTCTTGTTGTTCTAACCACTTCATAGCCGTCTCAAAGCAATGAAACGATTTTCAGCACGCTCTTCCTCGTCGTCGCAAGGGTCGTCGATGACATGTCAATTATTTCATCGTCCGTTACTGCTTGATACTCAGGATCATCAACGTCACATTCGAGCCAGTCTTAGATGCTTTACTGTCGCATTCTTCAAATTCTGCAGATTCTTTAATCAGCCCAGCCAATTCTGACACAAATTGGCTGTTTGGGGCTCTTCAGCTGCAGTGATAAACTCATCTTATAGAAGAACTTTATTTCAAACGTTTACTAATGTAGTGTCCTTGACAGTAACCCAAGATTCAGCTGCCTTCTACACAGCATTTATCCAAGTCTGTTTCTTAGTATAGTTGCTGAATTGTTTTTCCCCGATCAGAATTACATGGCGCGCGCGCGCAAATTTGACTGGAGCACTTTCAGTTAAATGATGTTTCGGTTGATCGATATTCAAATAATCGATGCTGTACTGTATTTAGTTTACTATGCAAATATCTTACGCTTTATATTGCAGAAGATGGTTTGTTACGTTATTTTTTTTACCACGCTTTGGGCATCAATTTGAAGTAGGTTGTATTGAAGGAGTTGTATTATATTTCAACTGTTGGGGAGCAGAACTTGAAGTAGTTTGCAGCCGCACGTATGGTAAAAAGTTTCCGGTAGCCTTCGCCCCAAATGTACTTTCAGGCGGCCTTTGCCCCAAGATTAAAAAAAAATATTAACTTTGTAGTTTGACTGTTTCTTCAAATATTATATATTTATGTTTGCCTCGGCTGCGTCAGTATTATTGTTAGAGGCACGTTTCTCTTAGCAGGGTTGTTGTGATGCGACAAGAATGTAGGCTTACACAGATTATAATTTTACTTCACTCCTTTTATTAATGCTTGATACGATTTAAATAACACTTCACTGATATAGAGAGCTGTGAGATTCTTTTTATTAATTAATTGCACTTTTTAACACGTAAACTTAGTTTTCGTCTCGCACGAATATGTATTAAATCTCTCGAGGACGCACAAGCAACGCATCCAGTTATGAGTCTGCAGGCAACTGAATTGATTTCAACCGTCCAAACTTGCAAATTTCTGTATTTCAAGTCTCTGACCAGCCATTCCCAATCCAACAGAACACCTTCATTTAAAGAAAGCCTGCACTGGTTGTTGATTGGCCACTTTATAAACCGTCACAAAAATTACATTATTGTTGCTCCAATAATGACTAGTAGCACTACTAAAGTATTAAAACCACCGCCTCAAGGCCACCCCATTGCCACCTCATTGCTAGCAACGTCTAACTTATCATTCTCACAGCTCCCACATTATCAAACCACGGAACGCACTCACACAACATCACTGAACATGTCCACAACAATACAAACAATCACAATGACTGCAATGTAAACTCCCCACACATTGCTACATACACACACTGCCCCAAGCCGGGCCGCCATTGAATTTATACATTATATAACTTGACCGAAATCATCCAAGTGTTAAAAATACTGCCTCAATATATATTTAGATATTGTGATGCACTGGCTATGGTCCAAGCTTTGGGAGGTCGACGCTGGGCAGTTGAAGAGATAA
The DNA here is from genome assembly GCA_030765065.1 of Deroplatys truncata. Classification (NCBI taxonomy): domain Eukaryota; kingdom Metazoa; phylum Arthropoda; class Insecta; order Mantodea; family Mantidae; genus Deroplatys; species Deroplatys truncata. The sequence goes on along the minus strand of CM060988.1, from coordinate 154,946,869 downwards.
ATAGGAATAAATAGTTTTCGCCCAGCGTAAATATCAGAAGCGCTATCGTCAGATAACCAGAATATTCTGGAAGTTTCCCTTCTTCCAGAACACTCTAGAATGTTCTATGGTGAATCAGTGAGTGAGTTAGTACGTTTCTGGTGCGACATCACTGCTGCTGTACAAGCTAATTTGTGATTACTGTGGTGACGTGCAATGAGTGCTGCTACGGCAAGGGACTAGAGACATCTTGGGCTCGAGTTCCCAGCGAGTGAACAATCCAAAGAAGAGACTACATAATAAGTATTTCATTGTGCCGCTACGTGGCGAAAACAATGGAGTGACAGTGATAACTAAGTGAGAGTAAAGCTTGAACTAGATCACATTAGTAAATGGAATATGTATCTGAGAGGACTAGGCACCGATCCAGTAAATGCTAATGTTGTGCCTATGCCCCTAGAGGGGGTGCCCCCGGGAGGGAAAGATGTGGAGAGAGGAGATACTGAAAAGCTGGGATCAGGAGTGACGGACAGCAATGACACGGTCCCCAGTTTCCAAATAGAGACGCCCCGGCAGTCGAACAGGTAGACAGAGTACTCCGCTCCACACAGAGGGTCCGACGCCCCCCAAGATGTGGTCCGTATAGGCCGGCAACCAGCCGAAGGCCGAGGGATGGAGAAAGTTCACAGAGAGCAAACCTTTTCCCTGGCACGCCGCACCGGAATACCATTACTGACACTTCCAACATACCCAACGGAATGAAGGATGAATGAAATGATTAATGGAACGATTTAGAGGGATAGGAAATTAGGAGGATTAGAGAAGCTACTACAGCATTCGCCTGATGATCCGGGAAAACCCCCGAAAAAATCCATGGGTCAGAGTGGGCGTCTCCAGAAATCGAAACCGAGGCTTCCCGAATGCGATATTCGCTTGGTTCACATTAGTGAAATGACAATTAAAACCGGAAAGGTCCCATTCCATTTCGTTCTGAAGAGATAAACCATAAATATTACTACACAGAAATGTAGTTCTCATTAAAACCCAAAATTTACATCAATATTTGTGGCATTAACCATTTCCGAAATATTCCTTGTTATTGGTTTGAATTTTCAAGAGATAAATCGCTATTTGTTTTTCTCGTGGTCATGCAAAGCGCGTGGAATTTCAAAGCCATCTCATAACAACACGCCTTTTAAAAATCTTGACTATTGACTCAGCCTACTGTATTCTACGTTATTTTAATCAAAATTGTTATAACCATTTTTGAGAAAATAAAACATTACGAAAAAAGTTCCATGTAAAGGAACGTGTGGAAAGGAGGGATTGATTTTCATGAAAATTTTCGCGTCGCATCCTTGGAGGACACTGAACTTGAAATACCCGGTTTGGTATTTAAACGGGTTTTCACTTTTGAGTTATACTGTTCACAGTTACACGAGCCGTTTTGTAAAAATTATTTTTTATTCAGGGGACCTCAAAACGATTATTTAAACTCAAATTGTTATTGATGGTAGGATGCAATACTTCCTCTACTTTCTATAGCTAAATAGCAGAGAAAGTAAAAACAAGTTTTTGTGTAAATAGTGGAATAGTTATGAAAATAAATGAGTCGTGTGAATAGTTTTTCTTCAACAGAAAATAGTATTCTTCTTCTGTACCATCTTCAGCAGAAGTGATTGAAAAGGTTACACACACACACACACACACACACACACACACATACACACACACTGACTCGTGTGGTTTTCGTTGTTTTCCCGGGTCGGCAGGCGAATGCTGGGTTAGTTTCTTCTGTTACTATTTCCTTACCATCATTTATTTCACATTCATTTCCCCTTCCCTTCTCATCTTTCAGGTGAGCTTCTAGGTCTCGTGGTGTATGGCAGTGCCGCAGAAATGTTTGCAGATGCATGCTCAAAGGAAAGCGTACTCCCCGTGGACACCAGAGGGCTGCATGGTCGTCGGGTCGTTCATCGCCCTCTCTAGACAGCTCCAACAGTAAGACGGGACTTCCGCCCGTCTCTGTGACCTGTAGCCTCCTGTGGTTCCCCCACTTCACCCATTCATCCTGGGGGTGGTAGCCGCAATAGATCTACTGCAGGTCTAACTGCACGAGGTGTCCCCCTCCATCCCCTCCTAGTGGGATGGCGCAGGCGGTAACGTCTGTGGCCCACATTCGGGAAGACCCCAGTTCGATAACCGGTGACTGCTCACTCTAACGCATGGATTTTTTCGGTGTTTTACGAGGTCATCAGGCGAATGCTGTAGTTGTTTCTTTCATCTCACGAATTTCCTGTCCCTCCATTTCGTGTAATTAATCATTTCTTTAATTCTTCACCATGTTTGGTCTATTTCAGGGTTGGAAGTATCGGTGATGGTATTTCAGTGCAGCGCTGCAGGGGAAAAGGATGCTCTCTGTGAACTTGCTGCGTCCATCATTCAACTGCCTGTCTGTGGGCAGGTCCCCGGTCTGCGTCAGATTGCCGGGGGGTCTCAATCTGGAAACTATAAGGACGGTGCCATTGTCCTGCCGTCACTCCTCTTTCCGCCCGCCCGGTGCCTTCCGTCAACTCATCCTTCCATCACGGTGGCGCCCCCTCTTGCGGCTTCGGTACAATGTCCTCATTCCTGGATCGATGCCAAATTCCCTCCACTTTAAATCCAATGAACCTATATCATTTTATGAGGGGAGTCATTATACTTTTGATAAAAACTGTGAATGAAGAGTCCAACACTAATTACCAATCACTGGACGCCTACTTAGGACTATAACTTTATATATGAAGCACTAAGGACACTCGTTCACTCCGTTTGGTCTCGCTCAGGGTTTAAAGTATCGGCGATGGTGTTTCGGTGCAGCGTTGCAGGAAAAGATGTTCTCCATGAACTTGCTCCGTCCATCAGTCTTCGGGTGGTTGACGGGGTATAAGGACCAGTGGGCCGGGGTCCCCGGTCTGCCTCCGACTATCGGGGGTCTCAATCTGGAAACTGTAGGGACGCTGTCATTGCTGCACCGTCATTCTTTGTTTCGGTCGCCCGGTACCTCCCTTCAACTAATTGCTCCCTCCCAGGGGCGCCTCCTCTTGGGCTTCGGTACATGTTCTCATTCCTGGACCGATGCTAAATCCCCTCCGCTTTAAATCCAATGCAACCTATACTATTTTATGAGAGGTATCTTTATACTTTTGATAAAAACTGTGAATGAAGAGCATGTTTACATGCATCGGGTCTTTTCACCTTTATATTTCAATTACAATGTAAATTCCAGTTACCAACACTAATTACCAATCACTGTGAAGTAGATAGTACCACGCTTTGGGCGTCAATTTGAAGTAGGTTGTATTGAAGGAGTTGTATTCTATTTCAACTGTTGGGAGCCGAACTTGAAGTTCGTTGCAACCACACGTATAGTACCCGCTTTACGGTAGCCTTCACTCCAAATGTACTTTCCGGTGGCCTTTGTCCCAAAACATTGTTTAAAAATATTAACTTTGTAATTTGACATTTACTTTAAATATTATATATTTATGTTTGCCTCGGCTGCGTCAGTATTTATATTTTTTAGAGACATGAATGTCTTAGCAGGGGGTAGTGCGGCTAAGAATGTAGGCTTACACAGATTATAATTTTACTTCACTCCTTTTATTAATGCTTGACACTATTTAAATAACACTTCACTGATATAGAGAGAGAGAGCTGTGAGATTTTTTTATTAATTACTTGCACTTTTTAACACGTAAACTATTTTTGTCCCACACGAATACGTATTAAATTTCACGAGGACACATCTCGCGTCCGGTTAGGAACACTGTCTACAACCAACGCGTCCAGTTATGAGCGCTGTCTACAAGCAACTGACTTGATTTCTACCGCCTAAATTAGTAAATTTCTGTATTTCGAGTCTCTGTTTGGCTATTCCTAATCCAAAAGAATACTTTTATTTAACTTAAGCTTTATTCTGGTTGTTGATTTGCTATTTTTATAAACTGTCACAAAAAGTACATTATTGTTGCCCCAAGAATCACAAGTAATATTGTTAAACTTTCAAATTCATTATTGTCTCAAGGCTACCTCATTGTTACCTCATTGTTAGCAACTTTTAACCTATTATTCTCACAGCTCCTACATTATTAAATTACGTAATACATTCACACATTATTACACATGGATACAATAATATAAACATATACAATGACTGTAATATACACTTTATATACATTGTTACATACACATATTGCTTTAAGACGGGCTGTTAAGAATACTGCCTCAACTGGGCGCCTACAAAGGATTATAATTTTGTATATGAAGCACTAAGGACACTCGCTGAATGTTACTCTGCATTCCTGTTGCCATTGCTGGTGTAGAAACGTCATTCAGTACAATGAATAGGGTAATAACAAAATTAAGAAATAGGATGGGTCAGGATACACTTAAAGCTTGCATGAAGTGTCAATAGAAGGGGACGAGAAACCTAGAGAATCATTTCTTGATGTCATCAACAGCCTAACATTAATAGACTGTATTCTTCTCACTTCTCAAGCATCTATCTATCTTGTACTCCTCTGGCAAGTGGAAAATTTTCCAGAATACTTTAAACAGTCAACACGATAACCCACATACGTTTCTGCGCTTAAGTCGAATACCAACATACATTAAACACGTCGTTATCCTCGATTCAAGAATGATAAACATGTTGTGCAGTACATATCAAGATTTATTGATGCTAAAAGAGAAAACAAGTAGAAACTAGTTGGTTTGTCAATGAATTTAAATTGCTCGGCCTAATAATAACATGTCTTTATACTCGCACTTAATTATGTATTTTCATTTTTTGATGGAACGATGCCATTATTTCTCGATACTCATCAGATACTGATTTTTGAACACTGATATTCGATACTTATAAAAAACTATAAAGACGATAGCTTGTTTATTGAATGTTCTTATTGGTAGCTTTCTGTGTATAAACGCATATAACCAATTTTGTATTGAAATTGTTTCTCTTTGACCGGAAATACATGTTTTGAGGCCTCCTGAATCCATAAGAAAAGCATTTTTGGTAACATGTCCCTGTGTGTGTCTGTCTGTGTGCCTGTGAACGGCATAACTCAGAAACGAACAGTCGGATAAACACCAAACTTGGTATTTAGGTTCAGCATCTTCCAGAGATGCGACACAAAGGTTTTCAAGAAAATCCCCCCACCCCAGATTACCCTTTACATAGAACATTTTTCGAAAATGTTTATTTTCTCAAAAACGGCAATAACGATTTTGATTAAAGTATCATATGTTTAAGACATTCTTATGGCAAATAAAATATATATCTTGAATTTTCTGAGAAGGTCTCCAAAAGTATTCATTGTGAACGACTTTTGTGTAACTGGTAAACCATAAGAAACAGACAAATTTTTACTGCACAAAAAATGTAGATCGTGTTAAAATACACAATTTATGTCATATACTTTTTTGTTGTTGAGTGAACCGTTTTCAAGATATTGCTTGTTATTCCTTTAAATTTTCTAATACTTCTTTTTCTCAAATGGGAATTCGTTATTCATTTCTTTTGTCCTGGTAATGCAAAGAGAATGGAATGCTCCACATAGCAACCAGCTCTTAAAACATTTGACTATCGCTTAAAGCCTACCATATTCCCCTTGTACCTAAAGTTAGCAGTAACATTGTTTCTGTAAATGTTTATCTCGATTAACATGAAGTAAATGGAGAATAAGCGTTTGTAAAAATAGTTTGTGCAAGAGTAGAGAAAGTCATGTAAGTGTAACACATCTGATATATATTTTGTTTTTCTGTCACGAGCTTTAACTTTTACACACTGCAAAAATATAATGATTGCAAGCATAGTTTAGAATTCAAAATTTGATTTTGCGCCTGTTTCTAGTTGTAAGTTGTATTTATAATAGTAACGGTATAATTGCGTGAAATGATCAACCCCTGCAGCACTGTAAACCTTGTTGTGCCAGTTGGCGGTTTGTGGGTTCAGTTTGCTCAACAGAAGGGTTGCTAACCAAAGTGTTCACCCCTTAGTGGCAAACACAGGCAACCCCTTATGTTTGTGTTGAATAACCTGATACTCAGACACAACTACAATAATTTATTTACGTATGAACAGTAGTCGTGATACTGACGTCAGCATGACTGAGTACAATCCGCCACCCCCTGCCCCTTTCAGTTAATTATTCCTTTTTTTACTTATCACTCGCTTCCTAACATGTCAGCTGATGATGTACGGCCTTGACTTTGTGACAAACGAATTAATAAACCTGTGAATAAGCATATGTTGATGTCTTAATGTTGCCGTCGAACTGGGGTCCACGGCTTTGTTAACCAATCATCGGGCTATTTATACAGCGAGGTATTCTTCTTCTGTGAACAGATGCCGCGCGAGGTTCTGAGAAAAATCAAAGCTGGGAGCCGTCTTGGGTCTCAGATTGAATGCTGTTCCGGAAACGAGATGCATTCATTCCATACAGGGCTGTACAAGGAGTTTTATAGGGGTGGTTTAATTCACCTGTTAGTCCGTTTTACCCAGGAAGATGGCTCCGTGTGAAGCAGTATTTTTAACGCTTGAATAATTTCAATTAAATTATATAAATATGTAATTTCAATAACAGCCCACCTTAAAGCAATATGTGTATGCAGCATTATATAAAAAGTATATATTACAGTTATTTTAAATGTTTATTGTATCCATGTGTAATAATGTTATGTGAATGTATTACGTAATTTAATATTGTAGGAGCTGTGAGAAATAGGTTTAAAATTGCTAACAATGAGGTAACAATGAGGTAATCTAGAGGCAATAATGAGTAAGGAAGTTTAAATGCTACTAGTCATTATTAGAGCAGCAATAATGTAAATTTTCAGACAGTTTAAAAATAGCCAATCAACAACCAAAAAAAGCTTTAGTTAAATGCAGGTATTCTATTGGAGTAGGATTAGCCAATCAGATTCATGAAATATAGAAATTTACAAGTTTAGACGGTTGAAATCAATTCAGTTGCTCCAAACAGTGCTCATAACCAGACGCTAGATGTGTCCTCGAGAAATTAATTACGTGAGACGAAAATAGTATACATGTTAAAAAGTGCAAGTATTAAATAAAAGAATCTCACAGCTCTCGATATCAGTGAAGTGCTATTTAATTTGTGTCAAGGATTAATAAAAAGGAGTGAATTAAAACTTAAAATCTACGTAAACCTACATTATTAGTCGTACCAAAACCCTACCTAGGAGAAACGCGTCTCTAACAAATACTGACGCAGCCGAGACAAACATAAATATTAAATATTTAAAGAAACAGTTTAATTACAAGGTCAATATTTTTTTAAACTTGGGCAAAGGCCACCTGAAAGTACATTTGGGGCGAAGGCTACCAGAAACTGTTTACTATACGTGCGGTTGCAACTACTACAAGTTCGGCTCCCCAACAGTTGAAATATAATACATCATCTTCAAACTGACTTTCAATACGTAGCAGAAAATATCTACTTCAAATTGACGCCCAAAGCGTGGTGGAAATAATGTAACAAAACAACTTCTTCACGTGGTAACGCGTGAGGCTCGCATTCGGGAGGTCCAGGTTCGATTTCGAGTGTGGTGGATTATAACGGTCTTCAGATTTATTAGGACTTTACCGTCAGTCTGTTTAAGTGAGTAACGTCATTATTAGTTCACCGAGCCGCTTGTTTCAAAAGGCAGATTCGGAATTGAACCTCGGACTACCTGTGTTTCCGACTTGTTAAACACGTTGATGTACAACGACAGTACAGAATGTTTTCACTAGGACATTTTGTACGTTCTTTGCACGTGAGATAGAAGTGATCACCGATCACAGAATTATGAACTGGAAGAATACTAGGGAGAGCCTATCGTTACGATATTAGCCGCTATGTGAATCATTTTCTCCGCTTTAGTCCAAAATTTCATCAAGTCCAAGACAAAACATGATAAAAAATCTAATGTGTTACACTCACATGACTTTCTCTACTCTTGTACAAACTATTTTTACAAACGCTTATTCTCCATATGCTTCATGTTAATCGAGATGTTAATCTTATTGCTAATTTTCTTGTAGATGCAAGGGGAATTGGTAAGCTTTAAGCGATAGTCAAATATTTTAAGAGCTGGTTGCTATGTGGCGTATTCCATTCCCTTTGCATGTCCAGGACATAAAAAATGAATCACGAATTCCCATTTGAGAAAAAGTATAAGTATTGAAAAATTTATGGGCATAACAAGCAATATCTCGAAAATCGTTCACTCAACAAATAAAATGTATATGACATAAATTGTGTATTTTAACGTGATCTACATTTTTTGTGTAGTAAAATTTTGTCTATCTCTTATGGTTTACCAGTTATGCAAAAGTCGTTCACAATGAAGAATGCTTTTGGAGACATTCCCAGAAAATTCGAGATATACATTTCATTTGTCATGAAAATATCTTAAACATATGATATTTTAATCAAAATCGTTAGAGCTACTTTTGAGAAAATTAACATTTTCAAAAATGTTCCATGTAAGGGGTAATCTGGGTTGGGGTGATTTTCTTGAAAACCTTCGTTTCGCATCTCTGGAAGATACTGAACCTAAATACCAAGTTTGATGTTTATCCGACTGTTCGTTTCTGAGTTTTGCTGTTCACAGACACACACACACACGGACATGCTTCCAAAAATGCTGTTGTTGGATTCAGGGGGTCTCAAAACATATATTTCCGGTGAAATCTCGGTATCGAATTTTTGGGTGGAATACAATACTTCCGCTACTTACTATACGTAGTAGAGAAAGTAAAAAAATCTGATGTGTTACACTCACATGACTTTCTGTACTCTTGTACAATCTATTTTTACAAACGCCTATTCTCCATATGCTTCATGTTAATCGAGATATCGAGATGTTAATCTTATTGGTAATTTTCTTGTAGATGCAAGGGAAACATGGTAGCTTTTAAGCGATAGTCAAATATTTTAACGCTGGTTGCTATGTGGCGAATTCCATTCTCTTTGCATGTCCAGGACATAAAAAAATGAATAACGAATTTGAGAAGAAGTATAAGTATTGGAAAATTTAAGGAAATAACAAGCAATATCTCGAAAACGGTTCACTCAACAAAAGAAATGTATATGACATAAGTTGTGTATTTTAATGCGATCTACATTGTTTGTGTAGTAAAATTTTGTCTATCTCTTATGGTTTACCAGTTATGCAAAAGTCGTTCACAATGAAGAATACTTTTGGAGACATTCCCAGAAAATTCGAGATATACGTTTCATTTCTCATGACATTATCTTAAACATATGACATTTTAATCAAAATCGTTAAAGCCATTTTTGAGAAAATTAAAATGTTCGAAAAATCTTCCATGTAAAGGGTAGTCTGGGGTGGGGGGAGTTTCTTGAAAACCTTCGTTTCGCATCTCTGGAAGATACTGAACCTAAATACCAAGTTTGGTGTTTATCCGACTGTTCGTTTTTGAGTTATGCTGTTCACAGACACACACACACAGACACACACACACACACAGACACACACACACAGACATGTTTCCAAAAATGCTTTTTTTGGATTCAGGAGGTCTCAAAACATGTATTTCCGGTGAAATCTCGGTATCGAATTTTTGGGTGGAATGCAATACTTCCCCTACTTACTATACGTAGTAGAGGAAGTAAAAAATAAATTTGGAATTAGAATTAACTTGGAAGATCATAAATGTACAAAGAATACGCATCAAATAATTATTCGGTCGATTGCCTGCTTACAGATACAAAACTGTGGTGTCATTGCCACAGAGTAGGCCCTTGAGCGTAATTTGAAGTTAACGCGACATGTCATAACAGTATTCACTTTATTAGAAAATGTCGAACGGAAAAGTTTGGATATAAAAGGCTATGTAAGTATGGCCCTAACCTCTATTTCGAATCTTTTACATTTGGCGACAAACAAATAAAAGTCTGAGCCGCCCGTCGAGTCTGCCACAGAACTCCAAGTTAGGAATGAAAATTAACTTTTTAATAGGGTTTTAGAATTTAATAATACAAGTAGTCAGGGCATTGTAAAGCGACTAACTTTGCTTAATCGTTGATCTAAAACTCTCAAAATGCTACAGATCCAGTATCTTAGTTTAAGGGCGGACCGTGACAAATACTCATCAGAAATAGTTTAAACAGAGTAATCTTGTTGTAGTATATAAGGATCATTCAAATGAAACCCGGGCACTTGTGTAAAGTAACAGAAACGATTTTATTAACAAAAATAGTTGCCAAAACTGTTGGCACATTTATCCCATTGCGACACTAGCCGATCGATTCCATCCTTGAAGAAGCTAGTAGACTGCTGTCGGATTCAGGCCTGGACCCAGTCACACACTTCGTCGTTCGTTGTGAATCGATGTCCGCGAATAGCTTGTTTCAGAGGTCCATAAACATGAAAGTCACACGGTGAAAGGTCTGGAGTGTACGGTGGATGTTCCAGCGTTTTCCATCGAAACTGCTGCAATGTCGTCTTCACCGCATTGGCAGTGTGTGGGCGGGCATTATCATACAGCAGTATAACGCCATAGAATAACATGCATGGGCGTTTCGACTTGATGGCTCGTATAAGGTTCTGTAAAGAGGCTTGATAACGTTCAGCATTGATGGTGGTTCCCCGTTCCAGGAACTCGACAAGCAGTGGGCCCTTGTGGACAAAAAAGGTCATCCATGACCTTACCAGAACTGGTGTGCACGGCCTTTGATTTCTTTGAAGGTGGTGAAGTGCATGTTTCCACTGTTTGCTCTGACGCTTGCTTTCCGGTTCAAAATGGTGACACCATGTTTCGTCACCAGTGACAATATGTGACAGAAAGCCGTACTCCTCCTCATGATAACGTTGCAGATGACTCAAAGACAGCGCCATTCGAGTATTGCGCTGTTCGGCGGTCAGTTGGTGGGGAACCCACTGCGCACAAACTTTTTGAAATTTCAAGTGTTGATGCTTTATGTTGTGAATGGTGCCCACGGTTACCCAGTAACCGATGGATCTCATCCACGCTGATTCTGCGGTTGCCCAAGTCCAAAGCATTCACTTCCGCAATCATTTCAGATGTGATGACACGATGAGCCTGTCCAGGACGAGCATCGTCTTCCAGTAACTCGAGCCCCCCAAGGAATCTTTTGCGCCATTCCACCACACTTGAACGACACAAACTTTACTCACCGTACACAGCCTTCATCCGTCGATACATTTCAGGGCCTCAAACTCCCTCCGCCGCTAAAAATCGAATCACTCCTCGTTGTTCCTGCTTACTCGCCTTCATGTTCAATAGTGGACGATAACTTGTGTGACCACCTTCTCTTCGGCGTGAAACCACACTGTCGCTATTCAGTTGCGCACGCTCTACCAATAGATGGTGCCACCATACACGCAGTTACGTGGTGTCACCTTACGTGTAATGCAAAGTTAGACACAATGGCCAGGTTTCATTTGAATGCTCCTCATACATTTGTTATGGGATATAGCTAACTGCTAAGCGTTTTAAATAGTAGGTCAATTATAGCTGTATGCTGTGTTCTCACTGTATGAGATAATGAGAAAACAATGAACAACCACTTAATATTTTAAAGTACACTGCGTAAATTTAATCCAACTTAAACGAACAGCAGCGAAAATAGATAAATCACCTTAAGTGTATAAAATACTTTTCCTGACCATGAAGAACAATTTCCTTTATTTTGCAGTGCAGAGATTCAAGCTCTAATAATGGTTGGTGATGTATGATTAAAGATTGAGATATAAATAAAATATGAAATGGACTGATTTCTAAGTTAAGCTTTAATGTGGTGTTTTGAACAAAAGGAATTACAGAAAGATTTTGTTTTGCTCACATCAATTACGTTTTGTTTTTCTTGCAAGAGGCGAAACTTCTGTTTCAATATAAATCGTACATTTCTGGACCTTTCGGCAGGAGAGGTGAAGGTCCTGGTTGTAATCTGTTATGTGGGTGGAGACAACCTACACAAATCAAGTTTTCCAGGAGTTGATGAAGTCCCCAGAGCACCGTTCTATCTCCAGCCTCCACCGATCTTCCTGCAAGAGTGTACCATATGAACAAATCTTGTCTTTTCGTAACAAACATTCATTCCTTTTTGTTGCTAAGCAATGTTTTGTACTTTGTTGGTACATTGATTGCAATCTGTGCAGAAATACTGATGTGATACTAACAATTGTAGATTGATGTAGTTTTTAAAATAATCTTATATATATAGAAGTAAAAGCCATATGTGTTACATTCTGAAGAAGTTAATTTGTTGTTTTTACGTTGTTACTTGCCCCAGGTTTAAAAAATATTAACTTTGTAATTAAACTGTTTCTTTAAATATTTAATATTTATGTTTACCTCGGCTGCGTCAGTATTTATTTTAGAGCCATGGAATATCTTGGCAGGGTTGCGATGCGACAATAATGTAGGCTTACACAGATTATAATTTCACTTCACTACTTTTATTAATGCTTGACATGATTTAAATAACACTTTAGTGATATAGAGAGCTGTGAGATTCTTTTTATTAATAATTACACTTTTTAACACGTAAACTTATTTTTCGTCTCACACGAATACGTATTAAATCTCTCGAGGACACTTTTTGCGTCTGGTTAGGAACACTGTTTGCAGGCAACTGAACTGATTTCAACCTCCTAAACTTATAAATTTCTGTATTTCAAGTCTCTGATTGGCTAATCCTACTCCAATAGAATACCTTCTTTTAACTAAAGCTTTTTCTGTTTGTTGATTTGGATATTTTATAAACTGTCACTAAAATTACATTATTGTTACTCCAATAAGCAGAAGTAGTATTACTTAACTCTCAAACGCATTATTGCTTCAAGTTTACCTCATTGTTAGCAACCTTTAACTTATTATTCTCACAGCTCCTACATTATTAAATTACGTAATATATTCATATAAATTTATTACACATGGATACAATAATATAAGCATATGCAATGACTGTTACATACATTTCACAAATTATTACATACACATATTGCTTCAAGGCGGACTGTTATTGAATTTACATATTATATAATTAGACTGAAATTATTTAAGTGTTAAAATACTGCCTCAATTCCCATGACGTTCTGTACCCTCTACCGCTTATTAGTTGGTATAAAAATTACTCTTACGAAAGTTTATTTTCCTATCTGCTACATTTTAATCCAAATAAACCGTTGCAGAAATAGCTACATTACACATTTCGTTACAGTTACAAAGGGAACAGCAATAGTCAAATGTTTAAGAACTGGACGCTATATGCTCGCCTTAAAATTTCATACTGTTTCCATGACATCGCGAGAAACAACTGAAAATCGACAGGATTTAAAAAGAATGGTAATGTATTGAACAATTCAAACCGTTAATAACGGATATCTCGGAAATGGCTTTTGCTACGAAAAGTGTGTTTTCGTCTATCACTTTACGTTTACCAGCTATACAAGATTATACAAAATACCTTCCGAATGTAGAGGACTTTACAGGTTTTTCCCAGAAAATTCAAGATATACATTTTATTTGTCATATAAGTATCTTTAATATATGGTATTTTAATTAAAATCGTTAGAAAGTAACAAAAATTGGAAAAACGTTCCATGTGAAGGGTAGTTTGGGATGGGAAGATTTTCTTGAAAATCTTCATGTCGCATTTTTAGAAGATTCTGAACCCAAATACTAAGTTTGGTATTTATCCGAATTCTTGTTTTTGAGTTATACTGTTCACACACACACACACACCCCTTTTTGTAAACAATTTTTTTTGGATTCAAGGGTCCTCAAAACGTATATTTCAGGTTAAAAACTCGGTATCGAATTTTTGGGTGGAATGTAGTACCGTCTCTACCAACTATGTACACGGTAGAGGAAGTAAAAATCGTAAGTGTTACATTCACATGGCTTTCTCTGCCCTTTATTGCCTATTTTTAGTACCTTCCACAAAATAGCTTATTTTTCTACCTATTTGAACAACGTTTGTATAATCAAATTCATTACACATTTCGTTATGATTATGCAGGAGAGAGCGATAGTCAATTCTTTCAACACAGGTCACTATATATTGACCATAAGCTTCCGTACTCTTTCTATGAAATCGCGAGAAGCAACGTAAGGTTTACAGTACTTCAAAAAATTAAATAAAGTATTGAAAAATTCAAACCAATATCATCGTATATCTCACAAATGGCTGATACCACAAAAAAGAAACTTATTTGAAATAAACTGTGTGTTTTGTATGGTACGTTTTTTGCCTCTGTTTGACCAGCTATGGGATCATATGGGATTTTAATAAAAATCGTTACTATTTCGTTTAAAAATCACAATTTTTAAAATAGTTTGCAATTAAAGGGCATAAACTTGAGCAATTGGTAAACGTTAAGCGACAGACGAAAAAGGTACTACAAAAATATAGCTTTCTTCCTTTCAAATAACTTTGTGTGGCATAAGCAATTTCCGTTACTATGGTTTGGAATTATTCATTAATTTATCTTTCTTTTTTAAGGCTTGTCGACATTCAGTTGTTTATCGCGATTGCATGGAAACAGTATGGAATTTTAAGGCCAGCATATAGCGTCCAGTTCTTAAACATTTGACTATCGCCGTTCTCTTTGTATCTATAACGAAATGTGTAGTGTAGCTATTTCTGTAAAGGTTTATCTAAATTAAAATGAAAAAGATAGAAATATAACATTTCATGAAAATAGATGAGATTATATGTGTACTTTTGAAGGCACTTACATCATTTTTACATTGACCTCATTGCACGCTTTCTCCCGCTAACGCATTACCAACGCCTGGAAGTTATGCGTCCCTGAGGGCCACAAATCCTTCGTGCTGCTGGAAACTGGAGGGAGCTCCCGATTCACAAAAAAGGTGTTGTAAAGAGGAGAATAAAAGTTAAGTTCCTGCAGATAACATCCTTTAAATGTGATTAATAATAATGGACTTGTAACTTAGTGTTTGGGGCGTAGGAATTGTTTACCTAGAAATAAAACTTCAAGTCTTAAAGAGTCCACGATTATTCAAAACCATTATTTAATTTTATTTTCATATTATTACTTCAAAAGCAGGCAGAGGAATATTGCATTCCACACAAAAATTCAATATCAGGATTTCACAGGAAATACATGTTTTGAGGTTCAGTGAATGAAAAAAGGGGATTATTGGCTAAAGATCCATGTGAGAATCTGTATCTCTCTAAAAGTTAATGTTGAATAAATAGCAAACTTGATATTTATGTTCAGCCATTTCGAAAGATGCGACACGAATATTTTCAAAAAATCCTCCTTCACTAAACTAACCTTCACATGGACAAGTGTTCGTTCTTTGAAGTTTTCAAAAATCGCCCTAATGATTTTGATTTAAATATTTAGATGACTAATATTTTTTTTCTGCGAACAGACTCAGCCTTCTTTATTCTGAATGCAATTTGTACAATTTTGTGTAATCGGTAAACCTTAAGTAAACCATCTTTAAAAATCTGATGTGTTACACTCACATGACTTTCTCTACTCTTGTACAAATTATTTTTACACGCTCTTATTCTCCATCTATTTCATATCAATCGAGATAAACATTTGCAGAAACGATCTTTTGACATTCAAAGAGAATTACCTTTTACACATAGCGACCAGTTCTGAAAATATTTGACTATCGCTTAAGGCGCACTATGTTCCCCTTGTTTTGTATTTGCAAGGGCAATATAGAAATTAAGTATTGAAAATTTTTAGGGAATAACAATTAATATCTCGAAAATGGTTCACTCAACAACAAAAATGTATATGACATAAATTGTGTATTTTAACGCGATCTATATTTTTGTGTAGTAAAGTTTTGTCTATTCTTATGGTTTACCAGTTATGCAAAAGTCGTTCACAATGAAGAATACTTTTGGAGACATTCCCAGAAAATTCAAGATATACACTTTATTTGTCATAAAAATATCTTAAACATATGATATATTTTAATCAAAATCGTTAGAGCTATTTTTGAGAAAATTAAAATTTTCGAAAAATGTTCCATGTAAAGGGTAATCTTGGCTGAGGGGATTTTCTTGAAACCTTCGTGTCGCATCTCTGGAAGATACTGAACCTAAATACCAAGTTTGGTGTTTATCCGACTGTTCGTTTCTGAGTTATGCTGTTCACAGACACACACACACACACACACACACACACACACACAGACACACACACACGGACATGTTTCCAAAAATGCTTTTTTTGGATTCAGGGGTCTCAAAACATGTATATTCGGTGAAATCTCGGTATCGAATTTTTGGTTGGAATACAATACTTCCCCTACTTACTATACGTAGTAGAGAAACTAAAAATTAAAATTATGGGGAATTGGCCAAAAAAAAACGTGAACGCATTGTTACGTACCAATATACTATAGCATCTTCAGACCATAGTAGCGCTTTAAAACAACTACATAGCGTCATTCCTTATGCCATTTATAATCCATTACAACAACAACAAAATAATCATTTTTTAATCCAAATCTCCACCAAATGTCCTTAAAAAGTAGACTTGATGAAATTGTGCAACTAGATATTGATTCACCACTGTTAAAGTTATGTAACAATGCCTGAGTTTAGCAGCCGGCACATATTTTGGTATTAAACAATATTCACTGTTTATTAATACTCATCTACTGGCGATATATAAAACCTCGTGCATCGATAATCCTATGTGAATAACCATCTTAATACAATGCACGCAGTTTTGCTGCCTGAAAGCCGAATGTCTTTGTCATTTGTGGCCTGTGACCTATATTCGAAGCGATAAGCAACGCGCTGTAATAAACAAATATGATGTACTTGCAACTCCGTGCGAGGATGACTCAGGTTGTAAACGAGGTGAGCTAACTACAGAGCGAGCCAAAAGACTCCTAACCCCTGCGCGGTGGTTTTCCTGTCCGCGTTCTCGGCCCTAATTGCCGTCTGCCGTTATCATAGAAAGGCGCGCATGAAACCATACAATATTTTTAAAACTACTTTTAATGGCTTTACTTACCAACTTTACGAAAGGAGATGCTGAAACTGGCCACCGTTGTTGTCCATACATTTTTGGCCCCTCTTTAGGAAACTATCCATCACTCGCCGTAGTTCACGCTGAGAAATTTGCTGGCGGATATTTTGTTTTAATTCTCTCGGGTATGCGGGTTTTTCTTGTACACTTTATGTTTTATGTTATCCCGGAGGGGTATTTTATGAACAATATTACCGGCTACGCGGTATTTTTCCACCGGGCGTGTGGAAATATGATAA
This sequence comes from Deroplatys truncata, assembly GCA_030765065.1. Taxonomy (NCBI): domain Eukaryota; kingdom Metazoa; phylum Arthropoda; class Insecta; order Mantodea; family Mantidae; genus Deroplatys; species Deroplatys truncata. Next base: position 154,929,572 of record CM060988.1, on the reverse strand, counting down.
AAACATGATAACGTACTGCTGCTATAAACAAAGTCACGCTGTGGTTTATCTTTGCAGCGTGAAGTGCAGTATTGAATTGACGGTAATGTGATGTAGTGCAGTTATTACGAGTTATTTATTATTTTGTTCACAATATCTTTGTATATTATGGCTCAGCGTATATTTTCAACTGCACCGCGTGTATTTATTTTTAATTCGTATGTGTTAACTCGGTAAGCTCGATTTGCAGAAAGATTTCCAGGTGTAAAAGTTCCAGACCGCTCAACAAACCATGAACTTTACAGTAAATTTCAAGCCACAGGAAAAGTTCAGGTTAAGAAATCTAAAAGATGGCGTTCGGTTCTTACCGAAGAAACATTAGACGACATCGGTCATCGTTTGGAAAATTCCCCCCAAAAATTCCATGATGGATAGGTTCCTAAAGAAGTGCCAAAAATATATGGACAACGACGGAGGCCAGTTTCAGCATTTCCTTTCGTAAAGTTGGCAAGTAAAGCCTTTAAAAATAGTTTTAAAAATATTGTATGTTTTCATCCGCACCTTTCTGTGATAGCGGTAGACAACGAGCGCCGAGGACGTGGACAGGAAAAACACCGCGCAGCGGTTCGGAGTCTTTTGGCTCACTCTGTAGTTCCCGATAAGCAATACCAATACTGTGCAATGCAGTGAATTATGACATCAGGCTCGTAACGGTCTCACTACTTTAGTAACCGTTAACGCGAAACTGTTTTCGTTAGTTTGGTAGCCGTTATTTTGTAACTGGTTACTTTGTACTCGTTAGTTTGGTAACCGTTTCGTTATTTTCTGTACATACCAAACTGCCACAATCGACATCACCCGTCACCTCTACACTCTTTGGAAGATAAAAATTAAACTGAGTTTGTTTATGGACGCTCTTTAACTGCTATGGTTCTTAGTGGCCCATTCTATATTGGGCATGAAAGACCGAAAATTTTGCTCAGAGGCCTCTTTATCAGGTTTGAGGTTCTTTTACATGCCGTAAATCTAACACACGGGAGCAACTGTTTTACTTCCCTTGCGAAGGAAACCATGCTAGGGATGTTTACGCACGAAATAAAATCCATCGCCCTCCTCCAGGTTTGAACCCACGACTTCGGAAACTAGAAGCTAGCATGGTAACCCTAGATCACGGAGGACGACTCTTCGGAAGATGCTGAGATTAAGCATCAAGTATTAAGCATCATTTCGGTTTTGAGTTATGCTGTTCACGCGCGCGCGCTTACACAGACGTACATACATTCAGGGACGTCGTATATTTCCAGTGAAATCTCGTTATTGAATTTTTGGGGGATTACAACACTTCATTTATTTACTGTAAAACCGTACCGGGCAAATCGTCCTAACCTAAATTCTGCCTCGCACGGTTCAGATTACCAAACACCGATGTTAGCCGATTTTGAGACTGAATATAAGTGCTGCAAGACCTTGTGGAAGGCGATTCACCTTATTCTTCTTTCAAGCTTTTTGTTTCTCCTTTCTCACCAAAATGCCTTTACAAGTTGAATTCATTCCTCTTGCCTAGAGTACAAACACGTTACGCTTAAGTGTCGCGCATTTAGGTTGTGAATTATTTAAGGCTGTCTCCAGCGAAGTCCAGCCAGTAAGAGAAAGGAGGTGGCGACAAGCAAGAGGTATACTATCAACAGCCAATAACAATAAAAGATCTGGATTCCTGCACGGCTGGGTTAAAGCAGGCCAACTGGAGCGCCTGGTCGATTCTTCCTTTTAAAGCAGCCCGTAAAATAAAACGAAACAAACGAGATAGAGCACTGCTACTTGAAGAATAATCTTGTTCTGAAATATACGCTTGCAACTTGCTTAGAAATGGCTATTCATACCATTCCACTTTCTCTGTGTATATCCTGATTCCTTACAGTCAATCTACTCGTCTCCAATTTAAAAAAATCTGATGTGTTACATTCACACGACTATCTCTACTGTTGTTACAAACGCTTATTCCCCATATGCTTCATATTAATGGAGATATCGAGATGTTAATCTTAGTGCTAATTTTCTTGTAGATGCAAGGGATTGGTAGGCTTTAAGCGATAGTCAAATATTTTAAGAGCTGTTTGCTATGTGGAGTATTCCATTCTCTTTGCATTACCAGGACAGAAAAAAATGAATAACGAATTTGAGAAAAAGTACAAGTATTGGAAAATTTAAGGGAATAACAAGCAATATCTCGAAAATGGTTCACTCCACAACAAGACGTATATGACATAAATTGTGCATTTTAACGCGATCTACATTTTTTGTGTAGTACAATTTTGTCTATCTCTTATGGTTTACCAGTTATGCAAAAGTCGTTCACGATGAAGAATACTTTTGGAGACATTCCCAGAAAAATCAAGATATACATTTTGTCATGAAAGTATCTTAAACACATGATACTTTAATCAAACTCGTTCGAAAATTAAAATTTTCGAAAAATGTTCCATGTAAAGGGTAATCTGGGGTGGGGGATTTTCTTGAAAACCTTCGTGTTGCATCTCTGGAAGATACTGAACCTAAATAGCAAGTTTGGTGTTTATCCGACTGTTCGTTTCTGATTTATGCACTTCACAGGCAAACAGACAGAGGCACATGGACATGTTTCCAAAAATGCTTGTTTTGGATTCAGGGGGTCTCAAAACATATATTTCCGGTGAAATCTCGGTAACGAATTTTTGGGTGGAATACAATACTTCCCCTACTTACTATACGTAGTAGAGAAAGTAAAATTCTAGCACCCAAATTGACCGAAGGAATATTCTTATTTTTAATATGCTGGAAGGTGATGAAGAGACTAATGGCCTCTTTTGAAGCGTATACGAGAGTAGATTGATAGGTCCATGACTCTGACGAGAGATAGCGTTCTAATCACAGGTTTCTTGTTTGCACACAAGTTTTACATATATTCTGGGTATAATCACAGAAATTCGTAGTCATTTGTTTCTTAGAATGTCGTTGACAGCGTCTAAAATAAGCAGATTATGTTGCTTCGTAGAAAATGGAGAAAAGTGAGTTGCGTGGTAAGACGGTGTGAAGGAAATGGAACAAGTATTATGGGAACTCTGCTCCATCACATGACATGGTTCACAGAATTTCGATGTGGCCGTTCGAGCACAAGACATGCCGTGCGCACAGGACGGCCGGATGAGGTGACAACAGAAGAAATGGTGAACAAAGTTCACGATATTGGTTGGAAGACCGCCGAGTGAAAATCCGTGAGATAGCCAAGACCATAAACATCTCGAGTGAATGGATGTATAACATTCTGTACGAATTTTTGGGTATGAGAAAGGTTCTCTTTCACCAGGATAATGCACCCGCACATAAGTCAGCTATTGCCGTCGCAAAATTTGTGGAATTGGACTACGAACTGCTACCTCACCCACCATATTCTCCAGATTTGGCCCCGAGCAACTTCTTCCTGTTCGCAAACCTGAAAAACTGGCTCGCTGGGAAGAACACGATGGTAAAAACAACCTCATATTTTGCAGACTTCGAAAAAACATACTTTTTGGAAGGGCTAAAAAAATTGGAGATACGTTGGACGAAGCGTATTGAATTGAAGGGAGACTATGTTGGAAATAAAATTGATATTTGGGAAAAAATTGTTATTTTCTTTAAAAAGTCACTGATTTATCAATCCGCCCTCGTACTTAGGCTGTTAGAGACCTTTGTGCCTCTTAAACTGGAATTTCCGTCAAATTCGATGTTCATGATAAAACGGACCACCTTCTCCTTGCTTTTTGCTCTTCTTATATCCTTAGATTGCAAGAAAAAGGAGCCTAAGGATGCATATCTATGCATGGCAAAACCTTCGCACTCACATAGTATACGCTGAGAGGTTTCATACTAGCTTCCACGTTTCCTTGTATAAGTCCCATTATGTGCAGATACCTATCAACGTGTTATGGCTCTAAGATATCCAACAACACCTCTGAGTTTAGATCTAGTTACATTAAAAGAAACCTACTTGCTTACCGCTTGACCCAAAATTAATTCATGGTGTTGCTTAGAAGTAAGTAATCTGTTTATTTTAATATTCAACATGAGCCCTATTATTAGTTGTGTTATCTCATAGATGCTGCTAGGAAACACGCCGCGAAAGGGCTCGGGTCCTATAACATTAAGAACTGAGCTCCTCTTGAGAAGATGGTTTGTTACGTTATTTGCACCACGCTTTGGGCGTCAATTTGAAGTAGGTTGTATTGAAGGAGTTGTATTATATTTCAACCGTTGGGGAGCCGAACTTCTAGTAGTTGCAACCGCACGTATAGTAAACAGTTTCCGGAAGCCTTCGCCCCAAAATGTACTTTCAGGTTTGCCCCAAGTTTAAAAAAATATTAACTTTGTAATTTTACTGTTTCTTTAAATATTATATATTTATGTTTGCCTCGGCTGCGACAGTATTATTGTTGGAGACATGGATGTCTTGGCAGGGTTGTGGCGCGACTAAGTATGTAGGCTTACAGATTATAATTTTACTTCACTCCTTTTATTAATGCTTGATACGATTTAAATAACACTTCACTGATATAGAGAGCTGTGAGATTCTTCTTATTAATTAATTGCACTTTTTAACACAAACTTATTTTTCATCTCACACGAATAAGTATTAAATTTCTTGAGGACACTTTTTGCGTCTGGTTGGTAACACTTCTGCAACCAACTGAATTGATTTCAACCGCCTAAACTTGTAAATTTCTGTATTTCAAGTCTCTGATTGGCTATTCCTAATCCAATAGAATACCTTCATTTAACTAAAGCTTTTTCTGGTTGTTGATTGGCTATTTTTTATAAACTGTCACTAAAATTACATTATTGCTTCCAAGAATCACAAGTAGTATTGTTAAACTTTCAAATCCGTTATTGCCTCAAGGTTACGTCATTGTTAGCAACCTATGACCTATTATTCTCACAGCTCCTACATTATTACCCTACGTAATACATTTATATAATATTATTGAACTTGTTTACAATAATATAAACCTAATCAATGACTGTAATATACACTTTTTATATATTGTTACATACACATATTACTTTAAGGCGGGCTGTTATTGAATAGATATATTATATAATTAGACTGAAATTATTTAAGTGTTAAAAATACTGCCTCACTCTTTGCGAGCATAACCGCCGTCTTTAATACCTGCATACTGGGGAACCCAAACGAGGGTGACCGGGACGCTGACACAAAGTGTTTTCGACATCTTTTGACATTACCAAACCAATTTGTATGTGCTTTTAACAGTATTAAGTGCGTTTAAAGCTGCCTGGCTATCCTCGGTAGCACCAGTTGTTACACTCTGGTTTTCCGGTCTTGGGACTCCCTAACTCTCTTCAACACAACCTTCTTGACCACCCAGGCAACTGGAAGCAACATCCGCCCATGACGAAGAACTATTAAACTTCGGCGACCACTGTTTTATTTCCTTAGGCGATGTCGTATTCGTGAGAACCTCTACACCAAGAGTGGCAAAAATGCCTTTCTCCCTCGAGTTATCAAATATGCAACACGCACTACACCACTCAGAAGCATATGGAAAACAAATGAATAGGGCTAGAAAAGGAGTGGCGCCTGCGAGTCACACTGCCTCGCGAGTCGCGTTTTCGCCACCACTGCTCTACACCTTCTATACGGACCTCGTCTTCCGGCCGTGGCACAGCCCTTCCACTACAGCGTCTATTATTAGACTCTTGCTTTCCTCCGCCTACTGGACCGGGCGCTTGTCCATTGAGGTTCCTGTCATCCCCTTCTTCTCTTTCGTCTGCCCTTTTAGCGGTTCTTGCTCATCTAGAAGCTCTTCCATCGCATTAGTTTTATTTTCCATATCATATTTAATTTCTTCTAACTTCTTTACAATGTTGTCTTTCAGAAGCTTTACTGTTTCATTTATCTCAGATTTTACAGTGTCAATCACAAAACATAGTTGGGATTTCATTTTCTCTATTTCGGTCTTCATTTCTGTTTTCATATTCTTAATTTCACTTACTATTTTCTCCATTTCAGATCCTGTTTTCGTCTACATCTTTTCCAATGCAGATTTCATTTACGTCTCATTTTTACGGCCAATGATTTGTTTTAAGTATTCTTGACTTTTATATTCAACTCGCCACACCAGTGTGACTTTGTCCAGTTTTCACTTCACCTTCTTCGTGATTTAGTGGCGTAAAGGAATATGCGACGGTTCTGGACGGTTCATTTGTTGGAGAGTCGAACACAAGCATTCACAATATCTCGCGGAAGCAGCATCATAAACATCTGATTATAGCACTTCCGGTGTTTATGCTGGCGATTGCGCTACTTATCTTTGTTTATCTCCTAACTTGCCGCTGTCACACTATTTTCAAAAAGTATAAAATTATTAAATTAAAAATATTTAAAAATGTTAAACATATTATCCTTTCCTATTCTATGTATTCAAATTGACATTTTCTCATCTTACTTGGCTGTAGAGTGTTTTTAAGTGGAGATGTATAGTTTCTATGTCCGTGGTATTCCAACTCCTTTACCTGTCAGACTTGGATTATCCTTTCAAGTACACGTAAACATTAATCGCAGATGAACTGTCACTATATGGAATTATTTTAAGGTTAGATTAGATGGACAAACATGAAATAGTCTGGAAAACAAGGCCATGTTTGAAACATGACAACATAGAAAACTGTGTTCAAACGTAGCTGCAGAATTGCTGAAGTTCAGATACCAGCTCAAAGCAGTAGTGGTATTCCTTACAACACATGCACCAATAATTCAAACACTAAAGTAATACGTGACTGCACCAGGGGACTCAGATTCTGCAACGAAGAGAATGAAACAGCGCATCTTATCATCAGCAAATGTGAAGCACTGGCTCGCAGAAGACACAGGTATCTCGCATTCCATTTTGGTGTATCTGAGAATTTGCAAGCTTTTCTCCTCAGGGGACCATATCTATTCATTAAGGATACAGAATTGATGAGTGAGAGCTAATAATTTCGTAGAGTAGCACAATAAGCCAATAGATACAGTTCTTAAACAGACGGGCCATTAACAAAAAAAATCTGATGTGTTACACTCACATGACTTTCTCTACTCTTGTACAAACTATTTTTACAAATGCTTATTCTCCATATGCTTCATGTTAATCGAGATATCGAGATGTCAATCTTATTGGTAATTTTCTTGTAGATGCAAGGGGAATTGGCAGGTTTTAAGCGATAGTCAAATATTATAAGAGCTTGTTGCTATGTGGAGTATTCCATTCTCTTTGCATTACCAGGACATAAAGAAATGAATAACGAATTTGAGAAAAAGTATAAGTATTTGAAAATCTTGGGTGGAGGGATTTTGTTGAAAACCTTCGTGTCGCATCTCTGAAAGATACTGAACCTAAATACCAAGTTTGGTGTTCATCCGACTGTTCATTTTTTACGTTATGCTGTTCACAGACACACACACGGACATGTTTCCAAAAATGCTTTTTTTTGGATTCAGGGGGTCTCAAAACATATATTTCCGGTGAAATCTCGGTATCGAATTTTTGGGTGGAATACAATACTTCCCCTACTTACTATACGTAGAGAAACTAAAAATCTGCTGTGATACACTCACATGACTTTCTATTGTTTATTAGTGGGTGTAAAAACTAGTCTTACTAAAGCTTCTTTTGATAAGCACTTCATTTAATCCAAGTAAACGTTTGGAGAAATGGCTATATTGCATATTTCGTTATAGATACAAAGGGAGCAGCAATAGCCAAATGTGTAGGAACTGGACGCTATATGCTGGCTTTAAAATTCCGTACTGTTTCCATGCAATCGCGAGAAACAACTGAATGTTGATACGACTTGAAAAGAATGGCCAAGTATTGAACAATGATGCAGTAATTTGTATCATAAATTATTTAAATGTAAAGAGTGATTACAGTATGAATATGCATTTTTATGTGACATTGATTTGAGATGTTTGTTGATTGTAGTTATTGTTGAGAAGTAAGTTTATACTGCCTTACTGAAACTGACAATAATAGCGTGCAATAATGCAGCGAGGGGGTGAGCTGTTTATCATTATTAGAGACGAGGAAGTTACGTAATATTGGCGCGTTTTTCTTTAGAATTTGCTGGAACATTTTCCCTAGAGCATATGTATTCATAATTTTCATTGGATATAAAAATAGACACTAATGTTGGCGCGTTTTATTAGCCAATAGCAGCTCGGTTATAATCTTTAGGCATATCGGGGTGTAGGAGTATAAAAAGGGCTAGGTTAGAGGTAAAGTTCTTCAGTCCGTCAGTTCATCGAAAATCTTTGTACACTACACGTCGTCTTCACGTCAGTTCGTCGAAAACATTTGTACGTTACACGTCGCCTTCAGTCCAGCAGAAATATTTTACCGTACACGTCGGCTATCGATTCGCAAGTTACGCGTAGCAGAGTTATGAAAAATCTCAAGTGTTGTAAATTTAATTACACAAAAAGTTGAAGTACGCGAATTAAGAATGATCAGTAATGAAGTTATTATAACAGTTTCAGTTTGGCGAGTGTCTAGATCAATGTGTAAAAGTGATAGTGAATGTGTTCGACAATAAAAAGTGTAAAACAAATTCTTTCATCAGTGTTATCTTTGGATAAAAGACTCCTTTCCGTTTACACAACCTGTATAAAGAGAAGTGCTCGACCAAAAAGATCATAGCTAGCCGGAGGACAGTGAACCAAAAGTAAATAAAATAACAGTAGCATTTTTTCAAACACTAATACTACCGCAAATTGCTAACACCAGATGGAGCTAACAAACCTAACAAAGAATCACGTCACAAAATGGCTTCACCACGTGGAGTAAACACAAATACACAAACATTATAAATAATACCGCCGCAAATTGGCTCCCAAACGTGGGGCTCAACAAATTAAATATAACAGAAGTATACCACTTCAACAATTCGAACTATTAATCATGGATATCTCGGAAATGGCTAATGCCACAAAACAAGTTAGTTTAAATAGATTCTGTGTTTTAAAGATGTCTACAATTCATGTGTAGTACATTTTCCTCTATCGCTTAAACTTTTACCAGTTATACAAAATTCCTTCCGAATGAAGGAGACGTCATAGGCTGTTCCCGAAATTCAAAACATACATTTTATTCCCATTTAAACATGTTTAATGTACGGTATTTTAATCAAAATCGTTAGATACATCTCTTATAAAACAAAAAGTTTCGAAAAATGTTCCATTTTAGGAGTAGTTTGGAAAGGGGAATCTTTTTGAAAATCTTTGTCTCGCATGTTTGGAAGATACTGAACTTAAATACAAAGTTTGGTGTTTATCCGGCTTTTAGTTTTTGAGTTATGCTATTTACAGGCACGCACACACTCACGTATACACACAAGCTGATCCTTTTCTAAAAAGCTTTTTTTTGGATTCAGGGGGCCTCAAAACATGTATTTCCGGTGTAATCTTGGTATGGAAGTTTTGGGTGGAATGCAATACCTTCCCTACCTACTATGTCCATAGTAAAGAAAGAAAAAGGTTAGATTTAAAAACCCATCCCATCATTGTTAAATTTGCTAAATTCATGTCCCAATGTATCAGAAAGTGTGAAACAGATGTGTGCCTTCAAAGTTCACTAATCTACCTTTATCCAATAAGCTTGTTTATTAAGGAAGATAGGTTTTTTACTTTCTCTACTACGTATAGTAAGTAGGGGAAGTATTGCATTCACTCAAAAATTCGATACCGAGATTTCACCGGAAATACATGTTTTGAGGCCTCCTGAATCCAAAAAAAGCATTTTTGGAAACATATCCGTGTGTGTGTGTCTGTGAACACCATAACTCAGAAACGAACAGTCGGATAAACACCAAACTTGGTATTTAGGTTCAGTATGTACCAGAGATGCGACACGAAGGTTTTCAAGAAAATCCCCCCACCACAGATTACCCTTTACATGGAACATTTTTCGAAAATTTTAATTTTTTCAAAAATGGCTTTAACGATTTTGATTAAAATTTACATATTTAAGATACTTTCATGACAAATAAAATGTATATCTTAAATTTTCTGGGAATGTCTCCAAAAGTGTTCTTCATTGTGAACGACTTTTGCATAACTGGTAAACCGTAAGAGATAGACAAAATGTTACTACACAAAAAATGTAGATCGCGTTAAAATACACAATTTATGTCATACACATTTGTTTTGTTGAGTGGACCATTTTCAATATATTGCTTGTTATTCCCTTAAATTTTCCAATACTTATACTTTTTCTCAAATGGGAATTCGTTATACATTTTTTTGTCCTGGTAATGCAAAGAGAATGGAATACTCCACATAGCAACCAGTTCTTAAAATATTTGACTATCGCTTAAAGCCTAGTAATTCCCCTTGCACCTACAAGAAAATTAGCAATAGGGTTAACATCTCGATTAACATGAAGCATATGGAGAATAAGCGTTTGTAAAAATATTTGTACAAGAGTAGAGAAAGTCGTGTGAGTGTAACAATCAGATTTTTTGTCTCAAATATTTCATCCCTTGATTAAAATTCATCAGCAATTCTTTTTTCAAAACTCGTAACATCTCATTAGATTGGGGATTGTTTTTATCATAATAAAAATGTAATTAACCATTTTCAATTCTGAGAGAATGGGTAATTTATACCAACAAATGTCATTCACCAACAAATGTCATTCGCTGTTCAAAGCAAAAATAGAGGAAAAAAACTCGCATATATTTTCGAAGAAAGACACCACATGAGTTGAGCACACAGGAGCTGTCATACTTAACAGTAGCACCAATTTGTAGAGCGAAACTTCCCCTAAAAGATGGGATAAATCTATCTCTTTACCCTCAAGTGTATAGGAGCTGAATTTTTTCTGTGAAGCGAGGAAGAATTCTCAGTACAAAATCCAGATTAGGTAAAATTTTTAAAAATATACTTAAAGTACACGTATTGTGCATACTATTTCCTCAAATTTAAGAGGAAATGAAAATTTATAAGACTGCATAGAAAACTCAAGCTTGTCAATTGTTTTAGCAATTTTCGCTATATGTCTCCTCTTAAAATAGTTTGAAGAAAATGTTTCGTTCAATACATTTCAACTTTTGTTGGAATTCGTAAAAAATAAAGGGTAATGTACATGAAAAGCTCCTTAAAATTTATTATTTTCAAGAGCATGTGTTAAAGGTCGTGGGGTAGTGAAGGAAATGTTTTCCTGGATTGTTTTATTGTGTGCGCTGTTCTCGTCTGTCAGTCCGTCCTTCCATCTCTCTCTGTTTGTCTGTCTGTCTTTACATTTGCCATGCAAGCCACTCTATAAACAATTTCACGTATGCAATTTAAGTCATAAGTACACATAGATTAAACATTTTTCGACAAGCTTTATACTTCAGTTAAACTTGTGTAAAACTAAATTCGGTTTATAACGATTCTGGTAAAAGCACTTTTTTAAAAAATAATCACAAAATAGATTCTATAATAAACTAAAATATTATTATTTCATGAAAAAACTACTCATTCATTTACTCTTTTTATCTAATTTTTACCTTCTCTACTACGTATAGTAAGTAGGGGAAGTATTGTACTCCACCCAAAAATTTGATACCAAGATTTCACCGCAAATATATGTTTTGAGACCCCCTGGATCCAAAAAAAAGCATTTCCTGTGTCTGTGTGTCTGTCTATGAACAGCATAACTCAGAAACGAACAGTTGGATAAACACAAAACTTGGTATTTAGGTTCAGTATCTTTCAGAGATGCGACACGAATGTTTTCAAGAAAATCCCTCACCTCAGATTACCCTTTACATGGAACATTTTTCGAAAACTTTAATTTTCTCAAAAATTGCTCTAGCGATTTTGATTGAAATATCATATGTTTAAGATATTTTTATGACAAATGAAATGTATATCTTGAATTTTCTGGGAATGTCTCCAAAAGTATTCTTCATTGTGAACGACTTTTACATAACCGGCAAACCATAGGGGATAGACAACATTTTACTACACAAAACATGTAGATCGCATTAAAATGCACAATTTATGTCATATACATTTTTTTGTTGAGTGAACCATTTTCGAGATATTACTTGTTATTCTCTTAAATTTTCCAATACTTATACTTTTTCTCAAATGGGAATTCGTTATTGATTTTTTTTATGACCTGGATATGCAAAGAGAGTGGAATGCGCCACAGCTCTTAAAATGTTTTGACTATCGCTTAAAACCTACCACATTCCCCTTGCATCTACAAGAAAATTAGTAATAAGATTAACATCTCAATTAACATGAAGCATATGGAGAATAAGCTTTTGTAAAAATAGTTTGTACAAGAGAAGAGAAAGTCATGTAAGTGTAACACGTCAGATTTTTTGTTACTTTTTCATAAAAATCTTCTTCTGCATGTTACCACAACGCTTAGGCAAATAATTTCCCATGTACAATTTAAATCTTAATAACTATATTAGAGCTTAAGTAGTTTAAAATACCTTTATTATTAATTTTAAGCTAATACTTAACAGCGAATTTGATCTCACACACCTGATTTTAAGTAAATAAAACATTTTCTGTGTTTACACTAAAATTAATATGTATTAATAACTTTCGCCAACATAATGAAAAGAACTCCATCGGAAATGCTGAAGAATATTTAAGAAAAAGGGGGTATACATCACCGTCTCTTTACAACATTAACTCCATAGTCCTCTTCTCTTCTCTTTGCCGCTTAGGGCTCAAGTTATTTTACGGCACCTTTATTCAACATTTTTGTACCTCTGGATTTCAGCGCCTTGAATGTTTTTAAATTCCACCTTCATTTCATTTTATTTGCGCTATTTTCAGAGCTTTTACACTTTGCAAGATTTGTTGCCATGTTATCCGATGAAAACTTTTATTTTAAATTTGCATAAAACGTGCATTTCACAGAAGGCTACTGCAGAGTGGAAATTTAGATAACCTTTATCCTAAACCTTCCCAAAGCTAATCTCGTTTTGGGGCACACTTGGTTTTGTGTTATATAAGCCATCTCGTGTAAGTCACTAAAAGTTTACGAATATAAATGGGTAACAGCAACGTAATTTTTATGCATAATATGGGTATAATGGGAAATACTCAAACATTTCAACATACATTTTCTACAAATTTACAAACATGCATGAACTGCAAATCAAAACAATTAAGGTACCAGTGGCCAAGCTATTTTGAGCTTGGGTCGCTTGAATAACAGAACTTTGTTGAAGGGATATCTAAAAACGTTTATAACATGACTGTTTTGAATCTGAACTATTATGCAGGATCTTAAGTATAAAACCTGACCGCTCGCGCGCTGTTTTTCGTCCGGTTAACATGACATATCACAGCCGGCCATACCAGCCCTCTGTCTTCGCTTCCTAAATCTATATTCCTGTAAACCTATACATAAGATATAACAAAATTAACTCTTACCTCATAGCAAGTACTGGAAATATCGTCCTTCCGCAACTAAAACGGCATTGTACAGAGTAAAATTTAGATTCGCCATTGTCATATTTCGTAAAATAATACATATAAATAACTGACTTTCCTTCTTCTCAAATGAAATTGGACTACTGATGCTAATGACTACATGGTAAAGTCTGTTATGACTGTAGGATGTGGGGACTGGAGGAAGCCAGCCGGCATTAGTTCTGACACACAACACCCTGTGAACGGTCAGGCTTTATACCAAATACCCAGTATTAGAGAAATATTCAGGTAGGTGTAGCTGTAGGCCGATACATAAATCATTTTTTCCATTATCTGTTTACCCTCCTCTTAAGTAGGACTTACACCCCCAGGACTTACAGGCGGGTGCCTGGGGTCAGAGGCCCGTCGAGGAGCAGACACTCATGGATCAGACAGAACATCCAGGATGGGTGATCAGCCCGATGCCTGGTATGAAGGAAGTAGATGAAACGAAATGTTGGAAAGATGATGATGGAGCAGTTGGTGGAATGAATGGCGTCCACCACAAATCCCACATGCAGGTCCCTGGGATTGAACCCGACCCACCTCGGTGGGAGGCGAGCGGTCTAACCACTCGGCCACGGCGCCGCCCTACATAAATCATAATGTTTTTAAAAGGCATTCAGTTACTTTATTACTGATTTTTACTTTCTCTACTACGTACAGTACGTAGGGGAAGTATTGCATTCCACTCAAAATTCGATACCGAGATTTCACCGGAAATACATGTTTTGAGGCCTCCTAAATTTAATAAAGGCATTTTTGGAAACATGTCCGTGTGTCTGAGAACAACATAACTCAGAAATGAACATTCGGACAAACACCAAACTTGGCATTTAGGTTCAGTATGTTCCAGAGATGCGACACGAAGGTTTTCAAGAAAATCCCCCCACCCCAGATTACCCTTTACATGGAACATTTTTCGAAAATTTTAATTTTTTCAAAAATGGCTAAAACGATTTTGATTAAAATTCACATATTTAAGATACTTTCATGACAAATAAAATGTATATCTTAAATTTTCTGGGAATGTCTCCAAAAGTGTTCTTCATTGTGAACGACTTTTGCATAACTGGTAAACCATAAGAGATAGACAAAATGTTACTATACAAAAAATGTATATCGCGTTAAAATACACAATTTATGTCATATTCATTTTTTGTTGTTGTTGAATGAACCATTTTCGAGATATTGCTTGTTATTCCCTTAAATTTTCCAATACTTATACTATTTCTCAAATGCGAATTTGTTATTTATTTTTTTATGTCCTGGACATGCAAAGAGAATGGAATGCTCCACATAGCAACCAGCGCTTAGAATATTTAACTATCGCTTAAAGCCTACCAATTCCCCTTGCATCTACAAGAAAATTAGCAATAAGATTAACGTCTCGATATCTCGATTAACATGAAGTATATGGAGAATAAGCGTTTGTAAAAATAGTTTGTACAAGAGTAGAGAAAGTCATGTGAGTGTAACACATCAGATTTTTTATTTTGAAATAAAGTCATATAATTTTACACATGTTTTTATTACCATATGAAGTCGTTCGTGGTGCGACAAATACCCTCTGCTTCAAATTTGGAAGCTGCTATCTCGGAGCTGCATGATTCAGATAACGATTAATGGTATCTGGCTTGTTGTTGAATTATATGTCATCTCCTATCCTGTTCTGCGTTGGTTTGCCAGTTGCTTCAGTGGTAGCTATGACTTGTTTGTCTCGGGTATGCGTGAGTGTAGTGCGAAAGGAAAACACCAATTCAGTTAGCTGATAACGTTTAGTATTAAGTCAAATATTGTCTAAGAAAAAAAGTCGAGACTGCTGAATTAAACAATTAAATTATTTCTATAATAATAATTATGCGATGTGTCAATTGCCGTAACTCGCAGAAATGTTACTCGGAAAGAGTCACGAATAAGTCACAGGACTGAGTAAGAAAGTAAGTGTGATTTAAAATGCATGCTCTTTTCTTAACTTAAGCTCCGCCTACCTATCACTGCGCCTACCAACGTTCCTACTCAAAAGATCCAATGCGTAACCGACACTGTTTTATTGCGGTGCGTCGCTCAAATCTGGAATTTCATTTGCCTTTCTAATTTACAGAATTCCTGCCCATGTGACTTCAAACGTAGTGAACACAATGCTAATTGCATTCCAGGAACCTTAGGGCTGACGCGTTCTCTACTCGGCTGTTACTAACGACTTTACATAATATGACTCGCTAATGATCTTTTTCTTCGGAGAAATCTTTTCACTCAGGCCTAATATATTGTACATTGATCTAATATACAGAATCTATGTATTGCAATTATTTTTATATGTTACTATCGTTTCTTTATTTATTTATATCTTCCTGTCAATAATTATGGTATCACATAAACACATTGAATCATAATAAAAATGCTCTTTATTTACTTAATAATAACATCCCAAAGAATTTTAATAACCTACTTTTAATGTGACTTTTGAACTTGCTTTTCACATGTCATTTTTTCTCAGTATTGGCTGTAATTGTTTATGTGTACAGTGAAGAAGGTTGTTTTGTTGTAATTTAGCCCCACGTATGGATGCCGATTTGAGAAATGTTTGTTGCTGCTACGTATGCAAAGTCAGTTTGAAGATGATGTATTATATTTCAACTGTTGGGGAACCGAACACTTGAAGTAGTTCCAACCGCACGTATAGTACCCAGTTTCCGGTAGCCTTCGCCCCAAATATACTTTCAGGTAGCCTTTGCCCCTAGTTTAAAAATATTAACTTTGAAATTTAACTGTTTCTTTAAATATTATATATTTATGTTTGCCTCGACTACGTCAGTATTTGTTAGAGACAGTTTCTCTTAGCAGGGTTGTGATGTGACAAAAATGTAGGCTTACACAGATTATAATTTTACTTCACTCCTTTTTTTAATGCTTGACACGATTTAAATAACACTTCACTGATATAGAGGGAGAGCTTTGAGATTCTTTTTATTAACAAATTACACTTTCTGACACGTAAATTTATTTTTCGTCTCAATCGAATACGTATTAGATCTCTCGAGGATGTGTCTCACGTCCGGTTAGGAACACTGTTTGCAGGCAACTGAATTGATTTTAACCGTCTAAACTTGTAAATTTCTGTATTTCAAGTCTCTGATTGGCTAATCCTGCTCCAATAGAATACTTTCATTTAACTAAAGCTTTTTCTGGTTGTTGATTGGCTATTTTTTAAACTATCACTAAAATTTCATTATTGCTTCCAAGAATCACATTTAAACTCTCAAACTCTTTATTGTCTCAAGTTTACCTCACTGTTACCTCATTGTTAGCAACTTTTAACTTGTTATTCTCACAGCTCCTACTTTATTAAATTACGTAATATATTCACATAACATTATTACACATGGATACAATTATACAAACATATACAATGACTGTTACATTCATTTTTACAAATTATTACATACATATATTGCTTCAAGGCGGGCTGTTATTGAACATATACATATGTCAAATTATATATATATATATATATATATATATATATATAATTTGACTGAAATCATTTAAGTGTTAAAAATACTGCCTCAACAGAACAAGTATATAAGCAAGATGTTCTCTTGTAATACTTGAACTTATTTATTCTTAACTACATTCATGACAAAAAAGTTTGCTCACAAGTGTATGTAGACCCAAATCTACACACGAGACTTTGAGCAGGATTATGAATTTCAGGAAACCGGTCTGAAAAGATAGGATTTCCAAAATTCAGTTAAATTAGATGGATGGGTGATCCACAATGCTCTTTAAGTCTATCATGTCCTGAGTGGTTTTGAATTTCTATTATTTCCATTTGCATGGATTGGTTTTTTTTTATGAATCTCAGGCTCTGAAATACTAAATGGGCTTACAAATAAATCTGTATTACTCTTCTTAGATTCGAATGAGAAAAGGTTTGTAATAGGATCTTTAGCTATCGGTGAGCCTTTCAAAGTGTCTTGACGGGCCATGACACATTTATACCCTGGTTTAAGGTATAAATAACTGAAAAATCTGATGTGTTACTCTCACATGACTTTCTCTACTGTACAAACTATTTTTACAAACCCTTATTCTCCATCTACTTCATGTTAATCGAGATATCGAGATGTTTATCTTATTGCTAATTTTCTTGTAGATGCAAGGGGAATTGCTAGCCTTTAAGTGATACTTAAATATTTTAAGAGGTGGTTGCTATGTGGAGTATTCCATTCTCTTTGCATTACCAGGACAAAAAAATGAATAATGAATTTGAGAAAAGTATAAGTGTTGGAAAATTTAAGGGAATAACAAGCAATATCTTGAAAATGGTTCACCCAACAAAAAAGATGCATATGACATAAATTGTGTATTTTATCGCGATATACATTTTTGTGTAGTAAAATTTTGTCTACGTCTTATGCTTTAGCAGTTATGAAAAAGTCGTTCACAATGAAGAATACTTTTGGAGACTTCCCAGGAAATTCAAGATATACATTTAGTTGTCATGAAAATATCTTAAACATATGATATTTTAATGCAAATCGTTAGAGCCTTTTTGAGAAAATTAAAATCTTCGAAAAATGTTTCATGTAAAGGGTAATCTGGGGTGGGGGGATTTTCTTGAAAACCTTCGTGTCGCATCTCTGGAATATACTGAACCTAAATACCAAGTTTGGTGTTTATACGACTGTTCGTTTCTGAGTTATGCTGTTCACAGACAGACACACACATAAACACACACGGACATGTTTCCAAAAATGCTTTTTTGTATTCAGGGGATCTCAAAGCATATATTTCTGGTGAAATCTCGGTATCAAATTTTTGGGTGGAATGCACTACTACTACTACTACTACTACTACTACTACTACTACTACTACTACTACTACCACTACCACTACCACTACCACTACCACTACCACTACCACTACCACTACCACTACCACTACCACTACTACTATACGTAGTAGAGAAAGTAAAGTAAAAGGAAAATTTAATTATTACTGCTATTGTGAGGAAAGCAAACCCAAGGTTTAGAAACGTAGCATTGGATACTATGTCGCGCATTGTTGTTCTGTTTCCATTTCGGTGCTTAATAGCCAACTTCTGGCTACGTTACTCACGATATATTTTTAGCTGGAAACTGTTTCAAATGAAGTAAGAAGCGAACACAGCATTTTAGGTTTATTCTCGGTAGCAATTCTGGCGATCGAAAGAAAAGAATCGCAATCTCTCAAGCATGCCTATTAGTAATGCTTAGGGAAGGCCTAAACTTGCGCCATAAAATATTTCATAAAGGGCTAACAAGTTCGGTATTTAGCCACTTTTCATTTTTGAGTTAAGCACACACACACCGGACATGTTTCCAAAAATGCTTTATTTGGCTTAGGGGGGCCTCGAAACGTGCATATCCGGTAAAATCTCGATATGGTATTTTTGGGTGGAATGCAGTACTACCC
Organism: Deroplatys truncata; assembly: GCA_030765065.1. Taxonomy (NCBI): domain Eukaryota; kingdom Metazoa; phylum Arthropoda; class Insecta; order Mantodea; family Mantidae; genus Deroplatys; species Deroplatys truncata. Next base: position 154,910,635 of record CM060988.1, on the reverse strand, counting down.
CTACTTACTATACGTATAGAGAAATTAAAAATTCGTATTCCCGTCAAATCTCAATGTCGAATGTTTGGGTGAAGTACAATACTCGCATATGGTATAGGTAGGTGGTAGAGAGAATAAAAAACGTATATGCATTGCCTTATTTTGTTAGTATATCTTTTGGTTGAAAAGAAGAACCAAACACAAGTTTTTCTCTATTGCAACACATTCTAACCTCACTAATAACGAGTTCTTAGAAAACTTTAATTTGCAGTGACTTCAGGAAAAATCACTGAATGCTAATGAAGTGAAGTTGACAGTGAATATCACGTGTTTATTAACACATTATTATTACTTTTTATTATAACAGAGAACTTAAGTTTAATTGAAAAGATGTTAATAACCTATTTTACTATGATTTGATTATGTTAATTATTTTCCCTCAGTTTTATTTTGCACTAAGGTTGAGTTTTAAACCATGTTAGCGCATTTGTTGTGAATGTGTCTTCTAACTACTTCTAATGCGTGAATTTGTGCTTGTAGAAGCAGTATTGGCATTCACTAATAATTTATGGTATTTTATAGTGAATTTACTTGCAATTTTGTTCATTTTAGAGCAAATGGAACATGAGACAGGCCCCAGGTTTCAAATAAAAATATTTCAGTGTTTGTAATTTACAACAAGATCTTGTCAAGGGGGGATGGTGTAAACAAGGAGGCTTTAAGCTCACCTCTTAACAGATGAAGCTCGTTATTAACTTAACAAGAGAATTCTGAACAAGAGCTTAAGAGCCTGCTCTTCGTTACCAGGTGCAGAAAAAGCTTAAACGCGCAATATTCAGCATTTCAACTGAATACAGAGCAACACAGGGTGAGAAGGAACCTAGTGTTCATAAACAAAGCTGATAATGGGCCTTAAGGGTATCTATAGGTGGAATTTCTAAAACTGTTAAGTTTTTAGTTAAATGTTGTTACATGCAGCTGTATCTCAAGTATAAGTGTATATTAACTTTCATCAGTTTCTTTAATGGGTTTTTATAGAAAAATATGTTATTTTATTTTTATTATACTAAATAATTAGAAATTTCACACCTTGCAGAAGTCGTAATTTTGTAAAAATAAACATACTACAGCATTATTTAAATAGCAATCCACAAAGATGGCATACAGATTTTTCACTCTTCTAGTTGTTTCTGAAAAAAAATGTTATATATTTAAATATAATTTTTGGAACAATCTATCCTAGATGGTGAAATTAATTATGTCATATTTTGAACAATTTTGAAGGGTTTTTTATTTTGTCTACCACATACCTAGTAGGTAGAGAAACTAATGCATTCCACATGAAAATTCGATACCGAAATTTCACCAGAAATATATGATTTCAGGTCCCTGAATATAAAAAAAAAATAGAAAAAGGGAAAATGTATATTATGAATTTTCTGGGAATAACCTTTAAAACACAGTTTATTTCAAATAACTTTTTCTGTGGCATCAGCCATTTCCGAGTTATCCGTTATTAATGGTTCAAACTCTTGAATACTCAGCCATCCTTTTAAAGTCCCGTCGACATTCAGTTGTTTCTCGCGATTCCATTGAAACAGTATGGAATTTTAAGGCCAGCATATAAAGTCCAGTTATTAAACATTTGACTATCGCTGTTCTCTTTGCATCTATAAAAATGTGTAATGTAGGTATTTCTGCAAAAGTTTATTTGAATTAAAATGACGCTGGTATAAGAATAAGTTTTAGTAAGACTAGTTTGTATACCCACTAATAAGTGATAGAAAGTAGGGAAAGTCATGTGAATGTATCCATCAGATGTTATAAGTTCATACTCACTGGGTTTCTACAGAAAATTTTAACAATATTGGTTAGAAACTACATCGTGTGGAACATTTTCAATGTGCAAACGTGTAAGAAAAATCAAATTCGAGTAAAAGGATTTGGAAGTAAATATAAACTACCTGGGACAGATAACTTTGCGTTTGTTTATCTGTAGCCAAAGGAGGAACTACGCGTGTTGTGAGTGATGGCTTACACGTAAACACGATAACAGCGACACCAAACCGAGCGAAGTTATATTTCCCGTGTAATACAGACCAATAGGCCATGTGCTCTTGGTTATTTAAATGGTCTCGTGTTGAAGCTTTAAAAGCATCTGAGACAAAAAGTTAATTTTTGAACGTTTTGAAGTTTTGACAAAATTTCAGCTATGTGAATCCTTAATAGAGGGAATAATGAGGCTAAAATACGATTTGTTTTTCTTTTAGGTTTGAAGAAACAAATGCTTTTTCTCGAACTACTTGGTAACAATGCCTCAGCATTATTTTATGAGAGCGCTATCCTCACTAAAGGCCTGGAAGCTTTTAAATCAAGTTAAGAAGTAATTGTCTACAATGTGATGGAAAAGGGTTTCATTAGGGAGGGGTTCGGACTGCTGGCATCCGTAGTACTCCGAACATCTGTGCCCCTGCAATCGGGGAGTTGTTCGGATTGCAATAAACTCGGTGATACAGGGTATTAATATTCGTTTGAGATTGGGTTTTCTGAGTAGTGATGACGAAGTGGGTTGTGAGAGGCATCCATGTCCTCCGGTACCTACCCGGAGAGCTGGGTGACGGTGTGCTAGGTCACTGGCATCCCTAAGTTTCTTCTTGCAACTCCAGAAGAGGTTGACGCGCGTAAGTGACATATCTGTTTCCGTCCTTTCGCGAGTGGAGAAGGAACTTCATATTATTAATACCTTTTAGTGGTGTTTAATGCCAGTTCTTACTGCAGACAGCACCACAGGTAGTTGCAGGCCTCTTTAGGCAACCAAGTATTGACCAAATGGAAAAAAAAAACACAGAGCAGGAACCCTAGTGTAGAAGGGGATCATCGACTCCGATATACGTTTACTCTGAACGGTTTTAACTTCCGATATCGTCATGCGGAGCTTTGCTTTGATGAGAGGACTGTTACAGGGTGCATTCACTGTCGTGAAGTCTTTGGAGAACAACGGAGGAACTACTTGGTGGAAACGTATCGACTCGTTTTTTCAAACTGCGCTTATGCAGCCAAGGGGTTGGGGGTGGCAAGCTATCACATATTATTCCGATCACTCTGGTTTGTCTCTGATATCCTGTGTAGATGGATGACAGCGATGAAACATGAGTGAGCTACGTAGTAGAATAATTAAATAAGATAGTAATAGAATATAGAACAAACTGGAAAAGGCATTTAAACAGAATTGCAGAACTTAGAATCCCAAAGGTAGCATATTCCTACCAAATAGAAGGGCGAAGAACCCAGGACGACACAGAAAAAGATGGAGAGATGAATACTTGGGCTAAACAGTCTAAACCGTGTTGAAGAAGAGGTAAAATGGATCTGTCATGAGACAATCTACACCTCAGCCTTTGACTTTATGTCCACTCCCCTTTTGGCTTCATTTCAAAAAGATTTAGAAACTTCACTGTGAAGTTGTTCCTTTATCTTCTGGGGTGAAGCATTTCCATTTATCCAAAGTACAGTCAATCATAAATAATTATATTTTGGTAAACCTGTTCAAACGATTTCGTAAGCACTGGCCGTCTATAACATGTCGATCTCGATCTCCTTCGTCTTTCTAGACTTTATACTCGGGTAGATGTTCCGCAATCTGTTGATTTTCCGCAGAGATGGCAAAAAGAATACTACTGGATAGCTTCGTAGTCTGGAGATGTTCCCTCAAGGATTATATTCAACGATTATATTAAGATTTTTCTGACTTGTTTATGATCCGTCAAGAGTAGCTTTTGATCGCATTTGTTTGGACTTATATCTAATTTTTGGCCAGAAAGGTTTAGCCAACATCTTTTCCTTTCTCTCTTGGTAGAGAACAGTATGACAGTGGTTCTGGCAGAAATGGCTATATCTTGAATTTTCTGGGAATGTCTCCAAAAGTATTCTTCATTGTGAACGACTTTTGCATAACTGGTAAACCATAAGAGATAGACTGAATTTTACTACACGAAAAACATAGATCACGTTAAAATACACAATTTATGTCATATACATTTTTTGTTGTTGAGTGAACGATTTTCGAGATATTGCTTGTTATTTCCTTAAGTTTTTCAATACTTACTTTCTCAAATGGGAATTCGTTATTCATTTTTTTTGTCTTAGATATGCAAAGAGCATTAATCTGTGGCAAAGAGAATGGTGCTGCACATAGTAACCAGCTATTAAGAGTAATGTCTATGCTTAAAGGCTACTGTGTTTCTATATTGCCCTTGTAAATATATATTCCCCTTACATCTACAAGAAAATTAGCAATAAGATAGAGTCTGCAAATGTTTATCTTCACTAACATGAAGTAGATGGAGAATAAGCGTTTGTAAAAATAGTTTCTACAAGAGTAGAAAAAGCCATGTGGGTGTAAGTGTGAATGCCAATACTGTGGCCTGCTTTTCTGTGAGAATAATAATATGCGCTACCATGGTGCTTCTCCGCTTATATGCCCAATGTAGGCCAGTGCATACTGTAAATATCCTGTCTGTATAGTTTCCAAAACTAAGTACCAAACCTCTATTGCATCGATGGAAGGAGGCAGGTGATACGGTCTGCTGCTCCGCAGAGAAGAGATGTTTTCTGCACTCCATAGACAGTGTTGTTAACTATGCTTCCTCTTTACTAGTACAGGCCCAGAAGTGACCTCATATTTGAACTTTATGTGGAAGACGATTAAATATAGCTAATTTTTCATCTTTCCTTAAAACGTATGCCTTTAGGCGTGAGTGTCCTCAGCCATTTTCTGTACCCAGTTATATCTGTTGCAAGACTCACCAAATCCCTTAGTGACTTCCCATGGCTTGTTTGTATTCTCTCCATATATGGTTCTCATGACAGCCTAGGTGTTTCAAAGTATTTTTCTTCCTCTGGTCTTTTTTACGTAATATATACTCCGATATTCTTACAAGATGTCCATTCCGTTTCAGTTGATTCCTTTCTGTAGTCTTAGTTAAATATTCCTGATCCAACATCCCACGCTGTATATTATTTCCATTCTGATTCCTCCTTATATATGTGAGTATTCTTCTCAACTACTTCATTTTGGTGGACAGCCGTGATAACTATTGTAATTCACAGGGGTGACAAGTGCATTCTTGAGGATCCGAGTTGAGGCGGCGTTCTATGCTGTACTGTCTGTAAAGAGGATAATGTACCTGTAATAGTTGGAGCCTCTCATGATAACGGGAGTGTATCCGTTACCTTATCGCTTCTGGTTCAGTTATATAAACCTATAAAGTATGCATACATATGTTGTTAATAAAAAAAATCAAAATTAGACACCTCAGTTCTCTTCATTCTTTAAGGGGTGATATAAAAAGCACTCCAATTGAGAGAAAATGTGGAAAAATTTGGGAGGGGACAATTTTGAGTTCATCACCACAAACTACACGGTTTGGACCTTAAGATCCGTTCCAGCTACAACTGATCTCTCCATCGCTTGGGGTCGTCCTCCGTGGACTAGTGGTACCGTGCTAGCCTCTAATTCCCAAGGTCGCGGGGTCAAACCCGGCGGAGGGCGATGGACTTTTTCGGGCGTAAAAATCCTTAGCATCGCTTTCTTCAGAAGGGAAGTAAAGCCGGTGGTCCCGTGTCGTAGGTTTACTGCACGTAAAAGAGCCTCAGGCCTTATAAAGAGGCCTCTGAGCAAAACTACCGGTGTTTCACGCCTAATATAGAATGGGACGCTAAGGACCACAGCAGTTAAAGAGCGTCCATAAATAAAACTCAATTTAATTTTTTTTCCATCGCTTGGGTTTTCCTACACTTACTCTACTAGTTGGAAGGTAATTTGAATTTGGAGAGGACTACGGTGTGAGTCCATTGTTCGAAGGTGCGTATACCATACCATTTGTGCGGCAGGCTAGTTACCTCCCGCGTGAAAATTAATTACTGTTAATCTACAATTTTGAGTTAAGTGTAAATAAACAAATGCAGGGTCCATCACTTCAATACATCGTATCTGCGTATTGTTTTCAGAGTGTTACTGAATTATCTATGGAATATGGTGTTTTCTCAACAGATTTTGCTACACATATGAGTAACATATGCGTTACTATTTCTACATATATAGGTAAATAGTAAAGTGAGTAAACATTCCCTAGCCTTAGACAGGTATCGAACCAAGAACTCTGGGTGAGAAGCCAGTAGTCACATTTAGGCTATGTTTGCTTGGGGATCCCACGCGAAATCGAGGAAGGTAACTGGTAAGGCCTTGAATGAGAAGACGACAGGCGATTATTTAACGTATCAAAAGTCAACGTGACGTGTTGTCAGAAATCTGTATCGCAAACAGTCACGTTGTTTGCGGATCCTTAGAGCCCTAACGCACCGTGCAGATGGATATGAAAAGAAGTCGGGCAAGTCGTGAGATATTGATTTTCGAGGCTTAAAGGTCCCCACCCCTTTCCCTCGTTATCTTATTCACATTTTCCTTTCCACCGGCTTTTTCTTTGTTGACTTTTTTTCCTCCCTTCTTTCTTAGCATGTCCCCGCCCCCTTTTCTTCCGCCATTCTTGAAGCCATCCTTGAGACTAGAGCAATATCGGCGCCGCTGGACCCGAGCAGCTCCTGCTGGATCAATGATACTAGTCCAGACAGAGAGAGCGAAATCTCCAGGGACGGGAAAAGGAGGGGGTGGAGACGCCATCTTGGCTATAAGGGTGCAGGGGAGCAAGTAATTTTTCTCCATTCTCAGGAGAGTAAAAGACGCCATTTTTATTTTATTTCTGTTTTCCTTTCTTATCCAGTACAGTCAAGATAAACCAAAAATCTTCCGAAGTAGGAGCGAAAATTAATTTCCTGCTTCAGGATATGTTAATACACTTGATATACTTTGGTTACAAATAGAAATATCTAAATTTTACACCAATAAGGGCGAATTATGAAAATACATTTTGAACTTGGCTATGATCATATGAAAACAGCCTACATGGTAGATAATTAAATTAAAAAGTCTGATGTGATACACTCAAATGACTTATTCTACTCTTGTACAAACTATTTTTATAAACGCTTATTCTCCATCTACTTCTTGTTAATCGAGATCAACATTCGTGGAAACTATCTTATTGCTAAATTTCTTGTAGATGCAAGGGGAATATGGTAGGTTTTAAGCGATAGTCAAATACTTTAAGAGCTGGTTGCTATGTAGAGCATTACATTCTCTTTGCACGTCCAGGACATAGAAAAACAAATACAAATCTCATTTGAGAAAAAGTGTAGCTATTGTAAAAATCAAACAAATAACAAGGAATATCTTGGAAATAGTTCATTCCACAAAAAAAGTATACGACATAAATTGTGTGTTTTAAGGAGATCTACATTTTTGTATAGAAAAATGTTCTCTGTCTCTTAGGGTTTACCAGTTATGCAAAAGACATTCAGAAAGAAGAGGACTTTAGGGACATTCGCAGAAAATTCAAGATAAGCATTTTATTTGTCATAAAAATATCTTAAATGTATATTTTAATCAAAGTAGTTAGAGATATTTTTGAGAAAATAAACGTTTTCGAAAAATTTTCAATGTAAGGGGCAGCCCGGGGTGGGGGTTATTTTCTTGAAAATCTTCGTCGCATCTTGAAAGATACTGAACCTAAATACCAACTTTGGTATGTATCCGACTTTCCATTTTGGGGTTATAGCGTTCACAAACACACACACACACGCACACGGACCGTTTTCCAAAAGTGCTTTTTTGGATTCGGGGCGCCTGAAAACTTTGTTTCTTGTGAAACCTAGGTATCGACTATTTGGGTGGAAAGTAATACCTACTTAAGTAATAAAATTACATACTTGACATCACGAGAAACAGGTTCCTTCCTGGGCAAGAACCTAAGCTCAAGCCCCTCCTAGTAACACAGGGTTAGCGCCATCCGAGCGGCTCTCCAACCGTGGGGGTTTTCCATGAGGCCAATATCTTGTTTCCTAAAAAGGCCTCCCGTCGCTTCCGCGGGAAATGAAAGCGGATACCCACTTACGCGAACAACTGAAAATCCAAGAAATTAAAAGAATGGCTGATTTTTTAAACAATTTCAACCATTAATAACGGATATCTCTGAAATGGCTGATGCCACAAAACAAAAAATCTGATATCTTACACTCACATGACTTTCTCTATTCTTGTACAAACTATTTTTACAAACGCTTATTCTCCATATGCTTCATGTTAATCGAGATGTTAATCTTATTGCTAATTTTCTCGTAGATGCAAGGGGAACATGGTAGGCTTTCAGCGATAGTCAAATGTTTTAAGAGCTGGTTGCTATGTGAAGCATTTCATTCTCTTTGCATGTCCAGGACATCCAGAAATGAATAACGAATTCCCATTTGAGAAAAAGTATTGGAAAATTTAAGGGAATAACAAGTAATATCTCGAAAATGGTTCGCCCCCAAAAAAACCTGATGTGTTACGCTCGCATGACTTTCTCTACCCTTGTACAAATTATTTTTACAAACGCTTATTCTCCATCTACTTCATGTTAATCGAGATAAACATTTGCAGACTCTATCTTATTGCTAATTTTCTTGTAGATAAAAGGGGAAAATATATTTACAAGGGCAATATAGAAAAACAGTAGCCTTTAAGCACATGCATATCTCTTAATAGCTGATTGCTAGGTGCAGCACCATTCCCTTTGGCACACATTATAATTCTTTGCATATCAAAGACAAAAAAATGAATAACGAATTCCCATTTGAGAAAAGTATTGAAAAATTTAAGGGAATAACAAGTAATATCTCGAAAATGGTTCACTCAACAAAAAAATGTATATGACATAAATTGTGTATTTTAACGCGATCTACATTTTTTGTGTAGTAAAATTTTGTCTATCTCTTATGGTTTACCAGTTATGCAAAAGTTGTTCACAATGAAGAATACTTTTGGAGACATTCCCAGGAAATTCAAGATATACATTTTATTTGTCATAAAAATATCGTAAACATATGATATTTTAATTATAACTAATATAATTTTCCGGGCTGTTATGCCGTGGTCTGCTGAAGAAAGATTTCCCAGACGTTTCGTCCACAACTGCGGTGGACATCTTCAGTGGCGCGGACGAAGTCTTCTCGGTGAAAGTATGGCAGCGTCTGATGCGTTGGCCGTTAGTGCCGCTCTCTTTATAGTGTGGACGCTCTCTGCTGATTGGTCCGCTGGTATGAGGGGGCTGGCGCCGGCTGTGTTGTTGCTCTCTTCTGATTGGCTCACAGTGTTTTTCGGTTTTGTATGACCTTTCTTGTTTTTGATGACTAGATGCCAGTTACTGTTGAGTTTCAATGCTTCTTCTTTCCTATTGAAATTATTGGGATGTTTGTAAATCTCTATTGCTTCGCGTTGTAGCCGGGTATGGTAATGCTTTATGGAGGAAAGAATGTTGGTGTCCTGAAATCTAATAATGTGTTCGCCCTCGGCTTCAATGGCATGTTCGGCGACTGCCGATTTTTCTGTATGGCCCAGGCGGCAGTTTCTTTTGTGTTCGCTGAGTCTGGTGTTAGCGCTCCGCTGTGTGGTAACAATGTACACTGAACCACAGGAACAAGGAATACGGTAAACACCGGCCGATGACAGGGGATCTCGGGGGTCTTTGGAAGAGCGCAGTAGGCTATTTAATTGTCTTGTAGGTTTGAATACTGTTTTGACGTTATGACGTTGAAGTATATGTTCAATACGGTCAGTGACATTTCTGAAATATGGCAGAAAGACAATGGACTTGCTTTTGGGTTGGTCCTGAGTAACCGGTCGGTGCTTGGCCGGACGGCAGGCTCTTCTCACCTCTTGGACTGAATAACCATTTGATTGTAGAGCTGTTTCTAGGTGTCGGATTTCTTGTGGAAGTAAGTGGAAGAAGACTTCGTCCGCGCCACTGAAGATGTCCACCGCAGTTGTGGACGAAACGTCTGGGAAATCTTTCTTCAGCAGACCACGGCATAACAGCCCGGAGAATTATATTAGTTATAATTGTGACACCGGCCGTGAAAGCCTACGTTCTTACATATGATATTTTAATCAAAATCGTCAGAGCCATTTTTGAGAAAATTAAAATTTTCGAAAAATCTTCCATGTAAAGGGTACTCTGGGTGGGGGATTTTCTTGAAAACCTTCGTGTAGCATCCATGGAATATACTGAACCTAAATACCAAGTTTGGTGTTTATCCGACTGTTCTTTCCGAGTTATGCTGTTCACAGACACACAGACACACAGACGGACATGTTTCCCAAAAAAAAAAAATTGGATTCAGGGGGTCTCAAAACATGTATTTCCGGTGAAATCTTGGTATCGAATTTTTGGGTGGAATGCAATACTTCCCCTACTTACTATACGTAGTAGAGAAAGTAAAAAAAAATCTGATGTGTTACACTCACATGACTTTCTCTACTCTTGTACACACTATTTTTACAAACGCTTATTCTCCATCTATTTCATATTAATCGAGATAAACATTTGCAGAAACGATCCTTTGACATGCAAAGAGATATACATTTTACACATAGCGACCGGTTCTAAAAATATTTAACCATCGCTTAAGGCCTAATATGTTCCCCTTGTTTTGTATTTGCAAGGGCAATAAAAGCACATACATATCTCTTAATAGCTGGTTGCTATGTGCAGCACCATTCCCTTTCCCACAGATTAATACTCTTTGCATATCCAAGACAAAAAAATGAATAACGAATTCCCATTTAGAAAATAAGTATTGAAAAATTTAAGGGAATAACAAGCAATATCTCGAAAATGGTACACTCAACAAAAAAAATGTATATGACATGAATTGTATATTTTAACGCGGTCTACATTTTTTGTGCAGTAAAATTTTGTCTATCTCTTATGGTTTACCAGTTATGCAAAAGTCGTTCACAATGAAGAATACTTTTGGAGACATTCCCAGAAAATTCAAGATATACATTTTATTTGTCATAAAATATCTTAAACATATGATATGTTAATCAAAATCGTTAGAGCCATTTTTGAGAAAATTAAAATTTTCGAAAAATCTTCCATGTAAAGGGTAATCTGGGGTGGGGGGGATTTTCTTGAAAACCTTCGTGTCTCATCCTTGGAAGATACTGAACCTAAATACCAAGGTTGGTGTTTATCCGACTGTTCGTTTCTGAGTTATGCTGTTCACAGGCACACACACAGACACACAGACACACACACGGACATGTTTCCAAATTCCTCTTTTTTGGACTCAGGGGTCTCAAAACATGTATTTCCGGTGAAATCTCGGTATCGAATTTTTGGGTGGAATACAATACTTCCCCTACTTACTATACGTAGTAGAGAAAGTAAAAAATGTATGACATAAATTGTGTATTTTAATGCGATCTACATTTTTTGTGTAGTAAAATTTTGTCTATCTCATGCCATTTTTGAGAAAATTAAAATTTTCGAAAAATATTCCATGTAAAGGGTAATCTGGGGTGGGGGATTTTCTTGAAAACCTTCGTGTCGCATCTCTGGAAGATACTGAACCTAAATTTCAAGTTTGGTGTTTATCCGAGTATTTGTTTCTGAGGTATGCTGTTCACACACATACTGACATGTTTCCAAAAATGCTTTTTTTTGGATTCAGGGGGTCTCAAAACATGTATTTCCGGTGAAATCTCGGTATCGAATTTTGGGTGGAATACAATACTTCCCCTACTTACTATACATAGTAGAGAAAATAAAAAAGTTGTTTGAAATAAAATGTGTAGTACGTTTTCGTCTATCACTTAACGTTTACCAGTTATACAAGGTTATATAAAATTCCTGTCGAGTGAAGAGGACGTGACAGGCTATTCACAGAAAATGTAAATACACACATCTTTTTTTCATGTAAATATCTTTAATATATAGTATTTTAATCATAATCCTTAGCGAAAATGAAAAGGTTCGAAAAATATTCCATGTAATCCTCGTGTCGCATCTTCGGAAGATACTGAACTTAAATACCAAGTTTGGTATTTATCTGATTCTCATATTTTGGTTTGCTGTTCACAGAAATACGCACGGATATTTATCTAAAAGTGGCTTTTTGTGTTCGGGGGGCCTCAAAATATATATTTTCGGAGAAATGTCGACATCTAATTTAGAATACAATACTTCCCCTATTCATCTTACGAGTGAGGTGGGAGAAAACAAAAAAATCACTTCTACAGACTATTGTTGCAAAGGCTTATTGTTTTCTCTACCACGAACATAGTAGGTAGAGAAGATATTGTATTCCTTCCTTAAAGTCGATACCAAGATTTCACCAGAAATTCGTGTTTGAGGTCTCCTGAATCCATATAAAGCATTTTTCTAAAAAAAAGTCTGAGTGTGTTTGTATGTGCGTCTGTGAAAATGCTTATAAATGTCAAACTTGGTTAGATTTAGCGTCTTCCAAATATGCGATACCAAATTTTTCAAAAAAATCGCCCCACCCTAAAGTACCCTTTAGATTGAACTCTTTTAGACATTTTTGGTTTTCTAATAATTGCTCTATTTTGATTAACATATACACTTATTAGAGATATTTACATGACAAATAAGATGTATATCTTGAATTTTCTGGGAACAACCTGTGAAGTCTTCATTTGCAAGGCATTTTGTACAATCTTTAAAAACTGCTAAACATTAAACGTGCTACACTTAAAATTAGATCTCTTTAAAACGCGCAATTATTTCCAATAACATTTTTGGTGGCATCAGCCAATTCCGAGATATCCGTTATTAATGGTTCGAATTGCTTAATAAATAAACTTTCGTAAGAACAATTTGTGTACCCACTAATAAACGACATAGAGTAGAGAAAGTCATGTGATTTTTTCAATTTTAGCAGTGTTCAATGCCCACCTTAACTACGACACTATAGGTTGTGGAAACTGATAATTGTAATGAAATTATATTAGGAAAAGGAACGCTTTTGGAAGGATAAGTTCCAGGCCTAGGTTTAGGTACCTCCCGACATTTGTCACTTATGAAGACTGAGGAAAACCTGGAAAATGCCTCAGTCAGAATGGACGGTCTTGGGACAATTTGAAACATGTTTATTGGTCATGCAGATATCCTAAGTATGCGTAAATACAATCAAAGTTGTTAAAGCCATTTTTGAAAAAAATAAAAAAAAGCGAAAATGTTTCCATGTAAAGGGTAGTTTGGGATGGGGGATTTTCTTTTAAATCTTCGTGTTGCCTTCTAGGAAACTTAAATACTCAGTTTTGTGTTTAACCCAAATTTTATTTTTGAGTGCTGCTCACAAGCTGCGCCGTGACAGAGTGGTTAAATCACTCGCCTTTCACCAAGGCGTCCCGGGTTCAGTCCCAGGAATTACAAGCGGGATTTGTGGTGGAAAAAGCGGCGTCTGAGCAAGTTTTCTCCGGATTCTCCGGTTTTCTCTGTCATTCATTCCACCAAATGCTTTCATTAATCTCACCGTCATTTCATATCATCTCCTTCCTGTTCCTACACCAGGCTGATCACTCATCCTGGCCGTTCTCTCTGTTTCATAGTCTGTGCTCCTCGACAGTATCTGACATCAGCCACCTGGGGGTGGCTTGTAAGTCCTGGGGGTGAAAGCCCTAAGAATGCAGTGGGTAACAAAGAAGGAAGGAAAAGAAGAATGCTGTTCGCAGACATACATGCATACATATGGATTATTTGACTAAAAATGTAAATGTACTACGTTGATGCCAGCAGCACAGCAAAAAAGCTTCTACGACTCGCAGGATTGGATTGAATAGATTGATCCTATCCTTAAAATGCTTATTCTTGCCGTATTATTTTCTGCACATCGTTTTTGCTAAGGAAGTATAATGGATTTATGTGAAATTGTAATGGGTAGAGAAAGTCGTGTGAAAGCAGATGACCTTATTTGGAGCGTGACCTATCAGTTTTACATACAACGATGAAGAATCCTCCTTGAGGGCTCCAAACAGTAAAATCAGCCAGGCATGCAATAAATAGCAGGCCTTGTGTCTAGCCAATGATCTAATGGATTTCCAGTTGTTGGGCCGTTGTCTCTGAGGAGAATAATTTGAAATTCGAATAAAATGCGAAAAGCCTCGCTGCTACATGAAGGACAAACAACGCCGATGATAGAGACACTCACAAAGATGTATCTGATGGTTCTGCTACACTGCTCTTCTTCTTTTCCCTGCCATCCTGTCATTTACCAACGTTTTCGTATTCTTCAAGATGGTATCTAAACGAAAACGTGAGTTTGAACCTCCTCCCCCTGGAAGCGATAAGCGGCGAAATGGTCCATATAAAGCATGCTGGCGTCTTGTCAAACCAGCATCCTTCATGTAATTGCACCTTCATATGTCTGTCCTCGTGGTCTCGAAAGCCTTTGTCATGAATCTACTTCGCTATAATTTTGCCTCCATTGTATCGCTTAGATGCTGCAGGGATATCAACGAGCTTATTAATTCTCTGTAAAATTGAAATCACAAACCAGATAACCGTACATCCAAACGTAGAGTAAAAGGCTTAAAACCCATAATTTTGGAAACCCGGTTACAGATTACGGGACATACAATTAAACAAATGTTATGGTTACATTCACATGACTTTCTCTACACTCTATCGCTTGTTAGTGGGTATACAAATTATTCTTACGAAAACTTAATTTTCTATATTCATTTTAATCCAGATAAATCTTTCTGAAAATACATTTTTACTTTCTCTACTACGTATAGTAAGTAGGGGAAGTATTGTATTCCACCCAAAAATTCGATACCGAGATTTCACTGGAAATATATGTTTTTAGAACCCCTGAATACAAAAAAAGCATTTTTAGAAACATGTCCGTGTGCGTGTGGTTGTGTGAGTGTGTGTGTCTGTGTTCAGCATAACTCAGAAACGAACAGTCGAATAAACACCAAACTTGGTTTTTAGGTTCAGTATCTTCCAGAGATGCCACACGAAGGTTTTCAAGAAAATCTTCCCGCCCCAGATTACCCTTTACATGTAACATTTTTCGGAAATTTTAATTTTCTCAAAAATGGCTCTAACGCTTTTGATTAAAATATCATATGTTTAAGACATTTTCAAGACAAATAAAATGTATATCTTGAATTTTCTGAGAATGTCTCCAAAAGTATTCTTCATTGTGAACGACTTTTGCATAACTGGTAAACCATAAGAGATAGACAAGATTTTACCACACAAAAAATGTAGATCGCGTTAAAATACACAATTCATGTCATATACACTTTTTTTGTTGAGTGAACCATTTTCTAGATATTGCTTGTTATTCCCTTAAATTTTTCAATACTTGTTTTCTCAAATGGGAATTCGTTATTCATTTTTTTGTCTTGGATATGCAAAGAGTATTAATCTGTGGCAAAGGGAATGGTGCTGCACCTAGCAACCAGCTATTAAGAGATATGTATGTGCTTAAAGGCTACTGTATTTCTATATTGCCCTTGTAAATATATATTCCCCTTGCACCTAAAAGAAAATTAGCAATAAGATAGAGTTTGCAAATGTTTATCTGGATTAATATGAAGTAGATGGATAATAAGCGTTTGTAAAAATAGTTTGTACAAGTGTAGAGAAGGTCATGTGAGTGTAACACATCAGCTTTTTTACACATTTCTTTATAGATACAAAGGGAATAGCGATAGTAAAATGTTTTCGAACTGGACGCTACTCGCTGGCCTTAGTCGCGAGAAACAACTGAATATCGAAAGTATTTTAAAAGAATGACGTAAGTATTAAACAATTCGAACCATTAATAACGGATATCTCGAAAATGGTTCATGCCACAAAAAAGTTATTGCACATATATTGAGTGTTTTAAATGGATCTACATTTCTTGTGTAGTACGTTTTCGTCTATCGCTTAACGTTTACCAGTTATACAAGAGTGTACAAAATTCCTTCGAATGAAGCGGACTTCACAAGCTATTCCCAGAAAATTCAAGATGTACATTTTATTTGTCGTGTAAATATCTTTAATATATAGCACATTTCCAATCAAAGTCGTTAGAGGCATTTTTAGAAAATAAAAAATTTCAAAAAGTTTTCCATGTAAAGTGTAGTTTGGCGAGGGAGATTTTCTTAAAAATCCTTGCAAGAAATTGAACTTAAATACCAAGTTTGGTATTTATCCGACTTTTTGTTTCGAGTTATGTTGTTCAGAGACGCGCGCGGGGAATGTTTCTAAAAATGCTTTATTTGCATTAGGGGTTCCAAAATCAACTAAATAAATCAAATACAATTTGAATGGATTTAAACCTATTGAACACAAAAAATAATTATTTCATAATATTTATACAAATTAAAATAATAATTCTGTATTTAAATAAGATTCTTCCTATTTATTTCCGGTGATATCTCGATATGGAATTTTTGGGTGGAATGCAATACCTTCTCTACGTGGTAAAGAAAGTACAAAAAAATGACTTACAGTGACTTAACTCTTGAAACGAGCGAGGTGGCACAGGCAGTAGCTCGTGTAACTCGCATTCGGGAGGTCGTGGGTTCGATACCCGCGATCTACCCATAATACTCCTGACCGAAGTGTGTTTTTAGGGGTTTCCCTGAGTCGCCAGGCGAATGCTGCGAAGGTTAATTACATCCACCGAATTTCCTGTCCCTCCACTTTACCTCCTTTCTCATTTCACGTCATCACCTTTCATCTGCTTGGTTGCTTCAGGACTGCAAGTGTCAGAGGGAAACTCGGCGATGCATGCCAGGGAAAGCGATACTCTCTTTAACCTTCGTCCCCCGGAATGGGGGCGGTCTCGGAGTCCTGGGGCCCCAGTTGGTGTGCAAGCCTGCAGGGGGAGGGGAGCTGATTGCACTAGCTGCCACAGGAAGGTTTCAACTTGGGGAATGTAGGGACCCTGCCCTCTACTGTCATGCCCCCTGATCCGTCCGCCCTCTTTGTTCTCTTAGGTCACCTCTCTCTCCCAGGATAGCAAATTATCTTCTTAGGTCGAGGTACTAAGGCCCTTCCACTCCTGATCATACGTCATATCACTTGATAAAAGTTGAAAATTCGGACTAATAACAAAGAATATCCCTGCAATGTTTAATAACATAGAACATTTTTTATTTCACATACCAGGTGTACATTTTTTGTGTAGTAAGATTTTGTCACTTATCTTACAGCTTCTTATACAAAGGTTATTAAGAACCTTAAGAATATTCGCAAAAATTTAAGATATGTAGTTTTTGTCATTCAGATATCCTAAACAAAGTATGGTATTTTAATCACAATCGCTAGACACATTTTTGAGAAAATAAAATCCTTTTTTTCACGTAAAGTGTAGTTTGGGGTGAGGATTTTTACTTTCTCTAATACGTTCAGTAAGTAGGGGAAGTATTGTATTCCACCCAAAAATTCAATACCGAGATTTCACCGGAAATATATGTTTTGAAAACCCCTGAATCCAAAAAAAGGATTTTTGGAAACATGTCCGTGTGTCTGTCTTGTGTGTGTCTGTGAACAGCATAACTCAGAAACAACAAGTCGGATAAACACCAAACTTGGTATTTAGGTTCAGTATCTTCCAGAGATGCGACACGAAGGTTTTCAAGAAAATCCCCCCACCCCAGACTCCTTTACACGTAACATTTTTCGAAAATTTTAATTTTCTCAAAAATGGCTAACGATTTTGATTAAAATATTATATGTTTAAGATATTTTCATGACAAATAGAATGTATATCTTGAATTTTCTGGGAATGTCTCCAAAAGTATTCTTCATTGTGAACGACTTTTGCATAACTGGTAAACCATAAGAGATAGACAAAATTTTACTACACAAAATATGTAGATCGCATTAAAGTACACAATTTATGTCATACTCATTTTTCTTTTTGTTGTTGTTGAGTGAACCATTTTCGAGATATTGCTTGTTATTCCCTTAAACTTTTCAATGCTTGTTTTCTCAAATGGGAATTCGTTATTCATTTTTTTTGTCTTGGATATGCAAAGAATATTAATCTGTGGCAAAGTCAATGGTGCTGCACCTAGCAACCAGTTATTAAGAGATATATCTTTGCTTAAACGCTACTGTATTTATATATTGCCCTTGCAAATACAAAACAAGGGGAACATAGTACGCCTTAAGCGATAGTCAAATTGTTTTAGAACTGATCGCTATGTGTAAAATGTAATTCTCTTTGCATGTCAAAAGATCGTTTCTGCAAATGTTTATTTCGATTAATATGAAATAGATGGAGAATAAGAGTTTGTAAAAATAGTGTGTACAAGATTAGAGAAAGTCATGTGAGTGTAACACATCAGATTTTTTTCAAAACCTTCGTGTTGTATCTTTCGGAGACGCTAAAAGTTAAATATTAACTTTAGTACTTAAGCAACTTTTCGTTTTTGAGTTAAGCTACTCACACAATTACATATACACACCTTTCTTGAAAATGCACTTGCATATCCAATGAAATATCGGTATCGAGTTTTTGGGTGGAATACAATGCTTCCTCTTGTTGCTATAGTTAAGTGTCGGAGAAAGTATAAGCTAAGTTGCAAGCACATACTTTAAATGAAAAAATTACAATTCCATTTCACAAAGTTACTTTGTTGACCACTAGAAGATCCACGCATTAATCACCAATGGATGAACATAATCCATTTATGTTCATATTACGTTACTTGCAATAGATGCTTGAATAGTAATACAAATTCAAGGTACATTGGAGCTGAATTGATCAGCTTTTGTAATTTTGAAGTTATTATTTATTAAGAATCGCAATATTGAATTCAGAACTGACAAGTGATATGCGTAATACATACGAACTAAAATTCAATATTATACATGTTCAAACAGCTTACATATGAAAATGTAGGCACAGTTTGAACATACTTAAGGGACTTTATTTAAAAATACCTTTCATATTGCTCCAAGTTTTAAAAATTTTGATGTGTTGCTCTTACATGACTTTCTCTACACTTGTAAAACTATTTTTATAAACGCTTATTCTCCATCTACTTCATGTTAATCGAGATAAACATTTGCAGAAACTATCTTAATGCAGATTTTCTTGTAGGTTCATGTGCAGGAGATAAAAAAAAATTCCCACTTGAGAAAAGTATAAGTATTGGAAAATTCAAACAAATAATTAGGAATATCTCGGAAATGGTACACTCCACAAAAAATTAATAAGACATAAATTGTGTGTTTTAATGAGATCTGCATTTTTTGTGTAGCAATACTTAGCCTTTCTCTTACGGTTTCCCAGTTATGACAAAATCCATTCAGAATGAAGAGGACTTTAGGAGACATTCTCAGAAAATTCAAGGTATACATTACATTTGTCATGAATATATCTTAAATAATTGGTACTTTGATCAAAATCGTTTGAGCCATTTTTGAGAAAATCAAAATATTTCAAAACTATTCCGTGTAAAGAGTAGTCTGGGGTGGTGTGATTTTCTTGAAAATATTCCTATCACATCCTTGGAAGATATTAAACTCAAATACCAAGTTTGCTATTTATTCGACTTTCTTTTTTTGAGTTATGCTGTTCACAGACATACACACACGGACATATTTCTAAAAATGCTGTATTTGGATTGAGGTAGCTCAAAACATGTATTTCCGGTGAAATCTCGGTATTAAATTTTTGTGTGGATTGTAATACATTATCTACGTACGTGGTAGAGAAAGTAATAAACTTTCGTAAGATGAGCTCTATGCCGATGAATAAATGATACGGGGTAGAGAATGTCATGTGAGTGTAACACAGTAGATTTCTTGACTTTGAAACAATTACTCATCGACAATGATGTGTAGGCGCTTACAGTTACGTTAATATTTAGTTGATATTACTTTGGGATATTACATTAAATTCACACAGTCACACTGACATTCATACCTCCAGACTCTAAGAAGGATGGGGAATAATTCCGGCTAAAGAAGAATTCCCACTCTTCAGCCAGAAATCGAACTCGGGACCTCTGGATTTGGAGGTTAGCATGCTGTAACCGTGTTGTTTCTACAACGAAATGTGAATCGTTACCTCGATTAACAGGGTGTAGATAGATAAACCAGAAGAAAGTGGGTGGAGAAAGTCAAGTGAAAGCCACACATTGGATTTTTTGAGGGACGGAATTCCGCCTCTATCTCGGGACGGAATTCCACCAGCAAACTAACCGCAAAACCGAAATTTTTGCACACAGAATTGGAAGATTATGCATACATGTACTATATGTAAGAACAGTGATGACGTCATCAATTTGAACATCGGAAGACGCTTTCAGGGCTGCGAATCGTGGATTTGTGTTATCCTTTTTCTGTTTCACTTGTAGTTTTGAGCACGTCCCTAAAAACGCGTTTGTTTCAAATTCAGCAAGCAATAGAAGCGCGTGTAGGATTAGAATCAGGTGTAGGAAGTTGTATTGGAGGGTGAGGCTATATGACAGCAACCCTCAGCGAGGCTGTGCCGAGCGTGTAATTGGTTCAATAAAGTCATGTGGCAGTGGGGAGGGGGTTCCCCTTTCCGAAACATGTTTTCCACGTAATGAAGCCACTTTAGTACACGGTCGGGGCTTGCTCGCTCGCTCGACTGCGCTGCCCTCTGCTGTCTCCGTGGAGGACTTGCAGCAACAAGGCGTCAGCTGCAGAAAGCGGAGCAAATTTTTACAAAAAAATAATAAACGGAGAGGGAACTTTTATTTCGCACACCCTTTTCAAGCTGTAAGGGCGCCGCTGCTTTTGAAGACTGCCAAAAACGAAGCTAGCACATTTCAAAAATCCCATCTACTGCAAAAATCAAATTTTATTTTGACCAAATGTTCACCAAGCCATGGTATTCTGCTACAATGTTAGTGCAAAGTTTTATTTGTGTCGAGAAAACGTAATTTTAACTTTGTCATAAAAATTATTGCATATCTCTCTGCAAAAAGAGACAAAGTTTATAGATAGGATTTTTTTTCCTGTGTAGCGTTTACTTTTGGTTGACTCAATCTATAAGCTTTTCTTTTTTTAAATCTCTCATGTATTTACAGTTATACCAAAGAGAATTTCAGAAAACCTTTCTCGATGGTAGAGTAATATACTCATGTTTTATTAAAGAGAAAATTTCGCACCCATATACAGGGTGGACCATTTAAGTTGAGACTGTACAATATCTCCAAAATGAAGCGTTGTAGTAAGAAATGTCTTGAATAAAAATTGCTTGATATTATGGGGGAAAGTAAATGCCATTAGTCGTGTTTTGTTTAGAGGACGTTGTGATGGTCATTTTAGGGTCAATTTAATTGTTTTAAATGGGAACCCACATTTTATATGTTGTTTCCTCATTACAAAATGGTATATAAAAAGCTGTTTATTTCTGTGATGAGGAATAAGGAAACAAAATAAAAAATGTTGGTTCCCGATTACGAAATGTAACGACCCACAAATGTCCAACCATTTTATGCGCTCTTCGTACACAGCCATTCAGAATTGGCTATTGTTATCTACGTTGGTGCAAGAACAATTGCAAAGTGTTTTATACAAATGTTGTTTAGTTTTTATGAGGAGAGAGAAAACAGTATAAAAACGTAGGTTCCCATTTAAAAAAATTAAATTGACCTAAAATGACAATCACAACGTCCTCCAAATAATACACGACTAGTGGCATTTACTTTCAACCATAATATCAAACAATTTTTATTAAAGACATTTCTTTATACAACTCTTAGTTTTGAAGATAATTGTTCAGTTTCAAGTTAAATAGTTCACTTGTATAAATGCATTCCAATGCTTTCTAAAAAAAATATCGTATAGAAGCGTTTCGAAAGACTAAAAACTGCACTGTGTTTACTTTCCACCCTCTCTACCACGTGCTTAAGTAGGTAGAGGAGCCCGAGATTTCACCGGAAATACATGTTTTGAGACCCCTTTAATCCGAAAAAGAACATTTTAGAAAAAGGCCCGTGTGTATCTGTGAACAACGTAACTAAAAAATGAAAGGTCGGATAAATACCAAACTTAGTATTTAGGTTCAGCAGGTACCTTCCAAAAATGCAACATGATTATTTTCAAGATAATTCCCCCGCCTCCAATTACCCCTTACCTGAGAAATTTTTTGAAATTTTTCATTTTCTAAAAAACTAACCTATAGGTGTTAAAATATTTACATGACAAATAAAATGTATACATTGAATATTCTGGGAATAGACTGTGAATTCCCTTTCGTTAGGAAGAAAGTTTCTGTAATCCCCTATAACCGGTAAACGTTAAGCGAGAGACGAAAACTTGAAATACAAAAAAATATAGATGTCTTTAAAACACACAAAGTATTTCAAATAACACTTTTGTGGCATTAACCATTTCCGAGATATTCGTTATTAATTGTTCGAATTGATGAATCATTTTTTCTAAAAGTACTGTCGACTTTCAGTTGTTTCTCGCGATTACATGGAAGCAGTATATAATTTTAAGGTAGGTTTAAAGTTCAGTTCTTAATCATTTGACTATCGCTGTTTCCTTTGCGAAATGTGTAATGTTAACTGTTTCTACAAGTATTTATCCTGATTAAAATGAAATGGAAAAATAAGATTTCATAAGAATAGATTATATAGTCAGTAATAAACAACAGAGGATAGGCAAAGTAATGTGAATATAACATGTAAGACTTTTTTAAATTGTTTCATTTGTATAGTCCTGTTTAACTTCTATGCTCATATCTTGCTTGAGAAACTAGAGAAACAACTGAATGATGCTAGTACTCGTTAAATTATAGGTTTTCTTAAGGGTGAAGTGCTAATTTAGCGTTTTGGTAAAGAAAATCCATTTTTACCTTCTCTACTACGTATAGTAAGTAGGGTAAGTATTGTATTCCACCCAAAAATTCGAAATCGAGATTTCACAGGAAATACATGTTTTGAGGTGCCCTGAATCAAAAAAGCACCTCTGGAAACGTGCCAGCGGGTATGTGTATGTGTATGTGTGTGTGCGTGCGTGCGTGCGTGCGTGTGCCTATCAACAGCATAACTCAAAAACAAAAAGACGGATGAATACCAAACTTTGTATTTAGGATCAGTATCTTTCAAAGATGGGACACAAAGATTTTCAAGAAAATCCCCCACCCTAGACTACCCTTTAAATGTAACATTTTTCGAAAATTTTTATTTTCTCAAAAATGCCTCTAACGATTTTGATTAAAATATCATATATTTAAGATATTTTTATGACGAATGAAATGTATAACTTGAATTTTCTGGGAATGTCCCCAAAAGTCCTCTTCTTGCTGAATGGCTTTTGCATAACTTCTAAGCCGTAAGAGATAGACAAACTTTTTCTACACAAATAATGTAGATCTCGTTAAAACGCACTTTTTGGGGGTGAACCATTTCCGAGATATTCCTTGTTATTTGTATGAATTGTATGCTTATACTTTTTCTCAATTTGGAATTCATTATTTGTTTTTTTATGTCTTGTACATACAAAGAGAATGGAATGCTCCACATAGCAAGCAGCTCTTAAAAGATTTGACTATCGCATAAAGCCTACCATTTTCCCCATGCATCTACAAGAAAATTAGCAATAAGATTAACATCTCGATACCTCAATTAACATGAAGCATATGGAGAATAAGCGTTTATAAGAATAGCTTGTGCAAGAGTAGGGAAGGTCATGTGAGCGTAACACATCATTTTTGTTTTTGTGCAAGAAACGTACTATATTTCAAACTAACATCTGCGAAGCTTTAATTGGGCGGTTGTAACATATAGGTATTTGCACGCCAGGTTTAAAATGCTGCGCCGTTTAAATTATCCACTGTCCTGTTGAATGATGCGGGTGCATCATTTTCTCAAGTTCAGTATTTTGTTATTTTCCCGTATTCAAAACTAAACTTCTCCCACAACTAGAGGTCCCAAAATGCGGGTAATAAAATGTCCGATTGTAATTTTGATGCAAGTTATAGTTTATATTTAAGAAAATATCTAGCATGATTACGTGTTGTTTTATGACTTTTTCACAGTTTGTGCTATAAAATATACGTTTTAAAAACTCTTATCAAGTGTATGGACAAATTTTATCAAACAATTTGTTACAAAGGCATTAAGGAATGCAATTGTAAAAACTGACACCTCTAATTGAATATCTGTTGTGAGGCAGTATTTTTAACACTTAAATGATTTTAGTCAAATTATATGATATGCAAATTCAATAACAGCCCGCCTTGAAGCAATATGTGTATGTAATAATTTGTAAAATGTATGCAACAGTCATTGCGTATGCTTATATTATTGTATCCATGTGTAATAATGTTATGTGAATATATTACGTAATTTAATAATATGGGAGCTGTGAGAATAATAAGTTAAACGTTGCTAACAATGAGGTAACCTTGAGCAATAGTGTGTTTTGAGAGTTTAAATATTATTTGTGATTCTTGGAAGCATTAATGTAATTTTAGTGACAGTTTATAAAAATAGCCAATCAACAACCAGAAAAAGCTTTAGTTAAATGCAGGTATTCTATTGGAGTAGAATTAGCCAATCAGAGACTTGAAATACAGAAATTTACAAGTTTAGACGGTTAAAATCTAGTCAGTTGCCTGCAGACAGTGACAGTAACCGGTTGCAAGATGCGTCCTCGAGAGATTTAATATGTATTCGTGTGAGGCTTTACGTGGTAAAAAGTGTAATTAATTAATAAAAAAAATCTCACAGCTCTCTATATAAGTGAGGTGGTTTTAAATTTGTGTCAAGGATTACTAAAAAGGAGTGAATTAAAACTTAAAATCTGCGTAAGCCCACATTCTTGTCGTATCACGCCCTGCCAAGACTTCCATGTCTCTAACAATAATACTGACGCCGCCGAGGTAAACATAAATATATAATATCTAAAGAAACTGTCAAATTACAAAGCTATTATTTTTAAACTTGGGGCAAAGGCCACCTGAAAGTACATTTGGGGCGAAGGCTACCGGAAACCGTTGACTATACGTGCGGTTGCAACTACAATTTCGGCTCCCCAACAGTTGAAATATAATACATTATCTACAAAATGACCTTCCATACGTAGGAGCTAATTAAACACTACTTCAATTTGACGCCCAAAGCGTGGTGCTAATAAATAACATAACAAAACACCTTCAGTTGGAAGAGGTAGATTTTGATTATAGCTAATAAAATTCATATAAATGAATATCTCTAGAACGCTATAACATATTGAAACGAAATTATGTACAGACACTTATTTAATTGCTAGTAATGTCTGTGCATAAAATTAAATCTATAGCTAATACTCTAGAAATACTTCTAATACTTGGTGTCCCCTTAACTTTGGTTTTTAATACCTTTTACTACTAATCACACTCAGTCACTCCCATATTCACACTTCTAGGCTCTGGTTTAATTCTGGTTAAAGAAAAATCCCTAGCCCAATCGGAAATCGAAACCCGGACTTCTGGGTTGAGAAGCCAGAAGGGTGATCACTTGACCACGGGAGCAGTCCAGGATTTTATTAATGATACCTCTGCTGCTACATGTGATACTGAGAATCGAGCGCGGCGGCTCAAGCAGTAATACTTGTGAGCTATGGATGTTTCCAGTTTTCTTGGGTTTGCCTTTCCAATTTGAAGACATTTTCGCGGTTTTCCTCCTGTTATGAAGCTAATCCATCTCTGAAAATAAAAAATCACAGTTTTATTGTGATTGCTCTGGCTGTTTTGCCATATACTTAAAACAAAACATTTGGTGCACACAAAATTTTATTGTGCTATGTCAAACTTTTGTAAAGATATTAATTTTGTATTCATAATTAATGACTTGTTGATATAGTGATATGAAATGCTCCTTGAACCCTACAGTTTATCGTGTTGCTCCCATATTTTTAATTTGAGCTGAGTGTATAGGTATAAATGAATCGTTGTGCAGAACATTTCTTATTTTATTTATTTTTTCATTTATATACCGTCTTTAACATATAAGGTCATATAGGCGCCTTTGCCCTTGGAACAAAATTGCTCATTGACAATGATGTTCACTCGCTAACTCCTTTAGGATTACCATCCTGTTTGTAGGACTTACAGCCCCAAAGACTTACAAGACAATGCCTTGGAGGAAGCAAACCCTGGATCACATCATATCCAGGATGAGTGATCAGCCCAAAGCCTGGTATGGCGGTGAAAAAGAAGGAAATGAAAGGAGAATTCGCAGAACAAATTATGCAATCCAGCATTCGCCTAAAAACCGTGAAAAACCTTCGGTCAGATTCATCGGCCCTGGAGGTTTGAACCAGGGACCTATGAATGTGGGCCGCAGACATTACCGCCTGAACCATCCCGCTCGTTAACTTTTAATGTTAATATTTGATGTTTTCTTTTATTAACACTAAATTCACACACGCTTTACACTCTCACACATTCACACTCTAGCAAGCATAGGGATTAATTCTGGACAAAAAAAAATCCCCATTCTCGAACAGAGTATCTAACCTGCGACCTCTGGATTTTGAAGTTAGCACTAACTACCAGGCATATAGGCAGTATTCTTAGTTTTAATTAGTTTAAGAGGTCAAAATGCTTTCTTGTTCACAGGTTGTTGAAATTTTCAGTTTTTTTCTGTTTGAGTTACTGAAAATAATTAATTTCCGCTGAAGTATATAATATTTTTAAACTAGTACATGCCAATTTTTAAATCCACAATTCTTGATACTCTCGTGAAAATTTCAAGTTAATAAGTTATAAATTCTTGTCCAAGGAGCGATTTGAAAAGTGAAAAATTCTGGAAAAAACAGGAAAAAAAATGGAACTGAGAATAACGCAGTTTAAAATTCAACGCGGTGCTTTATCTAAATGGTGCAGGACCAATTAAATAGCTATATGTGGCTTTAAAATCTTTGATGTAAAAATTTGATGTAATACATTCACATGAATTTCTCTACTCTTTATCTTTATTAGTAAGAATACAAACGTCTTTTAGTAAAGCTTATTTTTATATCTACCAGATTTTAATCCAAATAAACCTTTGCGGAAATAGCTACATTACTATGTACACATTTCGTTATAGATACAAACGAAACACCGATAGTCAAATGTTTAAGAACTGGACGCTATATGCTGGCCTTAAAATCCCATACTGTTTCCATGCAATCGTGAGAAACAACTGAGAATCAATGGGACTTTAAAATGATAAGTATTGAGCAATTCGAACCTTTAATAACGATATCTCAGAAATGGCTTACGCCACAAGAAAAACTTATATTAAGTAAGTTGTGCGCTTTTAAGATATCTATATTTTTTATCTGGTACGTTTTCGTGTATCGCTTGACGTTTACCAGTTATACAAGTTTATGCAAAATTGCTTCCGAATGAAGAGGACTTCACAGGCTATTCCCAGAAAATTCAAGATATACATTTTGTCACGTAAATATTCGTCAATTTAGTATTTTAATAAAAATTGTTAGAACCAAATTTTATAAAACGTTAAATCCACTTTTAGGTAATCACAAATTTCGAAAAATGTTCCACGTAAATGGGAGTTTGGGGTGGAGCGGTTTTCTTGAAAATCTTCTTGTCTGTTTTCTGGAAGGTATTGAACCTAAGCACCAAGTTTGGTATTTATCCAACTTTTCGTTTTTTAGTTATGCTGTTCAGATACCCACACAGGTCTTTTTCAAAAATGTTTTCTTTTGAATTCAGGAGACCACATAACGTGTATTTCCGGTGAAATTTTAATACAGAATTTTTGGGTGGGATGCAATACCTCCTCTGTCGATTATGTGCATGGTAGAGAAAGTAACAATACTATTTACTATTTTACTATTCCGAGATATTTGTTGTTTACTATAGACTATTTTGCTACGTAAAGTTGAAGAAGAAACAAATGCTATGACGAACAACCCCAGCGATTTGAACGTGGTGGGGCGCATGTTCCATGGGGGTGGGACAAGGTTTCATCTTTCGCCGCTCTCCCGCCCCAATTTACAGCCGCGATTAGCTTTGTTAACTGGAGCTAGGCTGCCTGATTTGGACCAGACACAGAAGAATCGTGTTGCAACAATGAGCGGGCATCAAACAATACCACCCCTCCTGTCTCCAGTTACACCTGCATCTCAGGTGTCCTAACCTTTCTAAGACTTATTAGTGCAACTTCAGTGCTCATTGCAGATTCACTAACCCAGAACATTTTATATGTGGTGTAAACCATTCATTATGCCCATATCTACTTGAAGATTCGGAGGGGCGGATACTCATAGCTAGAGCACGGTGCAATAGGCACTAAAACATAAAATACACAGTACTGCCATAAGTTCTATCAGTACTTTCAATGCATATAACTACTAAATAAAACTATGCAAACCAATTAATATACTTACGAAGGCGGATCGAAAAGTAACACAGAATAATTTTTTTCTACCTTGGTATTGCAGCTGGAATGTTGAAATTTCACACAGATATAGTTTGAGGTTCTCACTCTAGAAGATTTTTTTGTTTCATGTACAACTCTAGTGAGAGAAGCGTGAACTACGCAAAAATGATGGTGCGCATATTACTGTCGTCCATGTGTGAAGAGCAGAGAGGTGTGGTTCGATATTTGTGGGGACTTTGGTATTCACAAGGACATGCGTGGCGTGCATGGAGATGATTTTATGCACCATAGCAATTCCTCCAGGTGGTGTGCATTCTTCCTAGAGGGCCGTATGAACCTTAGTGATTTGCCACGCTCCGGGAGGCCGGTAACAGCTGCAATCCCGCAGAATGTCAGGAACCTTGAGGCGGCAATTTTGAACGATCCGCGTGTGCAACTGCAAACCTTATCGCAACAGTTCAACATTTCCTATGTTGCAGTGTACGATATTGTCCATGACACCTTGAAATTTCGTAAAGTTAGTACTCGCTGGGTGCCTAAGTACCTGACAGACAAGCACAAGGGCCAGCGAATGATCACCTAACGCGGTACACCGCAGAAGGGCATGCCTTTCTCAAAGGAATCGTCACTGGTGATGAGTCGTGGACATACCACTACACCAAGTAGGCAAGTATGGAGTGGAAACATGCTGATTCCCCAGTGAAGCAAAAATTCAAAGTGACTCAATCTGCTAGGAATGTGCTTGTGACGGTGTTCTGGGATATGCATGGTTTGTATTGGTGGACGTTGCTGAACACGGGACCACTGTAAATGCTGCAGCCTACATGAAACTTTTGGTGAAGTGGCATCGTGCCCTTCGTGACAAATGCCCCAACATGAATGCCGACGATGTCAAAATTCTTCATGACAATGCTTGCCACCATGTTGCTGCTGCTGTTCGTCACAAAATGACCAAACTTGATTGGCAGGTGCTCCAGCATACACCATACAGTCCTGATCTTGCACCGGCGGACTTTCATCTGTTCGGTCCTATGAAGAAATTCCTGGCCGACCAACGCTTTGCGACAAATGCGGAGGTGAAAGCTATCCACAGATGGCTATACTGCAAGGAAACGGACTTCTACGAACAGTCGAAAAGTAGGTAAAAGGTGTAAGTTCATGTTTTATTTTTGTTGATGTTTTAACTATTAAGCGTTTTTGTAAAAATATTATTTTGCGCTACTTTTCGATCTGCCCTTGTATATTCTGAAAGAACACAAAAAGTGCTACAGAAGGAACATATTCTTACTCCAAATGATCAGCAATTGCTGCAACAAGCGGTGAAGACGTTGAGACCACCCATCAATAGCTGCACGAATCGTGCCCAGTGGGATTTTCTTGAACAGCTGAGGTGATTGATTTGTTTAACATCTCAATATTGCGGTGCCATTTTTGACATGCTATCGCCTCGAGCTTCCCACAGACAATAATCCAATGTATTGAGGTCCGGACTTCCACTAGGCCAGTCAGCAGTAACGATGAACCGTGTGCAATGGTTGACAACCACTGCTGCGTCGTTTTTGCTTTGTGTGCAGGAGCGCTTCCTGCTGAAAAATCCACGATTTCCCTTCAAACAGCTTCGAACTGATACGCTCGAATTGATACAAACTTATTGAACGTTTTGGTTATTTCATACATATTATACATCTGTGTAAAGATCTGTTCACAAAAACAAGGGTAATTGAGGTAACAAACCGAATAAATCATAATTACATTATGGCTCTGTAACGACCCGCCGGAGACCATGGTCTCTTGTACCAAAATACACGGAAGGCATCCCTGAACAATTCTAAGTTTGTCGGTGTAGTTATGCTTCAGCCTGTATACAGAGCCTACGATTCTAAACAAAAAAAACAAACTGGGTAAATGGTGTGCTCTATTCATAGCTACTAACTTGATAATGCGTTTGTAACCAGCTCAGAAAGGCAAGGAACATCACCATCATAATGAGAGCAAATCTGCAACTCCTAGGAGTAATATGTACAATAGGAGTGTTAACGCCCAATCTTACCGCATATGGCAGCACAGGCGGTGAAAGAGATTTTGGGAAGGAAACGTTTCAGACCTAAGTTTAGGTTACCTCCCCGGCATTTGCCAGTTATGAGCACGGTCCTGACGGGTTTTGAACCGCACATCTCCTGTTCACAAGTACATTCCTTAACGACCTCAACCACCCGTGTTGGTACCTTCTTTAAGGGCACTACTATCTGTAACAAACACCTCTAGAGAAGCAAATCTCTTAACTTGCTGCTGTGTATAGTCTCCTTTAGTATTTTTACCTTCTCTACCGGTTACATTAATAAGTAGACGAAGTATTGCATACCGTGAGCACTAACTCCATAACGAAGTATCTTGCAAATGCGACACGAGAATTTTCAAGGAAACCCTTGTCGCCCTCCATGCTTTAGGGGTACTATGGTGAAGAAGGTTATTTTGTTGAATTTTTATTTGCTGCACGCTTTGGGAGCCAATTTGAAGAAGGTTTGTTTGTTGCTGCTACGTATGGAAAGTCAGTTTGAAGATGATGTATTATATTTCGACTGTTGGGGAGCCGAACTTGAAGTAGTTGCAACTGCATGTATGGTAAAAAGTTTCCGGTAGCCTTCGCCCCAAATGTACTTTTCGGTGGCCTTTGCCCTCTCCCAAAAATGTTTTAAAAAAATTAACTTTGTAATTTTTACTATTTCTTTAACTATTATATATTTATGTTTGCCTCGGCTGCGTCAGTATTTCTATTTTTTTTACAGACGTGAATATCTTAGCAGGGAGGTGGTGAGACTGAAGAATATAGGCTTACACAGATTATAATTCTTACTTCACTCCTTTTATTAATGCTCGACACTATTTAAATAACACTTCACTGATTAATTACATTAATTACTTGCACTTTTTTAACACGTAAACTATTTTTGTCTCGCACGAATACGTATTAAATTTCTCGAGGACACATCTCGCGTCAGGTTAGGAACACTGTCTACAAGCAACTGACTTGATTTCTACCGCCTAAATTTGTAAATTTCTGTATTTCAAGTCTCTGATTGGCTAATCCTATTCCAATAGAATACATTCTTTTAACTAAAGCCTTTTCTGGTTGTTGATTGGCTATTTTATATACTGTCACAAAAATGACATTATTGCTTCCAAGAATTACAAGTAGTATTGTTAAACTTTCAAATTCATTATTGCCTCAAGGTTACCTCATTGTTAGCAACTTTTAACCTATTATTCTCACAGCTCCTACATTATTAAATTACATAATACATTCACATAACATTATTACACATGTATACAATAATATAAACATATACAATGACTGTAATATACACTTTTTATATGTTGTTACATACACATACTGCTTTAAGGCGGGCTGTTATTGAATATATCTATTACATAATTAGGGACCTGCATGTGGGATTTGTGGTGGACGAAGCGGCGTCTGGGCGGGTTTTCTCCGGGTTCTCCGGTTTCCCCCGCCATTCATTTCACCAACTGCTCCATCATCACCTTTCCTTTCATCCATTTCACCAACATTTCGCTTCATCCACTTCCTTTATCCCATACCAGGCATTGGGCTGATCACCCATCCTGGATGTTCCGTCTGATCCATGAGTGTCCGCTCCTCGACGGGCCTCTGACCCCAAGCACCCGCCTGTAAGTCCTGTTGGGTGTAAGTCCTACATAAGAGGAGGGTAAACAGATAATGAATGAATATATTACATAATTAGACTGAAATCATTTAAGTATTAAAAATACTGCCTCCATGGTAGCCTCTAATTCCCGAGGTCGCGGGTTCAAACCCGACGTAGGGCGATGGATTTTTTTTGCGTAAAAATCCTTAGCATGGCTTCCTTCGGAAGGGAAGTAAAGCCGGTGGTGCCGTGTCGTAGATTTACGGTACGTAAAATAACCTCAAGCCTGATAAAGAGGCCTCTGAACAAAATTTCCGGTCTTTCACGCCCAATATAGAATGGGACGCTAAGGACTATAGTAGTTAAAGAGCGTCCATAAATAAAACCCAATTTAATTTAAGAAAATCATAAACTATCCTTTACATAGAAGATTTCTCGTTATTGACGCTCTTAAAACTGACTGTGACATTTTGAATGTAAACACCACATGGTTACAAGTTAAACAAAATTAAACTGAGTTTTTTTATGGACGCTATATTAACTGCTGTGGTTCTTAGCGTCCCATTCTATACTGGACGTGAAAGACGGTGATTTTGTTCATAAGCCTCTTTACCAGGCTTGAGGTTCTTTTACATGCCTTAAATCTACGACACGAGACCCCGGTTTTACTTCCCTTCCGAAGGAATCCATGATAAGGATTTTGACGCCCGAAAAAATCCATCACTCTCCGCCGGGTTTGAACCCGGGACCTCGGGAACTGGAGGCTAGCATATTAACCACTACACCGCAGAGAATGACTTGTGGTAAACCACAATAAATAGACAAAAATGTAGAACTATTTGGTAACACAGTTGATTTTAATAAGTTTCTTTTAGGGGGAGCATCAAGTATTTCTGATATATCGTTGTAGCATATGGTTATATTGTTTCTCACGAGTCAGGGCCAGCATATAGCATCCCGATTTTAAACATCTGGCAAAGCGTACCCATAGAGAAAATTGTATCCTTCAAAGTACGCTAAGAAAATTTTCAAGAAAATTCCCCACCACAAACTACCCGTTATTTTCTAAAAAAAAAAAGAATTTTAATGCTCTAACGATTATGATTATAATGCCATTTTAGATATTTTCATGACAAATGAAATGTACATCTTGAATTTTCTGGGAATAGCCTGTGAAGTCCTGCTTATTTTGAATGAACTTTGCATAATTGGTAAACCGTAAGAGAAGTTAGATAAAATCTTACTGCACAAGAAATGTAGATCTCTTTAAAGTACACAATTCCAATACCAATCTTTTGTTTTCTTTCTTTCTTTTTTGGTGGTGGGAGGGAGTAACTGTCCGAGATATTTCTGGTCATTGGTTTACATAAGCCATCAAAACGTGTATAGATAAATTACCAGAAATGCAGTTAAAATGGTTAGAGAGAATTTATATTACTGTAGTAGAAGCAAAAATGTTATATGAAGCGGAGATTTGGGGCCTGGAAGAAGAGTGGGTAAATATAGAAATGATCCACAGGAGCTTTTGAAAATAAATATTGGGCTTACCAAGGTCATCACCCAACAGAGTAGCTCAAGCTGAATTAGGGAGAATGGGAATTAAAGCAAAATTTGTGGAAAGAGTGCTAAAATATTAGATTAGAATTAGAATTTGATGATCAGAGCATTTTACATCAATGTTTGATAGTGCAGGAAAGACTTAATCATAAAGAGTCATGGCTAGGTAAGATAAAGGAAACCTTGATGAACATAGGTTTTGGGAGGTTTTGGAGAGCTAAATAATTATTACAAATCGGTTTCTGGAATGAAATGAGGACAAGAATAGAGGATATGGATAAACAAGAATTAATAGTGAGTTTTACTTTTAAGAGGCCACTGAGATTAAATAGAGAAATGAAAGTAGTATGGGGTAGGGAACAGTATGTTGATATATGTGATAAAACAGCAAGAGCAGGATTTGCATGAGCTAGGACAGGGGTGGTGAATTTAAAAGGTTTGAGAAAAGAGATTGATTTGGAGAAATGCCCACTATGCCACCGGAAAGTCAAAGAGTGGCATATAGTATTAGAGTGTGAAGAAACGAAGTTGCTTGGAAAGAGGGTAGAGAAGAGAGAATGGTTAAATTTACCAATAGAAGTTCAAGCTAAAAGGTTCGTGAATGTAAAATCTAGGAAAAATATAATAGAAGTGGGAAACCTTTTGGGCAGAGTAAGAGCAAAATGGATGAGGAAAATCAGCAAGAAAGAGCCAAATGAGTATTAAATTACAGTAGCTTTTATTTGATATGCTGCAAGTAGGACCCAACAGCTCGACAACCTCAAGGTTTGAATTTGTTGGAGTCCAAGGTAAAGCAACTCAAGGTAGAGTTAGAGTTAGTTTTGGAGATTAAATAAAATGATAATTTTACTTTTAGATTAGGAGGAATGCTAGCTACCAGTATTCCACACTGCTGGATACCAGTAGTTAAAACGTTAGTTTTTTTATTTTATTTTATTGTTATTTTTAGTAACTGGGTTAAGAATAAATTTGTAAAATTATTGTTGTAAATTTGTACAATTAGCTGGGTTAATAATAAAATTACTTACATTGTTTTACATTTACAGATAGTTATACTTTTCTCAGATCGGAAGTCATTATTGCTTTTTATCTCGTCATGCAGACAGTATGGAATTTCAAAACAATCATATGCTCTTCAAACATTTGACTATGGTTTTATCTACTCTATTGAACAAGGAAGCTTGTGAATGTGAACTGAAAGTTTATCCGGATTAACAAGTATCAGACAGAATAATCGGTTTTTGTAAAAGACTTAAGTGGGGATAGTCGTGTGAGTGTAACACATCAGATTTTAGAAATGTTGTGCCTTCAGGTTTTGATTTAAACACGTCTTTATCCAGCTCATTCTTTGGGTCTCGGATCCAGAACCTTGTTTCCCTCTTCAGCCGACCGTTAGCTCAGTTTTCGCTTGAAGTTAAAAGATAAGGCAGCAAGGAAATCAGTCTGTAGCGTAATGAGGGCTTCCTGTCTGATGAGGAACTGATAATTATCTCCATGACAACTTGAGATCTCTTCAGTCTGTTACCGTCACAACGTTTGCGTGGAGATCTTGCGGATGGATCGCTGGAATATATCTCTCACGGCCACCTGGATGCGTGCTGTCGGCTTTTCACTACTTGACTCTCTGTGTAACATTTGATTCACAGGTAACCAAGAAAACACAGTTGTTGCAATTGAACCAAGGATGCTACGATTTACGTAAGTGGCATTGGGAGATTCAGATGCTTAAAAAACTCGGTATGTGCATAATATTTTTGGTTTTACAATGCACAAACACTTCTCCGGCACGCAAGACTACAGTTTTTAACATATTCTTATTATTTTTCTCCGTTTTTGCCTGTTGAACCATAAATGTTCTTCAATTTTCCAATCCATCATTGCCCCTCTAATTCCTTGAATCCACGTGCCACGCGGTCTACCTTTTCTTCTCCTTCCTGGTGGCGTCCTCTCCATTATTCTTTTCGGTAATCTTTCATCTTCCATTCATTTAGCATGTCCATATCATTCTAATTGTTTCTGTTGAATAAAATCTAAAATTAATTTTCAACATTCATATTTTCATTTATAATAATCTCATTAGATATCCTAGCTGATCTCCTACAATGCTGCCAATAATTTTCGTAGTCTTCAGAGTCCACACATCGGAGCCATAGATCATAATACTTATAACTATTGTTTTAAAAATTGTAGTTTTAGTTTCTTTTAAGAACTGTGTTTCCATAATATATCATTAAAGGTAGATAGAACATACTTTACTGAGTTTATCTTTGATCTTATTTCGTTTTCTTGTTTTGCATCTTGTGTAATCTTTACTCTGAGGCAGTATTTTTAACACCTAAATGATTTCAGTCTAATTATATAACATATAAATTCAATAACATCCCGCCTGAAAACAATGTGTGTTGTAACAATATATAAAAAGTGTATATTACAGTCATTGTATATGTTAATATTATTGCATACATGTTCAATAATATTATGCGAATGTATTACGTAATTTAATAATGTAGGAGCTGTGAGAGAAATAGGTTAAAAGTTGCTAACAATGAGGTAACGATGAGTTAACCTTGAATAAATAATGAATTTGAAAGTTTATCAATACTATTGTAATTCTTGGAGCAACAATAATGTAATTTTTGTGACAGTTCATAAAATAGCTAATCAACAACCATTAAAAGCTTTAGTTAAATGCAGGTATTCTATTGGACTAGGATTAGCCAATCAGAAACTGAAATATAGCAAAATTTTCAAATTCAGAGTTCAGTTGCTTGTAGACAGCGTTTCTAACCGGACGCTAGATACGTCCTCGAGAAATTTAATACGTATTCGTGTGAGAAGAAAAATAGATTTACGTGTTAAAAAGTGCAAGTAATTAATAAAAAAATCTCACAGCTCTCTCTCTCTCCCTCTCTCTCTCTCTCTCTGTCTCTCTCTCTATATATATCAGTGAAGTGTTATTTAAATCGTGTCAAGCATTAATAAATGGAGAGAAGTAAAATTATAATCTGTGTAAGCCTACATTCTTCAGTCGCACCACTCCCTGCTAAGACATTCATGTCTCTAAAAAATAAATACAGACGCAGCCGAGGCAAACATAAATATATAATATTTAAAGAAACAGTCAAAATTACAAAGTTAACATTTTTTAACCTTTGGGGCAAAGACCACCGGAAAGTACATTTGGGGCGAAGGCTACCGGAAACTTTTTACCATACGTGCGGTTGCAACTACTTCAAGTTCGGCTCCCCAACATTTGAACTACAATACAACTCCTACTTCAAATTGGCTTTCCATACGTAGCAGCAACAAACCATCTTCTTCAACTCCCAGGAATTCATATTCCCCTGTGTGTTTAATTATTCCCATTTCGTCTTCCAGTGCCAAATCTTGATGAATATCTCCAATGGACATATATTTGGATTTTTCGATATTCACTTTTAGGTCCATTTGTACTATTCTTGAATCAACCTCCACCAAAAATGTTATATACCGGAGTGAGGCCAATAGGGTTGCAGCTAGATATTAAATTATAGTTACCCCAGCATATACATTGGGAGGCATAGCTGCAGAGGTAGCAAGAGGACCAGAATCTTAAACTACACATTTCAGAGTAAGCGTGGGATAACTATAATAAAATACACAGAAATTCACATTAATCCCATTACCTGTGTTTGTTCAGTATAAACACGGTGCCCCTACATCACACACAAAAGATAAAAAGGAAGAAATAGAAGGGAGATGCTAAACACACGAGGCTACATTTACACGATTTCACACACAACCTTTGAGACCCAACATTCGACCTAAAGTGACGCTGAACACACACACACACACACACACACACACACAAAGAAGTAACGCTCACTTCCTCCACCCTCCACCGCTAGCTAGGATCACCAGCTAGAAGGTAGCGAGTCGCCACGCCAGAGGAAACTTCAAAAACCCCAGCCGAAAGAATTACCCTAACAATACTGTCGCCAACGACGCAATAATGTGTCTGGCGTGACAATACACACACATACACGCCACATCATTCTACGTCTTCATATTCTTGGGCCAGAATTAACTGATCATCCGCAAATTGCAGGGAGTATGCTGTTGAGTCATCTATTGGGATACCCATATATAAACGCATAGGCCTGTGCTCCGGCCTATGTATTTGACATTACAAACTTTTATAACTTAAGTTGTATCAGATGCAGATAAAAAAGATTTGACATATGATTAGCGGTCTCTTGTCGTTTATGACTGCAACAATGACAATGAAAACATTGATCACATTATTAGGTTAGATTAGAATGTGCAAAGATGGCGACGTGGACACCACAACAGAGGTTTTCTGTGTACTTGGACTAGCTGAAAAAAATCTGTGAGGCGTGTACAACGAAATTTTCGCCATCAGTTTAACCTTGGCCGTCATGACGATGTTCCCTCTTATGTAGGCATTTTGAATTGGGACAGTTTTCATTAGTGCACATTACACATTGAATTTTGGCGAGTCTCTTTCGACCTCACGAACCTCGCGGGGATATTCACTGCTCCAGATACAATTATGTCTGTTAACTTTCCCATTCACATGGAAAGTTTCTTCATCAGAGAAGCACACTTTATCCAGGAAAGACCGTCCTCTTCAGTTTTATCCAAAACGTCTGCGGCGAACGACTTCTTACGAAGGGCGTGCGAATCCTTTCCACATTTTCCGCAGACAAATTCCGTTTACTATGCTTTCACGAGTAGACAAAAGATTATCTGTTTCTTGTAGCTGTTAGTCCCATTTCATATTTTTACTTTCTCTACTACGTATAGTAAGTAGGGGAAGTATTGCATTCCACCCAAAAATTCGATACCGAGATTTCACCGGAAATACATGTTTTGAGACCTCCTGAATCCAAAAAAAGCATTTTTGGAAACATGTCCGTGTGTGTGTCTGTGTGTGTGTGTGTGTGTGTCTGTGTGTGTGTGTCTGTGTGTCTGTGAACAGCATTAACTCAAAAACGAACAGTCGGATAAGCACCAAACTTGGTATTTAGGTTCAGTATCTTCCAGAGATGCGACACGAAGGTTTTCAAGAAAATCCCCCCACCGCAGACTACCCTTTACATGGAAGATTTATCGAAAATTTTAATTTTTTCAAAAATGGCTCTAACGATTTTGATGAAAATATCATATGTTTAAGATAATGTCATGAGAAATGAAATGTATATCTCGAATTTTCTGGGAATGTCTCCAAAAGTATTCTTCATTGTGAACGACTTTTGCATAACTGGTAAACCATAAGAGATAGACAAAATTTTACTACACAAAAAATGTAGATTGCGTTATAATGCACAACTTATGTCATATACATTTCTTTTGTTGAGTGAACCGTTTTCGAGATATTGCTTGTTATTTCCTTAAATTTTCCAATACTTATACTTTTTCTCAAATTCGTTATTCATTTTTACTTTCTCTACTACGTATAGTAAGTAGGGGAAGTATTGCATTCCACCCAAAAATTCGATACCGAGATTTCACCGGAAATACATGTTTTGAGACCTCCTGAATCCAAAAAAAGCATTTTTGGAAACATGTCCGTGTGTGTGTCTGTGTGTGTGTGTGTGTGTGTGTCTGTGTGTGTGTCTGTGTGTGTGTCTGTGAACAGCATAACTCAAAAACGAACAGTCGGAGACGCACCAAACTTGGTATTTAGGTTCAGTATCTTCCAGAGATGCGACACGAAGGTTTTCAAGAAAATCCCCCCACCCCAGACTACCCTTTACATGGAAGATTTTTCGAAAATTTTAATTTTCTCAAAAATGGCTCTAACGATTTTGATGAAAATATCATATGTTTAAGATAATGTCATGAGAAATGAAATGTATATCTCCAATTTTCTGGGAATGTCTCCAAAAGTATTCTTCATTGTGAACGACTTTTGCATAACTGGTAAACCATAAGAGATAGACAAAATTTTACTACACAAAAAATGTAGATCGCGTTAAAATACACAACTTATGTCATATACATTTCTTTTGTTGAGTGAACCGTTTTCGAGATATTGCTTGTTATTTCCTTAAATTTTCCAATACTTATACTTTTTCTCAAATACGTTATTCATTTTTTTATGTCCTGACATGCAAAGAGAATGGAATGCGCCACATAGCAACCAGCGTTAAAATATTTGACTATCGCTTAAAAGCTACCTTATTCCGCTTGCATCTACAAGAAAATTACCAATAAGATTGACATCTCGATATCTCGATTAACATGAAGCATATGGAGAATAGGCGTTTGTAAAAATAGATTGTACAAGAGTAGAGAAAGTCATGTGAGTGTAACACATCAGATTTTTTTTATGTCCTGGACATGCAAAGAGAATGGAATGCGCCACATAGCAACCAGCGTTAAAATATTTGACTATCGCTTAAAAGCTACGATATTTCCCTTGCATCTACAAGAAAATTACCAATAAGATTGACATCTCGATATCTCGATTAACTTGAAGCATATGGAGAATAGGCGTTTGTAAAATTAGATTGTACAAGAGTAGAGAAAGTCATGTGAGTGTAACACATCAGATTTTTTACGTAGGAGTGGATATCGTCGTGACGGCTAAGGTT
The DNA here is from genome assembly GCA_030765065.1 of Deroplatys truncata. Classification (NCBI taxonomy): domain Eukaryota; kingdom Metazoa; phylum Arthropoda; class Insecta; order Mantodea; family Mantidae; genus Deroplatys; species Deroplatys truncata. Next base: position 154,870,556 of record CM060988.1, on the reverse strand, counting down.
AAATTCACGGTGAAAATGTCGTTGTATACGCTTCACAGATTTTATTTCAGCCAGTCCAAGAGCACAGAAAACATTTTGCTGTGGTGTCCACGTCGCCATCTTTACACATTCTAATCTAACCTATTAATGTGTACATAGTAGTCATTGTCAATGTTGCTATCATAAATGGCAGGAAACCTATAATCATGTCAAATATTTTTTTATCTAGATCTGATGCAACTAAAGTTTAAAAAAAGGTTGTAATGTTTGTATCATTGCGCTTATTGACAAATTTTGCACTATAAATTTGCCCATTTAAACATGGCGGCGCATAACCATTCCCATTATATTGTTTATTTCTACAAAGTTTCGCATAACTTTTTTTTATACTTTAGGTGCACCAAATGTTTACTGTATGTTTCTGGAAACTTTTTGAGCTAAATTAACTTTTTTCAGATTTTTAAATAAACTTGAGAATAAACCACTTATGAAGGATATGTCTTTTTATGTAACACCAACTGAATTATTTTTTATTCTCAATAGGATAAGTACATTGGAAAAATATTTTGTTCACAGTATAAAATTATCTTTCATATGATGTAATTTATGTATCTGAAGTATGAATTTCAACATTGAAGCAGAGTGTCACTTATATCACTTTTGCATAACTTTAAGCGACCTGAACATTAGTTTTATAATAATTATTTCTAGAAACACTTAAAGTGAGACTAACTCAAATTTGGTTAACATTGATTCACTAGTTATTGTGTTCCCAGAATTTATAGTAGTATCATGTGTTAGCTTCCTAATGACATCCCAGTGCCCTTAAGGGTGCCAATCTGCGAGTTTTATAAAACCCAAAATATTTTACAGCGTGTTTTGAATATTTTACTATATCTTATGTCTGTATAAATAAGTGTGGTGCATTAGTTGCTATTGGGTTATGCGTTTTCAGGGGAGCCGGCACAGAAACAAATATAAAATATCATAATTTTGTAAAATTATTAGATATTTTCTTGACAGATAAAACTAAACATAACCGTGTTGCACTCACATGACTTTCTCTAGTTCTTAAAAAAGTTTATTTTTATGTCTATTTCATGTTGATTCAGATTAAAATTTGCAGAATTTGTCTTATTACCTATTTCCTTGCAAGTACAACGGGATTAGAGGAATGCATAGGTTTTAAGTTATAGTCAACATCTTTTAACAGTAACAGCGGGTCCCTATGTAATGACGTTGCAATTGCGTGCTCTTTGCACGGCCAAGAGAGAGAGAGATGGAGAGAGAGAGAATGACTCCCCATTTGAGAAAAGTATTAAAGAATTTTAAAATGCAAACCAATAACACGGAATATCTTGGAAATGGTTAACGGTACCTCCCCCCAAAAAATATATTTGACAACTTTCGAAAACTTTCCACGTAGAGGGCAGTTTATGGTGTAGTTTTTTTTTTAAATTTGCGTGTCACCTCCTTGGAAGATGCTGAACTTAAATTACCAAGTTTGGTTTCTTTTAACCGACTTTTTGGTCGACCACGCTATAACACGCTGGTTTTACATGAGTCGTAACTAAACTATTGTTTATAATACTTCACATATTAGGATCTTACACGGCGGCGCGCGCGCAGCTCATACCTTTTCATGCCTTCAAAGCAGCAGTCCATTAGGATTCATTCCTCAGTTAAGCGATGAAATATGTGTATTTAAAATAAAAGAAATTCTGTTTATTGTAATTTTAATATCCTACTAAATTAGGTTTATTCCCTTTGTTTTAATATTGACACGAATATAGAGCAAAACTTCGAACCTTAAAGCCATGACAACGGGGACGAAACTCGCTAAGCATGTGAAAGTAAAGATTGCTACAGAGGATTACCGGAACCTGTAAAGAAGCCTAAAAGAAGACACTATTTAAATTTTAACAAATGACAATTTTATTAACAAAAGATGTTACCTTAACCTTACATGCTGTTCACAAAAAGTCATCGTCCAGAGTTCATCCTGGCCACGAGGCAAGTGCAGAAAGCTGGCCTTAAGAGGAGGACAATTGATCGCAATCATTTTATATGCAAACATTACTATGCCTACTTCCTATCAAAAGCTTTATTAAAGCCACCAGAACGTTCTGGGATAATCTAGGACAAAATCAAGTTGCCAACATTTGAGTTGAGCCTTCCGTAATGAACGGTACTTCCAATCTCATTCTGGGAGGGCCGACTCAATGTCAGGCATACCAACCTAACTCCTCGCCACAATATGTCTTGTGTACATGTTACATGCAAACAATCAATAAATGCAGCATGGACTCAATAGTACTGTCATCTGTTGCAGTACTCGTAAACACGCGAATAGTGCAACAGATGACCAGATCCTGCAAACAAATTAATTAGGTACATATAATTAATAAGGTAAGATCTTTTTGTAAAATCTCAAAGTTTTGAAATTATCGTGTGGTCGACAAAAACAGTCGTATACAGCTTACTATAATATACTACCTCGTTTTTACGTTATACTGTTTACATACACAAGGCGTATGCACGCGCGCGCGAGCTCACGCAAACACACACACAAACATTTTTCAAAAATGATTTTTTTTGTATTCAGGGAGCCTCAAAAGATGTATTTCCAGTAAAATTTCTGTTTCGAATTTTTAGGTGGAATGCAATACTTCCTCTGCTTTCTATAGGTAAGAAGTAACTCGTTTAAGTATCTAAAAATCAATCATGTGTTAAGTAATTATAAGCTTAAATACAAACTATGTTTGAAATAAAGAAAGGACTCTTCAGATATCTTCATCCACTTTCAAAGAAAGTTTACTAGAAATTTGAAAGAAACTTCAGAAAATCGGTATTTAAAATTTGTACACACAAGCTCACATTTATTTTGGAAATTTCTGAAATTATAAATTTTTTTCAGCATTTCTTTAAACATAAACAGCTGCTAAAGTTTTCAGCGATTATGAAGATAGAATGACAGGCAGTCTGAGTTCCTTGTATACACCTGTATGTAGATCACCTCATTATCGCTTCCTCTTTCCCCCATTTTTCTCACCCTTTCTCCCATTACTTCACTCTCTCCCCCTCCATCGTCATCACCCCCTCTCTCCCCTGTTACGCAAATTGCTTTTTCTGAGGTTTTAAAAAACGGAAGCTTTTATTTAACCGTGCGAGGCTGGGACGCCGGGTTGGCGCAGTGGTTTTGTTCCCGGCTCTTGTACTGAGGATCCTGGTTCGATTCCTGGCTCTAGGATAGGGATTTTAAGACAGCCCTATCCACTCCACCTCTAATTTGTTATCAAAGTATCCCCAATGTGGTTCGTAGTCCATGATAAAAGCTGTAGGTCCTCTCATTCCACCGACATCCTCATCACCCTACCATCGGAGGCAACGGATTCCGCCCGCTGGGTGCTTCCACCTCAGAAATGGATCCAGTCATCACTTGGTGGAATGAGGTATTCCTCGAAGGTGATAGGTCGTATCGGTAGCGTTAGAAACAATGACCGTACGAGGCTGTGGTTTTAAGACAAGATTAAAGTGCCCTATCCCGCCAATCTGCTGAATTTATGACCCATTATCTTGGAGCCTATTGAGGCAGTATTTTTAAAATTTAAATGATATCAGTCTAATTATATAATATAAAGTAATAACAGCCCTCCTTAAAGCAATATGTATATAATATATAAAGTGTATATTACAGTCATTGTATTATGTTTATTTTATTATGTACATGTATAGAAATGTTATATGAATATATTACGTAGTTTAACAATGTAGGAACTGTGAAAATAGAAGTAAGCTGCTCTCCGTAGCAAACAGAATTACAAAGTAGAAGCGAAAGTTGCTAACAATAAGGTAACCTTGAGACAACAATAAATTAGAAAGTTCAAAAAGGCTACTAATAGTTCTTGGAACAATAAAAATGTAATATTTAAAACAGTTTATAAATAGCCAATCAACAACTAGAAAAGCTAAAGGTATGTACAAATTCAAACGGTAGACACTAGAAGATAGCGTACCCAATCAGTTCGGTTCGGTAGGGTCAGTGATTGTACGTGAGACATGACAATTCATTGCGGTGAGGAGAGTATATAAAGTTTAACTGTTAAAAAGTGTAATTAACAATAATCTCACAGCTCTATAGTAGGATTCATCAGTGAGATTTTATTTAATCGTAGGAAGGATTAAATAGAAAAGTAAAATACAATTATAATTTGAGTAAGCCTTCATTCTTTAGCCGTACCAGCCCTGTTAAGAAATACGTACTCTACAAAAATAGTACTGACGAAGCCGAAGCATACATATATAATATTTAAATAAAGATTAAAATAAAAAGTTGATTCTTAAACGTGGGGCGAAGGCCACCGGAAAGTTTGTACCGTACGTGGGGCGAAGACTCCTAGAAACAATCTCCCGCAACTTGGCATCCATTACGTGCGTGGCACAACACCTTGCTTCAAACTGATACCCATACGTGGTGCAACCGCTGCAACAATTAAACTCCCGCAACTTTTATACAATAAGTTTGTTTATTAAGGAGGACAGAATTATTTTTAATGATACTATCATCAATTAAATTTTTTTAAACTAACAACCACATTATTAATTCTAAAAGTAAATCCACGACAGCATTTAGAGGTTGCTTTTATCATTCTAAAATTTAATTTAGCTATCGTCAGTAGTTTCTGAGCGAACAGGTCTAACAGACAGTGCCATTCATAGAAAAAAGCTGTTCAAAGCAAAAATACGGGAAACAAATTCACGTATATTTGCACGGACTAAAGTTTACCATTCTCTTCAATCTAAGTAGAAGTCGATTTTTTCTGTAAGTGCTGCACAATTCACAGTACAGGTGCAGTGCCACTTTAAAAATTCTGATGTCATACATTAACATGGCTATCTCTATCCTCTTATCATTTATTAATAGCTATACAGACTTTTTTACTACAGCTTATTACTTTCTCTACTACGTATAGTAAGTAGGGGAAGTATTGTATTCCACCCAAAAATTCGATACCGAGATTTCACCGCAAATACATGTTTTGAGACCCCCTGAATCCAAAAAAAAGCAATTTTGGAAACATCTCCGTGTGTGTGTTTGTCTGTGAACAGCATAACTCAAAAATGAACAGTCGGATAAACACCAAGCTTGGTATTTAGGTTCAGCATCTTCCAGAGATGCGACACGAAGGGTTTTCAAGAAAATCCCCCACCCCAGATTACCCTTTACATGGAACATTTTTCGAAAATTTTAATTTTCTAAAAAATGGTTCTAACGATTTTGTTTAAAATATCATATGTTTAAGACATTTTAATGACAAATAAAATTTATATCTTGAATTTTCTGGGAATGTTTCCAAAAGTATTCTTCATTGTGAACGACTTTGCATAACTGGTAAACCATAAGAGATAGACAAAATTTTTCTGCACAAACAATGTAGATCGCGTTAAAATACACAATTTATGTCATATACATTTTTTGTTGAGTGAACCATTTTCGAGATATTGCTTGTTATTCCCTTAAATGTTCTAATACTTATACTTTCTCTCAAATGGGAATGCCTTTTTTCGTCTTGGATATACAAAGAGTATTAATCTGTGGCAAAGAGAATGTGCTGCACCAAGCAACCAGCTATTAAGAGATATGTATATGCTTAAAGGCTGCTGTATTTCTATAAAATACAAAAATACAAAATAAGGGGAACATAGTACGCCTTAAGCGATAGTAAAATATTTTTAGAACTGGTCGCTATGTGTAGATCGTTTCTGCAAATGTTTGTCTCAATTAATATGAAATAGATGTAGAATGAGAATTTGTAAAGGAATTTGTACAAGAGTAGAGAAAGTCCTGTGAGTGTAACACATCAAATCTGGTTAAATCTTTCAAGAGCTGGTTGCTATGTGAAGCATTCCATTCTCTTTGCATGTCCAGGATATAAAAAAAATCTGATGTGTTACACTCACATGACTTTCTCTACTCTTGTACAAACTATTTTTACAAACGCTTATTCTCCATATGCTTTCACGTTTATGCTAATTTTCTTGTAGATGCACGGTGAATTGGTAGGATTTAACCTATACTCAAATATTTTAAGATGTGGTTGCTATGTGGAGTATTCCATTCTTTTTGCATTACCAGGACAAAAAAAATGAATAACGAATTTGAGAAAAAGTATAAGTATTGGATAATTTAGGGGAATAACAAGCAATATCTCGAAATGCTTCACTCAACAAAAAAAATGTATATGACATAAATTGTGTATTTTAACGCGATCTACATTATTTGTGTAGTACAATTTTATCTATGTCTTATGGTTTACCAGTTATGCAAAAGTCGTTCACAATGAAGAATACTTTTGGAGACATTCCCAGAAAATTCGAGATATACATTTCATTTGTCATGAAAATATCTTAAACTTATAATATTTTAATCAAAATCGTTAGAGCCGTTTTTGAGAAAATTAAAATTTTTCGAAAAATCTTCCATGTAAAGGGTAATCTGGGGTGGGGGGATTTTCTTGAAAACCTTCCTGTCGCATCTCTGAATGATACTGAACCTAAATACCAAGTTTGGTGTTTAGCCGACTGCTCGTTTCTGAGTTTTAGTGTTCACACACACGGACATGTTTCCAAAAATGTTTTTTTTTGGATTCAGGGGGCCTCAAAACATGTATTTCCGGTAAAGCTCTGTATAGAATTTTTGGGTGGAATGCAATACTTCCCCTACTTACTATACGTAGTAGAGAAAATAAAAAAACTAATAAGGAACTTCAATTTGAGAAAAGTATCTCGGAAATGGTTCACTCTACAAACAAAGTATATATGACATAAATTGTGTGTTTTAACGATATATAAGTTTCGTGTGTAGAAACATTTTGTCTATCTCTTACGGTTTATCAGTTATGCAAAAGCCATTTAGAATGAAGAGGACTTTGGGGGACATTCCCAGAAAATGCAAGACATATATGATATTAAAATAAAAATCGTTATAGCCATTTTTGAGAAAATCAAAACACTCTAAAATGTTTCATGTAAAGCGTTGGCTGGAATGGGGGGATTTTCTTAAAAATCTTCGTGTCGCATCTTTGAAAGGTACTGAAGCTAAATACCAAGTTTGGTATTTATCCCACTTTACGTTTGAGGCCTGACTTTTCGTTTTTGAGTTATGCTGTTCACAGATACTAAAAATACTTGATTTTCGGGGCCTCAAAACATGTATTTCCGGTGAATTCTAGATATCGTACTTTTGAGCGGCATGCAATACTTCTCCTACTTTACATAGTAGCGAAAGTAATAACTATAAATTGGTTGAAATTTGTAGAAATTAGAAATGTTACTACCGAGTTACTTTTGAATAAGATTATTGACAGCGATGTTATACACGTTTATAATTATTCCTAAGGAATGTTTCTGTGGACGCCCCTGTGTTAGAACAAACTGATATGCAAGGAAAAGGGCGATATTTTCACGTGAACTACGGTCTGCGGTTAAGTAGATACTTCTAGAGCCGGTTGATTCATATAACAAAACACTTTTATGTGTAACATTCACATTATATTATCTACACACCATCGTTTATTTTAATACACCGCTACAAACTATTATTGCACACATTTTTTTCTATCCACTTTATTTTAGTCGAAATAAACATTTTGCAGAAATAGTTTCATTATAGATTTCGTTCTAGGTACAAGTTGGATAGAGCAAACCGGATGGATAGTCAGATATTTAAAAGCGAGACGGTATTAAAGTGGTCCTAAAATTCCATACTCTTTCTACGACATCACCAGAAACAACCGAATAGCGACAGCACTTTAAAAATTACAAAGACCCGTTAAAACTGCAAATTAATAGTTACAGATATCTCAAAATTGGCTGATAGCCATAAATAGTTTAAATTATGTGTTTTAAAGGGATCTATATTTTTCGTTTTTGTTTATGTATTATAATAATACAAAATTCCTTTCGAATGAAAAGGAATCTACAGGCTATTCCAAGAAAATTCAATAGATACATTTTATTTGTCAAGTAAATATCTTAAGTATATGGCATTTTCATAAAAATCGTTGGGGCATTTTTGAAAAAAATACAACAAAAGAGGGTAGCTTTGAGTGTGGGGATTTTCTTTGAAATCCTTAGAGAATACAAAATAACAAGGAAGATTAATTATCAGAGTTTTCGTTTTTGAGTTATGCTGTTACAAAACACACACACACACACACACACACACACCTCTAGACCACCTTTTTCTAATTTTTTTATTCAGGGGGCTGCAAAACATGTATATCCAGTGTAAATATCGATACTGAATTTTTAGGTGGAATGCAATACCCTCTCTACCTAGTAAGTGCATCGTATAGAAAGTAAAAATCACAAAGTAATGAAAAATTCGAACCAATAATAATGATATATCGGAAATGGCTATGCCACAAACAGTTTATTTGAAATAAATTGTGTGTTTTAAAAATAGCTACAATTTTTGTGTAGCAAATTTTTGTCCATCTCTTTTGGTTTACCCGTTATCCAAAATAATACAAAATTCCTTCGAATGAAGATGACTTCAAAGGCTATTCCCAGATAATTTAAGATAAACGTGCGTCTTAAGTATAACGTATCTTGATCAATATCGTTAGAGCCATTTTTGAGTAAATAAAACATATCAAAATTTCGAAGGAAACTGTACTTGAATACTAAGTTTGGTATTTATCACATCGTTTTGCTTTGAATTAGTTGTTCATATGCGCACACACACACACACACACACACACGCACACAAGAAGCTTTTTCTAAAAGTTGTTTTGTATTCAAGGGGCTTCAAAACATGAATTTCCAGTGAAATCTCGATAGGAATTTTTTGATTGAATGTAATACACCCTCTGCCTATTAAGTAGGCGGTAGAGAAAGCAACACAGCTTTGGATGTTTTCACAATTTGACCAAAGTATCATGTCAAGGCTATACGTAGGGGTGACTGATTCACTCCAACAGGAGCATTCCTTGGAAGAGCGTAATGATGCAGCGATGCAACGAACCCGGTGACCTGCAGTAGCGTGTACTTAGGATCAGTCCCTTGTCATGTTTGTAGAGGGGAGAGGGCACGTGCTGAGACTGGACTGCGAGCCCTCAATTTGAGTCGGCCGCGTGCACCAACTACATAAACCCATTCATTAGTACAACCACAAGGGGAACGAGACGTCAAGCATATGGAGAGAGAGAGAGAGGGAAGATAAGTCGAGGGAACGGGGTTAAAATCTCCGCTGCATCCCACCCCTTCGACAATTTGATCATATAATAAAAGACTTTTTCGACTGGATGGTGGAGGAACCTCCCCAATTAGGGGCTCTTCACTCAGTCTTCCGTCGAGACGGTGCAGTCACCCCCTCTCGTTTATACACACCCTCGCCGCGCGCGTACTACGATACGCTGACGTACTAATTATGACGTCACGGCCACCCCTCGGTCACACTCGGTGATTTGCTGGACCGTGGATGTGTGCCATTGTGATTTCTGGTGCTGCTAATGAGGTAACTCTATGTATATCCTACACTGCTCAATCCCATCCAGTGATCACCTGAACACTTGCACCTTGGTGATCTATAACCGTTTCGAAGAATCTTGATCAAAGCACAAAGAGGATTAAACAGAATCAGTGACTGATTTATTGTCTACTTTGAACTTACATGCAATTTGTACCATGTTTACAATACAATAGGGTTGCTTATCATTTCTCTTCCCCTTATATTTAACATTCTGTTGTATATATAATGGGTAAGTATAGTTTTTCATTATTTACTTTTTTGTCTTATCTTCTCCAATTTACTTCAAGCCTCCTTTGACTACTTTAACCTAATTTTTCCTAAATATTTTCCTGCTTTCTGCATATATTCCTTTAACTTTTATATTAAAAATCGTACAACTTTTAGCTCTATTGGTAAATTTTTCCATTTCTCTAGTATTAAACTCTCCCTTCCTTTATTCGTGTCCTTTTCATGTAATCCATTATATTTAGTAAATCTCTCCCCCCTTCTTTTCCCTATTACAACACTTAAGAGGACTTAGAACAGATTATATGATTTTCTACAATTTTTACTTTCTCTACTACGTATAAAAAGTAGGGGAAGTATTGTATTCCACCCAAAAATTCGATACCGAGATTTCGCCGAAAATACATGTTTTCAGGCTCCCTGAATCCAAAAAAAGCATTTTTGGAAACATGTCTGTGTGTGTCTGTGAACAGCATAACTCAGAAAAGAAAAGTCAGATAAACACCAAATTTGGTATTTAGGTTCAGTATCTTCCAGAGATGCGACACGAAGGTTGCCAACAAAATTCCCCACCCCATACAACCCTTTACATGGAAAATTTTTCGAAATTTTTAATTTTCTGAAAAATGGCTCTAACGATTTTGATTAAAATATCATATGTTTAAGATATTTTCATGGCAAATGAAATGTATCTCTCGAATTTTCTGTCAATGTCTCCAAAAGTATTCTTCATTGTGAACGAGTTTTGCATAACTGGTAAACCTTAAGAGATAGACAAAATTTTACTGCACAAAAAATGTAGATCGCGTTAAAATACACAATTTATGTCATATACATTTTTTTTTGAGTGAAACATTTTCGAGATATTGCTTGTTCTTCCCTTAAATTTTTTAATATTTATTTTCTCGAATGGGAATTCGTTATTGATTTTTTTGTCTTGGATATGCAAAGAGTATTAATCTGTGGCAAAGAGAATGGTGCTGCACCTAGCAACCAGCTATTAAGAGATATGTTTATGCTTAAAGGCTACTGTATTTCTATATTGCCGTTGCAACTACAAAACAAGGGGAACATAGTACGCCTTAAGCGATAGTCAAATACTTTCAGAACTGGTCGCTATGTGTAAAATTTAATTTTCTTTGCATGTCAAAAGATCGTTTCTGCAAATATTTATCTCGATTAATATGAAAAAGATGGAGAATAAGAGTTTTTAAAAAAGTTTGTATACGAATAGAGAATGTCATGTGAGTGTAACACATCAGATTTTCTTTCAATCTTTTAAAATTTTTGTATGTTGGTTTCCCTTATTCTAAATAGCATTATGTGTAAATTTCAATAAAATTGATGAAGTAGTTTTTCAGATTAGAGTTATTTTCTGTTTTTCATATCACTATGTTTGAAAATTATAAAATACTCCTTGCGGGACAAATTTTATTTTTCATCCTTACCACTTTGTCACATTAATATTGGAACTCCTAACAAATTATCCTAGTATTCTTTTTTCATTTGTGCTTTGAATAACAAATTATTAATTATAATCATTAATGCAGACATTACAGCCTAAAAAGTATTTTTTTAGGATTAATAGCCCACTGTGTCAAAGTTTTACTAGCCCAAAAATGATACTACAACTTCTTTAGATAGAACTATTATGCCAAGTTTCATGCAAAACTAAGGAAAACTGTCCCGCATGGGACATTTGACATATTGAAAAATGTCGTTCTGAGAAAACTTAAATTTTATATTGTAAACCTTTATACAGGCTAATGTACCTGGTGTAAAGGGTTAAAATTGTCCAGAACCATAGCTCTTTCCCTCCTCCTTCTTCTTAGCCTCCTCCGATTGCAAATTCAGCACCTTCTTCTTCTTTCTGGTGGACTTCTGCTGTTGCAATGTGGTTATTCTTCCTCTTCCTGGGCCTAGCCTTGTCACAAATTATTTGAGCTACTTTTTTGCCTCATTTTTTAAAAATGCTGTCTTCATATTTTGACCAGTTTTGATACCCATTTTTTGCATAACTTTAAGCCTACCACTATATCCTTCAAGGATACCCAATGGGTGAGGTGTATTGTTCTTGGCACACTGACTATGGCGCAAATGTCAATGATTTTTTTTTTTGGAAAGAAAGTAACTATTTTGCAAGCGAGAACAAAAATAAGAATGGCAAGCATTTAAATTTCCGTGCATGGTTTTTAAAAACTCCTGCAAAACCCTTTAAAATAATTTTTATCACCATCAAACGCATTTAAATGTTTGACTAACATTATAAAGAGTTAATTTTTGCAGAAGTCAAAAAACTGAAAATGTTGGCCATTTTGACTAAAAAATCTGTCCTAGGTCCCCTCAAATTCATTACACCTGTCCTCGCTGATGCATACCCCATTCTGGCCTCTTTGTGGCAGACTTTGATATATCTTTCATCCCCCTATTCCGTTTTAAAACAGTTATAATCTATTAATGACCTTTTTCTTGAAACTACTTATAATTTCCTGCTTTTTAATATCCTCCACTCTTTTTCTAATTTCTTTCCAGAAACCCTTACTTTTGTTGTTTCTTTCTGCCCATGTTTCCCCCATTCCTATTGCTTCCAATGTTGTCTGTATCTTTTGCATCCAAGTTTCTTTTTTCTCCATTTTCTCCTGTACATCCAAGCATTGCTTTATTGTCTCGTTTTCCTCCAGTAGCTTTATTCTGAATCAGTATTTGATTTCCCTTTCTACCATTTTGCTTTGCATTTAGCTCCTTCCCTCCCTAGTTCTACTTGTGCTACTCCATTGGTAATCTTGGTAATCCCAGGCTTATTTTGCAAAAATTCCTATGTATAGCATTTACATTTTCCCATCCTTGTTCCAGCCCCCATATTTTTGCTGCGTATAACACCCTTGCTTCCACCACTGTACTATATATATCCTTTCTAGCTACGTAATTTGCATTTCTTGTATTTTGTTCACACATGCTCTGATTACCTGTATTGCTTGTTTTCCCTTTTGCTACTACCTTTCTCTTCTGTTCTCACCAATCCCCTACACTGTTTAGCCTTATTCCTAGATAGTCAATTTTCCTAATCACTTCCAGCTCCGTTCCTTCCCAATACCAATTTTTTATCTTTCTTAGTTTATATCCTTTCTTAACCACAATGATTTTCGATTTGATTAAACAGAAAGTATGGTTTTAATTTGAGAGCTGGCAATATATGAGGTGGAGAAATACAAGCATTTTCACACAATTATAAAAAATCTTCCGTTACAATCACTCGATGTTCCCTACTCACTGTCATTTATTACTTTTTTGGCATGTACATAGTAGGTAGAAAAGAGATTGCATTTCACCAAAAAGTTGCATACCGAAATTTCACCGAAAATATGTGTTATGAGTTTCCCTGAAACCAAATAAAACATTTTTGGAAACATGTCCGTGTGTATGTGTGTCTGTGAACAACATAACTCAGAAACGAAAAGTCGGACAACTACGGTTACATGTTGGAGTGAAGGCCGAAAAGGTTACCAGAAAATGATTAGTTTAGGTCGCCCCAACACGCACATGGGGGCAGAACTCGCTGGCAGCAAATCGCCAGGGACATTGCTCTATAAATTAAGGGGAATGCGTGGGTTTTTATATTACATTGAAAGGTTACATAACACACATTACCTGGGATTTATTCACAAAAACGTTTGGCTTCTCTATATAGTTAACAAAAGAAACAGGATGAAGGGAGATGCCACAGACCGTAGACCGGCCACACACACGTCTGGCTACAACGACCACTTCCACTCAAGTGACGCTAACTTTTCCTCCACCAACCGTGTCTAGCCAAAGCCGACAGGGCTGACGTCACACCAGACAATTTCAAACAGATCTCTCCCTTTGGCGTGACCAGCACCGAAAGGAAAGACCGTTAAGCCGAAATACATCCAAGAGGACCCAATAATGCTACGTCTAGTAGCAACAATTGAACAAAACAGTGCGTCTAGTATTAACAATAAGTTTAAAATGCCACAATACTGAATTTGGTATTTGAGTTTAGTATCTTCCCAGGATGCGACACCAAGATTTTCAAGAAAATCCCCCTACTCCAAACTACCCTTTACATGGAGCATTTTACGGAAATTTTGGTTTTCTCAAAAATGTCTGTAATGATTTTGACTAAATAATATATTTAAGATATTTTTATAGCAAATGAAATGTATATAATGAATTTTCTGTGAATGTCTCCAAAAGGCCTCTTCATTCTGAATCACTTTGCATAGCTGGTAAAAGGTAAGAGATGGACAAAATTTTACACACCAAAACAATTAGCCATTTTTGAGAAAATTAAAATTTTCGAGAAATGTTCCATGTAAAGGGTAATCTGTGGTGGGGGGATTTTCTTGAAAACCTTTGTGTCGCATCTCTGGAAGATACTGAACCTAAACACCAAGTTTGGTGTTTATCCGACTTTTCTTTTTTGAGTTATGCTGTTCACAGACACACACACAGACACACGGACGTGTTTCCAAAAATGCTTTTTTTGGATTCAGGGGGTCTCAAAACATGTATTTCCGGTGAAATCTCGGTATCGAATTTTTGGGTGGAATATAATTCTTCCACTTACTATACGTAGTAGAGAAAGTAAAAACAGGTCGTATTGAAGAAGGAAGTCGAATGCTTTCCTGCGTAAATTTCAAGAGCAGAGATCTGGGGTTCGCATCTGAATAATGCCACCTACTTTTGTTTCGTAAAACTCACCCCATCTTTAAAATACATGGGTTCTTATAGCTTTACATTAATTTGAAGTCTCGAATTTTATCTACATTTTCAGTTTAATAATTCTCTAATATTCTACTTGAACCAAATGGTGCACAAATATACTGCAAGTCTGTTTAATTACGTAATTTCAGTTAAAGTATAATATAAGTTTTAAACTGAAGTATGGTATTAGACTGGAAACGTCCGAAATCTCGAATAAACTTAAAGCTACAAGCAAAGCATGTATTTTAAAGGTTATATGTATTATATTTTCATGTGTTTTAAAAGCATAGAAAATAAACAACACTATAAATATGTAAAACCCGCATCTGCTGCTCTTGAAAATATACGCCAAAAACCACTTGATCAATCCTATTCGTGCTTCAAAAGTGTGAGTTTTTTCTGACACGGTGCAGATTTTAGGTTTCTTTATGTATCTAGTTTTCACAAAGTATTACGTTTTACGTTGATATATTTTTCATATTTATGTGAAATGTGTTGCAATCATTGTTTAGCATAGATACCTATGCAGGAGTGTCAAGGTGGAAAAACCCAGGGTCCGGGAAAATGGCAGAAAAAATTCTTACTCAGGCTCGTATTCAGACCTTCAGGTCATCAAGGACACCGTTAACTATTACGTCACAGAAGTGGACAATAATTCCAAAGGCGATAGTTTAGCTTAACAATAGAATGGAGGAAAAAATGTAACGAATAATAATAATAATAATAATAATAATAATAATAAGTGATTTGTTTTCTGTATAACCAGTAGGAGGAGTTAGTAATATATTTGAGAAGTGGTGAAAGCACCCACTGAACCAATTGTATAGCCACCATTGCGGCAATAAAGCTGGATTATATCAGGTTTAAGGGAAGTTATTACATTAATTTAAACTAAATGCAGATTTCACTATTTTGAACACATGTTGTAAAATAAATAGTATCCTATAGTAATAACTGGTTAAATTTTACGTTTTTCGCGACTATAAAACAGAAATTCTGGCAATGTTGCAGAGGTTACTGACTCACATTGTTGCTGTAGTAGAGATTGATTTCACTTTCGCTTGCAAAATCAGTTGTAGGACAACGAATAAACAATTTTCACTTTTCCTTTCAGCGCGGCACGACAATCAAGAATGTAAGCAAACAAATCGTTGAGTCTACAACCTCTTCAGTATCATTGCAATCTTCTAGTGATACATTGTGGTATTTTACCATCATTAAATTTAAATTTACACTGCTAGGTAATATATAAGGGGCCCATCAGAGTGACCGTTTTTATGAGGTTAACTTAGCTTGTACTGTAGTCTGTTAATGTTGAAGGATAGAGGGTGAGCCCAGATGTAAACAACGGGCGCGTGCTTGCAGTGCTCATACAGGCTATATCAAAAGAATGTGTACATTATGCTGTGCATGACGACAGATAATGTTTTTATTCCGTTACAGAACGCAACAATTTCCATATATGTAAACTGAATACTACACAGAATCAGGTGACTGAAAAATTCAATGCCAAGGCCGGGATTTGAACCACGGATCTCCCGGTCTCCGTCCGGTTGCTCTAACCACTGAGCTACCATGGCAACATGCCGACACGACATTAAATTCTCCAGCTGATTCGCGTTTTTCCCGGTAAACCACAAGGTGATCTCAAATCTCAAAATTTTGAGATCACCTTGTGGTTTACCGGGAAAAACGCGAATCAGCTGGAGAATTTAATGTCGTGTCGGCATGTTGCCATGGTAGCTCAGTGGTTAGAGCAACCGGACGGAGACCGGGAGATCCGTGGTTCAAATCCCGGCTATGGCATTGAATTTTTCAGTCACCTGATTCTACCTTTCCAACCCTGTCCAACACACGGCTTGTGTGAAAGAACAATTAATTTCATGAATACTACATAGTTTATGCATTGCAGTGGACAATACTGTACATGGGGCGATTGACAAAACTGAACGTTCTCAGTTTCTAACTTAAAAACTAGATTGTGAGAAAATCCTTTCGATATCGCAAGAGGTAAATAGGTGTATAGTTATAACACTATAGATATATTTCTTACTCTGTTTGCAAAGCGAAACTTCATGCCTACTGCGGTATATTTCTTTACCCACCGTCTGTACACAGGGGACACGTGCCAAGACATTATGCTCTGTGTTTTCCTAACTTTAAATCATGGACCAGGTCATTCTAATCCGCTCTCTACTAGTATATTATTAGTACTTAAAGAAATAGCCCGTTACTGTATGGTATGTAAAAAAATAAGAGTAAAAAAATCTGATGTGTTACATTCTCATGACTTTGTCTACCCTGTATCATTTATTAATGGGTATAAAAACTATTCTTACGAAAGCTTTATTTTCCACCTACTTCATTTTAATCGAGGTAAACCATTGCAGAAATAGCTACATTACACATTTCGTTATGTGTACAAAGAGAACAGCGATGGCCAAATGTTTAAGAACTCTCTCCGTGCAATCGGAGAAACAACCGAATATGGACATGCCTTTAAAATAATGACAAGAGTATTGAACAATTCAAACCAATAACGGATATCTCGGAAACGGCTTATGTTACAAAATAAACTATTTGAAATAAATAATGTGTTTTGAAGAGATCTAGATCTTTTGTGTAGTACTTTTTCGTCTATCACTTACAGTTACACAAGCTTATACAAACTTCCTTCCAAATGCAAAGGACTTCACAGGATATTCCCAGAAAATTTAAGATATACATTGTATTTGTCATGAAAATATCTCTAATATATGGCATTTTAATTAAAATTGTATATTTATTCAACTTTTCGTTTATGATTTATGCTCTTCCCAGACACACATGCGGACCTTTTTCTAAAAATGCGTTTTTAGGTACAGGGGGCCTCAAAACATATTTCCGGTGAAATTCTTACGTCAAATTTTTGGGTGCAATAAAATACTTTCCCTGCTTACTAAATGTAGTAGATAAATTAATAAACTTTTGTAAGAATACTTTGTAAAACCTAAGCCTATAGCAATAAACAATATTGCCTATGCCACAAAGACGTTAGTGGTACAGAGAGACTGTGATTAAGCAGTGGTCCAGACACATCATTACGTGGCGTAACAGAATCTATTTGCACGATTTCTGCTCTTGTCGGCAAGAGTAATAAGGAAGCACGCGCTTCAACGGCGTTAATGATATAGAGGGGTAAATCGCCTGCCTGCCTGCCAACTGGTGGGTTTGGCTCCACTGCACCGGAACTGGAACAAATTGATTAGGGGCTGTTAACGAGAAGGGTGCGAGCTATCATCGCCACAACACTTCTATCAAAGTAAGATAACACACGTGATGGCCACCTGTATCGTGATTTGTGCTGTTGCAGGTCAATAGCAGTGAGAAACCTTAAAAACAGAATCGTGTTATTTTTAATCCCGCCGGCTTTAGAAGGGAACCTGATGTAAACAAAACAGCGTGCGAAATACTGCAAATTGTATTACTACGCCAGGGTGGAGCATACGCTCTATCTAAAGACACGTGCTTCTGACCGGCATAAATGCACATCAGTGGAGTTTATTTCTGAACGATCGCATTGTTCTCTTTTCATTAACACTGCTACTTCGTTTGGCAACATTTGTTGTGCTGTAACCTGTGACCAAAACACACTTTGAAATCATTAGGTGTTGGAACATTGGAATATTGAAGGACAACGTACTTTAATACGTTTCCTGCAGATCGAGTTTTGAGTTTTCAACGATTTAAAATATTGAAGTAGTAATATAAACAGTATGGTATGATAATAAAATTTAAATTGTACCTTATTAATCAGAACATGAAAGTGTTCCAATCCCGTTTATATCTTCCTCCTCACCCTCCTCATTACATTTCGTGCCAAACAGTTTTTTCCGCGTTTCCGTTTCTTTGAAGGTGATAACAGTTTTACAGTTTTGTGCTTTTCCACGCGAATGGATTTGACACTTTTTAAAGAAACACCAGTAAGCTCAGACATTAAATTAATAATATCTTTAACGACTAAATCCTTCTCACAAAACTTTATGGACACATTCAATATAATAGTTTTTTTCACCACTTCTCAAAGTTTTCCCTTTGGGATATTTCACATATATATTACTCATAATAATTATTAACCTTAACCACCGTTAGCCACACTGTAATAATCTGTAAACAAGCCAGTGCCGCTAAATGCAACAAGACTGACCAACTGTATTTTAATAATAGAAAAGTGTGCATACGCATATCTTTATTAACTTTTTATTAATCACCTAATATTTAAATGCAATGTGAACTAAAATTTAATATTCTAACAATGCTTTTTAAAAAAATAAAATCTTATATAATATAAAACAAAATTAATTTTCGTAGTCCGGCATGGAAATACGCAGTTGTAATCCGCGGCCGATGTATACAGCCTGCCACGTGCTTTTGTTTACATCAGGTTCCCTTCTAAGGCCGACGGGCCTATAGACTTATTTATATTTGCACTCACTTTGGGTACAATTATTAAATACTCGATATTCTAATGGTGTTTCATAATATCTGAGAACGGTAACCAGAACGACAAAATAAAAACACATGTATTATAATGTGAGAGTTCACACTGAACGAAGTTTCACGGATCCTGGGAACGGGAAGCGAGACTTAGTCAAAATTTTACTTTGTCGTTTTCGTTCCCGCGCACGGCATATTAAGTCAATTTTGGGCAAATTAGCCTCTTCATTGTAGAAATTATTGGATGCAGCCGTGACACAAACAACAGCTATAGCTCTCTCTAGTTGTAAGCTGGAAAATGAAACTGGAAGAAATTCTGGCAAATATGCGTCCTGACCACAGTTATTGTCTCCCTCAGGTCCATTGAGCGTTGGTTCTGTAGCAGATGCTTGCTGGTCTCGCTACCTTAAGCATCAGTCCTCCTCAGTTCATCTGGGCGTCTTGGGTTTGATGTCTGCCGGCTTCTCGTTGCAATCTCAGGGGTTTGGGCGAAGGCAAATCATGTCTAGGTTCGGTTTTAAAACTGAACTTTACTCCAGAAGCAACAAATAAGGAATATAAAGCTGCTAGCAACACTATTTCCTTGTGTAATATCTGAGTTATCCGCCATTGCAACAAGTTTTGGGAAAGCTATTTCTCATCGTCACACGCTAGCGCTTCCAAACCTTCACAAATCGTAGCAGAAGCAGCGTCTCGTCTCAAGAAAAAAGCAAGTGTGTCAAATTATGGGCAAATGCCTGCTTTTATACAAAAATGTGCTGACCGGAACATTCGTACCAATAGTTGTTACGTGTCTTTTGACACGTGGTATGAGAGTTGAATTGCCTATATATATATGCCTATTGCTTATTAATATATGTTATTAATAATGGGTAGGTGTTCCCCTACAGTTCTTCTAGCGACACTGTTATCTGTAGTTTGTTTATATGCAATTCAAAATTTGATATTGCTTCAAAAATCATAGCAAAAACTACAAATAACAGCAAAAAGGTAAAGAATTTAACAAAAACTAATCAACAATTTCAAAGTACAACATTAATAAAGGCATGAGCTTCATAGAATCTGAAACAGTAATGGATCTGCACTTATAAAATGTTTTTACTTTATGGAATTTTGAATGTTGACTAACTTGCATGTTGGTTGAATTGGAAGCAGGTGAAAAAATACCATTGCTCGTTACAAATGACATCCCAATACTCAAAATCGACTTTTCGCCTTGCTATCGATGTCTATTTCCGTTCTCTTTACCGGTTTATCGTCAATCAAATTGCTGCATGCAATTCTGGATTTCGTTCTGGTTTCCGTTCTCGGCTTGTTGGGAAATAGCCGTAATACTTTGCTCTACCTATTTCTAATATCTTTCTGCTCCAGGCACCACTATTGGTAGTTGTATTTCATTTGGTACTAGACAAAGATGAAAGCAGTACATTGAGTATGATAACATATTTATATTTACTTTATTTATAACGTACACAGTAGACAGAGAAGGTATTCCATTCCACCCAAAAATTCGATACCAAGATTTCACCACAAATACGTTTTGAGTCCCCTTAATACCACAAAAAAACAGCAATTTATGAAAAGCTCCCCGGATGTGTTTGTGTTTGTCTGTGTATATTCACACTAAAGATTGTGCTCCACATGTCTGTCACCATTTTCAAAGCACTTCTTCATACATCTTGTACAATTTGTTTGAATTGTTCTCAACATACGTGAATTAAGAGCAGCAATTATTCTTTGACGGAGATGTTCCACATCGCGAATTCTTTCTGCATACACCTCAGCTTTCACAATCCCCCCAAATGGCAAATTCCATAGGGTTCAGGTCTGGTGACCTTGGTGCCCATTCCACAGGGTCCCTTCTCCCAATCCAGTATCTGAGAAACATTTCATCTAGGCCAGTGCTGAAGGAAACCTGCATAATGAGGTGGGGCGTCATCTTACCGATTACATGAAGTTCTTGTACCATTTCATCGCCTAACATCCTGAGATAACTTTCTCCAGTAACTGTTGATTCGAAGAAGAATGAACCAACAATGTTATTTCCCCATAAACCACAGCATACCTCACCTTTGGAGAGTCTTGCCTTTTACTGCCAATGTATCAGTGTGGGTTTGCTTGTGACCAATACCTAAACTTTTGTTTGTACCTCCCCACATGCGTAAAATTTTGCCTCGCCTGAGAACATTACTGTTTCCAGAAAATATGGATTTACTGTTATTTTTTGCACTCAATCCTTCGGTCAGGATCGTCCTCCGTTAGATGATGCATGATCTGAAACTTATAAGGATAGAATGTTGAACCTTTTAAAATTGTATGCACCGATTTCCAAGCTCGTACGCCGGATTAATTCTTTTGGACTAACGTGGAAGTTTGTATTGTTGCGTAATTTATTAGCACCACGTATGGATGGTATCTTTGCGTTATTTGCACCACGCTTTGGGCGTCAATTTGAAGCTGTATTTTAGAAAGAGTTGTATCGTATTTCAACTGTTGGGGAGCCGAAGTTGTTGTAGTTGCAACCGCACGTATAGTAAACAGTTTCCGGTAGCCTTCGCCCCAAATGTACTTTCAGGTGGCCTTTGCCCCAAGTTTAAAAAACTTAACTCTGTAATTTTACTGTTTCTTTAAATATTAAACATTTATGTTTGCTTCGGCTGCGTCAGTATTATTGTTAGAGACACGATTCTCTTGGCAGGGTTTTGGTACGACTAAGAATGTAGCCTTACACAGATTTTAAGTTTTAATTCATTCCTTTTTATTACTCCTTGACACAAATTAAATAGTACTTCGCTGATATAGAGAGCTGTGAGATTCTTTTTATTAATTAATTACACTTTTTAACACGTAAACTATTTTTCGTATACGTATTAAATCTCTCGAGGACGCACAAGCAACGCATCCAGTTATGAGCACTGTCTGCAGGCAACTAAATTGATTTCAACCATCTAAACATGTAAGTTTCTGTATTTCAAGTCTCTGATTGGCTAATCCTACTCCAATAGAATACCTTCATTTAACTAAAGCTTTCTCTGAGTGTTGATTGGCTATTTTTAAATTGTCTCAAAATTTATATCATTGCTGCTCTAATAATGACTAGTAGCATCTAAACTTCCTTACTCACTATTTACTCAAGGTTACCTCATTGTTACCTCATTGTTAGCAACTTTAAACCTATTTCTCACAGCTCCTACATTATTAAATTACGTAATACATTCACATGACATTATTACACATGGATACAATAATATAAACATATACGACTGCAATATACACTTTTTAGATATTGTTACATACACATATTGCTTTAAGACGGGCTGTTATTGAATTTACATATTATATAATTAAACTGAAATTATTTAAGTGTTAAAAATAGTGCCTCTACCGATGATCTGCCGGAACGTCTTTTATCGTCTATCGATCCTGTTTCACAAATTCCTTCAGTAATTTTGCAACTGCACCTTGTGTTACAGACTTCTCTGGATGCCTCCTGTTAAACTCGGCCTGCACGTCCGTCTGTGACCATCCCTCTCGTCCTCAAAGAATTGTCTCCACTCGGTGCTTTTTCGACAGTGACATTATGAACCTATGAACAAACAAACAGAAAAATGTTCATTCTCCTATGATTCCAGACGTTATGGACATCCTGTTATTCTCTTTAAAAAAAACACCTTATTTCAAATAACCTTTTTGTGGCATAAGACATTTCCGAAACATAAGTTAGCTCAAATTCTTCAACACTTTAATCATTCTTTTAAAGTCCTGTAGATTTTCAGTGGTTTCTTGCGATTTCATGGAAAGAGAATGAAATTTTAATGCTACCAAATGTTATACAACATTTGATTATTGCTGTTCCCTTTGTATCTATAATAAAATGTATAATGTAACTACTTTTAGAATAGTTTATCTCTATTAAAATGAAGTATATAGGAAAATATAGTTTCGTAAGAATAATTTGTATACCCATTAATAAGAGTTACAAGGTAGAAAAGGTCATGTGAATGTAACACGTCTGATTTTTACTTTCTCTACTACGTATAGTAAGCAGGGGAAGTATTGCACTCCACTCAAAGATTCTATATCGAAGATTTCACCGGAAATACATGTTTTAAGGCCTAATGGATAAAAAAAAGCATTTTTAGAAAATGGTCTGTATGTGTGTGTTTCTGTGAACAGTATAATTCAAAAGTGAAAAATCGAATAAATACCAAACTTGGTATTTAGGTTCAGTATCTTTCAAAGGTTCAACATGAAGATTTTCAAGAAAATCCCCCACTCCAGACTACCTTTACGTGGAACATTTTTAGAAAATTCTGATTTTCCCAACAATGGCTTTAACGATTTTGATTAAAATATCATATGTTTAAGATTTTCACATAAGGGTAAATTGTAAGAGATAGACAACATTTGACTTCACAAAAAACGTATATCTCGTTAACAAAACGCAATTTATGTCATAAACACATTTGTTTTGTTGAATGAACCATTTACGAGATATTCGTGTTATTTGTTTGAATTTTCCAATACTTATACTTTTATTCAAATTAGAATTAGTTATTTGTTTTTTTGTGTGTGTCCTGGACATGCAAAGAGGATGGGATGCTCCACATAGCAACCAGCTCTTAAAAGATTTGACTATCGCTTAAAACCTACCATATTCCCCTTGCATCTACAAGAAAATTAGCAATAAGATAGTTTCTGCAATGTTTATCATAAAGTAGATGTAGAATAAGCGTTTGTAAAACTAGTTTGTACAAGGGTAGATAGTCAGGTGAGAGTAAGAATTTTGTTAAATAACAGCGGATGGTTAGCTTATAAGGATGGATTAGTAAGGGATATCGTCCAATCAGACCAAAACTAAAGGCTGCAGTTGTGAGTTTGAGACAGTCGTTACCCCAGTCTGTGTGTGAACAAGGGTACAGGATCCATATGCGCCCCATCATGATCACAACCCTTCCTGTCGGCATTGTTCGCCTGACATATGTTGAGAATGCACTCCATCTGATCATGGAGCTTATCAGCAGACCCTCCTCCGGAACCGATCTCCTCGATGATTCGCACTCTGAGCATGATTGAGTGCGACAAGAACAAATTGACTTCTTTTATGGCGTTTAACAACGGATGGCTATATCCCGTATCGAATCAGATAGGGGGGAGACAGTAGACCATTATGTGGGGACACTTTTTGTGGCTGGAGGTGCACTTCTGTAAATGTGAAGTGTCGTTGTAGCTTTTTCATTTTCATGCAATTTAGTGTGACAGGATATTCTAGCTTTTAACAAGCGAACAAAATGCCACTCATTGTGTCGCATTTGCTCACGACCACACTCAGATCTGCTGGCCGTGGTAAAGTGTCTGATTAGAGGTGATCTTGCCAAATATAAGTGTCATTGAAAGGAATCTGACGGATTAGCAGTCATACGATCCTTCGTTCTCATTACCCTCTTGTAACCTATAAATACAATATACAATACAGTATTCCATTCTCTTTGTATTACCAGGACCAAAAATGAATAACGAATTCCCATTTGAGACAAAGTATAAGTATTTGAAAATTTAAGGGAATAACAAGCAATATCTCGAAAATGGTTTACTCAACAAAAAAAATGTATGACATAAATTGTGTATTTTAACGCGATCTACATTCTTTGTGTAGTAAACTTTTGTCTATCTCTTATGGTTTACCAGTTATGCAAAAGTCGTTCACAATGAAGAATACTTTTGATGACATTCCCAGAAAATTCGAGATATATATTTCATTTGTCATAAAAATATCTTAAACGTATGATATTTTAATCAAAATCGTTAGAGCCGTTTTTGAGAAAATTAAAATTTTCAAAATATGTTCCATGAAAAGGGTAATCTGGGGTGAAAACCTTTGTGTCGCATCTCTGGAAGATACTGAACCTAAATACCAAGTTTGGTGTTTATCCGACTCTTCGTTTCTGAGTTATGCTGTTCACAGACACACAGACACACACACGGACATGTTACCAAAAATGCTTTTTTTGGATTCAGGGGGTCTCAAAACATATATTTTCGGTGAAATCTCGGTATCGAGTTTTTGGGTGGAATACAATACCTCCCCTACTTACTGTAAGTAGTAGAGAAAGTAATAACATCAGTATTTTGAATTTTCTGTTTGTATCCTGTGGAGTCCTCTTCATTCGGAATGAACTTCGTATATTCATAATATTTTCTATTTTAATCAAAATCACTTGTGTTATTTTTGGAAAAACTAAAAATATGTTCCATGTAAAGGCGTTAGAGGTTGGGGGATTATCTTGGAGATTTTCTTGTTGCATCTTTGGAAGGATACTGAACTTAAATACTAAATGTATTATTTATTCGATCTGTCGTTTTTGAATTATGCTGTTCAGACAAACACCCACACATACACAAACCTTTTTCTAAAATTGTATTTTTATTTTCTCTACTACCTATAGTAAGTAGCGGAAGTTTTGGATTCCACCCAAAAATTTGATACCGAGATTTCATCATAAATAAATGTTTTGAGACCCTCTGAATCCAAAAAAGCATTTTTGGAAACATGTCCATGTGTGTGTCTGTGAACAGCATAATTCAGAAACGAACAGTGGGATAAACACCAAACTTGGTATTTAGGTTCAGTATCTTCCAGAGATGCGACACGAAGGTTTTCAAGAAAATCCCCCCTCCAGATTGCCCTTTACATGGAACATTTTTCGAAAACTTTAATTTTCTCAAAAATGGCTCTAACGATTTTGATTAAAATATCATATGTTTAAGATATTTTCATGACAAATGAAATGTATATCTTGAATTTTCTGGGAATGTCTCCAAAATATTCTTCTTGTGATCGACTTTTGCATAAGTGGTAAACCATAAGAGATAGACAAAATGTTACTACACAAAAAATGTAGATCGGGTTAAAATACACAATTTATGTCATATACATTTTTTTGTTGAGTGAACCATTTTCAAAATATTGCTTGTTATTCCCTTAAATTTTCCAATACTTATACTTTTTCGCAAATGGGAATTCGTTATTCATTTTTTTGTCTTGTATATGCAAAGAGTATTAACCTGTGGCAAAGAGAATAGTGCTGCATGTAGCAACGCGCTATTAAGAGATATGTGTATGCTTAAAGGCTACTGTATTTCTATATTGCCCTTGTAAATATATATTCCCCTTACATCTACAAGAAAATTAGCAATAAGATAGAGTCTGCAAATGTTTATCTCGATTAACATGAAGTAGATGGAGAATAACCGTTTGTAAAAATAGTTTGTACAAGAGTAGAGAAATTCATGTGCGTGTAACACAACAGATGATTTTTTTAATTCGGGAGGTCTCAGAACACCTATTTTCGTTGAAATCTCCGCATCGAATTTTTTGGTAGAATGCAATACGTTTTACGTGGTAAAGAAGGTAAAACTATCTGTTTACTTAAGGATTTAATTCAGTAGTACTTATCCTGTTAATATATGACGTAACGATACAACATTCTTGAAGAGGTTATATAGAGGCGAGTCATTACTCAAACGTATTGCAACAGCTTTCACGAAGTTGATATGCGGCACTTGAAGGGAACTGGATTCGTAAAGGTACGTGCAGTGTGTTCAAGTCTGCTCATAATCACTCCCCTTATAAAGAAAACACATTTACTACTGCCGAGAAAAAGAATTACTGACTGTAATTTATACAACTGCATTTTATGTCTTAATCGGGAGTATGGATATACTTCTTGCTTTGCAACAGGCAGAAACAGATTTAGGATACGAGAAATGACAATCCTTGTATAGGAATTGGTTCCTTTAGAGAAAATAAGTTCGCGACTGCCTTTGTGGACCCGGGTTCGATTCTCGGCTGGAGGATGGAAAGCTTTTTTCAGCCAGGATTATTCTCCTGGTATATGTATAAGTGTAAATGTATGTGTGTGTGAATTTAATGTTTATAAAATAAATTAAGGTTAACAAGACGAAAGATTAACACAGTAAAGCGAGTCATCATTGCCGATGAGCAGTTTTTTCAAAGGGAAAGCCGCCGATATGACCTTAGACAGGCTGTTTCAGCTTGGGTACGCGCCAGAGAACGCGGGTGCTCACGACTCGTCTGCAACATGTAACACAGGGTTATTTAAAAAGAAGGGAACAATTTTAAATATTCATTTCTAATGAACAATAATATATACCAACACACACGACACGTCATTACATAAAGGAAAGTTCAAAGTTTTAAGCCCCCACTTATTAGTTCCATTCAGTGTCTACAGCGGCGCTGAGTTTGTTTACGAGTAAATGGTAACACCACAGGAAAAGTCGTTTTGTGTGCTGCAGTATGCAAAGAGTGAATCCATTCTTTCATTGCAGCGTGCATTTCGTTGCAAGTTCTCAAAGAGCGACCTTGTCATAAAAAGCTTACAATTTATACAATAAACTTGTAGAAGATGGTTGCGTATGCAAACAAGAAAGCAGTGGTCGTCCTCGCAAAACAAATGGTTCTCATTTTGAACACACAAAATAAAATTTTGAACTTTCTTATATTCAGTGATGTATCGCACGTGTCGCCATCTATCATCGTCCATTAGAAATAAATATTTAAATTCTGTTCTTTCTTTTTGAATAACCCTATATAGCTCGGCATTGTAGACGAGCTGTCGTCATGTCCGGATGAAGTGGCAGGAACCGCAAGTACTTGTACTATGATCTTCATCCAGTGACGTGTTAGCCATTCGTTACAGATTCAAAGGAAAGCGATATTCAAATGTTTAAGAACCGGACGCTAAACTCCGGCCATAAAATTCCATACTGTTTCCATGTAATCGCAAGAAACACCTGAAATATGAAAGGACAATGACCAAGAAATGAACAATTCGAACCTTTAATAACGGATATCTCAGAAATAGCTTATGCCACAAAAGGAACTTATTTTATGTAAGTTGTGATTTAAAGAGATCTAAATCTTTTGTGTAGCAAGTTTTTGTCTACCGCTTAGCGTTTACCAGTTACACAAGATTATATAAAATTCCTTCAGAATGAAGAGGACTTCAGAGGGAATTCTCAGAAAATTCAAGATATACATTTTATTGGCCATGTAAATATGTTTAAAATTTTAATAAACATCGTAAGGGCCATTATTTTAGAAAAACTTCGAAAAATGTTTCATATAAAGGGTAGTTTAGGCTGTACTGTAGTACTGAACCTAAATACCAAGTGTGATATTTATCCGGCTGAGTTATGCTCTTCACACATACACACAGACTGAGCAATACACACGAACGTATTTCTGAAAATGCTTTTTCTGGATTCGGGGGTCTCAAAACATGTATTTCTTGTGATTTACACCGAAAACTACGAGAGAATGTGCCGAGAAATGAAAACCTGAGAAAAGAGAGTTTAAAACTTTAACACTAAGAATAGCACTATTACTTTCTCCACTACATATAGTAAGTAGGGGACGTATTGTATTCCACCCAAAAATTCAAATATATGTTTTGAGACCCCCTGAATCCAAAAAAAGCATTTTTGGAAACATGTCCGTGTGTGTGTCTGTGTGTGACTGTGAACAGCATAACTCAGAAACGAACAGTCGGATAAACACCAAACATGGTATTTAGGTTCAGCATCTTCCAGAGATGCGACACGAAGGTTTTCAAGAAAATCCCTCTACCCCAGATTACCCTTTACATAGAACATTTTTCGAAAATTTTAATTTTCTCAAAAATGGCTCTAACGATTTTGATTAAAATATCATATGTTTAAGATATTTTCTTGACAAATGAAATGTATATCTCGAATGCTCTGGGAATGTCTCCAAAAGTATTCTTCATTGTGAACGACGTTTGGTAAACTGTTAAACCATAAGAGATAGACAAAATTTTACTACACATAAATGTAGATCGCGTTAAAATACGCAATTTATGTCATATACATTGTTTTTTGTTGAGTGAAGCCGTTTCGAGATATTGCTTGTTATTTCCTTAAATTTTCCAATAGTTATACTTTTCTCAAGTGGGAATTCCTTATTCGTTTACTTTATGTCCTGGTAATGCAAAGAGAATTGAAATTCTCCACATAGTAACCAGCTCTTAAAATATTTGAGTATCTCTTAAAGCCTAGCAATTCCCCTTGCATCTACAAGACAATTAGCAATAAGATTAACATCTCGATTAACATGAAGCATATGGAGAATACGCGTTTGTAAAAATAATTTGTACAAGAGTAGAGAAAGTCGTGTGAGTGTAACACATCAGATTATTTTGACTTACTGTCGTTTAAAAAACGCTTAGTTTGTCCATCTGTCTGTCTGTACAGGGTGGACCATTTAAGTTGAGGCTGTACAATATCTCCGAAACTAAGCGTTGTAGAAACAAATTTATTTAATAAACGTTGCTTGTTATTATGGGGGAAAGTAAATGTCATTAGTCGTATTTTATTTGGAGGACGTTGTGATGGTCCTTTTAGGGTCAATTTAATTTCTACAACGCTTAGTTTTGGAGATATTGTACAGTCTCAACTTAAATGGTTCATCGTGTATATAAAGACTCTCCTTGTTCCTTTTCTGCTCCTGTGCAACTAATTTAGTATTATAAAATTCCTTAGGCCTCTCTTGAATGGTTTGTTCACTTTTATATAAAAAATCTGATGTGTTACATTCGCATGAACTATATTTACAAACCCTTATTCTCCATATGCTTCATGTTAATCGAGATGTTATTCTTATTGCTAATTTTCTTGTAGATGCAAGGGGAATTGCTAAGCTTTAAGCGATAGTCAAATATTTTAAGAGCTGGTTGCTATGTGGAGTATTCCATTCTCTTTGCATTACCAGGACAAAAAAATGAATAACAAATTTGAGAAAAAGTATAAGTATTGGAAAATTTAAGGGAATAACAAACATTATCTCGAAAATGTTTCACCAAACAAAAAAATGTGTATGACAAAAATTATGTATTTTAATGCGACCTACATTTTTTGTGTAGTAAAGATTGTCTATCTCTAATGGTTTACCAGTTATGCAAAAGTCGTTCACAATGAAGGATACTTTTGGAGACATTCCCAGAAAGTTCGAGATATACATTTCATTTGACATGAAAATATCAAAAACATATGATATTTTAATCAAAATCGTTAGAGCCATTTTTGAGAAAATTAAAATTTTCGAAAAATGTTCCATGTAAAGGGTAATCTGGGGTGGGGGGATTTTCTTGAAAACCTTCGTGTCGCATCTCTGGAGGATACCGAACCTAAATACCAAGTTTGGTGTTTATCCGACTCTTCGTTATGCTGTTCGCAGACACACACACAGACATAGAGACACACATACAGACACACACACACGGACATGTTTCCAAAAGTGTAAAAAACATGGTTTCCTTTGGCTACAACCTAATAGGAATTTAGGCATATAGACAGGTATTTAAATCATTCTACGACATTTTTTGAGAAGTCCTGCGCTTTAAAACCTACATGGAAATAAAGTTGGTGTTTTGTAGTGTTTGATAACGTTAAAACCCGTTGTTCCTATATTTTTGTTCTCCTTGTTGGGCGACATACGCCTTTATAAGCAGTGTGTTTACTTATATGGCGTCAAAAATGACTCCTGAGGATATTATTAATGTTTTTTCCTGAGGTCTTGGACAGCATTATTGTTTATGATTTTATGCGTACTTCCTCTAGTATTGTCAATATATTTGAAGGTCTGGTAGTTGTAGCAAAGGATTCTTGCAGAAAATTAAATTTCTTGATGCTTATTGTCTCTATTTGCAGTGGATGTATTATTATCAATTATCCACTTAACTATTTAACCAGTACCACTTATATAGGAGTTAGTTGCTCACAATAAAATATAATCACATAGCAGTTAAAGTAGTAAAGCAGGACATCGATAGCTATAAATTGCTAAGCTCGTCGTTAATTCTCTTTCCTACAACAATTTCTACTTACCGTACGCTTTAAATGCAGGCTTTCCCTGACGTATCCAATTACAGAGTTTCTCTGCTACATCCAGTAGATGCACCGTTATGGAATTTGTCAAGTTAAGCGCTTGAGGAAATAACGATATCTTCAAAGTAGCAAATCCAATCCTGCTCTTGATGTATCCCATGCTTAGATGTCTAAACTGTTTTAGTAGGGTTAAGATAGTGTGGGAAACGAATTTAATAACTTCTTCGTTCATAAATAAGAGACAAGAAGTCGTAAAAAAAATCCGATGTGAACAGTCACAAGACTTTCTCAACCCACCGTAATGTATTACTTTCTCGACTACGTATAGTAAGTGGGGGAAGTAT
Organism: Deroplatys truncata; assembly: GCA_030765065.1. Classification (NCBI taxonomy): domain Eukaryota; kingdom Metazoa; phylum Arthropoda; class Insecta; order Mantodea; family Mantidae; genus Deroplatys; species Deroplatys truncata. Next base: position 154,839,341 of record CM060988.1, on the reverse strand, counting down.
TGCATTCCACCCAAAAATTCTATAGCGAGATTTCACCGGAAATACATGTTTTGAGGCACCCTAAATCCAAATTGAGGCAGTTTTTTTAACATTTAAATGATTTTAGTCAAATTATATAATGACAGCTGGCCTTAAAGCAATATGTATATGTAACAATATATAAAAAGTGTATATTACAGTCATTTTATATGTTTATATTATTGTATACATGTTCAATAATGTTATGTGAATGTATTACGTAATTAAATAACGTAGGAGCTGTGAGAATAATAGGTTAAAAGTTGGTAACAATGAGGTAACCTTGAGTCAATAATGAGTAAGAAAGTGCAATAATGTTACTAGTGATTCTTGAAAAAACAATAATGTAATAAATAGCCAATTAACAACCAGAAAAAGCTTTAGTTAAATAAAGGTATTCTATTGGACTAGGATTAGCCAGTCAGAGACTTGAAATACAAAAATTTACAAATTTAGGTGCTAGAAATCAGGTCATTTGCTTGTAGACAGCCTTCATAACTGGACGTGTTGGTTGCAGACAGTGTTACTGACGTGAGATGCGTCCTCGAGAAATTTAATACGTATTCGTATGAGACGAAAATAGTGAAGTGTTATTTAAATCGTGTCAAGCATTAATAAAAGGAGTGAATTAAAATTATAATCTGTGTAAGCCTACATTCTTCAGTCGCACCACAACCTTGCAAAGAGAAGCATGTCTCTAACAATAATACTGACGCAGCCGAGGCAAACATAAATATATAATATTTAAAGAAACAGTCAAATTACAAAGTTAATATTTTTAAATTTTTGGACGAAAGCTACCGGGTACCATACGTGCGGTTGCAACTACTTCAAGTTCAGCTCCCCAACAGTTGAAATATAATACATCTTCAAACTGACTTTCCATACGTAGCAGCAACAAAACACCTTCTTCAAAATAAATCACTATTGGAAACATTCCCGTGTATATGTCTGTGTACCTTGAACACCATAATTAAAAAACGAAAACACTTGGTATTTAGGTTCAATATCTTCCAAAGAGCGACACCTCAATTCATGGAGAATTTTTCGAAATTTCTTATTTTGTAAAAGATGGCTCTAACATTTTTGATTAAACACCGTACATTTAAGATATTTACATGGCAAATAAAACGTATACCTTGAATTTTCAGAGAATAAGCTATGAAGTCCTCTTTATTTGGAGGGAATTTTGTATAATCTTGTATAACTTGTAAACGTTAAGTGATAGACGAAAGGTACTACACAAAAAATGTAGATCTCTTTAAAACACACAATTTATTTAAAATAAGCTTTTTGTGGCGTAAACCGTGTCTGAAGTATCCTTTATTAAAACGTTCGAATTATTCATTACTTGGTCATCTTTAAGGTTGAGGCAGTATTTTATATCACAACACTGTGAATGCCAGAGTGATTGTAGTGTAAATTAACATTATTGTATGACAATGATTTGAGAATTATAAGCATTGTTAGGAAATAAGTTTACACGGCCTCACTGAAACTGACAATAGGAGCGGGTAACAATGTAGCGAGGGGGTGAATTGTTTATTAATTGAAGAGGCAAACAAATGACGTCAGAGTAGCGTGCCTTACTTTAGAAATGGAGGGAATATCTTCCCTAGAGCACTTGTGTTCGTAATTTTGATTGGATATAAAAATAGACGCTAATGTTGGCACGCTTTATTAACCAATAGCAGCTCTGTTATAATCTTTAGGCATATCGGGGTGAGGGAGTATAAATTATGAAGCCAGAGACAAGTATCACACAGTTCAACAGAATCATTCACGGGTTTCACGTCGCGCAGTTCAACAGAATCATTCACGAAGTACACGTTACGTAATTCTGCAGAATCTCTCGCGTCATAAAGTTAAATAAAAAATTGGAAATACTCGAATTAATAAAGTGCGGAAAATAAGTGATTATAGTTACATTCGAAAATATAACAGTTTCAGTTGGACGTGTATCAAGAGTAAATATGTGAAATTAATAACGTGTAACGGCAATAAAAGTGTAAAAACAAATTCTCTTATCGGTGTTATCTTTTAGTAACAACTCCTTTCCGTTTACACACCCTGTTCAAGAGATTTGCTTGAGCTAGCCGGAGGACAAAGAACCCAAAATTCAAAATATTAAAACAATAACAGACGCTCAGCAACTAAGATAACACGAACGATACCGCGACAAAGTCCTTTCAACATTCAGTTGTTTCTCGCGATTCATGGAAACTGTATGGAATTTTAAAGCCAGCATAATGTTCTGTTTCTAAACATTTGACTATCGCTGTGTTATCGCTTAAAGTTTTACAGTTATACAAGATTATACAAAATTTTCTTCGATTGAAGAGAACTTCACAGGCTATTCCTGGAAAATTCAAGATATAAGTACGTTTTACTTTTCATGTAAATATCCTTAATATGTGGTGTTTTAATTTATGTTGTTATAGCGATTTTGAGAAGATAAAAATTTCAAAAATTATGCCATACAAAGAATAGTTCGAGGTGGGAAATTTTCTTGAAAATCTTCTTGTCACATCTTTGAAAGACACTGAACCTAAATACTAAGTTTGGTGTTTAACTGACTTTTCGTTTTTGAGTCATGCTGTTCAACACAAACACACACACACACACACACACACAGACGGACATTTTTCTAAAAATGCTTTTTACTTTCTCTGCTACATATAGTAACCAGGGGAAGTATTGTATTCCATCCAAAAATTCGATACAGAGATTTCATCGGAAATACATGTTTTGAGACCCCCTGAATCCAAAAAAAGTATTTTTGGAAACATGTCCGTGTGTGTGTCTGTCTGTCTGTGAACACAATAACTCAGAGACAAACAGTCGGATAAGCGCCAAACTTGATATTTAGGTTCAGTATCTTCCAGAGATGCGACACGAAGGTTTTCAAGAAAATCCCCAACATCAGATTACCCTTTACATGGAACATTTTTCGAAAATTTTAATTTTCTCGAAAACGGCTCTAACGATTTTGATTAAAATATCATATGTTTAAGATATTTTATGACAAGTAAAATGTATATGTTGAATTTTCTGGGAATGTCTCCAAAAGTGTTCTTCATTGTGAACGACTTTTGCATAACTGGTAAACCATAAGAGATAGACAAAATGTTACTATAAAAAATGTAGATCGTGTTAAAATACACAATTTATGTCATACACATTTTGTTTTTGTTGAGTGAACCATTTTCGAGATATTGCTTGCTATTCTCTTAAATTTTTCAATAGTTATTTTCTCAAATGGGAATTCGTTATTCATTTTTTTGTCTTGAATATGCAAAGAGTATTAATCTGTGGGAAAGGGAATGGTGCTGCACCTAGCAACCAGCTATTAAGAGACGTGTATATGCTTAAAGGCTATTGTATTTCTATATTGCCCTTGTAAATATATATTCCCCTTACATCTACAAGAAACTTAGCAATAAGGTAGACTCTGCAAATGTTTATCTCGATTAATATGAAGTAGATGGAGAATAAGCGTTTGTAAAAATAGTTTTTATAAGAGTAGAGAAAGTCATGTGAGTGTAACACATCAGATTATTTTGTGTGTGTTCAGAGGACCTCAAAGCATATATTCCATCTACTATACGTAGTTGAGAAACGTTAATTTTAGGAGTATTGTATTTCGACTGTTGGGAGCCGAACTTGATGTAGTAGCAACCGCACGTATGGTAAAAATATTCCAATAGCCTTCGTTTCGTAGTTTTAAAAATATTAACTTTGTAATTTTGATTGTTTCTTTAAATATTATATGTTTATGTTTGCCTCGGCTGCGTTACTATTATTGTTTGAGACATGCTTCTCTTTGCAGGGTTGTGGTGCGACTGAAGAATGTAGGCTTACACAGGTTATAATTTTTACTTCACTCCTTTTATTAATGCTTGACACGATTTAAATAAGACTTCACTGATATAGAGAGCTGTGAGATTCTTTTATTAATTTCTTGCACTTTTTAACACAAAAACATTTTTTTGTCTCACACGAATACGTATTAAATTTATCGAGGACGCATCTCGCTTCTGATTAGTAACACTGTCTGCAACCAACGCGTCCAGTTATGAGCACTGTCTACAAGCAACTGACTTGATTTCAACCGCTAAAATTTGTAAATTTCTGTATTTCAAGTCTCTGATTGTCTATTCCTAATCCAATAGATTACTGTTATTTGACTTAAGCTTTTTGCTGTTTGTTGATGATTGTCTATTTTATAAACTGACACAAAATTACATTGTTGTTGCTCCAGGAATGACTAGTAGCATTATTAAAGCTTCTAATTCATTATTGCCTCAAGGCCACCTCATTGTTAGCAACTTTTAACATTATTCTCACAGCTCCTACATTATTAAATTATGTAACACATTCACATAACATTATTGAACATGTATATGATATAAACATATATAATGACTGTAATATACACTTTTTGTATATTGTTACATATACATTGACGCAGTAATTTGTATCACAAATTATTTAAATATCAAGAGTGATTATAGTGTGAATATGCATTATTGTGTGACATTGATTTGAGATGTTTGATGATGGTAAGCATTGATAAGAAGTGGGTTTATACGGCCTTACTGAAACTGACAATAATAGCGTGCAATAATGTAGCGAGGGGGTGAGCTGTTTATCATTATTAGAGACGAGCAAATGACCTAATATTGGCGCGTTTTTCTTAGAATTTGCTGGAACATTTTTTTCCTAGAGCATATGTGTTCTTAATTTTCATTGGATATAAAAATAGACGCTAATGTTGGCGCGTTTTATTAACCAATAGCAGCTCGGTTATAATCTTTAGGCATATCGGGGTGTAGGAGTATAAAAAGGGCTCAGTCAGAGTCAAATTCGTTCAGTCCATCGGAAACATTTGTACATTACACGTCGTCTTCAGTCCATCTGAAACATTTGTACATTACACGTCGGCTTCAGTCCATCGGAAACATTTGTGCATTACACGTCGTCTTCAGTCCATCGGAAACATTTGTACATTACACGTCGTCCCCAGTCCATTGGAAACATTTGTGCATTACACGTCGCTGAATACATCGCACAGTTTATCGATTCACAGGTTACGCGTAGCAAAGTTATAAAAAAATCTGAAGTGTCGTAAAGTTAATTAAAAAATAAGTTGAAGTACGCGAATTAAGAATGAGCGGTAAATAAGTTATTATAAAAGTTTCAGTTTGGCGAGTGTCAAGATTAATATGTGAAAGTGCATAATACGTTACGACAATAAAAGTGTAAAAGAAATTCTTCATCAGTGTTATCTTTGGATAAAAGACTCCTTTCCGTTTACACACCTGTATAAGATAAGTGCTCGACCCTAAAGATTATAGCTAGCCGGAGGACAGTGAACCCCAAAAAATTAAATACAATAATAGGCGCTCAGTAAAAGATAACACGAAGTGACCGCGACAAATTGTCTTTTATACGTGCGGCAAATAAACAGTAGCATTCTTTCAAACTTACAAAGAAAACCGCCGCAATATATTGCTTTAAGGCGGGCTGTTATTATATTTTATATGATATAATTTGACTGAAATCATTTAAGTGTTAAAAATACTGCCTCATAATAGAGAAATTAATAATAATAATTGATGATTGAATTTTACAATTTAAATTTTATCTGGGTCTTTGCTTCCTTTTTACTTGTTAATAATTATTTATGATTTATAATTCTTGCAGCTGCTAAGTATTATAGAACTTTTAAAGATTAACAACCAGGCATGGATAATTATCTGCCACTTTGCCACCAAGGTTAATGTTGGTAACCTTGCTACTGGAACCTATATTCAATAACTATTAATAACTAACGTAATTTTCGCTTAAGTACTGTAATAGTATGCAATACACATGCATTTAAGCACTGGAGAAACTCTGAAGTAGTAAATACTCGATTTCGTATCACATTTTCAATTCTTTCTCAATCCCTAACTGCACTTGTATTGCAATATGCTATTGAGCGACTTGAAGTAATCTGCAAAGACTACCGAAGCGAGCAACAAAGGCTTGGAAGTTCCGGAAGCGGAAATACAGAATCTGTGCATTGATACATTTCGGTGAGCGACCAGCGCGTGAAACGTGCTGGAGTGTCATTGTGCTATCTGCTGGTCAGCTCACGCCGTGCATCTTTATGGCCAGAGAGAAATTACCCTGCAATAACCATAAACTGACATGAAGAATCCCTTCATCGCAGGATGTGCGGAATTACAAATTCTATTTTATGCTGTACTGTTGAAGACATCAGGCGGTGCCAGCCAGACGGGCAAAATAAACTCCAGAGCCGAAACACCGCGGCTGGAATCAAAATTGACTGATTTAGGACGTTGGGAGTAATAATCGATGTGCTGTATTGTTATAATTCTCCAATATGCCTGTTGAATTGTTCTCAGTCTTCTCCCCGTAACGGGGTAGGTTTCGTCCCCTTCAGCTGCCGTGTGGACCCTGAGCACACGCTGGGCCAAACGTCTGAGCCCCACCGTAGTGGTGTCGTTTGGATTGGGTTGGACTCGCCGGGGTAGTGGTCCCCAATACCCATGGGTACGTCTGGGCGGTTTTCCGTGCAGGTGGGGTTGTGAGACCCCTCAAGGTCCTCCGGTACCGCCCTGGCTAGTCCCCTAGACAGTATATTAGATTACTGTCGGCCCAACCGAGGTTCGGTAGTCTTCCCTTTTGGGAGTTGACGCGCGTAACTGGCGTATCCACTTCCAGCCTGTATTGGGGGGGACGGAATAGGCAACCAGGTGCCGGCCGATGGAACAGCTCGTGGGGGCGCAGTCCCCTTGTGTCTTATGTTCTTGTCTTCTGTAATAAAGAAAATCCACTTTCAAAATCAATCAACAAATACTTGGTTTCAGACCTCCTGAATCCAAAAATTGCAGCATTACAAGGAACACCCAACTCATTCTCAACTAGGACGTTGTTTGGGTTACAAGTCTGTGGTTCTGTGCTTCTCAGAGAAAAACTGTTTTCAAACGCTGAAAGTTTAAGCGGAAAGTGCAGAAAATAGAAAAGATTCGGCAACGTCAGAGCGAGCGACGAGCTAGCACATGAAGTTGATTAGTTGCTTTAGTTTAACTACCCCACTCATGGGAGCCAACTTGAACAAGGTATGCCCCACGTTTGGCCGCCAACTTGAAGTATTGTTCTTCAACTGTTGCATTTTATTGTTGTTGAAGTTTTACTGTTGTTAGCCACACGCTTGGGAAGCCAACTTGAAGTAGTTATTGTCTTTGAGTTTATTTATTTAATCAGATCCATGTATGAACGTCAATTTTGAAGTGGATAATTTGTTACGTAATATCGTACTACATATGAGAAGCTCATTTTTAAAATGATGTATTTTTGTCGTTACGCTCCAAGTTTTAAAAATATTATATTAACTTTGTTATTATCTTTATGTTTGCCTCGGCTGCGTCAGTAATGTTTGTAGAGACACGTTTCTCTTAATCAGGGCGTTGTGCGACAAGAATGTAGGCTTACACAGATTTTAAGTTTTAAATCACTTCTTTTTTATTAATCCTTGACACAAATTAAATAGCACTACAATGATATTAAGAGCTGTGAGATACTTTTATTTAATACTTGCACCTTGTTAACGCGTATATTTAATTTTCGTTTCACACGAATACGTAATATTTCTTTAGAGAACACATCTGCCATCCGTTCACGACTTAGGTCTGCCAGCAACTGAACATATTTCAACCGTCCAAATCCGTAAACTTCTGTATTTCAAGTCTCTGATTCGTTAATCTTAGTCCAATAGAATACCTGTATTTAGTTAAAGTTTTTACTGGCTGTTGGTTGGCTATTTTAAAACTGTCACAAGATTTACGTTAATGCTGCCCTAATCATGACTAATAAATTCAAACTCTCAAACTCATTATTGCCTCAAGGTTACCTCATTATTACCTCATTGTTAAAACTTATTATTCTCACAGCTCTTACATTATTAAATTATGTAATGTATTCACATAACATTATTGAACATGTTTACAGTAATATAAGCATTTGCAATGACTGTTACATACATTTTACAAATTATTACATACATATTGCTTCAAGGCGGGCTGTTATTGAATTTATATATATATAATATAATTTAATAAAGATTATTCAAGTGTTAAAAATACTACCCCACACACTTGGTGAGTAGCTCCACATGCAGCACATCAGGCCGAGCGCTCAAATCTTTAACGCTCGGAAATGGCTACAAATATCACTCTGGGCTGAAACAGTTTGTTTCTCTGAAGTCTCTCGCCTTTGACAGCTACCCTTGCAACACAAACGATATTCTAATTTTGATAGAGCTCAGTATTTCTTCTTTGTAGAAAAGTCGTATACAGTGGAAGAAAAACTATTGTGAGAGCTTCCTGTATCCGAAATTCCCTCTCTAAGGAAGCGACAAGTGACACTCTGTTCGTGAGGTTTTACATTAGGGCCAATATCTGTTTTCCTAAAAGGACATCTGTTTAAGAACTCGGAAGCTGGACGGAAGTGGATACGTCGCTTACGCGCAGCTATCCAAAGGTGCCGAAGAACCTCGGTGTCGGCGACGCAGTCTAGCTCGCTGTCTACCAGCTCTCCAAGCTGGTGTCGGAACGAACGGAAGGGGCCCCGAATTCGAGGCAGAACACCGCACGCAGGTCGGCCAGTCCCTTGTGCATCTACCGTGACCTCTGGGAGGGATGGATCTAAGGAGAGACCTGATGGGTTACCAGATCTGGATGACGATGAGCGCAAGCACGGACGGTGTCCCTAATGTTTCCGGATTGAACGCCTCAAACGTCGCCCGAGCCTCCAGGGAGTCCCAAAGAAGCGCCTGCCCGAAAGTATTCAACCTGTAAGGGGGAGTTTCGACCCCTTCAGCTGCCTGATGCGGACCCCCCGTAGGGGTTGTCGCTTGGATTGGGTTGGACTCGGCGGGGCAGTGATTCCCGATACCCATAGGGGATCGGCTAGATTCATCTGGGCGATTTTCCATCCCGGCGGGGTTTTGAGGCGCCTCAAGGTCTTACGGTGCCGCCCTGGATAGCTGGTCGACAGTATACTAGATTGGTATACTCTCGACCGGTTCCTAGAGACGTCAGAAAGAAACCTCCACAGAGCGCATAGCCACCATCCAACCGCAACCCGCGGAACACCGTCTTCTGGTCCTAAATCCCTGAAACAGATACCAAGGAAGATTGTGGGTACAGGAAATGAGGTACGCGAGATGAACCACCCCAACATTTACCTGACGACCCGGGGCCAGAATGGCGGTTGCTGAGGATCGAACCCGGGACCTGCCGAATGCGAGTCGTACACATTACCGCGGCGCCACCACCTCCCCTCTCTTACAAGAGGGGTTCATATACGTACTGGATATTGTAAAGCTGCAAAACAAACACTTTCCTACCGATCAAAGGCTCAGGCGGTAGACAGATGGCTAGCATTCGATAGGTTTAGGTTTCAAGTCCTTTATCGACAAATTTTCTTGGAGATTTATACTTGCTTTCCCTCAGTTGCCAGGAAAATGACAAAATGCATATTGTAAGTCTATAATCCAATAAGTTCGTCAATACGTAGAAGTAAAATGCATGATACAGAAAGGCACCTGTCTAAATAAGGTTATCTGTTTGGCATTTACACTGAATATGTAGTATACAAAAACCTATAATACAGCTTCACTCCTAAAAAAAAGTATATTTCTCTTGATAACATAAAATATATAAGAAATTATACGTCACCAGTAAGAACAAAAAGTGTTTAGCACAATCTCTGAAAACTTGAAGCAGCTAGCTTAAATGATACCTAAGAAAAATGCACGCATATGTAAAAAAATGTGGGTTTCGAGAAATGGAAATTAAAAAATGACTCTTCTCTAGCTCACTATCACAAACAGAGGTATGTCGAAGTATCCATTGGTTAAAATGCAATGTATTTCCAGAAGAACGCAATATGTAGGCCAGTCCTCCATAGATAAGGGATTATTTAAAATAAAATGTAAAATAATTGACAAAAATGGTGCAAGGTGGGCGTATCTATCTGTAAGCACGCCTAAAAATTTAATGAATATTACATCATTTTGTAAAGCAATATATACCCAAACCAGAAAACAGTTTATAGTTGTGAACAGAACTTAGCAACCTTTTTATCTAGTAGAAAAGAGACGTCAGATCCAGTCACTTTAGAGCATTTTTCTCGTTTCTCAGTTTCTACTTGCGTGCTCTTATGTGCAGATGTGTTGATGGAAGTGAAAATGTCTTTTTTGGTCTTACTCGGCTGCGCGCGCAGCTCTCCCATACTTTTAACACCTTCAAAACAGCAGCCCACTGGGATGAATTCTCCAGATAAACAATGAAATATGTGTATTTAAAATAAAATTAATTCTGTTCATTGTAAGTTTAACATTCTAATAAATTGAGTTCATTTCATTTGTTTCAATATGTGTTGCTTTTACGTTACCTGAAAAAATGAATACATACGACATGGATTCAATGGTACTGCCATCTATTGCATTACTCGCGTTTTTGCGAGTGTTGCAACATATGACTAGGTCTGTGAGCGTTTAATTACACATAATTAACAAGGTAAGACCTCTCTGTAAATATCAAAGTTTTGAAATTATAGCGTGGTCGACCAAAAACAGTCGTATGTAACTTGACTTGCTACCGCGTCCTAATTACTACCATTTTAGTCTATATGTATAGTATACTATTTATATTTCGGCCGTGGTTAAGTGGCAATTTATCAGGGTCCCCCCGAGAATATCAAGGAGGGTCAAAATCCTGGTCCTTATTTCCAAAGGATCTTATGGCGTAATTCATTAAATATTTATGTTTTATTTAGCCAGAAAAATTAAGCTAATTAACTTTTGTTATCTAAGAGTAATATAAATATGTTGTTATAAGCCCATTTAGAGCCTCTTTGGGAAAGAAATTCAGACAAATCCTTACTCTAATTCTGACAAAGAATGCTGGTATACGAAGTTTCGTATTCGGTTCAGTTATCCTTACATGAAAGGGTGATGATGATAATGATGATAAATCTTCGAACAAATGCAGTTTGAGTTTAAGAGTGCTCATCAATTACTTATCTATAATCGAAAATTATACAACTACTTTAATAGAGCTGTGTTATTATCATCGTCATTATCAATATGTTAAGACACAGGATCTTGGTGTGTAGCCAGCAGAATGGGGATGTGTAGGTTACTGAGGAAGGACACTATATTCTGTCCATAGTATAACTTTCATACGATACAAGACGGGAAGAGAGAGAGAGAGAGAGAGAGAGAACTGAAGATAGTGGAAGGTAGAAAGAAGTGCAAGGGAAACAGGGGGGATATAGATTCTGAGAGGATGAGAAAGGACTAAAGAAGACAGAGAAGAATATCCCCATTTAACACAAACAGACTTATGCCGTCCCCGCAGCTTTTGATACATTCTGCTGGCCTTCATGGTGAAGTATGTATAACAAGGTACACTACGTGATCAAAAGTATCCGGACACCTGGATGAAAAATGACGTACAAGTTCGTGCGCCCTCCATCGGTAATGCTGGAAGTCAATATGGTGTTGGTCCACCCTTAGCCTTGATGACAGCGTTCACTCTCGCAGGCATACTTTCAATCAGATGCTGGAAGGTTTCTTGGGGAATGGCAGCCCATTCTTCACGGAGTGCGGAACTGAGGAGAGGTATCGATGTAGGTCGGTGAGGCCTGGCACGAAGTCGACGTTCCAAAATATCCCAAAGGTGTTCTATAGGATTCAGGTCAGGACTCTACGCAGGCCAGTCCATTACAGGGATGTTATTGTCGTGTAATCACTTCGCCACAGCCCGTGCAGTATGAACAGGTGCTCGATCGTGTTGAAAGATGCAATCGCCATCCCCGAATTGCTCTTCAACACTGGGAAGCAAGAAGGTGCTTAAAATAGTATCTATGTAGGTCTGCGCTGTGATCGTGCCACACAAAACAACAAGGGATGCAAGCCCCCTCCAGGAAAAACACGACCACACCATAACACCACCACCTCCGAATTTCACTGTTGGCACTATACATGCTGGCAGATGACGTTCACCGAGCATTCGCCATACCCATACTCTGCCATCGGATCGCCACATTGTGTACCGTGATTCGTCACTCCACACAACGTTTTGCCACTGTTCAATCGTGTAATATTGACGCTCCTTACACCAAGTGAGGCGTCGTTTGGCATTTTCCTGCGTGATGTGTGGCTTATGAGCAGCCGCTCGACCATGGAATTCGAGGTTTCTCACCTCACGCGTAACTGTCGTAGTACTTGAGTGGATTCTGATGCAGTTTGGAATTCCTGTGTAATGGTCTGGATAGATGTCTGCCTATTACTCTTTATGGCCCTCTTCAAATGTCGGCGGTCTCTGTCAGTCAACAGACGAGGTCGGCCTGTACGCTTTTGTGTTATACATGTCCCTTCACGTTTCCACTTCACTATCACATCAGAAACAGTGGACCTAGGGATGTTTAGGACTGTGGAAATCTCGCGTACAGACTTCTGACACAAGTTACACCCAATTACCTGACCACATCCAAAGTCCGTGAGTTCTACGGAGCGTCCCATTCTGCTGTTTCACGATGTCTAATAACTACTAAGTCGCGGATAATGAGTACAGGCAGTAAGTGGCAGCACAATGCACCTAAGATGAAAAACGTATGTTTGTGGGTGTGTCCGGATACTTTTGATCACATAGTGTATGTGTATCTGTTTACGTTTTTCGCGCATGCAGTGGCGTCCTGTTGTACGTATACACTTCTAGTTTATTCACATATGAATATACAACTTTGAGCCATAGCTTTACTCCTCATCACTTATAACAACCATGTTTAAATAATATACATCTAAATAAAACTCTGTTTTGCAGAATATCTCCATGGCAAGATAATGTAAAACTGGTATGTTATACTTTTTACTTGGAAAGAGATATTACTGGTATCATCTGTCTATTCTAAATATACATCTAAATAAAACACTGTTTTGTACAATTTCTCCATGAAAAAGTATTTTAATAACAATATACTGTATAATTGATGTAAATTATACATTTTACTCAATTATTTTAATAATCCGTCTAATCTCTATTCTTATCCAATACCTGATTTAGCGCCTAGGCACCTAATCACTTATGTGCTGGAACAACTCTGGCTCTAAACGCATATATTCCCACATTTCATTACAGAGTTTCCAGAGGTCGACGAGTGATTCAGTGCCTAGGTGGCTTAATCAGATATTGGACAAGAACGAAGTTTTGACGGATTACTAAAATAATCCTACTAAATATAGGTGTCTTATTTGAGAGGAAAAACTGCGTATTTCAGTTGCCATTAAAAGTGCTGCTTCATAGAAACAGGTTTTTATTTAGTTATGTATTTAAACATTGTTGTTATATGTGGTGACGAGTGAAGGTGTGAATAATCTAGAACTGTGCACGTAAAACAGGACACCATTGCATGCACGAAAAGGTAAACAGATTCACACACCTCCTCCTTGCTATACATACTTCACCTGTGAAATCCAGTACAATGCCTCCCAAAGCTACGGGGACGGCATAAATGGAAGCGAGAGTACCAGAGTAAATTTTTCAGAGCGCTGAGTGAGATTTTCAGGCCCCATTACATATATTACGTCGACTTGACTCCACAGTAAGTTATAGGTAGCACATATGTGCATAAAAGGGTTTGATAGCACATACCTTGGAGGTTTCTATTCTTGTAAACATGATGGCACTTTTGCTGCCAAGCCATTATGCAAAGCCTCAACGCAAACACAAACACCTACCTTGGCCTGTCCATTCACCCTTAAGAATAGGGTTAGGCAGCAGGGTGTTTGTTTGAACGATTTCTGCCCTCTTCCCAACACATGCGTGTTGTGTGCTCAAAGGATTTCCATTCTAGCCAAATAGTTCGACGTCCGAGATTTAAAAGCGCGCTCGCAGGGCGAGAAAAAGGCAACCCCCTACAACATGTTTTATTATCGTCACACCTCGCACAATGGCGTGTTATCTTAGCAAAAGCACACAGTTATTTAACATGCTGCCTTTGCTACATCTTATTTGCATAGCATGGAGACCTCTTAAATCCTGGCTTGGCCATGCATAAATTTAATACGCATGAGCTCACAAGGGAACCATGGCTGCTATCACGTGGTGTATCGCGTCTGGCAGTCAGTGGTTACCATCACTTTCATAAGCGATTCTCATCTTTGCTCCCAGGAATCTGAAAATGAAGAAGCTGCTATTAAGATGGAGAGATAGAAAGTGCGTTACACACACGTCAAACATTAACCGTTTTACAGTCACTTACTTCACCGATGAAGCGCTTTAATCATGTAGCTCAGTACGAATAAGATGTAAAACATACATATCGTAGGTTACATTCGCATGCTTTCTCTACCCACTATCATTTATTTATATAGAGAGGGTAGCGAGCATCAGATTCTGTGATCTTTAGCCATTTTTACTTTCTCTACTACGTAAAGTAAGTAGGGGAAGTATTGTATTCCAAACAAAAATTCGATACCGAGATTTCACCGGAAATATATGTTTTGAGACACCCTGAATCCAAAAAAAAGCATTTTTTGAAACATGTCCGTGTGTGTCTGTGTGTCTGTCTGTCTGTGTGTGTCTGTCTGTGAACAGCATATCTCAGAAACGAACAGTCCGATAAACACCAAACTTGGTATTTAAATTCAGTGTCTTCCAGAGATGCGACACGAAGGTTTTCAAGAAAATCCCCCACCCCAGATTACCCTTTACATGGAAGATTTTTCGAAAATTTTAATTTTCTCAAAAATGGCTCTAACGATTTTGATTAAAATATCATATGTTTAAGATATTTTCATGACAAATAAAATATATATCTTGAATTTTCTGAGAATGTCTCCAAAAGTATTCTCCATTGTGAACGAACTTTACTACACAAAAAATGTAGATCGCATTAAAATACACAATTTATGTCATATACATTTTTTTGTTGAGTGAATCATTTTCGAGATATTACTTATTATTCCCTTAAATTTTTCAATACTTATTTTCTAAAATGGGAATTCGTTATTCTTTTTTTTTGTCTTGGATATGCAAAGGGTTATAATCTGTGGCAAAGGGAATGGTGCTGCACCTAGCAATCAGCTATTAAGAGATATGTATGTGCTTAAAGGCTACTGTTTTTCTATATTGCCGTTGTAAATATATTTTCCCCTTACATCTACAAGAAAATTAGCAATAAGATAGAGTCTGCAAATGTTTATCTCGATTAACATGAAGTAGTTGGAGAATAAGCGTTTGTAAAAATAGTTTGTACAAGAGTAGAGAAAGTCATGTGAGTGTAACATATCAGATTTTTCAGCGAGGTTTAATATCCCGCAACGGTACCAGTTGAAGTATTTTATTAGCTCCACGTATGGAAGCCAGTTTGTAGTAGTTGGTTTGTTGCTATTGTTATTTGCATCACATTTTGGGCGTCAATTTGAAGTAGGTTGTATTGAAGGAGTTGTATTATATTTCATCTGTTAGGGAGCCGAACTTGTAGTAGTTACAACCGCACGCATAGTAAACAGTTTCCAGTAGCCTTCTCCCCAAATGTACTTTCAGGTGGCCTTTGCCCCAAGTTTAAAAATAATATTAACTTTCTAATTTTACTGTTTCTTTAAATATTATATATTTATGTTTGTCTCGGCTGCGTCAGTATTTATTTTAGAGACACGTCTCTCTTAGTAGGGTTGTGGTGCGACTAAGAATGTAGGGTTACAAAGATTATAATTTTATTTCACTCCTTTTATTAATGCTTGATACTATTTAAATAACACTTCATTGATATGAGAGAGCTGTGAGATGTTTTTATTAAATACTTGCACTTTTAACACGTAAAATATTTTTGTCTCCCTCAAAATACGTATAAAACCTCTCGAGGACGTAACACGCATCCGCTTACAATCACTGTCTGCAGGCAACTGAACTCTAAATTTGTAAAATTTTCTCCTTTTCAGTTTCTGATTGGGTAATCCTACTCCAATAGAATACCTTCATTTAACTAAAGCTTTTTCTGGTTGTTGATTGGCTATTTTATAAACTGTCACTAAAATTACAATATTGCTTCAAAGAATCAGGAGTAGTATTGTTAAACTCCCAAAATCATTATTGCCTGAAGGTTACCTCTTTGTTAGCAACGTTTAACATATTATTCTCATAGTTCCTACATTACTAAATTACGCAATACATTCACATAACATTATTAAACATGGATACAATAATATAAGTGACTGTAATATACAATTTTTATATTTAGTTACATACACATCTTGCTTTAAGGTGGGCTGTTATTGAACTGTATATATATTATACAATTAGACTGAAACCAATTTAGTGTTAAAAATACTGCCTCACAGTCTCTGGTTTTTTATGCGAAGAATTCGGTGACACCCACTTCCACAGCTTCAATGTTTTCGAAATTTCTTCTACGCAAGAAATTGGCCATGGATCGAAACAATGGTAATCTGAAAACGTAAGCTCAGGGCTGTATGCTGGGTGCGGTAGCAGTTCGACTCCTTCCAAATCCTGAATTTTTGTCATGGTTGTTTGTGCATTATGGGGTGTTGCATTCTCCTGCTGCAAGAAAACTCTATTTCGGTTAATAAAACTGGGTATGTCTGTCTCAAAATTTCATGAACTCGTTCCAATTGTTGAGAATAAACATCCGCATTGACTGCACACCGTTTGGAATAAACTCCAGTAGATTGGATTGGCCACGCCACGGAGGAGACTCGGCATCGATCTATATAGGGGATATGTACCTACGCCCCACAAGTTACGGCACAGGAATGACAGGGTCCTTAAGTTTCCAGCTAGAGGGGACCCCACACCGCACAGAGTGGTCCAATGCTCCTCAAGGCGTTTCGGGAACCCCCGGCAGCCAGCCGAAAGCCGAGGGACGGAGAGAGTCATAAAAAGTATCCTTTTCTCCTGCCACACTGCACCGAAACACCATCGCCGACACTTCCAACCCTGAAAGAGACCAGCGGATGAAAGACGAATTGAAATGAAAATTGTGGGACAGGAACTTCGGGGGATGTGAGAATCCTTCCCAGCATTCGCCTGGAGACCCGCGAAAACCGCCGAAAAAAACCCATCGGTCAGGAAGGTCAGCCACGGAAATCGAACCCAGACTTCCCGAATGCGGACCGCAGACGAAACTGCCTGAGCCATCCCGCTCGCTAGCTCCCAATGAATCACTACTTCAAAATTGCACCATACACCCACATTAATTTGGGGCCGAACTGTATTTCTTAACGATGACTTTGGCAGGTTGACGGGGATTGAGCCACTGTTTTGTGGCGTCAGAGTTGTGGTAATAGACGCATTTTTCATCACATGTAACAATTCTTCTGATAAATCTATCATCCTTGGGATTACCGATAAGCTGACGACAGATATACACTCTACGTTGAGCCTGTTGAGGTGCCAATTCATGAGGTACAGATCTACAGCTTCTGCTTGATTTTCCAAGTTTCTTAATCTGGCGATGTGTGGTATGTTTTGATGGACCAAGTTCGTCTGACAGTCTGCGAGTACTTTTTTGCGGATTTTCTTCCAAAACTCTCCGTGTATTCTCAATATACCATAATTTGAGTCTTCCAGAACGTGGTAAATTTTTAGTGTTTTCTTCTCCAGTGTTGAAACTCTGGAACCATCGTTGTGCCACACGCTCACTAACGACACCTTCTCCTACCACTTCACATATTTTTCGAGCCGCGTAGCAGCTTTATAATCTTGTTTCCAGTAGTGCTTTAGAAGGACTCTAATCTCAAACTATGTAACTTCCATTTTGTGATTGTGTATTAACAACTGACGACTGACACATTCTCCCTATATACGCAATACCAGACTGTAAATAGCATTGGCGAACCAAGGAAAAGCAATTCTATCTTATAAAACACCAAACTTAAAAACCGACATTACTTATGAAACCCTAGTATATAGCTTCTACACACAATTCTTACGAAAGCTTGATTTTATAACTAATTTATGTTAATCTTATAAGAAATCAGATAAATCTTTGGAGCTCCGGGTTCGATTCCCGGCTAGGGGGTTGGAATTTTTCTCTAGCCAAGATTATTCCCTATCTTCCCCAGAGTCAGGAAGTATGAATCAGAGTGTGAATGTGTGTGTGTGTGATCTAATGATTAAAAATCTCAAAAGCGCAAGAAACCCAACGACAAGAGTTACACGAGTTAACACCATTGCCAATAAGCAATAAGTTCCAAAAGAGAGGCCGCCGATAAGACCAATGTAGTTACCATACTTGCGTACCATACTTCCGGTTACAAATACTTCAAGTTCGGCTCCCCAAAGTTGAACTACAATACAATTCCAACTTCAAATTGGCTTTCATACGTGGGTTAAAAACTACAGCAAGTTTCTCAAAAATTGGTGCCCAAAGCGTGGTGCAAACAACATAAAGAAGCAACAAATTACTTCAAAACTAAATTGCGCGTTTCAAAGAGTTGCACGCTTCTTGTGTAGTACTTTTTCGTCATACAATATTATAATGTTTTGTTTGCCATGTAAATATCATTAATATGTGGCGTTTTAATCAAAACCGTTAGAGCCATTGTTAGGAAATAAAAAATTCGAAAAAGGGTAGTTTGGGGGAGTATATTTTCTTGAAAATCCTCGTGTCGCATCTTTAGAAGGTAGTGAAATACCAAGTTTGGTGTTTATCCGACTTTTCGGTTTTAAGTTATGCTGTTCACATACACGCACACAGCCACATATGGCCCTTTTTCTAAAAATGCATTTTTTTTTTGGATTCAGGGGTCCTCAAAACACGTGTTTCAAATAAAATCTCGATATAGTGTGTTTGGGTGGAAATCAATACCCTTACGTACCATGTACACAGTAGAGAAAGTAAAAATGAAGAAACCGGTTACATTTTCACTTATGTATTTAAAATGAAAGGGGAAAAGAGGTTGAGTAGCTCCATAGAGATTTCAACTCTCTACCACTGAGTCAAGAGTGGTGCGAGCTTTAGTCATGCTTCACTTGAGAAGCATAAATCAATAAAGTGTGCATTGGTTACAATTATTCAGTGTTGAAAAAAAACCGTAACATCTGTCTGTTTGAAGTCTCGTATATGAATTATTTTTACTTTCTCTACTACGTATAGTAAGTAGGGGAAGTATTGTATTCCACTCAAAAATTCGATACCGAGATTTCACCGGAAATATATGTTTTGAGGCCCTCTGAATCCAAAAAAAGCATTTTTGGAAACATGTCCGTGTGTGTGTGTGTGTGTCTGTCTGACCGTGTCCGTGTCTATGTCTGTGTGTGTGTGTGTGTGTGTAAAAACAGCATAACTCAGAAACGAATAATCAAATAAACACCAAACTTGGTATTTAGGTTCAGTATCTTCCAGAGATGCCACACGAAGGTTTTCAAGAAAATCCCCCACCCCAGATTACCCTTTACATGGAACATTTTTCGAACATTTTAATTTTCTCAGAAATGCTTCTAACGATTTTGATTAAAATATCGTATAGTTAAGATACTTTCATGACAAATAAAATGTATATCTTGAATTTTCAGGGAATATCTCCAAAAGTATTCTTCATTGTGAACGACTTTTGCATAACTGGTAAACCATAAAAGATAGACAAAATTTTACTGCACAAAAAATGTAGATCGTGTTAAAATACACAATTTATATCATATACATTTTTGTTGTTGAGTGAACCATTTTCGAGATATTGCTTGTCATTCCCTTAAATTTTCCAATACTTTTTCTCAAATGGGAATTTGTTATTAATTTTTTTATGTCCTGGACATGCAAAGAGAATGGAATACTCCACATACCAAACAGCTCTTAAAATATTTGACTATTGCTTAAAGCCTATCAATTCCCCTTGCACCTACAAGAAAATTAGCAAAAAGATTAACATTTCGATATCTCGATTAACATGAAGCATATTGAGAATAGGCGTTTGTAAAAATAGCTTGTACAAGAGTAGAGAAGGTCATGTGAGTATAACACATCAGAGTTTTATGAATAAAGTTGTGTTCTCCATTATAACTACTACAAGAATAGAGCAATCTTGTGAAATAGTGGCCAGTGACAGCACTTAAATAAAATGAAAAAGTGTTGAAAAATTCAAGCACATAAAAACATATTTCAGAAACGGTTGATGGCACAAAAAAGGGGGTTGATTTAAATAAACTATGTGTTTGGAGAGATGTACATTTTTTTTCCGAAGGTACTGAATCTAATTATTCGACTTTTCGTTTTTGAGTTGTGCTGTTCACAGAGACCCACACGCGGACCTCTTTCTAAAAATACTTTATATTATTAGGGAGTCTCAAAATATGTATTTCTAATGAAATCTTGGTATGGAATTTTTATGTGGAATGCAATACCTTCTCTACCTATTAGGTGTGATAGAAAAAGTAAAAATCAACAAAGTTTGAGTTGAAAACTCTTGGCCCCCAGACACCCCCTTACATAGGATAATCTTCTCTACGGGTTATTTTCTCTAAAATAACTAACAATTCTGTGTAGAATATGTACGTTTTAGCTATTATATAACAAATAAAATTATATTTTAAATTTTTTCTGAATAGCTCGAGAATACTTATTCATGCTTACTGAAAATTAAAGAGCACATATAGATTTGTGATTTGTATAAAATAAGCTTTTTTGTGTAGCATTGGCTGTTTTCAAAATATTTGTTGCTGCATCTTTAAGTTTTGAACTGCCACGCAGCATCTATGAAACATGCGACTCTGATTTGTCTTCCATGGATCTATTAGTAACTAAAACTTTCTTTACAGATGTTTTTTGTTTTCCGTATTGTGGATGAAACCAAGGCTATATTACCTACTTAATTTGACATTATCTCTGGTCAAGCATGTAGATAACGTGAATAGAAGAATCATTTTATATAAATACTATAATACAGGTTGGAAATAAATCACTGGACTAAGGGGTTAACGTGGAATATTAGCTTTTCTCAGATACTCTCCAATAAATAACATTTTTTTTAAAATGCTCCTTTAAGAGTAAATATTTGTCAAGTGTTAATAAGGATTACGACGGGAATGCTGTATATCTCCTAGATTATAGAAAAAGCTAATGAAGGTTGGAAAAATATGGGAATTCCAGTAGATGGTGACTCAAGAATATACTTGCGGATGATTAGTTAATTCCAGCCAAGAATATGAAGACGTACAATATCTTACAAGGAAATTGATTCAAGAATACAACAAATGGGGTCTAAAAATAAATATGGATAAATCCAATTATATGGCCAAGATTTGATACTGGAACACGAAGTGGGGATGATTAAACACACAGGGGGAATAAAGATTACACAAGATGGGAAACAAGAAAAGAAAAATAACATCAAAGATAAACTGAGGAAGGCGTGCTATATCTACCTTGAATGGTATATTATGGGATGAACTAAAGAAACTGAAACTACAATTTTTAAAACAATAGAAGTATTATAGCCTATGGCGCCGATGTGTGTTAAAAAGTAAATTATTGGCAACAGAAATGGATAACTGGAGGAGCTCTGCAATAATATCTAAAAGAGAAAAAATTAGAAATGAGTTTATAAAAAACGATATGAATGTTCATAATTCAATTTTAGATTTTATTCAAAATAAACAATTAGAATGGTATGGGCATGCTAAAAGAATGGATGATGGAAGATTACCCAAAATAATAATGGAGTAGACACCACCAGGAAGGAGGACAAAAGGAAAACCGTATAGCGGGGAAATTGAAGATTTAAGGCAAGAATGGAGAAAAATGATAATAAGATCTTAAAAACTGTAGTCTTGGGTGCCGGAAAAATGTTTGTGTATTATAAAACTAGAAACATTTGTATGTTTAATAAAACATTAAAAAAGGAACAAATATAAAAGCGCAAGTTTATTTGTTTACATTAGAGAAAATGAATAGAATGCAACATTCATTAAACGCTTGCATAATTAATTTTGTATCATTATCATGAGTCATGACTCACTACTTTTTATAAAAATCTGATATGTTACACTCACATGACTTTCTCTACTCTTGTACAAACTATTTTTACAAACGATTATTCTCCATATGCTTCATGTTAATCGAGATATCGTGAGGTTAATCTTATTGCTAATTTTCCTGTAGATGCAAGGGGAATATGGTAGACTTTAAGCGATAGTCAAATCTTTTAAGAGCTGGTTGCTATGTGGAGTATCCCATTCTCTTTGCATTACCAGGACAAACAAATAATGAATAACGAATTTGAGAAAAAGTATAAGTATTGGAAAATTTAAGGGAATAACAAGCAATATCTCGAAAATGGTTCACTCAACAACAAAAATGTATGACATATTTTGTGTATTTTAACGCGATCTACATTTTTGTGTAGTAAAATTTTGTCTATCTCTTATGGTTTACCAGTTATGCAAAAGTCGTTCACAATGAAGAATACTTTTGGAGACATTCCCAGAAAATTCGAGATATACATTTCATTTGTCATAAAAATATCTTTAACATATGATATTTTAATCAAAATCTTTAGAGCCATTTTTGAGAAAAATAAAATTTTTGAAAAATGTTCCATGTAAAGGGTGGTCGGGGTGGAAGGATATTCTTGAAAACCTTTGTGTCGCATCTCTGAAAGATACTAAACCTAAATACCAAATTTGGTGTTTATCCGATTGTTCGTTTTTGAGTTATGCTGTTCACAGACACACACACGGACATATTTCCAAATTTTTTTTTTGGATTCAGGGAGTCTCAAAACATATATTTCCGGTGAAATCTCGGTATCGAATTTTTGGGTGGAATACAAACCTCCCCCACTTACTATTCGTAGTAAAGAAAGTAAAAATATTATGAGAACTTAACATTTCTCACATATCTGACATAGAAAGTAAGTAAAGCTGTTAACATTCTAATGAATCATTGCTGATAGAAAGGGATAGACATTAAAAATAAAATGGTTTAATACTGTATTCTGATTGACCTTTTACTTTCTTTACCACGTACCGGTATGTAGAGCAGCATTGCATTTTGACAAAAATTTGATAATAAGATCTCTCCGGAAATACACGTTTTGAAGTACCTGAATAAAAATAGCTCCGTACACGTGTCTGTGGACAGCTCAAAACATACTCGGATAAATACCAAACTTAGTATTTGAGGTCAGTTTCTTCCAAAAATTCGACACGAAAATTTTTAAGCACACTCCAAGCTACCGTGTACATGGAAAATTTTTCAAACTTTTTTATTATATTAAAAATGTTTCCAGCAATTTTCATTAAAGTAGAATATATTTAAAGATATTCACGTGGCCAATAAAGTGTACATCTTGAATATTCTGGGAATAACCTGTGAAAGCCTCTTTATTACGAAGACATTTTGTATAACAGGTAAATCAAAAGAAATAGACAAGAAATGTAGATCTGTTCAAAACACACACTTTATCCCAAACAACTTTTTGTGGCATTATCCTTTACCGAGAAATGAGATATTGGTTTGAATTGTTCAATGCTGTTGGCATTTTATAGTGATGTCGCTATTCAGTTGTTTATTATGGAATTTCAAGGCCATGATACACCATTCTGCTTTTAAATTTCTGACTGTAAATAAACGATAGTGGTTAGAGAAATTCACGTGAATGTAACATATAAGACTTTTTAATTCTCGTTACAATAGACTTGTAAGACTTTTCTTTTAAATTAATAGGGAGGGAGTATTAGAGAAAAACGAATTTTCCATGTTAAGTTCCTGTGTTCAGTGTTTTGATTTCTATCCTGTGTATAAGAGTTCTGTGAGCATGTAGTGGGCAGAGAAAGTCGCGTGAGTGTGTTACATCAGATTTTGTACCTTTCGAGTCCCGATATGATGTCGAAAGGGTTGTAACCCATGCTCTCATTGTCAGAGGAACGAACTACAGGTGTGTGCAATTGATTTTATTATCAAGAAGTAAAGCACAGGCAACAATCTTCTCGCGTGTTGTGTGGGGATCGTTTGTTTGAGCTAATTGGGCAGTGATGGGACGTCGATTGTACTACACAACTCACGCAAATTAACCTCCTCGTTCCTGCCATATCAGCTCTTTGCTTCCTTACCTCGCGGCGTTCAGCTAAACAGATCATTAGTTGTGCGAGAGCGATGCCTAAGGCTGCAACGATGACATCAAAACGGGCTTTAATTCGTACGCAAGCGTTAACGTTTGAAACTTACCCACTGTTAAGGGTATGCATAGGTGAAAATTGAGCTAAGTCCTTTAAAAAGTCAATTTTTTGCTTATAGGTCTAATATTAAGAATGAATAATCTAATTTCATAATCCGTATTTGGTCTCTATTGCTAACAACCCGAAATACTTTTACAGGTGTTTTTAAATGCGCCTGCGCACAAGACCAGATAGCCCTTTAAAACTTCAAAGCTATATTTCTTTTCTTTTTTCTGCCTTTCTACATTTTTGCACTCACATGCCTTTCTCTACTCTTGTACAAACTATTTTTACAAACGCTTATTCTCCATCTACTTCATGTTAATCGTGATAAACATTTGCATAAACTATCTTATTGCTAATTTTCTTGTAGATGCAAGGGGAATATGATAGGCTTTAAGCGATAGTCAATTTTTTAAGAGCTGGTTGCTATGTGGAGCATTCATTCTCTTTGCATTTACAGGACATTAAAAAAAATAATAAATATCTCAGAAATGGTTCAGTGGACAAAAATAAAATGTATATGATATAAATTGTGTGTTTAAACAAGATCTACATTTTTTGTATAGTAACATTTTGTCTATTCCATACGGTTTACCTGGAATTCACAAGCCATTCAGAATGAAAAGAGCTTTTGGGGACATTCCCAGAGAACTGAAGGTATACATTTTATTTGTCATAAATATATTTTAAATATATGATATTTTAATCAAAGTCGTTAGAAACAATTTTGAAAAAAACGTTCCATGTATGGGATAGTCTGAGGTTGAGGTTTCTTGAAAATCTCGGGCTGCATCTTTGAAAGACACTGAACCTAAATACCAAGTTTAGTATTTATCCGATTTTCCATTTTTTGAGTTACCTGTTTACAGACACACACAGGGACACGGGCCTTTTTCCAAAAGTGCTTTTTTGCATTCAAGGCTTCAAAACATGTATTTATGGTGAAATCTCGGTACCTAATTTTTGGGTGGATACAATACTTCCCCTACTTATTGTACGTAGTAGAGAAAGTAAAAATGTAGGGAGTGATTTATGTTTTTCGGTTATTATTGAAGCAATATTAATTACAATATTATTTAACACACCAAAATTAGTAAAAGGTATTGGTTTTCATACGCTTATAATATTTTCTCGAAAATTTTATTAATAAAATTATTAAAAAAGACTTAAATATTGGTTAGACACAAAATATTAATATTCGTGTAATTTTAATTCTTTCATCGTATGGATAATATTTCCCTGCATTCGAAAATAATGTATTGTATATCTTCTCTTCACCTACATAATGAACATTCGCCTTGCGAATAGGCATTTTGTTGCCTCTTTAGCCTCCACATTCTGCTCTTAGCCATGCTATCGCCTCTGTTTCTTCTTTATTGTCTATATACGTCTTTCTTTCCCAATGATTTTATTGCAACATAAAATACTGTGACGAAGCGGCTACAAACTAAGATTATCGAGAGGTCGGCGCCGGGCGGTTTGCGTAAATAACGATAACTCCGCTCGCCAGCTTAAACACCGGGCGCGTTATCGACAAATAACTACAACTCCACCCTCCTCCAGAAACTGTGTCGAAATAGTTCTAGAATATTCGAGAATATTTTGGAAAGATTCCACTATGTAAGCGAGCGTTCTCGAGAGAGTGAGTCAGTGTGAGTCAAGTGGTGATATCCGTCAGTCGGTCAGTCGTTGTGTCAATGAGTCAGTCAGTGAACGAGGGAGTTGAGGGGTGAGCTTCCCGTGGACATCAAATGCGATTCTCCGAACGTGTTGATGACTGTTCACTCGGGCGTTGAACACAAGACCTCCACAACCCGTCGCTTTGCAGTAGCACTCGCTGCACGCCACAATAGCCGTCACCAACTCGGATGGAGAAGCGCGCTCGATGTCGCACTAATTCATGAATAGGAGCATATATAGGTCTAGAAATTAATTTGCTCTCCTTCATTTAAATCAGCCATTTTACTTTTTCATTTTAAATTCATTGGAATAATTAAAAATTTTACTAGATGAATTAGTTTTAGGAAGCTCCCCGCCAACTCGCTTGTTCACCGACTGTCCAACGCAGCTCAAATCGACTGACTCCTGCGAGAGCGCTCACTTATATAGTTAATGGAATCTTTCCATAAGGTTCTGGGACGTTCTAGAACTGTTTTGACACACTATCTGTAGAAGAAGCGTTAAACACCTCCCGGAAGGTTCTAGTTGTATGCCGAGCGGCAGTTATCATTGTTTATTACAACTGCCTGGCGTCGACCTCCCGATAACCTTGGCCATAGTCGCTGCGTCACACTATTGCATTCCACCCAAAAATTGGGGTGTGTAAGTGTGTGTGTGTGTGTGTGCGTGTGCGTGAGAGAGAGAGAGAGAGAGAGAGAGAGAGACAGACAGACAGACAGACAGACAGACAGAGAGCGCGCTTGATATATAAGTTCAGAATCTTAAAAGATGCGACAGGAAGTTTTCAGAGAAAATTTTCCCACTCCAAACAACCCAAACAACACGTTTTCATTGGTAATTGTCTCAAAAATACACAAGTAAAATGTGTTACTTATATTTTCTGAATGGCCTTTGATACCCTCTTCGTCCTGAATGACTTTTGTATAATTGGTAAACCGCAACAGATACAAAAAAATCTTACTACATACGCAAACCTAAGATCTATTAAAGCACAGTTTATGCCAAAACAATTTTTTTGTGGAGTTAACTATTTCCCAGGTATTTCTCGTTGTTTGTTTGAATTTTCATATATTTTTCTTAACTGCGAAGTCGATATTACTTTTTTACTTTTTCTTCCCTGTACACAGTAGGTGCAGAAGGAAATGCATTCCACCCACAAATTCAATACCGAAATTTCAACCATAATACATGTTTTGAGGCCCCTGAATCAAAACAATTTAGAAATAGCTGTCTGAGAACACGATAACTAAAAAACTAAAAGTCGGATTAACACCAAACTTATTTAGGTTCGTACTTTCTATAGACGCAACAGAGAAGTTTCACCCAACCCCAAACTATCCTTTGCATGGAAGACGTTTTTTTATTAAATTTTTTATTTTCTAAAAAAAATGGCTGTAACAATTTTGATTAAAATACTTAATATTAATGACGTTTAGGTGACAAATGAAATGTATATCTTGAATTTCCCGGGAATAGCCGGTGAAGTCCTCTTCATTCGGAAGGAGTTTTCTATAATATTGTATAACTGGTAAACCTTAAGTGGTAGACGAAAACTTACCATACAAAAACTGTGTATCTCTTTAAAACACAATTTATTTCAAAAAACCTTTTTTGGGCGTAAGCCATTTCCAGGATATCCGTTATAAATGGTTGGAATTGTTCAGTACCTGTCATTCTTTAAAGAATTTTCAACATTAAGGCAAGCATATAGCATCCAGTTCTTAAATATTTGACTATAGCTGTTCTCTTTGTATTTATAACGAAATGTGTAATGTAAGCTATTTCTGCAAGAAGTTTATTTGAATTAAAATTTGCCGATATAAAAATAAGCTTTAGTAGGAATAATTCGCAAGAATAATTTGTATATCTGCAAATAAACGATAGAGGGTGAAGAGTGTATGCGAATGTAAAAAAAAAAAGAATCAGATATTCCTTTTCTATGCATTTCACGCTAATCGCGACGTTAGCAGAAATAGTTTCATTACATATTTCGTTGTAGGTACAACAGGGATACAAGAAAGCCGAAGAGACAATCAAATGTTTAAAAGTGAGCCACTATATTGTCGCAGTTCTCATGGCTTGTGTTATCTTATTTGCTGGGCGCCTGTTATTGTTTAATTATTTTTAAATTTGGGTTCTTTGTCCTCCGGCTAGCTATTATAACTCAGCCGAGCAAGTATCTCTACGCAGGGCGTGTAAACGGAAAGGAGTTGTTGCTAAAAAATAACGCTGATAAAAAAATTTGTTTCTACACCTTTATTGCCGTAACACTTAATTAATAATTCACATATTTAATCTTTATACACGCCTGACTGAAACTGTGATATTTTCGAATGTAACTACAGTCGTTATAGTTGCCGCGCACCAATTACTTCGCGTACTTCACATTTTTGTAACGCGAGATTCTTCAGGACTGCGTGATGTGCACCTCGTGAAAGACTCAAGACTGTGCGACACTTGCTTATGGCTCAGAATATATACTCCTTCACCTCGAATTGCGTAAACATTATAATAGAGCTGCTATTGGTTACCAAATCGCGTCCACTTTAGCGTCTGTTTTGTCAGCCAATCACTACTATTAACATATATACTCTAGGGAAGATATTCCCTCCATTTCTAAAAAAAAAGGCACGCTACCCTGACGTCATTGGTTTATCTCTTCTTAGTGATAAACAACTCACCCCCTCGGTTTATTGTTACCCACTTCCATTGTCAGTTTCAGTGAGACCGTGTAAACTTATTTCCTAACAATACTTATGGCTAACAAACATCTAAAATCCTGTACATACAATAATATTAATTTACACTGCAATCATTCTGCCATTCACAGCATGTTACCGTATAAAATATTGCCTCAATATTTTGACTTTGAAATTCTACACCCGTTCCATGACATCACAAAAAGTATCTGAATTGTGTCAGATCATTTTATTCCTTTGATGAGTACCAACTTTATAGCACGAGCAGTTTTATCCCTGGTAAGATTAAAATCAGCTTTTTTTAACTATATCTGTCAATAACCAGGGGGAGTTGTGGGACTCGAAAGGGAAATGTTTCGAAAATTTAATGACCGCGCGCAACTCATGAGTTGAGTACTAAAGCCCGGGTGTTTAAGCATTTATACAATAAAATAGACTGAAAAAAACCTCATGTGGTACATTTACATGACTTTCTCTACCCTCTATCGTGTATTAGCGGATATACAAATTATTCTTATGAAAGTTTATTTTCCTGTCTACTTAATTTTCATCGAGACAAACCTTGCGCAGTTCGTTATAGATACAAAGGGAATAGCGAGAAACAGCTGTAAATCGAACACGACTTAAAGAATAACAAGAATTGAACAATTCGAACCATTAATAACGGATATCTCGGAAATGTCAGATGCCACAAAAAATCTAATGTGTTACACTCACATGACTTTCTCTACTCTTGTACAAACTATTCTTACAAACGCTTATTCTCCATCTACTTCATGTTATTCGAGACTCTATCTTATTTCTAATTTTCTTGTAGATGCAAGGGGAATATATATTTACAGGGGTAATATAGAAATACAGTAGCCTTTAAGCATAGACATTACTCTTAATAGCTGGCTGCTATGTTCACCACCATTCTCTTTGCCACAGATTAATACTCTTTGCATATGCAAGACAAAAAAATGAATAACGAATTCCCAATTGAGAAAATAAGTATTGAAAAATTTAAGGGAATAACAAGTAATATCTCGAAAATGGTTCACTCAACAACAAAAATGTATATGACATAAATTGTGTATTTTAATGCGATCTACATTTTTTGTGTAGTAAAATTTTGTCTATCTCTTATGGTTTACCAGTTATGCAAAAGTCGTTCACAATGAAGAATACTTTTGGGGACATTCCCAGGAAATTCAAGATATACATTTTAT
This sequence comes from Deroplatys truncata, assembly GCA_030765065.1. NCBI lineage: Eukaryota > Metazoa > Arthropoda > Insecta > Mantodea > Mantidae > Deroplatys > Deroplatys truncata. Next base: position 154,809,476 of record CM060988.1, on the reverse strand, counting down.
TTGTCATAAAAATATCTTAAACATATGATATTTTAATCCAAATCGTTAGAGGCATTTTTGAGAAAATTAAAATGTTCGAAAAATCTTCCATGTAAAGGGTAATCTGGGGTGGGGGATTTTCTTGAAAACCTTCGTGACGCATCCTTGGAAGATACTGAACCTAAATACCAAGTTTGGTGTTTATCCGACTGTTCGTTTCTGAGTTATGCTGTTCACAGACACACAGAGACACACACGGACGTGTTTCCAAAAATGCTTTTTACTTTCTCTACTACGTATAGTAAGTAGGGGAAGTATTGCATTCCACCCAAAAATTCGATACCGAGATTTCGACGGAAATACATGTTTTGAGACCTCCTGAATCCAAAAAAAGCATTTTTGGAAACATGTCCGTGTGTGTGTGTGTGTCTGTGTGTGTGTGTGTCTGTGTGTGTGTGTGTCTGTGTGTCTGTGAACAGCATAACTGAAAAACGAACAGTAGGATAAGCACCAAACTTGGTATTTAGGTTCAGTATCTTCCAGAGATGCGACACGAAGGTTTTCAAGAAAATCCCCCCACCCCAGACTACCCTTTACATGGAACATTTTTCGAAAATTTTAATTTTTTCAAAAATGGCTCTAACGATTTTGATAAAAATATCATATGTTTAAGATAATGTCATGAGAAATAAAATGTATATCTCGAATTTTCTGGGAATGTCTCCAAAAGTATTCTTCTTTGTGAACGACTTTTGCATAACTGGTAAACCATAAGAGATAGACAAAATTTTACTACACAAAGAATGTAGATCGCGTTAAAATACACAACTTATGTCATATACATTTCTTTTGTTGAGTGAACCGTTTTCGAGATATTGCTTGTTATTTCCTTAAATTTTCCAATACTTATACTTTTTCTCAATTGCGTTATTCATTTTTTTTATGTCCTGTACATGCAAAGAGAATGGAATGCGCCACATAGCAACCAGCGTTAAAATATTTGACTATCGCTTAAAAGCTACCAAATTCCCTTTGCATCTACAAGAAAATTAGCAATAAGATTGATATCTTGATATCTCGATTAACATGAAGCATATGGAGAATAGGCGTTTGTAAAATTAGATTGTACAAGAGTAGAGAAAGTCATGTGAGTGTAACACATCAGATTTTTTTGGATTCAGGAGGTCTCAAAACATGTATTTCCGGTGTAATCTCGGTATCGAATTTTTGGGTGGAATACAATACTTCCCCTACTTACTACACGTAGTAGAGAAAGTAAAAATTATTTGAAATAAATTGTGTATTTTGAAGAGATCTAGAATGTTTGTATAATGAGTTTTCATCTCAAGCTTAACGTTTACCAGTTATGCAAGATTATACAAAACTTTTTCCAAATGAAGTTAACTTCACAGGAATTCCCAGAAAATTCAAGATATGCTTTTTAATTGTCATGTAAGTATCTTTAATACATCGTAATTTAATCAAAATCGTTACAGCCATTTTTGAGAAGATCAAGAATTTCTAAAAAGTGTAGCAGGTATGTTGCTAGACCCCCACTACGTTGAAGATGGCTGCTGTGTTAAGTACCTGTAGGTCGTCTTGATGCCCGTACCCTTGTGATGAGGTTCTAATAGACTGGAATCTGATGATTGTATATCTGTATTCTTGTGTGTGTGTGTGTGTGTGTGTGTGTGTGTGTGTTAGCATGTTGTAATTATTATTTTATAATTGTGCTACGACTGCTGTATTTGTGTCGAGAGCACTTGTGTTTTGTCAGGGTTGGGTATGGATAATGTTAAAATATTTTACACACGTATTTCGTTAATTATTTCGCTTGTATTTTAGATAAACCACATGTAAATATTCACAATTCACTCTTACCTCTGTTATGTTAAAATATTTATAACTGGCAGACTTTAATACGTAGTTTTAGCGTCTATTAGAGACGAGTTTATACACGGCCTTCCTGCTTGAAGACTGACAAGCTTCTGTTAGCGTTCCCTTCAACCGTTTTCTTAACGTACGTATTTGAATTATAGGTATGTATCAATGTATCTGATTGGTGCTTCTATCCAATAACATCCAATAACAGTTTGTTACATATATGTTTACAGACTTCATTCATCTTAATTATGAATCCAAGGTTCATTACATGCTTACGTAGATACTACTGTATTTCTCGTAAATTTATATTACTGGTTATATAGCTAACAATGGCCTCGTTAAACGTTTCTCCTGTTTAGGAGTAATGTTTAATATGAGAGGAAGATGGAACAAACATCTATCAGTAACTAACTATTAAGCACGAGGGCAGTTAGATGAATTATTACGTACCCTCTCGCGGATACCGATTACCAGTAGATACATTATAAAACATGTATAACTCTATGCTATGGCCAATTTTGTTGTACGGAAGAGAAATCTGGGGTTGGAAAAGAGCAGAGCATCTAAACAAAACACAGGTAGCGTTTTGGAAAAGACTTCTTGAGTTTCACAATACACTGCAAAATAAGAGCAGTGAAGTAATGGCTGAGGCTGATGCAGGGAGATAACTCCACATTACGATCCAAATGTTATAAATACCAGCGAGAAAACCTGTCTCCTAAGTTTTGGGCAGCTGATTTAGAAGGGATTACACGAGAATAGGCATGGGGTTCAGTATGGCAAAGAGCTGAAACAAATGACAAAAACATATGGAAAGGACTCAAAAGAAGACTAAGAGACATCAACCGACAGGAAATGGAATAGGATTGTAAAATTAAACCTTCTCTAAGTCTAGCAAATGAAATAAAATTGAATTGGGGTAAAGAGGCATATATACTTAGGAAGAAAGGAAAGATCAGGAATGACATAGTTTAGACTAGGAGGCTGGAGGGCACAGAAAATGACTGACGATTCTGGCAGGAGTATCTGCCCATTCTGTGGTTTGGATGAGGACTAGGCACCTATTTTGTCGGAATGTGCACAGTGGGAGAACCAGCGAACAATTAAACTCAAAGAAAAATTCTTAGTCCCTCAAGAAAGAGGTTGGCATGTTGGGAGCTTCTAACTGGCCAGAGGAACTGGCAAAACATGGGCATTTTCTTGGCTAAAGTGCGCGAAGCTAAGTCAAATTTGTTCAGTTAGAGAAAGGTAATTCATCTCTATTTTCCTTTTTCTTGTTCTTTTTGTTTTCTTTTCTTTTTCTGTTGTTTATTTTGTCACCATACCTGTATCTTAAATATGCATGTACGGTCAATGACCCATATACTAAATACTTGTGTAATAACTTCAATAATTTGAAACCAATAAACATACCTTATCCATCCATCCATCCATGTATTCATAATGTACACATGATAGATAATAATTATATAACGCTATACATACAAAATATAATATGAGGGGGAAAGGCCATTGTTGGATCCATCCATCCATTAAAGAAAGAAATTATATATGTGTTGATGCTGAGAAGCGTGAATTAGATACCTCATTACATTAATGAGTTATTGTATAAGTTGGTCCGTGGCTAGTACTGTATATTGCTTCAAAAGCTTCTATGTCAAGGGTGAGAGATTTTTTTAAAAATCTTCGTTGCGTATCAAATTCCAAGTTTGGCATTTATCCGAATTTTCCTTTTTGAGATATGCTGTTCAAGCACACACACAGACCTTTTGCTAAAATTGTTTTTTTACATTCAGGGGCCTCAAAACATGTATTTTCGGTGAAATCTTGCTACAGAATACCTTCTCTACCTGCTATGTACGTGGTAGAGAAAGTAATAAGCTTTTGTAAGAATAGTTTCTAGAATATATATAAACATAAACGATAGTGTGTAGGAATATCTTGAGATATTAGCACTTCAGATTTTTTTCAAAGAAACCTCTGTCATCTTTGCTTGTGTGGGAGCAATTAAAATACTGGTGTTTCAAATTAGGACTACTCCAAGATGACCAAACGAAGGTAATTTGATTTTAATGGTTCTAAAAGTCATTTAATATGAAATTAATTATTTGGTACCATTTAAGAGTATTCCAGGAACTACCCTGAAGCACTAATTCATAACAACGTCCTGTAAGGTCTTCCTGGCGCCAATGGTCTGTTGGTTTGCACGCTCTATAGATCATGGGTTCAATCTCGGTCGAGATAATAGTTCACTGCTCCTGCCAGAAGTTTCTACACACTTTATTTCCTTCGGGTTTCTTTATTAACGAAGATTTTTTTTTTCAATTATACCATCTTTTGATCAAAATTTGTCAGCAATTATTCTTTTAAATAATAACCATCCATGTGTGTGTGTGTGTGTGTGTGTGTCTGTGAACAGCATAACTCAAAAACGAAAAGTCGGATGAATACCAAACGGTATTTAGCTTCAGTACCTTCTTCCAAAATGCGACACGAAGATTCTCAAGAAAATTTCCCCACCTCAACTACCCTTTTCATGGAGATTTTTCGAAAACTTTAATTTCTTTAAAAAAGCTGCTCTAACGATTTTGATTAAAATACCATATATTAAAGATGTTTACATAGCAAATAAAATGTTTATCCTGAATTTTCTGGGAATAGCCTGTGAACTCATTTTCAATCGTAAGGAATTTTGTGAAATCTTGTATAACTGGTAAACGTTAAGCGATAGACAAAAACGTACCATACAAAAATTGCAGATGTCTTTAAAATACACAGTTTACTTTAAAAACATTTCCGTGGTATATGCCATTTCTGAGGTATCCGTTATTAAAGGTTCGAATTATTCAATACTTGTAATTCTTTTAAAGTCTAATTGATTTTCAGTTTTTTCTCGCGATTGTATGGAAACAGTATGGAATTTTAAGGCCAGCGTATAGTGGCCAGTTTTTAAACATTTGACTATCGCTGTTCTCTTTGTATCTACAGGTTGAACCATTAAAGTTGAGGCTGTATAAATCTCCAAATCTAAGTGTTGTAGAAAGAAATGTCTTTGATAAAAGTTGCTTGATATTATGGTGAAAATTAATGCTATTAGTCCTGTTTTGTTTGGAGGACGTTATGGTGTTATTTTAGGATCAATTTAATCTTTATAAATGGGAACCTACAATTAGGGTGAATTTAAATTGACCCTAAAATGATCATCACAACATTCTCCAAATAAAACACGAATAATGGCATTTACTTTCCCCCAATATAAAACAACTTTTATTCAAGACATTTCTTTCTACAACGCTTAGCTCTGAAGGTACTGTACAGTCTCAAATTAAATGGTCCACCATGTATAACGAAATTTGTAATGTAGTTATTTCTGCAACGGTTTATTTAGATTAAAATGAAGTAGATAGAAAAAAATATGGTGTAATACATACATATGGCTTTCCCTACCCTCTGTCGTTTATTAGTGAATATACAAACTATTCTTACTAAAGCTTATTTTTATCCCTTCTACGTTTTATTTCAAATAAGCCTTTGCAGAAATAGCTACATTACATATTTTATTACAGGTACAAGCGAAACAGCGATATTAAAATGGTTAAGAACTGGACGCTATATGCTGGCCTTAAAATTCCGTACTGTTTCCATGCAATCGCGAGAAATAACTGAAAATTGATGGACTTAAAACGAATGACAGAGTATTGAACTAATCGAACAATTAATAACGGATATCTCGGAAATGGCTGATGCCACAAAAAAAGTTATTTGAAATAAATTGTGTGCTTTAAAGAGATCTATATATTTTGTATAGTACGATTTCGTCTATTGTTTAACGTTTACCAGTTATACGAGATTATAAAAAATTCGTTCCAAATAAAAAGGCTTTTTCCAGAAAATTCAAAATATTTTTAGATTTTATGTCATATAAATGTTTTAATGTACGGTATTTTAATAAAACGTTTTAGTGCTCTTTTTTAGAAAATCAAAGATTTCGAAAAGTTTTCTATGTAAAGGGAAGTTTGGGGTGGGGAAAGTTTCTTGAATATCTTCGTGTCGCATCTTTGGAAGGTACTGAACCTAAATACTAAGTGTGGTATTTATTCGAGTTTTAGTTTTTGAGTTATGCTGTTCATAAAAATACGCTCAAACCTTTTTAAATGTTTTTGGGGGAATTCAGAGGGTCTTAAAAAATGTATTTCCGGTGAAATCTCGTATGGAATTTCGGGGTGGATGCAATAGTTTCTCTACCCACAATGAACGTGGTAGAGAAAGTAACAAGCTTTAGTAAGAATAGTTTGTATACCCACTAATAGGTGATAGAGGCCAGAGAAAGTCATGTGAATGTTTTGACTTCGGATTGCTGTAGTGCGAGTTGTTCTGTTTGATGGAGGGAGTTCCGTCTTCGAGTAGCTTCATTAAGGCAGGTAAGTTTCACTAGGAGAATTTTTGGAACTGAGGCATGAAGTGTGTGGACCGGAGATAAATATATGCTGGTATTTACTTCGTAACTGCCACTTTCTGCCTACTCCCATTCTCACCAGATGAATGACGTATATACGTTTTCGTGTCGCCAAGCTATAACACAGTGTGGCGAAATGAACATTGGCAGAAACTTAGCTTCCATGATAGATAAATCATCTCTTTTGATGTCTAGTTTGTATTTTGTATACTTTCTTTACTAGATGTGGCTTTTGATTACTTCTATTGGTTCACGTGACAAATTTGGACTTATTTCTTTTGGCTGCTTCACTTTAGAAGTTACAGGCGTATACTGTCTGTAATTAATCCGCTTGATTTAATTTTCTATTCGCTTTTCTGACTTTGGGTGACAAGGATTTCCCCGGCAGTGTCTAAGTTTCCGTCTCTTAAGGTTCCGCGCTCTCTAACCTCTTTTGTTATCCCATCGCCTGAAGCTCTCCTGTACCTGGCAAAACCTTCCGTTCTTGGCCTATTCCATTTCCTATAAAACACAGTCCTTTCCTAAATACGAAAGAGATTTAATATTTGTTAGCGTTTAATAATTTCCCTTTAATATAATTGTGATTATTTCACCTACTATTATTTATTTGTCTATTTCTTTACCTAACATTTATTATATAGCCCTTTATGTTCATTATACTATTAAATGTTCTTTTTAGACAGCATGACCTAAAGTAAAACTTCTAAAACAGTGCACAGGAGCATTGCGACTAACTTTGATTTCAATCACATGGAATTGCCGTTTTACATGATTAAATTCTTATGGCGCTCGTTTTATCTGTTCACAATACAACTTTTCATATTTAAATTTATCGCAATCGGTTATAGGGTTAACCTATACATTATATTGGCAGCCTTCTGCTTTCTTTGATCTAAAACGTTATTCTTTTATCTAGTATAACCTACATAAAGATTAACTGGCGGAAGTCATGAATTCAGAAGAAATTGAAATGGAAATGAAATTACAGAAGCAGCAGAAAGAATAACACTAGAAGTACTTACCCAACAAATCCAAAAAGCAATACTATATAGCATTTAATCGCTTCATTGCCTGGTGTAAGACAAAACATGTTGAAAATAATTTCACTGAAAATAATTGCTAGGGAATCAAAACATCTAAAATCTCTCTTTTTAAAGTAATTTTGCTTGTTTAAAGAACCGCGCTCTGAGTATGATCTATGTTAGTTTCAGGAATCAATATAATGTTACTGATATTTTACAAATTCGAGTGCTGTCTAAAACATAACATACGTCACACGTGTTAAAACCCTACTTTAACCCCTTGTATCGTAACCTACTATTCTGTTTATTTTTACTTTCTCTAGTAAGGGAAGTATTGCATTCCACCCAAAATTCGATATCGAGATTTCGCAGGAAATGCATGTTTGGAGGTGACCTGAATCCAAATAAATCATTTTTCGAAACATGTCCGTATGTGCGTGTGTGTGTGTGTGTGTGTGTGTGTGTGTGTGTGTGTCTGTGAACAACATAACTCAAAAACGAAAAGTCTGATAAATACCTACTTGGTATCTGAGTTTACTATCTTCCAAGAATGCGTCACGTGCGTCACGGAGATTTAAAAAAAATCCTATCTCAGGCTACACCTTACATGGAACATTTTTCGAAAATTGTTATTTTCTAAAAAATGACTAACGATTTTGATTAAAATATCACATGTTTAAGATATTTTATTGGCAAAATAGAATATATATCTTGAATTTTCTGGGAATATCCCCAAAAGTTCTATTCATTCTGAATGAATTTCACACAACTGGTAACCGTAAGACATAGACAAAATTTTACTATACAAAAAATGTAAATCTTGTTAAAACACGCACTTAATGTCAGGTACATTTTTTATGGAGTGAGCCGTTTCCGAGATATTCCTTGTTAAATTATGCAATACTTATAATTTCTCTCAAATGGAAATTCGTTGTTCGTTTTTTTTAATTTCTTTACTACGTATAGTAAGTAGGGGAAGTATTGTATTCCACCCAAAAATTCGATACCGAGATTTCGCCGGAGGTATATGTTTTGAGGCCCCCTGAATCCAAAAAAAAAGCATTTTTGGAAACATGTCCGTATATGTGTCTGTGTGTCTGTCTGTGTGTGTGCATCTGTCTGTCTATGAACAGCATAACTCAGAAACAAACAGTCAGATAAACACCAAACTTGGTATTTAGCTTCAGTATCTTCCAGACATACGACAGTAGGTTTTCAAGAAAATCCCCCACACCAGATTACCGTTTACATGGAACATTTTTCGAAAATTTTAATTTTCTCTCTGATTTTGATTAAAATATCATATATTTAAGATACTTTCATGACAAATAAAATGTATATCTTGAATTTTCTGGGAATGTCTCCAAAAGTATTCTTCATTGTGAAGGACTTTTGCATAACTGGTAAATCATAAGAGATAGACAAACGTTTGCTACACAAAAAATGTAGATCTCGTTAAAAGGCACACTTAATGTCAGGTACAATTTTTTGTAGTATGAACCATTTTCGAGATATTCTTGTTATTTGTTTGAATTTTGCAATACTTATAGTTTTACTCAAATGGGAATTCCTTAGCTCTTAAAAGATTTGACTACTCTTAAAGCCTACCATGTTGCTCTTGTAACTATAAGAACATTAGCAATAAGTTTCTGCAAACATTTATCTTAACATGAAGTAGATGGAGAATAAGCGTTTGTAAAAGTAGTATGTGAAAAAGTAGAGAAAGCCATGCAAGTGCAACACGTCAGATTTTTATCCCCTCTTATGTCCAATTTCTATAGCGCTTTTTATATTTCCTATTGGGCGAATATTTCTATCACAGATCCTGTTGAACGAAAGTAGAGCGACTGCACACGATACCATCTTTGCCGTCTGCATTCTCTGAAATGGCTTGTCATCACCTTGGTATATACGAGCCGCTATTTAAGTGAATGACCCCTTGATCTAGTTGATTTTTGATGATTGCCGAGGTGGGCACCAACAAAGATGATAGCGGCATGCCGACTGCTTCTTAATAACCCGAGTCGCCTTCATATCAAGATTGCTACATCATCAAGACGTTATCAATCAAGTTTTGATTCGTGAACACAAGTCTTTCATCTCGGTGTTTTCTTTGCATTCAAGTACATTCCTGTGTCTGTGATGGTCGGGCAGCGTTAAAATAGCCAGTTCTTTCAAGTGTGCTACTGCATCTCAGCTACTGATGATGTGTATAATTAGAGCTTCAAAACAATTAATGCAGTGAATTTTGTTGTTATACCAATTTGATTTGTAATAGAAAATCTTTTTACTTTCCCTAGCAGATGGAGGATTGGTGTATTCCACAATTCGATACCGAGATTTCAGTAGAAACACATGTTTTAGGCCTCATCTTCTCTAACTGATTACCCTCCTCTTTATGGGACTTACAAGCCAATCCCTTGTGTCAGTAGCCAGTTGAGGAGCATGCAAACTCTGGACCATAGGATATCCAGAATGGGTGATCAGTCCGATGTCTGGTGCAGCAGTGAAGAAGAAGGTAATGAAATGTAGTGATTATAGAGATGATAGGAAAATCATTGGATAAAATTATCCAACCACGCATTCCCTAGCGACCGAGAAAAAGAACCTTCGGTCAGAATGGACGGCCCCGGGGGTTTGAAGCCGGGACCTCCTAAATGCAGGCCACAGACGTTATCATCTGAGCCATACCGCTCGGTGTTTTAGGGTTCTTGAATAAAAAAATCTTATGTGTTACACTCACATGACTTTCTCTACTCTTGTACAAACTATTTTTACAAACGCTTATTCTCCATATGCTTCATGTTAATCGAGATGTTAATCTTATTGCTAATTTTCTTGTAGATGCAAGGAGAATTGCTAGGCTTTAAGTGATAGTCAAATATTTTAAGAGCTGGTTGCTATGTAGAGTATTCCATTCTCTTTGCATTACCAGGACAAAAAAAAAAGTGAATAACGAATTCCCATTTGAGAAAAAGTATAAGTATTAGAAAATTAAGCGAAAATGGTTCACTGAACAAAAAAATGTATATGACAAATTCTGTATTTTAACGCGATCTACATTTTTTGTGTAGCAAAATTTTGTCTATCCCTTATGCTTTACCAATTACGCAAAAGTCGTTCACAATGACGAATACTTTTGGAGACATTCCCAGAAAACTCGAGATATACATTTCATTTGTCATGAAAATATCTTAAACATATGATATTTTAATCAAAATCTTTAGAGCCGTTTTTGAGAAAATTAAAATGTTCGAAAAATGTTCCATGTAAAGGGTAATCTGGAGTGGGGGGATTTTCTTGAAAATCTTCGTGTCGCATCTCTGGAAGATACTGAACCTAAATACCAAGTTTGGTGTTTATCGGGCTGTTCATTTCTGAGTTATGCTGTTCACAGACACACACGGACATGTTTACAAAAATGCTTTTTTTGGTTTCAGGGTGTCTCAAAACATGTATTTACAGTGAAATCTCGGTATCGAATTTTTGGGTGGAATACAATACTTCCCCTACTTACTATACGTAGTAGAGAAAGTAAAAATACAAAAAAGGTTTATATGCGTGCTTGTGTGAACATAACTCATAAACGAAAACTTGTGCCACAAAGTTAATTTCCCCACTGCATTTACACGGAAACACTTCATTTTCGAAGTTTTCATAAACGATTCTCACAAATTTGATTAACATTTTATATTTGTTTCACATTCGCATTCCGAAAACGAAGTGTATATTTTAAATTTTTGTTAATAGTTTGCGAAAATTTATTGATTGTGAATGAATTTTGTATAATTTTAGGTATATAAGTGGTAAATCATTACAGATAACAAATCATGCTATACAAAAAATGTTTAGGCACACAATTTATTTCAAATCATTTTTGTGGCATTAGCCGTTTCCGAGAGATCAGTTATTAATGGTTTAAATTGTTCAATACTTTTGTTGCCCTCCTTCGTGGTGTGGAGGTACATGTCTGCCTCACATTCCAGAGGTCCCAAGTTCGAATATCGGTTATGGTGAACTACCTGGATAACATTCTCTCCGAGGTTTTCCTTTATCCTGAGGAGACGAATGTCGAGTAACTCATAAGTTTTAGGAACCTCGGGCACATTGAACACCATTTCGTTCATTCACCATCCAATATGTCCTCTCCGGTTAAGGACGTTACAAATTAAGCAAAAAAGAAACTTTTGTTATTTCTTGAACTGCTGTCGCTATTCAGTTATATCTCACGTTATCATGGAAATAAATCTGACTGTCGATTCGGTTTCCTCTATCCCACTTGTACACTCGCTTCCATATACACTCATCGCAGCTTCAGGCTGCATTCTACTGGCCTTCACAGGTTGAGAATGTATTATAAGGAGGAGGTGTGCGTATCTGCATTGGCTTCTCGTTTTACGTGCACAGTTCTAGATTACGTATGCATATGTAACTTTGAGCAATAGCTTTACTTCAGTTATAATTACTATAAGTAAATAACATCCTGTTTTGCACAATATCTCCACGAAAAAAAATTTTCTTAAAGGCAACATAATGTAAAACTGAAAAACATAATAATTTTTACTCTGAAAGAGGACACATTATTGGAATCACCTGTCGAATCTAAATTAACAAGTAAATAAAACGCTGTTTTGCTCAATTTCTTCATGGAAAAATTATTTTTAATGAACAGTATAATGTAAAACTGAAGTAAATGTTTTAATAATCTGTCCGTCTGAATGCTGCATGGAAATGCCCTATCAATGTCTTCAAATGGCAAATTGGCTTCCCACATAATGAGGTAGATTTTTGCCTCACGTATTGAAATCCAATTTATATTTCGACTGTTGGGGAGCCGAACTTGAAGAAGTTGCAACTGCACGTATGGTAAAAAGTATACGGTAGCCTTCGCCCCCCCCCAAATGTACTTTCGGATGGCCTTTGCCCCAAATGTTTAAAAAATATTAACTTTGTAATTTTGACTGTTTCTTTTAAATATTATATATTTATGTTTGCCTCGGCTGCGTCAGTATTTATATTTTTTAAAGACATGAATGTCTTAGCAGGGAGTGGTGCGACCGAAGAATGTAGGCTTACACAGATTATAATTTTACTTCACTCCTTTTATTAATGCTTGACACGATTTAAATAATACTTCACTGAAATAGAGGAAGAGGTGTGATATTTTTTTATTAATTACTTGCACTTTTTAACACGTAAATTATTTTCGTCTCACACTGAATACGTATTAAACTTCTCGAGGACGCATCTAGCGTCCGGTTAGGAACACTATCTACAAGCAACTGACTTCTAAATTTGTAAATTTTCCTCCATTTTAGTTTCAGATTGGCTAATCCTAGTCCAATAGAATACCTTCATTTAACTAAAGCTATTTCTGGTTGCTGATTGGCTATTTTATAAACTGTCACAAAAATTACATTATTGTTTCCAAGAATTACAAGTAGTATTGCTAAACTTTCAAATTCATTATTGCCTCAAGGTTACTTCATTGTTACCTCATTGTTAGCAACTTTTAACCTATTATTCTCACAGCTCCTAAATTATTAAATTACGCAATACATTCACATAACATTATTACATGTATACAATAATATAAACATATACAATGACTGTAATATACACTTTTATATATTGTTACATACACATATTGCTTTAAGGCGGGATGTTATTAAATTTACATATTATATAATTTGACTGAAATCATTTTAGTGTTAAAAATGCTGCCTCAATACCCACAATTGTTTCCCAATGCATCTCCGAAGTATTTGTATGCATCGCGTGAGCTACAGTTAACATATATCACTGCTTGGTCAAACAACAAAGGCAGAACGCTCCAGACACACCCCTCCCTGCTATGTACGCGCCCGCTGAGAAGGCTGGTAAAACGCCTGCCGAAGACGCGGTCACTGCATAAATGGATGTCAGTGTACGTACAATGAAATGAGTAATAAAGCTGTTTCTTCAAAGGTTTATCTCGATCAACATGAAGTAGATAGAAAAAAAGCTTTCTTAGTAAGAATAGTTTACAGAAACTCGTTACGGAGTAGAGAAAGTCATGTAATTGTAACCCATCAGATTTGTTTTTTGCTGCATTTCTGTGATGTCTACTACACCAGGATATGTCCCACTTTAGTGAAAGATAATCCTGGACAGCCTCTCTTACGAAAGAGAACCACATTGAACGTGTTCTTACCTAGCGCTCCTGTGCTGCTAATAGAGGAGAACTTGCAGTTGAGATTTGCAAGCTGTGATTATGAGAAGTCGTATCCTGTTTTTCTCCTTTGACCTCCAGCAAGATCAGATAGTGCCCACATCAGTCAAGACACGCTTCTTGCTGCAACAAGTTGTTGATACACCTACGGAAGTACCAACCCCACTTAACAAGAATATTTACTGTTATTTTCAACGTAATTCTGCATTTTAGGAGCGTTCGCTACTTCCCTAGTGTGCATTTTGCTCCCTACACTAGAGAAGTAAGTCAATCTTTCTTCGACTGTCGACATCATCAGTAACATATTCAAAAGGAAGGGATCGTCCAAACAAGTTTTATTGCCGATTTTGAAAACATCACTAAAGAAGAGGGTGAAATATAATTGGGACCAGAGTTCTTACTACAGTAGACTCGCGATTAACAAGGCTCCAGGTTTATCGAGCGAGTTGGGAAAACCTCTTTTACTTTCTCTACTACGTATAATAAGTAGTGGAAGTATTGTACTCCGCCCAAATATTCGATACAGAGATTTCACCGGGAATATATGTTTTGAGACCCCCTGAATCCAAAAAAGGCACTTTTGGAAACATTTCCATGTGTGTGTGTTTGTCTGTGAACAGCATAACTCAGAAACGAACAGTCCGATAAACACCAAACTTGGTATTTAGGTTCAGTATCTTCCAGAGATGTGACACAAAGGTTTTCAAGAAAATTCCCCCACCCAGATTACCCTTTACATGGAACTTTTTTTCGAAAATTTTAATTTTCTCAAAAATGGATCTAACGATTTTGATTAAAAATCATATGTTTAAGATATTTTCATGACAAATGAAATGTATATCTCGAATTTTCTGGGAATGTCTCCAAAAGTATTCTTCATTGTGAACGACTTTTGCATAACTGGTAAACCATAAGAGATTGACAAAATTTTACTACAGAAAAAATGTAGATCGCGTTAGAATACACCATTTATGTCATATACATTTTTTTTGTTGAGTGAACCATTTTCGAGGTATTGTTTGTTATTCCCTTAAATTTTCCAATACTTATACTTTTTCTCAAATGGGAATTCGTTATTCATTTTTTTATGTCCTGGACATACAAAGATAATGGAATGCGCCACATAGCAACCAGCTCTTAAAATATTTGACTATCGCTTAAAGCCTACCATATTCCCCTTGCACCTACAAGAAAATTAGTAATAAGATTAACATGAAGCATATGGAGAATAAGCGTTTGTAAAAATAGTTTGTACAAGAGTAGAGAAAGTCATGTGAGTGTAACACATCAGAATTTTTTGTTTCGTTGCGGTGTTAGGCAGCCTATGTCAACGAAGTTGAATGGCACCGTAGCTAATGAACTAATGAGCTACCATTAGAAATTGAAGACGTCCTCAAGTAGTGTAATAAGATAAACAAGACTGTCTCCGTGGTTCAGCGGTTAGCGAGCTAGCCTCCCAACTCGGAGATTCCCGGATGGAGAGTGGGTATTTTTCTTTAGCCAGGATTATTCCCTATCCTCCCTAGAGTCTGGATGTATGAAAGAAAGTGTGTTAATTTAGACTGCCCAAGGATTAACACCAACAGTTTAAACAACCTGAGTCTCTTGACATTTCACTATAAGCGGAGAAGTGGGAGAATCCGGGAATCGAGAGCAGATCGCCCAGGTTTACCTGGGCGGAACGTAAAATCGCCACAGTACCTAGCCGCTTGCGCGGCTACCTGTGCGATAAGCTTTTGTATCAGGTGTCAGTAAGCGGAGCTTCGCTTCCTGTGCTACAATGGCCGAGTACTGGCGAACCATCCGAGCGCACAAGCGTTCAGGTGATGATCAAGCCCAATACTGCTTAACTTCTACAACCGCTTGCGTGGTTGTGAAAATAGCAGCCCGATGTAGAAATAGCAGCAAGATAGGATGTAGTAAAGGATTTGGGGTTACCAAGCTAATAAGAGGGCGGGTCACTACTGAACAGTCACTCGTCCAGTTAGTGACCAGCCCAATGCTTGCTTAACCACGTTTTATTAGGCGCGTGTCAGCTGTTTAGCAGCGCGCCAATAGCAAATAGCTCGCTGGGACGTAACGCTAATCACGCCAACACGGCAACGTGTTACCCCTCAAATTTCAGCTTATAGGCGAAGAGAAATGAGGGTTGCGGTATCTTACTGGCTAGAGAAATAGCGAAGGGGACGTTGCATTGGAAACATACCTCTCCAAGAAGTGTCAGAAGTCTCATATTATTTAAATTCTACCGCAAAGACAGCAGTTATTTCAAAAGGCAAAGCTGCTAAAATGACCTTGACGTAAAGAAGTTATATAAACATAGCTGACTGATGACGCTATTGTTGTTATGGTCATCATTCCTGAAGAGGAGCACGACACCAAATAGATCACCCCAAAAATATAACATTATGAAGGACTGAAGGTGAACAAAACTGCTATAGTCCACATTGAACAGCAAGTAAGAGCCAACGCCGCTTGAACTACTGTCCCTACAGCGTTGGGTTGTTTGCAGCGTTCAAGAGAGACAAGAGGTTAGCCTAAAATATCCGTGGAAGACTTTTCAAAAAGTAATCTTCTCATTTAATATTATTTATCTTTCATTTAAATTGTATAAAGTATTTAATGCACATGCTAAGGAGTTACGTTGTAATAAACAATTACTATACGCTTTATGCATTTTTCCTCATTTACGACTTATTAAGCACATTATCTCCGCATTATCTTAGCTTGTCCGTTTCCAAGGTGGCCTTGATCCCAATTAGCTCCGATAATCGCGAGTCTACTACAGTATTATTATTAATTTATTTACTTAGTAAATACTAAGAAAAATTACAGTTGGTTTATCAGCAGTAGACAACAGCTACAGCTCATACAAATTTAATATTATTACCCACGTCTTTCCCACTCATCACAGGCCATTTCCATCTATTTGTAACATTATATAAATATTGTCCCACTCCTACTTTCTTCTCTAAATTTCCTGATCTTCTGTCTTTTTCAAACCATTTGTGATTAATAGTTCTTCCCTCCTCAGTTTTGTCCCTCTACAATCAAGCATTGTGTGCTCTTGGTCATTCTCCTCTCCACATTCCCTTGTATAAAGCTATTTTGCTGACCTTTTAACTTCCATACTCTAGTTCTTGCCCGTGCCATGTCCTCTTTTTTCCCTTTGTTCGCTTTATCAATACGAGGTGTGATCAAAAAGTTTCCGGAGTGACGTCATAAATACTACCAAAGGTTTGTTTTGTCTAATCTGCACTGTCACCCTCGAAGAAGTGTCCTTGGGAGTTGATACACTTTTTCCAGCGCTTTTGCCATTGTTGGAAGCACCTTTGGAAATCTTCTTCTTTCAACATGTTCAGAGCTTTCTGCGATTCGCGATGGGTGACATCAGTGTCCTCAAAACGGTGTACTCAGAACCGCATTTTAAGTCGCGGGGAGAAAAAAAGTCCGCTGGTGCCAAATCTGGATAATAAGCGGGATGGGAAACAGTATTCATCTATTTTTATCCAAAGATTGGGGAACAGAAAGGATTTTGTGCGCGGACGCTTTGTCATGATATAGGAACATGTCCAAATTGTCTTTCAAAATGCTTTGAACACTTCCAAAAGAGAGTTCTAATGAGTCAAAAGGTTCTCTTTTTGTAATGCGCCTATCATTTAAGACCATTTCCCTCACCTGATTGATATTTTCATCAGTTGTGCTGGAACAGGGTTGCCCCGAACGATCTGCATCTTTAACTGATGTCACACCACTTTTAAATTTCGAAAATCACTCAAATGCTTGAGTTTTGCCCATAACTTCCTCCCCATAAGCTGTTCTTAACATTTCATAGATTTCTGTTGCAGTTTTACCGAGTTTAATGCAAAATTTGATGTTCGTACTTTGTTCTTCGTAATCTGACATGTTTGCTACGCGGAAAAATCGCAGCACATGAAAAACACGTGCTCACTTCAGAGCGTCTACCTCTTCACTGCAAGGTCACAGGAAGTCACGTGAATTCTCATTTTTATCGGGAAGAAACGTTGCATGTACAGCCTGGGTAAGAATTAAAGAAATCTCAGCGTCAGCATTGTTCTGAAGCCATTCCGGAAACTTTTTAATCACACCTCGTATATCTGTCTCTATCCCATCTAACATAAGATACCAATGATCTTTTTTTCTATTAAGCCTTTGAACAAGTTTTATTTATCTGTATCTTCAAAACTTAATCTTACCTCCTTCCCAAACCCTTGAGTATTCGTTTCTCTCCTTCTCCTAATATTACCTAAGCCACTGCATTTAAAGCTACTTCTTATGTTGCTTAACCATCCTCTGTTTTTTAGAGCGACTCTTGATACATTAAACACTGCTTTAGTAAGTTATTCTCATCTAAATTAAGAATCCTAAGCCAATATTTCAGGAGTCTTTCTTAATTAAAATTATCCTGCTACACGTCCCATTTCTATTGTTGAAATTGATAATGCAAGAGCTTATTGTTATTATTATTATTATTATTATTATTATTATTAAGGTCATAAGGTTAACATGGGACATTATTTTGTTTTCGGACAAGTTACCGCTTTACAAGACCACTGAACGTAAGGTGAGTTAGGGCATGAAAGGGTAGGGTTGAATAGCAGTTAGTGTTCTTGCTTGTTAGCAGAGAAGTGAAAAAGGGAGTACCATTTTTGCTAGAATCCGTCCATGTTTTCCCTACTTATCCACTTCTAGATGCGTCAACTTGCTCTCAACTTACCACTCCATGAATAACATCCCTGAAATGAAATTATTCTCCCAGCTATCCCACCCGATAGCTGCGCGCCTTTAAAGTTAAAAGTCACATATCAACTGTAAAGTATTAGGAGTACACTTCGGTGAGAAAAATAGTGCCCAAGATACGAACGGTTGGTTATGCAATGTGTAGCTTGGCCACCTCCAATAGTCATGCCTCTGCCTCTCTTGCATAGTTCTAGCCACTTGATTGACAAGCATCTTAAGACATTCCAAAATATGGATAGAGCTAGTTGAGTACCCGTAAGTTAATAGGAATCTTTAAAATATTAATATGCATCACGATATACAATGACAATAATAATAATAATAATAATAATAATAATAATAATAATAAAAACTTCGGTTCTTCGAATTATGTTACTCATCAGGAAACCTTACAGCTCTTCATCCTTATTCGATGGCGACAATAGTTTTACACCATACTTCCTTGTGTACTTAAGAAGAAACCCTTGACTCTAACATAAAATATATTATGAAAGTTATACACTTGAACTCTGCATGTTACTCATTTCTCACCCACCGTACCCTCTAAAAGGCCGAGACGCTAATAATGTCACATAGGGCTAGTCCGTTTACACCAATTACAGTGGTATCCATTAAGACAGGCTATTTTTCACCCCGAAGTTTAGTTTGTGTAGGTTTCTAGCATTATATGTGTCATAGAGAGACGTGATAAGCGGTGGGTGTGAGATAAATAAGGAAACTTTACGGAGTAAAAACACTGCTACGATTTAGGGGATTGGACTATACTCTTTTACCCCTAAGTGTGCATCGTTGCTACACTTTTCTGTCGACTCGATGGACAGGTTATCAACTCTCACCTCTGGCTGGTGGAGTGCCGTCTCACATTAACAGACAGCGTTTATTTAAAGGCATTCTTATGCCTTACCATTTGACGTTACAAGAACAATCGTTTCCCCCTGCGGAAATTACACAATGCAACTGTATAATCCTCAAACAAATGGTATCGTGATCGTCTATTTGCCTTCCCAGCACACTGAACACGCTTATTGAGCGAAGTGGTCAGCACATCTTAACAGAATGACTACTTCTTGACTACTTGTCTGCATTGTGGGAGTGAAAATGCGACCTTCTATTGCTCCTTTTCCTAAATACATAATTCCATGTCGGATCCGTTTGTTGGAAAAGTAAAACCAACAACAGCAAGACTTTCACGTCATGACTAGCCAAT
This sequence comes from Deroplatys truncata, assembly GCA_030765065.1. NCBI lineage: Eukaryota > Metazoa > Arthropoda > Insecta > Mantodea > Mantidae > Deroplatys > Deroplatys truncata. Next base: position 154,789,956 of record CM060988.1, on the reverse strand, counting down.
TCTTCGTGCAACGTGACCGAAGCGAGTCTATAAATCTGCCCGTGGCTGGCTGGCGTGCACATACGCTCCTGTAATTGTACGGTTATACCAGGTGAATTGGGCGATCATGAAATTCTCACAAGTAGGAATTGAAAATCACATACAGCTGTAGGGTTAAAACTCTCCTCGTCAGAATGATAGAGTATTATATTGAAATTATCCCCCGTAAGTAGCGGGTAACTGTTTGAAAACGCTTTACTTTTTTTTTAATGCCGAGTGAAGGAATAAACGAATGGCCGATTTGGATGAATTTTCGATCAAGCAGCATATACATCATTCCAAAAGAGGGATTTGGAAGGGGGAGGGTACGTGACAGAGAGCCTCTTCCAGCACTATGGGAAAGTGGAAAAAATGTTGAAATGAAACGCTTGTTGCAGAACGGGTAGAGTGGGCGTGCTTTTGATTTGCGATGTGATGTTATTTCATGAATACATACGAGGGGATCCTTAATCCGTTTTATTGACGTGGTCCTCTTTTCTCGATTTGTTTGTTTATGTTATCGTGAGCGGGTGATTGAGATGGAAATACCGGGATTTGCTGAAATGGAAATAATTTTTGCGCCTCAATCGTTTTCTCACTCCCGATTGACTCTAAAATGACTTTCAAATGCGATTCAGACAAACGTTGAAAGGAGTAGTGATTTGGGATTTTGATTTTCTGAATTGGTTCATGTAATATTTATATTTCGATTGATGCTTACTGAATTCGTGTGAACGTAGTTAAGGGCAGTTTCTTTATTTGGAGAGTTGATCCTGGATTACATTTTCTCTACTCTTCCTCGCGTTATTTTTAAGCTCCTCATCTATCGAATTCTGCGAGAAAATTCTTCAATAATCTATGCATTATTTATCTTCCATGGAGGAAGAGGTTTTAACTGAAAAAAATAATTTCACACTGATATAAAGGTTCTCAACAAGCTTGCTAATAATGTGAGCTATCTTCTGTATAGCGTGCATCTGTAATATTTTGATACTACTACTAGACATGCTACTAGAGTTACAAGTAGGTTTTAATTTTGCAAGTAGGAATGTCTGCGAAACGAAGGCTTTAGGCACTCAAATTTGTAAAATATTAATAAAATAATATTATATTGATTCCTGTTATTAAAAGAAATCACGTTTAGAACGAGATCAACTCTCGTGTGCAGCGAGATATAAGATGTTTTGATTCGCCAGCAGTCATTTTCAGTTAAATTATTTTCATATTTTTCGTTACACCATACAATAAAGCCATTAAATGCTATATAATATTTCTTTGGATTCTTTGGGTAAGTAGTGCTATTCTTTCTGCTGTTTCTGTAATTTCACTTCCATTTCAGTTTCTTCTGAATTCATACTTGCCGCCGTTTAATATTTATTCAGGTAAATGAATCAAAAGAGTAATTTTTAGCAAAATGTCCGTGTGTGTGTGTGTGTGTGGTGTGTGTATCTCAGTAGCAGAGTGTTATGTTTAACTCGGTTAAACATAAAACTTTACATTCAAGTAGAATGTAGAATGTTTATCGGAGGGGACACCTCGCCCCGCGATCATCTTAATCTATTGTGACTGCATCTCTGGAAGACAGGGATGAAGGAAGGAACCCTAGGAAGTCGCAGACAGGCCCACAGACGCGTAGAAGTCCCTAATATTTCCAGGTTGAAACACCTGCCCACCAGTAGAGGTGAAGAATCCCGAGAGAGGGCGACGGAGCTGGCGAGGCAACACCCCGGCGTTCACAGGGAGAAATCGTTACAATGCGCAAGCAACTATGCCATCTGTCCGACATCGGCAGCACTGCAGGATCCGAAGACACTTCCTGAAACATGAGAGGGGGAGAGAGAGATGACATGAAAGGAAATGGGGCAAAGGAGAAAGCATGGTAGAGTACTATATCCCGACATTCGTCTAGGCAATCAGAGGAAAACCACGAAAAAACCCAGAGTGGGTAGCCACCGGGGAATCGAACCCGTGACCTCCCGAATAATGGACAAAGACAATGAAATTTGGTATTTAAGTTCAGCGTCTTCTAAGGATAAGACACGAATTTTTTCAAGAAAATCGCTTAACTCAAACTACTGTTTAGGTAGAACATTTTTCGTTATTTTTCATTTTCTAAAAAATTACTCAAAAGTTTCGATTAAAATACCACATGCTTTAGGTATTTGCATGACAAATAAAACGTATATCTTAAATTTTCTGGGAATTTGTGTATGTAACACTCAACTAATTTTAATAATTCTTTCGCAATTGAAAATCCCAATTCTTTCTGACGGACATAGGGCTATAAAACACAATTTATTTTCATTTTATAAATTACTGGAACATTAAAACAAATTACAAAGCCCTTGTACTTGAATACGTACACATTGGAGTTATAAGAGAATACACTTGCGAAGAAGGTCTTTATTTTTAGTTGAATCAAGGAGTGGAATATAAATTTTTGTTACACCACAGAATATGCATATAAAATAGACAAATGCCACGGTCGTCTCAATCCAAGCAATATTTATGTACAGGATCATGATTCAGCAAATAAAACCGAGCAAAACAAAGCAGAATCGTATTTGTTTATAACGGTACGACACCCCTGTGATACCAAATGCCAATATATTTTAATGTTATATAAAGATCATTATAAGGGTACATTAAATAATTGTATAAAGAGAGAAAATTATGTATAGCTAACATTAGAAATCGATGAACCGATGTTTCATAATTGACAGCTCAGAGTATTATCTTTCTCGATGTTCGCAGACTGTGCGTCTTTTCCAAAGAGAATAACTTGGTGTCCAGGGATTGAGGAATCTACAAAATTCACCAGTTTCACCTCTATTTCGTAGTACGCTGGGCCGAACGTACCGAGCCCCTCCCCACTGGGGAGTTGTGCGGATTGGGTTGGACTCGGCGGGGCAGTGGTTCCCGAAACCCATGGGTGTTGGGTACGTCTGTATGGTTTTCCATGTTGACGGGGTTGTGAGACGCCTCAATGATCTCCGGTACCGCCCTGGATAGCCGGTAGATGGCATGCTAGATTGCTGTTGGCCCTACCGAGGTTTATTGGTAGTTGCCCCTCGGGGTAACGCGCGTAAGTGGCGTATCCCCTTCCATCTCCTGCACTGAGGGGGGCTTTTTAGCCTCAAGATATTGGCCTCATGGGAAACCCCCCGGGATGGATTTCTGTTCCCGGGTTCTTTAAGGGGGATTTGGGCTATTTGGCTCTCATCCTGGTAGACCTACTGCAACTTGTATACATTAAGGGTTTCCGTATTATGTGAAAAGTGTGCACCTTCTAGGTTATTAAATAATTACGAGACTAGGAATTTAAGCAGCATCTTTGTGTTGCCGCGGTGGTGCGACAATCTTCTTTGTTGATTCCGCTGCCGTGATCTTTTGTCTCGGCTGGTGGTATGGACATGAAATCTTTCTGTTAGGGTATGCGTGGAGGTATTGTGAAAAGACAACGCCAGTTTAAACTGACTGAGAAATTTTAATTTGATCTGATGCTTGAGCTAATGAAGCAAGTTGCCGACCGTTATGAGAAAGAATGAAACTGGTTATGAAACGTGGCACTCGAAATTATAACAATTTAGTTATCATACCTGCTGTTTCCGCAATAAAAGAAACTAGTAGTAACTTGCCGTGAGTGGCTAAAATGCTTACCGGCGAGACCTCTCTTAACAGCCGCGAAATCTTACTCACACGAGCAGTAAGTATCGGTGACGGTACCAGAATAACTCTCTGATTTCGACTGCACGAACGTTTATTAATTTTAGCTCCGACTACATATTATTAACCCTCCTAAGTTTATGTATTTTACGGGTCAATATTTAACTCCTCTTCATGCACGTCTCTTACTTTATTGCTAAGCGAGTCTTTCGCTGTTCTCAGAATTTCTTTTGCCTCTCTCATTTACAGGATTGGTCCCCGTGGCTGCAAACATATTGAATTCCCAGAATCTTTAAGCTAATACGTTCGCTACTGCGGCTGGTACTAATATTTTTGCTAACCTGACTTCCTAATTACCTTCTTCTTTCCGGACAAAACCTTTCAAATCAAGTATATTACATTGTACATTATTTAATATACAAAAATCAATTTTTGGAACTATTTATCTTACTATCATTTCTTTATTTAATTATTTACATCTTCCAGTCAATAAATACGGTATCAGGATGCAACATCGATATCTCGATACTCTCGATACTCGGTGGTATCGAAGTATGTTAATACTTTGAGATAAACCTTCGATACTTTTAAGTTTTGCATTATTGAAAGTTGTTGCGTTTAACTTTATGCTAGATAAGGAATGAAAGGAGTCGAAACTTCGCGTCGTTGTCTCGCACGTGTCGCTAAAGAGTGCTGAACTACAGTTCTGTGTTTCCTGGGGTGAATAAATGCAACATTCTATAGATTCTTGTGTTTAAATGAAAACAATGGGGGAACTAGCAGAGTTACTCATGTAACATGCAGCATTAACTGAGTTGTGAATGAAGCTGATTTAGCTGACGCATTAAATCACGTTTCTGCAATAGCCTGGCTTGGTGACTCACTCTCAGCCATTACGGAACAAAATCTGTGAATCCAGCAGAAACATATCAGAACTTAAGACATGAGATAATACAGCGTATGGATATATTTGTTCTTTCCTTCCATTTGTTAGTTCGTGTTTACGTAAGTCAAACTCAGCTCACGAGAATTGTTTACGGGTATACCGTACGACTAATTTCCAGAATATAGATTGAAAATCCTTTAAAACAAAGTTTTCATTGCACAGTATAGTTACATAAAAAAGGAAGCAAAGAAATTATGACTAAAAATAGGAAATATAATGTGACCTGTGATATTACCAAGATAAAAATACTGTAAATTGTAGAATTTCAATCAGGAACAATTTCGAAATTAGCACATGGTACAAAATTGGTTACATGCGTTTATACACAGCACTAGCAAGAACATACTTCAGTGGATAAGCTGTTAGCTTTACACACTTTTTATAAAGTGAATATCGCATATCGGTGCTCAAAAAGCGGTATAGAGTATAGAGAAATAGTGGTATCGTCTCATCACTATACGAGACCAAAAAGAAAACACGAAGGTTTAAAGTTTCACCTACTGCAGTTATTGAATGACTTACTCGACCATTCCGATCGATCATTGTTCAACAGCCAAAAGAGGCTGTGCAGCATTTCCAGAAGTTAGAAGACTGTCAGGGGGAGGTTAATGGAGTTGGACGTTCCACCGATTTTCAGTTTGTTCATCTGTTGTTAGTAATAGCCGAGGCTGTATGAAATTATAACTATAAGGGATAAAGGGGAGGAGAATTCCCCATAAAAATCGTCTAGATCAATATATAACAATTTCATAAGGAAAGGGGGGAGGTAAATGAAGTTATACTATAACAACTTAGTAAAATCCCCCGGTCTACGGAGTGCGCGAGTATTTAGGAGGAATAAATCGCCGCTACTCTACTTCTCTTTTGCTTTTAGCTACTGAGTTATCCAATGAGGTGTCTTAAAGTGGAAGTGGGTTGATACGCGGGAAACAAGTATCGCGTCACACTTGTGAACACAGCAATTTTATAGTGTAGAAAAGTTTAATAGGATCTGTTTACATGTGATTAAAAACTCAAATTCTTATCCAGTTCTGTAAGAGGTATGTTAAAGAGCACAGTTTCAAGATGATGTGTGATTGTCTCCCTGTAAAAAAAATTAATGTCGCTAGCTTTCTTTACAAAGCTTCAATAGAAATAATACGTTATGAAAATCAATCCAGGAAGAATTTTTTTCCTTGAAGAGATAGAGGAATGAGTGCCGGTTAAGAAATATCCTAAAAAGTGTGAATTAACTTTTGGAAGACATCCCATGATAATACCGAATGTATGTGAAATGCTATCGCTAGTTATATGCAAACATTTGTTTTCATACCCGCCGCACCTTGCTCTCTGCGTGGCCTGTCACAACAATCTACAAACACAGCATTTTTGTTGCAATGCTCTTATGGCTTTAGTTCTGTCTCTATGGTTGAATAGTCACAACAATGGTGTGATTAAGTGATAAACTATTTTGTAAGAATAAAATAAAACACGAGGTAGGCGAAATTATGGCGTGTGCTGCTGCAGCCCGCCCAAAGTGGATGGATGGCTGAATAAGGTATCTTTATTGGTTTCAAATCATTGAAGCTATTACACAAATATTTAGTGCATGGGTCATTGACCATACATGCATATTTAAGATACAAGTAGGGTGACAAAATACACAACAGAAAAACAAAACAAAACAAAAGGGACAAGAAAAAAGAAAATAGAGATAAATTACGTTTGTCTAACTGAACAAATTTGATCTAGCATCGCGCGCTTTAGCCAAAAGATTACCCATGTTTTGCCAGTCCTCTGGTTAGCCAGTAGCTCCCGACATGCCAATCTCTTTCTTGAAGGACTTAAGAATTTTTCTTTCAGTTTAATTGTTCGCTGGTTCTCCCACTGTGCACATTCCGCCAAAATATGTACCCAGTCCTCATCCAAATCGCAGATTGGGCAGATTCTCCTGCCAGAATCGTCAGTCATTTTCTGTGCCCTCCAGCCCCCCAGTCTAAACCATGCCATTCCTGATCTTTCCTTTCTTCCTAAATTAAGTATATATACCTCTTTACCCCAGTTCAATTTTATTTCATTTGCTAGACTTAGAGAAGGTTTAATTTTACAATCCGATTCTATTTCCTGCTGGTTGATGTCTCTTAATCCTGTTTTGACTCTTTCCATATGCTTTGTCATTTGTTTCAGCTCTTTGCCATACTGAACCCCATGCCTATTCTCGTCAAACCCCTTCTAAATCAGCTGCCCAAAACTTAGGAGACACGTTTTCTCGCTGGTAATTATAACATTTTGATCGTAGTGTGGAATTATCCCCCTGCATCAGCCTCAGCCAGTACTTCACTGCTCTTATTTTGCAGTGTATTGTGTCTTCATAACATCCCACCTCTCTCAATACCCCCGAATTTGATGTGCTTAGTTACAAAGGGGAATACATGACCAGGTGACAAAAGGTTCTTTTCTAAGTTTCTGACCTATAATTTGTTATCCGAGTTTACAAATCTACTCGTGCAAGTAAATGAATATAGTACAATGTGTTATCTTCAGTTGTTAAGATTGCACAGATTTTCATCAGCATTTGAACTCGAACTTCATAAGCGATGTGCACTTTTTCCTTTGGACTCTGACATGCAAGTGGGTCACAGTGCAGTGATATGGCAGATTTGCAAATTCCTCATCTCTGAGGCAAGAAGACACAAGCTGAATTTATGTTCTGTCTTATCTTCTTGCTGCAGCATATGACTCAAACGAAAGTAAACATTTCGTGTTGTTGAAGCGAGTCTTTGAGGAAATAAGAAGCCAAAGAATCTAACCACAAGTTATTTGGGAACTCGCTGGGCGACGTGGGGTGGTCGAAAGTACTCCTCTCGTCATGTCAACTCGCACCTCTGTCGTTGACATTTTCAGAAATAACCCCCACCGGGCGGCGGGCGTCTCTTGACGACGATATCCCTCTCTTTAGGGTATGTTTCGCAGTGGTGGTCAAAACTAGGTATGAGAACCTCTGTTTATGCTCACTTCCTAAGCCATTTTTTCTTATTAAATAAAGCTCGGAAGTTGGGAACTTCTGCCCCTAAGTAACTGATATTCAATTTAAATAAACGCCTCTTACCAACACAGAGGTACTGTCACAGAATCCATGTTGTTTTAGCTTTGTTTACGTTTTACCTATAGCACTAGTTGACCGCCAGGCACACCGGGTTCCAAATTCCAAGTATAGTTATAAGTTAGCCCCGCTGCATGTATCGTTTCTCCTGCCCTGATTGGTCAATGTACACATTTGAATGGCGACATGTGACAAACACGCCCTGTGCAATGTAAGGTCAGGCGATAAAAGTGATAAAAACACCCTGTCATGAGAGATCTACCATTCTTCGTCATTCTGAGAAACAGGTTTAAACCGAAGGATCCTCATACCTATTTTTACTTTCTCTACTACATACCCAGTAGGTAGAGAAAGTATTGCATTTCGCCCAAAAATTCGATATTAGGATTTCACCGGAAATAATGTTTTGAAGCACCCTGAAAAAAGAAAACAATTTTAGAAAAAACGTCCGTGTCTTTGTGTCTGTGAACAGCATAACTAAGAAACGAAAAGTCGGATAAACACCAAACTTGGTAGTTAGGCTCAGCGCCTTCTAAAATTGCGACACAAAGATTTTCCAGAAAATCCCCCATCTCAAACTACCCTTTACATGGAAATGGTTTCGAAATTATTGATTTTCTAAAAATTGGTTATAAAGATTTTGATTAAAATACCATATATTAATGACATTTACATCGTAAATAAAATGCATATCTTGAATTTTCTGAGAATAGCCTTTTAAGTCTTCATTCGGACGGAGTTTTGTATAGTCTTGTATAATTGGTAAACGTTAGACGATAGACGAAAACGTCCTACACAAGAAATGTATATCTCTTTAAAACACATAATTTATTTCAAATAACCTTTCTGTGGCATAAGCCGTTTACGATATATCCGCTAATAATGGTTCGAACTGTACGCTACTTGGTCATTCTCTTTAAGTTCCTGTCATTCAGTTGTTTATGCGAATACATGGAAACAGCATAGAATTTTAAAGCCGTCATATAGCATCTAGTTTTAAAACATTTGACTATTATTATTTTTTTGTATCCATAACGAAATGTGTAAAGTTACTATTTCTGCACAAATATGTTTGGATTATAATGAAGTAGATAGAAAAATAAGCTTTAGTAGGAATAGTTTGTATACCCACTAATAAACGATAGAGGGTAGAGAAAGTCATGTGAATGTAACACATAAGAGTTTTAGATAAGAATTTAGATGCGTTCCAAATGCTTTAACTCAGTTACAAATTAGTTACATTGATTCATAGCGTTTTTAAAATGTAAGGTTTGTAATTCTTTTCGAACATATTAAAATAAATGATAATGTCAAATAAGAATCTAGTTGGAGTAACATATTCCACGACATCAATTAATAACAGGCGACTGTGCATATGACAGGAGATACGGGGCAAAGCTATATAGAACAGGGTTTAGAAAATCGGACAGGGAAGGCGGCTTTCTTTTCTCTATTCTGCAGCTCTATCAAGTGCACCCAATCAAACCGGTGAAACCCATCTCGGTCGCTTTTTCTGCTTTCGGGTCCTAATTCGGTCCTGTCTTCCAAAATGTAAACAACCTAACTCGGCCCGTAGGATATTAATCTTAATCTAGTTCATACTGCATAATTTCTCTTCCCATTTCAAAAGACTATCGCGACTGCAAAAGGATATTGCAATTTTTATGTTTCACCAAAACCGATTTTAACCTTAAAATCAGACATTATATAAAAACGTTTGCTCTACTAAATGCATGTAACAATTTTGTAAACTCCCACATAAATAGTTGAAAAACCCCTATATTGTTTAACAAATTCAATTGTAATCGAATGAAAGATTTTAAAAAAACGTCAAAATATGTAATCTGTAATGAGATTTCTTCATTTGTGAAGAGCTACCAGCAATGTCGCGGTCATAGCCAACTACATGTGCTCAATACCACGATCAATTTTTCGTAACCAGGTTGTTACACTACTTTACATTTTACTATGCTCAGAGCGCTATTACGGGACTGAGTTATCAACATAATATTCTATGGGAATGAGGTGGGTTGTTAAGAGTATGCTATGGGACTGAGTTGTTGACAGAGTATGTTATGGGGCTAAGTAGGCTTGTTGACAGGAGTATGCTATGGGTGTGAATTGACTTGTTGACAGAGTAGGCTATGGAACTGAATTGGGTTGTTGACAACAGTATGCTATGGGACTGAGTTGAGTTGTTTTGTTGTCAGAGTAGGCTATGGGACTGAGTTGAGTTGTTGACAGAGTAGGCTATGGGACTGAATTGGGTTGTTGACAACAGTAGGCTATGGGACTGAATTGGGTTGTTGACAACAGTAGGCTATGGGACTGAATTGGGTTGTTGACAACAGTATGCTATGGGACTGAATTGGGTTGTTGACAACAGTATGCTATGGGACTGAATTGGGTTTGTTGACAACAGTATGCTATGGGACTGAGTTGAGTTGTTGACAACAGTATTCTGTGGGACTGAATTGGGTTGTCGACAACAGTATGCCATGGGACTGAATTGGGTTTGTTGACAACAGTATGCTATGGGACTGAGTTGAGTTGTTGACAACAATATGCTATGGGACTGAATTGGGTTTGTTGACAACAGTATGCTATGGGACTGAGTTGAGTTGTTGACAACAGTATGCTGTGGTACTGAATTGGGTTTGTTGACAACAGTATGCTATGGGACTGAATTGGGTTTGTTGACAACAGTATGCTATGGGACTGAGTTGAGTTGTTGACAACAGTATTCTATGGGACTGAATTGGGTTTGTTGACAACAGTATGCTATGGGACTGAGTTGAGTTGTTGACAACAGTATGCTGTGGTATTGAATTGGGTTTGTTGACAACAGTATGCTATGGGACTGAGTTGAGTTGTTGACAACAGTATGCTATGGGACTGAATTGGGTTTGTTGACAACAGTATGCTATGGGACTGAGTTGAGTTGTTGACAAGAGTAGTCTATGGGACTGAGTTGAGTTGTTGACAAGAGTAGTCTATGGGACTGAATTGGGTTGTTGACAGAGTATGCTATGGGACTGAGTTGGGTTGTTGATGTTTTGCCCACGAAGATAACAGTACGCATTCAAACAGCAGGTAGAGGTATTCATGGTCAGAGATTTTTAGGCTCCAAGCTGTATGAAAGAAATAGTATCCATCTGCCTTGAAACACTTTTACGCAAATAATAAAATTGCAAAGGAAATTCGAACATTTTTGGTAATCTGGAATTCCAGAAACGTTGCTTTACATACGTGTTTTGCGTTTATAAATTAATGTATTTTTGTTAAGCCCGAGGCCGAACCTTGCCCGACAAGCTGTTATAAATTTAAGCCCGAGGGCCTTAACATCAGATTTATATGAGAGACATTCAAGTTACACGCTGATAATAGAATGCTTTAGTTTTCGTTCATAGGAACTTTTGTTTCACAAGAAGGACCAATGTGTTCATTGTAGTAATTTAAAATGCTCCAGACTGCCTTTTTATCGTTTGCAGATCATGCAAGATTTCTCTGCAGTTGATAGGAAACGAAGTGTTGTTATATTAACCCGAAACTTAGTTGCATGTGCTTAGGAACCTAAAAAATGTTAAGTCAAAATATCTTCACAAAATATGTATTTTAAGAGTTTATTGTAGAAAATTTGAACATCTAGAGCATTGGTTCTTTAAAAGGGATTTTTCATCCAAATATTTGCCTATTAAACGGAGCAGTTTATCATTAAATGACGTTTCAGACATCAGTTTCACAGAAAAGAAATTCTAAGTGACTTGTATCTTTGGAAAGAAATATATTGTTTGCTTACCTTCAAAATGTTTCTGCAGTAAATTGAATGTATTATTTTCTCTACCACGGACATAGTAGGCAGAGAACGTAGTGCATTTCACTAAAATATTCGATAGCAAGGTTTCACCGGAAATATATGTTTTGAGGATTCCTGAATCCAAAAAATCATTCTTAGAAAAAACATCCATTGCAGATTTATTGCATAAAGGTTATGTTTAATCATTCTCCACAGGTAATTATCATACGAATTTAGATCTGGGGAGCCGGTAAGCAAGTCTTTTACGAGCATGTTTTTAAGTAAGTACTGATAATTTTTTTAAAAAAAAATAACACAGAATTATCTTCCAAATACTTTATTATCTTTCATTATCTTACACATCTACTTCTCCACATAGTCACAGTCGTTATTCAGGCACCTGTCGTAACGGGAAACCAGTTTTTGTATACCTTCGTCAAAGAATGATACCACCTATGAGGAAAGCAAGTTTGCACTTCTTGTTTCACATCATCGTCGTTAAAAATTTTCCCGCCAAGCAATTTCTTCAGATTAAGAAACAGATTAAAATCACTTGGTGCCAAATCCGGACTCTAGGAAGGGTTATAGAATTGTTTCCAACCAAATTATACGATCAGATCTTGAGTTTGTTTGGTTGTGTGTGGCCGAGCACTTTCATTCATTATTGTTTCCCCATAAGCCTCACAGAATTTGCAATGAATGTTTGCTGGCATAACTTTTCTCGCATTCAAAAAACGAATCACTGATGCGACTTCACAGTGGGCGAGTCATTCGATTCTTTTGAGCATTTTGAAACGCTCTAACAACAGGAAAACACAAAGTGACGATCGCTCACAGCTGCGTCTGGCTTCCTAATGAATGGAGGAAGTGATCGCGCATATTCAAACTGCGACTGTAGCGCTGCAGCGGTAAAATATTAATACGCTACTTACTTTAAAAACGCGCTTCGTATTCTGTCTTCACACATTGTAATGAGAGGCAGCAATTTTTTTGGACTTCTTTCTACGGCAAGCCACGTATCATGTAATTTTTTCTTTGTTGCTTCTTTTGTTTCTTTTTAACTAACATGGAGCAAATCAGTTTTATTTATTTTTTTGGTTCATTTCTACTGCCCCTTTTAACTCCTATGGTTATATCGGGGGCTTTGACAGAAACATTTGTTGATGTTTTTACTTTTTGAACTTTCAGATGGGTTACTGTAGGTATTCGTCATTTTTAACTTATTTCCACACGCACATTAACTCTCACATTCACAGTTCCAGACTCTTTGAGTGTAGGGAATAATCGTAATTAAAGAAAATTTCCTAGCCCTGAGCTGGAAACTCAAACCGAGACCCCCAGATAAGAGGTCAACTCGTTGATCATTCTACCATAGTGTCAGTCTATTTTAATCTTTCTAACAACCTTTAAACCGTGAGCTTTTTACGAACGTTAACACCAGGAAATTTCTGTATAAATTCAACCTGACCGTAGGCAACGCTGCACTGCAAAACTTAACACAAGAAACACACGCTGATCTGTAGTATACACCATGAAAACTATACAGTCAACTGACAGCTCTGCATCACCTTATTTCCGCTATACACAAATAACTTCAATGCAAATGTCATTAAATTACGTATCAGCATTAATTGGGTTACCGCAGATTACGGCATTTATTCCGATACCTTCTACGAGCCAGTAGCGACCGCCAGTTGCGTCATAAAAGTTAAACCTGGTATTACTGGTAGCATCTGGAATAATAGCAGAAGGGAGAACATTTAATTTGTGTTATACAAAATCGTTAATAATAGCTGTACAGAAACTCTTACAATAAGCACGTGTAGTTTAAAGGGAGTTACACTATCTTTGTGGTAGAATATATTGATGGTATCTCATAAGTAATGTCGGTTTTGTCCAATATGTGGGGAAAGAGAAGATTTAGAACATATGTTTTTGATTGTAAAGGTACACAGCATTAGAGAAAGCAAGCTATAAATGGGAAATGGTTAAAACTGGATAGGAGTTTAAGCAAGATTTTTAACAAGGATAGTAAAAAGGAGAGTACCTGTCCAAAGTAAAAGAGAATTATGGACAATAAAAAGAGATGTGATTTAGTTTTATCATGTGATTTTAAGTTATGTAATTATATTATCATTATTATAATATTAGTATTATTAGATTATAATGTTGGTATTACTACTATTATATTATTAATATCATTTTTATGTTATAATTAAAGAAAGTTATATGGGTAGAATATAGCAAGATAACAGCTTGGGCTGATGTATAGCCTTATTCTAAGGAAGATTGCTAGCACAAATAAATAAATAAATAAAATAAAAACTAAATGTCGGTTTTTAAGCAAAGCTTTATTTGGAACGTTTTCTGAAAAGAAACTAAACTACTCTTCAAAGTAGAGACCATCATATTCTATGGTCTATAGCCATCTTTCAGCGAGGTTTATTATCCCACGACGGTACCAGTCTCTGGTTTTTTATGCGAATTCGGTGAGACCCACTTCCATAACTTTAGTCTTTCCGAAATTTCTTCGACGCAATAAATGGGCCATAGATCGAAATGAATGCTAAACTGAAGGCGCAAGATCAGGGCTGTATACTGGGTGTGGTAGTTCGTGCAGTGTGGGGCGTTGCATTGTCCAGCAGCAAGAGAACTCTATTTCGGTTAACTGATGCTGGGTATCACCTTCTCAAATTTTCATGAACTCGCTCCAGTTGTTGAGAGTAAAGACACATTGACTGCACACCAGATTGGAACAAACTCCCAGTGAATCTCACTCCTTCAAAATTCCACCATTACTTTGGGGACGAACCGATTTTCTTTAACGATGCTTTTGGTAGGTTGATGGGGACTGAGCCACTATTTCGAAGCACCAGGGTTGCGGTAACAGATCCATTTTCAATCATGTGACAATTCTTCTGATAAATATATCATCCATGGGATTACCCATAAGCTGACAAATATCCATTCTACGTTGAGCCTGTTGAGGTGTCAATGAGCTACAGTTCTACAGCTTCTGCTTCATTTTCCAAGTTTCTTAATCTGGCGAAGTATGGTATATCTCTTGATTACCCAAGTCCTTCTGAACGGCTTACAAGTACTTTTTTGCGGATTTTCTTCCAAAACTCTCCGTGTATCTCAATATCCCATAATTTAGGTCTTCTAGAACATGGCAAATCTTTCGTGTTTTCTTCTCCAGTGTTGAAACGCTGGAACCATCGTTGTGCCACACGCTCACTAACGACACCTTCGCCTTCCACTTGACATATTTTTCGAGCCGTGGCAGCAGCTTTATAATTTTATTTCCAGCAGTGCTTTAGAAGGACTCTAATCTCAAACTTTGTAACTTCCATTTTGTGATTGTGTATTAACAACTGACCATTGACAAATTCTCTCGATATACGCAACACTAGGCATGGCATCCTGTAAATAGCATTGGCGAACCAAGGAAAACCAATTCTAATTTATAAAACACCAAAGACACATCTGTTATTCTCAGAATGCTTATCTAGTTATCTTTTTATCAGGGTGGGCTTTTCTGAACATTTTATACCGCATAGCATCACTTCTTCATATAGATCTTAAGACATTCTATTTGTTCGAAATCTCTACAGTGTTTCAAATTTTAACCCAATACGATCACTTAACACGAAAAATTTGACGTGTTACATTCATATGGCTGATTCTACCCACTATTGTTTATTTTGCACAATTTCTACAAATAATTCTTACGATAGCTTAGTTTTGTTCCTATTTGATTATGCCCGAGATTAACATTTGAAGATCTAGTTTTATTACACAATTCGTTAGTGTTATTCCACACAGATCAAAGTGAATCGATAGTCAGAATGTTTAAAAACCGGTTCGCTATATGCTGACCTAGAAATTCCACACTCTTTCCATGACATTGCGAGAAGCAACTAAATAGTGCCAGCACTTTAAAAAATTTACTATTCAAAACTTCAAAACAATAACAGCTTATATTTCGGAAACGGTTGATGACACAAAAAAGTTATTTCAAATAAATCTGTTTGTTTTAGATATAAAATTCCTTTCGAGGACTTTGTAGGCTAATCCCAGAACATTTAAGATATACACTTGTCATGTAAATATCTTTAACAATGGTGTTTTCATGAAAATTGTTAGCCATTTTTTATAAAATCCAGAATTTCAAAACATGTTATAGATGCAGGGTAGTTTGGGGTTGGGGGATTTTCTTAAAAATCTTCATGTCGTATCTTTACAAGATACTGAACCTCAATATCAATTTAATATTTATCAACCATTTCGTGTTTCGATTATGCTGTTCTCAGATTCATACACTCGAACCTTTTTTTCAGGAGACCTCAAAACACATGTTGCTGATGAAATCTCGATATGGAATTTTTGAGTGGAATACGATACTTCCTCTACCGTGGTAGAGAACGTAAAAATATTAGCTAATACAATATTACAAGTATAAGTATAGGCATGTGTTGAAATTATATTTTGCACGTTTTCACCCCTGAAGAGCACACTGTAACGACTACCCAGGATTAGAATGTATTTCAAACTGGTAAACGCGATTTCTCCCCTTTAGAGTAAGGAGGGGAGGCAACCCCTCCTGATGCGCTGTATACCCCAAGCCCCTCAGTTACCTCTGACACGTAACTAGAGGAACGCTAGGACATCTGAGCCCTAGTACGAGGGGTTGCAGGGTTGGTTGAACTTGGATTCATGACCAGCTGGTGCCGCAGTAAAGGATTATTGAATCTCGCAGATTTAATAACGTTGCGAGCCTAAGGAGTCTTTCGTAGTGAAACTTGGACATAAGAGTAGCGGAAGTATAGAAGTTTGTTTCACATTGTATGACGTTGACAGTCATAAACTTATGACTAGACCTCCGATTTTAAACCCTTAAAAACCAACTTTTAGGCATCCAAATTAGACTCCAAATCATCAAAACAGATACACTTTAGGCACGTATAAATACAATCTACACAAGTCAAACATCTGATTTTGTGTTTCTAAAATATATTTTCACTTTCCATTACAGCTAAAAATGTAGTTAACGAATGAGAATTAAGAATTACACAGTAATAATAATAGTGTGTATTCGTAAAGAAAAATTTAGTTTCCCCAAAAGTAGGAACTACTAAAGCCTAATATTTTACAAGTTATTATTGTATAAAACAAGAATAGTACAAGAAGATAAAGCATAGTTACTCAACAGCAATTTGAGTAAAAAAGAACAAGGGAAAATACTATTTTAAGAGGAAAAATTTTTTAAGTATGGCCCCTTTTCTTTTAAACATAAGCCAAATATCAAATTAATTTTATTATAGATGATTTTTGAGAATTTGATTGAACCTTTAAGGGTAAAAACTGCAATATTGTACATAAAATCGGCTATGAGATTGAACCTTTTACAAAACTTAGCAAGGTGGCTAGGTATAGTTCCCCTTGTCCCAACACTCAGCCCAATAACTTCAATTTATGATAAATCGTATTTGTCAAATTAGTAGGGGATGGTAGGCTCGTAGATTCGACATTTTTTTCAGCATGTACGAGGGGCACTATTTATATTTTGAGCCTTGGTTACCCTGAATGTCGTAGGTGCCATCTGACGTTTCTATTGGAAAGTTTGGCATTTTTGAACATAATATACTTCAAACATTTTGTCAATAGAGCGTCATTTGTCTTGCTTACACTAATTTGAAAATTGTATGTCAACAAAAACATGGAATTAACTCGTGAAAATGTTCGTGCAATGATTTATTATGACTTTCGACGTGGAGTATCAAGACAAGAGTGCATCGATCAACTAACTTCCACATTAATTGTGGCCGCCGTTCGCTCAAGTTCGTGAAAGTCGTTCAAAATCAGTTGTTGTGCCAGAAAACGTTGATGCTGTGCAAAACCTAATAATGAAATATCGTCATGCGACATATTGTGAGATTGAGGCAACCCTAGGCATTAGTTCGACTAGCATATAAAAAATATTTCGTGATTATTTAGCCGTGAAAAAGGTTTGTTCTCGTTGGATCCCACATAATTTGACGCAATGTCAAAAAGATGCTCATGTCGATTGGTGTACAAAAATGCTCAAGACACAAAATGGCGGTGCCTCAAAAGACTTATATAAGATTGTAACAGGTGACGAATCATGGATCTATGCGTATGAGCCGGAACGTAATCAGTAGTCGACTGTATGGGTGTTTCAAGATGAAGCAAATCCAACAAAAGTTGTTCGCACTCGAAGCACTTCGAAGCAAATGGTCGCCTGCTTTTTCAGCAAAACTGGCCATGTGGCAACAGTGCCTTTAGAGGAACGTAAAACGTAAATGCCGAATGGTACACAACCATTTGTTTGCCGGAAGTCTTCGGTGAAGTAAGGAAATCCAACAAGAACCGTAGGATCGTTCTTCATCAACACAATGCGAGCGCACACACATCTCGTCTAATAACAGAGTATTTGAGGGCTCAAAAAATCGAATTGATGGGTCATCCGCCATACAGTCCTAATTTGGCACCTAATGACTTCTTTTTGTTCCCAAACATCAAGAATAAATTGCATGTAAAACGATTTTCGTTGGCAGAAGAAGCCGTTGATGTCTTCAAAAACCATGTTTTGGAGGTGTCTCAAGAAGACTGGAATAAATGCTTTGATAAATGGTCCAAACGGATGCAAAAGTGTATTGATCATAAAGGAGAATATTTTGAAAAACAATAAAGCAGTTTTCAATCAGAAATTACTTTGTTTTAATTATTACGCTCAAAATATAAATAGTGCCCCTCGCACTTCAGCTGATCGTTGCCCGTTCTCACTGTTGGATCGATGATATACCCAGATGAGGAGCCTGTTGAGATGGCGAGTATGTCAATCCGACATGGCATAAGACCATGATGTAAGACGTATGCTACTATTTTTGAAGCAGAAATATATGCTATTATTCACTGCATACGTGAAAACATAAGGAAATCTTACACTGGTAAACAGATCCTTATCGATAGCCAGGCCCACTTAAAGCTCTAAGTAGTCAAAATGTAACAACGTCGTCAGGATTGATTTTAAACTGCCTAAACATGCTCACAAGCTTGATAGAATGAAGTTCAACTCATCTGGTGGCAGGTCATACACTATATAGACGTTTTCATAGTGTTCACCAGCTATACAAAATTATTTCGGAATGAAGAGGACTTCACAGACTACTCCCATAAAGTTCAATATACAGGTCCAAATAGACCGATCCAACGGTTTGAGAAAGTCTTCAAGTGACGACGGACTGCAAGAATGGTGTGGGGTGGTGCACCGTCATGAAGAACCACATCTTCCTCCTTATCTCCAACGGAATATCCTCAACAGGTTAGGCAATTGGTTACTTGAAAAACCGCCGATACCCTATACCAGTCAAGCGGTGAAAGGACACCGGCCCAAACTTTAATCGAGAATCTATGATGAAAATTCCGTTGTTATATAGTTCTTGGATTCTCCACTGCCCACGAGTGTGTGTTGTGAAAGTTCGTAACGCCACTTCGCGTGAAAAGGCCTCGTCCGTCACCAACACATTTGTTACAAAAGCTGGAATTTGTGCAAACTGACGAAGCAGCTACTCAGAAAACGCAACACGTGGATGAAATTCATTTGGTGACAAGCATTGTACTCGCTGGATGTGATATGGGAGCAATAACTGTTCTTTAAAATTTCTAAGTAAACTCTAGTGCGACACCCCTACAGTGCGAGCGATATTGCGACGACTACGATCAGGATTTGCATCAACCAAAATTAAATACGTTTCTGCAAACGTATATCTCGAATAATATGAAATAGATGGAGAATAAGAGTTTGTAAAAATAGTTTGTACAATAGTATAGAAAGTCATGTGAGTGTAACCATCAGATTTTTTTAGTAACAGTGCTTAAACAGGGCCCCAGGCCATTGATGATATACACGCAATGAAATGATATTTAGAAAGGAAGCGTTCCAGGTCTAAGGTTAGGGTACATATACTCGTTTATCTCCGGCATTTGCCAATTAAGAGGACTGAGGAAACCCTGGAGAAAACCTTAGTCAGCGAGGACTGTCCTGGCAGGATCCTTCCAAATGCAAGCCCCACACTTACCGCAAAGCCAACTCGCTGGGATATTCATGTAAGGGGCAGTTTGAGATGGGGGATTTTCTTGAAAATCTTGGTGTTGTATCTTTGAAACATACTGGACTTAAATACACGTTTGGCATTTATCGGAATTTTCCTTTTTAAGTTATGTTTACACACACATACAGACATAGATATTTTGTTGGAGTTAGGGGGCCTCAAAAACATGCATTTTCAATAAAATCGACATATAATCCTTGGTTGGAGTGCAATACATTTTCCACCTACTACTTGCGTGGTAGAGAAGGTAAACAAAATGTGTTAAATTCACATGACATTCTCCACCCTCTTTCGTTTATTAGTGGGTATACAAATTTTTCTTACGAACGTTTATTTTCCTATCTACTTCATTTTAATCCAGATAAACCTTTCCGCAAATAGCTACATTACACATTTCGCTATAGATACAAAGAGAACAGCGATAGTCAAATGTTTAAGAACTGGACGCTATATGCTGGCCTTAAAATTCCATACTGTTTCCATGCAACCGCGAGAAACAACTGAATGTTGGCAGAACTTGAAACTAATGACTAAGTATTAAACAATTTCAACAATTAATAACGGTTATCTCGAAATAAATGAATAAAAATAAGAGATCCACATTCTTTGTGTGATATGTTTACTATCGCTTAACGGTTACCAGTTATACAAGATTAAATATATAAATTTCCTTCGGATTGAAGAGGTTTCCATAAGCTATTTCCAGGAAATTCAAGATATACATTTTTTGTCATGATAATATATTTAATATGTGATATCTTAATCAATATTATTAGAGCTATTTTTCAGATAATCAAGAATTTCTAAACATTTTCCAAGTAATTGGGCAGTTTGGGGTGGGGATTTCCTTAAAAATCTTCGTGTCGCATCGTGTCGCACCTACCAAGTGCGACATTTCAGATACACATATGCGCACACACATACGGATCTTTTTCTAAAAATGATTTCCTTTATAATTCAGGGGGCCTCAAATATGTATTTCTTGTGAAATCTCGGTATTAAATTTTTGGATGGAATGTAATAGCTTCTCTACCCACTAGATACGAGGTAGTGAAAGTAAAATAACAGCCGTAAATTTAACTTGTTGAACAGAGCCACTACAAATACACTTAACACTTCTAGGAATAAGTAATTGCGCATTCACAATATTTCATTTCCGCTCGTAAACTGTTGCATTAAATCGCAGTGCGTTTCGCTATTTACTTCACAAGACTGTAACAATGAAGCAAACAACATATCTCTGTCTCAAAAGTTTACATAACAGGCTGATGAAACCACAGTGCTGATTAATACACAGCAAGCTGGATACGCGCCAATCAGAACCGTTTCGTAATATTCAGCGAAGCGAGTAATTGTGAGATTCCAGGTCTTCACAATATGTACACTGCCCCGCTCAGGTTTAAAATCACAATAACCGCAACTAAACTCCGACTTTTTAACATTCAATATTGGGGTTTGTACCCGTTACTGACGGCGAACGTGCGTAGCTGGATGGTTTCCAAACCAAACACCAATAAGCCAACGTGATGGTTCCACTCAGAGCACTAATTGGGCATCCCAAACCAGACAACCAAATGCTTGACTTATGACCGACAATTTTGCATGACGTTTGTTAATAATAACAGACCTGGTTCCCCATATAACAACTGTTTGAATGATATTCTCCACCGCGACTGTTTATTTCATTAGGCACAACTATGCACACCGCAGTCATTTATTTTATCTGATGCCGCCGCATTTGGCCCTTGAGGAAGAAGGGATTTCTCGTCAGAAAAAATAAATCTCTCCATGTGTTATTGTTTAAAGCAGAGAAAATTTCATTCTACAGGCGGAAGAATAACACCTATGAGATCTACTGGAACAGAAGAAGACTCAAACACTACATACCGAGCAGGATGACTCAGGCTCCCATTCAGGAGAATAGGGGTTCAATCTGACTGTGCTCTTTATCGTGATTTCCTTCAGCTTCCAGGTAAATATGAGTTAAGATATTAATTTTCAAGATCCTAAATTCCATCCACAAAGCAAAAGAAATAGAAAACAATCTGATAAGTAGCACTCACATGACTTTTCCTTGAACAAACCATTTTTACAAATGCTTACTCTCCATCTACTTCATGTTAATCAAGATAAACATTTGCAGAAATTATCTTATTACTAATTTTCTTGTAGATGCAAGGGGAATTGGTAGGCTTTAAGCGATAGTCAAATATTTAAAGAGCTGGTTGCTATGTGGAGTATTACATTCTCTTTGTATGTCCAGGACGTAAAAAAACGTATGACGAATTCCCATTTGAGAAAAAGCTTAAGTATTGGAAAATTAAAACAAATAACAAGGAATATCTCGGAAATGGTTCACTCCACAAAAAAATTGTGTCATAAATTGTGTGTTTTAACGAGATCTGCACTTTTTGTGTAGTAAAATTTGTCTATCTCTTACTGTTTACCAGTTATGCAAAAGTCATTCAGAATGAAGAGTACTTTTGGTGACATTCCCAGAAAATTCAAGATATCCGTTTCATTTGTCATGAAATATCTTAAACATATGTTTTAATCAAAATCCCTAAAGCATTTTTGAGAAAATCAAAGGGTAATGCATTAAAGGGTAGTCTGGGGTGAGAGGATTTTCTTTAAAATCTTGGTGTTGCATCCTTAGATGATACTAAACTCAAATACCAAGTTTGGTATTTATCCAACATTTCGTTTTTGAGTTATGTTGTTCATAGACAGACAAACACATACGAACATGTTTTCAAAAATGCTTTTTTGGATTCAAAGCACCTCAAAACATGTAATCGAATTTTTGGGTGGAATACAGTACGACCCTACTTACTATACGTACTAGAGAAAGTAATAAAAGGATTTGATGTGTTACTTTGAATTGCATTGGACTGTGAAGCGGAGGGGATTCGGCGCCGATCCAGGAATGAGGATATTTTACCGACACCCCACGAAGGCGCGCCCCCAGGAGGAAGGGATGAGGTGAAAGGAAGATACAAGGAGTGACGGCCCAGCAATGACAGAGTTCCTACAGTTTCCAGATTGAGACGTCACGGCAGTTGGACAGGCAGACCGGGGACCGCGCTCTCCCCCAAGGGAGGGCCTTATATCCCGGCAACCAGTCGAAGTCAGAGGACGGAGTAAGTTCACAGAGAGCATCGTTTTTCCTTGCCATGCCACGCCGCACCGAAACACCATCGCCGACATTTTCAACCTTGATTTAAACAAAATGGAGTGAGGGGTGAATGAAATGATTAATGGAACGAAGTGGAAGCACAGGAAAAGAAAACACTCCAGCAATCTCCTGACGACCCGAGAAAACTGTAGATCTGAGTGGGCGGTCGCCGGGATCGAACCCAGGATCTTCCTAATGTGGGCCACAAACGTTATCTCCTGAGCCATCCGCTCGGTATGTATTACATTCACATGACGTTCACTAAACATCCTCCTACACACTGCTCTTAGAAAAACATATTCTAACGGCCTCGTGTTGAGGCAGTATTTTATATCACAACACTGTAAATGCCAGAGTGAATGTAGTGTATATTAACATTATTGTATGACAATGATGTGAGAAATTGTTAATTATAAGCATTGTTAGGAAATAAGTTTACACGGTCTCACTGAAACTGACAATAGGAGCGGGTAACAATGAAACGAGGGGGTGAGTTGTTTATTAATTAGAAGAGACAAACAAATGACGTCAGAGTAGCGCGCTTTTCTTTAGAAATGGAGGGAGTATCTTCCCGAGAGCATATGTGTACGTAATTTTGATTGGATATAAAAATAGACGCTAATGTTGGCGCGTTTTATTAACCAATAGCAGCTCCATTATAATCTTTAGGCATTTCGGGGTGAGGGTGTATAAAAAGCTAAAGCCAGAGACAAGTATTGCTCAGTTTAACAGAAACGTTCACGGGTTACACATCGCACAGTTTAAGAGAATCATTTACGCATTACACGTCGCTCAGTTCAACAGAATCATCCACGCGTTACACGTCGCGTAGCTCTACAGAATCTCTCGCGTCGTAAAGCTAGTTATAAAATGTGAAATACGTGAATTAATAAGGTGCGGCAAATAAGTGATTATAGTTACATTCGAAAATATAACAGTTTCAGTCGGACGTGTATCAAAAGTAAATCTGTGAAATTAATGAAGTGTAACGGCAAAAAAAGTGTAAAAACAAATTCTTTTATCAGTGTTATCTTTTAGTAACAACTCCTTTCCATTTACACACCTTGTTCAAGAGATTTGCTCGACTGAATAATAATAATAATAGCTAGCCGGAGGACAAAGAACCCAAAATTCAAACTAGTAATACAATAACAGGCGCTCAGCAAATAAGATAACACGAACGATACCGCAACAGTGTTAATCCAGACAACTTTCAATTCTCATTTCGCTGATGTGGTGGCTCTGAAATTCCATGCTGTTTGAATGGACAGGGAAAAAACGAATAGCGACTTTTGAAGTAGTTATTATTGTAGCCCCACGTTAGGGAGCCAATTTGCGATGGTTAATTTATAATGTTATTTGTGTATGTGTTTACTTCACGCGTTGAAGCCATCTTGTGACGTGATTCATTTGTTCGGTTTGTAGCTCCATCTGGTGTTAGCAATTTGCGGCAGTATTAGTTTTTTTGTTTAAAAAAATGCTGGTTATTTTATTTAATTTTGGTTCTTTGTCATCCGGCTAGCTTTTGAGTCGAGCACTTCTCTTTATATAGGTTGTGTAAACGGAAAGGAATCTTTTATCCAAAGATAACACTGATGAAAGAAATTTGTTTTATACTTTTATTGTCAAACACGTTAACTATCACATTTACACATTGATCTTGACACTCGCCAAACTGAAACTGTTATAATGACTTCTTACTGATCACTTTTAATCCACGTACTTCAACCTTTTGTATAATTAACTTTACAACACTTTAGATTTTTCATAACTCTGTTACGCGTAACCTGCAAATTGATATCCGAAGTGTGCCGTGCAAATACTTTCGACGAACTGATGGGAATGCGACGTGTAGTGTACAAAGAATTTTGATGAACTGACGGGGTCTACATCTAACCTACTCTTTTTATACTCCTTCACCCAGATATGCCTAAAGATTATAACTGAACTGCAATTGGCTAATAAAACGCGCCAACGTTAGCGTCTATTTTAATATCCAATGAAAATTATGAATACATATGCTCTAGGGAAACGTTCCAGAAGATTCTCAAGGAAAAACGCGCCAACTTCCAATAATGATAAACAGCTCACCCCCTCGCTGCATTATGGCGCTATTATTGACAGTTTCAGTAAGGCATTAAAAACTTACTTCTCAACAATAATTACAATAAACAAATATCTCAAATCAATGTCACATAACAATGCATATTCATATTACAATCATTATTTACATTTAAGTAATTTGTGATACAAATTACTGCATCATATGCCCCACTATAAACATAATTATAAATATTTACAACTTGTTTGGAAATTTTATAATTGGGTTTTTAGTCTCCTAAATCTTGGAACACACGCTATCACTTTCACTTAACACTTCACACGCATTTAACACATGACATATTTTTTTGTCTTTATCTTGCCACTATTTACTGGCTCTGGTTTAATGTGTTTAGACTTTAATCTGACATTACAAAATTTTTTATAGCAAATACTGTACCCTGAATTATTTAATTACTGTTACAAAATTATTTACTTTCTTATATTGTTGACAACAATTTGTGCCTTTAAGAATTTTTGTAATTACTACACATATTTACCAAAAATATTCACCCTCTACATAAATATATTTACATCTCTTACATCTAGACACTGTTTCACATTTTTCTGTTTGCTACATAAGTATTTGTTTTAATTATTTTTACCCCATTTTTGTTGTTTTGTACATTATATTCACAATACACTTGGAATTATATTTACGTACTTTTACTTTAATATCATATTAAGTTTCAATTTTTACATTATTAATTTCAAATGCTGTTACAGGTACTAAAAAAATGTTATTTTCCTTTTAACAAAAATGTAATTATGTCCAAAATTTTATTTCTCCTTTCACATGACGTACATATTTATTTAACCCTCTTACGTTCCAATACATTTCTCTGCATTTCGTCTTTAACTATCCAGCATTTACTATTTATCATCTTATTGCTATTTACCCTCCTGGATCAAATTGTCTGTGGCTAATCATTACTCGTAGCCGTATCCTAACCTTCAAAAATTTGTTCATGAATAACCTCTTGTATTCATATGAAATTTCATCCCATGATAACATTTGAAAACAATCTACAGTTTCTTGAACAACACATCTTTTAACAACTGTCATTTTCAATTCTTCTACTATCTCTTTAATTTGAGAGTACTCTGACAAATCTGTACTAAACTGTGCTGGATTGGAGTTTTCATTTTGAACATCTTGGTACTTGTTAACTTCAGAAATTAGCTTTTGATTATTTACAGGCAAAACTTTAACTTCTTCGTACAATTTATTTCTTTGCATTACTGACTCCTTCTGTATTTCTAATATCTCCCCTCTGAAATTAACTTGCGCCTGATTTACATCTACATTCATAACCTCTTTCATCTCTCTTATCTCACTTGAAATACTACTCACTTGATTTCCTAACTCTGTACATTCTACTACAACATGTTCACTTTTAGTATTAACCTCACTTTTTTTGTTACCTATTTCCCTGCTCATATCTGACATTTTCTTTGAAACTTCCCCATATCTCATTTGCTATCATTTCCTGATTTTCATTTCTCATTCTCATCATACTACTATCTAGCTCCATAAATTTCTTTTCAATTTCTTCCCTGTTTTGTTCTAAGCTCTTACCAATATCTTCCCTTAATTCACTATGACTCTTTTGCATATCTTCCCTGTTTTGATCTATTTTCTTTTCTAATTTCTCATTATTCATTTCCATGTTCTGAGTTAGTTTTTGTTCTAATTTTTCATTATTCTGAGTTAGTTTTTGTTCTAAACTCCTATCAAAATCTTCCCTCAATTTCTCATTATTCTTTTCCATATCTTCCCTCAATTCCCTACTCATATTTCTCAGCATTTCCATCATCATACTAGCATCAAGATTAACATTTCCTGCTGTTCTATTCTCACTTTCTGCACTAACATTTCCTCCCTCAAATACTACATTGTTTGAGCTATTTTCTGTAACCTGTATTGAATTACAGCTAACTATTACATTATCTCCCTCCATAATTATTTCTTCTGTATTATTAGTAGCCATTGTTTTCTTTATCCTACCGCTCCTAAGGTACATTTAAATTTTTACACCTTTCTTCTTTTTTTTAGAATAAAAATCACACGTTTCTAACCTTTCTGATGGTATCTGCTGATGTTGCTTTGATGTCCAGCTTTCTGCCCCTCTCTCCTAGATGTATATGTCGCCTCTGCGTTGTATTATGATGAATCTGCGTTGTCTCGATGTTTTTGTGTCCACTCATCCGCATCGTCTGTCGTTCCTCTAGTTGTTTCTGGAATCTGCGTCTTGTAGTTCAGTTTACTACTCCATTCGCTTCACGTCCTGGTTCCTTCTCCTCTGGCTGGTTATTCCACTCCTTTCCTGGTCACTCTGCCCCAGGTTCTGGGCGCTAATTTGAAGTAGATATTATTGTAGCCCCACGTTTTGGAGCCAATTTGCGATGGTTAACTTATAATGTTATTTGTGTATGTGTTTACTTCACGCGTTGAAGCCATCTTGTGACGTGATTCATTTGTTCGGTTTGTAGCTCCATCTGGTGTTAGCAATTTACGGCAGTATTAGTTTTTTTGTTTAAAAAAAATGCTGGTTATTTTATTTAATTTTGGTTCTTTGTCATCCGGCTAGCTTTTGAGTCGAGCACTTCTCTTTATATAGGTTGTGTAAACGGAAAGGAATCTTTTATCCATAGATAACACTGATGAAAGAAATTTGTTTTATACTTTTATTGTCAAACACGTTAACTATCACATTTACACATTGATCTTGACACTCGCCAAACTGAAACTGTTATAATGACTTCTTACTGATCACTTTTAATCCACGTACTTCAACCTTTTGTATAATTAACTTTACAACACTTTAGATTTTTCATAACTCTGTTACGCGTAACCTGCAAATTGATATCCGAAGTGTGCCGTGCAAATACTTTCGACGAACTGATGGGAATGCGACGTGTAGTGTACAAAGAATTTTGATGAACTGACGGGGTCTACCTCTAACCTACTCTTTTTATACTCCTTCACCCAGATATGCCTAAAGATTATAACTGAACTGCAATTGGCTAATAAAACGCGCCAACATTAGCGTCTATTTTAATATCCAATGAAAATTATGAATACATATGCTCTAGGGAAACGTTCCAGAAGATTCTCAAGGAAAAACGCGCCAACATTACGTAACTTCCTTGTTTCCAATAATGATAAACAGCTCACCCCCTCGCTGCATTATTGCGCTATTATTGGCAGTTTCAGTAAGGCATTAAAAACTTACTTCTCAACAATAATTACAATAAACAAATATCTCAAATCAATGTCACATAAAAATGCATATTCATATTACAATCATTATTTACATTTAAGTAATTTGTGATACAAATTACTGCATCACTTTGCAGTTTAAAAGAGTATGAAGTATTTGAAAATTCAAATCAATAATAACGATATCTCGGAAATAGTTAATACCACATCTACATTTTTTGTGCAGTAAGTTTTTATACAAAGTTACACAAAATTCCTTCCGAATGAAGAAGACTTCGCAGGCTATTTGCAGAAAATTCAAGATGCAGCTTTTAAGTATCTTATTGTCATGTGTCTTAAACATATGGTGTTTTAAACAAAATAATTAGAGCCATTTTTGAGAAAATCGAAAGTTTCGAAACATCTTTAAGGTAGTTTGAGGTGGGAGAATTTTCTTGAAGATCTTTGTGTCGCATTCTTGGCAGATTTTGAACTTAAATGTCTAGTTTGGTATTTATTCAACTTTTCGTTTTTGAGGTATGCCATTCACAGACATACACATTCAGCTTTTCTAAAAATGCTCTTTTAGGTTCAGGGTACCCCAATACATGTATCTCTTGACATCGAATTTTTGGGTAGAATACTACTTCCTCAGATGGCAAAGTAAGCGAAAACAAACGGAGAGAGAGAGAGTGAGAGAGAGGGGTGGGTATTTATTAGCAGATGGCGGAAAAAATTAAATTGAGTTTTATTTATGGACGCTCTTTAACTGCTGTTGTCCTTGGCGTCCCATTCTCTATTGGGCGTGAAAGGCCGGTAGTTTTGCTCAGAGGCGCCTCTATCAGGCTTGAGGTTCTTTAACGTGCCATAAATCTACGACACGGGACCATCGGCTTTACTTCTATTCTGAAGGAAGTCATGCTAAGGATTTTTACGCCCGAGAAAGTCCAGCGCCCTCCGCCGGGTTTGAACCCGCGACCACGGAAACTAGAGCATAGTACCCCTAGATCACAGAAGATGAGACGGCGAAGACATCATCGAGTTCTTTTTTTTTAAATGTTCTGTGACAATAAACTTAACTTTTATTGTGAATAACGTTTATACAGTTACGCTGACGCAGACAATTGTTTATTTATTTATCCATGTATGTATTATTAACAAAAATTAAGTAGAAGAATAAGCTTCTGTAAGAATCGTTTGTAAAAGAGTGAGTAGTGAAAGTCATGTGAATGCAACACATCAGATTTTTTTGTTGTCCTGTGTGTGGGACTTGACACGAAGCATGAAAACTTTCTCAGTATTCCCTTGATACGCAAGTTGCACCCTGGGCTCGAGTGTAGTCTCACGCCTACATACAAGCTGAAATAATACATTCCATGGCAGCCTCTGGGGAATCCACAGAAACAAATAGTACTTGCTGTTCCGACTATACAATTCTCAAGCGCTCACCTCATACATAAAATATCTCAACCCCTTTCCACCCCTCTTTGCCTCTATCATTATAGCGCGGTTTCACACTTCCCTCCTGACATTCCCTCCACGCCTACTTATTTTATAAACAGTTTCCTTTTGAAAAGTCTGGCCATCATTGTGAGCCCCTGCAAGGCTCTGATTATCCTAAACGCCGGTTGTTAAGTTGACGTGCCTGACAGAGTCCCTCGCCAGCACAGTAGTTTTCAATAACTTTATCTCAGGTCTGTGAACTGGTGGAATTTCTGCCATGTAATGCTGTCTCTTTGTCCTCGACTTCCATCTCCTTGCTGATAACGGGGTATGCCTCTCTTTATTTACTTTCTTCCTATGCCTTTTCATGCCTATCCATCACCTAGGGCAAGGAAACTGTTGCATTGGGCTGAAAACATTTTTAAAATACAGGCGGTACGTCTGTGGCCTACATTTGGGAGGTACCGGGTTCAAATCCCGTAGGCCGGAAAGTCTGACTGGGAGTTTTTCGTGGTTTCACTCTATCGCCAAGATAAATACCGGATTAGATATTTAATACCACGACCCAAAGTACCACCTTAATTCTAAAACAAAAGTAAGGATAGAATAGATGGTATTAGCGAATTCTCTGCCATTTATACACAAATAATGAAAGCAGGTAGGCTGAACGGCACCCTAATTCCATCTGTCCGGCATGTGTGGAAGCAGAGATACAGTTGCCTAGCACTAAGGTCTACCTCCGTCGCCAAGGTAAATACCGGATTAGATATTTAATCAAATCATCGGCAGTCCCGGTGATCATGTATGGCAGCGAATCTTGGATAATAAAAGAAAAGGACAAAAGTAAAATTCAATCGGCGGAAATGAGATTTTTACGGAGACCTAACGGGTGCACTAGATTAAACCTAATAAGAAATAAACAATTAGAGAAGAACAGAATATTTGTAAATCATATGATAAAGTTGAAGAAAATAAACATTGTTAGAAAGAGCACATGAAATGCATGAGTGAAGAAAGAATACCATTACTAATTAATAAATATAAACCGCCAGGAAAAAGAGACATCGGATGCCCAAGAACGAGACGGGGGAAAAAAATCTGATGTGTTACACTCACTGACTTTCTCTACTCTTGTACAAACTATTTTTACATACGCTTATTCTCCGTATACTTCATGTTAATCGAGATATCGAGATGTTAATCTTATTACTAAATTCTCTTGTAGATGCAAGGGGAATATGGTAGGTTTTAAGCGATAGTCAAATATTTTAAGAGCTGGTTGCTATGTGGAGCATTCCATTCTCTTTGCATGTCCAGGACATAAAAAATGAATAACGAATTCCCATCTGAGAAAAAGTATAAGTACCTATTGGATAATTTAAGGGAAAAACAAGCAATATCTCGAAAATGGTTCCCTCAACAAAAAATATATATGACATAAATTGTGTATTTTAACGTGATCTACAGTTTTTGTATAGTAAAATTTTGTCTATCTCTTATGGTTTACCAGTTATGCAAAAGTCGTTCACAATGAAGAATACTTTTGGAGATATTCCCAGAAAATTCGAGATATAGATTTCATTTGTCATGAAAATATCTTAAACATATGATATTTTAATCAAAATCGTTAGAGCCATTTTTGAGAAAATTAAAATTTTCGAAAAATGCTCCATGTAAAGAGTAATCTGGGTTGGGGGGATTTTCTTGAAAACCTTCGTGTCGCATTTCTGGAAGTTACTGAACCTAAATACCAAGTTTGGTGTTTATCGGACTGTTCGTTTCTGAGTTATGCTGTTCACAGACACACACACACACACACACACACACACACACACACACAGACACAAACACGGACATGTTTTCAAAAATGATTGTTTTGGATTCAGGGGCTCTCAAAACATATATTTCCGGTGAAATCTCGGCATCGAATTTTTGGGTGGAATACAATACTTCCCCTACTTACTATACGTAGTAGAGAAAGTAAAAAGAATGCAAAGACAGAACAGGTATATTACCCAATCCTTGAAGTGAAGAAGAAGAAGAAAGAAGAAGATATTTAATACCACACTCAAAGTTCCAACTTAAATCTAAAACAAAAGTAGAGATGAAAATAGATGTTATTAGCGAATGCTCTGCCATATAACCACACATAATGAAAGCAGTAGACTGAATTCCATTGTCCGGCATCTACGGAAGCAGAGGTACAGTTGCCTAGCACTGAAGTCTCTTGGACACATGTCTAAGCTGCCATCTGCCCGTCATAACAGCAGTCTTATTTAAAGGACGATCTTTAACTACTACGGCTCTTAGCGTATATTGGGCGTGAAAGACCGAAATTTTCCACTGTAAACTGTTCAATCAGTTACAAAATTTGGTAGCTGCAAATGGCAGCGGAGAATTATATTTAAAAAATTTTCATGTAGGCAAAGCACTAATAATATTTGAACGTACAGATTTTTAAAATGTTTAAGTTTAGGAAGTAAGTAATAGCGCACCCACGCTAAAATTATTTCGTGTGTGCTCGTCGATATGTGCAGATCATGATGTTCTGAACACGGGAGTGATAATTACCGGATAAAATGTAGATTGCTCATTAATTATACTAGAGGTGTAGAGTTCTTATCCGTACCAGTACCTCATATTTGTTTAAAAAATTAGTCATGTTTTGAACACCAAATTGTTCCAAGTCATACACGGCACAGCGCCTTGTTTACACCATACGCAATACAGTTGTGTAGCCGCTGCAGCAAGTTTATTGTACGACAGTATTAAATATGTTACTTTCCGTATGTATTCTCTGTAGTGCTGTGGCAAAGCGTAGGGTACTTCTGTGGGTAAGACCGCAGAGTCGCTTCTCGCTTTTATTCTTCTTTTAATAACGTTTAATCAATACATAGTGACTACTTATTTTCTATATACTCCGTTTCATACACGGCATTTCGTAAAGTTCATAATGGAATAGTTATTACGATGCAAAATACGTGGCTTCACAACTTCTTCATGGTCGCATATCTGTGTCTTGTTGGATATGAAGGAACGGTACACTGAACATTGCGGAATACACGATAATACTTGAGAATATTTTTATTCTCTCTGTGAGGATGAGATATCCTGATGGAATCGTTGACTGGGCACAAATTCAAGAAGCCTGGGATGTTTTAGCTTCCCATCCACGTTTCTTCAGGGGTTAATTTCATCTATAACCCGAAAATGAGGGCAGTTATACGTGCTCAGGGTTCATGCACCTGATAATAATTTTCTTTATTTTTTGCGTGTTTTGGTTTTAGAACATAATAGTTTATTTGCATTTATTTCCTCAAATATTTAAAACTAGTATTTTAGTAGACTTGTGTTTTTGTGTGCATAGATATGCTTAAAACTTAAAATGATAACGTTATATTAGTGCAATATTATATTCCACACATCCAGCCATAAAATTAAGAACATAAAAAATAACAATAACTAATGCGAGATTTGAACCGTGGAGCTTATGAGTGCAAGCGGTGCCTTCTTAACCTCTCGTTCAGCGAAACGTTTTTCCTTTTTCTCTTTCCAATAGCTTATAAGCATTACCACCGAGAAACACCGTTATAAGGTGACCATTGCGCTCACAGTGCAGAGACTACTCTACAGTTCCTGCATGTGCGTTGTGAACACAGCTGTTACGAAGGAACACGAAGCCCTCCGATCGTCATATGGAATCTGGGGATGACTCTTTTTGTTTGTCCACGGGTGTACGTGTGATAAATACGTAACTGACAATTCATACAACGACGGCATATACACATGTAAACCCATACCACTTCAACGAACAAGTTAAATATTCATGCAACAATGCAAAGTGCTTAATGCATTATCATGTGTGCATTAAAAATAGAGCAATATTCAGAAACTCTTCTGTTTTAAATTTCATGTTACTCAGAACTGTCTCCATCCCTATAAAGTTATACATGCCCTTCCACATCAAAACTGAACTAGCGAAGGCAGTATCTGCAATACTAATTAATAAATTGGGTAGTGATGGGATGATACCACTATTCCTCGATACTCAACACTGATTTTTGAGCACCCACGCTCGATAGTCGATATTCAGTTTCTAAAAAACTGTAAAGGCTTTTTCACTGAATTATGCTCTTATTAGTAGTTTTCTCTGTATAAACGCATGTAATCAATTTTGTATTATATGCTAATTCAGAAATTGTTCCTGTTTTGACATTCTCCAATTGACAGCAATTTTTACTTTCTCTACTACGTATAGCAAGTATAGTAAGTAGGGGAAGTATTGTATTCCATCCAAAAATTCGATACCGAGATTTCACCGTAAATATATGTTTTGAGACCCCCTGAATCCAAAAAAAAGCATTTTTGAAAACATGACCCTGTGTGTGCCTGTGAACAGTATAACTCAAAAATGAACAGTCGGATAAACACCAAACTTGGTATTTAGGTTCAGTATCTTCCAGAGATGCGACATGAAGGTTTTCAGGAAAATTCCCTCACCTCAGATTACCCTTTACATGGAACATTTTTCGAAAATTTTAATTTTCTCAAAAATGGCCATAACGATTTTGATTAAAATATCATATGTTTAAGATATTTTCATGACAAATGAAATGTATATCTCGAATTTTCTGGGAATGTCTCCAAAAGTATTCTTCATTGTGAGCGACTTTTGCATAACTGGTAAACCATAAGAGATAGACAAAGTTTTACTACACAAAAAATGTAGATCGCGTTAAAATACACAATTTATGTCATATACATTTTTGTTATTGATTGAACCATTTTAGAGACATTGCTTGTTATTCCCTTAAATTTTCCAATACTTATACTTTTTCTCAAAGGGAATTCGTTATTAATTTTTTTTATGTCCTGGACATGCAAAGAGAATGGAATGCGCCACATAGCAACCAGCTCTTAAAAGATTTGACTATCGCTTAAAGCCTACCAATTCCCCTTGCATCTACAAGAAGATTAGCAATAAGATTAACATCTCGATATCTCGATTAACATGAAGCATATGGAGAATAAGCGTTTGTAAAAATAGTTTGTACAAGAGTAGAGAAAGTCATGTGAGTGTAACATATGAGATTTCTTTACCTTGATAATGACATAGGTTATATATCTCCTTTTGTTAGTGAAGGCTAATAATAATAATAATATAAATAAAAATAATAATAATAATTTTGCTTCCGTTTTTATACACAATATTTTGTGCCTCATATTACTATAATTAGTCGTATAGTATAACTGTAAGCTACGCTCGTGATTCCAGCTTGACTTGCGTAAACCTACAAATGGAAGGAAATAGCAAATATTTCAAGGGGCTGTATTATTGACGCATTAAGTTCTGATTTGTTTCTGCTAGATTTACAGACTTTCATCACCGCAGTAGATAAATGTAATGGCGAGAGTGAGTCACCAAGCCAGGCTACTGCTGAAATGTGATTCAATGCGTCAGCTAAATCAGTTTCACTCACAACTCAGTTAACGCTGCATGTTACCTGAGTAACTCTACATCCCACATTGTTTTACATGTTTTCATTTAGACACAAGAGTCTATGGAATGTTAATTGATTCACCCACAGGAAACCCAGTCAAGGTCTATCAAGGACCGTAGTCCGGCAACACCTGGGGACCTGTCATTCCTTTCATTGCTCATCTAGCCTAAAGTTAAAGGCAACAACTTTCAATAATGCAAAACTAAACATTTAAAACTATGGAAAAAGCATCGAAAGTTAATTTCAAAGTATTAGACATAGCTGCATACAACGTGTATCGAGATCCCATACTAAAATTGAGTAACGTAAACACATAGAGATTGGCGCCAGATAAACACCAACAACAAAGTATACTGTTACTGTCGTTGATTGGTTCGTCTTTTGTGTGCCTGAATTGTTTTCAGCCCAGTCACATAGAGGATTGATAACGGCTGGGTGGAATCAAATGTTGGTTCCCTGAAGGTGGAAAGTTACGGAGGGAAAAACATTGTTGCAATCTAAAGGAATGGGCCACTTTTTATGCACGTAAGTGTATGTGGTATACAAAGTAATAAATACTTGTGTCACTATCGACTTGCGAGTTATTCCTGGCTGTTTCTTTGAGTTTTCCTAATACTTTTAACACACACTTCGCCAGAATTTCCAGTCCAGCATATTGCAATCCGGTCTTACTACAACTCACATTAGACGTTCGTTCCTGGACTATGTTTAAACCATTTAAGCATTATGCAAAGCCATTTTCTTTCCACATAACGACTTTTTCAGTTACGTGATAACTTACAGCGCAGTTTGCTAATATATTGCATCACAATTAGCTGAACAGATAATTTCCATACATTAGACACATGTTTTCTCATAGAGAATGCAAATTAATTACTGCTTAATATTCCGCTGGTGCACTGATACGAATACAAACAATGCCTGTAAACATCTATTGGGAAACGTTTGGATTTTAAGTGGTAGTAACGTCTTTATTGGAACTAAAGGAAGCCTATAATATAGATTTTAGGTTATACAACGGAAGGGGACACCTGCATAGATCTATTTTGGATACCACCCCAGGAGGAAGGGATGAAGTGAAGAAACCACAGGAGGCCGCAGGTCATAGAAATGCGGAAAGCTCTAACAGTTTGGGCTCGAAGATCCATACCATTGCTGAAGGCTGCCTAGAGAGGGTAAGAAGCAGCCCTGTAGTACCACAGGGAGTACTCTTTTCTTTGGGCAAGCATCCGCACCATCTGTCCAGCGCCGCCAGACGCCACGAAACGAAAATAAGGAAAAGTAATGAAAGGAAAATGTTGGAAAAACTCGAGTTGGATGAGAAACCACCGAAGCATTCGCCTACCCACCGGGGAAAGCCACGAAAAACCTAAGGTCAGAGTGGGCAGTCGACGGGAATCGAGGCCGCGACCTCTATAATGCCGTCTCGCTTGGTAAGCCTATAATATACGGGAAATAGCCCAACTTCAATTGTTTATTAAGAGATTATTATCTACAAACATTGTAATTATTGAAAAACGCAAACACAAGTTTATTTCTTAAAACGTACATCACGCAAATGGAGCATCATTGATGTTCCGGAAGCTCCTCATTGCGTTCTCCAATCATTTCTTGAGGGATGGCCTCAATCCCCCTGTATTGCGACTTTCAACTCATTAGTATTGTGGTATCGCCGTCAAAAAAACTTTGCTCTTGAGATGACTCCAAAGAAAAGAAAAAGAATTTTCCTCACATTGGTTACTGAACCCCACTCACGCCATTGTTTTACCTCTCTGGATATTGTCGTGTCTGGAACACGGAAATGGTGAGATGCAACGCTCATCACACGCCAGAACTCCTCCACTGCGCTGTGTTTGTATTTTTCAGTAATGGCAACGTTTATATAACAGTTATTGTAAGTTATATTGGTGTAAATACACGCTAAATCGCCTAATAGCCAATTGAAAATGTATCATTTCCCGTGGGCTACCCATATAATACAAATGCTTTGTTTCTAAATGGCTTCTTGGTGTATTATTCTTCTTTCTAATATTTTCTTAGGTTTTGAAATTTATTTGCTTCCGTCTGGACGGTTCTCTTAAACTAAAAGAATTCATGCAAGTATAAACTACTAATCTTAGTATGCTATTCAAAAAGTAGCTATTCAAAAACGTATTTTAATAATTGCGACGGTCCACTCTGCTGATCGTCACCTTCCGAGTGTGGGTGTTCATGTGCTGAATAGATAGTCCCTACAACACCTCTGTGTTGGGCTATACGCTTACTTTTCTTTAGGGCGTGGTAACAGGTTCACTTTAACTGCACTTTATTAACACTTGTTCGCAGCTAGCCGTGATCACAAATATGGTTTATGGGGCCTAATCTGTTAAGCAGTACCTTCCACTCTTAACTCTATCTTTCCTAAATTGCTAACACCGTCTTTACAGCTCCGCTATTAATGTGGCGTGAAGTTCAACCCCTGAAAATATTGTAACAACAGTTAAGAGAATATACAACCTGCAAATGACGCTATTTCTCCTTCTAACCATTTTAAAGCGTAGAGATGATTGGCTGCTCATCTTAGCATTTTATGAGAACATTCACCCTCATATATCTGCTTATGACACGTCTGGACTTTCCACTACTGCCCACGACTCTCGCTATCTCTTTATAACCTACAGCTGTCTCCCTTACAATAGCTCTCTGCAAGTCATGTTTAGCCTAGGTCCTGTGCTTTATGCTACCCCGGAGATGTCTCCGACTGGTACCGCTTGGCACCTTGTATCTGACCTCTGCACGGCTAGCTAGCCTCTGTTAACGTTCAACATACACGTATTTACAATTTTATAATATTAGTTCCATTAATATTAATATTTATATCAATGTGCCATTGTTCCAGCTACATAATCCAGATAACTTTCCCAACAATTTTGCAAAACTATCGAAACGACGAAGACAGAAAGCTCCCAGAATTCTTTTGATAAGTTAGGACGTTTAATTGAAATATACCATAATAGTTACTGAATATTACGTACCGAGGGAGATAGGTCCGTCAGTAGCTTATTTTTATTTTCTAATCATTAACAACCGTTCTTATTACATACGGCACCACAGGCAGTGGACAAAGAAACTTTAAACTGCTGTCGACATGCACTTTTTCCCGCGATTGCATGGAAACAGTATGGAACTCTTAAGGCGGTATATAACATCTAGTTCTTAAATATTTGACTATCGCTGTTCCCTTTGTACGAGGGTAGTCAATTATCCGCACAAATTTTTTATTTTTCGCAGGTTGGTTGTATCGGTTTGTGCGCGCGCATGTCGACATGTTGTTCCTTTGTTTCCGTTTTTGGAACGTTTGACCGTTATTACTCCAGTGAGTGTTGCATAGTTGCACAATAAGCACCCCTCACAGTTTGCACCAAAGAAAAACAGCGTGCAGTTATCCGTTTTTTTTCTCGTCTGAAGGTGTACCAGGAGCCAAAATTCATCGAAGATTTTCGCACAATATGGGGGCAATGTTTTACCTTGACGAAATGTGTACGAATGAATTGAAAAGCTAAACAATGGTCGGACTACTGTGAAGGATGGGGAAAGAGCAGGACGCGCATCCATATCCACTAGTAATGCAAACATTGAGCAAGTCCGTATCCTAACTCAGAGAACCAAAGATTGACTGTCAATGAAGTGGCAAACCATATCTTTTTTGGCCCATTTAAAATACTTTAAGGGGCGGTTGCTTCACCACAGAGTAAGAAGTGAAGGAAGCGGAGCATATATGGCTTGCTGCTCAGACGAAAAACTTCTTTCTGAGGGCATCGGAAAGTTTGTGTAACAATGGACCATGTGCAATGAGAAGCAAGGAGATTACGTTAAAAAATAATCTGATTTGTTACACTCACATGACTTTCTCTACTCTTGTACAAACTATTTTTACAAACGCTTATTTTCCATATGCTTCATGTTAATCGAGATATCGAGATGTTAATCTTATTGCTAATTTTCTTGTAGATGCAAGGGGAATATGGTAGGTTTTAAGCGATAGTCAAATATTTTAAGAGCTGGTTGCTATCTGGAGTATTCCATTCTCTTTGCATTACCAGGACAAAAAAAATCTGATGTGTTACACTCACATGACTTTCTCTACTCTTGTACAAACTATTTTTACAAACGCTTATTCTCCATCTACTTCATGTTAATCGAGATAAACATTTGCAGACTCTATCTTATTGCTAATTTTCTTGTAGATGTAAGGGGAATATATATTTGCAAGGGCAATATAGAAATACAGCAGTAGCCTTTAAGCATAGGCATTATCTCTTAATAGCTGGTTGCTAGGTGCAGCACCATTCCCTTTGCCACAGATTAATACTCTTTGCATATCCAAGAGAAAAAAATGAATAACGAATTCCCATTTGAGAAAATAAGTATTGAATAATTTAAGGAAATAACAAATAATATCTCGAAAATGGTTCACTCAACAAAAAAATGTATATGACATAAATTGTGTATTTTAACGCGGTCTACATTTCTTGTGTAGTAAAATTTTGTCTAACTCTTATGGTTTACCAGTTATGCAAAAGTCGTTCACAATGAAGAATACTTTTGGAGACATTCCCAGGAAATTCAAGATATATATTGTATTTGTCATAAAAATATCTTAAACATATGATATTTTAATCAAAATCGTTACAGCCATTTTTGAGAAAATTAAAATTTTCGAAAAATGTTCCATGTAAAGGGTAATGTGGAGTGGGAGGATTTTCTTGAAAACCTTCGTGTCGCATCTCTGGAAGATACTAAACCTAAATACCAAGTTTAGTGTTTATCGGACTGTTCGTTTCTGAGTTATGCTGTTCACAGACACACACACGGACATGTTTCCAAAAATGGATTCAGGGGGTCTCAAAACATATTTCCGGTGAAATCTCAGTATCGAATTTTTGGGTGGAATTCAATACTTCTCCTGCTTACTATAGGTAGCAGAGAAAGTAATAAGCGTTCGTAAAAATAATTTGTATACCCATCAATAAACGATAGAGGGTAGAGAAAGTTCATGTGAATATAACGCACAGGATTTTCTTATTCAACGGAGCACAAAAATTATATTTCCAGTGAAATCTCTATATCAAAATTTTGGGTAATATGCAATAGCTATTTCCTCTTTTTATTACAGATAGATAGTAGCGGAGAAGTTAACAATACTTAACAAACCAAATTCTTTATTTTTGCCAAATGCTTTGATACTTATGGTTAAAGCCTTTGAGCTGGATTCTGCAGTAGGTCTTTGACCATAAATTTCTCGAAAGATAACACGCTGTCAACAATGAGGTATTATTTCCTTGTACTATGTCAAGATTTGTAATCTCTTGTCATATTACCTTACGTTCCGCCGGTATAATTCAATTTAATTGCAGGTCGGCAAGAATAATTAAAGTAAGATTCGTGTGAAAGATCATCAGGGGCATAACTCAAGAGTTTTATCCAGAATTCAGAATCAATGAAAAATGACTTTGGTACCCTCCGTTGTCAACCAGACCTTTACATGTTCTAAAAGTTTCAGTCCTCTATTCTGTTGAGGGAAATACCATGGAAATTTCAAACCCTCGTGACTAAACCAACTTTTAAGTTTCTATGAGAGAAGCCATTGAAGTATAAATTAAAGCAATACGGTTAAAGACCTATTATATTCAAACGAGGTTTCGGTTGACTTTGGTACGATACCTGTTTTTAAAGTAAGTAAGATTTTAATATTTTGCTGCTGCAGTCTATGGTATACTCGTGGTGGGAGAGCATAACTCGCAGTATGTCCGATATATTAATATATGAACTATGGTGATACTGATAATTAACTTGTATTTTAGTTGTTACTCTTAAAGTGTTATTTTTATTTCTGGCCACGGCTGCTGTTATTTGGGTTTTTGGTAGAGCTTGTTTAACTTTGCAGGGTGTGATACGGGAAGGAAGGTAAGATGTAACAACTCTAACAATGGATTAAGTCAATGAAGAACACTATGCTTTAACGGCACACGCATTTACTGTTTTAGTATGAAGCTACACAGTTAGTTTAGTTAGTTGGAGCTGTAGAACGGTCGAGCCCCACCACGTTCGGGCGTCAAACTTGCGGTCGCTGAGCAATCACGTATTTTATAAGTGCTCTAGAAATACTGGTAGTATTTATCACACGTTCCTAATTACTTTTAAATTGATAACATTTCAATGTTCCTACTACATTATGAGAAGCAACTAATAACGCCTGCTTCAGAGAGCTTACATGTATGTTATTCACATCGCAGCACTTTATACGCAACCGCCTTGGCAGATGGGGACGCTACAACTAACTTTGCTGCACTTAAACATTTTAAACATATTCTTCCTTAAAATTTTATTGTCTGTCTTCCTTCAGCTTGGAACCTTCTAGAAGTCTTACCACGTTATTGTTCGTTGTTTGCAAACATGTGACCTCTCTACAAACATATGTTGTGTTCGCTTGTCGCCTGTTTCACAAAGACTCAAGGTCTGGTTTTTATGACTTTACCTGGGCCCTATTTCTACCACAAAGATATGTTTATCGGCTTTTAACAAGAGTTCCACAGCTCTAGCTAGACACTTACACATACATAAACTTATGCCTTAACTTCTATTTATATAACCACTATTTTGATTATTAATATTATTTTACATTATAATTTACATTAATGCATATATATGTGGTATATATAAACATACTTATTGTCTCAAGTCGCGATTTTGAGCATTCGCGCTCACTTCCTCCATTCATTAGAAAGCCAGAGGCTGCTGTGAGCGATCGTCACTTTGTGTGTCCCTTTGTTAGAGTGTTTCGAAATGTTCAAAACAATCGAACGATCTGCCGACTGTGAAGTCAGATCAGTGGTTCCTTTTTTGAATGCGAGAAATGTTATGCCAGCAAGGATTGATGCTATTTATGTGAGGTTTATAGAGAAACAATAATGAGTAACGATGCTTGGCCATACAATATCAAGTCGTCCTCTGTTGTCTAGTGGCACAATGTTAGCCTCTAGTTCCTGAGGTCGAGGGTTCAAACGCGGCGGAGAGCGAAGGCATGCCTTCCTTCGGAAGGGAAGTTAAGACGGTGGTCCAGTGCCGTATATTTACCGCACGTAAAAGAAACTCAAGCCTGTTAAAGAGCAATTTTTTCGGTCTTTCACGCTCTATATAGAATGGGACGCAAAGAAGCATAGCAGTTAAAGGGCTCCATTAATAAATCTCAGTTTACTTTACACACAGCCAAACAAATTCAAGATCTGCTCACATCTTTAGGTTGGGTATAATTCGACTACCCTCCCTACATTCCAGATTAGGCACCAAGCAATTTTCATCTGTTTCTTCATCTGAAGAAAATCCTTGGTGCAAAACATTTCACCGAAGATGATGATGGAAACCAGAAGTGAAGACCTGACATTCATTATAGTCGGCATCATTCTTTGACGAGCGCATACAAAAACTGGTTTACCACTACAAGTGCCTAACTATATGGAGTAGTGTAAGATGCAGGATAATGAATGATAACGTATTTGGAATATACTGGTCTGTTATTTTTTTAAAAATTATCAGTACTTACCGATAAAACTTATGGGATACATTCACATGGCCTTCTCTACCGTCTATCGCTTATTAGTGGGTATACCAAAACTTATTTTTCTATGTATTTAATTTGAATCCCAATAAACTTTTACAGAAATCGCTACACTCTACATTTGGTTATGTATACAAAGGGACAGTGATAGTAAAATGTTTAAGAACTGGACACTATACGCTGGCCTTAAAATTCCATTTTATTTCCATGCAATCGCAGGAAACAACTGGATGTTGAAAGGACTTTAAAGAATGACCAAATAATGAACAATTGGAATCCTAATAACGGATACTTCAGAAACGGCTACGGCCACAAAAAACTTATTTGAAATAAGTTATGTGTTTTCAAAAATCTACGTTTTTTGTGTAGTGTGTTTTCGTCTATCGCTTAATGTTTATCAGTTGTATAAAAATAAATATTACAAAAAATTAATAAAAAAAATTCTTCCGAATGAAGAGGACTTTACAGGCTATTCCCAGAAAATCCAACATATAGATTTTATTTTTCATGTAAATATCCTAATATATGGTACTTAAATCAAAATCTTTGGAGCCCTATTTTACAAAATCAAAAATTTCGAAAAATATTCCATGTCAAGGGTAGTTTGGTTTGTGATATTTGCTTGAAAATCTTCGTGTCGCATCTTTGGAAGATACTTAACTACCAAAAACTTTTCGTTTTTGAGTTCTGCTGTTCAGAACACACATACACTAAAATGTTTTTTTTTAATCGCTTTAAGCGATAGCCAAATCTTTAAAGAACTGGTTGCTATGTGGAGCATTTTAATCTATTTGCATGTCCAGGACATAGAAATACGTATTGGAAAATCCAAACAAATAACAAGGCATATCTCGGAAATGGTTTACTCGACAAACAAATGTATAAACATAAATTGTGTGTTTTAACGGGATCTACATTTTTTGTGTAATAAATTTTGTCCATTTCTTACGGTTTACCAGTTATATT
The DNA here is from genome assembly GCA_030765065.1 of Deroplatys truncata. NCBI lineage: Eukaryota > Metazoa > Arthropoda > Insecta > Mantodea > Mantidae > Deroplatys > Deroplatys truncata. The sequence goes on along the minus strand of CM060988.1, from coordinate 154,746,329 downwards.
AAAGTCATTCAGAATGAAGAGGACTTTTGGGGACATTCTCAGAAAATTCAAGATGTATATTTGATTTGCCATGAAAAAAATATCTGAAACATATGGTATTGTAATCAAAATCGTGAGAGCCATTTTTTAGAAAATTAAGAATTCGAAGAATTTTCCATGTAAAGGGTACTTGGGAGTGTGGTATTTTCTTTAAAATCTCGTGTTGCATTTTTGGAAGATACTGAACTTAAATACCAAGTTGGTATTTATCCAAGTTTTCGTTTTTGAGTTATGCTGTTCACACACACACGGGCATGTTTCTAAAATGCTCAAAACATGTATTTCCGGTGAAATCTCGCTATCGAATTTTTAGGTGGATTGCAATAGTATCTTCTCTACGTACTAAGTACGTGTAGAGAGAGAGAGAGAGAGCGAGAGAGAGAAAGGGAGAACACGCCTCATATTTAAGTTCAATCTCTTCCTAAGATGCGACATGAATATTTTTCAAGAAATTCTCACACCGCAACCTTATGGAGTATTTTTGAAAATTTTAATGTTCTCAAAAATGACTCTAATGGTTGTTTGAATCACCATATATTAACGATATTTACATGAAAACGAAAATGTATAGGTATTGTTACTTTTGTTCAGCTTTTTAACTGCTACTTAATAACTTTATCTAATTCAAAATTTCGCTGTCACTTCGTTTAGTTTTCACTGTCACTTCACTTACTTCGTGACGTAGCGGCATAGCAAAATATGCATGACGTAGTCACCTCTTCTAGACGGTTCACTTATGGAGACTGGAACATAATTCTGTAATACCTCGCGGAAGCAGCATTGCACGCTACAGCAGTCGTCGCAAGCTCCCTAGGAGAAATTTGCTGACCGACTGACCAGCTCACTGACTCACTCTCACTCGCAGAGAACGCTCGCTTATATATTCCTTGGAAATGTTCACAGAGTTCCACAAGGGGAAGTCTACTGAAGATTCTGGTTATCTGACGATAGCACTTCCGATGTTTATGCTGGCGAGAGCGCTACTTATCTTTGCTTATCTCCGATCTCCCGATAATCTTGAGCCATAGTCGCTGCGTTACAATGTCTTGAGACGACATCCCAGCTAACAATTACCTAATTATTAATTAGTTAATTAACTATACCAACATGTGTATCATATTCATTTATAAAGTATTTTTATCACAATGTATAGCGGTCGTCGTTGTAGCCTCGCCGCTACATCTTAGGGGTCGTCACCGATGTCAGTTAGGAAGCACACGTCGTTATCTCAGGATTCAACTGTCGGCGAATCGATCTGAAATTCTCTAGTGATTGCGTCAGGATAGTGTGGTAACACCAGGATATTGTCTAGAAAGAAACACTGTTTTCACTTTTCTCATTCCGGCACGTCTTTATGCTAGAAATCCTTAAAGATTCTCTTTTGGTCACTAACACGTGCGATTCTTTAACGCCGTATTCCCACGATTAGCACTTGGTTCACTAACATTTGCTCCGGCTACTTACTAATAACTCGATCCTTTATCACCGTTAATTAGACTCGAGTTAGCTTGAAATAGTCACCTGACGAATACTATTAGCATAATAGACAAGTATCCCACACAGATCACTTTGTAGTTACATAATTGCGCGGCACTTAACAAATTTCGGAACTTAGCGTCCTTTCCTGAATCGAAGTACTACGGTAGGAGCAAATAGGGTCATTGGGGGCCTAGGGCCTACTTGCAGTGCTCTGCCTCAGTTGCGGGGGCCTCTCGGTTCGTTTGTATCCTTACTTTTTACCTAAAATGAAATGTGTACCTATTGTAACTGTTTCCGTAAAGGTTTCCCTCAATTAAAGTGAAACAGAGAAAATAAGTTTGGCAAGAATAGTTTGTAGAAGCTATATGAAAACAAAGAATAGCGGTTAGAGAAGGTCATGTGAATTTAACGCATTAAATTTTACTTTTCTGCTTCGCAGAGTTGTAGATCTTTTTTGGAGAACCTGTTCGAGTTTCCATTATGTATTATACGTAAACAACACCCTACTGTTTATATCACAAGTACATTTTGATAGTAATGATCTCGAGAGAAAAAAATTCTGTATTACATTCACATTTTTTCCCTACACATTCTTCTGCAATCCAGTTTTATCCAAGCTTATTCTTCTATGTATATCTTCATAAACTTTGCACAATTTCCTTTATTACACATTTAGTTGTGGATATAAGAGCTTAAATAATAAGGTGTGTTTTATTTTCTTGACCACGTGCCTAGTAGGTAGAGAAGGTACTATTGCAATCCATCCAAAAATTCGATAGCGAGATTTCACTGAAAATACAGTTTTGAGGTTCCTGGATCCAAAAACAGCATTTTTAGAAATACTTAATGTGTGTGTCTATAAACCACATTACTCAAAAATGAAAAGTCAGATAAATACCAAACTTAGTATTTAAGTTCAATACTTTCCAAATGCGATACGAAGATTTTCAAGAAAATACCCCACCCCAAACCACCTATTACATGAAACTTATTTTCTTTTTATTTTTTATAAAATTGCGCAACAATTTTGATTTGATGTGTCATATATAGCGATATTTACATGACAAATAAAGTCTATATCTTGAATTTTCTGAGAATAGCTTGTGATCTGGAATCCAAATACATCCGGTTTTATCAAAATCAAACAAAAATATTATTTAATAAAAGTTGAGTAAACTGTAGTGATATGAACAATATACAATACCCCCAAAAAAATCAATTTTAAAATATTTTAGTTTCCTGATTTACACCTTTGTATTAGAAGTCATTAAATATCTGCTTTATTTGCAATAAACTGCCACAATTAGCCTCTGCTATCCATATTCAACGAAGCGGGATTGAAATTTTGTAATATCAATATGAAAAAGAAACCCTAACCCCCCTGTTTTCAAATTTTTGGAAATATTATATAGCTTGGGACCATCTGGAAGAATAGCGCTTTTCAATGGTTAAATATGATCAAGAGATTACTTCCACGCATACAAACAAGTTTTCTCTCTGTATAATATTCATATAAATTTTAGCAGAAGCTAACAATAAGAAGAATCATAAATATTGATTTAATTTTAAATGTTGAAATTTCAATATTTTATCATTGGCCTATAAAAACTTAGAATTGTAAGCAGAAATACTGCTTCAAAATTCGGGATAAGTTTTCTTGGGTTTGGATTCATCGCCCATTTGGTTGTGTACCTCCTTTGCGAGGGTAAAGGACAAGATAAGATCGATAATCAGGATCCCCTGATGATACGCTAATGTTTATGAGCCGCCAGAAACACAATGACTTTCATTCGGAACCCTTTGACTCATGAGGCTTCAAAGATAACATCTCCCTTGTAGAAATATATTGCAGCAAGTGGATCATTTCGGAACGTGTAAAGTGCGAGGCCACGACCGTAAATGGCACTTGAACTTTCCTGCAACTTCCACGAAAATTGTTTTATTTCTGGTGTATAAAAGAAAAGCGGGAAAAAAATCTCCGCACCAGAAGACCCTCAGATATAGTGGTATCCTATAATGACCAAATTATACTGCATCAGTGTCACGCACACAGTTTCTCTCTGCATGCAAGAGCGTCATAATGTCAAATCCCAAACGCAGACATTCTGATTCATTGCTCTTATTCGGTATCGAAGCCTTAAGGCTATTCAATACTTAATTTTTTACATTTCCACATAAAAGATATCTGATGTGATACATTCACATCACTTTCTCTACTCTGTCGTTTATTAGTGGGATACAACCTATTCTTACGAAAGCTTATTTTTCTGTCTACTTCATTTTAATCCAGATAAAACTGGTAAACAACTGGTAAACCTTAAGAGATAGACAAAAAAACGTACTATACAAAATTGTTGTGTTACATTCTACCCTCTATCGTTTATTATTTTTTCAGAAATACCTAAATAACACATTTCGTTATAGAAACAAACGGAAACAACGATAGTCAAATCTTCAAGAACTCGACGCTCTACGCTGGCCTTAAAACTCCATACTCTTTCCATGACATTGTGAGAAACAACTGAAAATCGACAGGACTTCAAAAGAAAGACAATTGAACAATTCGAACCATTCATAACGGATATCTCAGAAATTTATTTGAAATAAATTGTGTGTTTTAAATATATCTACATTTTTTGTGTACTACATTTTCGTATATCGCTTAATGTTTACAGTTATACAAGACTATACACTGAAAGTCCGGAATCCCGGGTTTAATTCCCGGCTGGGGGTGGGAATTTTGTTTTAATCAGGATTATTCCCTATCCTCCGTAGAGTCTGGAAGTGTGTGTGTGAGAGAGAGAGAGAGTTGTGTGTGTGTATGTGTGTGTGTGTGTGTGTGTGTGTGAATTTAATGTAATAACCAAAAGAAATACCAACCCAAATGCAATTGTTCCAAAGGTAAAAAGCCGCCGATATGTTAAAGGCGGTATATAAATGGAACATTAAAAAAAATTCACGGCTATTCCCAGCAAATTCAAGATAGAGCGCGTTTCATTTGTCATGTAAGTGTCTTTAATATATGGTATTTTAGTCAAAATCATTAGAGGTATTTATTTCAGCGAAAATAAAAGGTTTTGAAAATTTTCCATTTAAAGGGTAGTCTTAAAAATCTTTGTCTCATCCTTGAAGATAATGAATGTAAATTCCAAGCTTGGTATTTATCCTACTTTTCGTTTTTTAATTACGATGTCCACAGACACACACATACACACGGACCTTTTTTTAAACATGCTTTTTATTTGGATTCAGGGGCCCTTAAAACATGTATTTCTGGAGCAATCTAGGTTTTGAATTTTTGGGTAGAATGCAACACCTTCTCTACCTACTATGTACGTGGTAGAGAAAATAAAAAGGCTTTAATTATTTCGTGAAACACGAATGTAACTTCTAATGTACCCTGGATCGTCTGTGGAGAGAGTGCTAGTGAGGTAAATGGTAATATGTTGCCAGAACTTAGGTCTTCTTCATCGTAACATGTTTACCACTAAATAGTACATGGAGACCACTTTAGCTCTAGAAATAAAAATAGGAGGCAATAAAACGATTACAGAAACCTACATGGGTAGTTTAGCGCCAAAGGGGAAATGAGAGGGTTTTATCTTATAGCAGGCTGTGATCGGTTTATTATCCGGGCTTTGTGAAGGCCCTCACCGATTCTGCCGCCACTTCCAAATTCAATGAGTGTAAACCGATCTGCTGAATTCCTGCACGCTTAGATCCATGTATGAGTCATACAAGCTCTGCGTAGCGATTTCTCATTGACCAGTGAGAGGAACTGTTTAAACATGACCGAAATGTGCGAAGCTCAGTGAAAGCTTCTTTCCTTCAAAAGAGTCTATAGAACTGAAGTTAAGCTGAAGGGAAAATACGTACGCTTTTCTATGCCTATTACCAATTCAGGTGTTTCTCTTACACATTTTGCTGTTTATAAAATTTGATGTGTTGCATTTACGTGACTTTCTCTATTTACTCTTCTACAAACATCCCGAAGGGGGGCGTTTCCGACTCCTTCAGCTGTCATGGTGCGGGCGTTATGGACCCTGAGCACTCGTGGTACTTCTGACGTAACTAGAAGTACGCTGGGCAAAACATCCGAGCCCCACCCGTAAGTGTATTTCGTTGGATTGGGTTGGACTCGGCGGGGCACTGGCTCCAGATACTTATGGGAGATTGGGTCTGGGCAGTTTTCCGTCCATTGGGGTTGTGAGACGCCCCAAGGTCCTCCGATACCGCCCTAGAGAATCGGTTGGCGGCCCGCTAGATTGCTGTCGGTCCTACCGAGATTTCGGTTGTCTCCCTTTCGGGATGACGCGCGAAAGTGACGTATCCATATCCACTTCCGCCCTCGCGCAAGCGTGGAGAGCTTTTTAGCATCCATGTATTGGCCTCGTGGGAAACCCCACGGGAGGGAGAGTCACTCGGCTGACGCCTTCCCCTGGATTTAGGAGGGGAGCTTATGGGTTTAGGCTCTGGCTGCGGGTATACTTTGCTCAAACTCAACTCAAACTATTAGGTTAGGTTATATTACGGAGGGGGACATCTCACACACTGCGACCTATATACACCGGCTACCACCTGCTTTGTGGCTACCATCCCCCAGGAGAAAGGTATGAAGTGCTAATGGTAAAGGTACGTATCACGGAGGGGCCCTCGGAACCGGGATAGAGCACTGTATGCAAGCCAGTCCGTCTTTTATGGTTCCAACGTGACCCTTAGGAGGGAGAGACCCGAAGGGCGACCAGATCCGGTGCTGACAGGCTCAAGCATGGACAGGGTCCCTAACGTTTCCAGATAGAACGCATCCGTCCCTGCCCACAAGTCACCAGCCTCCAGGATTCCCCAGAGCGGAGCCCCACGCTGAGAGGAGACCTAATTGAGCGGTACCGTTGCGACGTCAGGGAAGAAACCTTTACAGAGCGCTAGCCACCGCCCAGCCGCAACCCGCCGAACCCCGCCGCCTGGTCCCAGCACCCTGAAACAAATAAAAGGAAGATGATGGGTACAGGAAATGAAAGGAAGGAGAGAGTTATAGTAGGAAATGAACTACCCCAGCATTCGCCTGGCGAACCGCGGCAGAGTGGGCGGTTGCCGGGATCGATGCCGGGAGCTCTCGAATGCAGGCCACAGACGTAACCACCTGAGCCATCTCGCTCGGTAAGGGATGAAGTGGAGAAACCATAGGAAGCTATAAGCCACAGGAACGCGCGGAAGTCCCTAACATTTCCGGCTCAAGACCCGTCCCACTGCTGGAGCTGCCTATACAGGGCGATGAACGACCGGTCAATCAAGCAGCCCTCTAGTATCGGGCTGGGGAGTGCCTTTTCCTTTGGACATTTATCGGTGATATCTGTCCGTCACCACCATACGCCACGAACCACAGAAACACACCTGAAATATGAGTACGGAATGAAAGGAAACGGCCTCAGCATTCGCCTATCGGTCAGGGAAAATCACAAATACCCAATGTCAGAGCTAAATCTTAGGTCGGATATTTAAAAAAGATTGTGACTATGTGATGGCTTTGAAGTTTAGCGGCTACGAGAACAACACGAATAGCTTGAAAAAACAATATAAGCTTTGAAACTTCTAACCAATAACAAAGAATACATTAGAAACGGTTAACGTTCATACAAATTTACATAGTATTGTGTGCTTTATGGAGAACTACATTTTTGTGAAGTAAATTTCTCTCTCTTTCTCTTACGGTTTATCAGTCTTACAGAAGTAATTCAGAATGAAGTCGACTTCGCAGGCTATTAAGATCCAATTTAATATATATATTTAATTTGTCATAATTAATGACTTAAACTTCATTAGAGCCACTTCAAGAATATAAAATATAACGAAAAAAATTCTACATAAGGAAAAATTTGGGTTTGGGAGATTTTCTTGAAAAATCTTCGTGACATGTCTTTGGAAGAAAGGTTGCTATGGGAACCGTTCAATTGTAAACGCGGAGCGTTTTGAACACCTTATTGAATAATTAGAATTTCATTTGTTACGATAGTTGCGTGAATCGTGAAGAAAATTGTTGAACAAACCAACAATAAAATTCCTGCCGTAACCAAATCTTTTGAATGACATAAATTAAATTGTTCATACAATTAAATGAGACAACTGCATTTGAGTTAGAACTTTTGTCGTTGACGTCACATCCTGTAAAATGAAAGCTGAAAATGTTATTTCTTTTTTTGTAAAGTTTCCCTTTTGAAGTAGTTATTGTCTTTACGTTATTTGCCCCACGCTTTGGGAGCCAATTTGAAGAAGCTTTGTTGCTGCTACGTATGGAAAATCAATTTGATGATGATGTATTATAGTTCAACTGTTGGTGAGCCGAACTTGAAGTAATTGTAACCGCACGTATGGTAAAAAGTTTCCGGTAGCCTTCGCCCCAAATGTACCCTCCGGTGGCCTTTGCCCCAAAAAATGTTTAAAAAATATTAACTTTGTAATTTTTACTGTTTCTTTAAATATTATATATTTATGTTTGCCTCGGCTGCGTCAGTATTATTGTTAGAGACATGGATTTCTTTGCAAGGCGTGGTGCGGCTGAAGAATGTAGGCTTACACAGATTATTATTTTTAATTCATTCCTTTTTATTAATTCTTGACACAATTTAAATAACACTTCACTGATATAGAGAGCTGTAAGATTCTTTTATTAAATACTTGCACTTTTTTAAACACGTAAACTATTTTCGTCTCACACTGAATACGTATTAAATTTCTCGAGGTCGCATCTCGCGTCCGGTTAGGAACACTGTCTACAACCAACGCGTCCAGTTATGAGCGCTGTCTAGAAGCAACTGACTTGATTTCTACCGCCTAAATTTGTAAATTTCTGTATTTCAAGTCTCTGATTGGCTATTCCTAATCCAATAGAATACTTTTATTTACCTTAAGCTTTTTTCAGGTTGTTGATTGGCTGTTTTATAAACTGTCAAAAAAATTACATTATTGTTGCTCCAAGAATGACTAGTAGCATTATTACACTTTCTTACTCATTATTGTCTCAAGATTACCACATTGTTAACAACTTTTAACCTATTATTCTCACAGCTCCTAAATTATTAAATTACGTAATACATTCAGATAACATTATTTCATGTATACAATAATATAAACATATTATTATATAATTTGACTAAAATCATTTAAGTTTTAAAAATACTGCCTCACTTTTAAAAGACTAAGTTTGACGTGTCTGAGTATTTTTTAAGAAATGAGTTTAGTTCATTTGTATTCGTTTGAAACACACTGGTGTGCGTGTGTGTGTGTGTGTGTGTGTGTGTGTGTGTGCAGAGAAGGTATTCCTTTCCACCAAAAATTCGATGCAGAGATTTCAGCGGAAATACATGTTTTGAGGCACCTTCATTCCATAAACCATTTTTTGGAAAAGGTCTGGCTGTCTGTCTATGAAAAGCATAACTCAAAAACGATGCGACACGAAGATTTTCAAAAGAAAATCCCTTCACTCCTTTACATGGGACATTTTTCGAAAGATTTGATTTTCTAAAACACACCTCTACTGATTATGACTAAAAACCATGTAATAAAGATATTAAATGATAAATAAACCCTAACTTAAATTTTCTGGTAACAGCTTGTGAATTCCTCTTCATTCAGAAGGAATTTTGCATAATGTTACATAACTGATAAACGTTAAGTGGTAGACGAAAGCGTATTACACAAAATATGTAGATCTCTTTAAAACACTTAATTAGTTCGCATCAACCATTTCCGAGATATCCGTTATTAATTTTTCGACTTTTTCAATACTTAGCCAAGTTCTGTCGATTTTCAGCTGTTTCTGGCGATGGCATGGGAAGAGTATGAAATTTTAAGGCCAGCATATACAGGGAGAGCCAAAAAACTACGAACCGCCTGCGTGGTGTTTTTTCTGTCCGCGTCCTCGGCGCTCCTTGGCGTCTGCCTCTATCATAGAAAGGCATGGATGAAACTATACAACATTTTTAAAACTACTTTTAAAGGGTTTACTTACCAACTTTATGAAAGTAAATGCTGAAACTGGCCACCGTCGTTGTCCATACATTTTTGGCATCTCTTTAGGAAACTATCCATCACTCGCCGTAGTTCACGTTGAGAAATGCTGGCAATTTCCTGGCGGATATTTGGTTTTAATTCTTCCAGGGTGTGTGGGTTAGTGATGTACACTTCGTTTTAAGTTACTCCAGAGACAGAAATCGCAGGGGGTTAGATCGGGGGACCGAGAGGGCCATATATCTCTACTAATAATTCTGTCCTCAAACGCACTTTCATAAAGTTGTTTTAAAAATGTTGTATGCTTTCATCCGCACCTTTCTATGATAGTGGCAGATGGCGGACAGGAAAAACACCGCGCAGCCGGTTCGTAGTTTTTTGGTTCTCCCTATAGTATCTAGTTGTAAAACATTTGACTGTCGCTATTTCCTTTGTATCTATAACGAAATGTGTTTTCGGCCAGATTTATCCTGATTAAAATAAAGTATAGAGGAAAATAAGCTTACCTAAGAATAATAAATAGAGGGTAGAGAAAGTGAGATTTTTTCTCAACACTTTCGCAGAAGAAGGCAATAATTTGAGTACGCACCGTGAACGCCAATGACAACTTGCAGCTTTACATTTTCCAGCGGATGTCCTCGGTGATTACTGCGGTATTTTACACAGTGATGGAAGCTCTAATTCCAAGTAGCGCGGCTGTACTGCTACGCTCCCGGGGCAAAGAAAGGGTCGTGTAAATGTTTTGTTATAATAGTGCCCCGCAGGGAGATAACAACACACAGCATGCAAATGATGGAGCTCAACATTTCTTGCCGACAATACAACTACCTACATACACAATGAAGCGACTTTTAACAGCGGGTTAAAACTCCGAAGAACAAACACAGAGGCAGGATGCGTGTTAGTCATTTCTGGAATGATACTAACAGGGAGCTATTGTCACACTGATGTCGCAGATTGAGTTGCGATTTTTTACAGTGAAAATACAATCGAATTACCCCTTCACCCCAAAGGTCCCTACTCGCCGGAGAACAAAAATTGAAAGGTTTTAAGTTTTAACGGCTGACTTTAGGTCTGTCTTTTGCTCAACTATCATCTGTCTGATACTATGCTGTTGTAAATGTGTGCAAGGTTGCCACAAGGGAAATGAACATCGTATTTTTCAAGAATCGGAATATGAATTCGTAACGGAAAAGCAAAATGCGTAATACATATAAATTAAAAATATAATATTATACATGTTTGAGGGTACCCATAGTTGATTTTTGGTCAACATTTTCAGAAAACCGAAAAGTTCATTTAATGTCCAAATAGCTTTAATTACATACTATACCTTTTTCTCTCAGAATCCCTTAAAGCTTCGACATGTCACCATTCAAATTCCCAAGAACACACGGCCTAATGGTCTGTATTTACTTCAGTGACTTTTACCGGACTTAGATATTTTATCTTACACTTTTGCAAGTTAAAAGTGTTCTATATGATGCAGTTTATCACCAAACTTGTTCAAATTTTCAGTAGAAACTCGTAAAGAAATTGCTCAAAATATGACATAATGAATTCTGATTCTAAGGATAAATTGTTAAAATAATTATATTTAAACATTTGAACAATTTTTCTTAAACCAACAGAAGAGTGAAAACATTGTATGCCAGTTTTGTGTATTAGTATTTAAATAATGCAGTAGAATTTCATTTTTTTTTTCAAAATTAGGATTTCTGTATCTTGTGTAACACCTGATTAATGAGCATAATAAAACGAAAATATTATTGTTCTAAAAACTATTTAAGTTATGTGCATGAAACACTTGTAATTATTGTGATAGAGCAACATATTAGAATATTTTGAAAACATTTAATTAATAACTGCAAAGTTTAGAAATTTCACGCATAATTTGAGCATAAGAGACTTTGTTACGAATACTTTTCATATTGTCCAACTTTAAAAAAATATTTCAAATATAATTTATATCAAAAACAAAATATCTAGACACACCTTTATAATACGTTCTTATCAGGACATAGTGTGTTATTGATTTGACCTAAACATATATACAGATAACATACATACTTCATAATTAATATATTTATTCCCCAATTAATATTTAGGGAGAAGTTACACTCGCCAGGGAAACAAAGAACTAATGGAAAGAAAATACTGCATTCCTTTGTCAATGTATCAACACAACCGCGGATGGGACGGGATAACAAACTTTACCCCGCACCGAGGCTACAAGTATCTGTGCGCAAGACCGCATTAAATATCATTTACACCCCAATATGTTATGTAGGGAAGAGCAAATCGGCCGCAGTTACGTTTCATTTTTGACCCAGTGATGGGTGCCCTCAAGAAAAAAAGCGGAAGGGATAAAAATTGTACAGTTTTGTCAATTATTCGTTAAATACTTTTTAAACACCGATATATGCAAGGAATTAAATACTATTAGCGAATCTTTCTGTTTGAAAATAAGGTTGCGTGACGCAATAATGAAGTTTGCAGAAAGGTGGCAACGGTATATTGATGTCGGTAGGGAATATATTAAGAGATCCTATGTACATTGATGCTAGCCTCTAGTTCCCGAGGTGGCAGGTTCAAACCTGGCGGAGGACGATAGATTTTCTCGGGCATAAAAATCCTTAGTATGGCTTCCTTCGGAAGGGAAGTAAAGCCGGTGGTCCCGCGTCGTAGATTTACGGCATGTAAAAGAACCTCAAGCCTGATACAGAGGTCTCTGAACAAAATTACCGGTCTTTCACGCCCAATATAGATGGGACACTAAGGACCACAACAGTTGGAGAGCGTCCATGAATAAAACTCAATTTAATTTTCAGTGTACATTGAATCATTTTCATTAATAAATAAGATACAACACTACTATTGTAAATCATTTCCGAACGCTCCATGTATTACAATTATTTTATACACCAGTAACTAATATTTAAAGTTTAAATATTACAGCATTTAGAGTAATGTTTTTACTTAAAGGCATTTCGGTCATGATTTTTTTTCCTTTCTTCATTTTAATGCTATTGTGGAACATTTGTGTGTTTATGCTTTTGTTATGTTGCATTATATTGTACTTTTCTTTTCATCTTAATATTTTTGTTATAACTTTGTATATTTATGTCTTTATTGTATTGTATTGTATTGCCTGGCAGAAAGGAAGAGAAGGCCCCATGGCCGAACTAATACCAAGATAAATAAATAAATAAAATTTGGGCCCATGGTAGAGAAAGCTGACACAGGAATTTTTATTTTCGATCTACTTTCAGTAAAAACAAATCCCAGCTTGATCTGTAACATCAATGTGACAATGGACCTTCCTTAGATGTGTAACTATTGCAGTATATAAATGCCAAAACGTAATTTTTTAAATTATAATACTTTTTGGAATAAATTACTGATAGAAATTAACTGCCTTAGCAAATGTGGCTTTTTAAATCTCTAATGACGACTTATTAAACCCCGTTTATGAAGTTATTGTAATTCTTGTTCTGTGATAAATCCTTGCCTTTACCCCTTATAACCCTAATTTAAACCTTAGAATATACCTAATAAATAGAGGTAGGCAAAATATACTTAGCAATTTGCCGAAATGTGAAAATATGAAAAAAGAAAATTCCAAATATTATAAAATTTACATTTTAAAGCCAAATTATCGCAATGATCCAGTATTGCTCTAAAGGTCAACTTTGATATAATTTTAAACTTTTGTACCTTCTTGTCTCGCAAATACTTAGTAACGTATAGACTCCTGAATTTTCACATTCACAGAATGCATAATCTCGTGATATGAGGAAGTATTTTTAACACTTAAATGATTTCAGTCTAATTATATTATAACAAAATAATAACAGCCCGTCTTAAAGAAATATGTGTATGCAACAATATATAAAAAGTGTATATTACAGTCATTGTATATGTTTATATTATTGTATACATGTAATAATGTTATCTGAATGTATTACGTAATTTATTAATGTAGGAGCTGTGAGAATAATAGGTAAAAAGTTGCTAACAATGAGGTAACCTTGAGGCAATAATGAGTAAGAAAGTTTAATAATACTACTAGTCATTCTTGGAACAAAAATAATGTAATTTTTGTGACAGTTTATAAAATAGCCAATCAACAACCAGAAAAAAGCTTAAGTTAAATAAAGGTATTCTAATGGAGTAGGATTAGCCAATCAGAAACTGAAATATAGCAAAATTTACAAATCTAGAAGTCAGTTGCTTGCATACAGCGCTCATAACAGGACGCGTTGCTAGCAGACAGTGTTACTAATCAGACGCGAAACGTGTCCTCGAGAAATTTAATACGTATTCAGTGTGAGAAAATAGCTTACGTGTTTAAAAAGTGCAAGTATTTTATAAAAGAATCTCACAGCTCTCTATATCAGTGAAGTGTTATTTAAATTGTGTCAAGGTATAATAAATTGAGTTAAGTACAAATTATAATCTGTGTAAGCCTACATTCTTCAGTCGCACCACAACCCTGCAAAGAGAAACATGTCTCAAAAAATATATAAATACTGACGCAGCCGAGGCAAACATAAATATATAATATTTAAAGAAACAGTAAACATTGCAAAGTTAATTTTTTTTTTAAACTTGGGACGAAGGCTACCGGAAACTTTTTAGCATACGTGCGGTTGCTACTACTTCAAATTCGGCTCCCAACAGTCGAAATACAATACTCCTCCTAAAATTAACGTTTCTCAATTAATATACGAAACGGGTGAGGATTATACTATGAGGCGTGTTTTTAAAGTAGGCAGCAGCGCTGCAGTCGCGATTTAGAGCATGTGCAATCACTTCCTCAGTTCATTAAGAATCCAGACGCAGCTGTGAGTGAGTGCCACTATGTGTTTTCCTGTTGTTAGAGCGTTTCGAAATGTTCAAAACAATCCAACGACCTGCCGACTGTGAAGTTAGATGAATAGTTCGTTTTTTGAATGCGAGAAATGTTACGCCAGCAAACATTGTGTGAGGTTTATGGGAAAACAATAATGAGTATTAATTTCCTGCCACTCACTGCCAAACAACTCAAGATCTGATCGCATCATGTGGTTGGGAACAACTCGGGCATCCTCCTTAGAGTCCGGATTTGGCACCAAGAAATTCCTTAGCGGAAAACATTTCAACGAGGATGATGTGAAACAAACAGTGCAGACTTGGCTTTCATAACAGGCGGCATCATTCTTTGACAAAGGATACAAAAACTGGTTTCCCGTTACGGCAAGTGCCTAATAAAGGCGGTGATTATGTGGATTAGTGTAAGATGTAAGTTAATGGAATTATAATAAAGTATTTGGAAAATCAGGTTCTGTTATATTTTTTAAAAACTTATCAGCACTTACCTTAAAAGCTCAAAAAGACCCAAATTCTCTAGAATAGAACATATCAGTAAATTCCCCTTTTAAAGCATGTGACTGGCCGCAGTTTGAAACACTTCTGACCATTGGAACCTCAGGAAAATAAAAATGTATAAAAGAAATACAACTTTCCAAAACCGCCCATCTAAATTGTCAAATTACTACGGCAACGCCTCTATAGATTCTTACGTAGGTAATTAAATACTTAAGAATCAATAACTGTATCTATACTTATATATACAGTATAATTTCCGCTTTGTTTTTTCAAATGAAGACGTCTAAAATAATGCATAAATGAGAACACGTAAAGCGAATTTTCTTTATTTGTGTATGTCAACCGAACAATAACATCAGTAACATTAAAATATATAAGTTACACATGCAAATCATTACGTTATAAGCATATCTGACTCTTTTATTTTGCTGTGTCTAGTGTAGCTTTCCTGTTAACATATCTAGTCATCATTAAAATCTCAATTCTCTCACTTCACTTAAAAACATTTATTTGGTTACCATAGCAACGTTTGTTGTATAAAACAGTTTTGATAGTTTGTACAAATCATGCACAATCATAAAATCTTTGTTGGTGTGCAAAAGGTGTATACGATTTAATTTAATTTTTTCCGATGACGTCACAGCTTGCATAACAGTGAACGGTTTGTTTTTGTGAAAACAATTCTTTTGAAACATTCTGCTTGACGTGTCCGAGCGTTTCACTTCCTCTACCACGTATATAGTAGGCAGAGAAGGTATTAAATTCCACCCAGAATTTCGATATTTACGTAAACACAAGATTTGAGGCCCCTTGAATAAAAAAGCATTTTTAGAAAAAGGTCCGCGCGTGTATGTGTGAGCAGCATAACTCAAAAACAATAAGTCGAATAAATACCAAACTTGGTATTTGAGTTCATAGCCTTCCAAAGATGCAACACGAAGATTTTCAAGAAAATTCCCCTACTTCAAACTATCCTTTAACGGAATATTTTTTGAAATTTCTTATTTCTAAAAAAAATGGTTCAAATGATTTAAAGCTATTTACATGAAAAATAACATGTACAGATGTTTTGAATTTTTTGGAAATAGTATAAGTCTTCTTCATTCGGTGTATAAACTTGTATAACTAGTAAATTTTAAGCGATAGACGAAAACGTACTACACAAAAAATAAAGATATTTTTAAGAGACCCCACTTTATTTCGTATAACTTTTTTGTGCTTTAAGCCATTTTTGAGATATTCGTTATTAATTGTTCGAATTATTCAGTACTACGTCATTGTTTTAAAGCCCTGTCGATTTTCAGTTGTTTCTCGCGATGTCATGGTAAGATATGAAATTTTAAGACCAGCATATAACGGCGAGTTCTTAAACATTTGACGTAGCTGTTCCCTTTGTATCCTAACAAAATACGTAACGTAGCCATTTTGCAGAGGTTTATCTCGATTAAAATGAAGTGGATAGAAAAACAAACTTTCGAAAGAATTTTTACCCATAAACTATATAGAGGGTAGAGAAAGTCATGTGAATGTAACACGCAAGATGTTTTTAAAAACATTTTCACTTGGCTGTAGCAGAAAGTATATGGAATCTTCTGAAACGCATCGTATATCATTGGGAAAAAATTTAAAATTTGATACTTTTAACTTTCCCGAGACTCCTTAAAATCACCGAGCATTCTTGAATGAATCAGCTTGACTCAAAGGAAGGCCGAACCCTGACCTAGGCGCCCCACACTTGTATACCTGAGCCACCAGCTGTTTTGTATAAACTGCATGTGTTGGTTGACAAGCGAGGTCCGGCTCAGCCGGGGGAGATAATACTGGCGCCGCTCGAACCGATTTTCAGGAGACCGTGACGTCATTCATCACAAAGCTCCTGACAAGCCATTTCAGTAATGCCCTCAGGATGTGGGTTTTTAGCCCGTTGCCGCGGGGAGGAGAGGTAATTTGAGCCAGGTTGCCTGCCCCAAGCCGCCCTTGGCTAGCAATGTGTTGGTTACACCTCCTTCATGTTAATTTAGCCTTCAAACGTGGAAATAAATGGAGAGGTCCTTCCCTACGTGAAGAATTATGGGCAATATTTTTAAACTTATAATTGAAAACGTTATAACACGATACTTTGTAATTAAGAACGCAGACCGACTAGCTCATACTGATAAATATTTCTCCATAATTTCCAAGCTTATTTGCACAGCTTAAATAGTTATTTTAAGTGCAACATAAATTCATGACACAATGTGCAACACACCACAATCAGAACATGAATACTATTACCAAAATAAAAAACATTCTCTTTATTAATTGTTCGAGTCCTCTAGTTAAATGTGCTCGTTCGCTATTAGAAATCTATATCGAAATGGAGTCCATTTCGATATAGATTTCCGCGCTTGCGCGCTGACCTGCTCAGAGCCACTGAAAAACAGTTTTATTTTTACCATTCATCAATGAAGGTTTTAACTTCATTTGTCAAGAATGTTTTTGCTTTTTTCCCTCTGTATCCTACGATTTCTGTTTTATCAGGTAATACAACTTTTTATACTTGAATATATCAGTTCCATGTTTTCCATTTAGAGTAGTCTTCAATATCGAATACTTTGTCCACAAAATTGGGAATTTCATTGTTATTTGACATTTCTTCAAAGTAAACTATGAGCACATTTTCTGACAATGGAGTTACTTTTTTTCTTGCTCGCCAAACCATGAAATTGTCCTACAACTTTTCATACATTTTCTTTGATTTTTCAGGAAGTAAATTCTTGCTTACATTCCTCGCCTCCTTCAAGATATCAGGAGGTGAAGAACTAAACTTCATCTCTTCAAGTTCAATCATTTCTGTCTCCATGTAAAATCAATACCTTTAATCGATATTCACTTGTTATCGAAGCGCATCTAAAATGCGTATCCAGAAATTGATTTATCACATTTTTAATTTTTTGTGCATCTAAATATTAAATATTTATTGTATATCTAAATGTCGTAGAAAAAGTATTGTATTCAACTCTCATATAATGGTTATTAAGACGCTCGTGAAGTTACTCTTCACTCGTGTCTTAATCCCTCCTATTATAGGATCGTTGCATAAATAACTATTATCTGCTATACCAGAACAGGAAGTATGCATCCAGTAAATATTGTAGCGTATTAATAATTTTGGGGGTTATATTATTGTTATACATTGTCATTATCAGACACATTGTTGTTCACGTCACTCTTGGCTGGTAGTTTTGCTAGGATTCCGTGAGGAACGGACCGCGTGTGTAAGCCGGGCTTTGGATCAATGGACAGCTCTTCCCACCTTCTATTTTTAATAATGAGGGAACCCCAAACGGCTGGGAAATAAATCTAAGAATGTGTGAGTAGATTTGTGTTATGGAGTTTGTACAGTGAAAAACCCACGCCTTCCTCTTAACCTCCACATCACATTTCGGTTCTCCGCAGTCAAGTAAGTATACGTCCCCTCAATATGCGTGCTGGTATTAGAAATTAATTTAATTTTCATGTGACATTTTAGGCCATCTACCCAGCATGTAACAACATTGTAATTGTTTTCGTTCTAACTTTGCTCTTTTAATCGTTCCACATAATCTCTGAAACTTGTGTTCAGTATCTTCTTGGTTAATAGAGATTTTACATGTTAAATAGTTAACTTATTCAATAACAGTTTCGTATATTAATTGTAATACTAAGAAATTAAGCAAAACGTTCTTCCTTCTGTTGAATAAGTGTTCAAGAACCTGTGCCTTTACATTCTCCTCTGTGAACAGAATCATCTCCCAGGCTGATGACATTTCTCATCCGATAAATCTCTTCTCTTAATGTAAACATTCCTTGTAATCTTCTTGCAAGAGAAATGACCTACCTTTTCCTCTTGTTAGTTGCAGTCCCACATTAATCAAGCCAGATCTAAATCTAGAGGACCAGGTTCAGATGCCGCAAGGTTAAGTGAAGACAACATTCTGGGCATTGAGTTAATTTATTCACAACCTCAGGAGCTAGAAAATTAAGTAGGACAAAGTATTTTGGCTCCAAAATTGCCGATGCAGATATGAATTGCTTCCGGGTATTGATGAAATATCAACTCTTCTGGCTGGGAAAGTTTCTGATTTTGAAAATTTGTTATAAACTTTATGCTAATATATTGAAAAGGAAACTACAACCAAATGTTGAAAGATACCATTGGAAGAGTGAGTATTGATATTGTGTTTACGAAACAAACTCAATGAGTCTCCCTATCTCCTGTTCTAAGATTATGAAAAGGCCTATGACTGTGTAACCAAAAGAACTATCGAATGTCGTATATCAGCATCAAACAGATCGGATTTTAATGTCATTAAATCATTATATATGAACAATAAGCTATTAAAACTCGTTATATTAAGACAAGTACAAACACTATGTCTGTAGATAAAAGTCTGTAACAAGCATGTGGATTAGCACCACCGCCATTTAACCATTGTATAAATAAGGAAACAGAAGTATGGTTAATACAAAGCCCAAAGGGCATCTATCTAACAAAAGCAAACATTAGACTTTCTCATATGTAAGGTCGGTTTTTTAATTGGATTTATATCGTACATACATATGCTTTTATTTTAGTCAATACTATTTATAGGGTGCTTTGGTTATTGTTCCGTTTTGTTAGTATGTTGGCAACCAGCAGTAGTAATACAAGATTTTAAAACACAGGAAACAAAGTTTGAGGTTAGAGTCCTTTTGAAGCACTACTGGAAACAAGATTATAAAGCTCTGCCGCAGCTTGAAGAATATGTGAAGTCGAAGGTGAAGGTGTCGCTAGTGTGCGAGTACCACAACGATGGTTCCAGCGTTTCAGTAATGGAGATAAAACCATTAAAGATTTACAACGTTCTGGAATACCCAAGTTATGTAATATTGAGAATACACACAGAGTTTTAAGAGAACTTCCACAGACAAGCACTTGGAGGTTGTCAGAAGAACATGATGCTTCAAAAGATACCATACCTTGCCATATTAAGACGCTTAAAAATCGTTCAGAAGCTGTAAATTTGTACCACAGGAAGTGACATCTGATCAAGCTCAGCGTAGAGTCGATATATATCGCAGCTTATCGCTGATCTCTGGGATGATAGATTTATCAGGAGAATTGTCATGGGATGAAAAATGGATGTATTACCGCACCCTGATACCTCGAAACAGTGGCTCGATACCCGTCAGCCTGCAAACGTTGTCGTTAAAAAAATCGGTTCCGCATAAAATAATGATGTGTGTCTGGTAATATTTTGAATGTGAGATTCACTGGAAATTTGTTCCAATTGGACGTGCAGTCGATACGGAACTTTATTCTCAAGAACTGGAACGAGTTCATCGGCATCAGTTAATAGAAACAGTGTTCTCTTGCAGCAGGTCAATGTGAGACCCCCATACAGCTCAAAGAACAATGAACAAAATTCAGGAATTGGAAGGAATCGAACCTCTACCACATCCAAAATATAGCCCTGATATTGCGCCGTCAGATCACCATCTGTTTAGATCTAAGGCCCATTTCCTACGTGGAAGAAATTTTGAAAACTTTGAAGAAGTTGAAATGGGCATCAACGAATTCTTCGCATCAAAAACCAGGAACTGGTACCGTTGTGGGATAGCAAACCTCTCTGAAAGGTGGCTCACGACTATAGAATCTAATGGTCTTTACTTTGATGGTTAGAATCATTCCATGTAAACAACGCGTTTGAAATAAAGTTATGCTTAAAAACCGACACTGCTTATGAGACATCGTCTATTACATTAAAGCTAATCTATTTGCTAACAACCAACTATTTTCAACAGACGCAGAGTATGAGCTATAAATATCAGTCACTATCCTGCATAACAAAGCTAAAAAATATGAATTAAAATATAATCTGTGAAAGCTGAAGTAGGTTGTTGCTTCAAGTATGGAAAACAAACTTGAAGTAGGAGCTGTATTGTATTTCAACTGTTGGGGAGCCGAACTTGAAATAGTTGCAACCGCACGTATTTTAAAAAGTTTCCGGTAGCCTTCGCCCCAAGTTTAAAAATATTAACTTTGTAATTTTGAGTGTTTCTTTAAATATTATATATTTATGTTTGCCTCGGCCGCTTCAGTATTTATATTTTTTTTAGAGACATGAATGTCTTAGCAGGGGGTAGTGCGGCTAAGAATGTAGGCTTACACAGATTATATTTTTTACTTCACTACATTTATTAATGCTTGACACTATTTAAATAACACTTCACTGATATAGAGAGCTGTGAGATTCTTTTATTAATTACTTGCACTTTTTAACTCGTAAACTATTTTTGTCTCACACGAATACGTATTAAATTTCTCGAGGACACATCTCGCGTCCGATTAGGAACACTGTCTACAACCAACGCGTCGAGATATGAGCGCTGTCTACAAGCAACTGACTTGATTTCTACCACTTAAATTTGTAAATTATGCTATATTTTAATTTCTGATTGGCTAATCCTACTCCAATAGAATACATTCATTTAACTTAAGCTTCTTTCTGGTTGTTGATTGCGATTTTATGAACTGTCACAAAAATTACATTATTGTTGCTCCAAGTATCACAAGTAGTATTGTTAAACCTTCAAATTCATTATTGCCTCAAGGCTACCTCATTGTTGGCAACTTTTACCCTATTATTCTCACAGCTCCTACATTATTAAATTAGGTAATACATTCACATAACATTATTACACATGTTTACAATAATATATACATATACAATGACTGTAATATACACTTTTTATATATTCTTACATATACGTATTGCTTTAAGGCGGGCTGTTATTATATTTTTTATGATATAATTTGACTAAAAACATTTGTGTTAAAAATACTGCCTCAAAGTTAAAGTCATGGCCATCAGTGTAAAATATCGGAGACAAATAAAAATGTGGTAGATGATAGTATAACTGATGTCTTCATTTATATGCCTGGAGTATAAGATTAGTACTTAGCAAATGAACGCTGACTCAGAAACAAATACAAGTTAAACTTACTTACTAAAAGTATTTTTGTAAGAACATGAGGACAGAATTATATAATGTTATATCCAAACCTGTTCTGAAATACGGAAGCAAAACAAGGACTCTAAGGAAACAATATATACGACGGTTAGAAGCAGCACGAATGCACTTTGACATCTATAGCTGGTAAGACAAGAAGAAACAGAGTAAGAAACCAAGATATTCAATCTCAGTTGTGGGAATTAAGTATAATAGTGAAATATGCAACTACCAGAAACAGTGGAAACTGATGAGAATGTCACCTTGTAGGGTCCCAAAGCTAGACTAATTTTATACACCAAAGAGAACAAGGGATCTTGGTAGACCTTGAAGAATCTGACCAAAATTTTAACTCTATATATTAGCCTCAAAACAGGTCATTTCGGCCTAAACCTTGACATGAAAGAAGAAAATGTGTTTGCAGCCTCTACAAACCTCTGAAAATATTTTCAACACATGGACTCAGGCAATGCAGATCGTAATTAACGACTTCATTTTGAAGCATTGTTTAGTATAGATGATGAAATTCTATTTGGGGACTACAGCAACAATATTTCCAAATAATAGGAGCTGTTTCTAAATGAACACATCAGTTTAGAGATAAGAAAATCATTTGTTAAGACTGTTTGGAGTGTGCTAATATATGGGTTGGAACTTTAATAGTGACGACATTGCTGTGGAAGCCAAACAGAAGCAAATAATTATTCTCACATTTGCCTCTGCCTTACCCAGCATCCAAAAATGGACTCTTCCTTTCGACTCAAAGTGTATGTGCTGCGGCAAGTAGGAGATAGATCTGTATGAGCTACCGATCTAAACAGTTGTGTGTTTTCGCCATGTTCACAAAACAGGAACAATGAAATTGGTTGAAGACTGAATGTGCTCGTGGTTATACAGCAAGGATGTCATGGAGGTCCGGTCGAGGCATGTGGGGAAGTTCGTTACCATGCAGCCTAGTAGCGAGAAGGGTTATACATATGAAAGCTATGCTGCTTATCCTAACAGATACCGTAGCGCAAGGACAATGTGTTATTGTGGCGTATGAGTGGATATTATCATGCCAGACGCATTATTGCGTCGCATTGTCGACGGTATTACTGGGGTGATTTGTTACTTCTTTCGGCTTGTTGGAAGTTCCGTCTGGTGTGACACTCGCCAGCTCTGGCTGGCGTGCCTAGCTAGGGTTGGAGAGGGGGATAGATGTTAGCGTTACTTCTTTTGTGTGTTTGAGCGTCACTTGGTGAGTAAAAGTGCAAAGAGTAGGTCGCGTGTGGGAGGCATCTCCCCTCAATCCTTTATTTCCCTGTGTGTAATGTAGAGCCACTAATTATTTTATTAATAAAACAAAGGTAGTGTGAATGATGTGAAATAATTTCTTAAAAACCCCACGCCTTCATCGGAATGTAGTCACCAAGGTCCTAGTCTCTCGCCGCTTGTGGCTACGCTTCCCCCATGTGCGTGTTGGGGTGATTAAAATTTAATAATTTGCTGGAAACCTTTTGGCCTTCACCTCAGCATGTAACATTATTGCACAGTATTTGTCATGTTTTAAGCATCATTTCAGATGTGAAGAAAGCGGTGATACTTTTTACAGAATCCTCCCATCATTTTACAATAGAATATTCGGGGGCACGAGGCACAACCTGTCACTGGGGTTGGAAAGTGCTTTTCCATCTAGCATATTCACTGGACCTAAGCCCCTGTGATTATGATTCTAATCCTGAAGATGAAGGAACCACTTCGTGGAATTCGATTCAGAACTGTTCCCGAAATTATACAGGCATTTGATAGATGCATCAGGAATATTAACATCAGCGATGCTACTTCTTCCACAGTGCTGGCAACGGGTTATTGAAAGTGCTGGTGATTGATTACATTGAAGGACTGTAGAAGTTTCAAACATGTATCATTCTTGTAACAGTACAATTAAATCGTTGCCACTATTAGAGTTCGAACTTATGTATAATACACGGTTGTAAAGCCTGGACTTTAGGATGCATGATCGAGTAAGATCTTGTTGTACTGAAGTTTCCCTTGTTGAGTCTACTCTTTTAACTATATTTAAGCGTGCAGCAGGGCGTTTAAGACTGATGTCCGGGAGCGAATGATGCATTTTCATATTCAGAAATGTTTAAAGTATTTTGTATTCAGGGGTACCATTTAAGTGAGAGTCAGTGCCCCCTAAGTTGCGAGAAATAATTAGGCTACTGATTATTATTGCTCTACCAAAGGAAAAATTACCACAACTATAGTTTTAATACAAAATTTCACACGAAAATTCAGTCACAGGTATTATTAAAGAAGAAATTCTCATTTACAGGGCTACACAAAAGCTAGAAATATAATTTTTTGGCTATTTCCGGCATTTTTCTCCCCTTAAAATAATATCAAGATTAAATTCTGTTAGTGTTTCTATCAAAAGCATGACTTATTATCGGCTTCTTTGTTGTATTGCATGAAGGATTACTCAGCCCAGTTCTCTGTAAAACACTGGGAGATGCAATTAAAAGACAGTGAGTTATTTTAAATTACAAATTCATTTGGAAATTGATCCAAGGCTCAATAAAATCTAGCCTTGAAGAGTAATCAGAAATACAAATATTGGACTAGAAATATTTTACCAAAAAGTTACTGAAATATTACATCTGATAAATATTAATTTTGTTAATAAGTGACACTAGCGCTTACTTGAACGTAGCAAATAACGTAAGCTCATTTTGTATGGTTTTAAATGAACAAACAAATTAAAGCTCTGTGAGGCGCACAAATTGGTTTGGTTATTTAAGCAAGTATTTAAAATATAAATAATGTTTTAAACAAATAGCATTCCATGGAGCTAGCGAGGCTACTTCATCACAGCGACTGGAATGGAAACACGCAGACCAGTAATTTACACTGACGTCCCCTCCAGCAGATACAGCAAGGTTACATCAGGTGCAGGGGGAGTTCTCAGCAGGCAGCTTATTCACAGCACAGCGCCGAGCTCACACTCTGAACATTACAGTTTTTGTAGCAGCATTGAACTAATTGTTCCAGCGTAACATTCGCCATTCACTTTGATGTCCCGGTTAGATGACCATGACAAAAACGTACATAAATATGTATATATTTTTATTTGTTTCACTTATATGCCGTCTTTAACATCTTAGGTCATATCGGCGGCTTTGACTTAGAAACAATTGCTCATTGACAACGATGTTCACTTGTTTTACTTCTTGTGTGTTACTTCTTAGGATTTATTTTGGTTTGTCTTCAAATTTATAGACACATTCATACTCTTATACTTCCACACTCTAGAGAGGATTGGTAATAATTCTGCCAAAGGAAAACTCCTACCTACAGCCGGGAATCAAGCCTGGGAGCTCTGGATTTGCAGGCCAGCAAGCTAACTACCAGACCACAGAGTCCTATATACGAGGCGTATTTTTAAAGTAAGTACCGCTTTAATATTTTACAGTGCCATTTTTAGCATACGCGATCACTTCCTCCATTCATTAGGAAGTCAGACGCAGCTGTGAGCGACAGTCACTTTGTGTTTTCCTGTTGTTAGAGTGTTTTGAAATGTTTCAAATATCCTGCCGACTGTGATGTCAGATCGGTTATTCTTTTTTTTTTTTTGTTGAATGCGAGAAATGTTAGTCATCATTCATCGCCAATTTTGGAGGTTTATGGGGAAACAATAATGAGTGACAGTGTTCGGCCACACACAGCCAAACAAACTCAAGATCTGATCGCATCATTTGGTTAGGAACAATTCGACCACCTACCCTACAGTCCGGATTTGGCACAAAGAAATTTCCATCTGAAGGAATTCCTTGGTAGAAATAATTTCAACGACGATGATGTTGTGTAACAAAAAGTGCAGACTTGACTTTCATCTCAGGCGGCATCATTCTTTGACAAATACATACTACGACAAGCAGTGTAACGTGTAAGGTAAATAAATGATAATAAAGCATTTGGAAAATAATGTTGTGTTACTTTTTAAGAAAATATTGGTTTTTACTTTACAATACGGCTCGTATTTTCTTATACCTTGTAAAAATCCCTTATACCAGTAGGGCGGTACAGGCAACGCCGCTAGCCTGCATTCGGGGAGTCCTGGGTTCATATCCCGTGGGTCGACCGATCTAATGGGTTGTTTCGTGGTTTTCCTCCGTTGCCAAGCTAAACATCGGATTAGATATTAAATACCACCACTCAGAGTATACCGACCTTAAGTCTAAATCAATAGCAAGCATGAAAATAGATGGTATTAGTGAATGCTCCGTGATGTATCCACGGATGATGAAAGTACCTAGACTGGACGGCACCCTAATGTCATCTAGAGATACAGTTGCCTAGCACTAAGGCCTTTGTGCACACATGACGAAGCAAGATCATGTGGTACAGGGATGAGACTTATAGTACGTGAGGTTTATGTTGAAACATGGCCATTATGACGCTACTTGACCGGTCTAGGAAGGGTGATGACGGTCCGAGTGCTGAGAAACGCTGGCATAGTCAACCTTCACTACCTAGTCTCTTGGTGTCAGATGTACCTTGAGGCAGTATTTTTAACACTTAAATGATTTCATTCTAATTATATAATATATAAATTCAATAATAGCCCGCCTTAAAGCAATATGTGTATAAAATAACATAAAATGTATGTAAGTCATTGTATTACGTTTATATTATTGTATAATGTATAATAATATTATGTGAATGTATTACGTAATTTAATAATGTAGAAGCTGTGAGAAGATAGGTCTCAAGTTGCTAACAATGAGGTAACCTTGAGGCAATAATGAATTAGAAAGTTTAATACTGCTACTAGTAATTCTTGGAGCAACAATAATGTAATTTTTGAGACAGTTTATAAATAGCCAATCAACAACCACAAAACCTGAAAGTTAAGTAAAAGTATTCTATTGGAGTAGGATTAGCCAATCAGAGACTTGAAATAGATGAAATTTATAAATTCAGGCGGTAGAAGCCAGTTGCTAGTAGACAGCGTTCCTAACTGGACGTGAGACGCAATCTCGAGAAGTTTAATACGTATCCAGTGTGAGACGAAAATTCATTACGGCGAGAATATTGTAAAGTTTACATGTCAAAAAGTGCAAGTAATTAATAAATAATATCACACCTCTCTATATATCAGTAAAGCGTTATTTAATCGTGTCAGGGATTAATAAAAAGGAGTGAAGTAAAAATTATAATTTGAGTAAGCCTACATTCTTCAGCCGCACCACGCCCTGTTAAGAGAAACATGTTTCTACAAATTAATACTGACGCAGCCGAGGGAAACCTAAATATATAATATTTAAAGAAAAAGTTAAAATAAAAAGTGAACATTAGGGCGAAGGCCACCGGAAACTAAACTTGGGGCGAAGGCCACCGGAAGCTTTATACCATACGTGAGGCATACAACCTTCTTCAACCTGTAATAGTTGTTTACCAGTTGTAGTTTTGGCAGTGATATCTTTAGCCGTCCTTGCTTCATTGGCTTTCGTATTGTTACAAGCGGGTGTTGGTTGTTCTTTTCTAAATTTCATGTTTTAACCTAACCCAGATTTTAAATAGTAACTTTAAATAGTAACGTTTTTTGAGATTAGGCAGTTAAGGATTACCAACTATCGTGTGGAATATAGTGCTATCTCGTTATGCTTTACGTGTTTTAACTTAGGCAAATGCACTTTAGAAGGTTAACTGTCCGCCATACACTGAGCTAGCTGTCTATAAGATATTTATAGGAAAACCCTTTGGAAAAGATCTAATGCGTCATATTCATATGACCGTTTATAAGCACTCTTCAACTATTCTCACACAAGTCTAATCCTCTATCTACTTTACGCTAATTGGGATAGACATTGCAGAAATGGTTCTATGACACATTTCGTTATAAGTTCCAGGGGGATAGAGGAAAATGTTTGTTGTAGTTTGTATTGCTTCACGTATGGAAAGCCAAATTGAAGTAGGAGTATTGAAGGAGTTGTATTATATTTCGACTGTTGGGGAGCCGAACACTTGAAGTTGTTGCAACCGAACGTATGATTAAAAGTTTCCGGTAGCCTTCGCCCCAAGTTTAAAAATATTAACTTTATAATTTTGACTGTTTCTTTAAACATTATATATTTATGTTTGCCTCGCCTGCGTCAGTATTATTGTTAGAGACATGTTTCTCTTTGCAGGGTTGTGGTGTGACTGAAGAATGTAGGCTTGCACAGATTCTAATTTTACTTCACTCCTTTTATTAATGCTTGACACGATTTAAATAACACTTCACTGATATAGAGAGAGCTGTGAGATTTTTTTAATTAATTACATGCATTTTTTTGACACGTAAACTATTTTTGTCTCACAAGAATACGTATTAAATTTCTCGAGGACGTGTCTCGCGTTTGTCTACAACCAACGCGTCCAGTTATGAGCACCGTCTACAAGCAATTGAACTCTGTATTTGAAAATTTTTCTATATTTCAGTTTCTGATTGGCTAATCCTAGTCGAATAGAATACCTTCATTTAACTAAAGCTTTTTCTGGTTGTTGATTGGCTATTTTATAAACTGTCACAAAAATTACATTATTGCTTCCAAGAATCACAAGTAGTATTGTTAAACTTTCCAATTCATTACTGTCTCAAGGTTACCTCATTGTTAACTCATTGTTAGCAACTTTTAACCTATTATTCTCACAGCGCCTACATTTCTAAATTACGTAATACATTCACATAACATTATTGAATATGTATACAATAATATAAACATATACAATGACTGGAATATACGCTTTTTATATCTTGTTACATACACATATTGCTTTAAGATGGGCTGTTATTGAATTTGTATATTTTATAATTAGACTGAAATTATTTAAGTGTTAAAAATACTACCTCATGTTTAAAAGGTGTCACTATATGCAACTGAATAGCGACAGCGTTTTAAAAATGACGAAGAATTGAAAAATCCAATCCAATAATAATGTAGGCATGTCTCGGAAATGGCTGATGACGCAAAAAGTTATTTCATATAAACTGTGTGTTTTAAAGAACAATACACTGTTTATGTAATATGTTTTTGTCTGTGTGTTAACGTTTACCAGTTATATAAAATTGTACAAAATTCGCTCCGAAAGGACAGGACTTCAAAAACTCTTCCAGAAAATTCAAGACATACATCTGCATTTGCGAACCCATGCTCCTAACCTCAAAATACTTAATTTGGTTCCGCCTTTCTACTATACAAATTTCTACACATTATTTTACAGCACCCTGTATAATTAGGTGCTAATTTTTACTTTCTCTACTACGTATAGTAAGTAGGGGAAGTAGTGCATTCTATCCAAAAATTTGATACCGAGATACATGTTTTGAGGTACCCTGAATCTAAATAAATCATTTTTGGAAACATTTCGGTGTGTGTGTGTGTGTGTGTGTGTGTGTGTGTTTAACTGTGTATCTGTCACACTGTGAACAGCATAACTCAAAAACGAAAAGTCGGATAAATATCAAAATTTTCAAGAAAGTCCCCCACCCCAGAATACCCTTTACATGGAACATTTATAAAACAATTGATTTTATAAAAACTGGCTATAACGATTTTGATTAAAATATATATTTAAGATATTTTCATGACAAATGACATGTATATCTTGAATTTTCTGGGAATGTCTCCAAAAGTATTCTTCATTGTGAATGACTTTTGCATAACTGGTAAACCATAAGAGATAAACAAAATTTTACTTCACAAAAAAATGTAGATCGCGTTAAAATACACAGTTTATGTGATATACATTTTTGTTGTTGAGTGAACCATTTTCGAGATATTGCTTGTTACTCTCTTAAATTTTTCAATACTTATTTTCTCAAATAGGAATTCGTAATTCATTTTTCTGTCTTGGATATCCAAGAGTATTAATCTGAGTCAAAGAGAATGATGCTGCACCTAGAAACCAGCTATTAAGATATATGTCGATGCTTAAAGGCTACTGTATTTCTATATTGGCCTTGCAATTACAAAACAAGGGGAACATAGTACGCCTTAAGCGATAGTCAAATATTTTTAGAACTGATCGCTATGTGTAAAACTGTTTGCATGTCAAAAGATCGTTTCTGCAAATGTTTATCTCGATTAACATGAAGTAGGTGGAGAATAAGCGTTTGTAAAAATAGTTTGTACAAGAGTAGAGAAAGTCGTGTTAGTTATCACATTATATCTCTTTTTGTCCCCTTTCTTTCATTCTTAAATTGCTTATATTGCCAATATCTAATTTTCTGTTTCTTCAGCTAACCTACATGAGCACAGCTTATGAATATCTTGATCAATGACCGCTACCGTTCCTGTTAATTGAAATTAACTTATTTCCTCGAAAAACTTAATATTTTTAAACCAATATTGTTACGTTTTTCCACAACATAGTTCAGAGCACCTTCTGTTGTCTACAATTTTTGTAGATCGCATCAAAAGAGCCTACAATTGGTCAGCTGAACTGAACATTGTTGATGTACACAGGATGAGCTTTGGTTGGAAGCAATTCCATGATTAGTGTATGTGCAGCATTTACTAACTTGTTTGCTATCAGCAATTCTTGTCGCCAATCACGACTGGCAACCTTGGATGAGTACAGTTTCAGGAATGATGGAAAGTAAACTTGTAGTTTGTGCTATTTTCCTTTAATGGATATTGTTGCGTAATAACATGATTTATATCATTCATTGTAGCGGTAATTTATCTAGATATGGTCTCTGGAAATAAATTAGAATGGCAGTGCTTTTACTTTACACAGGATGGCTAAAAATTACATGAACATTTTCAGGATTAGAAGTTCAAAATGAAGCGTGTCCTAACAAATGTTAAAACACATCATTGTTGCCATTGTTATAAGTAACAAAGTAGCACAGCAAAGTTTGGCGCGCTCTTAAGTGCACTTGTAGAGATTTGGCTTTAAAAAATGTATTTTTGGCTTTTTGTTGTAGTGGATTAAGCATAAATGGCATAACGAACACACCTGTGTAATTTATTTTGTTGTTTGGACCTATAAAGAGCTCTTATGTCCCAGAGATTTATAGTATATTGATATGTAACAATGTGCTTACCTTGTTTTTTTGTCATTTCCTATAAGTTTTGTTTTTTAAACATCACTTACACGTTTTTCAAAATATATATAATCTAGAAGTTGGAACTTCTGTTGTTGAACAGAATGTTTAGCTGCATGTAGTAAGTTAAATATTTTTATTCTAAATTACGTGGTTTCCACGAAAAAAGTTAGATATAAAACCATAAGCACTCGTAGTATTACTGAAGAATATCCCAGAAATACTTAACGCAACAAAAAATTTTGTTGGACCTAAACGTATGATTTAACGAGATCTATATTTTTTATGTAGTAGGTTTTTGTCTATTTCTTAAGGTTTACCAATTATACAAAATTCACTCAGAATGAGGAGGACTTCGCAGGCTATTCGCAGAAAATTTAAGATAAATATTTTGTCAAGCTGATTCTTTTTTAAAAGTTTCGTGTTGCATTCTTGGATGCTTCTGAACTTAAATTTTAAGTTTTGTATGTAATCAACTTTTAGTTTTTCAGTTATGTTGTTCACAAATACACACACACACACACGGACATTTTTCTCAAAATGTTTTTTACCTGTCTACCACATGTAGTAAGTAAGGGAAGTATTGTATTCCACCCAATAATTCGATGTCGAGATTTCCCCGGAAATATATGCTTTCAGACCTCCTGAACCATTAAAATATTATAAAAAGGTCCGTGTATATGTGTGTGTTTGTGTGTCTTTGAACGGCATAACTCAAAACTTAAGCTAAAAGTCCGAAATACCAAACCTGGTATTTAATCTCAGCATCTCTTCCAAAGATGCCACACGAAGATTTTATAGGAAATACCCTACCCTTATCCTTTTACATTGTACATTTTTCGAAAATTTATATTTTATAAAAATGGCTCTAACAATTTTTATTAAAATACCACATATTAAAGATATTTACATGACATATACAATCTATACCTTTAACTGTATGGGAATGGTCGCTTCAATCGAAAGGAACTTTGTATAATCTTGTATAATCGATGGACAAAAACTACTACACAAAACATGCAGATCTCTTTAAAACATTCAATTGATTCCAAATAACTTTTTGTGGCATCATCTGAGATATCCGGTATTAATGGTTCGAATTGTTCAGTATTTTTGTCACTTTTTAGTTTTTTCAGTTCTTTCTCGCGATGTCAGCGAAAGAGTATTGAATTTTAAGGCCAGCCTATAGCGTCCAGTTCTTAAACATTTGACTATCGCTATTCCCTGTTGAGGATGGGTGATTTTAGGAGGAACCGAACTTGAAGTAGTTGCAACTGCACGTATGGCACCGGGTAGCCTTCGCCCCAAGTTTAAAAATATTAACTTTGTAATTTGACGGTTTCTTTAAATATTATATATTTATGTTTGCCTCGGCTGCGTCAGTATTAATTTGTATAGATCTGAATTTCTTAACAGGGTGTAGTGCGGCTGAAGAATGTAGGCTTACACAGATTATAATTGTTTACTTCACTCCATTTATTAATCCTTGACACGATTTAAATATCATTTCACTGATATAGAGAGCTGTGACATTATTTATTAATTACTTGCACTTTACAACTCGTAAACTATTTTTTGTCTCACACTGAATACGTATTAAGCTTCTCGAGGACGCGTCTCGCGTCCGGTTAGGAACACTGTCTGCTAATAACTGAATTGATTTCTACCGCTTAAATTTGTAAATTTCTGTATTTCAAGTCTCTGATTGGCTATTCCTAATCCAATAGAATACTTTTATTTAACTTAAGCTTTTTTCTGGTTGTTGATTGGCTATTTATAAACTGTCTCAAAAATTACATTATTACTGCTCCAAGAATTACCAGCAGCATTATTAAACATTCTAATTCATTATTGCCTCAAGGTTACCTCATTGTTACCTCATTATTAGCAACTTTTAACCTATTATTCTCACAGCTCCTACACTATTAAATTACGTAATACATTCACATAGAATTATTAAACATGTACATAATAATATAAACATTAATACAATGACTGTTACATGCATTTTATACATTGCTACATATACATATTACTTTAAGGCGGGCTGTTATTATATTTTATATTATATAATTTGACTGAAATCATTTAAGTGTTAAAATTACTACCTCACTGTGTATCTATCACTAAATGTGTGATGTAGCTGTTTCTGCAAAGGTTTATTTGGATTAAAATGAGGTAGATGGAAAAATAAGCTTAGTAAGAATAATTTGTTTACTCAGTAATAAACGCTAGAGGGTAGAAAAGAACATGTGAATGTAACACATCAGACTTTTTATTAAGGGACTTCAAAACATGTAGTTCCAGTGCAATTTCGACATGGAAGTTTTTGGTGGAAATTTGTACTAGGTACGTGGTAGAAAAAGCAAAAGTAAGCTTTTATAAGAATTTGTAGAAAAGTGGTTAGAGAAAGTCGTATAAATGTAAGATTATTGCACCCTCTCAGTACCTGAACAACGTCGATGACCTCTACTTGTTACACAGTGAGATTATTGGCCTACTCTATTACTAATGTTTAACAGGTCTGGTTTTTGCTTAGCATAACTTCAAGTAGTTTAACCGCCGTCATATTTTAATATATGGATGTTAACGTAATAAACAAAATTTTATTGCAGGGTAATAAACCTGAAGCAGCTTGCTGCATTGCTGCTTTTTGTCCACAGTGACGAGGTTAACAGCTGGTTTACTTAAACCACTTTGCTTATTGGAGTCGAAATGTGTAGCCTTTATAAATGCAATGTTGAAAACTTCCTTTACGTCGTTAGAAATTCGCTTGAATTAACCGGCAATATGAACGTTCATTGTTAACAAGCTTAAGGATACACATCTGAGTTATTTCTGAAATCCACAATGGATTCATTTTAAATTTTGACACAGTAATCAATTTTAGTGTACACCTAATATTGTTCACTAAATTTCATGTATATTACTTTCTCTACTACGTACCCAGTAGGTAGAGAAGGTATTGCATTCTACTCAAAATTTCGATACCGAGATTTCACTGGAAATACATGTTTTCAGGCCCCTGAATCAAAAAAAAAAGAACTTTAGAAATAGGTCCGTTATCGGTATGTCTGTGAATAGCATAAATCATAAGCGAAAAGTCAGATAAACTCCAAACTTGGTATTTAAGCTCAGTACCTTCCAAAGATGCGACACGTAGATTTTCAAGAAAATTGCCCCTACTTCAAACTACCCTTCACATGGAAAATTTTTCGAAACTTTTTATTTTCTAAAAATGGCTCAAACAATTTGGATTAAAATACCATATATTAAAGGTATTTATGTAAGAAATAAAATATATCTCTTGATGTTTCTGAGAATATGAAACGGCAACTCTAGGCGAGCCTGAGAACTGTAATTATAGATAATTTATTAATTAATTTTTATTGATGTTAAATCATACTATGTACATATCTTTTTCTTATACTGCTTGTATATTTTAAGAAGGTTGATTTAACGTTATGTATGTATCTAGGTTACTAATATTAGAAGAGTTATAAATGGTTTAATGTAAACAATTTAAGCGTAATGTTAAAATACTGTCCACGACGAAATGTTTTAGCTACAGGAACAGTGTCTTCGAAGGCAGAAAATCTAGTTTTACGATGTCTCTCTGGTCGCAGGGCTATTGTTCATACAGCGAGGGTGTAGTCTTTGTCCTATTATTCGATAATTCGCCGTGACCAAGTGAGAGAGACAGCTAGCTTAACGGTAAATTTAGGAAAAGCCGCGATTTATGTTAAACTTGGACCAATGAGATCCCTGTAAGTTTATACGAAATAGTGAGACGCGTCGAGTGGCGCTAAAAATGGACCAATAGGAAAGGAAGGAGCCCCAGAAGCCTGCGACTATAAATGGATCTGTTAGGAGAAATTTCGGGGCATTGCATTTTGGCATTTTGTCAGGGAACATTTTGCAAAAACTACAGGCAGGGAGAGATGCTGCAGGATGTTGAGATATCGCGCCAAAAGTGAATAAAAACAGTTTTCGAAACACACCTAAGAATCGCTACTCGTAAAGAGATAATAAGCATATTTAAACTTCGTTATCATATCCGCGCCGTGTTTTAACAGCAGTGGACAGTATTTTAACGGCGGTAATATCAGTGTTGTGTGCTACTTGGAGTAGTTAAATAAAAGAAATTGCATTGTCATCTTTTCGTAACCAAAGAACGTCTATTTCTCCTTTTTACCACGACCCGAGGTCTACGCTTCCTTTACCAAGGATAAGTCCATGCTCCCACCTAGTTTTAAAGAAAATTACTGCAGCTAGCCGAGGACAAAATTGCAGAGAACCAGCACACTGCGAACATCTGGAGCCAACATGGAGGATGCAGCAAGGTAAGCCGCGAGCAATGGACAGGAGGAGGTGACTGCCGCAAACAGCCTATGAAGTCGTCTTCAAAACATTAAGCGATAGCCGAAAACGTATTGCATAAAAATACCCAATTTCCTTTAAATAACTTTTTTGTGGCATAATTCGTTTCCGAGATATCCTAATTAATGTTTCGAATTGTTCAATACTTTTGTCATTCTTTTACACTCCTGTCGACATTTCTCGCGATTACAAGTGAAGAGTGAGACCAATGTCCAATTCTTAAACATTTGACTACCGCTACTCCCCCTGCATTTATAACGAAATGTGTAGTGCAGATATTTCTGCAAAGGATTGTCTATTAAAGTGTGTAGATAGAAAAATAAACTTTAATAAGAATAGATTTCATACGCATTAATAAATTATAGGAGGTAGAGAAATTTTTTGGCGTAAAATTGATACATTATGAGTAGTATTATTTAATAACATCACAACTAAACATGTTAAAACTTCATCTCATTTTTATCCTGTTATTTATGAGAAGGTATACAAAATTTGAAGGATTTATAACGAAACGTACATCGTGCGGAACGATCTGAAATTGAGAATGTGCCGACAAATGAAAATCCGAGAAAAGACTTTAAAACTTACAAAGATAAAAAACACTGTTTCTTAATTGATGTTTCTGAAAAGCACCTCATGTATATACCGCCCCTGCTTCGTCTTTTTCTGCTCCTCTGCAACTCATTAATATCTGAAGATTCCTGAGGAATCTCTTGAATGGTTTTTGTACTTTGATGTATGCAAAACTTTATCATTTTACTACAATTTTATAGGAAGCTAGGCTTACAGGGAGACATTAAGCTGACATGCATTAAAAGTTCGTATAGCTTTAAAAGCCGCTTAGAACTTTGTAGCGTTTAGAGGGTTTGTAGTATTGAGTAGTATTAAAATCTATATTTATGAATTTTGGCATTTCTTGTCCTTTTTCACAAATGGGTATCCTTAAATAACAACACTGAAAATGTTGCATCTATTTAGGAATGGGAATCCCAGAGTTAAATT
The DNA here is from genome assembly GCA_030765065.1 of Deroplatys truncata. Classification (NCBI taxonomy): domain Eukaryota; kingdom Metazoa; phylum Arthropoda; class Insecta; order Mantodea; family Mantidae; genus Deroplatys; species Deroplatys truncata. The sequence continues at coordinate 154,709,962 of CM060988.1, read as the reverse complement.
CTCAAAATCCGTTAGGGATTAAACGCCAAAAGATTTACACATATATCGTAAGAGTGGTAAAATTCTACATTGGCGAAACTTTCTTGAACAAACATACCATTCTTGTCAGCCTTGATATCGAAAAGGCCTACGATAATGTCTGGTGTGACCACATCATTCGCTCCTTAATGAAAGAGATGCCACAGGGAACATGCTTGTGTTCAACTATAATTTTCTCCAAAACCGACAAATTAGTGTACGTGCTAACGGCGTTCTCTCCTAAAGCGTCAACATTGACAACGGAATACCACAAGGATCGGTTCTTAGTGCGACTCTCCTCTTAGTAGCTATCCATGGCATGGATTCCTCTCTCCTGTCTCCTGTTAGGGCTAGTATATTTTGCAGCAGAAAGAACCTACACACCACACAGGAACTATTACGGAATGCACTCGACAAATTACAACAATGGAGTCATAACACCGGATTCAGTTTCTCTGCCCCTAATAGCTAATGCATTCTGTTTACCTGTTCTCGTGGACACTCACCTCCACCTCTCCTTCTAGAACCAGCCGATTCATGTAGTCCTCATGTGCGCATATTAAGGTTACATTTTCTCCACCGTTTAAACTGGATCACACACTTAAAGCTTTTGAAAGGAGAATGCTGCCGTCGTTTAAATGTCATTAAAATAATAGCAGGCAAAACTTGGGGAGCTGACTTTACAATACTACTTCGGCTGGGTTATCATTCACTGAAACCAACAAGCCTCAAAATGCTTGGTAGTATTCAATCTTGGACACTGAGGATCTCTTTGGGTGCCTTTCACACAAATCCGTAAGCAGTGTCCAGATTGAAGCAAATGAACCTCCACGCTTTTTTTGGGTAGTGGACGGGTGTAGGAAAGAGAATTTATGGAGAAGAATTGAAAGGAGAAGTGAGGAAGGTAGCTGCCAGCTTATTGCGCTTGCAGCGAGTGAAGGAAAATGACCGGGAAACAGCCATGACCAAGGCCCTGACTGTTCCCTGGGGAGTGACGGGATTGGGTAACGAACTTTATTTGTCTTTATTGCATTGAATTTCAGTGTTGATGAGCGCCCCTCGAGAGGTTTGCTCAGTTCTGCGAATGGTAGCTGAATCTTGTATTCGAATAGAGGACAGCGTGTTCAATTGACATCATGTGGGTGGACAGTCGTTCCTGCCCACTCTTCAGGCCGGTGAGTAAAGAAGTCCACTCGGCCATCGCATTGTGTAGGGTCTTCACTATGTCGGCTAGACCTGAAATCATGTGCCTAAACTCCTCCAGGTAGTCTGACGGAGCTGGCGGTGCTGGTGTAGGTGGCAGACTGGCGATGACTTCGCCCAGGCCACTGACTGAGGAGTTGGTGTCGTCTAATCGCAGCAGGCAGCTGGTGGTGAATGTGTTGACTGTGGATAAGAAGACGGAAGTGATGGCGTGTAGATCTTGTAGTTCAGATTCAATGGCGGCGAGTCGGCGGAGTTGATGATCAGTGTTGGCAGAGTTGGTGGCGATGATGGTCGGAGTTGGGGGAGTAGGAAAGTCGTAAGTCTCGCGTACGCTGCACAAACTACATCCAGGCGTCCGGCAAATGTTTTCAGCCATATTTTTCCTGCCGAGCCTCATAATGTGGATGCCCATAGCCACCGTCGTTTTGTACCGTTTTCCCAAAGAATTCTGCTCTTCCTGCAACAATTTCATTTGAATATTCTATGAATACTTTCCTGCTTCTTTACCCTCGACACTGTTCCTTGGAAGCTACAACTGTCTGTCATAGATATCTCCACGACACTTTACAACTAAGGTTAATTCACTACCCTTTTGCGCTTCACATTCTGCATCACAACGACTTTACACCAACGGTTGGAAATATGAAACTCACTACGGCTATGACGTGCTACTACCCCATAAGACTTTGCTCTACAGTCTACCGCACTTCCTATCCATCTTTTGTGAACTGATAGCATTCGCCTCGTCTTGGAGTACGCCCTTGAGAGTGCTTCCCTCTTTTACACTATCTTCACGGACTTGAAGAGTGCTCTCCTCAGTCTTCAGCTACGGCCAACAACCTAATGTTGTTCATCCAGCTACTTGAGGCAGTATTTTTAACACTTAAATGATTTCAGTCTAATTATATAATATATATAATTAAATAACAGCCCGCCTTAAAGCAATATGTGTTTGTAACAATATAAAAAAGTGTATATTACAGTCATTGTATAGGTTTGTATTATTATATACATGTGTAATAATGTTATGTAAATGTATTACGTAATTTAATAATGTAGGAGCTGTGAGAATAATAGGTTAAAAGTTGCTAACAATGAGGTAACAATAAGGTAACCTTGAGGCAATCATGTATTTGAAAGTTTAACAATGCTACTTGTGATTCTTTGAAGCAATAATGTAATTTTTGTGACAGTTTATAAAATAGCCAATCAACAACCAGAAAAAGCTTTAGTTAAATGAAAGTATTCTATTGGAGTAGGACTAGCCAATCAGAAACTAAAATGAAGCATACAAATTTAGAAGTGAGTTGCTTGTAGACAGCGTTCCTAACCGGACGCGAGATGTGTCCTCGAGAAGTATAATATGTATTCAGTGTGAGACAAAAATAGTTTACGTGTTAAAAAGTGCAAGTAATTAATAAAAGAATCTCACAGTTGTCTATATCAGTGAAGTGTTATTTAAATTGTGTCACGCATTAATAAATAGAGTGAAGTAAAAATTTATAATCTGTGTAAGCCTACATTCTTCAGCCGCACCACGCCTTGCAAAGACATCCATGTCTCTAACAATAATATTGACGCAGCCCAGGCAAACATAAATATATAGTATTTAAAGAAACAGTCAAATTACAGAGTTAATATTTTTAAATTTGGGACGAAGGCTGGGTACCATACGTGCGGTTGCAACTATTTCAAGTTCGGCTCCCTAACAGTTGAACTACAATACAATTTCTACTTCAAGTTGGCTTTCCAAGCGTGAAGCAGCTACCTACTTCATACTTTATCGCAGAATATCCGCTTCAGGTAAAAAAGTTCTGCTAACCTGGGTACCTTCACATGCTGACATACCAAGGAATGAAAACGATGATGTCGCAGCTAAGCAAGCAGCACGACATCCTTTAAATCTGTAAGGCCTCAAGTTTCCCCACCAAGGCCCAGTCGCTTGAAACCATTCTCCGGCAATGAAAACAAGAATGGTTCACCTCATCTAGAAGCGTCACCATCAAGTTCTACGTTTCGGACATACTGCTCTTAGTCGTCCTCCGTCCTCCGGAGGCCAATGGATTTTTTTTCGGGCATAAATAATCCTTATCATGCCTCCTTTCGGAATGGAAGTAAAGCTGGTGGTTCCGTGTCGTAGATTTACGGCACGTAAAAGAGCCTCAAGCCTGATAAGAGGCATCTGAACAAAATGTCCGGTATAGAATATACCGCCCAATATAGAATGGGACGCTAAAGACACCAGTAAAGAGCGTCATAAATTAAAAAAAAAAACTTTCTCCAGAGAATGCGTTGAACTTTGTTAATGTTACACAATTATGTAACGAATTGCAAAACTTATTGTAGTCGCGATTTGGCCTTGTTGTTAAAGCAACATTAAATAAATAAAAATACAAAAGAAATAACAGAATCGACACTTTCTAACAACTGAATTTCTGTTGGCAGTGACGAAACAGTTCACCATTAAACGATAGACAGAACATTGCACGATATTTTAACGTAAATCGTGAATACGGCATTCACTGGTATTTCATAATAAGATTTATTACCATTACTATGGAGATATGAAACATATTCAGTACATATCTATTTTAACCATATTTAACCAAGCGTAACGGCTCAATGGCAACGCGTGAGGCTCAAATTCGTGAGGTCCCGGGTTCGGTTCCCGGTGGATGCCCACTCTGACCATGGGTTTTTCGTGGTTTTATTTAGGCGAATGCCGGAGTGGTGTATTCCAGAATGGACTTCCTCTCCTCTCCATTTTCTCATTTCATTTCCCTTTTATGTTCAGAGGTGTTTAACTCCAGAAATGTAGTTCGGTCGGTGTCGCACAGTTAGCGCAGAGGCTTGCCATCTGGAAATTCTTCTCAGCCTTGCTAAAGGAAGTCTGTTGAACCTCCACTATGGTGGACTGTTACGTAAACCTGCGCATCTCTGTCGATTTATGCCGGCCTCGCTCTGCAACCCGTACGTCATCTGGGATTCCCTCATCTCATCCGTTCCTTCCGGGGGTGTACGCACAAAACATCCATTGAGGTTAGAGGTAGTAGGTTGAAGAAGGTGTATTGTAGTTCGACTGTTGGGGAGCCAAACTTGAAGTAGTTGCAACCACGTACGGTACAAAGTTTCCGGTAGCCTTTACCCTAACGTTCACCCCCCGGTGGTCTTCGCCCCAATGATTAGGAATCAACTTTGTGTTTTTATGCTTCCTTAAATATTATATATTTTTAGGTTTGCCTCGGCTGTGTCAGCATTAATTTGTAGAAACATAAATCTCTGAAAAAGGTTTGATACGGCTAAAGAATGTAGGCTTACACAAATTATGTTTACTTCCCTCCATTTATTAAACCTTCATACGATTAAATATCACTTCACTGATGCAGTGAGCTGTGAGGTTATTTATTAATTGCACTTTTTAACACGTAAACTCTGTAATATTCGCCGTAATGAATTTTCGTCTCACACTGAATACGTATTAAACTTCTCGAGGACGCGTCTCGCGTCCGGTTAGGAACGCTGTCTACTAGCAACTGACTTCTGAATTTGTACAACTTGCTCTATTTCAGTTTCTGATTGGCTAATCCTACCTTCATTTAACTTTCAGGTTTTCTAGGTTGTTGATTGGCTGTTTATAAACTGTCTCAAAAATTACATTATTGTTGCTCCAAGAATTACCAGTAGCATTATTAAACATTCCAGTTCATTATTGCCTCAAGGTTACCTCAATGTTACCTCATTCTTAGCAACTTTTGACCTATATTCTCACAGCTCCAACATTATTAAACATGTACATAATAATATAAACATAATACAATGGCTGTTACATACATTTTATGTGTTATTTATACACATATTGCTTTAAGGCGGGCTATTATTATATTTTATATTATATAATTAGCCTGAAATCATGTAGGTGTTAAAAATACTGCCTCAAGATTCCCCTTCGTTAACTAGTCGTATCCTATCGTAACCATATTTAGCTTTAGTGTGAAGTTAGGGTTGTGTTTCACTTACATCAGTTACCCAAAATTTCGACATTATACATCTGTGTTCTAGATTATTTATCTCAAATTACTTGTATAACGAGGCAGTCTGGACAGGTGAAATGTATAAATCTTGCAGTTTTTAATCTAAATAGTATTTTCAAAAATTTGTCACATGCTGCTCTGACTCGATAATAAGTGCGTTTAAAATTTCATGCACATATCCTTAATAGTGATTAGGTTTTTACAAAAAAGAATTATTTTAGTTTTATTATAATGAATCAGCTCTTTCACACAATTTTGAAAAAATAAAAACACCAAAATATTAAAATGTTATTATAAAAACTGCCGTATAGAATTCTATATTTTTCATAAAAACAACTTAATATAATTTTTGTAACACTTTATCCTCAGTGCTCGAATTAATTATATATTAACTCAAACAATTTAAAACTGTAGCAAAAACCATATGCAAGTTTTTTAAGTTCATTCTCTCCGAATTTCTGGTGAAAATTTGAATAAGATTGGTTGGAAGCTAAATCATATGGAACATTTTTAATGCCTAAGCGAAATCAAAGTCGAGTAAAGGGCATTGTAAGCAAAGATAGGCTCGTTGGCATTTAAATGGTCATGCGTTAAAGCTTTAAAGGAATATGGGAGCAAAAGTTCTTATTTAACGGATTACCCTCCTCTTTGTAGGACTTACATCCTCAAGAACTTGCAAGCCAATGTCATGCCAGTCGAGGAGCAAGCAATAGCATATCCAGGTTGGGCGATCAGTTCAGCGCCTTGTTTGGCGGTGAAGAAGGAGGAAATGAAATGTAGTGATTACTGGGATGATATGAAAATTCGCTGATCAAATTACCCAACCCAGCGACCGAGGAAAACCACAAAAAAGCCTTGGGTCAGATTGGTCGATACGGAGGTTTGAAGTAGGTTTATTTTTACGTTTTAATTAAGCCCCACGCTTTGGGAGCCAATTTGAAGAAGGTTTGTTTGTTATATTGTATTGTAGGCTTACACAGATTATAATTTTACTTCACTCCTTTTATTAATGCTTGACACGATTTAAATAATACCACTGATATAGAGAGAGCTGTGAGATTTTTATTTATTAATTACTTGCACTTTTTAACACGTAAACTATTTTTGTCTCACACAAAATACATATTAAATTTCTCAAGGACACATCTCGCGTCCGGTTAGGAACACTGTCTACAACCAACGCATCCAGCTATGAGCGCTATCTACAAGCAACTGACTTCTAAATTTGTAAATGTTTCTATATTTCAGTTTCTGATTGGCTAATCCTAGTCCAATAGAATACCTTCATTTAATTAAAGCTTTTTCTGGTTTAGACTGGCTATTTTTGAACTGTCTCAGAATTTACATTATTGTTGCTCCAATAATGACCAGTAGCATTACACTTTCTTACTCATTATTGCCTCAAGGTTACCTCATTGTTAGCAACTTTTAACCTATTATTTTCACGGCTCCTACATTATTAAATTACGTAATACATTCAGATAACATTATTAAACATGTGTACAATAATATAAACATATACAATGACTGTAATATACACTTTTTATATATTGTAACATACACATATTGCTTTAAGGCGGGCTGTTATTATATTTTATATTATATAATTTGACTAAAATCATTTAAGTGTTAAAAATACTGCCTCAGGTTTGAACCTGGAACCTCCCTATGCTGGTCACAGATATTACCGCCGAACCAACCGCTGACTGAGAGCAAAGTTTATAATATATAATTTGAGGCAATATTTTATATCATAACATGCTGTGAATGCCAGAGTGAATGTAGTGTAAATTAATATTATTGTATTTACAGAATTTTAAATGTTTGTTAGCCATAAGTATTGTTAGGAAATAAGTTTACACGGCCTCACTGACACTGACAATAGAAGTGGGTAACAATAAACCGAGGGGGTGAGTTGTTTATCACTAAGAAGAGACAAACAAATGAACGTCAGGGTAGCGTGCCTTTCTTTAGAAATGGAGGGAATGTCTTCCCTAGAGTATATATTTTAGTAGTAGTGATTGGCTGACAAAACAGATGCTAATGTTGGCGCGATTGGTAACCAATAGCAGCTATATTATAATGTTTAGGCAATTCGGGGTGAAGGAGTATATATTCTCGAGCCATAAGAATGTGTCGCGCAGTTCTGAAGAATCTCTCGTGAGGTGCACGTCATACAGTTTGGAAGAAACTCTCGCGAGGTACACGTCGTAAAGTTAGTTACAAAATGTGAAGTACGCGGCAACTAATACGACAGTAATTACATTCGGAAATATAACAGTTTCAGTCAGGCGTGTATAAAGATTAAATATGTGAATTATTAATTAAGTGTGAAACAAATTATTTATCAGTGTTATCTTTTAGCAACAACTCCTTTCCGTTTACACGCCCTGCATAGAGACACTTGCTCGACTGAGTTCTAATAGCTAGCCGGAGGACAAGGAACCCAAATTTAAAATAATAAAACAAGAGGCGCTCAACAAATAAGATAACACGAGCCAGAGAACAGCGACAAATTAAAGCTAAAGGTTTTACCTAATGTTAAAAAGAATTAACAAAAGGGCCTAGATTAGCCCCCCGAAGTGAGTGAAATCGATGACCTACGAGCGAGTGTGAATTTCGTCTCTGACATCAGAAAAAGTGCAATGCAACAGCAAAACATTAAGGACACAGAGGTAGATGGATATACATAAGATAGCTTTAAGGAACATGTTCTGGAGCAGATAGGAGCTGCTTAGAAGCCAATAAAACTTTTTTTACGGTTCTTTATGCCTGGAACATTGAGATAAACTGGATTTATCTCGGATTCTTTTATTTTCAAGATGTTGTGTTAACGGTTCTAGCTAAAGATAATGCTTCAGCTAGCCTCGTATTCCTGAAAGTGTTTTAAAGCTCAATATTTTGCACTCTTAGGCCCACTATTACCACCTCCAATAAAATATTTACAGTTACCTTTACGATTACTTTACCGGCAGTTCGATTTTACAATATCCGTTTAAGACGTTATGACTTGAGAGTAAAGTAGGTTCTCACTGACAGTTGCCTTACCGTAGCATTGTCTTCGTAGCTGGGTGATGTTTTGAAGATACGAGAAGATCGTAAGTTCCCATACTAGTGGCTGAAATGGCGGAAGCTAACTATTTTGATTTCTACGAAAATGATACTGATAATGATGAACAGTTGGGGATACGTGTAAGAATAAAATAGTAAAAATCAGAACAAACCATTATGGGTTTTTGGATGACAAGTTCTTGTAATTCTTAATCAGATATATCAACAAATTCCTCATTCGGAAGCTCCCGGGTTCAAATCCCGTGGGCCGACCACGGTTTTCGTGGTTTTTCTCAGTCCCCAAGATAAACACCGGATTGGATATTTAATACCACGACCCAAAGTTCCACCTTAAGTCCATAACAATAGTAAAATGAAAAATAAGTGGTAATAGCGAATGCTATGCCATCTATCTAGAGACAATGTAAGCAGTTAGATTGGACAGCCCCCTAACGCTATCTGCACGGCACGAAGCAGAAGATTCGGCTGCCATGCGCTGGGGTTTCTCTGTGGGCACGTGACGAAGCTATATGGCATTTCCAGGGATGAGACCTAGAAGGCTAACTGTCCGCCTTTCTGTGTGAGAGCGGTTGGACTGGATGGCACCCTAATGCCATCTCGCCGGCTTGAAGCAGGTGGTTATGGGGATGAGACCTAGAAGGTTAACAGTGCGTCTTTATATAGGGGCGGCTGTTGGACTGGACGGCACCGTAATGATGTCTGCACACGGCACGAAGCAGAAGATTCAGTGGCTATGCGCTAGGGTCTCTGTGACACGTGACGGATCGGCTGGTTACAGGGATGAGACCTAGAAGTCCAACTGTCCATCACATATCGTTCTACACAACGATCCACAACAGATCCGTCGCGATATGACCAGGGAGTTAAAGCGACGTAAAAGAGAATAGAGAGAGAAATTCCTCATTTTTCAGATAGGTTAGTTCGCATTTAAGGATATTAATAGCAATATTACTTCTGAATTACTTCCGTATTTAACCCAACATTTTACCTGATGCTCATATAGTAAAATTCATTTTCAGAAATATTTCGGTGTCGGCAATGAACCAACTACTTCTGACTCTACGATCCCATGCTCTTGGATATGTGTTTATTGCACGTGATGGTTTCATAGGCTTCAGTACAGTAACAGCATCACAAATAGTGAAAAAAGGGGAATATGGCAGGCTTTAAGCGATAGTCAAATCTTTTAAAAGGTGGTTGCTATGTGGAGCATTCCATTCTCTTTGTATGTCCAGGACATAACAAAAATGAATAATGAATTCAAATTTGACAAAAAATATTGGAAAATTTAAGGGAATAACAAGCAATATCTCGAAAATAGTTCAACCAATAACAAAAATGTATATGACATAAATTGTGTATTTTAACGCCATCTACATTTATTGTGTAGTAACGTTTTGTCTATCTCTTATGGTTTACGAGTTATGCAAAAGTCGTTCACAATGAAGAATACTTTTGGAGACATTCCCAGAAAATTCGAGATATACATTTCATTTGTCACAAAAATATCTTAAACATATGATATTTTAATCAAAATCGTTAGAGCCATTTTTGAGAAAATAAAAATTTTCGAAAAATCTTCCATGTAAAGGGTAATTTGGGGTGAGGGAATTTTCTTGAAAACCTTCGTGTCGCATCTCTGGAAGATACTGAAGCTAAATACCAAGTTTGGTGTTTATCCGACTGTTCGTTTCTGAGTTATGCTGTTTACACATACACACACGGACATGTTTCCAAAAATGTTTTTTTTGGATTCAGGAGGTCTCAAAACATAATTATATTTCCGGTGATATCTCGGTATCGAATTTTTGGGTGGAATAACGCCGCCATGTTTAAATTGGCAGATTTACAGAGCCAAATTGGTCAGTAAGCCTAATGACATATACATCATATTAAACCTACAGATTTCTATTTTTATCACAAAGAAAATGAAATATCGAGTATTTTAATCATCTCGATCATCTCCCAGTGCCCTCAAGTATTTTATATTGTCACTGCACTTTCCTAAATCAGTGAATCAAAGCAGAAGCGAGTTTGCGCGGTCGTTATAAAATAGATTGCTGCAAGATTCCAACAAAATCGATCTATTGTTGTCCTACATTTCGATGATATCTATAAATAACCGAAATGAAATGTTGGCCCGAGAGGAGGAGGCGTGGTCGCGCGGACTACACCCACTCAATCCTGCCATCCATTACCAGACATCTCCACCAGAATATTAATCTTGTGCATTCGATAGGTTAGAGCGGTTCAGCCGACCAGCAACGTGATGAAAGCTTTGAGTTAGTGGCCAGCCAGGATTTGACCTGCTGCTTCCTCTCCGTCGTAAAATTTAAACGCATTGTAAAACACTCACTGATCGAGACACGAGATAAAAAAAGGTAAAGGGAAATTTATGAAAAAAGGCTGAAAGTTAATATTCATACAGGGGCGGCGGCAAGGGCATATAAAGGTGCTGATGAGTACACTCCCAGATATGCAATTGAAATGAGCCAATAAAGATGTTGAACCGTTCTAGAATATCGTCTTGAGTTTACAGTGTTGTCAGGTTCATCCACTACCTCGGTGGTCTGGAGGAAGTTGTACCAAGTACAGTCTCTATGCTTCCTAGGTGCTATTCTATTAAGCACCTTCTTGCTTCCCACTGTAGAAGAGCAATTCGGTGTTGGCGATTGCATCTTTCAACACCATCAAGCACCTGTTCATACTGCACGGGCTGTGGCGGAGTGGTTACACGACAATAACATCCCTGTAATGGACTGGCCTGCACAGAGTCCTGATTTGAATCCTATAGAACACCGTTGGGATGTTTTGGAACGCCGACTTCGTGCCAGGCCTCACCGACCTACATCGATACCTCTCCTCAGTTCCGCACTCCGTGAAGAATGGGCTGCCATTCCCCAAGAAACCTTCCAGCAGCTGATTGAAAGTATGCCTGCGAGAGTGAACGCTGTCATCAAGCCTAAGGGTGAGTCAACACCATATTGATTTCCAGCATTACCGATGGAGTGCGCCACCAACTTGTACGTCATTTTCAGCCAGGTGTCTGGATACTTTTGATCACGTAGTGTATAATAGGATAGGACTAGGAACGGGGGGGGGGGACCTCGGGAGGGAGGAATGAGGCGAGAGCAGACATCACGGAGACCGCACCCATTCCGGGGGACGAAGGTTTACTAAGAGCATCCTTTTTTCCTGCTATGTACACGCCGAGACGTCCCTCCGACACTTGCAACCCTGAAATAGACAAAGCAGATCAAAGGTAAGGTGAAGTGAAATGAGAAGGACGGTGAAATGGAGTGATAGGAAATTCGGGGGATGTAATGATTCTTCTCAATATTCGCCTAGCAGCCGGGGAAACCTCCCGAAAAAAATCCATAGGTCAGGAAGATCGGCCGCGGGAATTGAACCCACAACCTCCCGAATGCGGACTGTGGTACTACAGTAAGTAGGAGTATTGTACTGCATCAAAAAATTCGAAGCCGACATTTCACTGGAAATATATGTATTGAGATCCCCTGTACCTTAAAAAAAAGTTTAGAACAAGGGCTGTGTGTGTGTGTGTGTGTGTGTAAGAGGGAGAGAGAGAGAGAGAGAGAGAGAGGGGGGGGAGACACTTCGTATTTAGGTTCAGTACCTTCCAAAGATGCAACACAAAGGATTTTAAGAAAATCTCCCCAATCCAAACTACCCTTTACGTGTAACATTTTTAGAAAATTTTGATTTTCTAATATTGGCTTTATTTTGATTAAAATATCATATATTGAAGACATATACATGACTAATGTAATGTATGTCTTAAATTCTCTGGACATAGCTTTCTTCATTCGGAAGAAATTTTGTATAATCTTGTATAACTGGTAAACTTTAAGCGATAGACGAAAACGTACTACACAAGAAATGTAGATCTCTTTAAAACACAGAATTTATTTCCCAGAACTTCTTTACTGTAGCAGCCATTTCTGAGATATTCGTTATTAATGGTTCAAATTGTTCCTTATTCGGTCATTTTCAAGTCCTATCAACATTCAGCTGTTTTCCGCGTTTGCATGAAAACAGTATGGAATTTTAAGGCCAGGGTATAGCGCCCAGTTTTTAAACATTTGACTATCGCTGTTCTCTTTGCAATCATAGTAACGAAATGTGCAATGCAGCTGTTTCTGTAATGGTTTATTTAGATTAAACCGAAGTAGATAGAAAAGTAAACTTAGGTAGAATAGTTTGTGTATCAACTTATAAACGATAGAGGTAGAGAGAGTCATGTGAATGGAACATATCACATTCTTTTAAATAGGTTCCATTTATAGCCCGCTTTTAACTGCAATTGTCGTATCGGCGCTTTTTGTCATTCAGAATAAAGGGGACTTTTGGGGACATTCACAGAAAATTCATGATATAAATTTCACTTGTTCTAAAATATCTTAAACATATGAGATTTTAATCAAAAGCGTTAAAGCCATTTTTCAGAAAATCAAAATTTTTCGAAAAATGCTCCATCTAAAGGGTATTCTGGGGTGGGGAATTTTCTTAAATATCTTAGTGTCGCATTTTTGAAAGATACTGAATCTAAATACCAAGTTTGGTATTTATACGATTTTTCGCTTTAAAGTTATGTTGTTCACAGACATACAGACGTTTACTAAAAATGATTTTTTTTATTCAGGGAGCCTCAAAACATGTATTTCTTTTGAAATCTCGGTATCGAATTTTTGGCTGAAATGCAATACTTCCCCAACTTACTATACGTAGTAGAGAAAGCAAAATTATGCTGTCCGGTACCCCTTCGTATACCATATTATATTATGGTTTCTTGGTATACTTTATGTTTGATTACTATGTACATAATTTTGTTTACGTCTATGTATTTTATGTTGAGATTTCAGAAGAAATACAGGGAGATTTATGAAGAACTGACACATTTCTTTCTTTAATTATTCTGTTCGAAATTCACTCAGCATACCAATTTTAGCACCAAATTAAGCAGAATGTTCTGGGATTGCGGTTGCCTGTCACTAGATGCGCGGATGTTCATGTTTTGTGTGTAATTTTTAGTTTTATTGTCGGCAACCGTTTTTGAGATTTTGTTTTAGTCAACGTGAAAATGGAGTACACATTAAATGAACGACTCTTCCTTGTAAATCAATACTGCATTACGAATTCAATTACAGCTACTCAAAAGGCATACCAGATAGAATTTGGTGTTCGGAATCCACCCCAAAGAAACGCAATACTGGGACCAGTAAAACAAATTAGAAACAACTGACTCTTTGGTGAGTGAAAAAGCCAAAACGCGTTCATCTAGGCTTCCTACGGTTGTTGTTGACATAAGAGCACGACTGGATCAGTCACCCAAAAAATCATTAAGAATTTTGTCGCAGGAGACAGGGTACAGCTACCCAATGTGTCGGAGAGCTGTGAAAAGTGCAGGCCGAAAGCCATATAGGATTACGGTTGTCCATCAGTTACGGCAAACACATAAGGATAGAGGACTGAATTATTGTTGTTGGTTTCAGGCGTTCATTGTTAAAATCCTACATATTGTCCATCATATGGTTCACATATGAAGCATGGTTCCATTTATCCAGCTATGTGAACTCAAATATCTCACGCTATTGGGCCAGCGAAAATCGAGACGTTATTCATGAAGCACCTATGCACCCGGTTAAAATCGGAGTTTGGTGCGCAATATCCGTACAGAGAATAGTGCGACCATTTTTTTTAAAACAATGTGAACACTGCAGAGTACCGACAGATTTTCATTGAGTTTGCTGAGCAACTAGACGATGTAGAGCTGAGTCAAGGATATTTTCAGCAGGACGGCGCTACATGCCATGCATCAAATGAATCCATGACACTAAATGCAATTTTCTTTGACGACCGGATAATTTCCAAGAACCTGTGGCCACCGAGATCTCCGGATTTGACATCGCCGGACTTCTTTCTATGGGGTTACTTAAAAGACAGAATTTATGCCACACGTCCCCAGACATTGGACGATCTGAAGCACAACATTACACAGGAGATTCGAGCTATTGACAACAGAGTCCTTCAACGAGTGGCCAGTAACACGGAACGACGTGTTGAGTTGTGCCTTATGCAGGATGGAGGACATTTTCAACATTTGTATTTCAGGTATAATAAGTTGACGCTAGCATAACTCGTTTTGAAACAATTCAAGAAGTAAATGTGTCAGTTCTTCATAAATCACACTATATATTTTGTGAGTGTCAGAATAAAAAAAACACTACCTCTAGTTGAGTTGTACTATGCTAACGACTAGAAATGTTATTTTTCCCATTGTACCCATAGACATGTGACAATAGGGTGAGATTGAAGTTGTTTGTTAATCGGTTAGGTGTGTCATATGTTTTGTATAAATGAAGCACTTACCTGAAGTTGGAAACGGGTTCCAGCTGCCGAAGCAAGCGAATGTACCTACCCTCCGACAGCCTCCCGCCATATACTACCCGAACTCATCAAGTTGCAATATCCATACGGCCGTTCCAGGCCGGCTCGAGGCGGCCGCTTCGGTAAATAGTTTTAGAATTGATGGCACGAGAAAACAAGTATTAAAAACCGAGGATGGTAACGCGAGCGCCAACGTGAGCACCTCCCCCACCTCCCCAAAAACCTTCCGGCTAGGAACATGGTCCGATGACAAAAACATACAACTCGCGTGCAGTATCTTTCTGTACCCACTTGGGTTTCTCATTCACAGGCAGACCGATTTACGCTTAGGAAGGCATGGAAAGGAAAGAAAAAAATATTATATGTTGCACTCGCATGACCTTCTCTGCTCCTTCTTGTACAAACCATTCTTTCAATGCTTTTCTTCTGTCTACTTCATGTAAATCGAGCTAAACATTTGTAGAAATGGACTTATTGTAATGGGATTAGGGGAATACAGTAGGCTTGAAGTGATAGTCAAATCATTTAAGTGCCGCTATGTAATGCCTTCGAAGCTGCGCACTCTTTGCATGGCCAAGACGGAAGAGGAAAGAAAAGAAATCTAATGAGTAGACTTTGAATATTTAGGTATTTACCTATTGTTTTCCTTTACAGCCTATTGAGCCTAACATAGATAATTACACATATAGGTATTTGCCTAAAAAGGTATTAACCAACTTTTATAGTGCCTATAGGCAGCTATTTCAACATAAATGTCTATTTCTGCCTTTTAGTGTCTATAAATGCCTTTTTTAAAAATCCCAATGAATTTATTCACTACACCGTTCTACGAGGGGCACTATTTGTATTTTGAGCCTAATAATTAAAACAAAGTAATTTCTGATTGAAAACTGCATTATTGTTTTTCAAAATATTCTCCTTTATGATCAATACACTTTTGCATCCGTTTGGACCATTTATCAAAGCATTTATTCCAGTCTTCTTGAGACACCTCCAAAACATGGTTTTTGAAGGCATCAACGGCTTCTTCTGCCAACAAAAATCGTTGTCCACGCAATTTATTCTTGATGTTCGGGAACAAAAAGGGTCATCGGTTAAAAAATCAGGACTGTATGGCGGATGACCCATCAATTCGATTTTTTGAGCCTTCAAATACTCTGTTATTAGACGAGATGTGTGCGCTTGCATTGTCTTGATGAAGACGGTTTTTGTTGGTTTTCCTTACTTCACCGAAGACTTCCAGCAAACAAATGGTTGTATACCGTTCGGCATTGACCGTTTTACGTTCCTCTAAAGGCACTGTTGCCACATGGCCGGTTTTGCTGAAAAAGCAGGCGACTATTTGCTTCGAAGTGCTTCGAGTGCGAACAACTTTTGGTGGATTTGCTTCATCTTGAAACACCCATACAGTCGACTGCTGTTTACGTTCCGGCTCATCCGCATAGATCCATGATTCGTCTCCTGTTACAATCTTATATAAGTCTTTTGAGGCACCGCCATTGTATTTCTTGAGCATTTTTGTACACCAATCGACACGAGCATCTTTTTGAGATTGCGTCAAATTATGTGGGATCCAAGGAGAGCAAACCTTTTTCACGGCTAAATAATCATGCAATATTTTATATATGCTGGTGGAACTAATGCCTAGGGTTGCCTCAATCTCACAATATGTCGCATGACGATCTTTCATTATTAGGTTTTGCACAGCATCAGTGTTTTCTGGCACAGCAACTGATTTTGGACGACGTTCACGAACTTCATCATTGAGCGAACGGCGGCCACGATTAAATTCGTTATACCAGCGTTTCACAGAGGCAAAGGATGGAGCTTCGTCGCCAAATGTGGAAGTTAGTTGATCGATGCACTCTTGTCTTGATAATCCACGTCGAAAGTCGTAATAAATCATTGCACTAACATTTTCACGAGTTAATTCCATGTTTTTGTTGACACACAATTTTCAAGTAAATGTAAACAAAACAAATGGCGCTCTGTTGATAAAATGTTTGAAGTAGATTATGGTCAAAAATGTCTAACTTTCCAGTGAAAACGTCAGATGTCACCTACAACATTCAGGGTTGCCAAGGCTCAAAATATAAATAGTGCCCCTCGTATTCAATAAATAATTATTTAATCAACAACAAACCTTTCATTGACTGGATAATTATTTGATTTCTGTTTGATAAAATTCGGGGTGGTGTCGTTTTTAAAAGGCTTAGCGCAACAATAAATAAAGCAGCAATTAGTGAAATTTTAAGATCCCGCATGAGAAATCGGAACTTCGGCAATGGAATACAATAACAACAATTGGCCCACGGCTGGTTCTCAGAAACAGTTATTTGAAAATAACGCAAAGTCTTGGTTGCTGTTAATGTTCATAATATAACTACATTAAAGTCTTTGGTTGCTGTGATAATTTTTCTGCTAGTGCTGCAAAATGCCTAAGAACAAATCTACCAAAAAAGCGTTAATATGAACATGGATTTCGGATTTCCAGTCTTATACAACAGATGGGAAAATAATCTTCTGTCAGGTCTGCAATAAAGGAGTAAGCATTTTTACTATATTTTCTGTAATTTTTATTATTCACATGAGACCATGTATGTTAACTACGAGATTAATTGTACCGTATGGCTTTTTCTTCTGTTTGAAAATAATCTCAAATTTGTTTGATGCATTGTATTAAGTCCAATACTGGGGTCACAGTACAACAGATCAAGACAATACTAATTCTGTAAAAGACAATTTTTTTAAGTTATACTAATTTTTATGTAAACTTTATTGGTTATTCATTTAAAATTCTAATTGTTTTAACAAAATATGATTTAGCGACATTAAAATATATTTATAAGTATACTCTTTTACTTAAGGTTTCTGCCGGAAAAAAAGGAGTCACTTGGTACAACACGAGAAAACTTCAACGCATCAAGTAAATGCTAAAAAGAAAGATTCTCAGAAGCAAAGTTTACATGCATGCCCTCAAAAATAAAATCCCAGTTCTATTTTTATATGTGTAAAGCGTTCGCTGCAGCCAACATTCCTTGGAATGTAGTTGAAAATACAACAATAAAGTCATGTTTAGAAAAGTATTGCAGAGAGAGAATACCCTCCGAATCGACACTTAGAAAAAATTATGTTGAAATGGTGTATGAATCACAGCTGAATGAAATAAGATCAGAAATAGGAGATTCCTACATCTGTATTTCCGTAGATGAAACTACAGACGCCCTGGGGCGAAGTATATCAAATTTAATTGTAGGGAAATTAAATGAAGAATATTATGGAAATTCGCATTTGATTTGTTCGAAGGTGTTGGAAAAAACTAATGCTCAATCAGTTGCCTGCTTCGTAAACTCCTGACTAAAAGTACTGTATCCGAATGGTGTAAAGTATGAAAGGGTAATTACTGTACACTGATGCAGCACCATAGCAGCTGGGAAACTTTTGAAGGTATTTTTTCAGCATTTAACACACATTACTTGCCTGGCTCATGCACTTCATCGAGTACCAGAGGAGGTTCCAAATCAGTTCCCCTAAATCAATGATTTAATATCCGCCATAAAGAAAGTATTTTTAAAGTCAAATTCTAGAATTGCAGCTTTCAAAGAAAGATGTCCCAATCTGCCTTTGTCACCAGCGCCTATTTTGACAAGATAGGGTACGTGGCTGCAGGCTGTGAAGTATTACAGTGAGAACATTGACAGTGTTGAAGAGGTTGTAAACAGTTTTTCGGAAGAAGAATCGCAGTGTATTAAGGTTGCCCAGAATGTCCTACGAGAGAAAGGTTTGAGACAGGACCTGTCATATATTCGCGCTAATTTCACATTTTTAGCAGATACTATAAAGCAATTAGAATCATCAAAGCTCAGTCTCACTGAATCAATCACATTATTTACAAGAGCAGAAAGACAGTTAAACAAAGCTGTTGGTGAGGTTGGGAAAATTGTTTCCAAAACACTACAAATGGTGCTCGCTAAAAATCTTGGATATACTTTTCTGAAAAGAGTATCAGATATTTTAAGAGGACGTGAGGCAGATCTCCCTATAGGATTTAATCCGCATATGGTTTCACTTTTCAAATATTTTCCAGTCACCACCGCAGACGTTCAGAGATCTTTTCAGCATTTGAGCTAATTCTGACCGACAAAAGACATAAAATTACCCCACATCATCTAGAAATGTTTCTTGTTATTTATTGTGGACAAACGTACGGGCAAAAGAGAAATTGAAGAATCTGTCATTTAAAAAATAACAATGTTGCATTAATTTTTAAAATTCATGCAAGACATAATTCTATCCTTTATATTTTAATTAACTGACAGTGACACAGATTTTTTATAGAATGATTGTTCAGATACTATATTATCTTATCTATCCCACAGTATTTAAGTGTGTTTTGCATGGCGTGATGCGTAAAATTTGTTTATTTATTGTGCCTATTAAAGACCCATTTCCCTACTTTTTAGGACATTTTAGGCGCCTAAAATCACATTTTTAGGACCTAAAGATCCGAAGTTTGCTCAGGAGTTACATTCGTATTACCTTCTCTTCCCTCTATCGCTTATCAGTGGGTATACAAATTATTATTCTGAAGGTTTATTTTCCTGTCTACTTCATTTTAATCGAAATAAACCTTTTCGGAAATACCTGCATTACATATTTTGTTGTAGATAGAAAGGGAATAGTGATAGTCAAATGTTTTCGAACTGGACACTACTATTGACTTTATAACACCATGCTCTTTGCGGGAACTTGCGAAAAGTAACTAAATATCGAAAGGACTTGAAAATAATGACAAAATATTGAATAATTGGAACCATTAATAACGAATATCCGAAATGGTTTTAGCTACGAAAATACTTATTTGAAATAAACTGTATGTCCTAAAGAAGTCTACAATTTTTGTGTAGTGGGTTTTCGTCTTTCGCTTACCGTTTAACTGTATACAAGATTATACAAAATTCCTTCTGCATAAGAGGATTACAATGGCTGTTCTCAGAAGATTCAAAATATACATTTTATTTGCCAAACATATATTTAATATAAAGTATTTTAAACAAAATAGTTACAACCATTTCTATAAAATAAAAAATTCCAAAAATGTTCTATGTAAAGGATAGTTTTGAGTGGGAGGAGTTTCTTAAAAATGTTCTTGTCGCAACTTTGGGAGGTAGTGAAATTAAATATCAATTTTCAGTTTATCCAACTTTTCGTTTTTTGAATTATACAGTTCACATACACACGGACATTTTTCTAAAAACTTTTTTTTATTCAGGGGCCTCAAAACATACATTTTTGGTGAAATCTTGGTATCGAATAGCAATACCTTCTCTACCCACTAAGTAATTTGGAGAAAAAGTAAAAACAAAATAAAAAAATCTCTCTGCTTTCAGAAAAGTATCTGTGTTTTAAAATGCAAACCAATAACAAGGAATATTCGAAAACGATTAAGGGCAACAGAAAACATATTTGACTCAAATTGTGTACTTTAAAGAGATCTAAGGTTTTGTATAGTAAGATTTACTATGTCTCTTACGATTTACAGATTACGCAAAAGTCATCCAAAATGAAGGGGACTTGAGAGGTTATTCACAGAAAACTCGAGATATACAGTTTGTATATATGTATATATGTGTATATATGTATATATATATATATATACGAGCTCTGATAAAAAAGTTTCCGGAATGACTTCAGAACAATGCTGACGCTGAGATTTCTTTGATTCTTACCCAGACTGTGCATGTAGCGTTCCTTCCCGATAAACATGAGAGTTCACATGACTTCCTGTGACCATGCAGTGACGAGGTAGACGCTCTGAAGTGAACACGTGTTTTGCACGTGCTGCGATTTTTCCGCGTAACAAAAATGTCAGATTACGAAGAACAAAGAACGAACATCAAATTTTGCTTTAAACTCGGTAAAGCTGCAACAGAAGGCTATGAAATGCTAAGAACAGCTTATGGGGACGTTATGGGCAAAACTCAAGCATTTGAGTGGTTTTCAAAATTTAAAAGTGGTGTGACATCAGTTAAAGATGCAGATCGTTCGGGGCGACCCTGTTCCAGCAAAACTGATGAAAAAATCAATCAGGGGTGGGAAATGGTCTTAAATGATAGGCGCATTACAATAAGAGAACTTTCTGACTCATTAGGGCTCCCCTTTGGAAGGAGCATTTTGAAAGGCAATTGGGCATGAGAAGAATTGCCGCCAAGTTCGTGCCCCGCCTGCTTTCAAATGACCAAAAGGTAAGCCGTGTGATTGCCTGCACAGATCTTAAAGAACAGCTGCAAAATGACCCACACTTTATGGAGAAAATTATTACTGGTGATGAAACATGGATTTATGGGTACGATCCAGAAACGAAGCAACAATCTTCACAATGGAAGAGTTCTTCATCTCCACGCCCCAAAAAGGCCAGACAAGTTCGATCCAAAAATGAAGTCAATGATGATTGTACATAAGGAATTTGTGCTACAGGGTCAAACAGTGAATCAAGTGTTCTACAAACAAGTGCTGCAAAGATTAAGGGAGAATGTGCGACGCAAACGGCCGGAGAAATGGAGCAGTGGTGACTGGTTCCTGCATCATGACAATGCGCCCACTCACGAAGCCCTTTCTGTTAGCCAATTTTTGGATAAAAATAGGATGAATGCTGTTCCCCATCCCGCCTATTCTCCAGATTTGGTACCAGCGGACTTTTTTCTTTTTCCGGGACTTAAAATGCGGCTCCGAGGACACGGTGAATCGCAGAAGGCTCTGAGCATGTTGAAAGAAGAGGACTTCCGGAGGTGCTTCCAGCAGTGACAGAAGCGCTGGGACAAGTGTATCAACTTCCAAGGAGACTACTTCGAGGGTGACAGTGCAGATTAGACAAAACATATATATATTGCTTACTTTCTCTACTACGTATAGTAAGTAGGGGAAGTATTGTATTCCACCCAAAAATTCGATACCGAGATTTCACCGGAAATACATGTTTTGAGGCCCCCTGAATCCAAATAAGGTATTTTTGGAAACATGTCCGCGTGTGTGTGTGTGTGTCTGTGAACAGTATAAACAGCGTAACTCAAAAACGAAAAGTCGGATGAATACCAAACTTGGTATATAGGTTCAGTGTCTTCCAAAGATGGACAGGAGATTTTCAAAAAATTCCCCACCCTAAACTACCCTGTACATCGAACATTTTTCGAAAATTTTTATTTTCTACAAAATGGCTGTAATGATTTTGATTAAAATACCATATGTTTAATAAGATACCTTATGGAAAACGAAATGCAGATTTTGAATTTTATGGGAATGTCTCCAAAAGTCCTCTTCATTCTGAAGGACTTTCGTATACTGTTAAACCGAAAGAGTTAGAATTTTACTACACAGAAAATGAGATCTTGCTAAAACACATAACATGTTATATACGCTTTTTTTTCGAGTGAACCATTTCCGAGATATTCTTTGTTATTTGTTTGAATTTTCCAGTACTTATACTTCTTCTCAATTGGGTATTCATTATTCCTTTTTTATGTCCTGGAAACGCAAAGAGAATGAAATGCTCCACATAGCAACCAGCTCTTAAAAGATTTGACTATCGCTTTAAGCTTACCATATTCCCCTTGCGCTTGCAAGAAAATTAGCAATAAGATAATTTCTGTAAATGTTTATCTCAATTAACATGAAGTAGATGGAGAATAAGCGTTTCTAAAAATAGTTTGTACAAGAGTAGAAAAAGACATGTGAGTGCAACACATTAGGTTTTTTTTTAAATTTGTTAGTAAAGTATCTTGAAATATGGTATATTAATCACATCGTTAGAGCTATTTTCGAGAAAACAAAAATTTTCGAATAATTTTCCACGTAAAGGATAGTTATGAGGGAGAGAGACTTTCTAAATCCAGGAAATTGCTGATGGTACAAAAAAATCCATTTGAAATAAATCATGTATTTTAAAGAGATCTACATTTTTTAGACAGTAATGTAGATTTACAAGCGAAACATTATAGAAAATTAATCTGAACGAAAAGAAATCACAGGGCTAATCCGAGAAAATTGAAGATATATAATTATAATGCAAATACCTTAAACTTATGGTGCTTTAATTAAAACCGTTATGGATATTTATTAGAGAACATAAACAACAAGAACTTTGCATGTAAAGCTTGACTTGGAGTGGGGAATTTTCTTGAAAATCTTCGCGTTGCATCCTCATAATTGTATTGGAAAATGCTGAACTTAAATACCAATTTTTGTATTTATCCAACATATCTGCACACACACACACACACACACACAATTTTTTTCTAAAAAATTGTTTATTTGGATTTGGGGGCCGGTATTTGCGGTGAAATCTTGGTGAGTGTCAAATTTTTTGTGTGTAATGCAATACGTCCTCAGGTGATGGATAAAGTAAAAATATTCACTTCGCGGTTGTCAAATTAATGGATGTACTCTGTAACGTTTGCCACTTTTTAGAAAAGCCGAAACCAGGAAGCTCTACTTGAGGAAAACTGCTTCTCCCACTCTCTCTCTCTCTCTCTCTCTCTCTCTCCCCTGTGTGTTTTCTCTTACCGAGCGGGATGGCTCGGGCGGTAACGTCTGTGGCCCGCATTCGGGTGTACCCGGGTTCAAAGCCTTGGGCCGGCCAATCTGACCGCAGTTTTATCGCGTTGGTTAATTTAATCCGCGATTTTCTTATCATCCATTTCATCACTGCATTTCATTTCCTTCTTCTTCACTGCCATACCATGCATTGGCTTGTAAGTCCTTGGGGGTGTAAGTCCTACAAAGGGGAGTTAAAGAAGAAGTATTTTCTCTTATGACCCTTAAGGTAGCCTTTAAAACACATAGTAGGTACATATTATAACATTTACTGAAAAATTAACATTTTGAACTACAGCCGATTAATGACTTGTGTTGTTCATCAAAGTGAATTAATATGATCCTTCATCCATTTGGTTTCGGTTTAGGTTCCTTTTTTGTCAGAGAGACAGTCTGTTGAATTTATGAGCGAAGAATGAAGATGAATTACAGAGACCACACCCTAAAACATTCGAAGTTCTAAATCTTCTCAAAAGCTTTCACCAACAGCTCACGGTAACAACACTAAATAGAACCAAAATACTTTACTTTTAGCAGTGAGTGCATCACTGTAGAACGGGGAAGGGTTTGAAAATACGAGACCAAGTCGAGTATTTTCTATTTCTGAGATTCTTCAATGCACTTAAGGCATATGTATTGCATACTACGTTTTCTACGATAAGGAATATTAGAAATAGCACTTACACGAAAATAAAATTCATTTCTAACTTCTGTTGAGTATGGTGGTTCCAGTAACAAGTTCACCAACATTAGCACTGATGGCGAATTGGCAATCGATTGGCCACGCCAGGGCCCTGTTTCACAATATTTACAATTTACATATTAACAATTTACAAAAAGGGAAGGATTACAAATGTCTGTAAACTTTGTTTCACAATAAAAGTTTGCTAACTTGTAAGTTTGAGGAACAATTGACTAACAAACAATTGACCAAAGAAAATAGCATACACATTCTGTCGTATTCCCGTCGTATTCAAAGCGTCACCAACCATTCATTGCAAAAACCACCAAATATCTGTATTTAAGTCCCCATACTTCTAGCACATTCGGTAAGTATTGCATGTTTCTTTAATCTGAAAGTCATTGTATCAAGTTATTTAATTGTTGAAGTAGCTTTTATTGTCTCTACGTTATATTTAGCACCACACTTTGAGAGCCAATTTGAAGTTGATTTGTTGCTTCACGTATGGAAAGCCAATTTAAAGTAAGAGTTGTATTGTAGTTCAACTGTTGGGGAGCCCAAATTGAAGTAGTTGCAACCGCACGTATGGTAAAAAGTTTGGGAAGCCTTTGCCCCCCAAAAATGTTTAAAATATATTAACTTTGTAATTTTGACTGTTTCTTTAAATATTATATATTTATGTTTGCCTCGGCTGCGTTAGTATTATTGTTAGAGACATGAATGTTTTAACAAGGCGTGGTGCGGCTAAAGAATGTAGGCTTACACAGATTGTAATTTGTACTTCACTCCATTTATTAATTCTTTAAAGGATTAAAATAATACTTCACTGATATAGAGAGAGAGCTTTTATTAATTACTTGCACTTTTTAACACGTAAACTATTTTCGTCTCACACGAATACGTATTAAATTTCTCGAGGACACATCTCGCGTCAGGAACACTGTCTGCTAGCAACCAACGCCTCCAATTATGAGTGCTGCCTACAAGCAACTGACTTCTAAATTTGTAAATTTTGTTATATTTCAGTTTCTAAAATCCTAGTCCAATAGAATACCTTCATTTAACTAAAGGTTTTTCTGGTTGTTGGCTGGTTATTTTATAAACTGTCACAAAAATTACATTATTGCTTCCAAGAATCACAAGTAGTATAAAACTTTCAAATTCATCATTGCGTCAAGGTTACCTCATTGTTACCTCATTGTCAGCAACTTTTAACCTATTATTCTTACAACTCCTGCATTATTAAATTACTTAATACATTCACATAACATTATTGCACATGTGTACAATAATATAAACATATACACTTTTTACTTTCTCTACTACGTATAGTAAGTAGGGGAAGTATTGTATTCCAGCCAAAAATTCGATACCGAGATTTCACCGGAAATATATGTTTTGAGACCCCCTGAATCCAAAAAAAGCATTTTTGGAAACATGTCCGTGTGTGTGTCTGTGTGTCTGTCTGTGAACAGCATAACTCAGAAACGAACAGTCGGATAAACACCAAACTTGGTATTTGGGTTCAATATCTTCCAGAGATGCGACACGAAGGTTTTCAAGAAAATCCCCCTACCCCAGATTACCCTTTACATGGAACATTTTTCGAAAATTTTAATTTTCTCAAAAATGGCTCTAACGATTTTGATTAAAATATCATATGTTTACGATATTTTCATGACAAATAAAATGTATATCTTGAAGTTTCTGGGAATGTCTCCAAAAGCATTCTTCATTGTGAACGACTTTTGCATAACTGGTAAACCATAAGAGATAGACAACATGTTACTACAGAAAAATGTAGATCGCGTTAAAATACACAATTTATGTCATATACATTTTTTTTGTTGAGTGAACCATTTTCGAGATATTGCTTGTTATTCTCTTAAAATTTTCAATACTTATTTTCTCAAATGGGAATTCGTTATTCATTTTTTGTCTTGGATATGCAAAGAGTATTAATCTGTGGGAAAGGGAATGGTGCTGCACCTAGCAACCAGCTATTAAGAGATATGTATGTGCTTAAAGGCTACTGTATTTCCAAATTGCACTTGTAAATATATATTCCCCTTACATATACAAGAAAATTAGCAATAAGATAGATTCTGCAAATGTTTATCTCGATTAACATGAAGTAGATGGAGAATAAGCGTTTGTATAAATAGTTTGTACAAGAGTAGAGAAAGTCATGTGAGTGTAACACATCAGATTTTTATATATAGTTACATACATGTATTGCTTTAAGGCGGGCTGTTATTGAATTTATATATTATATAATTAGACTGAAATCATTTAAGTGTTAAAGATACTACCTCGCTATATACGAAAATTAAAATATGTAAATACTGAGAGCACGCAATTACAAATTGTAGTACTGTAGTATATTGTCTATGCTGATCACCTTTGTAATGATAGGTCATTTAATGAATTTGCTTTGTTACTTTGTACATTGCGTTAATTGGTCTAAACGCAAACCGGAATTTTCACTTTAACTTCACATGACGGCATTTAGGGTCACAAATGAAAATAAAATTGCTATTTAGAGAAAATTACACACGAGCAAAGTAACAACCACTTTGTCATGTGTCTGCTTTGCCAGTTCCCATCCGGTGCCAGACAGTTGGTTCCCGCGGTCAAGTCCCCAACACACTTTTCTCCACGTTGATAAGCTCTACCCAGTTGACTCCCGTGTGAAAGTTTTGTATTGACCAAAATCTAAGATTGAACAAATATTATAACAACATAGTACAGTAAAACAGTATAAATAACATTAAAACACATCTGTTTAAAGCCTCTGTGAAAGCCTCGCTCTTTGAATACCTTTCTAATTAATTTAACATAATTTTTTGTTAGACTTCCTGCACTATGCTGTTCTAGTTCCTTGCGTAATAATTTTGAAAGTCGTTCATAAGAATCTTCGACTGCCTTCTGTTTAGCTGAATTACTAACCTATTGTTGGTTGTGTGAAACTTCCGATTCCTTTTCTGGCTATGATTTAATTCACTAAAAATTATATCATTTTCAAATTAAATTTTAAATGTACTCTAAAAGATCCTTTTGTACATTTCCCTCGTTTTCTACCATAACTTAAATCTCTATGAAAACTGTATTTAAAACCGTGAATACATATAACTTCTTTCTTTTTCACTAAAAGCAACTTTGAACTCCACTAACAGCACTGGCCAGTTGAGGCCACCGGGTAAATAAACGAATAATAATCAACTTCACGTTGCGAACTGTACTGTCAGCTCGTAACCCACCAGCTAAACAACGAAAATCGATAATTACACTGCCAACCATAACAATAATTAAAATATACATAGACAAACCTTATAATTTCAACCGGGAACCAACTGGGGTATTTACTTCAATAAAAGTGTCAACCGGGAGCCAATTGGGGTGCACCCTTCCCATCCACTGCAAAGCAACATACAGTTGTTTTTCGGTTAAGGTTGTTCTTGTGACGTTGCATGCTGAATGTTGTGTCCAATATTTTATAATAGCAATACCATTGCTAGAGGATTCATTCCAAATCTCTCATTGTATTCATAAACAAATGTGAAATCATTAAGTTATTCTGAGCCTAAAATGTTTGTTTTCTACCTTTCCTTGCATGAACACCATCATTATTTAAATCACTGGAACTGCTTCTAATTATAATTTTATGTAGTTTTCAGTGAAATTTTTCTGTGTCTAAAAATTGTTGCTATATCTTTTTATCTGTTCATTTCCTGGCTAACATGTTTTTAAATATAGCTTGCCTTACAAATCTTAAAACGTTTGTAGATAAATTGCTTAGTTTACAGATACACTTTATAAATGTGTGAAATTGCCATTTGGTTGTGAAACAAAACACTTATAAATTCTATAAAATTTCATCTGTAAATATCGAAGCTTGTTTGTAAGTTCAACTTTCAATTTTACAAATTACAAGCATTGCAAACGTTGTGAAACCGGCCATTGGTAGTTTACCTTAAAAAAAACGATAACTTGCTTTTCTTACTTATCGGCTGTGAGAATTAAACATTCAGTAAATATTAATAAATAAAAAGTAAGTAAAGACAACGGTTATAACCTTAAATTACACGTGGCTTTATCTTTATGAAATTATCTTCTTCCGGAATAATGAAGACAACGCTCATGCGTTACCGTAAAGCTCCTGAGATGAGAATAATGAAGGTTTTGCCTCAGGACACTCATTATTGTAACACAATTTCACATCTCATTGAAACATCTTCCGGTTGGAATCATATCCATATGGTTTCAAGTGGTGCATATCATCCTGCCCACTCGTAGTAGATTACAAAAAAAAAAAAAAAAAAAAAATCATCTCGCAGATTCTAGTAAGCACTTGCAAGTGCGACGGACAGAACACGCCAAAGCATAGGTTATATGAATGTACTATTATGCAGTCTTTTATGAGCCAGTTTATAAATTCTGTGAGGAAACTATGGTTGCAATCACTATAAATGTGCACTTCAAGGTTCTTTTAGACCAGACTTTGTATTTTTTCAAGACATAAGTTCTCTGTATGGTTATTAGCAAATAACACCTCCTCTGAAATAGACAATCTGCGATATTGTACAAGGTGTATAAAGTCTTTTTGATTGATTTTAATTCATGCTGCAAAATATAATGTATTTGATCTGTTCGTAGCCAGTGAAGTGATTATCATTCAAGTTTTTGTGTTATTATTATTTGTATTTATTTTACGTCGCTTTAACTGATTGGTCATATCGAGACGTATCTGTTAGTGGATAACTCTTAGATCGACGTGTGGCGGACAAATAATCTTCTAGGTCTCGTACCTGTAACCATGCCATCTTGCTTCTTCACATGTCCACAGAGGCCTTAGTGCATAGCATTTTAATCTTCTGCTTCATGGCATTAGGGTGCCGTTCACTCTAACTACCCTCATATATAGAAAGGTGGAAAGTTAGCCTTCTAGGTCTCATCCCTGTAACCACCTCCTTCATGCCGTGTAGATGGCATTGGGGTGCCGTTCAGTCTATCTGTTTCATTGTTTATGGATAGACGGCACAGCATTCGCTATTACCGCCTGTTTTCATTTTACTTTCTCTACTACGTACAGTAAGTAGGGGAAGTGTTGTATTCCACCCGAAAAAATCCGATACCGAGATTTCACCGTAAATACATGTTTTGAGACCCCTTGAATCCAAAAAAGTCTGATGTGTTACACTCACATGGCTTTCTCTACTCTTGTACAAACTATTTATACAAACGCTTATTCTCCATCTACTTCATGACAGAAACACACACACACACACACAGACAGACACACAGACAAACACACGGATACACAGACAAACACACGGACATACACACGGACATGTTTCCAAAAATGTTTTTTTTTATTCAGGGGGTCTCAAAACATGTATTTCCGGTGAAATCTCGGTATCAAATTTTTGGGTGGAATACAATACTTCCCATACTTACTATACGTAGTAGAGGAAGTAAAAAGTATTTTTGGAAACATGTCCGTTTGTGTGTCTGTGTGTGTGTGTGTGTGTCTGTGAACAGCATAACTCAGAAACGAATAGTCGGATAAACACCAAACTTGGTATTTAGGTTCAGTATCTTCCATAAATGCGACACGAAGGTTTTCAAGAAAATCCCCTTACCCCAGATTACCCTTTACATGGAAGATTTTTCGAAAATTTTAATTTTCTCAAAAATGGCTCTAACGATTTTGATTAAAATATCATATGTTTAGGATATTTTTATGACAAATAAAATGTATATCTTGAATTTTCTGGGAATGTCTCCAAAAGTATTCTTCATTGTGAACGACTTTTGCATAACTGGTAAACCATAAGAGATAGACAAACTTTTACTACACAACAAATGTAGATCGCGTTAAAATACACAATTTATGTCATATATTTTTTTTGTTGAGTGAACCATTTTCGAGATATTGCTTGTTATTCGCTTAAATTGTTCAATACTTATTTTCTCAAATGGCAATTTGTTATTCATTTTTTGTCTTGTATATGCAAAGAGTATTAATCTGTGGAAAAGGAAATGGTGCTGCACCTAGCAACCAGCTATTAAGAGATATGTATGTGCTTAAAGGCTACTGTATTTCTATATTGCCCTTGTAAATATATATTCCCCTTACATCTACAAGAAAATTAGCAATAAGATAGAGTCTGCAAATGTGTATCTCGATTAACATGAAGTAGATGGAGAATAAGCGTTTGTAAGAATAGTTTGTACAAGAGTAGAGAAAGTCATGTGAGTGTAACACATCAGATTTTTTACTATTGTTTTGGACTTAAAGTGGAACTGGGTCGTGGTATTGAATATCCAATTCGGTATTTACCTTGGTGACTAAGGAAACCACGGAAATCGGTCGGCCCACTGGATTTGAACTCGGGACCTCCCGAATGTGGACCACAGACGTTACCGCCTGAGAAATCCCGCTCGGTTTGTATAATTATTGTTTTTCATTGTAAGCAGTTAAATAATCAATCAAATGTTTGAAAAAAGTATGTTTTAACTGAGAAAATTCAACCTTCAAATATGATTATATTCCATATTCACAATATAAATGTATAAAAAGTTAATATATTTCATGCACATTTGCGTGTATAAAATGTGACCCTTAATGGAACGGATCTGTTTATGTTGGTAGTGACAAAATCTAGCCACACACCCCACCCACGTGACTATGTTTTTCGAGCATAGTTCTAGCCACTGGATTGACAAGGTACTTTACTTCCCCACAAAGTATGGTGGAACTGCGAAAGGTAACATTACAACTTAAACCTTGTATTTTCTTGCTACACTACCGTTTTCTTATTGCCGTTTAGTAGCGCCAACAACTTAACCTTCGTCTCCATGTCGCTGATCAAAGCTCTCGTATATGTAAATGGCATAGCTGTCGTTGACTTTAACCTCATAGGAAGTTAAAATGATTCTTCATCCCTTCCTATAAGAGGCCAAATTATGTTGTAATTAGTTTAGCCTTCCCATGTGTCCCAATCCTAGCAAAACTCTTCATAGGTGTGGTATCCTAACGACCCCTAGCATATTGCTTATGCCAGAGAAAAAGTTATTTGAAATAAATTGTTTCAAAGACAGATGCATTTTTTGTGTTGTACGTTTTCGTCTATCGCTTAACATTCACTAGTTATACAAGATTATACAAAATTTCTTCCGAATGAAGAGGAATTCAAAGGCTATCCTCAGAAAATTCAAGATATACATTTTATTTTTCATGTAAATATAATAAATATATTGTTACATGTTGGGGTGAAGGCCGAAAAGCTTACCAGAAAATTATTAATTTAGGTCACTCCAACACGCAAATGGTGGGCCACAATTCGCAGGCAGCAAAAAGTTTGGTGTGTAATTTTAAGAGGAAGGCTTGGGTTATTACATTGAAAGATTACATAACACATTTATTCACAAAGGAAACAGGATGGAGGAAGATGCTACAGACCGTAGACCGGCCACACACGTCTGGTCCCAGCGACCACTTTCACTCGAGTCACGCTATCTTATCTCACCAACCGTGTCTAGCCAGTGTCAGACAGGGCTGACGTCATACCAGACAATTTCAAACAGATCTTTCCCTTTGGCGTGGTGCATGCCAAAAAGAAAGACCGTCAAGCCGAAATATAACCAAGGAGACCCAATAATGCTACGTCTTGTAGCAACAATGTAGTACAACTGCGTCTGGTAATGACAATAAAATTAGTATACCACATCATGGTATTTTAATTAAAAGCGCTAGAACGATTTTTTAGAAAATAAAAAATTTCGAAAAATCTTACATGCAAAAGGTGGTTTGGGATGGGAGGATTTTCTTGAAAATTTTCGTGTCACATCTTTAGAAAGTATTAAATCTAAATACGAAGTTTGGATTTTATCCGAATTTTTGTTTTTAACACAGACCTTTTCCTAAAACACTTTTTGGATTCAGGGCGCCTTAAAACATGCATTTCCGGTGAAATTTTGGTTTCGAATTTTTGGGTGGAATGCAATGCCTTCTCTATCTACTATGTACCTGGTAGAGAAAGTAAAAATGTATCCGAGGAAGAAAATATTTGGTAGAAAATTGCCTTTAATTGAAATCAGCTGCTAGAAATTAATAATTTAATTCCATAGGGAAATGCAATCAACGATGCATACACACGTAACCATGATACGATTTGTAAAGTACGTTCTATGTTGTAGAGGCCTTCAACGATACTTCCATCCTAAAATATTCTAATTTGGCTTGCTAGTGTCTTTGCACGCTGTGAAATAGTTTGAATAACTAAACGCTAGTCAGATGTTTGCTTGCGAAGGAGAACTGAGCTACTACTCGCATCATTTCCAACGTTTACATTAGCAATGATTTGTCCCAGAAAGATCTCGGACCGCTGGTTGCGACTTGTATGTACCTCGCCCAGAACCGTCATGCTAACATCTGTTGCCCGAGAGCAACTGCTTTTGATAGCTTTACAACCGTCATACGTTTACATAGCCTTCCGACACCTTTAGGCTAAGCTCACATATCTCTGTTGACGGACCTGGCTGTAGTTACGTTCTGAGGTTATTAAGTCTTTAACATACCTCTTAATGCCATATTCATCTATTCGCTTCTTTTCCATTACTTTTATGCATATGATCTCATTTGTTTTATTTACCATCTACTATAGAGTAGTTTAAGTACTGTATTCCACCTAAAATTTGGATATTGAGATTTCACCCGAAATACACGTTCTAGGTCCACTATTTATTTTTATGTATGTGACTGTGAGCAGCATAACTGAAAAATCTTAAATGTTGGTATACATAAGCTTATTTGTCTACGTCATTTTAATGGAGATAAAGCATTACAGGAATAGCTGCTATAAATCAGTCATTTGTTATAGAGAGTGTCCCAAATTGATGTATATGCACACTTTGAAACGTTATTTCTCACCAACAGAATGAGACAGATTATATATATATATATATATATATATATATATATATATCACACATACACACGAGGGCTGTCCCAGAAGTACCCGACCTGAAGTATAGATAGCGGTTGTTGTTTCAAACAAATGACTATGGAAGAAAGTATCAACCTTATAAAACTTAAGTTTGACAATGCTACATTGTTTAGCAATTGCTTGGCAGCCATTAATAGTGAACTCTCTCAGCAAATTTGTAAACATGGATAAAACTGGCCATCGTTTTGAAAGGTCTTAGTCCAACTAATATTAAAGCTGAGCTAGATTCTACGCTGGGGAATCTGCTCCTTCGTTTACAACAGTAAAATATTGGGTGACAGAGTTAAGCGAGGCCGTACGAGCTGCCAAGACGAACATCGCAGTGGTCGACCAAATGAGGTGACCACGCCAGAAATTGTGAAGAAAATCCACAAAATGGTATTGGTTGACAGTCGACTGAAAGTGCGCGAGCTAGCAGACATCGTAGGCATTTCAAAAAGTGTTGTACATTGCATACTGACTTAAAATTTGGACATGAGAAAGCTGTGCGCAAGATGGGTGCCGCGTTATCTCACAATGGAACAAAAGCAGCGTCGTGAGGATGTTTCAGTCGAGTGTTTGGCGATGTTTCGCTGCAATAAAGCCCAGTTGTTCCATCAATTCATAATCATGGAAGAAACATGGGTCTATCAC
This sequence comes from Deroplatys truncata, assembly GCA_030765065.1. Taxonomy (NCBI): domain Eukaryota; kingdom Metazoa; phylum Arthropoda; class Insecta; order Mantodea; family Mantidae; genus Deroplatys; species Deroplatys truncata. Next base: position 154,676,312 of record CM060988.1, on the reverse strand, counting down.
TTCACACCTGAGACAAAGGAACAGTCAAAACAGTAGATTGAAAGGGGAGAATCGGCTCTAAAAAAAAGCCGAAGGCAGTTACATCTCCAGGCAAGGTCATGACGTCAGTTTTTTTGGGATGTGCGTGGGATAATTTTTATTGATTATCTTCAAAAAGGAAAACAAAGAATGGCGAGTATTATGCAAACTTATTGCAGCGTTTGAATGATGAAATCAAGCAAAAGCGGCCGCATTTAGCGAAAACGAAAGTTCTGTTTCATCAAGACAATCCACCAGTTCACACATCCATTATCGCTATGGACAAAATGAATGAGTTAAAAGTTTGAATTGCTTCCTCATGGACCCTATTCACCAGACTTATCCCTCTGATTATTTTCTGTTTCCAAAGTTGAAAAAATGGCTTGGTGGTAAAAGATTTGCCAACAATGAAGGGGTGGAGTCTGCAGTTGATGGCTATTTTGCGAACTCGACGGTTCTCACTATGGACAGGGCATCGAAGCTATTGAACATCACTGGGAAAAGTGTATCGAGCTGATAGGAGACTATGTAGAGAAATAAAGATGTTTTTTCCCAAAATTTTTGTGTTTTCTTTGTTAGGTCGGGTACTTCTGGGACAGCCCTCGTAGGTATATATATATAAGAAGAATTCGATAAGAATAGAATACTATATATATATATATAGTATTCTATTCTTTAACTTACTTAAGTCGTACATGTTCAAAATGTCCACCTTCTGCTACAGTACACTCCCAACGACGTCGAACAGAGTGACATGTCGTCTGGATTGTTGGTATTGGAGTATCATTCATGACATGTTTAATCCGATCAATCATTTCTTCCTGTGTATGTGGTTTTGTGGCATACACCACGTTTTCAAAGGTAGAAGTTTAGAGCGGTTAAATCGGGAGATCGAGGCGGGAACTCCGTAGCACTTCCTCTGCGTCCTATCCATCTCTGACTAAATGTGCGATGGAGAAAATTTCTCACAACGACATTGAAATGAGTGGAGCCCCGTTTTGTTGGAAGTAATCCTCATTTTTATTCTCAATGAGATTCTTAAGACGTTGAATCGTGATTTCCAACGTTTGCAAGTAAGTCTCACACATAACAGTCTCTTCGAAGATGTTGGGCCCAATTACTCTCTGGAATACAGACCACACCATACCGTTACTAATGGCAGCTTGACGGCATTTTCTTCAACAATGTGTGGGTTTTCCTTAGCCCAGTACACACAATTATGCTGATTATTATGCCATTAAGTTTGAATGTGGCTTCATCTGACCCAACAACTGAGTCTTGAAAATCTTCCCTTTCGTCACACTTGTTCATGAGCCACTCACAAAATTGCAGTCACCTATTTGGGTCGTCTTCATTTAGTGCGTGGAGAAGTTTCGGAATGCAAGGCTTCTATTTTTGACCTCGCACAATTCGATGAACACTGCTTTTCTTGATACCAATCTCACCGGCATTTTGTTTGTTTATAAACACTTGAAGAACGATGAACGTGTTTCTATGCTTTTCCAGTGCCTTCTGGATCATACACAACAATAATTTTATTTCTGTCTCATTTCTTGCTGAGAAATAACGTTTCAAAGTGTATATACATCAATTGGGACATTCGGTAGATACAAAGCGAATAGCGATAATCAAATGTTTAAGAACCAGGTGCTATATGCTGGCCTTAAAATTCCATACTCTTTCCATGCCATCGCGAGAAACAAGTGAATATCCACAGAACTTTAAAGAATGATAGAGCATTGAACAATTCGAACCATTAATAACGGATATCTAGGAGTTGGCTTATGCCACAAAAAGGTCATTTGAAACAAATTGTGTGTTTTAAATAGATCTATATTTTCTGTATATTAAGTTTTCGTTATCGGTTAACGTTTACCAGTTATATAAGATTATATAAAATTCCTTCCGATGAACAGGAATTCTACTTTTTCAAAACGGTTCCCTTGGTTGCCTGGGAATAGGGAACCTTCAAATTCACCAGCTTCACCTCTATTTCATTGTATATGTTAAGGGTATATGTATTATTTGAAAACTATGTAAGTTTTATACAGTGCGGTCGTTTTATGGTGAGGCCACGGATTGCGCGTATGCGTTAATTTAAACTTTATTTGCTGGCAGTTTGATTTCGGATTTCATTTCAGCAAGAGTCGTTCTTTTCTTTTATAATATAGTCTTTTGTTTTTTACCCTGTAAATTTTGTTTTCAAAAGTATTAAACAATTAATGTGTAACTCTCTCCCCCTTATTCTATAGTGAAGTTTTATTAAACAGTTGCTTGTCTTCAAAGTCTAATAGGATCTCTGAAAACAGTCAGGAAAGGCAGAAAGTTTTATAAATGAGGTTCATCTTCCTAGTAAAACAATACTGTACTTATAAAAATGTATAGTTTGCGTTAGCTTGTGTTAATACAGGATGACGCAGATAAAAGTGGCCCGTCTCCCGTTTAAATGCAAATGCGATATTTCCGTTATGCATAAATACCACTTTCGCTTAAAATTGGTTATTAAAATTGAATCGAGCTACAGCACAACAATGGGCAGTTTTATACAATACGAATAATCGATAGTCGGCATTTTTTGTCAGTATTTCAGTTTATTTCATGAGTTTCTATACACGTTGCCGTTCGGATTCTGCAGAATAATTCTTTCTATACAAGAAAGAATTGAAACTCTGGAAGCGTATGTGAAAACAGGTTGGATTAAGGAAATCCGCAAAATTTTCAGGGACAAGCTTTCGGATAGAGTGCAATACAGAAGTTGTGTTGCACTCGCATAACTTTCTGTACTCTTGTACAAACTATTTTTACAAACACTTATTCATCTACTTCCTGATAACAGATATATCGAGATATTAATCTTATTGCTAATTTTTTACAGGTACAAGGGAATATGGTTGGCTTTAAGCGATAGTCAAATCTTTTAAGAGCTGGTTGCTACGTGGAGCATTCCATTCTCTTTACATGTCTAGGACATAAAGAATCGAATAACATATTCCCATTTGAGAAAAAAGTTAAGAAAATAAAATATGTATATATTAAATAAATTATTCTCTTTAAATTAAATTCATTTATTAAAAAACTAGATATCATTGAAAACGATTAACATTTCATTGTATAAGTATTGTAAAATTCAAACAAATAACAACGAATATCTCGGAAATGGTTCACTCCACAAAAAAGTGTATGACATAAATTCTGTATTTAAACGATATCTGCATATTTTATAGTAATAATTTGTCTATCCCTTACGGTTTAAGAGCTATGCGAAATTAACTCAGAAGGAAGAGGACTTTTGGAGGCATTCCCAGAAAATTCAAGATATACATTTCATTTGCCATGAAAATATCTTAAACATATATTTTAATCAAAATCGTTAGCCATTTTTGAGAAAATCATAATTTTTCATGTAAAGGGTAAATCTGGTATGGGAGAATTTTCTTGAAAATCTGGTGTCGCATTTTTGGGAAATGCTTAACTCAAACACCAAGTTTGGTATTTATCCGACTTTTCGTTTTTGAGTTATGCTGTTTATAGACAGACACACAGACATGTTTCCAAAATGCTTTATTTGGATTCAGAGCACCTCTAAACGTGTATCGAAATCTCTGTATCGAATTTTTTGGGGGAATGCAATACTTTCCCTACTTACTATACATACGAGAGAAAGTAAAAACACAGTAGTATGAGAGTTGATTGTGTTTGTTAGTTTCTCTACCCTACCGAGTAGGTAGAAAGAGTATTGCATTCCACCCAAAATTCGATATCGAGATTTCATTGAAAATATATGTTTAGAGTCCCCCTAAATAAGAGTATTTTTTAGAAAAAGGTCTAAATATTTATCTGTGTGAAATATACATTTATTTCATCTGTCAACTTCCCCTACTATTAGTAGAGAAAGTGTAAATAGATTTCTTAAAATACACAATCTGTCAAATGCATGCTATTTGTGGCATTAACCATTTCCGAGATGTTCGTTGTTATTAATTTGAATTTTCAAAAACATATACCTACCTTTTTGAAATGCTAAGTGGCAAGTCGTTTGTTTCTCGTGTCACGCACAGTGTAAAGACATATTTTAAAGTTTTTACTATCCCCCATTCTGTTTCGCCCATACCCCCGTACCTACAATGAACTGTGTAATGAACCACTTCTGCAAAAATTTATCTCGATAACACGAACAAGATAGTAGAATAATCTTTGTAAGAACACTTTATATAAGAGTGGACAGAGAAAGACATGTGGATGTAGCAGATTAGCTTCTTTTCCATTCTTGTAAATACTTTGAAAAATACTTAAATATTTTACGGGTCAAAACAAAAAGAAATACTGCATTTAAGAATTAAAAGTACGCTTTGCTGTTAAACAAAAGACACCAAAAAGAAAATAAGTGAAAGTCTCAGAAATACATCCTGGCAAACCATTAATCAGCTACCAATACAGTGATTTATGTTAGTAACAAATGAAATAATGGAATGTCTATGCAACGCATTAATACTGCTTTCAGAGACCTTAAGGACTTTCGTCACTGTTAGTCTAGGTTCGTTATCTGAGATAGGATCTATAAGTTGTACTAACCCGACTATACCACGAGGAGAAGAGAGGAAAGGAAATATGATTTTTATGGGCTGTTGTCACGCCTACAACATAAATCACATGCTCGGAGGATAGGATCGAGTCCAGCCAGCCAGCGAAGGAAGGCGGGTGAACCTAATACCTTGCAATCTCACCGGGCTGAGGTTATTGTCATGTAGGCCCACCCACCAGCAGCTTCCTCGCTTACCTTGTTTACCTACAGGCTCCATTGTGATCATCAACAAAAACACTATAATCAAACCAAGTTCCCTACGTGTAAATGAGGACATTCAAATCATGTTAACACATAAATCACAGCTTAATACCAGCATTTGCCTTCATTACAGGTTCAAGTTCCTCACCTAAAGGCTTGCAGCCTTCGGCAGCAACTTTATTGCACTGAAATGGCGTGAAATAAGCGAGCATCAAGTGGGAACTTGATCGATATCAGTTCTACAAGGATCTATTTTTACACCAATCTCATTCAGTAATCTCAACAATTGGAGTAGAGCTTGTTATATATGTTGTAGGCGTTTCCTGTAATCATAGGCGAGTCATGAAAAGCAGGCATGCTGTGCAATTTGATTCTGTACACCACCTGACGGTGCCTCTAAAAGTCAGTATATAGCGAAAGGTAGGTTAGAGTTGAGTTAGAGGTTAGGTTAGATAAAAGTTAGGTTAGAGGTTATGTTAGAGTTAGGATAGAGTTACGTTAAAGGTTATTTTAGGTTAGAGCTAGGTTAGAGTTACGTTAAAGGTTAGGTGAGGTTAGAGTTGGGTTAGAGATTGGCAATAATAATAATAATAATAATAATTAATAATAAAAACTAAGTTTTATTTATGGACATAACTGCTGTGGTTCTTAGCGTCCCATTCTATATTGGACGCGAACGACCGGAAATTTTGCATAAAATCCTTTTTATCAGGCTTGAGGTTCTTTTACGTGCCGTAAATCTGCGACATAGGACAAACACTTTACTTCCCTTCCATGCTAAAGATTCTTACCCGATAAAACCCATCACCCTCTGCCGGGTTTGAACCCGGAACCCCGGGAACCAGAGGCTAGCATAATACTCCTAGACCATGGAGGTTAAAGATTAGCTTACAATTGGATTAAGTTTGAGTTGCATTAGAGGTAAGGTTGGATTTGGGTTTGAGGTTAATTAAATCTGGGTTAGAGGTTACGTTAAAGTTAAGTTAGAGTTAAGTTAAAGTTTAGTTTAGGCAAGAGTTAAGGGTTAGAGTAAGTGAGGTTAGAGTTGTGTTACAGGTTAAATTAGAGTTAGGTTAAAGGTTTCGCTAGAGTATAATTAGAATTAGGTTAGTTACGTTACATGTTAGTTTAGGTTAGAGTTATGTTAAAGGTTGTGTTAGGTTAGGTTAAGTTAGAATAGGATTAGAGGTAACGTAAAAAGTAGCTTAAGTTCCATTTATGTATGAGGTTAGAGTTGCTCTAAATGCCCAACATGTTCCGCTATTTTATGAAGAACCGTGATGGCACATGTACTTTCACATGTTATTAAGTAGGCTAGCTTTCTATAATCTAACCAGAATTTCATGGATGACGGATTTCAACAAAAGCCTGCGATGTGTATGATTCTTAGCAAACCAAAGTTGAACTTGGAAAGTTGAATTATACTTGGATCTTTATTGTCACGGCCGGATTCAAACCATGATCTGCTCCACCTGCAGAGCTACAGTATGCGTATTAAACCTACACACCTGATTCGAGCATCCTGGGAAACCTTCAAGGCGAATCAAAATACTAAGTCAGCGATATGACTCTCTATTACATCTTCTTCTTCCTTTCATGGCTTAAGCCGTTGACTGTTCCGGTCTTACTCCCATTTCAACATAGGTCTTCGTATCGATCGTCTCCCTTTTGGTTTATAATTTAACATATTCCTTGGTAGCCTGCTGTATCCAAGTTTTTAAGAAGATCTTTCTATTTCTGTTTATGATTTTCTATAATTTCTTCTTTAGAACTAACCCATAAATCTTCTCTTATTTCTTCATCTTGTTACACCTCTGACAACTCTAAAAAAAAGTTTTATCTCTGTTGCCTGAGTATGACTCCTATCTTTCTATTTTAAAACTCAACTTTCACTGCCCAGTATTACTGGGACGGCTATGACCTTTTAAAATTTAATTTGTGTTACCTTTCTTGTGTTTTTTTTTAAAAAAATTCTTCTTGTAGTTTCACACATGTGTTGAGATTTGAAGTAGATAGTTTGTTATTGCCTTTACGTTGTTTGCCACAAAATTTAAAAATAATATATTAACTTTGTAATTAAACTGTTTCTTTAAGTATTAAATATTTATGTTTGCCTCGGCTGCGTCAGTATTATTTTTAGAGACATATCTTGGTAGGGCGTGATGCGACAAAAATGTAGGCTTACACAGATTTTAAGCTTTAATTTACTCTTTTTATTAATCCTTGACACAAATTAAATAGCACTTCACTTATATCAAGAGATGTGAGATTTTTTTTTATTTGATACTTGCACTTTTTAATACGTATACTATTTGTCTCTCACGAATACGTAATTAATTTCTCGAGGACACATCTCGCGTCTGTTTATGAGCACTGTTTGGCGGCAACTGACAAGGTTTCTAGCGCCTAAATTTGTAAATTTCTGTATTTCAAGCCTCTGATTGGCTAATCCTACTCCAATAGAATACCTGCATTTAACTAAAGCTTTTTCTGGTTGCTGATTGCCTATTTTTTTAAACTGTCACTAAAATTGTATTATTGCTGCTCTAATAACAACTAGTAGCATTTAAACTTCCTTACTCATTATTGCCTAAGGGAACCTCATTGTTAGCAACTTTTAACTTATTATTCTCACAGCTCCTACATTATTAAATTACGTAATACATTCACATAACATTATTGAACATGTTTACAATAATATAAGCATGTGCAATGACTGTTACATACATTTTACAAATTAATACATACACATATTGCTTCAAAGCGGGCTGTTATTGAATTTACTTATTATAATTGGACTGAAATCATTTAAGTGTTAAAAATACTGCCTCAAATTTATGAATGTTATTATGTATATCATTGTCATATTTGTAGCATATATCACAGACAAGATAGTTAATGTTTTGCACCTGCTCCATCATTAGATTATTCACTGCTATTTTAGCTCTTACAGGTTGCTTTCCTGTGAATGCCATCACGTTAATTTTATTTACTGAAACCCTCAATTCATAATCATCCAAAATCTTGTTTAACCCGTATATAATCTTCGAAGATTATTTTCTGTTCTCTATATTATATATAGGTCCTGCACATAACACACTGAGATTTATCTTTCGATCGAGTAGCATTCCTCCTGCATTTTTTTTTTCCAAGATCTTATGATATCGTGAATATACATACTAAAAGTCTGATGTGTTAACTCACATGACCTTCTCTACTCTTGTACAAACTACTTTTATAAACAATTATTCTCCATATGCTTCATGTTAATCGAGATGTTAATCTTATTGCTAATTTTTTTGTAGATGCAAGGAGGCTTTAAGTAATAGTCAAATATTTTAAATGCTGGTTGCTATGTGGAGTATTCCATTCTGTTTGCATTACCAGTACAAAAAAATGAATAACGAATTTGAGAAAAAGTATAAGTATTAGAAAATTTAAGAGAATAACAAGCAATATCTCGAAAATGGTTCACCAAAAAAAATGTATATGATATAAATTGTGTATTTTAACCTCGATCTACAGTTTCTGTGTAGTAAAATTTTGTCTATCTCTTATGGTTTACCATTATGCAAATGTCGTTGACAATGAGAAATACTTTGGGAGACATTCCCAGAAAATTCGAGATATACATTTCATTTGTCATGAAAACATCTTAAACTTAACATATTATAATCAAAATCGTTAGAGCCATTTTTGAGAAAATTAAAATTTTCGAAAAATGTTCCATGTAAAGGGTAATCTGGGGTGGAGGGTTTTTCTTGAAAACCTTCGTGTCGCATCTCTGGAAGATATTGAACCTAAATACCAAGTTTGGTGTTTATCCGACTGTTCGTTTCTGAGTTATGCAGTTCTCAGACACACACACGGACATGTTTCCAAAAATGCTTTTTTTGGATTCAGGGGGTCTCAAAACATATATTTCCGGTGAAATCTCGGTATCGAAATTTTGGGTGGAATACAATACTTCCCCTACTTACTATACGTAGTAGAGAAAGTAAAACGAGAAGGTGCTAAAGTGCCACCCTTGTCTTACACCTCTATTTCTTTATTATTGTGTCAGAATGTAACATTCTAATACAATTAATTAGATGTTTAGGATACCATCTGCTCTTCATTATATTCTATAATTTTTTTCGTTTAACGCAATCGAAAGCCTTTTCAATATAATAAATGCTAAAAACGTTGGCAAATAGATTATATTAACTCCGTTTTCAGTTATTTGTTTGATTATAAGTAAATTATCCATACTTGAGCTCCTGTTCTGAAACCATTCTGTTCTACAAGAAAGATTGTTTCTGCAGTAAGCTTTAATCTGTTATTGAATATACCAGCATATGTTTATATTGTTGTGTACATGCGTAATAATGTTATGTGAATGTATTACATAATTTAATAATGTAGGAGCTGTGAGAATAATAGGTTAAATGTTTCTAACAATGAGGTAACCTTGAGGCAATAATGAGTAAGAAAGTGTAATAATGCTACTAATCATTCTTGGAGCAACAATAATGTAATTTTTGTGACAGTTTATAAAATAGCGAATCAGCAACCAGAAGAAAGCTTAAGTTAAATAAAAGTATTCTATTGGAGTAGTATTAGCCAATCAGAAACTGAAATATAGCAAAATTTACAAATCCAGAAGTCAGTTGCTTGTAGACTGCGCTCATAACTGGACGCGTTGGTTGTAGACAGTGTTTCTAATCGGACGCGAGATGTGTCTTGGAGAAATTTAATACGTATTCGTGTGAGACGAAAATAGTTTACGTGATAAAAAGTGCAAGTAATTAACAAAAGAATCTCACAGTTCTCTATATCAGTGAAGTGTTATTATAATCGTGTCAAGAATTAATAAAAAGGAGTGAATTAAAAAAATTATAATCTGTGTAAGCCTACATTCTTCAACCGCATCACGCCCTGTTAAGAAATTCATGTCTCTAAAAATAATACTGACGCAGCCGAGGCAAACACAAATATATAATATGTAAAGAAACAGTCAAAATTACAAAGTTAATATTTTTTAAACATTTGGGGCGAAGGCTACCGGAAACTTTTTATCATACGTGCACTAGCAACTACTTCAAGTTCGGCTCCCCAACAGTTGAATTACAAATACAACTCCTACTTCAAATTGACTTTCCATACGTGAAACAAACCTTCTTCAACACGCCTTCTCTACGGAATACTCTCTATGGAATTTTGTATTCCATAGCATTCTCAACAAAGACTTTGTATATACTTCTTAGTCTTTTAGTAAATTATTAATTGAAATTACAAAAGTATTTTATAGGCCATGTCCATAGAAAACAATAGGGGTTTGAAGCCGTTTACTTGTCTCTTTCTAAGCCTCGAAGTTTGTACGTTGATCTCTGGATCGAAGTTCTCGATGATCTGTAATCTCGGATGCTGTAACTTTGAGTTGCCCGATTTGAATTTACCGCGCTGATTAAAGCACTTGGTAGTATACCTATCTGTCTGGCTTGGCAGAATTGATTTTTTTAGAAATTTACTTTACTCAGCTATTGTTGGAATATACTCGGCGTTTGTTATGCCTGGTAATTTTGTTAATACTATATTTTATTTTATTTGTCCGGTGTATTTGAAATTATTTCTAATCGTATAGCTCAATTTATAGCAATTCACTCTACACTAGGGTGTATTCTGGTGATTTTAAGGTAAGACAATTAAATAATAATTACAATAATTCAATTTCACTAAAAAGTGAGCTTTAATTCACAGGCAATGTGACTGCTTAAACGATGAACAATGTTTATCTTTCAGAATACAATTCTTTACTTACACTTTTATACAAATGCTTGTTTACATTCTTTTTTAGTTCAACAGTTAATTATTTACCCTATCTTGTGTACATTACAGGATGATTCGCTTTGCGGATCGGTTTGAGATTTTAGCTTTTCAGAAAGCGTTTTCTTCTTCAGAAAGTTTTTCAACCGTTTTCTTCCCAAAAATAATTGAATTTTGTTTACTTCTCTGTACTTGGTTGTTAACCATAACAAAACAAGTACATTTAATTTATAATTCCTTGCAGTTAAATAAAATTATAAAGCATATTTCAGGTCAGATTTTTTCTTTTATTGTATTTATTATTTACAATATCTGTTTTGTTGCTAATGCAAAATTTTTAGTTCGTTATTTATAACCTATTTCGTTTTTGATGTTATTCATTTTTGTTTTTCTTTCTCTCATTTACAATCAATACACGTTTAATTTTCCTTTCACAACATATAAATGCTTTATGCATATATTATTATACAAATGGTATTTTCAAAGAATAATAATTATTATTCATGACAAAATGCATTCATAATAATATATGTGAGTTCTCGTCACTCCCTTGCAGTGTATGGCTTAGTAAATTTATTAAACACATCCTTTCCTTTCATTAATAATTGCATCAGTTTTCAATGATGCAAGAATTATCAAAATGAGTTGAGTGATTTTTGAGATTGCATTACTCTATACACATACGTCCACAAACATACAAATTTTCTGTCTTTATATGTTATATTATTATAGGTTAGTTAGCCCTTACGACGGCTCTAAATCACAGGTATCGTTTACACAAATGTTACATGCCTTTTCTGTCAGTTATTGGTGTAAAACTCTCTTGTTAAACAAACATTAACAATCCGTCACGTTAGACAATAATTGTTCTGATAGATGACAAATCTCATTTTGTTTCAATTAATTCCAGCACTAATGGCTCCGACAAGAAGGTTAGAAATGTTAATTGTTTCTTTATAAGGAAGGCGTAACGTATACAAACATAATTTCGCCTTTTAAATAATTTCCCAAACTGCTGCTGCCCCTCCTCTCATAAAAGAATCCACTCAGAGAAGATCCTTCAAAAGAAATTACCTGTGTAAGGGGCAAGAGCAAAACGAAGACTTGCCGAAGAGAATGAGGTGCTCATAATTAGTTTTTCCTTCTTTTCACACTGTTCAATTTGCTTTCTTACAAAGAACGTTTTAAGAGTAGGCGACTAGTGATTCTTTTTTTTTATTTCGTCAGAGTGGGTGTGGGTGCAAACCAACAGTCCGTCGTCACGTTCCTCGGCGAGTCTGCACGCGATGCACCTACCTTCCAAAATAATTTCCAACGCCGGTCCTTCGTGATGTATATTGCTTACTTATTTACTTTCTCGTTTATACATTTACACAGCCGATTTTATGTCTCTCAGAGAGTGGAAAATATGGTGAGGTGATTTTTTAAACTAATGGGAACAAGTTCCTATGGATTTCCAAGTAACAGATTCTAAATCCAATCCTTACTTTAGGGCTTCTAAAAGCTTATTTGTATTAGTTTCAAGTTACGCTTGAATATCCTTGGTATCAGGCATCATAAAGTGCGCTCCTTCATTGCTGAGAAAATAAATATCAGGACTATGAGGAGGTACACTGGCTTCCATTTATGCCGTCCCCGCAGCTTTAGGAGGCATTCTATTGGCCTTCACTTGTGAGTACGTATAGCAAAGGGAAGATGCGTGTGTCTGTGTACTTTTTCGCGCATGCAGTGGCGGCTTTTTTTTTACGTGCACAGTTCTAGATTATTCAAATATGAATATATCGCTTAAGCAATAAATCCACTCTGCATCACTTACAGTAGCTATGTTAAAATAATATATAACTAAACAAAACCATGTTTTGCACAATATTATCGCGCTTTTAATTTGGAAGAGGTTGAGGGTGTTACTTTTGGGAACGTAGCTGGATTTAGATTCGGGTGAGCACTTATGTTAGCAAGACATAACTTATAACGATATATAACTTTAATAAAAGTAATTGAAATAGGGAACACAATAGTATGCAAGCAAGCCAACCGGTTTCACTTAGACTAAAAATACTTAGTAGCAGATGTAAAGTTGAATGCTATGCCAAGGTGTGGGTAGTGTCCTGGGTAGCCCATTCTTTGGGTAGCGCATCCGGCATACCTTCGGTGATGCTTCTATCAAGACTTCCCTCCCATTGAGTTATGGAGGGCTTTTTATACTATAGGTACTGCCTCCACACAGGATGTGACCAAATTTGTAGTGATAGCTTTTGTTCTCGTAGTTCGCATCAACAAACACATGAAACCAAAGGAAATGACTGGAGCTGAATGACACAGCTCTATATATCCTGTGTTGCACCATGTGAAGTAATGACTAGAAAAAATGTAGGTTAACCTGGCTCATACATAATATCTCCAGAAAAAAATAATTGTAATGCCAACATAATGTAAAACTGAAATACACTTTTACTCTCAAAGAGGACACATTTACTATACATTATTTGAATCATCTGTCCAAACAAATAATACAACTAAATAAAACCTGTTTTGCACAATTTCGCCATTAAAAAGTAAGTTGTATATTTATATGAAATTTATCTAGAATTGTGTACGTAAAACAGGACGCCACTGCATCTACTCCTTGCTATACATATCCACCTATGAAGGCCAGTATAATGCCTCACAAAGCTGCGGGGACGGCATAAATGGAAGCAAGTGTACATCGTGTGTCCGAAAACGGTTCTGGTAGAAGAATTGATATAATAGCCATAAAGTCTAGCTCATCCTCTGGTAGTATAATTGATCCTACTACAAATGGGAAGTAAGCAAAGATCAACCGGCAGGAGTGCAGAAGGAAAAATGTAATATCTATGACCCAACCAGGCCATACTATTGTGAAAAATGTCCACTAAACTCAATCCAAATTGTTGGATTGGAGCTAGAGGAAATATTCCAAGTTTGTTTGTGCACTTCTGCAGAAAACTTCAGTTAAAATGCATTTATGAAAACGGCGACTCTTATCATGATTAAAGGCTCATTTTTAATATTAAAAATTATATTTCATGGTATTTAATATAATGTTTTATACAATTTCATGTATATTTCTAGGGTTTACCGACGTAATTTTAGATGTTATTTATGAATTCAATTATTTTTCATAAATTATCAAAAAATGTCATATCGCACATATGCTATATATTTCAATCTATTTTAGTGGAAATTACTTGTCTGTATTTATAATTTGCACTCTGGTAAGCTTTATGCAACCAGCCTTCAGTTGAAAGAAGCAGAATTTTTCAATAAATTATTTCTTTTAGTTACTTTTTTCTACAATTAAAATACAATAAATTGTCAGCAATAAGTAATGTCAGAGTTTCGAGCTCGATTCCCAGCTGGGGCACGGGGTTTGTTCTTCAACCCTTCGCATAATCTGGAAGTATAAATGTGGGAGTGAATGAAAAGACAGATATTTAAAAATCTAATGTGTTAAAGTCACATGACTTTTTCTACCTACCATCCTTTATTTGCATTTAGCTTCTACAAACTATTCATACGAAAGCTTATTTTTCATTGTTCCTAATGTTTGATAAACTTTTGCAGAAATAGATTCACTACGCAATTCGTTGAAGGTACAAGGGAGATAGAGAAACCGGAATCCATAGTCAGATGTTTGAAAACCCGGGCCGCTATGTCCTGGCCTAGAAATTCCATATTCTTTCCATGACATCCCGAGAAACAACTGAATAGCAACAACACCTTAATAACATGATAAAGCGTAGAAGAATTGAAACCAATAGCAACGTATATCTCGGAAATGGCTAATGCCACAAAAACATATTTGAAATAAATTGCTTTAAAGTGCTCTACATGTTTCCAAAAAGTATTTTTTTTTAGATTCAGGGGGCCTCAAAACATATATTTCCGGTGAAATCTCGGATTCGAAGTTTTGGGTGGAATACAATACTTCCCCTACTTACTATACGTAGTAGAGAAAGTAATGCGCTGTTCAAGCGTGGATTTGCTAGTAGGCATTTCCGTGGACTAATAAGAGAATAACATTCCTAAGGAAATCACACACAACACGTATTGTCGAAACACTTCACAACTTGAAGACAATGCAACGACTGAGACAGCTTATAGCTGATAAACACGTACTGAGCCGCCTCGGTCGATACGCATATAAGATGGTTGTAAAAACGAAGTACATAAAACGAAGGCACTTTAGAACTTCAACAATAAAGTGGGTGATATTACTACACCGTTGTCGAACACCTTGATTTGTTAAGATTTCATCTGATATTTTAGAACCAGTACTAATGATTATTTTAATATTTATATACAAAGTATCAATATTACTAATGAAGTGTAAAGGAAAATCTCCTGCTTGTAATATTTTCCATAAAGGAGCCTTTTAAACTTATCAAAGGCTATGCGAGTTTCTAGATTAAATTCAGACGTTCTGCAATAATTTTATCTCATAAAACGTTATCACACATGAACATCCTTTTCTAAAGCTTTTACTCTGGCTATAAATTATTCGAGCTTGTCTGTCAAAATCGAACAACCTGTAATACGAGGGGCACTATTTACATTTTGAGCCTTGGCAACCCTGAATGATGTAGGTACCATCTGACGTTTACAGCGGAAATTTCGACATTCTTGACCATAATCTACTTCAAACATTTTGTCAATAGAGTGTCATTTGTTTTGTTTACACTAACTTGAACATTGTGTGTCAACAAAAACATGGAATTACGTCGTGAAAATGTTTGTGCAATGATTTATTACGACTTTCGATGTGGATTATCAAGACAAGAGTACATCGATCAACTAACTTCCACATTTGGCGACGAAGCTTCATTTTTTGCTACTGTGAAACGTTGCTATAACGAATTTAATCGTGGCCGCCGTTCGCTCAATGATGAAGTTCGTGAAGGTCGTCCAAAATCAATTGTTGTGCCAGAAAACATTGATGCTGTGCAAAATCTAATAATGAAAGATCGTCAAGTGTCATATTGTGATATTGAGGCAACCCTACGCATTACCACCAGCATATATAAAATATTGCATGATTATTTAACCGTGAAAAAAGTTTGCTCTCGTTGGATTTCACATTATTTGACGCAATCTCAAAAGGATGCTCGTATCGATTGGTGTACAAATATGCTCAAGAAATACAATGGCGGTGCCTCAAAAGACGTATATAAGATTGTAACAGGTGACGAATCATGGATCTATGCGTATGAGCCGGAATGTAAACAGCAGTCGACTGTATGGGTGTTTCAAGATGAAGCAAATCCAACAAAAGTTGTTCGCACAAGAAGCACTTCGAAGGAAATGGTCGGCTGCTTTTTCAGCAAATCTGGTCATGTGGCAACACTGCTTTTTGAGGAACGTAAAACGGTCAATGCCGAATGGTACACAACCATTTGTTTGCCGGAAGTCTTCGGTGAAGTAAGGAAAACCAAGAAGAACCGTAGGATCGTTCTTCATCAAGAAAATGCGAGCACACACACACATCTCCTCTAACAACAGAGTATTTGAAGGCTCAAAAAACCGAATTGATGGGTTATCCGCCAATACAGTCCTGATTTGGCACCCAGTGACTTCGTTTTGTTCCCGAACATCAAGAATAAATTGCATGAACAACGATTTTCGTTGGCAGAAGAAGCCGTTGATGCCTTCAAAAACCATGTTTTGGAGGTGTCTCAAGAAGACTGGAATAAATCCTTATACAAATGGTTCAAACGGATGCAAAACTGTATTGATCATAAAGGAGAATATTTTTAAAAACAATAAAGCAGTTTTCAAACAGAAATTACTTTGTTTTAATTATCAGGCTCAAAATATAAATACTGCACCTCGTAAATCGCTTTTTCCATATCGCAGCCGCTCCATTATAACATGAGTGAAGAACTAATCACGACAAGGGATTCTGAGTGATGTATCTAGCAAGCTTCAGCATTTGTCCACTAGGAGGCTAAATGTTGCATCTACACAGTAATACCTCCCCCCGGGGACACAAAGCCCCTGCACAAGTAGAGCAAGGGCGGCGCCGTAGCTGAGTGGTTAGATCGCTGGCGACCCCGGTTCGATCCCAGGGAACCGTATTGGCTTTTTCGGTGGAAAAAGCGGCGTCTGGGCCATTGATCTACCAACTGCCAATTCACCTTTGCTTTCATTCATTTCACCGCCGCATCACATCAACACCTTCCTCGCTCTCGTACCAGGTTTCAGGATGATCACTCATCCTGGCTGTTCTATCCGATCCAATTTGTCTGCTCCCCAACAGGTAGGTATTTGACCCCATAGGCGAATGGTTAGACCTCTGGCCTCCCACCAAGGCGGACCGGAGTTGATCTCAGGGACCTGCATGTGAATTTTGAATGGAACAAGCGTGGGTTTTCTTGGGATTCTCCAGTTTCCGCGTCGTTCATTCCACCAATTGCTCCATTATCACCCTCATTTCATATCATCTTCTTCCCTAACTCTCATATCTGGCCACGGGCCGATCCCCCGTTCCAGATTCTTCGTACTATGATTTAACGTTCGTCTGCTCCTCGACAGGCCTCTAGCCTAGGCACGACTGTAAGTCCTACAGGGTGTAAGTCTTACATTTGAGGAGGGTAAACCGACTAAGTAAGTACAAGTAGACCACCTAACCTACTGCTCTATCCGAGCCATTCAGTACATGTAAAGGTTAGTTTATGGTTGGGGAATTTTCTTGAATACCTTCCTCTCATATTCTTGGAAGACGATGACTTAAATAATAAGTTCGGCATTTTACCTATTTTCGTTTTTGAGTTGTTCACAGACACACACGCTCACACAAACGTATATTTCTTCATCTCTCGTTAAACAAATAAAAGTAATTAGAAGAAAACATGTAATTTTATAAGATTATCTCCCTCTTTAAGTCATTTTCTGAGCCTGTTCAGAAAGTATTTAGGGAAAAATCTACTAGAAGAAAGTAACACTTTCATACCTTATAGTTTTTCTAGGAGAGTATAGAAGCTGCCCCAAAGCTTTAGTAATTAATGCTGCTTAATGAGCATGGTTTGAATTATAAATTAACTACCCTGATTAGTTAAGAGCATGGTTTACAAGACTATAAATTAAATTTTACGCTTATTACTGCAGTAGTTACCTGCAGTGCCCTGCATTCATTTGACCTTTGTTAAACGTAAGGAGCGGCGTACCTGGCAGAGTCAATTAATAATGCATACGGCTATTGAGATTATTTGATAATATATCGCTAGCTGTCAAAGCTGCGTTACGCTCTTTAACAGATAATAGCTTGGCCACTCCTCCTGTAAAGCCTTATATAAACACACCGCGCTCATTGAAAAATTCGTTTCCGATTCTATAAGAAAAAATTTGATGTGTTACATTCACATGACTTTCTCTACTCTTGTACAATCTATTCTTACAAACGCCTATTCTCCATATGCTTCATGTTAATCGAGATATCGAGATGTCAATCTTATTGGTAATTTTCTTGTAGATGCAAGGGAAATATGGTAGCTTTTAAGCGATAGTCAAATATTTTAACGCTGGTTGCTATGTGGCGCATTTCATTCTCTTTGCATGTCCAGGACATAAAAAAATGAATAACGAATTTGAGAAAAAGTATAAGTATTGGAAAATTTAAGGAAATAACAAGCAATATCTCGAAAACGGTTCACTCAACAAAAGAAATGTATATGACATAAGTTGTGTATTTTAACGCGATCTACATTTTTTGTGTAGTAAAATTCTGTCTATCTCTTACGGTTTACCAGTTATACAAAAGTCGTTCACAATGAAGAATACTTTTGGAGACATTCCCAGAAAATTCGAGATATACATTTCATTTCTCATAACATTACCTTAAACATATGATATTTTCATCAAAATCGTTAGAGCCATGTTTAAGAAAATTAAAATTTTCAAAAAATGTTCCATGTAAAGGGTAGTCTGGGGTGGGGGGATTTTCTTGAAAACCTTCGTGTCACATCTCTGAAAGATACTGAACCTAAATACCAAGTTTGGCGTTTATCCGACTGTTTGTTTTTGAGTTATGCTGTTTACAGACACACAGACACACACACACACACACACACACACAGACTTTTTTGGTGACATTCCCAGAAAATTCGATATATTCATTTCATTTATTATGTCAATATCTTAAACATATGATATTTTAATCAAAATCGTTAGAGCCAATTTTGAGAAAATTAAACTTTTCGAAAAATGTTCCATGTAAAGGGTAATTTGGGGTGGGAGGATTTTCTTGAAAACCTTTGTGTCGCATCTCTGGAAGATATTGAAACTAAATACCAAGGTTGGTGTTTATCCGACTGTTCGTTTCTGAGTTATGCTGTACACAAACACACACGCGGACATGTTTCCAAAAATGCTTGGAAACAATTGCTGGTTTGGGCTCCTATCGACTCCGGGGTAGACTATTTCAACGTTGTAGTGTCTCTAATAGTAAGCCGTTTTTCCATGTTGTCGTCTGAGGTGATCATAGTGTACTGCTCACTCGGGCCTTTTTTTTCTTGTGGAGGAGAAAAAAACTGTTACGGGCTAACCACAGCGCCAATGGGAATTCGGAGACTGTGAGTGTGAGACTCGCCAGTAGGAGGATACACCCACTAAAAATCTCCTCCACCGGAAGGAAAAAGGAGTAAGGAAAAATAAGTAATTCGAGAGAGGAATTGCGCAATACCACTATTGCATCCGGACATTCGGAGAGCGGATATATTGGCCGGTCCAGTGAAGCTAAACCAGGTGAAATGAGAGCCAGAAGGTAAGCATGGGCGCGGCCCTACTTACGCCTTGGGAATTCGGGGCGAGGAATTAAAGGAAGTGATGTGATGCATCTCCGTGCCCACAATGTGTTTGTTTTGCTGTCCTGAAATGGACGTCTCCCAGACTAGCAGATTTATACTCCCGGTCAGGACGAAGGGAATGCAGGGAAGGATGGGCTCCTTGCCAGCTGACTTACTTCCCTCAAACGGTCATCTTGGTTGGATAACTATCGCCATGCTGGATGGTAATTATACCAGTGATTTCTTTCACCACTATACTGGATGTGTTCTTTGTCACGATGAAGGGTGACTCCGCCAGGTATACTTCGTTGCGTTATCCTCTAAGAATCGTTACACAATTCTTCACTAAATACAATGAAGTATTTGTATTCTACTTCGTTCAAATACATATTTTTTCTTGCATTAAGGGGAGATTAAATGTCAAAATTGCCAAAAAGTACACTTTTGGTTAACCACACTATAATACACTGATTACATATGACGTAACTGAACTGTTATGACATCCATTACTTCAATGACCCATTATTCAGCTATCTTAATCGGCGGCGCGCGCAGCTCCCTTATCGCCCTTGCCTAAATGCTGTTCATTACATTAATATTCTAATAAGTTGAGTTCATTTCGTTTGTTTCAGTATGTGTTTCTTTCATGTTAACTGCAAAAACTACATAAATATGGCGTGAACTCAACAGTGCTGCCATCTGTTGTAATACTCGGAAACACACTCAATGTCCTACCTTCAGATCAACATTTAATTACACATAATACACAAGGTAAGATCTTTTTGTAAAAACTCAAAGCTTTGAAATTATAGTGTGGTTCACCAAAAACAGTGGTATCAAACTTGACTAGAATGGTAATTAAGATCCTGGATACACGCTACCGCTTGTTTCATAAATATACTCGTGTCTTAATTTCATCATTATAATCTTGTTGCATAATGTTCTATTTTAATTACTTGTGTGCTCTTATAAATTGCAATTTTCTCTTTAATTTGATATACATTTTATCATTGTAGGCACAATAATTGTTTTAAATACACATTTTAAAAATTTTGCTGCATCTGCCATCTGAACTCTGAACTCAGAAAAACGTTGTAACTCCTAGACTATTAGGGAGGTTCATTTTAGCTTACATTTAGGGGAATTTTCGTCTACAAATTGGCACCACTTCGTATGTCCAAGAAATGTGTTTCTTTCTTTGTAAATATATTTGAGATGCTTATCCTTCTTCCCTTATTAATTTGAACACTGTTTTTATGTAAATGACATTTTCTGATATAAATGACCCGTTTTCTCGGACTATTGAGGATAACTAAATGAAATTTTGAGATGATAAAATCAACAGTAATCAGTGTTATTGTTGATCTACTTTGCTGTTAATAAGTCAGTTGGGTATTTTTTTAAAAACTTAATTGTCTATATATTTAATACAAGAATCTGTAATTAAGAAAATTAAGAAAACCATACTCCTTGATAAAATTAATTATTGCATAATACTCCGACAGCAATTTTAGAAACAATGCAACTACGTAAAATTTCAGTTTGATATCTTAAATAATTTCGGAGACAATGGATCATGAATTTGGGAAATTTAACATTGATAAGATACACTATTTAGCTTTTCTTAACGAAAGTATCACTAAAATGATATGAAAATCTCGGAAAAATCGGACTTCAGTATTGCGCTTCCAAGCATTATCATAAACTATAATTTAAAACATTAATTTTCAGTTTTTATACTCTCTTACCTTTATGTGCAACAAGACAATCTAAAATGAGAAGTCTGATGAGTTTAAATTTGAGTTTTTGGAGATTATTTTCTTCTCAGAAATGTTATACGTTTAAAATGTTTCAAAACATGGAGTATTCATACAGTTGCTTTTTTGAAAATTTTCGTATATACTCCTAAAATTATACATATTTTTGTTGTGTTGCATGGACTTATGAGTTATTGATTTTTAAACCCGTAAAAACGTAAATTTAAAATTTTAAACATTATTTTCATTTGGACTAAAGTTAGCGCAAAACATATGGAAATTCTGTGAACTATAATCAGAACACTTACAAAATATTTATAAGGAGGATTATTTTCATAATTTCATCGTTTGACACATTTTGAATAGGATAAAATTAATTTTTAAACTCAATAACTTGAAAGCTTAAAACAATATCCAAACAAAATTTAATTTATATATTGTTTACTTAAAGGAAACTTTAGAAAAGAAATTCTTAAGAGTACACAGTACTGAAAATTCTAATTTATCTATATAAATTTCACAATCAAACTGAAATAATTGTTCATCACAGATTCTTCAACATAATTTAATATAAGCAATAAAATAACATAAACAACAAAACCTGGAAATTTTAAATGCTTGTATTTTTACTTTCTCTACTACGTATAGTAAGTAGAGAAAGTAACGATTTAACATTAATTAGAACGTTTTGATTAAAATATGATATGTTTAAGATATTTTCATTACAAATGAAATGTATATCATGAATTTTCTGGGAATGTCCCCAAAAATTCTGTTCGTTCTGAATGAATTTTGCATAACTGGTAAACCGTAAGCGATAGACAAAATGTTGCTATACCAAAATGTAGAGTGGTTAAAACACACAATTTGTCAGACACATTTGTTTTAGTGGAGTGAATCATTGCCGAGATATTCCTTGTTCATTTGTTTGAATTTTCCAATACTTTCTCCCAAATGGGAATCCGTTATTCGTTTTTTACTTTCTCTACTACGTATAGTAAGTAGGGGAACTATTGTATTCCACCCAAAAATTCGATACCGAGATTTCACCGGAAATACATTTTTAGAGACCCCCTGAATCAAAAAAAAATTTTAGGAAACATGTCCGTGTGTGTGTGTGTGTGTGTGTGTCTGTGAACAGCATAACTCAGAAACGAACAGTCAAATAAACACCAAACTTGGTATTTAGATTCAGTATCTTCCAGAGATGTGACACGAAGATTTTCAAGAAAATCCCCCCACCCCAGATTACCCTTTACATTGAACATTTTTCAAAAATTTTAATTTTCTGAAAAATGGCTCTAACGATTTTGATTAAAATATCATATTTTAAGATTTTTCATCACAAATAAATGTATATCTCGAATTTTGTGGGAATGTCTCCAAAAGTATTCTTCATTGTGAACGACGTTTGTATAACTGGTAAACCATAAGAGACAAAATTTTACTACACAAAAAATGTAAATCGCGTTAAAATACACAATTTATGTCATATACATTTTTTTTTTTTTTGTTGAGTGAACTATTTTTGAGATATTGCTTGTTATTCCCTTAAATTCTTCAATACTTATTTTCTCAAACGGCAATTCGTTATTAATTTTTTTTGTCTTGGATATGCAAAGAGTATTAATCTGTGGCAAAGAGAATGGTGCTGCACCTAGCAACCAGCTATTAAGAGATATGTGTATGCTTAAAGGCTACTGTATTTTTATATTGCCGTTGCAAATACAAAACAAGGGGAACATAGTAGGCCTTAAGTGATAGACAAATATTTTTTTGTACAAAAGAGAATTGACTGATCCACATAGCAACCAGCTTTTAAAATATTTGACAATCGCTTAAAGCCTACCATATTCCCCTTGTACCTACAAAAAATTAGCAAAAAGATAGTTTCTGCAAATGTTTATCTCGATTAAATGAAGTAGATGGAGAACAAGCGCTTATAAAAATAATTTGTGCAAGAGTAGAGAAAGTCATGTGGATGCAACATCAGATTTTTCATATTATTCCTCAACAATGAAATATAAGTATTTGTGTAACGTAAAAGGATTTTCTGGAAAAACATACTAAAGGCTATGGCATTGTAGTATGCAATACATTATTAAAATACTAAATCCAAAACAGTATTTGATATCATGAAAAGGCTGTTTATACCTATTCATCAACTTGTACATGTACTGTAAATCTGAAAGAAACTGAACAAGGTGAGCATTTTAAAAATGTAAGAAGATAAGATTACAAGAAAATTTCACAAGCTATTTGCACAAACCTGTGGGCAGGTCCATTGTTAACGCGTGCTTGCGCATTTAAATGGCTAGAATGTGAAAACCGAAAAAAAAAAAAAAAAAAGGTTTTGAAATTTTCTCGAAAATTGAGTTATGCCTTTGCTTTTTGGTTTTACGTTCATTCTAAAATATCTCTGTAATTGTTTAAGGTTCATTGCAAAGCTAATGTTTAACCAAATGGTGTTATTTGACATTAAATTCTCTTATTTAATGCGGAATGCTATAAAAAAAGTTTGCTAATTTTTGTTTAGTTTCTGAAGATGTTAATGGTGGTTGTGGTGGTAAACAAGGGATAGCGAACCTACGATATATGTTTTTTTGGGTGGCATGTGGACAGAATTTTAATAGCAGATCCTATGAACGCGTAAAACTATATTTATTAATATGTCTAATGTTTCTACCTTGTACCTAATGGTTAGAGGAAATATTGTATTCCACTCAAAATTTCGATACCGAATTTCACCGAAAATAAATGTTTTGAAGCTCAGTTAATGAA
The DNA here is from genome assembly GCA_030765065.1 of Deroplatys truncata. Lineage (NCBI taxonomy): Eukaryota > Metazoa > Arthropoda > Insecta > Mantodea > Mantidae > Deroplatys > Deroplatys truncata. The sequence goes on along the minus strand of CM060988.1, from coordinate 154,652,367 downwards.
AAAAGCATTTTCAGACAACAGATCTGTGGTGTGTCTACGTTTCTGTGAATAATTTAAGAAAATGGTTAAATATGACACTTTGTTTTTTAGCTCAGTACCTTCTACACCGTCTAAATATAATAAAGAATGGTATTTTAATCTAAATCGTCAAAGTCATTTTGGAGACAAAGACATTGTTTCCATGTAAAAGGTAGTCTGGAGTTGGAGAATTGTCTTGTAAATCCTAAAGTGCCATCTTTGGAAGCTATTGAAGTTAAATACCAAGTTGGGTGATTGTGCTATTTTTCGTTTTTGAGTTATATTGTCCCTCTCCCCCCCCTACACACACACACACACACACACATGGACTTTTCCCTAAAAGATGCTTTTTTCTTTCATTTTTGAACAGCATAAAAATAACTCTTACTTCAAAAATGTGTTAACAAAAAATAAATACAAGCAATTACGCATATTAGTGCAACGAAAACCATAAACTAATGCTTGGAAGTTTCTATTACACCATTAATTGTGTTTATTAGTAAAGAGAAAAAAAAGTAAAACAACAAATAAAAAATTAAGTAAATAAATAAAATTTTTAAAAAATAGTACATTTTGGTTAATGTAACATAAATTAAGGGTTTTAGTACTCAAGTTTTGTATTACTTTCTCTACTACGTACATATTAGGTAGAGAAGGTTCTGCATTTTACCCAAAAATTCGATATCTAGATTTCACCGGAAGTACCTACATGTTTTGAGGCGCCGTGAATAATAATAATAATAATAATAATAATAATAATAATAATAATAATAATAATAATTAATAAAAAGTCCGTGTGTGTCTGTGAACAACATAACTCAAAAACTTAAAGTTGGATAAATACCAAACTTAGTATTCAAGTTTTAGTAGCTACTAGGAATGCAACAAGATATTTTAAAGAAAATCCTTCACCCCAACTACCATTTACACGGAACTTTTTTTTTATTTTTTGCAAAAAAATATGCTAACTATCTCTAAATTTTTTAATTAAAATACCATATATTAATGATATTTACATGAAAAATAAAATGTATATTTTGAATTTATAGCCTGTGAAAATAATTATGTATAACTGACAAACGTTAAGAGATAGTCGAAAGTGCACAACACAAAAAATGTATATCTCTTTAAAGCACACAATCTATTTCAAATGAACTTTTATGTGGCATCAGCCGTTTCCGAGATATTCGTTATTAATATTTTGAAATATTATGGGAAAAGTTGATGAGCGGCCAGGTTAGCGAAATGTAGAATGTGTAGTGTGAGAAGATTTTCAGGGGTTGTAAATTAAAGTTTGAGTAGTATTCATTCAATACACGGAACTGTATTCTCACAGTGATATCAATGCTTGTTGCTGCATAGAAGCAAACATAACTAGATAATAAATAAATAAAGCAGCACATTTTCCCTCTAATTCAAACTATAACTGGTTACTATACCTTTACTAAGGTATTGCAGCTCATAGGAATACAACAGAATTATAGAAAAAAATATAACCCAATTTTATTGCCATAATATGCATGTCATATTTGGTAAACTATATACATATACAGATTTATCTCTAGTTTCTAAACATGATCAGTCAATTATAACAAAAGAGTAATTTGCATTTAGTAAAAGAATAACATCATCTGCGGATGTGGCCACTTTCTGACGAGTATGTAGACCGTCGTTCCCACTTTCCTGGAATATTTTTATCCCGTAATGCACTACAAAAACACTTTTATGCACTACCGTTGCAATTGCTGTAACAGTGCGACCAGCCTCCCACATACCCACGATACGTCCACGACTAATTTCGCTAGTATACAGCATGTCTGCTTCTGAGACAATAAACAAGTTTTGGTTTCAATAACACCAGAAAAAACAAAGGCATCAACCTCCTCTCTTTTCCTCCCTTAGTGCTGTTTTATCAAGCCACCGCGCTCTGCGATAAATAAGGCGAAGGACACGCCTCAAAGGACCCCAGAAAACGATACAATATCCGCCCAAGATTTTCTTTTGGCGCTCTGTGTTCATGGCAGAAAAAGTAATAAGAAGTTGTTGTTAAGGGATCAATATACTTTGAGGATGCCGATGCTGGAGGTAGTGGTGGTAAGGTAAAGGTATGAACTGACGGAGGGCGCCTCCTAAACACCGGTACAGCTCCACACGCAGCCTAGTCGACCTCTTGCGCTTCTAACAGTGAACCCCTGGATGGAGAGATGAGAGACCCAAAGGGTGACCAGATCCGGATGACGACCAGACGCAGTCCCTAATGTTTCCAGATTCCATCCTATTCTGCCCGGTTCTGCTCACAAGCCACCGAACTTCCGGCATTCCCCTGGGGTTGGAGCCCACTCGGAGTAGAAACCTAACTGAGCAGTCTCTGCAGCGACGCCTGAGAAAACACCTCTACAGAACCCTCAGCACGCCGGCTGGTCCTACAACTCTAAAACAGATGATAAGGAAGAGGATGGTTATAGGGAATGAGAGGGAGGAGAATCGTGGTAGAAGATGAACCACCCCAGCATTCGCCTGCCGACCCGGGGAAACCACGAAAAACCGATGGACCAGAGGGGCGGTCGCCGGGGAATGAACTCGGGACCACAGACGTTGTAGCCTGAGCCATCGAGCTCGGTAGTAGTATTCTGGTGGTGGAAGTAGTAGTGATAGTAGTAGTACTAGCGGTTGTGGTAGTATCAGAATTTTGCAGCATTTTGCACTCTAAAATATTGTATGAATGTGAATGGAAAGGAAAAGTTTCGGAACTGAAGCCAGAATTTGCTTGCTGTTTATCACGAGGAGAGTTGCTGCATAATGAAAGCTTCAGTTTGTGTGGACAAGTGCAGGTGTGGAACACAAACACGTAAAAGCCACAGGCGCGCACGGTGATCCCGACTACGTGCAGAGCCTTGCTGGGGCGGTGGAAATGAGTTTTTAGTCAGGGATAAATGATGACCTCCCTTCCCCTTGCTTGCGTGTTTTGTTTATAGCCATAGCTAACTTATTTATTTAACAGAGCTTTAAAAAGCCATCTACACATACACGCACATGCTGGCTGGCTAAGGGTGTCCGCAATATATCGAAACGAAAATACTCTTGCCTCAGGTGGTTCTACTACTGCTAATGTAATTCTTACAGCTGGCAGTACAATGGTGCAGTTTCTTTTTGGTTTTCCCACTTTCCTTCCTTTACGTTGCTTTGTCTGATTTATTGCCTTCACGTAATTCTTGTCCGTCTGCATGTCTGTCACTTTTTCGTCTACTCACCCACCCAGCTATAAATCCGCAGACTTCGCAAATTAAAGAATAAATTAAATAACTTATTGAAGAGAAACATAAGCATAAAATAAGTCTACGCTAATATGTGCATTTATTTTGCTTGTACAATCATAAACAATAAATTCTTCGAGTTAAATTGAACCTAAACGCAAACGCATTTTTCACTAAAGCTCTAAACGTAAACAAACACACAAAATTAACCGCATACATAAACGAGAAGAGTACAAATAAATAACTAAATTCTGTTATACATCACCCTGATATCTAATTCCTAAAACCAGGATGTATATGCCAGATCTTTACATTTATTTAAAACATTGTCTATTTCAATACAAAATCGTTTTACAGGTTTCAAGATAATTAAATTTAGAAATAAACTAATAAAAGAAAATAAGAAAAAGAAAAGTAAAATAAAGTAGTGATACATTTAAAAATAATAACTAGTAAATAAGTAGTGGATAAAAATAAAATAACAAACAACAAATTTTAATTCTAAAATCAAAGTAATAAATGCAAATAAATTAAACATATTAACATATCAACTTAAAAGCAACTTAAACAAAAGAATTTAAAAATCTATCAAAAAACTTAAACAGAATTAAAACAAAAAAAATATAAATTTTCAATCCTATTCAATTAACAAACAAAACAAAAAAGAAGTTTATATACTCACTCATCCATATACACATAAGACGCATACTTAAAATATAAAACTATATATATATATATATATATATAAAATTCTCTTCCATCACTTAACCATTTTATTATCCTTCATATCAATAATATTATAAAAAAGATCAAATATCTGTCATCAGCATTCACCTCACATACTCAAATTAAACAAGTATAATTTTTTTTAATTACACTCTTACATCCTACTATATATTCCAAAATTTATAATTATAAAATCACACACTTAACCCTCCTTACTCACACAAACATACAATGCCCTCACATAAAATAAAACCAAATACATATATAATTATAATCCTTAATTCTTACATTCAATTTCACTTCTATCACTTACCAATCATACTAATTGTTCTTCGCATTAATAACTATATTTAACTTCCCCATTTGTTTAATATTTACTCATTTAAATCACAATACCAAAAACCCTTTTTAACTACAAAATTACACTAAAATTTTTCAATAATTAAATAAGAAAAAATATTTACAATCACATAAATTAAAATCGTTATTTCCCTGTTTATATATTTTCTCATTTTATCTTTAATATACGTTTTAATTAACTATTTATTTTACTCTATAGATATGTATATCGTTATTTAATAATAGGCAAATTCACTTTGAAATAATACAACGTACATTATTTAAATTCATACTAAGAGAATTCCCTTTCCCCTTCTCTTATTTATTTCTTGGTTCAGTTTTTCATTTAATTTCTTTTATAAGAGTACACAAACAGATACTAAGACTGCTTAATGATGACTAAGGACCGGTTTCATAATTTAAGCGGATACCCATGGGTAAAAAATTGCCATAAATTTAGGAAATACAGAGTTTAGTGTTGATTTTAGTGTTATTAAACACTACAAATCTTCCACTTTAGTTATATATAGTGTTTGTAGCTGTATGAACTTTTAAAGCATGTCATCACTATATTGTAGTGATTTAAATTTCTTCCTGTAAGCCTAACTTCCTAAACAATTGCAGTAAAAAAAAACGAAAAGGGCAACAAGCCATTCAAGAGTGACCTAAGGAATCTTAAAATACTAAATTAGTTGCAGAGCCACAGAAAAAGACGTAGGAGGGCCTCTATATGCACTAAATGCTTTTTAAACAACATTAACTACGAAACAACGTTATTTTAGAGTTATAATTTTTAAACCCTCTTTTCTCAGGCTTTCATTTCCCGGCACATTCTCATTCTCAAATTGCTCCACACGACATAGTTTTGGGTATAAATCAACTACATTTTGTGTAGCTCCTTGTTAGTAACAGTATAAAGAATTGATTTTATGAATTCTTGTTAACATGCTTAGTTGTGAGGTTATTAAACAATAATCTAATATTGTGTGAATTTTAAGCAAAATTTTAAATTCTCGTATTTAGCATCCATTTTCTCCCAAATTAACACTTCTTCTTTCTCTGTTTAGCCTCCTCTTATGTAGGGCTTACATCCCCCAAGACTTACAGGCGGGTGCCTGGGGTCAGAGGCCCGTCGAGGAGCAGACACTCATGGATCACACAGAATATCCAGGATGGATGATGGGAGGAAGTAAGTAGATGAAACGAAATGATGGTGAAATGAATGAAAGGAAAGGCGATGATGGAGCAGTTGGTGGAATGAAGGGCGGGGGAAACCGGAGAACCCGGAGAAAACCCGCCCAGACGCCGCTTTGTACACCACAAATCCCACATGCGGGTCCCTGGGATTGACCCCGGGCAGCCTCGGTGAGAGGCGAGCGGTCTAACTACTCGGCCACGGCGACTCTACAGTTTATTTACATATCTTTTAAAGAATTTCACTACATGATAATAAGTTCTTCAAGAAATAATTGTATCGTGTGTAGTAGAAAAAAAACATGTCTGCAACTAATTTAGAAATATGCACGAACTTTGGTTTACATATTGTATACTACACCCTCATTGCTGTGTTACAATTTCAGTACAATCGAAATGAAATTGGGGATTTTTGAAATTTCCCAGATGCGTATCCTTAGCTTACTGAAGCTTCGGCTAAGGACGCCACTTAAGCAAGGCTTAAGCTTTGGTTTAAGCTTTGCGAGTTTCACAGTAGAGTAAATAGGTTCGGCTTTACTGAGCTGAACAATTTCACGGAATAGTAAAGTTCGTAACGCTTGCGCATGCGTAACAAGTGAATTCCTATTTGTTTGTCTTCTAGAAATTGTGGAGCAGCATACGAACAGATTGCTATGGAGCAAATTACGATACAAAGGGTGGATTAGAATGTGTGAAACAATTTTGATAGGTCCGCATGCTGCAAGTTTTGAGATGAACAAGAATATCCAGCATGCTTTCATTTGTTATAACCTCAATGCTAAGAGAAGCATCGTTTCTGACGAGAAGGCTTTTGCTGAAATATAAAACATTTATAACAGGGGAGTCAAGAAACTATGAACCGGCTGCGCGATGTTTTTCCACTGGGCGTGTGGAAACATGATAACGCACTGCTGCTATATACAAGGTCACGCTGTTGGCGTGGTTTTGGTCTGCAGTGTGAAGTGCAGTATTGAGTTGACGGTGATGTGAAGCTCAGTTTTTACGAGTTATTTATTATTTTGTCCTGTAGTTAGTCCCAAAGTACATTATGACTCAGTATATGTTTTCTACTGCACAGCGTGTATTTATTTGTGATTTGTATGTGTTAACTCAGTCAACTCTTCAAGTGAAATTACGATTTGCAGAAAGATTTCCAGGTGTAAAAGTTCCAGACCGTACAACAATCCACGAACTTTATAATAACTTTCACTCTACAGGAAATGTTCAGGCTAACAAACCTAAAATACGGCGTAAGGCTCTTACCGAAGAAGAACTTATCCCCTTATTTTTAGAGAATTAACAGACAGGGAGCGTGAATTTGCCTTTTTTCAACAACACTCTGCAACAGCTCATACAGCGAATATTTCGATGAGAACAATTGAAAGTGTGTTTGAGGACGGAATTATTAGTAGAGATTTGTGGCCCCCTCGGTCTCCCGACCTAACCCCCTGCGATTCCTATCTCCGGGGTAACTTAAAACATAAAGTGTACAAGACAAATCCACACACTCTGGAAGAATTAAAACAAAATATACCCAGGAAATTTCTCAACGTGAACTACGGCGAGCGATGGATAGTTTCCTAAAGAGGTACCAAAAATGTATGGACAACGACGGTGCCCAGTTTCAGCATCTCCTTTCAAAAAGTTGGTAAGTAAAGCCTTTAAAAGTAGTTTTAAAAATGTTGTATGGTTTCATCCGCGCCTTTCTATGATAGCGGCAGACGGCAACGAGCGCCGGGGACGCAGACAGGAAAAACACCGCGCAGACGGTTCGAAGTTTTTGGCTCTCTCTGTATATGTGGATGTGATGGCAATGAGGGCGACAATGTATACTATAAACGTATGAAGTATAAATATAAAATTAAGGGTATGCCATTATGTTTAATTGCATCATATCTGGTATCATAATTTCCAGTTGCTTACTTAAAACCTCTCGTAGAATTCTCGATCATGAAAATGGTTTGTACGCACTCTAAACATTCCAAATCGCCTTCTGTTGCGCATAAGGGTTAAAATAATTTACATTTCTTCCTCATTGATATCGTCTTTTACAGATAACAGTAGCGAATCCTTGACTTAAACCAAAGTTCAGTACGGTTTAAGCCAAGCTCAGCTTATTGTTTGAACTCGTACCGTAAAACTCCATTTAAGCCCGATTCAAAGCTTAAACTGTGAAAGAAGGCCTAAGGCTTAGAAGTTAAGGAAAAATACTTTTCTTTTCGATGCCCGAGGCCTGAAAAGGGTTTTATTTTAGGAGGAATTGTATTGTAGTTCTACTGTTGGGGAGCCAAACTTGAAGAACTTCCCCACGTATGGTATAAACTTTCTGGTGGCCTTCGTCCCAACGTTCAGGAATCAACTTTGTATTTTTATGTTTGTTTAAATATTATATATACATATATATATTTATGTTTGCCTCGGCTGCGTCAGTATTAATTCGTAGAAACATGTATCTCTTATCACGGGGTGATGCGGCTAAAGAATGTAGGCTTACACAAATTATAATTTTTAGTTCACTCCCTTTATTAATCCTTCACACGATTGAATTACGCTTCGCTTATATAGAGAGCTGTGAGATTATTTATTAATTACTTGCACGTTTTAACACGTAAACTTTATAATATTCTCGCCCTAATGAATTTTCGTCTCACACTGAATATGTACCGAGCGAACGAACTGCTCAGGTACGTTGCCTTCTAGCGACTGGCGTTTACCGCTTAAATTTGTAAAATTTTCTATTTCACGTCTCTGATTGGCTAATTTTACTCCAATAGTATACTTTTATTTAACTTTCAGCCTTTCTGGTTGTTGACTGGCTATTTATAAACTGTTTTAAATATTACATTATTGTTTCCAGGATTTGCTAGTAGTATTATTAAACTTTCCAATTCATTATTGCCTCAAGGTTAGCTCATTTTACCGCATTGTTAGCAACTTTAGGCTTCTATTCTAACAGCTCCTACATTATTAGATTACATAATACATTTACATAACATTATTAAACATGTACACAATAATATAAACATAATACAATGACTGTTACATACATTTATATATATATATATACATACATATTGTAGTATACACTTATTGTTTTAAGGCGGGCTGTTATTATATTTTATATTACATAATTAGACTGAAATCATTTAAGTGATTAAAAATACTGCCTCAGGCCCAATATAATGTATGTTTATTTTGAGCCTCTGTAGGTCACAAAATAGCGGGTATTATTTGTCCTTCTTTGCCTTCACCCTCTTTCTACTAAATTTTTACTGCTTTTTTTCTGACCTGGAACAGACATCAATGAATTATGCAGATTAACTGCATTTTATTATACATAGTTTTACGCAATGTATGTTTTAAACCACCAGAATTTTGTATTTTTAAGCAGGAGTGTTTTAACAATAACATTTGGATGTTAATGATAAAATAAATGCATGAATCTCTCACTGCAATATGCATGTATTTATGTATATCAAGAGTCCTAAATAACACAATTTTAGGGAAAATGGCTGATGTAATGATGTTGGTGCTTAATGCCAAGCATTATACTCATTACTTAAATATGTAATTAAAACTAAAGTTATTATCAAAAATATCAATTCATTTGCATGACATTCTTGCGTTCTTTCTTTAGGATATTGTTAGATCTTTTTAGGCAATTTATAGGTCTTCAACTTCCAATCCCTAATGAGGACCTTTCCGAATAACTATAACTAACATAAAAGTATCTTACATGATAGTTCACAGGAGGCTGTAGCGAAAGTCGAATATTTAAAAAGGGGTCGCTCTTTGCTGGTTTTGAAATTCGATTATTTGCATGACCGCGAAAAACAAACAAATGCTGTCCTAACAAAAAAGAAAGAATGTAGGATTTGAAAATTCACATCAACGACAATATCTTGGAAACAGTGAATGACACAGAATAATAGATTATGATGCAAGGGATAAAAGTGGGGTTTTATTTCGCAAACTTAAGAGCAAAAATAGCCGATACTATTTTTAGACAGCGCTTGAATTTGTAAAATATCAGAAATATTATATTGATTCCCGAAACTAACAGAGATCAGGTTTAGAACGTGGTTCTTGATACAGCAGAACTGACGTTAAAAAGCGAGATGTCAGATGTTTTTTTGTTTTGTTGATTCGCTTTCATATTGCTTTCTGGTTTTTTTTTTGTAACTACTTCCAATGTTGTTCTTTCTGGTGCTTCTGTAATTTCACTTCCATTTCAGTTTTTCTGAATTCATAATTTCTGCTATTTAGGTTGTATTAGATAAAAGAATAACGCTTTATATCGAAGAAAGCACACGACTGTCAATATAACGTGTACGTTAACCATACAACGAATTGCGATAAATTGAAGTATGACGAGTTGTATTGTGAAAGATAAATCGAGCGCCATGAGAAATTAATCATGTAAAAAGACATAATGAAAAGTAAAACCTAATCAAACCAAGTCAAGTTATTAAATATGTGCAAATACAAGAGGTAATTGCCACGTGATTGGAGTTGAAACCAAAGTTGGTCACAATGGAGATTATCGAACAAAACATCCTTTATATAAATCATGCATTTTAACGAGATATACAATTTGATCTATTAAATTTGTTGTCTATCATTCAGTATATTACTTACATAAAAGGTAACTCATAATGAATAGGATTTTATAGCCTAGGTGTGTCCAGAAAATTCAAAATATTCAGTTGATTTAGCGTGCAAAAATCCTAAACATACGCCATCTTAATGAAAATTGATACAGGCATTTTTAGTAATTTAAAAACAACGAAACACTTTTTACATATAAAGGGTAGTTTGGGTGGGGAGTTTTTTAAGAATATTCGTGTTTCATCATTGAGGTTGCTAAATTTATACCAAATTTGTATTTTTCCGACAGTTCGTTGTTGAGTTATGCTGTTCGCAGACACAAACATACACCTATACGGAGTTTTTTTTTTTTTTTCAAAAAAAGGTTTTCCGTTGAAATCTCTGTAACTTTCGTAGCATACATAGATTAAGTGTAATACAGAGCCCACTATAAGGCTTAAAATAGTAGTTTATAAAAGTCAGTGCATGTATGTAAGTAAGTACATATGTCCCTTATAGCTTCTATATCGTTGCGCCGATTTCGGCCTAACTTGGCACAGATAACCTTTGACACTAGGCAAAAATTACTGTGTAGCTTAGAATTCGAAATCCCGCCCAATTTCACACGAATAGCTACTTAATTGTACATGATGCCTACAAAAGCTCGCATAACCATCTAGATCTTTCTCGACGATAATCTTAATACGTGGAACATTGCCAGAATAAGAAATTAGGCTTTCGCGGCCTCACAAAATAACAAGGGAACAACGAGCATTAATCGTTGATCTCCTTTTTGACATTGCTCATGGAGTATTTTGTTTTATTTTATGCACATTCTCATAGTTACGGGTTAGTTTTAAAACAAGGAATACAATTTGAACAAACAGGACAATTTAAGTTAACATACAGTCAAATAAATAATTGAGTTAGCCTGCGCATATGTAAAGACGCTGCAATCGCTTGGTAAAAATTTAACAATATTTAGAACTTTTATATTAGACTGTGATAACAACATCAAACCAGAAAAAATACTAATTATTTTTGTTACTGTTGAAGAAGGTAATTATTTATTAGCCCCACGTTTTGGGAGCCAATTTGAAGAAGGTTTGTTGCTGCTACGTACGGAAAGTCAGTTTGAAGAAGATATATTATATTTCGAATGTTGGGGAGCCCAACTTGAAGTAGTAGCAAACGCACGTATTGTAAAAAGTTTCCGGTAGCCTTCGCCCCAAATGTACTTTCCGGTGGCCTCTGCCCCAAGTTTAAAAATATTAACTTTATAATTTTGACTGTTTCTTTAAACATTATATATTTATGTTTGCCTCGGCTACGTCAGTATTTATATTTTTTTTAGGGACATGAATGTCTTAGCAGGGAGTGGTGCGACTGAAGAATGTAGGCTTACACAGATTATAATTTTACTTCACAACATTTATTAATGCTTGATACGATTTAAATAACATTTCACTGATATAGAGAGAGAGCTGTGAGATTTGTTATTTTTTTCTATTAAATACTTGCACTTTTTAACACGTAAACTATTTTTCGTCTCACACTAAATACGTATTAAATTTCTCGAAGACGCATCTCGCGTACAGTTGGGAACACTGTCTACAACCAACTGACTTCTGAATTTGTAAATTTTGCTATATTTCAATTTTTGGTTAGCTAATCCTACTCCAATAGAATACCTTCATTTAACTAAAGCTTTTTCTGGTTGTTGATTGGCTATTTATAAACTGTCTCAAAATTTACATTATTGTTGCTCCAATAATGACTAGTAGCATTATTAAACTTTCTTACTCATTATTGCCTCAAGGTTACCTCATTGTTACCTCATTGTTAGCAACTTTTAACCTATTATTCTCACAGCTCCTACATTATTAAGTTATTTAATACATTCACATAACATTATTACACATGTACACAATAATGTAAACATATACATTGACTGTAATATACACATTTTATATCATGTTATATACACATATTGCTTTAAGGCGGGTGTTATTGAATTTATATATTATGTAATTAGACTGAAATCATTTACGTGTTAAAAATACTGCCTCACTGTTATTATCACTATTATGATTATTATTATTATTATTATCATTATCATACATCTTCATATGATTATTTATTGTGTATTGATATAAAATAACAAAGTGCTCAACATAATCATTGACTACAAAAACATCTATGTTACTCAAACATTGCTAACATAAGAGTAGGTAATAAATAAGACGAAGTTCATATCCATTCATTCTGCGATCATACTCCGATGTTTGGATATTTGCTTATAATAATTTGTGGTTCCTCCTTTTTTTAAGCAGCGGGTTTCTTTTCCTATGGGAAGTTTGATAAGTGGAAAAACAAAAATTGGCTGACAAAAAAATAACGTGGACATGGATAACAGCAACAGCATTAAACAATCAAAGTACCACTTCTTATTGTTATTGTGATACAAGGTTTCTTTTTTACTTTCTCTACTACGTATAGTAACTAGGGGAGTATTGTATTCCACCCATCTCGATACCGAGATTTCACCGGAAATATGTTTTGAGACCCCCTGAATCCAAAAAAAGCATTTTTGGAAACATGTCCGTGTGTGTGTCTGTATGTCTGTGAACAGCATAACTCAGAAACGAACAGTCGGATAAACACCAAACTTGATATTTAGGTTCAGTATCTTCCAGAGATGCGACACAAAGGTTTACAAGAAAATCCCCCCACCCCAGATTACCCTTTACATGGAACATTTTTCGAAAATTTTAATTTTCTCAAAAATGGCTCTAAAGATTTTGAATTAAATATAATATATTTAAGATATTTTCAGGACAAATGAAATGTTCATCTCGAATTTTCTGGGAATGTCTCCAAACGTATTCTTCATTGTGAAGGACTTTTGCATAACTGGTAAACCATAAGAGATTTACAAAATGTTAGTATACAAAAAATGTAGATCGCGTTAAAATACATATTTTATGTCATATACATTGATTTTGTTGAGTGAACCATTTTCGAGATATTGCTTGTTATTACCTTAAATTTTCCAATACTTATACTTTTTCTCAAATGGGAATTCGTTATTCATTTTTTACTTTCTCTACTACGTATAGTAAGTAGGGGAAGTATTGCATTCCACCCAAAAATTCGATACCGAGATTTTACCGGAAATACATGTTTTGAGAATCACTGAATCCAAAAAAAGCATTTTTGGAAACATGTCCGTGTGTGTGTCTGTCTGTGTGTCTGTGTGTCTGTGTGTCTGTCTGTCTGTGTGTCTGTGTGTCTGTGTGTCTGTGAACAGCATAACTCAAAAACGAACAGTCGGATAAACACCAAACTTGGTATTTAGGTTCACTATCTTCCAGAGATGCGACACGAAGGTTTTCAAGAAAATTCCCCCACCCCAGACTACCCTTTACATGGAACATTTTTCGAAAATTTTAATTTTCTCAAAAACGGTTCTAACGATTTTGATTAAAATATCATATGTTTAAGATATTGTCATGACAAATAAAATGTATATCTCGAATTTTCTGGGAATGTCTCCAAAAATATTCTTCATTGTGAACGACTTTTGCATAACTGGTAAACCATAAGAGATAGACAAAATTTTACTACACAAAAAATGTAGATCGCGTTAAAATACACAACTTATATCCTATACGTTTCTTTTGTTGAGTGAACCGTTTTCGAGATATTGCTTGTTATTTCCTTAAATTTTCCAATACTTATACTTTTTCTCAAATTCGTTATTCATTTTTTTTATGTCCTGAACATGCAAAGAGAATGGAATTCGCCACATAGCAACCAGCGTTAAAATATTTACTATCGCTTAAAAGCTACCATATTCCCTTGCATCTACAAGAAAATTACCAATAAGATTGACATCTCGATATCTCGATTAACATGAAGCATATGGTGAATAGGCGTTTGTAAAATTAGATTGTACAAGAGTAGAGAAAGTCATGTGAGTGTAACACATCAGATTTTTTTATGTCCTGGACATGCAAAGAGAATGAAATGCGCCACATAGCAACCAGCGTTAAAATATTTGACTATCGCTTAAAAGCTACCATATTCCCCTTGCATCTACAAGAAAATTACCAATAAGATTGACATCTCGATATCTCGATTAACATGAAGCATATGGAGAATAGGCGTTTGTAAAATTAGATTGTACAAGAGTAGAGAAAGTCATGTGAGTGTAACACATCAGATTTTTTTACTTTCTCTACTACGTATAGTAAGTAGGGGAAGTATTGCATTCCACCCAAAAATTCGATACCGAGATTTCACCGGAAATACATGCTTTGAGACCTCCTGAATCCAAAAAAGCATTTTTGGAAACATGTCCGTGTGTGTGTCTGTGTGTGTGTGTGTGTCTGTGTGTGTGTCTGTGAACAGCATAACTCAAAAACGAACAGTCGGATAAACACCAAACTTGGTCTTTAGGTTCAGTATCTTCCAGAGATGCGACACGAAGGTTTTCAAGAAAATCCCCTCACCCCAGACTACCCTTTACATGGAACATTTTTCGAAAATTTTAATTTTCTCAAAAATGGCTCTAACGATTTTGATGAAAATATCATATGTTTAAGATAATGTCATGGGAAATGAAATGTATATCTCGAATTTTCTGGGAATGTCTCAGAAAGTATTCTTCATTGTGAACGACGTTTGCATAACTGGTATACCATAAGAGATAGACAAAATTTTACTACACACAAAATGTAGATCTCGTTAAAATACACAACTTATGATATATACATTTCTTTTGTTGAGTGAACCGTTTTCGAGATATTGCTTGGTATTCCCTTAAATTTTCCAATACTTATACTTTTTCTCAAATTCGTTATTCATTTTTTTATGACCTGGACTTGCAAAGAGAATGGAATGCGACACATAGCAACCAGCGTTAAAATATTTGACCATCGCTTAAAACCTACCATATTCCCCTCGCATCTACAAGAAAATTAGCAATAAGATTGACATCTCGATATCTCGATTAACATGAAGCATATGGAGAATAAGCGTTTGTAAAAATAGTTTGTACAAGAGTAGAGAAAGTAATGTGAGTGTAACACATCAGATTTTTTGTGTAGTAACATTTTGTCTATCTCTTATGGTTTACCAGTTATGCAAAAGCCATTCAGAATGAAGGGGACTTTAGGGGAAATTCCCAGAAAATTTATCATATACATTTCATTTGCCATGAAAATACCTTAAACATATGATATTTTAATCAAATCATTAGAATTGATCAAAATTTTTGAAAAATGTTCCATGTAAAGGATATAATGATGTGGGGGAAATTTCTTGAAAATTTTTAGTTATTTATTAATACATAATACTAATTGTTCAATACTTAGCAATTCTTTTAAAGTGCTGTCGATTTTCAGTGTTACTCGCGATTGCCTGGAAAGAGTATGGAATTTTAAGCCCAGCATATAGTGTCAGTTCTAACTCACTTCACTATCGCTATTCGCTTTATATCTATAAATACATAACGCAGCTATTTGTGGAAAGGTATATCTCAATTAAATTAAAGTAGATAGGAAAATAAACCTTCATAAGAATAATTTGTGTACCCGCTAATAAGCGATAGAAAACAGAAAAAGTCATGTGGGTGTAACACATCAAAAATTTTTAAAATTTATTTTAAAGGATGTTGGGAAAGTTCAACCAAAGCTGGTTGTTGTAGGAATAGGCCGTCAAACCATAGGAAACTCCTGATATTTCCGCTAGTAACTATTAAATTCTAAAGGCGTCATTAGGAAAATATTTTGAAATAAAACAGTATGTAGCTGACAGTATTTTTACTTTTTCTACTACGTATAGTAAGTAGGGGAAGTATTGTATTCCACCCAAAAATTCGATACCGAGATTTCACCGGAAATACATGTTTTGAGACCCCCTGAATCCAAAAAAAGCATTTTTGGAAACATGTCCGTCTGTGTGTGTGTGTGTGTCTGTGAACAGCATAACTCAGAAACGAACAGTCGAATAAACACCAAACTTGGTATTTAGGTTCAGTATCTTCCAGAGATGCGACACGAAGGTTTTCAAGAAAATCCCCCCACCCCATATTACCCTTTACATGGAACATTTTACGAAAATTTTAATTTTATCAAAAATGGCTCTAACGATTTTGATTAAAATATCATATGTTTACGATATTTTTATGACAAATAACATGTATATCTTGAATTTTCTGGGAATGTCTCCAAAAGCATTCTTCATTGTGAACGACTTTTGCATAACTGGTAAACCATAAGAAATAGACAAAATGTTACTACACAAAAAATGTAGATCGCGTTAAAGTACACAATTTATGTTATGTACATTTTTTTGTTGAGTGAACCATTTTCGAGATATTGCTTGTTATTCCCTTAAATTTTTCAATACTTATTTTCTCAAATGGGAATTCGTTATTCATTTTTTGCCTTTGATATGCAAAAAGTAATAATCTGTGGCAAAGGGAATGGTGCTGCACCTATAGCAACCAGCTATTAAGAGTAATGTCTATGCTTAAAGGCTACTGTATTTCTATATTGCCCTTGTAAATATATATTCCCCTTACATCTACAAGAAAATTAGCAATAAGATAGAGTCTGCAAATGTTTATCTCGATTAACATGAAGTAGATGGAGAATAAGCGTTTGTAAAAATAGTTTGTACAAGAGTAGAGAAAGTCATGTGAGTGTAACACATCAGATTTTTTTTCCATGAAAATTTGGAGAGAAGTAGGCAACTACTCAGAATGGTTATCGTTGTTGCACTCCTGCCGTCTAAAGTAGTACCTTCTGTGATCTGACGAAGCTCGTTAAATGGAAAACATTTTTGAATCCTATCTAAACAGCTGTTTCCTAGCAACTTCAAGCTATTTTCATGTCGTATTGATTTGACGCTTTGGGGGGGGGGGTGAACATGTGATGGATGAAGTAATCGTAACAGCTTTGTTTTAGGAAAGCTGTCACACAATTATTGAGAACGCATGCCTGGTTCCACGAAAAAAAGCATACTTTTTGTTCTTCTCCATTCTTTCTTAAACTACATCTGGTGCTTCTGAAACCAGGTCCACACATTATTCACCTGTTGTTGTCATACAATAATGAGGTAGTCAGCAAGATTCCATTCTCGTGGCAGAACAAACTTGCTTGAAGCCTTAGAGAAGGCAGTGACCATCCAGACCTTGTAGATCAGGATCTGTATTTTGGTTTTCGACCAAAGTAATGTAGAACTTCAAGAGTTAAGTATGAAGTTTTGCTTTTTTTATGTGTGCCTTTTTGTCCACCTCTGCAAAGCGCATGTGGGCGTGAAGTTAACAGTCGGTTCGTAGGCTTTTTAAGTTTTTGCATACCAAGCGGGGTACTGCAAGTAAAGAGCGACCATAAATAAAACTCAATTTAATTTCCAACATAATTATTTTATTATTTGTAGCTTTTACAAATAGTTTTATCTTTTTCAGAGAATGTGACATTGTTAAACCCTCCTCACTAAACACTGGCATTGTTGAATTTTTCAAATACACTTATCTATATTGTGGCGTATAAGTGGGTATTGTCATACCAGACACATTGTTGCGTCGCATTGTCGACGGTATTATTGGGGTGATTTTGTCATTTCTTTCGGCTTGTTGGAAGTTTCCGTCTGGTGTGACACTCGCCAGCTCTAGCTAACGTGCCTAGCCAGGGTTGGTGAGAGGGGGATAGATGTTAGCGTTACTTCTTTGTGTGATTAAGGGTCACTTGTTGAGTAAGTGTGTAAGAAGTAGGTCGCATGTGTGAGGCATCTCCCCTCAATCCTTTATTCTCTGTGTGTAATGTAGGGCCACTAATTGTTTTATTAATAAACGACAGGTAAAGTGAACTATGTGAAGTTTGTGTACAATTTGTTAAAAACCCTATACCTTCATCGGGATGTAGTCACAAGGCCCTGGTCCTGTCGCAATTCTGTGCTACCTTTCCCCCCATGTGCGTGTTGGGGTGATTAAAATTTAATAATTTACAGGGAACCTTTAGACCTTCACCCCAGGTTGTAACAATATGAAAAATAATAATCTAAATATTAATTGGGGTTCTCTGTCACTATGCCTGAGATTCCGTCTAACAAGAAAGCATACTGGTACAAGTGTGAATGGAATGTTTTAAATTTTCATGCATTATTGTACGTAATTATTTTGAATCTAATATGTTTCTCTGTTATATTATTCAGTTATAACTAAAAAATCTGATGTGTTACACTCGCATAACTTTCTCTACTCTTGTACAAACTATTTTTACAAACTTTATTCTCCATATGCGTCATGTTAATCGAGATATCGAGATGTTAATCTTATTGCTAGTTTTCTTGTAGATGCAAGGGAAATTGCTAGCCTTTAAGCGATAGTCAAATATTTTAAGAGCTGGTTGCTATGTCGAGTATTCCATTCTCCTTGCATTTCCAGGACAAAAAAAAATGAATAACGAATTCCCATTTGGGAAAAAGTATAAGTATTGGAAAATTTAAGAGAATAACAGCAATATCTCGTGAATGGTTCAGACAACAACAAAAATATGTATGACATAATTTGTGTATTTTAACGCGATCTACATTTTTTTGTAGTAAACGTTTGTTCTATCTCTTATGATTTACCAGTTATGCAAAGGTCGTTCACAATGAAGAATACTTTTGGAGACATTCCCAGAAAATTCGAGATATACATTTCATTTTCCATGAAAATATCTTAAAATACGACCTTGTGTAGCATCTCTGGAAGATACTGAACCTAAATACCAAGTTTGGTGTTTATCCGACTGTTCGCTTCTTAGTTACGCTGTTTACAGACACACACACGGACATGTTTCCAAAAATGCTTTTTTTTTCAGGAGGCCCCAAAACATATATTTCCGGTGAAATCACGGTATCGAATTTTTGGGTGGAATACAATACTTCCCTTACTTACTATATGTAGTAGAGAATGTAAAAATATAACACGGAAAACCAAGAGGGATACACAGTACCCCAAAGCAGAATGTATTGTTAAACATGGTAAATGTACAGACTTTGAATTAAGGCACTCATCTGGTGCATTACATTGTTATTAAATAACATCATTGTTTGTGTACAATTACCATGTCTAACAATACATTTTGCTTTGGTGTACTCTGGTAGCCCCCTTGGTTTTCCGTGTTATATTTTTTGTTGTATGCAGAAGGTTAATAACCCACAATGCTACACTGAAAACAAATATCATTATTTAGTAGATATAACTATTATATTTCAAAAGTATTAACCCTTTTTCTTTTCACTACCTCTGTTAAGAAATATACTGTAGTATTAAACCCAAAAATTTGTAATTGACACTTCACAAATGTTTCTCTGAATCCAAATTGTTATCTTCTCTATTACAGTAAGTATTGTATACCCCCAAAATTCGACTACGAGATTTAGCAAATATAGACTTTTGAGATCCCCTGAATCCAAAAACCACTCTTTGGAAGAAAATATCCATTGGGAATAAATATTTATCTTAGATTTTCTGTGAGTAACTTATGAGCATATCGAATAGGAAAATTTCTTCATAGCTTAGATTCAACCCTTTGGAAGATGATTCTGCGTGCAAATTGGAATGAAAAATTGCAATACCATTTTAAACTGTGAACAATTGTTTCGGCAGAAGGAATAAAACGCTTTTTCACCCTTATGGACATTATAATTCACATAGGGAACGATTAAAGCAAGTTATATTGAAGTAAATGTTAGAACAGCAACTAATCGACACCTTTTACGTTCTCTACTACGTATAGTAAGTAGGGGAAGTATTGTATTCCACCCAAAAATTCGATACCGAGATTTCACCGTAAATATATGTTTTGAGGTCCCCTGAATCCAAAAAAAACCATGTTTGGAAACATGTCCGTGTGTGTGTTTGTGAACAGCATAACTCAGAAACGAACAGTCGGATAAACACCAAACGTGGTATTTAGGTTCAGTATCTTCTAGAGATGCGACACAAAGGTTCTCAAGAAAATCCCCCCACCCCAGATTACGCTTTACATGGAACATTTTTAGAAAAATTTAATTTTCTTAAAAATGGCACTAACAATTTTGATTAAAGCATCATATATTTAAGATATTTTCATGAAATATGAAATGTATATCTCGAATTTTCTGGAAATGTCTCCAAAAGTATTCTTCATTGTGAACGACTTTTGCATAACTGGTAAACCATAAGAGATAGACAAAATGTTACTACACAAAAAATGTAGATCGCGTTAAAACACACAATTCATGTCATATACATTTTTGTTGTTGAGTGAACCATTTTCGAGATATTGCTTGTTATTCCCTTAAATGTTTCAATACTTATTTTCTCAAATGGGAATTTGTTATTCATTTTTTGTCTTTGATATGCAAAGAGTATTTTTGTCTTTGATATGCAAAGAGTATTAATCTCTGGCAAAGGGAATGGTGCTGCACCTAGCAACCAGCTATTAAGACATATGTATGTGCTTAAAGGCTACTGTATTTCTATATTACGTTGTAAATATATATTCCCCTTACATCTACAAGAAGCTTACCAATAAGATAGAGTCTGCAAATGTTTATCTCGATTAACATGAAGTAAATGGAGAATAAGCGTTTGTAAAAATAGTTTGTACAAGAGTAGAGAAAGTCATGTGAGTGTAACACATCAGATTCTTTTGTCCTGGTAATGCAAAGAGAATGGAATGCTGCAGATAGCAACCAGCTCTTAAAATATTTTGAATATCGCTTAAAGCCTACTAATTCCCCTTGCATCTACAAGAAAATTAGCAATAAGATTAACATCTCGATATCTCGATTAACATGAAGCATATGGAGAATAAGCGTTTTTAAAAATAGTTTGTACAACAGTAGAGAAAGTCATGTGAGTGTAACACGTCAGATTTTTTTCTTAATTTTTGGGTGGAATAGCATACTTCTGTTACAATGTGTTGGTGCGCCGATAACTTAGGTATTATTTATTACGTAATCAAATATTCTTTGTTTTGTTGCAGGATGTTAACTAACGCTTATCTTTTATACTGTTACATATTAGTTATGAAGATTTCCCTAATGTACCAATTTACTTTCTCTACGTGTATGGTAAGTAGGGGAAGTATTGGATTCCACCCTAAATTTTATACCGAGATTTCATTGGAAATACATGTTTTGACGTACCCTGAATCCAAATAAAACATTTTTGGAAACATGTCCGTATGTATGTATGTGTGTGTGTCTGTCTGTCTGTCTGTCTGTGAACAGTATAACTCAAAAACAAAAAATCGGATAAATACGAAACTTTGTACTTGGGTTTATGTCCCCGAAAGTCTTCTTTGTTCTGAATGATTTTCGCATAACTGGTAAGCATAAAGAGATAAACGATGCTTTTTTGGCCATGGAGTATAACTGTGCCGCCAATCATTTGATTGTCACTACAATTTTTGTTCGTAGCATAGAACCCATTTTTCATCTAAAGTCGTTATGTAGAAGGAGATGCTCGCCTTAACCTCCATAGTCTACAATCTCCCTGTTTCCGTTCTTTGCCACAAGTTTTTTACTTCAAGATGTGTGGAACACATCGAGCACAGATTTTCATCTTTAACTTCGTCTTTAGCATGTGAAGAACGGTACCAGGAGCAATTCCAACTTCCCTTGCTAGTTCAATACAAGTCCAACAACGGTGTTCTTCCAGCAGTGCCCTAACAGTGCTCACTTGCTGATTGCTGTCTGTCAACTTGATGAACATCTTCCCTACCTCCGAGAAATGTATGTGCCCACCTAGCCTCGGTACGATATGGTAAAGTCTCTAGTAATGCTGCATGGCATTGTCGAGCATTCTTGCCTCATGCAATCTAAATTTTAATGAAGCATTTTGTTCGTATTTACAAAACATTTTAGAGCACTACAGATGGCAGTCGACAAATTAAGCTCGCTACAAATATCATATAAATAAGATCACAGTCTTCAAAATGCTCTTGTTTCTTATTGTTATCAGCTTGCATCATTTATTGCTGATGGCGCCATGTACAAAAACTGTTGCCACTAACTACTGAATGGCCCATTCATTATTAAATAGTGATCAAAAGTAGGTGGTAGAGAAAGTAAAACGCTCTGTGTCAGGAGACTTATGTGTCTATATGTAAAATTAGATGATAGATATTGCTATAGTAATACTAATTTTAAACTAATTTTTAATTTCTCTACTACGTATAGTCAGTAGGGGAAGTATTGCATTCCACCCAAAAATTTGATACCGAGATTTCACTGGAAATACATTTTTTGAAACCCCCTACATCCAAAAAATAGCATTTTTGGAAACATAACTCAGAATAGAACAATCCGATAAACACCATACTTGATATTTAGGTTCAGTATCTTCCAGAGATGCAACACGAAGGTTTTCAGGAGAATCCTCCCACCCCAGATTACCCTTTACATGGAACATTTTTCAAAAATTTTAATTTTCTCATAAATGGCTCTAACGATTTTGATTAAAATATCATATGTTTAAGATATTTTTATGGCAAAAGAAATGTATATCTCGAATTTTCTGGGAATGTCCCCAAAAGTATTATTCATTGTGAACGACTTTTGCATAACTGGTAAACCATAAGAGATGGACAAACATTTACTACACAAGAAATGTAGATCTCGTTAAAATACACAATTTATGTCATATACATTTATTTTTGTTGAGTGAACCATTTTCGAGATATGCTTGTATACCCTTAAATTTTCCAATACTTATATTTTTTCTCAAATTCTTTATTCATTTTTTTGTCCTGGTAATGCAAAGAGAATGGAATACTCCACATAGTAACCAGCTCTTAAAATATTTGACAATAGCTGAAAGCCTACCAATTCCCCTTGCATCTACAAGAATATTAGCAATAAGATTAACATCTCGATATCTCGATTAACATGAAGCATATGGAGAATATGGAGAATAAACGTTTTAAAAAGTAGTTTGTGGAAGAGTAGAGAAAGTCATGTGAGTGTAACACATCAGATTTTTATAATTAGGAATTCCATATAAGTATGCTTGCCTGGATGTATAACAGTATTTCTTGAATTTATACAGATTGTTTATTTCTTTATTTCAATTTTACTCATATGTTATAATATTCTTCTGTTTTATCCAACCAACTGCTAGGCCATCAAGTCTTTTACGATCTCACTAAGAAAGTTTCCCTCCACCTCTTCTTGGGACGGCCGAGTGATGTGTTTCCCTAGGAATGTACTGCATTACAGCTTTGGGAATGCGTTCTGGATCCATCGTATTCAGGTGCTGTCTCCAGTTGTTCTGTTAATGTTGTATGTACTCCAGGACTGATTGCATCTTTAGCTCTTGTAAAATAAACTCATTGGTCCTAAATCCCATTTAGTATAACCAGTAGACCGTCACATGAACTTCATCTCTGCTTCCATCTCTCTTCTTTAGAGTCCAAGTCTCCTGCCATAGGATAGAACAGGCTCGCTAAGGCTCTGTACAGCCTTAATCGAGTGTGCTTTCATACTAAACCTGTTTTGAACACACTGTTGATTTGAACTTCAATATTTTATCGTTTATATCACCTTCCGCAACAAATGACAGTTTATGTCCAAGGTATGTAAATTCATAGGCAAATTCAAGGTATGTAGGGGAAGTATGGCACTAAACCTTAAAATTCAATACCGATATTTCACCGGAAATACGCGTTTTGTGGCCCCAGATTAAAAAAAGCTATTTAGAAAAAACATCCGCATTTATCTGTGAACAGCATAACACAAAAAAGAAAATTTCGATAAATACCAAGCTTGGTATTTAGATTCAGTACCTTTCAAAGATACAACACGAAGAATTTCAAGAAAATCCCCGTACCTCAAACTACCCTCTCAATAATGGCGCTAATGATATTGATTAAAATGTCATATGTTTAAGTAATTTTTATGTCAAATAAAATGTATATCTTGAATTTTATAGGAATGTCCCCAAAAGTCCTCTTCATTCTGAATGTCTTTTGCATAACTGGAAAACCTAAGAGATAGAAACAATTTTACTTTACAAAAATCTAGAGCTCGTTAAAACATACAATGTATTTCATATACACATTTTTTGTCGAGAGAACCATTTCCAAAATATTCCTTGTTATTTGCTTGAATATCCCAATACTTTTTCTCAAATAGGAATTCGTTATTCGTTTTTTACTTTCTCTACTACGTATTCGACACCGAGATTTCGCCGGAAATATATGTTTTGAGGCCCCCTGAATAAGAAAAAAGGCATTTTTGGAAACATGTCCGCGTGTGTGTATGTGTGTCTGTCTGTGTGTCTGTGAAAAGCATAACTCAGAAACGAACAGTCGGATAAACACCAAACTTGGTATTTAGGTTCAGTATCTTCCAGAGATGCGACACGAAGGTTTTCAAGAAAATCCCCCACCCCAGATTACCCTTTACATGGAACATTTTTCGAAAATTTTAATTTTCTCAAAAATGGCTTTAACAATTTTGATTAAAATATTATGTATTTAAGATACTTTCATTACAAATAAAATGTTTATCTCGAATTTTCTGGGAATGTCTCAAAAAGTATTCTTCATTGTGAACGACTTTTGCATAACTGGTAAACCATAAGAGATAGACAAAAGTTTACTACACAAAATATGTAGATCGCGTTAAAATCACAATTTATGTCATATAATTTTTTTGTTGAGTGAACCATTTTCGAGATATTGCTTGTTATTCCCTTAAATTTGACAATACTTATACTTTTTCTCAAACGGGAATTCATTATTCATTTTCTTTTGTCCTGGTAATGCAAAGAGAATGGAATACTGCACATAGAAACCAGCTCTTAAAATGTTTTACTATCGCTTAAAGCCTACCAATTCCCTTGCACCTACAAGAAAATTAGCAATAAGATTAACATCTCGAGATCTCAATTAACATGAAGCATATGGAGAATAAGCGTTTGTAAAAATAATTTGTACAAGAGTAGAGAAAGTCATGTGAGTGCAACACATCAGATTTTTACTTTTTCTTTCTAATGTTGTAAATTTTGCTTTGGAATGGTTATACTCCCTTAAATTCAATTATTGTAGTTTAATCTAATAACATTTCCATATTTTATGTAAATTGTATGTAGATCGTGTTAAATTGTCTTCTTTACTTGCTATAAATACTATATTATCTGCAAAAGGAATTATATCTAATCATTTTCTGCTATTTAAAGTTACATGTCTATGTGGAATTTCTTTCAAATTTCTACTTTCTCTACTACGTACATAGAAGGTAAAGAAGGTATTGTATTTCACCTAAAAATTCGATACGGATAATTCACCGGAAATACAGTTTTGAGGGCGCTGAATAGTAAAAAGCAATTTTAGAAAAAATTCCGTGGGTGTGTGCCTGTGAACAGTATAAATGAAAAACAAAAAGTCGGACAAATACCGAACTTGGTAGAACCTTCAAACATGTGGCACAAAGATTTTAAAGAAAATCCCCCACCCCAAAATAACCCTTACATGGAACTTTTTCGAAATTTTTGAGTTTGTAAAAGTTACTCAAAGACTTTTATTAATATACCATATGTTAAAGATATTTACATAAAAATAAAATGTGTATCTTGAATTTTCTGGGAATAGCCTATGAATACCTCTTCATTTGAAGCAATTTTGTGTAATGTTATATAACCGGTAAGCGTTAAACAATAAACGAAAACGTTCCGCACAAAAAATGCAAATCTCTTTAAAACACAATTTATTTTAAATAATTTTTTGTAGCATCAGTCATTTTCAAGACATTCGTTATTAATGGTTCTATTTGTTCAATACTTTATCTTTCTTTTTAAGTCCCATCGATTTTCAGTTGTTTCTCGCGATGTCATGGAAACAATATGGAATTTTAAGGCCAGCATATAGCGTCCAGTTCTTAAACATTTGTCTATCGCTGTTCTCTTTGTATCTATAACGAAATGTGTAATGAAGCTATTTCTGCAAAGGTTTATTTGGATAAAAATGTAGTAAGCTTTAGTAAGAATAGTTTATATACCCACTAATAAACTACGAGGGCTGATCAACAAAGACTGAGACTGGTTTTTTCCTGTAGCTTTCGTGATACGAGGGCTGATCAACAAAAGACTGAAACTGATTTTTTTCACAGATGTTTATTACTCCAATTAAATGTTTACACGATCTTTTTCAAAGTAGTCCCCTCCTACTTTATTACACTTTTTATAGCGTCTCTGCCATTGAACACGTGCTGCAGACCATTCTTTGTCAGGGCCTTGAGAATCGCCTCACTTTTCTTGAGCACTGCTTCAGAGTTCTCACATCGAATACCCCTAAGCTTTGCCTTTAGTGATGGGAATAAAAAAAGTCACAGGGTGCAAGATCGGGGCTATAAGGTGGATGTGGTACACAGGTAATGTTGAATCGAGCCAGAAACTGCATGACTTGATTTGCGACGTGAGGCCGTGCATTGTTATGATGAAGTCGCCACCCAGTCCGAGAAAGCTCTGGTCGTTTCTTTGCAATGTGCTTCCTCAGTGTAGCCAATACTGACGTGTAGTATGCTGCTGTAACAGTAGTGCGAGAGGGAACTGCATGCTGGTAAATCATTCCATTACAGTCAAAAAATGTGATCACCATCACTTTCCCTGCAGATGGAACAACTTTTGCCTTTTTTGGTGTTGGAGAACCTGACGATTTCCACACTGTGCTGGCTTGTTTTCCTTCAGGATCATAATGATGCAGCCATGACTCATCACCGGTGATAATCGATTTAAAAACATGCATCACCTCTATTGTCTGATATGCGAAATGCACGTAGGGTCTACAAAATAGAGGATTACTACCAACCTACCAATACGAGAGTGTTGCCGCCTACCAACATTATATAGGGTAAAGAAAGTCATGCGAATGTATCACATCAGATTTTTTAATCATAGTATTGCAACAAAACTGTCCTAATATCCAGCATTTATTTGACAGGCAATAAAATTGATGAATCATTGTTATTATAACAACTTGGTAAATTTAACAACTTTTGATATTTATGGGCTGCCACAAAGAACAAAGCAAGCAGTGTTATATGAATTTGAATACATATTTTCGAAACAGAACTCTATTTCATCGCAATTATTTATTTTATAAATCCTGAGTGATCAGGTAACCCTGATATTCAATAGTATTTTATGTTCAGTTCTTCAGGGAAACAAATTTAACTTTAGCGGGGCGTATCAGTTACTATAATATGGTGATGACTTGGGACTACCGTAAATCTGCGAAGAACAGAACTTTCTTTTCGATAGTCTAAATGGGTTTGTTGAACTCTTCTGTCCTTCCCCCTCCCCCATTCACCATAATACGCGAGGCACTCCGTGTTCGACGAATAAAGTTTTACGACTTTGACTGCACCAAATCAGGTTTCAATTTCTCTTACTAATGACTTGACACAAGAATACCGCCAGTTTTTATAGCTGTTCCATTTCCTTCTTCGTATAAATGGTCCGGAATGCCACTGACAATCTCTGCTTTTAAACGACTCCTAACTTAAATACTTGAATCAGAAAAAAATGGAAAAAACTAACGAAAAAATAGAAAACACAGTCTAGCTGTTAACATATGAAACGGAACTTCTTCGAAAACGCAATTCTTAGCATTCTTTTCACAAACCTTAAATTATTGTTCACAGTGTGTCTATAAATTGCCCTCATTTCAACTAGCTGTAATCTTTTAGTAGTGAAACTAACCAAATAAATAATTCATTTACAATTTGTATATTTATAAATTTGATTTTATTTATTGAAGTTTAACTGTTTACTTTCTCTACTACATATAGTAAATAGGGGAATTATTGCATTCCACCCAAAAATTCCATATAATGAGATTTCACCGGAAATACACATTTTGAGGTGCCCTGTATCAAAACAAAACATTTTTGGAAACATGTCCGTGAGTGCGTCTGTCTGTCTGTGGACGGCATAAGTGAAAAACTAAAAGTCAGATAAATACCAAACTTGGTACTTGAGTGTGCTATATATCAAGGATACGACACGATGGTTTTCAAGAAAATCCCCCATTCCAAACTACCCTTTACATGGAACATTTATTTAAAATTTTTCTTTTCTCAAAAATGGCTCTAACGATTTTAATTAAAATGCCACACGTTTAAGTTATTTTTATGGCAAACGAAATGTACAAGTATATCTTGAATTTTCAGATAGTCCCCAAAAGTCCTCTTCAGTCTGAAGTACTTTTGCACAACTGGTAAACCGTAAGAGAGAGACAATATGTTACTATAGAAAAACTGTAAATCTTGTTAAAACACATGGTTTATGTTATGTACATTTATTTGTCGAGTGAACCATTTCCGAGGTATTCCTTGTTATTTGTTTGAATTTTCCAATACTTATACTTTTACTCAATTCGTTATTCGTTTTTTTATGTCCTGGACATGCAAAGAGAATGGAATGATCCACATAGCAACCAGCTCTTAAAATATTTGACTATCGCTTATAACCTACCATATTCCCCTTGCACCTACAAGAAAATTAGCAATAATATTAACATCTCGATATCTCTATTAACATGAAGGATATGGAGAATAATTTCATTCATTCATTATCTGTTTACCCTCCTCTTATGTAGGACTTACACCCCCAGGACTTACAAGCGGGTGCCTGGGGTCAGAGGCCCGTCGAGGAGCAGACACTCATGGATCAGACAGAACATCCAGGATGGGTGATCAGCCCGATGCCTGGTATGGGATGAAGGAAGTAGATGAAACGAAATGTTGGTGAAATGGATGAAAGGAAAGGTGATGATTGGTGGAATGAATGGCGGGGGAAACCGGAGAACCCGGAGAAAACCCGCCCAGACGCCGCTTCGTCCACCACAAATCCCACATGCAGGTCCCTGGGATTGAACCCGGGCCGCCTCGGTGGGAGGCGAGCGGTCTAACCACTCGGCCACGGCGCAGCCGATATGGAGAATAAGCGTTTGTAAAAACAGTTTGTACAAGAGTAGAGAAAGTCATGAGAGTGCAACACATCAGATTTCTTTTTCTCATTAGTGGTTTTAACGACTGTGTTTAAATACCATACATTTAAGATATTTGCATGATTGTTAGATCTTTAAGTGCTTAAATTTACTGCGTATAAACCGTAAAGCCTTCCGTGAAATTTATATAAATGTGTATAACTAGGAAACCGCAAGAGATAAACACATGCTTAAACAAAAATATAGATCTCGTTAAAACATATTAGTTATGTAAAATAAATTTTGTTTTTTGTGGCGTTAATAATTTATGAGATATTTATTGTTATTAGTTTGAATTTTAAAATAGTTTATATTTTTTTTAAGTGCTTGGTCGCCACTCTTTTGTTTCTGGAGTTGGGGAACAGGTTCACCATTGTTGGAGGAGCAGATGGAAGTTTCACCATCCTAGAAGGTGCAGGTACGCCATTGTTGGAGGAACAGTTATTGTAGTTCGGGAGGGACAATGAGTGGAGTTATGGTGATGTTAGATACATGGAGGAATGAATTTGTTAATTATGTTATTAGGGAGTTTTGAGTTATGTAGGTTTGGAGGTGGAGTTGGTGTTAGAATAAAATGGAGGATGTGAGTGAAGTGAATGATGTGGGGTAAAATGAATGGATATGTAGTGATAGAAGGTAGTGTTGGTTAAAAGAGGTAAAGTGATAAAATTTAAAATTTAAAATATATATCTAAAATAAATTAAAAAAAGATAATAGAAGAAAATTAGTGTGGAGAATAAATAAAATGTTATAAGGCATATAAATAATAAAGCAAATAAACATAAATGCATAAAGAAAGATATAAATAAATTAAACAAAATATTGAACTACTATAAACCAAATAATTATTATGGAAAAAATTGAATATTATAAATAGACAACTTTAACTTTATAATTTTTAACAAGAGAAATTTTAAATAAAATATAAATAAACTTATTAAAATGATTAATAGGTTATTCAAGATTTAGTGCTAGCTAACAGTACGTTTTTTCTGGTTTCCAGTGAATATAGATAAATAGAAGTAGATATTAGCTGTATACCAGTTGCTAAGTTTGCTGGTTTCCAGCAACTGTAGATAAATGTAGAATTTAGAATTGTAATTATGTTTTGTTTACACGTTTACTCTAATCTAATAATTTGTATTCTTTTTCTTTCTTTTTCCCGTTTTTATTTATTATTTTGTAGACATTGTGTAGTTTGTTGTTATTTTATCTAAAAAATTGCTGTAATATAACATGCAAATGTGTTGCGTGAGAATAAATGTAAAGTTTGAATGTATGTCCCGGTTTAGTAACTAGAGTATCGGGGTAGTACATTCAGATTTTATTTATTTTGTTTTCTCAGTTAAGCAGTATGTTATTTGAAACCCAATATACTCTTGCAACTACAACGAAATGTATAATAAACTCTTTCTGCAAACATTTATCTACAGTTACAGGAAGAAGATAAAAATGAGGTGGATTAACATAATAAAAATAAAGCATATTGGGTAGACATAATCATGAATATATAACATCAGATTATTATATATTTTTTATTTGTTTCATTATGTATCCTGTTTGTTTGTTATTTTGTTCATTTTTCTCCTCATTTTTATTTCATAATTGCAAAGACGCAAAATCAAAACAGAAATGTGGGAATACTTGGTAGAGTAAATTAGTAATACGCACTAGCATTCCATAAATTGCTTAAAATTTATTGCTGCAGTTATCTAAATGTTTTTCCTCTTGCAGTTTATTGCTTACCTCACAACTGCTGGCACAATCAGGAACGACTAACATAAACTTTCTAAGTGGCAAACCTAAACATCACGGCATTCTATGTATGCCGGTCCCCTGGATAGTATAAATGCGCTGAATTGCCATTTTTAATATAGGGTCAGCGAAATTTCCTAAACAAATCCAAATTCAAATAATGAAAATTAATAAATATAAATACATTTTCAATGGAAGTTTAGGAAACTATATCAGAACAGAAGAACTATTTACAAATCTCACTCTTTGGTGATTTCTAAAGTTTTATGCTGAGTTACTGAAAATATCGACTGGCAAGACACTACTACCATGCAGGAGATAAAACATTAATAATTATGAAAATATTAAAACCTATTAATGTTTAGCCAGGCATTTCAGTTTCCAAAAATGAGAATATTTGCAGTTTTGTTTAGTTACTATTCTCAATTGAGCAAAGCGGAACTGGTTAATAACAGAAAAAAAATCTACATTTTGATAACTCAATGTTTGTACTATGTAAGTGTAGAATATACAGAATAAATACATTTGTAACCCCTCCCTCTTCCCCTCTATCTCCCCATCTCCCTTTGAGAAACGTTTAAGTCCCTTTTGACAAATTAAGACTGCAGAGGTGATGAATGAAACGGGAGGAATGAGCTTACGGTCCATTGAGATGAGTTATCAGATATTTGAACGTTCCCATAGCAATATTGGAACTCATGAATTAAGTTTTATAGCTAAAGGGTTTTTAAAATTGGAATGACAGCAAAATTAGTGAAAACCAAACATTTTTAATTACTACTGTAGATTTTCTCATGATTAGGACGAAAATACACACCTCCCAGAACAATGGATATATGGCAATGTTTGCGACCGTTGATTTATCTTATAAAGCTTTGGGGAAAAACCCCGGAACAACTTTATTATGGGATTTTTAGTTTCTGCAAGGGATACTTGTTATTTAAGCGTCAATAAGATTAATCCGCAATTAATGGGATGTATTAGTTGACAGCACAGGGAACGAAGGAAAGAAAAAAAATCTGATGTGTTACACTCACATGACTTTGTCTACTCTTCTACAAACTATTTTTACAAACGCTTATTCTCCATCTATTTCATGTTAATCGAGATAAACATTTGCAGACTCTATCTTATTGCTAATTTTCTTGTAGATGTAAGGGGAGTATATATTTACAAGGGCAATATAGAAATACAGTAGCCTTTAAGCATAGACATTACTCTTAATAGCTGGTTGCTAGGTGCAGCACCATTCCCTTTCCCACAGATTAATACTCTTTGCATATCCAAGACAAGAAACTGAATAACGAATTCCCATTTGAGAAAATAAGTATTGAAAAATTTAAGAAAATAACAAGCAATATCTCGAAAATGGTTCACTCAACAACAAAAAAGTATGACATAAATTGTGTATTTTAACGCGATCTACATTGTTTGTGTAGTAAAATTTTGTCTATCTCTTATGGTTTACCAGTTATGAAAAAGTCGTTCACAATGAAGAATACTTTTGGAGACATTCCCAGGAAATTCAAGATATACATTTTATTTGTCATAAACATATCTTAAACATATGATATTTTAATCAAAATCGTTAGAGCCATTTTTGAGAAAATTAAAATTTTCGAAAAATCTTCCATGTAAAGGGTACTCTGGGGTGGGGGGATTTTCTTGAAAACCTTCGTGTCGCATCCTTGGAAATACTGAAGCTAAGTACCTAAAAGTTTGGTGTTTATCCGACTGTTCATTTCTGGGTTATGCTGTTCACACACACACAGACAGACACACAGACAGGCACACAGACACACACACGGACATGTTTCCAAAAATGCTTTTTTTGGATTCAGGGGTTCTCAAAACATGTATTTCCGGTGAACTCTCGGTATCGAATTTTTAGGTGGACTACAATACTTCCCCTACTTACTATACGTAGTAGAGAAAGTAAAAATCAAACCAGAATTTGTCGAGATAATAAAAGGAAACGATAAAATTGGAAGGCTAGACTGCTGACGATCCAATTTCGAGACTTTTTTAATCCGGATTGGTTTCTTGATTCGAAGTGAAATATTTATCCGTGTTTTTTCGGTTATTGTTAACCCTACTGTGAACATCTTATTATTAAACTATTGGTCATGTTATATACTATATTCAGATTGTGACATAAAGGAGTTTAACCGCTACCCTTTATTACAAATGAAGGTTTATTTTCTACACAGAGTTCACACTTTTAGCCAAGTACAAACACGAGGCAGGAAGATTGTCCTCAATTAGAGAGTGTCGGTTGGTTAGAAAGGGGTGTGCCGTATTCAAGGCGGTGAACTGAGATTATTGCCAAGCATTAAGAGCAAGTGCAGCAAAATTGGAAGACAAGTAGCGCTGAAATACTGCTGCTTCTTCTTTTATTCAAGGCTAGGCTATGAGGCCCATTCTGATACAAAGATGTCTTCCCACTTGGGTCACCCTTTTGAACGCCGCTTCTGGTTTGTATTTAAATGCTTGTTTTGTTATTCTGTCATCTTTCATCCTTTCTGTGTGTTGAAACCACTGTCATTTGATATTATGTATTGTCTCCTCTAATTTATATACAGGATGGACCATTTAAGTTGAGACTGTAAAATATCTCTAAAACTAAGCGTTGTAGAAAGAAATGTCTTGAATAAAAGTTGCTTGATATTATGGAGAAAAGTAAATGTAATTAGTCGTGTTGTATTTGGAGGACGTTATTGTGGTTATTTTAGGGTCAATTTAGTTTTCTTAATGGGAACCTACCTTTGTATGTTGTTTTCCCATTAGAAAATGGTTTATAAATAGCTGTTTATTTTGTGATTGAGGCAGTATTTTAATACCTGAATAATTTCAATTGTATTTTATAATAGATAAATTCAATAACAGCCCGCCCAGAAACAATATCTATGTAATAATTATTTTAAATGTATGTAACAGTCATTGCATATGCTTTATTTTATTGTAAACATGTTTTAATAATGTTATGTGAATAAATTATATACTTTAATAATGCAAGAGCTGTGAGAATAAGTTTTAAGTACTAACAATGAGGTAATAATGAGGTAACCTTGTAGCAATAATGAGTTTGAATATTACTAGTCATGATTAGAGCAACGATAATGTAATTTCTGTGACAGTTTTAAATTAGCTAATCAACAGCAAAGAAAAGCTTTAAGTAAAATGCAGATATTCTATTGGACTAGAATTAGCCAATCAGAGACTTGAAATACCGAAGCTTACAGGTTTAACGGTAGAGCTAATGTTCAGTTGCTGGCAAACCTTGGTAGTGAACAGATGGAAGATGTGTTCTCCACAGAAATATTACGTGTGAATCGTAAAATATGTATACGCGCTAAGTGAAAGTATTAAAGATTCTCACAGTTCTTAAAAAGTGTAGTGCTTTATAAAAAGTGCAAGGATTAATAAAAGAAGTAAATTTAAAACTTAAATTCTGTGATGTCTACAATCATTGTCATACCGCACCCTGCCTAAGATACATGACTCTACAAACATTACTGACGCAGCCGAGGCAAATTCAAACATAAATAATATATAGAAGCAGTGTTAATAACTAAAGTTAAATATTTTAGTTAAAACTTGGAGTGTAATAACAAAAACACATCTTGAAATCAGCTTCTCATACGTAGCAGCATATTGCGTAATAACAGTAACTATTACGTAATCAACAAAATTCAAACCGACGCCCAAAGCGTGTTGCAAACTCCTTAAAGCAACTAATACATTACGTATACGTAACAAAACATTCTTCAAGGAATAAGGAACAAAATAAAAAAATGTTGGTTCCCAATTACGAAACGGCAAGGGCCGAATGAATCTTATTCCGTAAATAAAACGAAATGTGTAAATGTCTAATGAAAGTTTATCTCGATTATTAAGAAGTAGATAGACAAATAAACCTTTGTAAGACTAGTTTGTAGAAGAGGGAGTAAGGAAAGTCGTGTGATTGCAACACATAAAATAGTTGTAATTTGAGGTCTCGCATCTTTAGAAGAGACTGAAGTTAAATACCGAATTTGGTATTTATTCGACAATTCGTTTGTGAGCATATACACACACTAACGATTTTTTAAAAACATTAATTTTTTTTAGTGTTTTTCCGATGAAATTTCGATATCGAATTTTTCGGTGGGATTCAGTATTTCCTCTATCTACATTAGGTAGGCAATAGGAAAAGTAAAGACGTATGCCACAGGAGTCTGTCTGGTACTTTGAGCCGTCGCAGTGTTGAAACACCAGCATAGTTAGCATGGACTAGGTCAGACAATATCGAGCGCTGAAAGAGAAACGCCTAGCACACCAATAAATAACGAATTAATTGAAATTCATAGCTTTGTCCGCGCGGCTTGCGTACCCTTCGTCGTAACGTGGGCTGAAAAGGGTTTTATCAAAGGAAGGAAGATTGTGTTGGATGGCACATCGGCTCCATCTTGTTTATAAGTATTGCCGTCGCTTTGCCTCGCTGGGGAAATGAAGGCTAGCCCCGACTTTCAACATGCAAATAGAATATAAATCAGCATGATTTGTTTCACGGGTCGAACAGAGAGGTGCACACTTGATCATCTCTCAGCCTCTCATTCGCGGCCTGGACTGACTGGCCCCCAAACCGGTTCCTTCCTTTGAAAAACTGAAACAGGGAAAGAATGATAACGTATAGCAGGGCACGCTGAATTACCTCTACTCCGAATCTGCCAGTAACCGTGTAACAAAGGATGTATTTGGAAAGGTAGAATTAGACGACTGAAAAATTCAACGCCATCCTCGGTATTTGGCCGTCCGGTTGCTCTAACCACTGAGCTACCATAACAACATGCCGGTATGACATTAAATTCCCCAACTGATTCGCATTTTTCCTAGTAAACCATAAGGAGATCTCAAATTGTATTGAGATGACATACCCCAATGGCGACTTACAATGCTGTAAGTACTTTGAATCCCGGGCTTCATAGTCTTAACCACTATTAGGTCAATTAATGGAGTTAATTGTTCTTCCACACAAGCCGTGTGTTGGACAACGTTGGAAAGGTAGAATCAGACGACTGAAAAATTAAACATTTAAATTCAAACATTGAATTTTACAGTTGTCTGATTCTACCTTGAGGCAGTATTTTATATCACAACACTGTGAATGCCAGAGTGATTGTAGTGTAAATTAGCATTATTGTATGACAATGATTTGAGATGTTTGTTAACAATAAGCATTGTTAGGAAATAAGTTTACACGGCCTTACTGAAACTGACAATAGGAGCGGGTAACAATGAGCGAGGGGGTGAGTTGTTTATTAATTAGATGAGACAAACAAATGACGTCAGAGTAGCACGCTTTTCTTTAGAAATGGAGCGAATATATTCCCTAGAGCATATGTGTTCGTAATTTTGATTGGATATAAAAATAGACGTTAATGTTGGCGCGCTTTAGTAACCAATAGCAGCTCTGTTATAATGTTTAGGCATATCGAGGTGAGGGAGTAAAAATTCCGAGCCAAAGACAAGTATCGCACAGTTTAAGAGAATCATTCACGCGTTACACGTCGCACAGTTTAATAGAATCATTCACGGGTTACACGTCGCGCAGTTCAACAGAATCATTCACGGGTTACACGTCGCACAGTTCAAGAGAATCATTCACACGTTACATGTCGCACAGTTCAACAGAATCATTCACGAGTTACACGTCGCGCAGTTTAACAGAATCATTCACGAAGTACACGTTACGCAAATCTACAGAATCCTCGCGTCATAAAGTTAGTTAAAAAAATGTGAAATACGCAAATTAATAATGTGCGGCAAATAAGTGATTATAGTTACATTCGAAAATATAACAGTTTCAGTCGGGCGTGTATCAAAAGTAATTATGTGAAATGAATAAAGTGTGACGGCAATAAAAGTGTAAAAAAAAATTCTTTTATCAGTGTTATCTTTTAGTAACAACTCCTTTTCGTTGACACACCCTGTTCAAGAGATTTGCTCGACTGAGTAATAATAGCTAGCCGGAGGACAAAGAACTCAAAATTCAAACTAGTAAAACAATAACAGGCGCTCAGCAAAAAGATAACACGAACGAAACCGCGACAACCTTTCCACCCTTGCCCAACACACGGCTTCCATTAAAGAATGTATTTGTTTAATTCTGTACTTATTTATTAGCAGGAACCGCAGTTCGCTCGCATTATTCCATTAAGTGTAGAGCTATTCTCTCTTGCCGCCTCCATCCCTTCCTTCCACTCTCCATCCTTCTCTCTTGTACTACCCTCCAAGTCAGAGGGACTAATCGATGTTTTACTTTCTCTACTATGTATGTCGAGATTTCACCGGAAATACATGTTTTATGCCTCCCTGAATCTCCCAAAAAACATTTCTGGAAAAAGTTCTGTGAGAGAGAGTGTCAAACTTGGTATTAAGTTCGGTGTTTTCCAAAAATGCGAGTCAAAGATTCTCAAGAAAATCCGTCAACCCCAAACTACCCTTTACATATAACATTTTTCAACTT
This sequence comes from Deroplatys truncata, assembly GCA_030765065.1. Lineage (NCBI taxonomy): Eukaryota > Metazoa > Arthropoda > Insecta > Mantodea > Mantidae > Deroplatys > Deroplatys truncata. Next base: position 154,614,949 of record CM060988.1, on the reverse strand, counting down.
TTATAATTTTCTAAAAAAAGTTCTAACGATATTGATTAAAATATCTATATTAAACATATTTACATGACAAATAAAATGTATATCTTGAATTTTCTGGGAATAGCCTGTGAAGTCCTCTTCATTCGGAAGGAATTTTGTATAATCTTGTATAACTGGTAAACGTTAAGTGATAGACGAAAACGTACTACACTAAAAATGTTTAAAATGGCATTCAATTGTTTCTACAGTTACATTGAAACAATATAGAATTTTAAGGCCAGCGTTCAGTTCTGAAACATTTGGCTGCGCTATTCCCTTTGTATATATAACGAAATGTGTAATGTATATCCACTAATAAACTATAGAGGGTGGAGATAGTCATGTGAATGTGCACATAAGATTTTTCCTTTCTCTACTACTTACCTATAGTATGCAAATGAGGCGATCTTGCAGAATGCCTCGCATAGAGTTTTCTATACCACAGAGACTTTGGGATGAAGGAACATAAGTGGAATTGTACAAATGCCTTAATTCACTGGGTTAAAACAATATTTATGACAGTATTTTGTTTAAAATTGCATTAACATTAAATCTCCCCAGATAATGCTCATTTGCGAAAATGTATTATCAATTTTCAAATCAATATGTATATCTCAAAATCTGTTAAGATTTAACAAAATCTTGTAACACTGGTAGGTACCTATTTCAAGACAAAAATGTAGTAAATTTTCTAAACTTGATCAGATTTGTGCTTATAATGACATTTTCCACCTCATTCCTAATACGAGCTACTTTCAGTTATATGTAAAACAAAAACTACACGAAATATGAACAGGTGTTCCTCGCTGTTATATTGGGAAGCTATTGAAGTTAAGTTGGAGCATACTATTGATATTACTGGGCTAGTTAATTCCCTGTCTCAAGCAGAACAGTGAAAAACGATGCAGATTTGTGCTCCCTTCTTCGGTTACATATGGACAAATGTAAATGGATAGATCCCTCATTCGCATCAGAACGTAGGTATATATTAGAATATGTTTGGCACAAATATGATCATCTTAACTTCAAAAGGTAATAAAACATACAAAAAAATCTAATGTGTTACACTCACATGGCTTTCTCTACTCTTGTACAAACTATTTTTACAAACTCTTATTCTCCATCTATTTCATATTAATCGAGATAAACATTTGCAGCAACCATCTTTTGACATGCAAAGTGATTGACATTTTACACATAGCGACCAGTTCTAAAAATATTTGACTATCGCTTAAGGTTTACCATGTTCCCCTTGTTTTGTATTTGCAAGGGCATAAACATATCTCTCAATAGCTGGTTGCTAGGTGCAGCACCATTCTCTTTGCCACAGATTAATACTCTTTGCATATCCAAGACAAAAAAATGAATAACGAATTTCCATTTGAGAAAATAACTATTGAAAAATTTAAGGAAATAACAAGCAATATCTCGAAAATGGTTCACTCAACAAAAAAATGTATATTACATAAATTGTGTATTTTAACGCGATCTACATTTCTGTGTAGTAAAATTTTGTCTATCTCTTATGGTTTACCAGTTATGCAAAAGTCGTCCACAATGAAGAATACTTTTGGAGACATTCCCAGAAAATTCAGGATATACAGTTTATTTGTCATGAAAACACCTTAAACCTATGATATTTTAATCAAAATCGTTAAGAGCCATTTTTGAGATAATTAAAATTTTCGAAAAATGTTCCATGTAAAGGGTAATCTGGAATGGAGTGATTTTCTTCTAAACCTTCGTGTCGCATCTCTGGAAGATACTGAACCTAAATACCAAGTTTGGTGTTTATCGACTGTTCGTTTCTGAGTTATTCTGTTCACAGGCCCACACACAGAGAAATACACACAGACAGATACACACACAGACATGTTTCCAAAAATGCTTTTTTTGGATTCATGGGGCCTCAAAACATATAGTTCTGGTGAAATCTCGGTGTCGAATTTTTGGGTGGAATACAATACCTCCCCTACTTACCTTACGTAGTAGAGAAAGTAAAAATACTCATTACATCGTTAATATGAATTTTTCCAGTGTTTCAATTGCCACTTCTTTAATTTGAACTATTTAAATTCTCCCTTGTCATTTCACTTAATTTTTATTCACTTCACTAATGTTCTCGTGACAGTAGCGTAACGAAGTACGCACGACATAGCCTCTTCTTCCGAACGGTTTAACTCGTTGGAAAGTCGAATAATTTAAGAGATATATAGTTAAGGTGAGATTAGTACAGGACAAATAGATAAGGATGATTATGCAAATGATTGAGGATAGTATATTAGTTGAGTATTTAGAAGTCTGTTTTTTTAAAACTTAAAGAGTTTGTTTTTAAAGCTTTTAGAGTTTAACTTTTTGACTGTTTGTTAGTTGACTTTAGTGTGCATGTGTTTGTAAGCCGGAAGTAGCACTCGCTACAAGTCGCAGCAGCGCTACAATCTCGCTCGTAGAACGGCACTTGTCGCCGCTGGAAGCTTCCACAGAACAATCTAGAGTGTTCTGGATACACTTTCTGGAAACCAGGGAAAGGGAACTTCCAAAAGTCTCTGGTTATCTGGCGATAGTGCTTTAGGTGTTTACTCTGGCGAGAGCGCTACTTATCGTTTATCTCCGATTGCCTGGCGCCGACTTCCCAATAAAATTGCACCATAGATGCATCAAAATAGTGTTCGATCCGTATCAAATCAGCTGAGTTACCCGACATTGCAGGAGTAGCTTTCTAAATTTGAACAGCGATTTTCATCTTCTTCTTCTTCTTCCACAACGTATAGGCCTGTTCCACCTCAATTAAACATTAAACATATATATTTATCTGTTTTCGGATTTTTTTATTTCTTTGTTTGTCTAGAACGTATATCTAGTTACTGATGTTAGGAATTTTATCTCCGCTGTTTCTATTCTTTTCCTCTCTGCCCTTTTCATAGTCAGTTTTCACTTCCATATGTTACTAGTGGCACTGTCATTAGTTTATAAAATGTCATTTGTGTAGCTTTTGCCATCTTGTTCTTTAATGCTCTCCTTAGAGTTCCATTCATTTTTTTCAGTTTATTTAGTCTTATATTCACATCTTCTATTTTACTATATGATAAATTAAAACCTAGATAGTTAAAACCAGAGACTTGTTCTATTATTTCTTCATTACTGTCTTACAGCTTATATGATTTGTTCCTATAAAATACTTTGATTTTGTCTTGGCTGTTAAAATTTTTAAATTATATCTCTCCATAATATCTTTCAGGGTATTAACACTTCTCTGTAACGATTTAATGAATTTTATTAACTCCACTTGTTCTTTATGAAATTCTTGTAAACTAATCTAGAAGTGTTTATTGCGAATCCTCCCTTTACGAGGGGCACTATTAATATTTTGAGCCTGATAATTAAAACAAAGTAATTTCTGATTGAAAGCTGTTTTATTGTTTTTCAAAATATTCTCCTTTATGATGAATACACTTTTGCATCCGTTTGAACCATTTGTCAAACCATTTATTCCAGTCTTCTTGAGACACCTCCAAAACCTGGTTTTTGTAGGGCATCAACGACTTCTTCTGCCAACGAAAATGCTGTCCAAGCAATTTATTCTTGATTTTCTGGAACAAAAAGAAGTCATTGGGTACCAAATCAGGACTGTATGGCTGATGACCCATCAATTCGATTTTTCGAGCCTTCAAATACTCTGTTGTTAGACGAGATGTGTGTGGGTTCGCATTGTCTTGAAGTAGAGCGATCCTACGGTTCTTGTTGGTTTTCCTTACTTCACCGAAGACTTCCGGCAAACAAAAGGTTGTGTACCATTCGGCATTGACCGTTTTACGTTCCTCTAAAGGCACTGTTGCCACATGGCCAGTTTTGCTGAAAAAGCAGGCGACCATTTGCTTCAAAGTGCTTCGAGTGCGATCAACGTTTGTAGCATTTGCTTCATCTTGAAAGACCCATACAGTCAACTGCTGTTTACGTTCCGGCTTATACGCATAGATCCATGATTCGTCACCTGTTACAATCTTATATACGTCTTTTGAGGCACCGCCATTGTATTTCTTGAGCATTTTTGTACACCATTCGTCACGAGCATCCTTTTGAGATTACGTCAAATTATGTGGGATCCAACGAGAGCAAACCTATTTCACGGCTAAATAATCGTGCAATATTTTATATATGCTGGTGGAACTAATGTCGCATGACGATCATTCATTATCAGTGTTTGCACAGCATCAATGTCTTCTGGCACAACAACTGATTTTGGACGATCTTCACGAACTTCATCATTGAGCGGACGGCGGCCATGATTAAACTCATAATACCAAGGTTTCACAGTGGGAAGGGATGGAGCTTCGTCGCCAAATGTGGAAGTTAGTTGATCGATGCACTCTTGTCTTGATAATCCACGTCGAAAGTCGTAATAAATCATTGCACGAACATTTTCACGAGTTAATTCCATGTTTCTGTTGACACACAATTTTCAAGTTGGTGTGAACAAAACAAATGACGCTCTATTGACAAAATTTTTTGGTCAAAAATGTCAAACTTTCCATTGGAACGTCAGATGGCACCTACAACATTCAGGGTTGCCAAGGCTCAAAATATAAATGGTGCCCCTGGTAAATAGCAATTTAGTACAGCCCCGAATATTTCTAATAATGGATGAAAATTCACTGAAAGATGTAAAACATCGGCGGATCGTCTACCTTCTTAATCTTCCCCCAACAGTCTTCCAAGTTCTGGACATGCTGCATAGTGTATAAATAGTCTTTGGATTTGGAAGAATCATCAGTCAAAATGGTTTGAGTAATTTTTGCTTTCTCTACCACGTACCTAGTAGGTAGAGAAGGTACCGCATTCCACCCAAAAATTCCATACCGAGCTTTCACCGGAAATACATGTTTTGAGGCCCTGAATTCAGAAAAAATTTAGAAAAAGGTCTGAATCTGTCGGATGAATACTAAACTTGATATTTAGATTCGGAGCCTTTCAAAGATGCGACACAGAGATTTTCGAGAAAATTTCCCCACCCCAAACTACCCTTTACTTGGAACATGTTTAGAAATTTTTTATTTTCTAAAAAATTGCTCTAGCGATTTTGATTAAAATACCACATATTAAAGAAATTTACATGACAAATATAATGCATATTTTAAATTTTCTGGGAATAGCCTGTGAAGTCCCCTTCTTTCGGAAGGAATTTTGTATAATCTTCTATAACTGGTAAACGTTAGGAGGGACAAAAACGTACTACACAAGAAAAGTAGATCCCTTTAAAACACACAATTTATTTCAAATAACTTTTCCGAGCTATCCGTTATTAATGGTTCGATTTGTTCAATACCTGGCTATTCTTTTAAAGTCCTGTTGATTTTCAATTGCTTTTCGTGATGTCATGGAAACAGTATGAAAATTTAAGGCCAGCATATAGCTTCCAGTCCTTAAACATTTGACTATCGATATTCTTTTTGTATCTACAACGAAATGTGTAATGTATCTGTGTCCTGAAAGGTTTTACCGCATTAAAATGAAGAAGATACAAAAATAAACTTTCGCTAGAATAACCCACTAATAAGCGATAGAGGGCAGAGAAAGTCGTATGAATGTAACACATCCGATTTTTTTACATAATGCTGGTGGTTACAATTTTAAACTGTTTTACCTACCTCCCTTTGGTCCTGTAGTTATTAAATAACATAAAAGCTACGCTTTCACATAATGCAGGAACCCTTAAGATATACAACGAAATAGAGATGAAGATTACCCACTCCCAGGCCGCTAAGTTAACTCGCTAATGACAGTTGTGTGCCCTAAGACCTCATCAGACCTTTGGAATAGACGTATAGTTTGCGATCATTGAGGCTCTTCCCAGAAAATTCAAGATATATATTTTAATTGATACGCAAATATCTTTCATATATGGCATTTTCATCAAAATCTTTAAAGCCATTTTTTAAAAAAACAAAAATTTTGAAAAATTTTCCATGTAAAGAGTAGTTTGTCGTGGGGGCATTTTCATGAAAATCTTCGTGTCGGATCTTTGGAAGATAGTGAAACTAAATGCCAAGTTTGGTATTTATTCTTCTTTTCGACTCTGGATTCAGGGTGCCTCAAAACATGTACTTTTGGTGAAATCTCGACATCGAATTTTCTCTGCCTACTATGTACGTGGTAGAGAAATTACAGATGAAAGCAATGTATGTAATAATAATGGGATTAATAATTGCTATAGAAACAGTACCTTCACATTTTTAGCTCTTATGAAACATCTAAATTAATCATTTTGGGTCTTTTTCAATCTGATTCACTTACATTCAAGTAATTTAATTTACATTAAAACCTGTAATTCATTTAATGCCCACATGTAAAACTAATTGGACACACAATTTATGAAACAACCTCGATCATAAGCTTGACTTGACAATTAAATATTTCACTTGTATTTGAAAATATTATTCGACGATAAAAGATAAAAATATTGTTTTCTTACTTGTCGATTAGTAAATAATTGAACCGCGTTGGTCGTTTAGCTCGTATATTTATAATATAATCGATAGCCATATCGTATCCGGTAATGTTCCAGTAATTTATAAACAGTATTTAAATTTATTTTCTTATTTCAAAGCAATATAAATCATGAAAGAACAAATTAAAGGTGGTTATTTTATGGTCTGTTTGTTTGGTCTTTTGCTACAACTGTAGATAGATCAGGAGGTGAACGTCCAAGCTATAAGTTACGTAAGTAAGCGACTTTCATAGTGATTTATTTTATGAAGGTTGGCCAGCCAGAGAGGAGACTGCTAGTGCTTTGTGGTCCTCCATTGCCTTCATTCAGAAGAGAGGAATGTTCAGGAGCGTTTATTTCCAACACTGGAGTTCAAAGATGAGCTCTTAGGTGCTTCGTTTTAAAAAGCTTGCTACAGAAATAAAATTTAGAAAGTTTGCGTTTCTGTTAGAAAATATATACTTGGTGAAATTTTCTAAATCCGCTATTTTTTATGCTTTGCTGTGTATCGTGAGTGAATTCAATGTACAAAACCTTAATGTTTTCTCTTCATTAGTTCTGAGAATATTAATTTATCATAATTTTATCTTTCCTTACGGACCAATTCACAATGAAAATTGATCGTAAACATAACATAAACTAATTCTTACTAAAATGTACATAGAGAGCCAAAAAACTACGAACTGGCTGCGCGGTGTATTTCCTGTCTGCAACTTCGGCGCTCGTTGTCGACTGCCGCTATCATAGAAAGGCGCGGATGAAACCATGCAACATTTTTAAAACTACTTTTAAAGGCTTTACTTACCAACTTTATGAAAGGAGATGCTGAAAGGCCACCGTTGTGGTCCATACATTTTTGGCACCTCTTTAGGAAACTATCCATTACTCGCCGTAGTTTACGTTGAGAACTGCTGGCAATTTCCTGGCGGATATTTTGTTTTAATTCTTCCAGGATATGTGGGTTTGTCTTGTAAACTTTGTTTTAAGTTACCCCAAAGATAGAAATTGCAGGGCGTTAGGTCGGGGGACCGAGGGGGTCTCTACTAATAATTCTGTTCTCAAACACCTTTCATAAAAGAACCGTGGACAGGAAAACACCGCGCAGCCGGTTCGTAGTCTTTTGCCTCTCCCTGTATTTTTCTATCTACTTCATTAAAATCGAGATAAACGTTTCCAGAAATAGCTACATTACACATTTCATTATAGATACATAGGGAACAGCGACAGTCAAATGTTTAACAACTGGACGCTTTATGCTGGCTTTAAAATTCCATACTGTTTCTATGCAATCGCGAGAAACAACTGAAAATCAACAGATATTAAAAGAATGGCTAAGTATTGAACAATTCGAAGAATTAATAACGGATATCTTGGAAATGGCTGATGCCACAGGAAACGTTATTTGAAATAAATTGTGTGTTTTAAAGAGATCTATATTTTTTGTGTAGTACGCTTTCGTCTATCGCTTAACGTTTACCACTTATACAAGATTATACAAAATTACTTCCGAATGAAGAGGCTGTTCTCAGAATATTCAAGATATAAATTTTATTTTTCATGTAAACACCTTTAACATATAGCATGAAAATCCTCTTGTTGCATCTTTTAAAGGTACTAAAGTTAAATAATAAGTTTGTTATTTATTTCGTTTTTGAGTTATGCTGTTCATACACACATAAATACTGACTTTCTCTAAAAATCTGATGTTTTATATTCACATTACTTTCTCTACCCTCTATCGTTTATGAGTGGGTATACAAATTATTTTTAGCAAGAGTTTATTTTCCTATCTAATTCATTTCAATCGAGATAAACCTTTAGGGAAATAACTACAATACACATTTCGTTAAAGATACAAAGGGAATAGCCGTTGTGAAATTTTTTATAATTGGACGCTACACGCTGGCCATTCTTTCCATGAAATCGAGAGAAACGATTGAAAATTGACAGGACTTTATAAGAGTGGCTAAGTATTGCACAATCAGAAGCATTAATAGCGATATCTCGGAAATGGCTGATGCCACAAAAAATATTTGACATATGTTTTAAAGGGATCTACATTTCTTGTGTAGTACGTTTTCGTCTATCGCTTAGCGTTCACCAGTTATACAAGATTATACAAAGTTCCTTCCAAAGAATAGGACTTAAAAGCGCTATTCCCAGAAAATGCAAGCTATACATTTTATTCTCATGTAAATAACTTTTAAGTCCATAGTGTCATTTTTTTAGAAAAACAAAAATTTCGGAAAATCTACCATGTAAAGGGTAGTTGGGATGGGGGATTTTCTTGAAAATCTTCGCATCTTTAGAAGGTACTAAACTTAAATACCAAGTTTGGCGTTTAGCTGACTTTTCTCCTTTTAGTTATGCAGCTCACACACACACACATACACACACGTACACACAGAGGGACCTTTCTTTAAAAATTTTTTAATTCAGGAGACCTCAAAATAGGCATTTCCGGTGAAGTCTCGGAATCGATTTTTGGGTGGAAGGCACTTAATTTCTCTATTAGGTACAGTCTGATGGGGAAAAAAATGTGCTCATGCGTTTGGTTTCCTATAGTGGTTTTCTTTATTTAATGTTGGCAGAATCCCTTTATCAGTTGTGTTCCACACCTACACGGATGTGCCAATTTCTTATTGGTTTGAACAAAGTGAGCGGCGAAAGAGGTGTAAAAGGGAAGCATTTTACTTGAATGGCTGCAAGGTACTCGCCAGACACTCGCCAAATGTATCCGCTCTTATTGCTTTGTTGCAAAAAGTCTGGTATTAGAACAGTTACCGATTTTCGGCGCAGGAGCGAAGGAAGCCGAGATGAGGGGCTAAGACAAACATTATGTGGTAGGTGGGTAGGTGTCTTTTGAAAGGAACAAAGGATATGGACAACAAACCGAGAATTATTGCCCTCAATGAGCAAGGTTATAGCGCTGCAAGGGCTGCGGAGTATCTGCAAGAACAAGTAAACTGGTTGGAAGAAATGTAAATGCGGTTACTGGACACGCAAACCAGTTGACGTATTTAATTATAAATGCATAACGCAGGCCACATGGCACCATTGATAAGTTTACCAGATATACAAGGATGTATAAAATGCATTCCTAATGAAGAGGACCTCTCAGGCTATTCCCAGGAAACTGAAGATATGCGTTTTATTTTTTATGAAAATATCTTTTAATACATAGTATTTTAATTAAAATCGTTAAGAGCCATTTTTCATAAAATCAAAAATTTCGAAAAATCTTCCATATAAAGGGTATTTTGGGTCGGGGATTTTATTTTAAATCTGTGTCGTATCATTGGAAGATACTGAATCTATATAATAAGTTTGGTATTTATCCGACTTTTCGTTTTTATGCCATACTGTTCAGATGCACAAACATGGACTTTTATAAAAAAAATGATTATTTTGGACAGGGGTCTATAAAAATTTGATTCCATTAAAATCTCGATATCGAACACCTTCTCTACCTACTATTTATGTGGTAGATGAACTAAAAATGACGGCAGTTTAAGAAAAAGATGAGAGAGAGAGAGAGGGGTGGGAGGAGTGGGAGAGAATAACAAAAAGAAAATGGCACATAAATAGAAAAAGTTGGTATTTATGTTCATCTTCCAATCATACAATACGAGAATGTTCAAAAACATCTCCCTCTCCAAACTACCCTGTACCCTTTTCGTTGCTTTTTGTTTTATAAGAAATTCCTCTAAAAATCTGGACTAAAATACCATGTTTTTAAGTTATTTGCAAGCCAATTAAAATTGCGTTACTGTAATTTTATCTAATAGTCTTGAAGTGCTCTTCATTCTGAATGAATTTTGAATACTTCTGTGGGACTGGTGAAACATAATATATGTACAGAAAACATTACTAAACACAAATGTTAATGAGGGGCAAATGGACAGTTCCTAAGAAATGTTGGTATATTTCCACTTCGGAAGTTGGCAACAGTGCACTTCGTGACTTAATGTTGCTCTAGTTTCTGTCGAACTGCTGTGAAAGTTCTGTTATGCTGTGAAATCTTCAAGAATACATGAATCCAACTGAAAATTGCATGCAGGCAAGTCTAACTTTTGTGTACGCTCATTACACTGAAACAGCTCATGGATGGTTAAAAAATCTGATGTGTTACGCTCACATGACTTTCTCTACTCTTGTACAAACTATTTTTACAAACTCTTATTCTCCATCTATTTCATATTAATCGAGATAAACATTTGCAGAAACGATCTTTTGACATGCAAAGAGAATTACATTTTTCACATAGCGACCAGTTCTAAAAATATTTGACTATCGCTTTAGGCGTACTATGTTCTCGTTGTTTTGTATTTGCAAGGGCAATATAGAAATACAGTAGCCTTTAAGCATAGACATATCTCTTAATAGCTGGTTGCTACGTGCAGCAACATTCTCTTTGCCACAGATTAATACTCTTTGCATATCCAAGACAAAAAAAATGAAATAAGGAATTCCCATTTCAGAAAATAAGTATTGAATAAATTAAGGGAATAACAAGCATATCTCGAAAATGGTTCACTCAACAAAAAAATGTATATGACATAAATTGTGTATTTTAACGCGATCTACATTTTTGTGTAGTAAAATTTTGTCTATCTCTTATGGTTTACCAGTTATGCAAAAGTCGTTCACAATGAAGAATACTTTTGGAGACATTCCCAGAAAATTCAAGATATACATTTTATTTGTCATGAAAATATCTTAAACATATGATATTTTAATCAAAATCGTTTGAGTCATTTTTGAGAAAATTAAAATTTTCGAAAAATTTTCCTTGTAAAGGATAATCTGGGGTGGTGGGATTTTCTTGAAAACCTTCGTGTCGCATCTCTGGAGGATACTGAATCTAAATACCAAGTTTGGTGTTTATCCGACTGTTCGTTTCTGAGTTATGTTGTTCACAGACACACACACAGGCGCGCACACACCACAACGGGCATGTTTCCAAAAATGCTTTTTTTGGATTCAGGGGGTGAAATCTCGGTATGGAATTTTTGGGTGGAATACAATACTTCCCCTACTTGCTGTACGTAGTAGAGAAAGTAAAAATGGATGGTCCTCAACACAGCGACCCCTGCACTTAGGTCACAAAGACAAATACATCCCCTGCTCTAGGTTTAATTCAGAACCACTTTTCCTGATGTTGGCCTTCTTAATATCTTCAGTGCCTATAGTGCCTAAGGTTACATATTTTGCTTGTACAAAAGCTACACATTGCATATTATGTACGTGTATGTATGTAAGGTTCCATACTTCTCTAAACACCCTCTACTTTTCGGGTGTCGTGTAAGTCCCATAAAGTGCAGGTGCCTGTGATCTGACCTGTTAAAAAGCCAAAAACTTGCCGCATTCGCAAACCACTAAGAGACCGTTTATATATCTGTCAAACAGCTCCCTTTCCGGTTGGTTCATTCTGCTATGGGTAACCAAGCGGACTCTCCGGAGGAAATCTTAAAGAAGCGTTCTGATCCCTAACTACTTCAGATTGTACGCTATTTCATTCTCCTTAATATCGAGTGAACTGGTACACAGACCTGGTGACACAGACCTCGGTCACAAAGGCTATCCAACGTCCTCGGCGGAAACAGCTCGTAAGGTGTTTACAGACATTGTAAAAACTTCCTGGCACGCTAGGAGGCTTGACAAGGGCCCTCTGACATCACATTAATCTCGCTATAACAGGAACTTATTGTAAGTTGCTGGTAAACGTTATCAAACAAGTATATGTAACAGGAACATATGGACAGGTCTCATTAGGGGCAAACAGCCACTCTCATATTTAATTCTTCTATTGTAGATGAACAACGAAATAGATAGACAGGCACAGTTTATGAAACAAATCTGGAAGCATCTTCAGCTGTGACGAAACACATCTGTAAATAATGTACAAAACCAAGGAAGCCATATAAAACGGAAATGAAGACGTAGTGAGTCAGTCGAACTATGAGAAATGTGAAACAGTGCAGTGGTATGTGTCTCTGCTAGTTGGCAGCGTACTGCTTTTTTTAGTCATGGGAAAACGTCGGTGTCACCAGCGATTAAAATTTTCTTATTGGAAATAAGATATATAAAATGGGGAAATTTTGCACAATTTCTTGACGTTTCAAGTTAAAAGTGGACAATAGAGCGATGATTCACATTATGCAACTCCCAATTGCAGAAATTAACTCTATAGATGTTGTTACGTACGCAAAAACTCTGAACTGCGGTTACGTTTAGTGGCATTCCAAGCCAGGGTGTTTGGACTTCTAACTTTTCTCACTGGCATCGAGCTTTTCCTCCAAAAGAATACGACGATTTAATTTCGGTTTCTTATCAAAAAACTCCAAATCTGTTCACAAACTGCGAACCGTTTCTCTATGAGGTGAAAGAAGAGCAGGGAATATGGCTGTAAATCGCAGTTTCACTTCTCTACAAGAGTTTGTTGTCACATAGAAAATCATACATGAAGACTCTGTCTGCAAATTTATGATACCATAGCTATTGACGGTGAGATATAAATAATTAAATAAAGAAATGATAATAAGATAAATAATTGCAATAATTAGTAATTTCTGTATATTAAATCAATGTATAATGTGTTAAATTTGAGCTGAAAAGATTTGTACAAGGAAAAGGCCATTAGCGTGTCAAAGGTATTAACGACAGCTGAAGTAGCAAACGCGTTAGTATAAAAGTTCTTGGAATACAGTTAAGGGGTGAATTCAGCACGTTTGAACAGTCACGTAAATAGAATTCTGTGAATAAGAAAGTAACATTCTGAGTAACAGGGAGGTACTCCATAGCAACAAGGTAACAGACCCACAAGCAAGAATTGGCTCGGGTAAGAAGGATACTTGGTAGGGGTAGTGATAAGTAGGCAGAGCTTAAGTAATAAAACAGCGTGTATCGCTAAAATTAGCGTGTTGTCCTTTCTTTTCTTTGTTTATAGCCTTAGGGGCTTACAGTCTGTTAGGGTGATCCGCAATTCGTAGTGTCTTAAGACTGCGCTGGGTTATCAGTTACATAGCGGTAGCCGCAAGGGTTTTGCCTAAAAATTAAATTAAGTTGAGTTTATTTATGGACGCTTTTAACTGCTGTGGTCCTTAGCGTCCCATTCCATATTGGGTGTGAAAGGCCGGTAATTTTGCTCAGAGGCCTCTTTAGCAGGCTTGAAGTTCTTTTACGAGCCGTAAATTTACGACACGGACAACCGGCTTTACTTTCCTTCCATAGGAAGCCATTCTAAATATTTTTACGCCGAAAGACTGCATCGCCCTCCGTCAGGTTTGAAACCGCGACCTCGGGAATAAGAGGCTTGCAAGGTAACCACTACACCACTACTACCGGGATTTTGCCGGTAACCACGCAAATTACGCTTCTAGTTGTTTTGTTTTGCGGAAATAATTATTTCAAACCGTAAAATTGATACTACATAAATTAACAGATATTAAATTGTTATGTTTACAATTGCTACAATTTATGAGTTTCAATGTTATCTACAATTGGTCGGCAACCTTTCAGTAACTCAAGCATTGTCACATTAAATTTTTCAGTCAATTTAAACTGGTGTTATCCTTTCACATCCGCCCACGCATACCCTGAGAGAAAGATCACACACCATACCACTGCAGCAGCCGGCTGTAGAATCAACAGCAGATATTGAAGCAAAGGGTACGGCTTCAAAATTGGCGTCTCATCGTGATGCTATACGGCTTCAAGTATACAACTTTTTGACATTATAGCGGTCTGTAACACTAAAATACGTGGTCTCAAAACGCATCAACCTTGTACAGCACAGACTTTTCTCAACTGATTAGCCGGCACACGAAGAGGGTAGAAAGTGGAGGGAAACAGAACTGGATAGAAACAGCGCAGTGCAGGGCAAGCAATTCCCCGTAATACAGTCACGCGTCCAAACGAAGGTTATATAGGTAGATGGACCACATATTATACAGGCTGTTTATGAAAGCGTGAATGCTTTCTGCTCCATCCGTATGAGTAGAAATGTTTGCATGGAAGAGTACCTCAAGTCCATATCTTATTTTCAGAAACAGGAACTGTGAAATTAGACGTAATTCAGGCAAGTATCGTCGCCGCCTCCACATGACTTGTATCCGCTTCTCTCCCGCAGTTTGTACATGACTACCGCTAGAGTTTTCCCTCCATTCCAGTGCCCCTGTCGGACGCCTCTTGCACGGAAAGTGTCAGCCACGGCGACCTCAAGCTATTTCTCAGCGGGAACCAAATAAAGCAATTCATTACAATATTGTATGAATATTACCACAGAGGGAGATCTTTTCTTCTTCTAAGATGGATCTACAATTTAGTAACTTTCAAGTGTCTCATTTTGCACGATGTGTTAACATTTCAGAACAGAGAAATATGTTTATGTTCTATTAATACACCAATTAAATTAAATCTCTAGTAACTAGCATACATTTCTTTAAAATGTGGCAAAAGAGAATAAAAACACCCGGCAGTGTGCAACCAAACATTAAAATTAGAATAATATTACAAACAATTTCCACAGAGTTTAAAATATAGGAACTTAACTACCTTTCTAAAACTAAAGTGCCTAATCCCATGAGTAAATTATGTGCGCATATATATATATATATATATATATATATATATATATATATAATTTTTCATAGAATAAAAACATTATGCAATGTTTCTAAGTCTAATGCAGGCATTATTATTATTATTATTACTATTATTTATTATATTCTATTTTAGACAGAATTTATTTTTACTTTCTCTACTACGTATAGTCAACTTGAGTCAATTAGGGAATTCAATGCCCCACCGGCATGTTGTCACAGTAGCTCAATGGTTAGAGCAACCGCACGGGGAGCGGGAGAACCGTGTTTAAATCCCGGCTGTGGCGTTGAATTTTTCAGTTGACTCTATATTAAAAACTTGCCTAGACCAGGCTAAGGTTTATTAGAGGTATAATTAATTTATGCAATAACAACAAAAAATAATTAAAATCAAACTTGGTATTTAGGTTCAGTATCTTCCAGAGATGCGACACGAAGGTTTTCAAGAAAATTCCCCCAACACAGATCACCCTTTACATGGAACATTTATCGAAAATTTTAATTTTCTCAAAAATGGCTCTAACGATTATCATTAAAATATCTTATGCTTAAGATATTTTCATGACAAAATATATCGAATGACATGTATAGAATATCGAATTTTCTGGGAATGTCTCCAAAAGTATTCTTCATTGTGAACGACTTTTGCATAACTGGTAAATCATAAGAGATAGACAAAATTTTACTACACAAAAAATGTAGATCGCGTTAAAATACACAATTTATGTCATATACAGTTTTTTTGTTGAGTGAACCATTTTCGAGGTATTGCTTGTTATTCCCTTAAATTTTCCAATACTTATACTTTTTCTCAAATGGAAATTCGTTATTCATTTTTTATGTCCTGGTAATGCAAAGAGAATGGAATACTCCACATAGCAACCAGCCCTTAAAATATTTGACTATCGCTTAAAGTCTACCAATTCCCCTTGCATCTACAAGAAAATTAGCAATTAGATTAACATCTCGATATCTCGATTAACATGAAGCATATGGAGAATAAGCGTTTGTAAAAATAGTTTGTACAAGAGTAGAGAAAGTAATGTGAGTGTAACACGTCAGATTTTTTTATGTTGTTAGTATCTTACTATTTAATATTAGTTAGTATTTATTTTTCTACAATTTTTACTACAACGTAGTTTCTTTTACAAGTAGACTATTATACCATTATTGTATCCCCAAATAAAGATGTAATATATTCTCACAAATGTTTCGAAAGAAAGTTTATTTTCTCGGTTACATCTTCTGTTAAAACCAAATATCACAAACATGTTTTATGCGTGGTTTGCACAATATGTGCCAGTTTTCTTGTTTTGTTCTGCATCCAAATTCTTACTAGCTTCGAAAGAAAATATTGTGACTTTGTCCAGTTTTAACTGTCACTTTAATTTTCCTCGCGGCGCAGTGGCGAAACGCGCTAAGCAGTTTTCTCTTCCTTCCGGTTCTCTCTCTGGGGCGTCGAACACAAGACCTCTCTAATCTCTCGCTGTAACAACACTCACTGTACACCATAACCTCAAAAACCAGCACTTTATGTCGCATTAAGAACAACTCACTGCCACACTCACGAATGATACACTTGCAAACACGATAGCTTACATATAAGAGCGGGAGTTTCTTGAAGATTCGGGGCGGCGGAAGGGGCAAAATTCAGGAAGAATATCTCTCGATTGCTCTTCTGGTGTTTACTCTGGGTGAGAGCGCTACTCTGTCCACCTATCTCTTCTTACATCTTCAACCGGCCAGTCGGTCAGTCAGTCATTCGGTTGATCGGCACCCTCTGCGTGACAATTGAAGCTCATGGCTGGATCACAATATGAAATATCTAAAAACATAACATGCAAACAAGAAAACTCCACACTAAATAATATAATAATTACAGTTTATTACTTTAGCCATTATGTAGGTACATGGTAGGTAGAGAAGGTATTTATTGTATTCTATCCAAAAATTCCTATCCGAGATTGCACCAGAAATACACGTAGTTTGCTCCGTGAATAATAATAATAATAATAATAATAATAATAATAATAACAATAATAGAAGTATTTTTAGAAAAAGGTCCGTGTGTATGTGTGTCTGTGAACAGCATAACTTAAAAACGAAAAGTCGGACAAATGTCAAACTTGGTATTTAGGTTTAGTACCTTCCAAAGTTGCGACACGAAGATGACTAAGCAAATCCCCTCATCGCAAACTACCCTTTATATGTATGAGATTTCCACTTTTTTTATTTTCTGAAAGATGGCTTTAATATTTGATCAAAATACCACATATTAAAGATATTTACATTACAAATAAAATGTATATCATGAATATTTCTGGAATAGCCTCTTCATTCGGAAGGAATTTTGTATAAACTTGTGTAAAGGATACGCGATAGATGAAAACGTAGTACACAAAAAATGTATATCTGTTTAAAATGCAGAATTTATTACAAATAAATTTTTGTGGCATCAGCAATTTCCAAGATATCCGTTATTAATGGTTATAATTGTTCAGTACTTAGCTATTCTTTTAAAGTCCTCGATTTTCGGTTTCTCGCGATGTCGTGGAAAGCGAATTTTAAGGCCAGTATATTGCGTCCAGTTCTTAAACATTTGACTATCGTTATTCCCTTTGTATCTATAATGAAATGCGTAATGTAGCTACAGAGAGAGTCAAAAAACTACGAACTGGCTGCGCTAGGTTTTTCTGACCGCGTCCTCGGTGCTCGTTGCCGTTATCATCGAAAGGTGCGGATGAAACCATACAACATTTTTAAAACTACTTTTAAAGGCTTTACTTACCTACTTTATGAAAGGAGATGCTGAAACTGGCCACCGTCGTTGTCCATACGTTTTTGGCACCTCTTTAGGAAAGTATCCATCACTCGCCGTAGTTCACATTGAGAAATGCTGGCAATTTCCTGGCGGATATTTTTTTTAATTCTCCCAGGGTATGTGGGCTTGTCTTGTACACTTTGTTTTAAGTTACTCCAGAGATAGGAATTGCAGGGGGTTACAAGGGAGGGAGGCAATCGCAGAGCCAATTTTTTTTCGAGTCAATATTTGAAGCCCGTGCGTGCGTGAACACAATTTTACTCCATGTTTTTAGAGAATTAACAGACAGGGAGCGTGATTTTGCCTTTTTTCAACAAGACTCTGCAGCAGCTCATACGGCCAATGTTTCGAAGAGAACAGAATTATTAGTAGAGATTTGTGGCCCCCTCGGTCCCCCGACCTAACTCCCTGCGACTTCTATCTCTGTGGTAACTTAAAACATGAAGTACAAGACAAACCCTCACACCCTGGAAGAATTAAAACAAAATATTCGCCAGCATTTCTCAACGTGAACTACGGCGAGTGAGGGATAGTTTCCTAAAGAGGTGCCAAAAATGTAAGGACAACGACGGTGGCCAGTTTCAGCATCTTCTTTCATAAAGTTGGTAAGTAAAGCCTTTAAAAGTAGTTTTAAAAATGTTATATGGTTTCATCCGCACCTTTCTATGATAGCGGCAGACTGCAACGAGCGCCGAGGACACGGACAGGAAAAACGCCGCAGATTCGTAGTTTTTTGGCTCTCCCTGTATTTCTGCAAAAGGTTTATTTCGATTAAAATGAAGTAGATAGGAAAATAGGCTTTTGTAGGAACACTAACAAATGATACATAGCAGAGAAAGTCATGTGATTGTAACACATTAATTTTTTATTCTAGTGCATTTAGTGTTTATCATTAAAGCAATGTTTCTTCGCCTTTGTTTTTCATACGCAGTACAAGCAATATATTGTCTCCAAAATACCGAATCCTTTGTTGCAACATGTTGCCGGTGGAGAATTTGTAGATGTTTTCAGAAGAGTGCAAATAATTGATATCACCTGGGGCTGACACTGGGACTAGAACTGTTGCCAAGGAACCTTGCTTTAGTTTATCTGATCGTCCTCTTTGTGTCGCGTGAGATATTACCTTCAATTAATTTCCCTGCCACGCACAACTAAGTCATGCCCGATTCATCCCTTCCAGCACTTTCCGCCATCTTACGTGCACCACCCTGATTAAGTATTCCGTAAATTAAAATCGGGCGTTGGTTCGACGCTTTTCAACATTTCACCACGCAACTTCATTTATCCTACATGTCACATGATCGTCCTTCATCTCGACAGTTCAATTATTCTTCATGAAGCACTTCTTTTTTACTTTCTCTACTACGTATAGTAAGTAGGGGAAGTAGTGTATTCAACACAAAAATTCGATACCGAGATTTCACCAGAAATATATGTTTTTTGAGACCCTCTGAATCTAAAAAAACATTTTTGGAAACATATCCGTTGGTGTGTGTCTGTGAACAGCATAACTCAGAAACGAACAGTCGGATAAACACCAAACTTGGTATTTAGGTTCAATATCTTCCAGAGATGCGACACGAAGGTTTTCAAGAAAATCCCCCCACCCCAGATTATCCTTTACATGAACATTTTTCAAAAAGTTTAATTTTCTCGAAAATAGCTCTAACAATTTTGATTAAAATATCATATGTTTAAGATATTTTTATTACAAATAAAATGTATATCTTGAATTTTCTGGGAATGTCTCCAAAAGTATTCATTGTGAACGACTTTTGCATAACTGGTAAACCATAAGAGATAGACACAATTTTACTACACAAAAAATGTAGATCTCGTTAAAATACACAATTTATGCCATATACATTTTTTTTTGTTGAGTGAACCATTTTCGAGATATTGCTTGTTATTCCCTTAAATTTTCCAATACTTATTTTCTCAAATGAGAATTCGTTATTCATTTTTTTTTGTCTTGAATGTGCAAAGAGCATTAATCTGTGGCAAAGAGAAATGGTGCTGCATATAGCAACCAACTATTAAGAATAATGTCTATGCTTAAAGACTGCTGTATTTCTATATTGCCCTTATAAATATATATTCCCTTAGATCTATAAGAAATTAGGAATAAGGTAGAGCCTTCAAACGTTTATCTCGATTAACATGAAGTAGATGGAGAATAAGCGTTTGTATAAATAGTTTGTACAAGAGTAGAGAAGGTCATGCGAGAGTAACACATCAGAATTTTTGTTTTCTGTCCTCCAAAAAGCATAGGTTTGGATCTTATGCTGAACACATTCGAATTAAACATTGCTGTTTATCGTAATTATACCATATTTTTACTTTCTGTAGCACGTTTAAGGAAGCATCGCATTTCTCTAAAAAGTTCGATATCGATATTTTAGCGGAAATACATGCTTTGAGGCCCCTAACCCATAAACGAAATGTACGATAACTAGAAAACATGGTATTTAAGTTCAGTGCCTTTCAATGATACGACACAAAGATTTTGAATAAAATTCCTCTACGTTATACTACCCTTTCGAAATTCTCGATTTTCTCAAAAATGTTCAAACAATTTGGATTAAAATACAAGGGGATTAACAATAGTGAAATGTTTTAAGAATAGGACGCTATAAGCTGGCCTTAAAATTCCATACCTTTTCCATGCAACTGCGAGAAACAACTGAATGTCGACCTAAGTAGGTATATCATACCGGTTCTGGCGCACAGAGAGATGCCGAAAAACTGATAAGTTTCTTTGATCTATGCCGCTAGCCCCGCCCCCTCCCTTTGTGCGCTACTATTTGCCGCCCGGTCGCGTGCCGCTAGCCACGCCCCCTTCCCTTTGTGCGCTGATCTAATGCCGACAGTGTCTGTGCCGGCAGGTCCTCCCCCCTGTGGTCACGTGCCGGTGACCCGCCCCCTCCCTCCCCCATACGCGTGTCCTCCCTCCCCTTTGTGTTCTGGTTGGTTCCCTGTGGATAGGTGGGAGAGTGTGTATTGTTCCTATACGGTGACTACATTCCCGCCCCCTCATTGTGACTTGTCTAAATCCCTGCCGTGTGATTGGCTTGGGGTAGGGGATGTGCCGCTCGGGGTGAGGGGTTATATGTGAGGGTTCTCGGTGCATGACGTTGGCGGTGTGGGAATGCGATTCTCGATGCCTGCCGCACATCGGCAAATCGTTTGAGTACATAATTGCCTCAATCAATTAGGTAATGTGTGTTATTGAAAAAAGAATCAATGTTTATATACCGCTAATGCAATTAAACGCTGTTCGTCGAGCAATTAAGTATTTTTGATTGAATCGCGCACACCTGTCCCTAAACCGCTATTTATAACCTACTATTGTCAAATTTCGCGTCTAATGAAACAAGGCTAGTCTGTCGATGAAAACAATTAAGTATTTTTGAATGACTAATTGACTCGCGCGCAACTGTTCTTTATCGTATATGTGTGGTAGCATGTGTATAATTATTACGAGTAATAACATTTATTTAATTCTACTTTTGAGGGAAAATATATTTCGGATTTATAAGAATATTACAACCCTTAGATGAAAGGACAGAGTTGACGTAACACTCGTTATCGCGTGATAATTGCGGTGGAACCTCGACCGCAACCTTCCACAGCGAGACGTTTCATTGGAATGACTGGCTCCCGATACTTGGACTGGCAAGTCGACTTCCGCATCCCCTCCACTCCCGCTTCAGTTCGCAACATACAGTAGCGCGCCAAGTGGTAATATGAGTGAAACTCCAGCGAGTGTTCCCACACAGCGCCCCTGGTGGTCATACCCGAAAGTTGTGAATTCACCATATTTAAATTCGAGGTGTACGCAAGACGGCCATCTTAACTCTATATAATTCTGCGAAATATGATTCCGGAAAAAATAAAGGGGAATTAACATGCAAGGGGCGTTCATGTTGGCTCCGGAGGAATTGATTATGAAATAAATAAAAAATAAATAAGACTCTCGCTGATCGATGAATACAATGAATAATTAATGTAATTGACTCGCGCTCCTAGAGATATCTCACCCAATTATTCATCTACCATGAATATCTCACTTCTAATGAAACGACGCAGTCTATCGATTAAAAACAATTAAGTTTTTTTTGATTGATTAATGTAATTGACTCGAGCGCAACTGTTCGTTATCGTATATGCGCGATTATTACGCGTATATAACTATTACGGCTAATAACGTGTGTTTAATTCTTCTTTTGACTGGAGGGTTTATAAAAAATATTACATTGCTTAGATGAATTAAAAAGCAACTTAAAGCGAAATTGCAAATAGCTTGTATGAGACGTTAACACGAGAACTCTTTACGAAAAAACAAGACGCAATGCGACAGCTGTACCTCGTCTAAATAGAGGCGGTTAAACCAGGACGCTTGGGTTTTCCCTCAGTACCTCCTCTTAATGGCTAGGGGTATCCAGCACATCGAGTACGCTTCAACTGACGTTAAAAATAAAAGCCCTCTATGTCTCTTCTCACACGAGAGAAGTAATAATTACAATTCAAAACAGCCGTACCTGAAAGTAACACGCACGAAGACTTCAAATATAAATTTTATATTCGTTTTAAATGTTCTTTCTAAAGACGTAGCGAACTTTGAGAAATTCAACGAATTATTCACTTGTGTACACTGCTTGAAAGAAATATGGTGTACACCCCTGAAGAACGCGTGTGTAGACACATTAGCAGGCGACAGCCCCTTCCGCATCATTAATTTTTCTTCAGACGATGGTAAAACCAAGCTCTTAGTGAACAATGACACTCGTTTCCAGTTGATTAAACAGGCTAAGTGCTCTGAAAAACAAATGTCTTCAGAAGAAAGTTCTGTATACATGCATTAGTGAACAATGAAGGGTGTTTCCAGTTCATTAAGCAGGCTAAGTGCTCTGAAAAACCACAGACCCTCGGGGTAAATAATTATTAGCGACACAAAAGATTTTCTTAAGAGCTTCCTCTGTCCAGAAATTCCAGCATAGACAGGGGAAAACCAATCTAGACATGTTTTAAGCTTACCACAAAAAATGTTTTCCGATAATTAATATAATTCTACATGAAGAATATTAATGATTTAAGTTTTCAATTAAACGTATACTGTATAGATTCTGTACTTAAACATTCGATTGTATCTTTGTCATTATTTAAATACTCGCGTACAAGAAATGCAAACATGATATCAAAAAATTAAACTGATTTTTTTCGGAATGTTAAACAAAGAAATATGATTTGGCGAGAGTAATATGAAGAATAAAAAGTATTCAGAATGATAGATATTACATACGTTATTAAAATAAATAAGACTCTCGCTGATCAATGAAAACAATTAAATATTTTTTTATTAATTAATTGTATATGAATTGACTCGCGCATTTGCTTGCTGTCGTATGTGTATGATTATTACGACTAATAGCATTTGTTTAATTCTAAATAATGAAATATGGAGCCTTGCCTAAACAAGCCTCGTTACTCTTAATTTATTCCATTTTAAAAAGATTGGGCTTAGTAAACATAGGACGAGTACGATTTTAAATACCCCGTCCATTTGAGAGATATTTTTCGAATATTCCAGCATGTTAATATAAACTTAATACACACACACAAAAAATTCATTTCAAGTAATCTAACGATATTGAATAAAATATTATATGTTTAAGATATTGTAATGAGAAATGAAATGTATATTTCGAATTTTCAGGGAATGACACCCAAAGTATTCTTCATTCTGAACGACTTTTGCAAAACTGATAAACCATAAGAGATAGACAAAATTTTACTACACAAAAAAAAATGGAGATCGCGTTAAAATACATAATTTATAACATATACATTCTTGTTGATGAGTAAATCGTTTCGAGATATTGCTTGTTATTCCCTTAAAATTTCCAATACTTATTCTTGTTTTTATGTTCTGGACATGTAAAGAGAATGGAATGCGGCACATAGCAATCAGCGTTAAAATAATTTGACTATCGCTTAAAACCTATCATATTCACCTTGTATCGTCATGAAAATTACCAATAACATTGACATCTCGATATCTCGATTAACATGAAGCATATAGGGAATAAGTGCTTGTAAAAATAGTTTGTACAAGAGTAGAGAAAGTCATGTGAGTGTAACACCTCAGAATTTTGATATTGGTTTAAATTTTCAAATACTTTTAACCTTTCTCAAATGGTAACTTGCTATTCGTTTTTCCAACGGTAATGCATAGAGAATAGAATTATAAAGCCATCACATAGCATCAGGTTTTTTTAAACATCTGTGACGTGTCTATTCACAAACGAAAGGTCGCTGGTTCGAGGACAATTATATCTACAGAAATAATACATTATTTTCACTCTATGATTATTTTTTGGTAATGTAACAATAATTAACAATGAATTTTAATGGTACATGTAAAAAATAAAATATATTTTTATTTCTAGCGTCATACGCAGAAACATTCCCCTTAAGGAACGCTGGCGTGATCGAAGGATTTCCCCCTTAACAGGTTTAGACGTGCTCACGAAATGCCCCTGTGCGAGGCTAGCATTTCCCTCTCCTTCTCGAATTTTCGGAGTAGCCAATCAAAATTGCTGTATTATATATCTTAAACTTTCACTCATACATTTTTTTATATCGCAAAAGAACACTATAAAAAGGCTGCTTCATCGGGAATTCTCACAGTTTCTCCGCTGAAATCAACGAGTTAAGGTCTCTGCAAACTTTTCTCATTCAAAGTGAAAGTTCAACGAACATCATGTCTGGTAAGTTGTAACAAAACACTTCATTTACTTTTAAAAGTTAAATTATTTCTCTCTACATTTAACTTATATTCGCGTTCTTGTTTTTAATGCATGGCATTTATATGCGAATAGCTAAGCATTCTAAAAAGTTAATAGCTAGACAAGTGAATTTTCTGAAATGTGAATAGTTAAGTATTCATTTTAGGCAAGCTTATTCTGCATTTAATAGCTAACTGCGCGAATTCTCAAAAATGTGATCAGTTTAGTTAAGTATTCACATTGTTGAGTAATTATTATTCCGGATATTTAAATATGTGTTTTCACCGGGTGAATTATATTCCTTTCTAGAGAAATACAATTACTTGAAAACCCTGCGAATCGAATAAAAAATGATCTGTATAAAAATTTCTTCCGGGGTAACCGACGGTAATCGATCCGAAGACTTCATGCTTGCATGCATTGGTCGAACATTCACTGTGAATGTTTCATTCCTCTCTCGCATTTATTTAGTAAAAACTTTCAGCCTGTTTCCATCATGTTAAAGAGATATTTTCCATGATTGTGTCGAGAAATACACGTGATTTATATCTGTAATAGAAATTTCTCAGGTGTTTAAAATACATCGACATTTTCCCTGTATAAGGTATTCGCAGTAAAGTAAATTAACTTAATAATATATCGTTTCTTTAATAAATAAAAATCTAACGCGTAAATTAATAGCGTTTTCAGCAATCAGTTCTGCTAACATGTCTGAAGCATACATCCAGCTCCAGCAGGATACCCACCGCCGGCTGCAGGATCGCTCATCAAATGCCGTAATGATTCAGGCATCCGAACAGTCGAATGGTAAGCATTCTTCAGTGTTTTAAAAAAAGCAATGTAACAATTCATATTAACTTCTTGTTCATATTCTTTATTAATATTGTTATTATTATTTCAGGAAATGGACTTTATTTTGGTATCGACCATCCATCGACCGCTGCACAGGCACCGCCAGGCTTCCAAACCTTCCTGGTTCCAAATCATTATGGAGGTGGCTCTGCCCCGTACATACAGCAACAATCGTACGGTAAGAATTTACAGACTGGTGTTAGAGCATTTGTAACTAAAAAAAATTACATGATAGTAGACATACAATGTCGATTCTGGCACACAAAGGCATGCCTCCGACAGCATAGAGTTCTGGATTGTATAAGGAGAAAAGGATATATTTAAGGGGAGTTTCTCACCCATATGCAGTCACATAACTCTATCGATCTCCCAGAATGCTATGTATTTTTCACACGGGTGTTTAAAACATGTATTTTTTTTCACGTATAGAGTGTAGATTCTTTAGAACTCTGTACTTAAACATGCTATACTATTATTATTATTTATTTTTTTCCAGGAAATGGACTTTATTTCGGAGGCGGTATCGCTCAACAGGCGACCGCTGCACCGGTACCTCCAGGCTTCGCGACCGTTGCACCAGTAGGCTTCGCGACCGCTGCACCGCCGCCTCCAGGCTTCCAGACCTACCTGGCTCCAAATCAGCATGGTTGGGTCCCTGCCCCATACATGCAGCAAGCATCGAATGGTAAGAATTTATCAGCATTTTACGAACTTCTTTTACACATTATATATTATTATTAATATTGTTACTATTATTTACAGGAAGCGGACTTTATTTCGGAGGCTGCATCGGTCAACATGCGAGCGCTGCACCGGTACCTCCAGGCTTCGCGACCGTTGCACCAGTAGGCTTCGCTACCGCTGCACCGCCACCTCCAGGCTTCCAGACCTACCTGGCACCAAATCAGTATGGTTGGGTCCCTGCCCCATACATGCAGCAACCACCGACCGGTAAGAATTTATCATCATTTTACGAACTTCTTTTACACATTATATATTATTATTAATATTGTTACTATTATTTACAGGAAGCGGACTTTATTTCGGAGGCGGTATTGTTCATTGCGCGCCAACTGCACCACACACATTCCCTGCATCAAATCAGCAGTGGAGGGACCCTGCCCCATACATGCAGCAACCACTGAATGGTAAGAATTTTTTTCCACATTTTATGAACTTCTTTTACACATTCTATATTATTATTGTTATTATTATTAATATTATTATTATTCCAGGAAATGATCTGGGTGACCTTGGAAGCCAGCCCATGGATCTAGCAACACAGGAGTCGACATCACCAGAGATTGGTGAAGACTCGTCCGCTGCACCATCCGCCTCCTCATCATTCAACATTCCGGAGGAAGTTGTACCAGCTGCGCCTTCGATCTCCTCAGTCGCAGGCGATGAAACCGCTGCACCATCGACCTCCTCAGATGCAAACAATGAAGCCGTTGCATCGTCAACCTCCTCCTCATCATCATCCGATGATGTAGAACCTAGGAATGGAAAGAGAGGGCAGGCATCGGACGGGAGCGAGCAGCTTACAATTAAGAAAGCCAAGGTTAGTGCTAGTAATTGCCAGGGGCTGGAATGCAATACCATCCAATCGGCATTCAAGGGACGTATTTTTAATAGTAGAATAGAAAATACATTAGAAATACTGGACCCCAGAGTCTTTTTAGATGAATGCAAGGAGCTTATTATTAAAGAAGTGGAAAGCGTCTTGCAGAGAAGCATTTGTGGATTAAAGATGCATTGTTCCCTGGAACTTGAATATTTAATCCGCAAACCTGATGAAGAGAAGAGTCTTTCCACTGGCTTTAATTCTAAGCCTGTATTGATTCTTCCGTCAAGCGATCTCAATCAGATCTTCTCTTCAATTGCGGGGGATATTTTGGAAAACATTTCTAAATTTGAGGGGGGAGCATCATCGAAGTCCTTGTCAAAGATACTCAGCCTGGTGATGGGCTTTACACACTATGACCCTTTACACGCAGGTTCATATATTGAACTACCACAGAAAATTGCGAAAAAACATGCAGTCATAAACATCCAGAATGAAGACAACTTCTGCTTCGCATGGTGTATGCTAGCCTCTAAATACCCTGTTAAACGCGACGGCCAGAGAACTACAAAATACCCCCAGGAACTGCTTTTCGATACACTCAATTATGAGGGTATCGAATTTCCGGTACCCCTCCATCAAATTGAATGCTTTGAAAAGCAGAACAATGGAGTATCCGTTTCAGTGTTTGGTATAGAGGAGGAGAATGAGAACATTATTCCCCTATACCAAACAGCTGAAAAGAAGCAGCACCATACAAATCTGTTATATATTGAGCAGGGGGAAAAGTCCCACTACTGTCTCATTAAAGACTTGTCCAGACTTGTAAGCAGTCAAGTTACTAAATATCATCATAGAATATGGACATGTGAGGCCTGCCTCAAGAGATGCACCAATGAAAAGACCTTGGAAACGCACCGATTAAGATGTGGAAAATGCCAGCTGCTTAAAATGCCTCAACAGGATGAATACCTTGAATTTAAAGCATTCTCCAAGAGCGTTCCTGTACCATTTGTTATATACGCAGACATTGAATCTGTTCTGGCGAAGGTTCACTCATGCGAGCCCTCAAGCAGCTCGAGCTGGACCCGAGCCGTTCAAGAGCATGAAGCAATGTCTATTGCCTTGAAGGTGATATGTAGGCATGACGAGTCAATGTCAAAATTCTTTCTCTTTAGAGGTCCGAATGCCGTCGATGACTTTATCAAACAATTGAAATCAATTGCTAATGACGTCATCGACGTGTATTCCAATCCTAAACCTATGGATTTAACCCTTGAAGAGCAACAGAATTTTGACAATGCCTCTGAGTGTCATATATGCCTTGCTGCTTTCACTGTGGACGATTTGCGCGTGAGGGATCACGATCATGTGACAGGCGAATATCTAGGTGCTGCTCATAATAGATGCAATTTGAATAGAAAGGTTCCTGATTTCATACCGATCTTTTTTCATTGTCTATCTAATTATGACAGTCACTTCTTGATAAGACGCCTGGCATATGATAATAAGCCCGTATCGTGCATCGCTCAAAGTGGTGAGAGGTATATAGCGTTTAGCAAACGTTACAGGAACATCAGCTTCAGGTTTCTGGACAGCTTTAAGTTTCTTGACGACAAGCTGTCCAGCCTGGCTGACATGCTGGAGGAGAGTGATTTTAAAATAACAAGGACAGAATATCCTGTTGAGGAGCATTTTAAGCTGGCAAAGAGCAAGGGAATATTCCCATATGATTATGTGTCAAGCCTTGCCGTACTCGAAGAAACTTCTCTACCACCGAAGGAGGCCTTCTACAGTACTCTCACTGACAGCCACATTACCGAAGAGGAATACAGGCATGCTGTAAAAGTCTGGGAGGTCTTTAATATCCGGAATCTCGGAGAATACAGCGATCTATACCTGAAAACAGATATACTGCTCTTGGCGGATATTTTCGAAAAGTTTCGAGATCTCATCCTGGGAATGTATAAACTTGACCCAGCATGGTTTTATACATTACCAGGACTCGCCTTTGACGCTATGTTGAAGATAACAAAGGCGAAACTTTCCTTAATATCCGACAAGAGCATGCTGGAATTTTTCGAGTCGGGAATTAGAGGCGGACTGTGCACAGTGGTGAAGGGCTACACCAAAGCTAACCACAGATACATGTCCAACTTTGACCAGCATGCTCCTGTTAAACACCTGTCCTATTGGGACATAAACAACTTATATGGAGCTTCTATGGTGTCTGCCCTACCATACAAAAATCTGAAATGGCTCACGAGAGAAGAAATTGAAGGCATAAACTTCGCAGAAGTCAAAGAAGATTCAGAGACTGGATATGTGATAGAAGCAGATATCGAATACCCCGACCATATCCACGACGCCCATAACGAACTTCCTTTCTGCCCACAGAGCGCAATACCACCGAACGGCCAATACAAGAAACTGCTTGCAACATTAGAACAGAAAAGCAAATATGTCTTGCACTACAGGGTGATGCAGCAGTGTATCGAGCAAGGTCTAACTGTGAGACATATTCACAGAGTGGTGTCCTACGACCAGTCTAACTGGTTGAAGACATATATCGACGTCAACACCGAGAAGAGAGCACAAGAAAAGTCAAAATTCGGCCAAAACCTGTGGAAAAAGATGAATAACGCCGTATATGGGAAATTTATAGAGAATGTTAGAAAGTACACGGATTTCAAAATAGTTGGAACCTGGAAACAGGCAAAGAAGTTGATAGCACGCAGCACTTACCTACGCACCATAATTTTTGAGGAAAATCTTGTGGGAATCGAACTGGGCAGAGAGGAAGTACATATGAACAAACCAATTTACATAGGACACGCAATTTTGGACATTTCAAAATTTATCATGTATGACTTCTTTTACAATATCATGAAACCGAATTTAAAAGACTTGCTGCTGAATTACATGGATACAGACTCGTTTATTTTTGAAACGAGTTCTGATATCTATGAGTTCATCAGGGAGAATCCTCAATATTTCGACACTTCAAACTTCGAAAAGGATAATGTATATGGCATTAAGCAAGCCAATAGGAAAAAGATTGGGTTGTTCAAGGACGAATTGGGTGGCTTGATTATGGAGGAGTATGTCGGTATTAGAGCGAAGCTATACGCCTACAGATATGGAGGGCAGACCATTAAGAAAGCTAAGGGCATCACCAGGACAGGCATGGATAAAATAGATTTCGGCCATTATTTTGAATGTTTAAAAGACCATAGCCTAAAAATTTATTCGATACAAAAAACATTTCGGAGTAAACACCACAAAATTACAACAATTGAGACAAATAAATTGGCGTTGAAGGGAGGTGACGATAAGAGGAAGTTGATGGAGGGAAGTTATAAGACTCTAGCGTGGGGCCATTATTCCCTTAGACCTGGTGATTGCTAGTGCCTAAACTTGTAAATATGTAAATATTTGAAGATATCTTGTTTTTTTTCAATCTGGATTTTGTAAATATTCATTTAAATTGTGTATGAGGGTTTTTATATATTAATTTTTCCCTCTGATAATGTCATTGTATATATTCATTTAAAGTGTGTATGAGGGTTTTTATATATTAATTTTTCCCTCTGATAATGTCATTGTATATATTCATTTAAAGTGTGTATGAGGGTTTTTATATATTAATTTTTCCCTCTGATAATGTCATTGTATATATTCATTTAAAGTGTGTATGAGGGTTTTTATATATTAATTTTTCCCTCTGATAATGTCATTGTATATATATTCATTTAAAGTGTGTGTGTGTGTGAGGGTTTTTATATATTAATTTTTCCCTCTGATAATGTCATTGTATATATTCACTTAAAGTATGTATGAGGGTTTTTATATATTAATTTTTCCCTCTGATAATGTCATTGTATATATTCACTTAAAGTATGTATGAGGGTTTTTATATATTAATTTTTCCCTCTGATAATGTCATTGTATATATTCACTTAAAGTTTGTATGAGGGTTTTTATATATTAATTTTTCCCTCTGATAATGTCATTGTATATATTCATTTAAAGTATGTATGAGGGTTTTTATATATTAATTTTTCCCTCTGATAATGTGTTGTATATATTCATTTAAAGTATGTGAGGGTTTTTATATATTAATTTTCCCTCTGATAATGCGTTTGTATATATCCATTTAAATTGTGTATGAGGGTTTTTATATATTAATTTTCCCTCAAAAAAAGAGAAAATATGAAGGATTTTTAAAATAAAAAATACTCATGATTTTACAATCATAACAACTGGTCTTTATTAAGTCTTCATACATTACACCAAATCCTTTATATCAATCCATTGAGTATCTGCAAAACCATACCACTTTACAAGAACTTTGTTTCCACGTTTACGTATAACCTTTTCTACTAAATATGTGTTAGGATAGTTAGTCTTTTTTAGTTCATGTCCATAAAAGCCACCTTTTATGATTTCACCATTCCTATCCTTTAGTATGTATGTTGTAGGCTTGGTACGATTCACACGAAATACTTTGAAGATTTCAACGCTCCAGTTAGATTCATAACTCTTTTCAAAATGTCCTTTATGTTTAGATATCCTGACATAATCACCAACACTAAACTTCCTTGAAGCCTTCTTCTCTCTTCGGTCTTGATTATAATTATACACAGTCAGAAGAAGATCGTTGTTCTTCACTTCATTAGGCTTCATGCGGATAGTTGAATGAAAAGTATCATTGTACTTTACAAGGATTCTAGGTAAAAGATCTAGCCACTTGTATGAGCCTTGGACTAAAAACTCGCGGTACATCATATTCTTCAAGGTTCGAATTAAACGTTCAACAGCCGCAGCCTTCACATTGGTATAGGTGCTGTAGTGGTTAATATTATACTTAAACATTAATCGTTTAAAGAACTTGTTATAAAATTCTTTCCCGTTGTCACTTTGAATATTCCGGGGAGGGACGTCCATTTCTTGTAATATATCCTCCATAGCCTTTGCAACATTAACTCCACCCTTATCCTTTAAGGGTTTTGCATATGCCATTTTAGAGTAAAAGTTGATTGCGATCAGAATGTATTTGAAATTTTTGTTCACTTTTGCATAGGGTATCATTTCAATCAAATCAATTTGTAATAAATCATTCATACCTTTGCTGATAATTTTCCGTCGTAAATAGTTCCTCCTCGCCGAGCCGTGAAGTTCTCTGGCGATATTCTGTTTGGCGGTCATGCTATAATTTTAGATGCTTTCAATTCTCGGATAATTTCCTCAATCTCTCGAGTGTGACTATTATTACCAGCGTCCCTCGAAGCAATAAGTAACCTCAGTCTATTCACTAATGTGTTAGGATTTCTCCAGAAAACGTAGTCAACCTCCTTATCAGGCTTATGCTCCTTCCATGCCAGTCCTAGACCTGAATGTGTATTGAGCAAGGGTCGTATTATATTCTTGTATTTATACGATTTACCGGATTTCAAGCGACCGTGTCTGCTGTAACCACTTCTATGAAGAAAAGTACTTTTCATAATCTTAGCGTATGTCTCCAAGTCTTCACTAGTGTATGCAGAAATCTGAGGCGTTCGCTTAAAGATGAGCTCCGTCAGACCGGCGGTAGACTCATACGTTTCATCACCTATCAATATTTGATTATTTATAAAATGAATATCTTTATTTCCAAGCATATAACTTCCATCCTGATATCTCACACCGAACAATGTATCAATACGATCCTTGTCTTTTGAGCGAACGTGTTGAAGGTAAGTAGAAATACTTGTAGAATCACCATCTTCATTCTTGACGTTCTTCACCGGCAACCCTCGTTGAGTGTCCAAAATATCCTTGAGGGGGGTGGTTACAGGCTTCAAAGCTTCGGACATGACATGCTGAGTCTCAAACCTGAGACCTTTTAGAGCTCTCAGTTTTTCTTTTACAGCCCTGGTATGCTCGGCTACAGACTCTTTAAGTCTTATGCTTTCACTATCCATCTTACAAATGATGAGGAAATAGACGATTACCTTCAATTTATAGTCTGCGTTCAGCTTGAGTTCTCAACGTGTCGATAGCCTTAGCTAACATCTCTATCGAAGTTCTCAGTTGGTCGGTTTCTTTCTTATGCTCCTGTGTATGTGTCTTGAACGCTTCAGCAAAGATTGCCGTATTAGCGTACTGGCTTCTGGCTGATTCTTCTAGACTCGTCATTTGCTGCATATTAGTTTTGTAGGCGTCCATCATCATATTTACATTATCCTCCACTTTCTTAAGTTTATCATTGCAGCAATCAGTTTTGAGAGTATTCAAAACCTCTATCTTTAACTGTCTGACTGTAGCCTCTAAATCTGAAACTCGCTTCATCGCTAACTTTTCTAAATTACTAATTTTCTGATTGCAAAGATTCTGAAGATTTGTTTTTTCTCTATCAAGCTCTGCGGTAACTTGTTTAATAGAGTCCATTGCAGAATCCACTCTGTCTTTTGTAGAGGTTGTTAGAGTATCCACTGTACTCGTAGTTTTATTCAGATTTGCTGTAATGTCTAGCAGCTTCTTGCCTATTTGCATCTCGATTTCCTTTGGTAAGTACCTGTTTAACTGCTGTCGCGTCTCGTTCGATTTCCTAATGATCATAGCTCTAGCATATCTTTTATTTACAGCATCCGTATCTCCGAGAGGATCCGCTATATCAATGATTCTCTTATTGTCGAATATAATGTTACCATTACCATCTCTCGACTGCGTGAGTGAATTGACATATCCAACGATGAACTTTTTATTCACTACATCATTATCGTGAACAGGATCTAGCAATACCTTCAATCTAACTTTATCGATCACGATGTTAGTTTCCTTATCTCTCTTGAGGATATATCTTGAAATCAATTCATCGATCAGGGTCTTAACCATAACCTCAACATTGTTAGCAGCTTGCTGAGAGAAATCTTGCATCCTAATTTCGAGAGCATCCACATAATTCTTATTGGAGGCGTCATGATTATCTTCAGGATCGTGAACATTGCACAATCTCTTATTCTTGAATTGATAGTTTCCTTTGACATCTCTGTTTATGATAAAACGATCAAACACTCTTCTAACCGGCCCAGTTCTCTGAGAACCGAACCTGTCGATACTCATGGTTAACTACAAATGATCATTTTCTTTTTTGTCGAGCTTAATATATACATCAAAACCATTCCTATATCGTCCCTCATTCATGTGAAATTCAGGAACTATCACAACAAAGGGTCTTCCTTCTGTAGAACTCTCCCAAACGTTCTTACATAGATCTTTAAATTCATTGTAGGTCATGTCGGTATTTACATAATCTTCGTAAATGTGCTTTAAGTTTAAATTGTCTTGTCTGAAGAGTATTATCATGTTTGTATTATCGCGAATTAAATGTTTTGGAACTTTAGCATAGGACTGTGCTAGATATACAGAGTCGACATTTCGATGTCTACCCATACTGTAAAAGGATGCTATCTTTTCCTGCTTTTCAGTGATGACGTCATCAAATATAAAGATTGAATTTTCTTTGACTTCAGAAGGATGCAAAACATCATCTCCGTTCTCGAAGGTGTTCACTTCTATACCTTCGATGTTTCCGAGCACTTTAATTAGGTATTGGTACTTTGGTTGATATAGAGACTTTGAATAAATATACAAATTTTCAAAACGTAGTCCATTCTCATGGAGTAGCATATTGAGTAATACGTTTGTTTTCCCTGCACTGGAGCTCCCTAAAATAAGAGCTCTAACATTAGATGGAAATAACTTGCCATGGCGATCGCTTCTAAAGTCACTTTCAAAGTCTAATACCTGAATAGGTAGAGAGCAGTGCTGCTTAACAAGCTCCATGTTAACAACTAACTTATAAAATGCGTGTGCGATGTTTATATATTACAGGATGTAAAGTAGTTAATGACTGATTGCAATGATATAAAAGGGCTAATGTATGCAGTTACTCGCTTAGTATATCATGAGAGTTAAGAGAGGAAGGTCGTTGCAGTATAAGCGCGGCTCTGGAATTATTAATTCCATAATTAATTCGCTCCCCTTTGAAGCTCACTTACCTGGATATAGATATTGCGGGCCTGGTACTAAATTGGAAAAACGTCTAAAAAGAGGAGACCCAGGAATTAACCAATTAGACGAAGCTTGCAAACAGCACGACCTCGCGTACGCTGAGAATAAGGACACCGCTTCAAGACAAATAGCGGATAAAATTCTTGCAGAGAAGGCTTGGAAACGCGTGCAGTCATCAGATTCAACTTTTGGTGAAAGGTTAGCTGCAAGGCTAGTAACTGCAATCATGAAGGGAAAGGTTGCATTGGGAGCCGGAAAGAGGAAGAAGAAGAGAGGAGGGTTCTTGCCATTGATACCCATCATTGCTGCTTTAGGCGCTGCAGCAGGCGGTGCTGCTCAGATAGCCTCTGCAGTCAATAAAAAAAAGGCTGCTGATAGGCACTTAGCAGAAGTTGCTAGGCATAACAAGGCGATGGAGACACGAGGAAAGGGGCTCCGAAAGAGAAGGTGTAAGAAGAGGAATAAAGGAGGATTCTTACCTGCAATGCCGCTGATGTCGTCTTTAGCCGCTGCATCTAAAATAGCAAGGTCCTTGAAAAAAAGAGGATCTAAAGGCAAGGGTTTAAAGAGGAAGGCAAAAAACGGTGGAAGAGGATTGTACATATACCGGAGGAAGCCCTAAGTAACGTGGCCATCGAATATTATGCTAAACATTTAAAAATTCCTTATTTTAGAGGAGTTTATATGATTGACAAACTTCCTTTAAAACCCCGCTTCAAAGAGAGACTTATTACCAATCTCGATACCTCCGATAATGAAGGAACACACTGGGTTGCTATAAGGAAAGAAGGTGATGTCGCATACTACTTTGATAGTTTCGGCAATTTGAAACCGCCTCCTGAGGTTGAGAAATATCTACAAGGTGTTAAAATCTACTATAATACACAGAGATACCAGAATTTCGAATCAGTTATCTGCGGGCACTTGTGCTTGCAATTTCTTTTATCCTAGAAGCTGCTACATCGTCAAGATGAGTTATACAGTTACAGTGAGTGGGCCAGACACTGTTATTTCAACGTATTTAAACCCGCCTCTACAGCTAGATCCTCCAGGTCATTATGAGATTGCTCTCTTGAATTTTGAAACATTCTATTCAATACCAAATGTCGATGAAAGTAATAATAGATTTCATTATATTCATAATGGTAAACCTGAAACCATTGTCATCCCGCATGGAACCTACGAGATTGCCGATATCAATGCATTCCTAAAGGATAAACTAGGATTGAATGATGACGTCTTCTTCATAAGGCCTAACAATAATACAATGAAGGCTGAGATTAAATGTCCTTATACAATTGACTTTTCTAAGGCTAGATCTATTGGTTCGCTTCTAGGATTCACAGACACTAAAATAATTCCTGCTGGAGAAGCGTTTGAATCTGACGATCTTGTGAATATATTTAAAGTGAGTATCATACGTGTAGAGTGCAGTATTGCAACAGGCTCTTTCATTGACGGTAAAAGTGGACATTCGCTCTACGAGTTTTTCCCTTCTGTTCCGCCAGGCTATCATATCTCTCAAGAACCCTCGAACCCGATATATTTACCGGTCATAGATACAAACTATATAGACCAGATCACTATTCGAGTGGTAGATCAACACGGAAAGGCGATCAACTTCAGGAACGAAGTTATCACTACAAGACTGCACATAAGACGCAATGGCAATACATTTTAAAAGACATCGCAAATACTATAATAGACGACGTACACCACGTTCGAAGCATACTACCTCTCCAGCTTCCGAGGAGTTAACACGTGCTAACCGCAAGTTCCTCGAGGGTTTAGGTTACAGAACGCTATAATGGATATCTTAAACGTGACAGAAGTTCCAGCCTTTGACGACAAGATCACCAAGGAGGAGGAGCATATTTTTCTTCCATACAACACGTCCGCTCTGGATGTAAACGATGAAATTAGAATACCATGCCAAGCTGAAGATTTGTATACGCTACCTAACAAGAGTTATCTCTACATCGAAGGTGCTCTCACCAAGGTAGATGGATCGCCAACTACAGCGAAGCTCGCTAATAATGCTATAGCCTTCATGTTTGATGAGATACGTCTAGATATGAATGCTACAACTATAGACAGAACAAGGAATCCTGGAATTACTACAACTATACGAAATTATGTGACTCTCAACCCTATGGAGTCGAATCGGCTGCTGAATGCTGGATGGGCCTATCCAGGTGAAGAAGTTGATATAGTACACGCAACGAATGGAGCTTTCAATGCTGTAGTCCCTCTCTCGATGCTCCTAGGATTTGCTGATGACCACAAGGAGCTTATACTCAACAGTAAGTTTGAATTGATTCTCATAAGATCCAAAGATTCTAGAAACTGTGTCCTGAGTTCGAATGGAGAGGAAGCTAATGTAAAGTTAACTAGAATCGAATGGAGGATGCCTGTAATTCGTCTTTCCGATGCTGAAAGAGTTCACATTCTAAAAATTGTCAAGTCTGATAAACCTCTACACCTTGCCTTTCGATCTATGGATCTTCATACCCAGCCTGCTGTACCCCAGACAAGATCTTTCACTTGGAATGTAGCAACAACATCTAAGCTCGAGAAACCACGATTCATCATAGTGTGCGCGCAGACTGCAAGATTGGGTGATTATAGCAAGAACAGTTCCGAGTTTGATCACTGCAACATTACTAATTTGAGACTATTCCTCAACAGTGAATGCTACCCCTACCACGATTTGAACTTGGACTTTAAAAATTCAAAGTTTGCTTCACTATATGAAATGTACTGTAAATTTCAAAGTTCCTATTATGAAAGAGATAATTATCCCCTCTTGAAGAGAAAGGATTTCCTTCACCGTGCACCATTATTCGTAATAGACTGTTCTCACCAACCCGAGGAGGTTATAAATGGAGCTGTGAACATCAGAATCGAGATTCAAGCATCTGCAAATATACCAGCCCAGACGTCACTGTACTGCCTGGTTCTACATGACAAAGTATTTACCTACAAACCTCTTTCTCACTTGATGCAAGCACTTATATAATTATGCATATGTTTGGGTGAATGGTTTTGTAAAGGAATGTACTAGGATAAGTTTATGAATAATAAATTGAATTCTTATACTAAAACACTCTTTTATTGACTTTAGCATACATTTCAAGCATTTTCCTTCTCCCACTCCTACTCCCTGAAAAACTAGTTGCTCCTGACTTGCAGAAATCATTTAAAATATTCAAATGTCTTTCAATATAAGGCAATAGCCGTTTTAGGTTCCTTACACCCTCAATGTCTAAAGATATTACATTATTATTTAAACAAGTATTTATGAAATGAATTGAATGGTCAAAAAATACAATAATATTGTATGCATAAATTACATTGTCACAATATTCATCACACGCAAACGTTTTTTCTTGGCGTAGGTAATCTTCAATCATTGGAATGTTTTTGGATATTATATCCCCGTCTGATTTTGTAATATAAACAAATGATTTATCACTTTCGCAATTTATGTAGAGGGAGGGGATGTCATAGTATAGTCCAATATTCACGGAATGGGAGGGGGAGATGCTGACGTCATCAAGCGCATGTGATCGATTCTCCATGCTCCTCCAGGGTGTCTTCAATGAATAAGAAGACCATAGGAGCATCGTTGAGGATTCTCCTCTTACACCGTCTCTTCTGCTTTTTCTCCCCGGCATCGTTCCGTCTCTTCCTCTGCTCCCTCCTCACACCCCTGCAACATATATTCAAAACAATGTTAGAAATAGGTTTAGTTAATGATTTCATACGTCTGAAAGAGAAAATACATATATTAGAAAAATCCTCTCCCCTTGTCACACAAAAAAGTACTATCAAGGAGTGTCATACTCACTTCACGGGCTTGCACGATTCTGTGTGTATCTCAGGCGAGCAATCTGGAGTCGTCTGATTTATCCACTCCTGCATCCTCGTTGCTTTATCATCAGGGGTAGTAGTAATGTCGGGTAGTGGAGCGGCATCCTCATCCATAGGCTGTGTATGGCGCTCTGCGATTGGATATTCCACTATATCGACATCGCGTCTCTCAGGATCCAGCTCCTCTATTGGTACGGGTACCTTAGGCGCAGTCATTCGCAGTCTGTAATAATTTAATTTTTAGGTTAGACACAGAGTAGCATTAGAAGCAGTAAATGAACATGTAATTTAACATTTCTTCTACTTACTCGAGTTTTCTCTTCCTCCGCTGGTAGACCTCGCAGTTGTCGTTACATAGGAAGAAGGATGTCATGCGTTCATGCTGGGCCGGGTTAGTACAAAGTACAGAATGCATGTATCCGGTGCACGACTCTGTATCACATTTAGCTAGATGTTTCGAGACGAAGACCTCGTCAACTTCATCGACATCGCTAAGATCCTCCACATCAACACCCCTGTGATTTTCACTGAAAGAATGAAATAATTTCAAGTTAGATTTCATTTAACATGCGTACAATATATTACCGAGTTATAGAAATATGTATATTACTTACATGTTCGCTCCTCGATAAACAGGACAGCTCTCTGTACACACTTCCAGTGTAGTCATCTGATCATGATGCGACGGTTGAGTACACAACACTGAATGCATTAAACCATTGCATGTTTCGGTATGGAAGTATACGTAGTGAAAATAATCTTCCCCGCACTCGCTCCAGTAATCATTCACATCAGATGCACGATGATCACCAGCCATTTCGATTATCACTGAACGAACACTGAAAAAACAATAAATGAACGCTCCGGCTGCCTACGTTCCTTATATACTGTAGACGGTGACGTCACTCGGCGGTGGAGGGGGTGGAATGCAAGTTGAGACCTGTTATTCACCCTCCAGGCAGAAGCCACCCGTCTGTTTTTGAATACCAAGGAAAGTCCTTGGCGAGCGTGTTTTAACATGATTTACCGACGCCGACAGAGTGGAGCCGGGCTAGTCTACATGTCGAGGCTTGTTAGTGACGTCACGCACGCAGTCGCGGAGTGGGGGTGAAACTGGTTATTACCAGACAGAAGTCGGCTGGCGGGCTTTCCATTACATGTCGGGCTGTTGCCAGAGAGAGGTTAAGACCGTGAGCGTAGTTATACATATACGATGGCTGTCAGATGCGAGCGAGTCAATTAATCAATCAAAAATAGTTAACTGCTCGACGAACAGCGTTTAATTGCAATAGCGGTATATAAACATTGATTCTTTTTTCAATAACACACATTACCTAATTGATTGACACAATTATGTACTCAAACGATTTGCCGATGTGCGGCAGGCATCGAGAATCGCATTCCCACACCGCCAACGTCATGCACCGAGAACCCTCACATATAACCCCTCACCCCGAGCGGCACATCCCCTACCCCAAGCCAATCACACGGCAGGGATTTAGACAAGTCACAATGAGGGGGCGGGAATGTAGTCACCGTATAGGAACAATACACACTCTCCCACCTATCCACAGGGAACCAACCAGAACACAAAGGGGAGGGAGGACACGCGTATGGGGGAGGGAGGGGGCGGGTCACCGGCACGTGACCACAGGGGGGAGGACCTGCCGGCACAGACACTGTCGGCATTAGATCAGCGCACAAAGGGAAGGGGGCGTGGCTAGCGGCACGCGACCGGGCGGCAAATAGTAGCGCACAAAGGGAGGGGGCGGGGCTAGCGGCATAGATCAAAGAAGCTTATCAGTTTTTCGGCATCTCTCTGTGCGCCAGAACCGGTATGATATATCTACTGACCTACTTAAAAAGAATGACAATTTATTGAATAATGCGAATAACGGATATCATGTAAATGGCTCCTATCACGAAAAAGTTTTGAAATAAATTGTGTGTTTTAAAGAGATGTTTATTTTTTGTTCAGTACATTTACGTCTATCACTCAACGTTTAGCAGTTATACAAGAGCAGTTATCCGACATTTCATTCTTGAGTTATGCTGTTCACAGACAGACATATGGACACACAGAGAAACAAACACACACACACACACACACACACACAAACTTTTCTAAAAAGGCTTTTCTGTTACTCAGTGGGTTTTAAAACATGTAAGTATTAACGGTGAAATCTCGATATTTTTGGGTGGAATGCAATGCCTTCAGGGGTAATGAAAATAAAAACAAGCAGGATAATTTATTCGGTAGCTTCTATAAATCCAATCATATTTTGTGCTTTAAAATCTGATGTAATTCAGACAAATTTCTTTACATATATTTATCATATAATTATTCCTTTGTCCCAAATTAATAGTCGAATTTCTTTAGCAAGTAATTTATTGACAATAAACACGCAGAAAGGAATATACTTAGAGCAC
This sequence comes from Deroplatys truncata, assembly GCA_030765065.1. Classification (NCBI taxonomy): domain Eukaryota; kingdom Metazoa; phylum Arthropoda; class Insecta; order Mantodea; family Mantidae; genus Deroplatys; species Deroplatys truncata. Next base: position 154,573,461 of record CM060988.1, on the reverse strand, counting down.
TTATCAATCACAACAATGATGCTATTGACAGTATTCACAACTGCATGGTCACTCAACGCTGTCTAAGGCAGCTCCAGCTGAAATGCTGTCGGATTTACACTGTAGAACTAATCCTGCGTTGTTTTCTGTTTCCCCATGTGAGGAATTTTTAGCAATTCTATGAACCTTCATGCATTCAACTTGTTGCAGGTTCAGGAAAATATTGTCCAGTGTCTCAGCAGGAAGGTTCTCGAAGGCTTGTATAACAGCAGTAACAGTTCATCTACTACAGATGGAGCCTCTTGATAGTGGAGAGAGTGTATGGCATTGAAGGAGTCCAAATCGAAGGCATTCATATTTGGGCTATTTGGAGGATGTCAATACAAACGTATGTTAGACCAGTGTTGGTAGCGGCAGCTATAAACTCAGGATCAGGAGGATCAATGTTCGGTTTTGCATTATCCTGTTATATGTAGATGGATTTTGATGATGTCCGTGAAGGCTATTTTGACTTACAGCAGGAAGAACTTTCTGGTTGAGCATTTGTCTGTATCCGTCTTGTGTAACAGATTGGGTAGGTTTTGTAACCATTGTCCCATAGGCTTATTTTTACAGATTTTACCATCAAAGTACTGATTAGGTGTTGAATCAAGACGGGGATGTGCCACTGCTACTAGAAACATCATGATAATGATATCACTTTTGTAATGAAGCGTTTATTCTGACAAGTTCATTGTGGATCAGGTTCTTTTGCTGTAAGGTAAAATTTGCCTGTATCTTCAGTCCTGTAAAAACAGTTTTTCATCAATATTTGAGGCAGTATTTTTAACATTTAAATAATTTCAGTCTAATTATATAATATGTAAATTCAATAACAGCCCGCCTTGAAGCAATATGTGTATGTAATAATTTGTAAAATGTATGTAACAGTCATTGCATATGCTTATATTATTGTATCCATGTGTAATAATGTTATGTGAATATATTACGTAATTTAATAATGTAGGAGCTGTGAGAATAATAAGTTAAAAGTTGCTAACAATGAGGTAATAATGAGGTAACGTTGAGGCAATAATGAGTAAGATAGTTTAATAATACTATTAGTCATTATTGGAGCAACAATAATATAATTTTAGTGACAGTTTAAAAATAGCCAATCAACAACCAGAAAAAGCTTTAGTTAAATGAAGGTATTCTATTGGAGAAACATTTACAAATTCAGAAGTCAGTTGCCTGCAAACAGTGTTACTAATCAGTCCGAGACACATCCTCGAGAGATTTAATATTTTTCGTGTGAGACGAAAATAGTTTACGTATTTAAAAAGTGCAAATAATTAATAAAAAGAATCTCTCAGCTCTCTATATCAGTGAAGTGTTATTTTAATCGTATCAAGTATTAATAAAAGGAGTGAAGTAAAATTATAATCTTTGTAACCCTACATTCTTGTTGCACCACAACCCTGCTAAGAGAAACGTGTCTCTGAATTAAATACTGACGCAGCCGAGGCAAACATACTATATAATATTTAAAGAAACAGTTTAAATTACAAAGTTAATATTTTTAAACTTGGGGCAAAGGCCACTTGAAAGTACATTTGGGGCGAAGGCTACCGGAAAGCGGGTGCCATACGTGCGGTTGCAACTACTACAAGTTCAGCTCCCCAACAGTTGAAATATAATAAATACAACTACTTCAATACATCATCTTCAAACTGACCTTCCATACGTGGAGCTAATAAAATTCTTCTTCAGTGTTTCCGATTGAATATGTCCTGAAATCTTTCTCTACCTTTCGAAAATGTTGGATCTCGCATAGACAAGCAAAACTGCAAACGTTTCTGTTCGCCTGTTAAGTTTAGTGTTGGTTTTACTTTTATTAATGTTACCGTACGTGCGTTTTCTTGGATTCTGCGATGCGCTATTGATTTTACCATACCCAAAGCGACAGCCACAGACTTGATAGTCCTTCTTTGACGCAATGGAATTTCTGGAAGTCGATTCTGATCTATGGTTTTGTTTTTCTGCCGACTCTGCCTTTCATTCTAGAAGATACATCAGCAACAATGCTGTGATTCATTATGGAGTCCTCACTTGTTACAACATGCGCTCTATGGACCGTCTACGAACGGTTAATTTCACAGCACTTTCTTTTATTTTACCTCTTCATAAGACGCCATTATTGCTCACACAAAGTAAATGCTCATAAACGGCCCGCAGTTGATGATCTCCTGTATTTTTCATTCTTCCCATTGCTTCAATGTTATCTAGTCGCAAAAACTACTATGTAAACAGTAATTATTTCTGGTATATGAGTCAAGTCAGACTCGAGTATCAACCACTGCATTCACTGATAGCTTGCCTGAACTGAACGTCCCGGTTTATGCACAACCTCCTAAGGTCATAGACATTGCCCTTGAATGTTAAATATTTTCCATATGCTCCGTGACAGACCAAATATCTCCTTCTTCTTCTTCTTTATCTATTTAACCCCCTCATATGTAGGACTTACACCCCCAGGAAATACAGACGGGCGCCTGGGGTCAGAGGCCCGTCGGGGAGCAGACACTCATGGATCAAACAGAATATCCAGGATGGGGGATTAGCCCAATGCCTGGTATGGGATGAAGGAAGTAGATGAAACGAAATGATGGTGAAATGGATGAAAGGGAAGGTGATGATGGAGCAGTTGGTGGAATGAATGGCGGGGGAAACCGGAGAACCCGGAGAAAACCCGCCCAGACGCCGCTTTGTCCACCACAAATCCCCCATGCGAGTCCCTGGGATTGAACCTCGGTGAGAGGCGAGCGGTCTAACCACTCGGCCACGGTCCCGCCCACCAAATATCAATGCTGTTTGCTTAAATTGCTATTAAGTTTGGTTTCTAAATAATAAAAGCTGGTTAATGGAAAGTGACCATTATTTTGGGACAGGGGGAGTGTTGTACTACTCATATAAAAACTGACTCTTCTACCTTCGCTACCTTACTTGAGGTATATGTTTACTCAAGAATTCTTTCAAATTAAACAAGAAGGTTCCAACATGCAGAAACAGCATTTAAATGTTTATTTGTGGTAAGAAGCTCTTGGAACTGAAAGAAAAGAAAGGGGAAGCAAGAATCGCAAACTTACACACTTGCATGTGTGTTAGGAAAGCTCTAAACTTGCAACATGTAATATTTGTTTCGAACTTAGAACTGCCCAGTTTTTGAGAGAGCGCGTTTTGTGTTACTTAAGTTACTTGCTAACTCGTAATAGACGTTTTGAGAAATCATTGTGTTTCATATTCTATAAAAAAAACTGCTGCTCTATTAAGTTTTCAAAATTTGTTAATTATATATTTAAACATTTTTAATTTAATGTTTACTGTGTTTAGGTGTCTTAACATATGTATATATTATTAAGTTCACCAAAGTATCTTGTATTTTAAACATTTGTAAGCTAGTGTTCAGAATTGTACATAATGTATTTTTATCTTTCCATTTCTAATCATGTTTACTTTACTTTATTGTTTATGTATTGATTTTTATCAGGGACAATGTGTATTTTGTATCAACTACAACCCTATAATGCCTCATAGTAAATTAACCTTTACAGCACTTTGGAGCTAAAATAATAATAATAATAATAATAATAATAATAATAATAATAATAATAATAATAATAATTCGAAAACGGCTATGCAACGAAAATATTTATGATTATCAGAAAATGCAAATTTTAATGAGGTTTATGTTTTTCCTATAGTAAGTTTGTTATACAAAAATATTCAAAATCATATCCAATATGGGGAAGTTCGCAGAATATTCACAAACAATTCAAGATGGCTATTGATTTTATTTACCAAGTCAATATGTTTTTAAGACAATACCAATAGCGAGTAATTTTTTTATTTAATTGATAATTTGAGGTGGAGGGGTATTCTTGAACATTTTTGTTTCGCATCCTAGAAAGTTACTGAACTTAAATACAAAGTTTGGTATTTAATCCACTTTTTGTTTTTGAGTTACATTGTTCACTCACATACATACAACCTTTTGTTAAAATTGCGTTCTTTTAATTTCTTTACATGTACATACAGGGTGAGCCAAAAAACTATGAACCGCCTGCGCGGTGTTTTTCCTGTCCGCGTCCTCGGCGCTCGTTGCCGTCTGCCGCTATCATAGAAAGGCACGGATGAAACCATACTTTTGGCTCATTCTGTAGTAGGTAGCGTACGTATTGCATTCCACCCAAAAATTTCATACCGAGATTTCACTGGAATCCAAATAAAGCGTTTCTGGAAACATGACCTTATGTGTGTGTGTGTGTGTGTGTGTGTGTGTGTGTGTGTGTCGAAAAGTCCGATAAATACCAATCTTTGTATTTAAGTTCAGTATCTTCCAAGAATGCGACATGAATATTTTCAAGAAAATCCACCATCGCATCTACCCTCTACATGGAAATTTTTGGAAAATTTTTGTTTTCTAAAAAAAAAATAGGCTGTAACGATTTTGATTAAAATAACATATATGAAAGATATTTACATGACAAATAAAATGTATCTCTTGAATTTTCTGAGAATAGCCTCTGAATCCGCTTCATTCGGAAGGAATTTTGTATAATCTTGTATAATTGATAAACGTTAAGCGCTAGACGAAAACGTACTACACAAGAAATCTAGATCTGTTTATAACACACTATTTATTTCTAATAAGTTTTTTTGTGGCACAAGCCTTTTCTGAGATATATGTTATTAATGGTTCGAATTGTTGATTACTTGGTCATTCTCTTTAAGTCCTGTCCACATTAGGTTGTTTCTCGCGATGTCATGAAAACAATATGGAATTTTAAGGCCAGCATATAGCGTTCAGTTCTTAAAGATTTGACTATCACTGTTCTCTTTGCATCTGTAGCGAAATGTTTATCTCGATTAACATGAAGTAGATGGAGAATAAGCGTTTGTAAAAATAGTTTGTACAAGAGTAGAGAAAGTCAACGAAATGTGTAATATGACGCATCAGGTTTCTCTATAAACTTCTCAAGATGGTTTCGCACTGAACGCAAACGCTCCACCGCTTGGAAATACTTCCTCCAGATGTGATATTTTGTTCACGACTGCCTTGTGCTATTCGTTCCATTTAAGGAGATGAACGAAGTAACAAAGCAGTTGAGCTACCGTGTTTGCGTTGCGAAGGTTGTTATCTGACACTTGCCAACTCGACCTTTCGACCTTGCTACCTGAAACCGGAGCTGCAGAAGAAGTGGGCAGTACTTCACCACTCGCATGTTGATCTTTCTCTCTAGGGTGTCGCGCCAGCAGTTTACCATGTTTATCACTGTGATGAATTTCGTTGAAATCCAATGCTACTGAAGCACTATGATGAAATATTTCCGCCTTTCATGACCTGGCTGCATTCAAAAATAAGACAAGTGGTTAGCGATGAAATGAAACTTCATAGTAAATCTGTATCCAGTTTTAAAACGTCTACAAAAAGTTGCATAATTAATTTTTTACGAATGTGATTTATGGATAGAAAAATATTCATACTTCTACAAGCTATTATAACAAACACTTGTTCTAAAACTCTGATGTGTTACTCACATGACTTTCTCTACTCTTGTACAAACAATTTTTACAAACGCTTATTCTCCATCTACTTCATGTTAATCGAGATAAACATTTGCAGAAACTATCTTATTGCTAATTTTCTAATAGATGTAAGGGGAATATATATTTAGAAGGGCAATATAGAAATACAGTAGCCCTTAAGCATAGACATTACTCTTAATAGCTGGTTGCTATGTGCAGTACCATTCTCTTTGCCACAGATTAATACTTTGCATATCGAAGACAAAAAAATGAATAACGAATTCCCATTTGAGAAAATAAGTATTGAAAAATTTAAGGGAATAACAAGCAATATCTCGAAAATGGTTCACTCAACAAAAAAATTATATATGGCATAAATTGTGTATTATAACGCGATCTACATTTTCTGTGTAGTAAACTTTTGGCTATCTCTTATGGTTTACCAGTTATGCAAAAGTCGTTCACAATGAAGAATACTTTTGGAGACATTCCCCGAAAATTCAAGATATACATTTTATTTGTCATGAAAATATCTTAAACATATGATATTTTAATCAAAATAGTTACAGCCATTTTTGAGAAAATTAAATTTTTCGAAAGATATTCCATGCAAAGGGTAATCTGGGGTGCGGGGATTTTCTTGAAAACCTTCGTGTCCCATCTCTGGAAGATACTGAACCTAAATACCAAGTTTGGTGTTTATCCGACTGTTCGTTTCTGAGTTATGTTGTTCACAGACAGACAGACAGACACACACACGGACATGTTTCCAAAAATGCTTTTTTTCGATTCATGAAGTCTCAAAACATATATTTCTGGTGAAATCTCGGTATCGAATTTTTGGGTGGAATACAATACTTCCCCTACTTACTGTACGTAATAGAGAAAGTAAAAGGTGTATACTAGCATATACGCAATTTCAGTTCAATATCTAACTGCATTCTTTAGATATTAACTTATATCAATTTTATTAACTATAATAAAATCTCCTCAGGTGGGTATTGAACCATATAGAGATGTCATTTTTACTTCTTCTACCACGTACATTCGGGTGCAAAATAAATAAATAAATAAATAAAAATATGGCGATATGAGGAACCGCGTTTTAACTTTGCAAACAATAATTAACGCGCAGAGGTTAATGCTTGAATGCCGTACCAATAAGAACCGGACTGATTCAGGGGCTAGTATGGACCGTCTTTGGGAGGCATATTGTTTTAACCATTCAAGTGAAATATATGGATTCTCTCTCCTTTCTTCCCAGCTAGACCGGACCTTTCCCCATAAACTAATGCTAGCGTATCGGACATCAGCTAAAACCACTTAGAGGATAGCGCGGAACACAAATGATGATGAAATTCTCCCAACATTCAAGATTGGAAAACATTAAATGTAATCAAAAGCATCAGCAGGTGTATTTTGGGGGCGACTGCACGTAATAGACAGGGCAGGCATTGCATTCCAACTAAAAATTCGATACCGAGTTTTCGCCAGAAATATACCTATCTTTTGGGGCCCTACGAATCCAAAAGAAGCATTTTAAGAAGTTCCGATGTGCGCCTGTGAACAGCATAACTCAAAAACGAAAAGTTGGATAAATACCAAGCGTGGTATTTAGGTTCAGTACCTTCCAAGGATGTGACACGACGATTTTCATGAAAATTCTCCCACCTTAAACCACCCTTTACATAGAACATTTTGATTTTGTGATGTGAATTTTGTTAATGTTATTTGTGTATTTGTATACTCAACTTGGTGAAGCCATCTTGTGACGTAATTCTTTGTTAGGTTTGTAGCTCCATCTGGTGTTAGCAATTTGCGGCAGTATTAGTGTTAGTTTGAAGGAATTCTACTGTTATTGTATTTAATTTTTGTTCACTGTCCTCCGGCTAGCTATGATCTTTTGGTCAAGCACTTCTCTTTATACAGGTTGTGTAAACGGAAGGGAGTCTCTTATCCAAAGATAACACTGATGAAGAAATTTGTTTTACACTTTTATTGTCGAACACGTTAACTATCACATTTACACATTGATCTTGACACTCGCCAAACTGAAACTGTTATAACAACTTCTTACTGATCACTTTTAATCCACGTACTTCAACCTTTTGTATAATTAACTTTACCATACTTGAGATTTTTCATAACTCTTATACGCGTAACTTGCGAATCGATAGCCGACGTGTAATATTTCTGCTGGACTGAAGGCGACGTGTATCATACAAAATATTTTCGACGAACTGACTGACTGAAGGCGACGTGTAATGTACAAAGAATTTTGACGAACTGACGGGGTCTTTACCTCTAACCTACCTTTTATACTCCTACATCCAGATATGCCTAAAGATTATAACTGAGCTGCAATTGGCTAATAAAACGCGCCAACATTAGCGTCTATTTTTATATCCAATGAAAATTATGAATACATATGCTCTTGGGAAATGCTCCAGAAGATTCTAAAAGAAAAACGCGCCAATATTACGTAACTTCCTCGTTTCCAATAATGATAAACAGCTCACCCCTCTCGCTGCATTATTGCACGCTATTATTGTCAGTTTCAGTAAGGCAGTATAAACTTACTTCCCAACAATAATTACAATCAACAAACATCTCAAATCAATGTCACATAATAATGCATATTCATACTATATTTACTCTTTACATTTAAATAATTTATGATACAAATTACTGCATCAATTTTCTAAAAAATGGCTCTAACGATTTTGATTTAAATACCATACATTAAAGATATTTACATTAAAAATAAAATGTATATCTTGAATTTTCTGGGAATATCTTGCGAAGTCCACTTCATTCGGAAGATACTTGTATAATCTTGTATAACTGGTAAACAACTTTGTGTCAAACGTAAATTTTCAAAGGAGGATTTAGTTATATTGATATAAGGTGTTTCGTACTTCTCGGTTTAGTTTTATGTATTCATATTTATTCTGACGTTTGATATCATTTTTATATTTATCTTTATCTCTGACTTCTGTTATAATTTTATATTAATATTTATCTATGTTTTTACAATGATGTTTTCTATTAATCTTTATCTCTATCTTTATCTTTAATGTTTATTTTTAACATTTATCTGTGCCATGAGCGCGGCCTTGTAGTTGAGCGCTTTAAAGCATAAATCATCATGTAAGGTGATAAACCAATACGTACTAAACACAAACAAACGTAGATCTCTTTAAAATACACAATTTATTACAAATAACTTTTTTGTGGCATCATCCATTTTCGAGATATCCCATATTAATGGTTCAAATTGTTCAATACTTTGTCATTCTTTTCAAGCCCTTTCGACATTCAGTTGTTTTTCGGTTTGCACGCAAGGAGCATGGAGTTTTAAGGCCGTACATTGCGTCAGGTTCTTTAAACATTTCACAATCGCTATTCCATTTGTATCTATAATGACATGTGAGATGTATATTGTTTGTGTTTAACTGCCCCACGTATGGGAACCAACTTGAAGAAGGTATGTGTCCCACGTATGGGTGCCAACTTGAAGAAGTTATTATGTTTACGCTGGAGTTGTTTTGTGTATTTTCACCAAATATGGACGTCAATTTTAAGTTGTCTTGATTACGTAATAGGTACTGTTGTTACGTAATATGCTGCTACGTATGAGAAGCTGATTTGTACATGTATTTTGTTGTTGGACTCCAATTTTAAAAAAAAATATTATTTAACTTTGTTATTAAACTGCTTCTATGGATAGTATTTATGCTTATGTTTGCCTCGGCTGCTTCAGTAATGCTTGTAGAGACACGTTTCTGTTAATCAGAGCGTGGTGCGACAATAATGTAAGCTTACACAGATTTTAAGTTTAAATTCCTTATCCTTGACAAAAATTAAATATCACTACACTGATATTAAGAGCTGTGAGATTCTTTTAATTTAATACTTGCACTTTGTTAACTCGTGTACATATTTTACGATTCACACGAATACGTAATATTTCTTTAGATAACACATCTTCCATCCGGTCACTGCCAAGGTCTGCAGGCAACTGAACATATTTCAACCGTCAAAACCCGTAAGCTTTTGTATTTCAAGTCTCTGATTGGCTAATTCTAGTCCAATAGAATACCTGCATTTAATTAAAGCTTTTTCTAGTTGTTGATTGGCTAATTTTAAACTGTCACAGAATTTACATTATCGTTGCACTAAACATGACTAGTAACATTCAAACTCTCAAACTCATTATTGCCTCAAGGTTACCTTATTGTTACCTCATTGTTGAGCAACTTAAAGCTTATTATTCTCACAGCTCTTACATTATTAGAGTATATAATGTATTCACATAACATTATTCAACATGTTTACAATAATATAAGCATTTGCAATTACTGTTACATACATTTTTTTACAAATTATTACATACATATTGCTTCAAGGCGGGCTGTTATTGAATTTACATATTATACAATTTAATTGAAATTATTCAAGTATTAAAATACTGCCTCACATGTGTAATGCAGCTACTTCCAGAAAGCTTTAGCTGGATTAAAATGAAGAAGATGGGAAAATAAACCATCGTTAGAATAATTTGTATATTCGCAATAATAAGCACTAGAGAGTAGAGAAAGTTATATGAATGTAACAAATCAGATTTTTACTTTCTCTACAACGTATAGTAAGTAGGGGAAGTATCGCATTCCACCCAAAAATTCGATACCGAGATTTCGCCGGATATATATGTTTTGAGATGCCCTGAATTCTAATAAAGCATTTTTGGAAACATGTCCGTGTGAGTGTCTGTGAACAGCATAACTCAAAAGCTAAAAGTCGAATAAATACCAAACTTGCCATTTCAGCTCATTATCTTCCAAGGATACCACATGAAGATTTTCAAGAAAATCCCCCCCACCTCAGACTATCCTTTACATGGAATATTGTTCGAAAATTTCGATTTTCTCGATTTTTATATCATATATCATATGTTTAAGATATTTTCATGGAAAATGAAATATATATGTATTGACTTTTCTGGGAATGTCCTCAAAAGTCCTCTTCATTCTGAATGACTTTCGCATAACTGGTAAACCGTAAGAAACCGTAAGAGGTATACACAAAAAATGTATATCTTGTTAAAGCACACAATTTATGTCATTTACATTTTTTTTGTTGAGTGAACCATTTCCGAGATATTCTTTGTTGTTTGTTTGAATTTTCCAAAACTTATGCTTTTTCTTAAGTATGGATCGCTATGCGTCTTTTTTCCCCTTTCTTTGTTTTTTTTTTTTTTTTTTTTTTCCTGGACATGCAGAGAGAATGGAATGTGCCACATAGCAACCAGCGGTTAAAAGATTTGACTATCGCTTAAAGCCTACCATATTCCCCTTGCATCTAGAAGAAAATTAGCAATAAGATTAACATCTCGATTAACATGAAGCATATGGAGAATAAGCGTTTGTAAAAATAGTTTGTACAAGAGTAGAGAAGGTCATGTGGGTGTAACATATCAGATTTTTTACAGTTACATTCTTAATACCCTAGCAACAAATTATCGCATGGAAATTTTCATGTAGCGGATAGTCCTTAAAAATAGTTAATTAGCAAAATGTGAAAAAGTCATAAAAATAGTAAATGACCAGTGGCACCAGTGACGTCTTAGGGTCTCAGTGACATTAGCAAGAGGATACTGTATATAAAATTAAATCTCTGGGTTAAAAATTGTGGAAAATGGAGATTTTATCCATGATCTGCTGAAAGACATGGAAAACTAAAGTCAAAGGTAGCAAGAAGGGGGGATAAATGATGAAAGGTGAGAAAGACAGATTACCCAATTTAATTTTTGTCAAAATAAATAAAGTAAAATGTATACTGTATTTTCACTCTCCTTTAACAAGCCAGTAATATTCATGTGATTCATTAACAACATGAGACTGTGACTTGAAGAGTTTGGACAGTTTAATGGTATATAAAACGAGAGTTGCACCTGAAGAGTTAAAGCTGCCAATATCCATCCTTGAGGCTACGTAAACACCCAGGTTGAAGAGCTAGCGTCAAACAGGTATCGAACCTACGCCCTTCGCTCTTGCACCTGGCCTCGGATCAACGCCCTTGCTATAGCTGAACTTACAGGTACCTCTACATCTTTTTGTTATTCTTGCATTACATCGTGCACACAGTAGAGGCGACTTGAATGGTAATAATCATTTCAGTTTGTAAAAATCCGATGTGTTGCATTCATATGACCTTCTCTACTCGTGTACAAACTATTTTTACAAACTCTTATTCTCCATCTACTTCATATTAATCGAGATAAACATTTGCAGAAACGATATTTTGACATGCAAAGAGAATTACATTTTACACATAGCGACCAGTTCTAAAAATATTTGACTATGACTTAAGGCCTGCTATGTTCCCCTTGTTTTGTATTTGCAAGGGCAATATAGAAATACAGTAGCCTTTAAGCATAGACATATCTCTTAACAGCTGGTTGCTATGTGTAGCACCATTCTCTTTGCCACAGAATAATACTCTTTGTATATCCAAGACAAAAAAATGAATAACGAATTCCCATTTGAGAAAAAGTATTGGAAAATTTAAGGAAATAACAAGTAATATCTCGAAAATGGTTCACTCAACAACAAAAATTTATATGACATAAATTGTGTATTTTAACGCGATCTACATTTTCTGTTTAGTAAAATTTTGTCTATCTCTAATGGTTTACCAGTTATGCAAAAGTCGTTCACAATGAAGAATACTTTTGGAGACATTCCCAGAAAATTCGAGATATACATTTCATTTGTCATGAAAATATCTTAAACATATGATATTTTAATCAAAATCGTTATAGCCATTTTTGTGAAAATTGAAATTTTCGAAAAATGTTTCATGTAAAGGGTAATCTGGGGTGGGAGATATTCTTGAAAACCTTCGTGTCGCATCTCTGGAAGATACTGAACCTAAATACCAAGTTTGGTGTTTATCAGACTGTTCGTTTCTGAGTTATGCTGTTCACAGACACACACACGGACATGCTTCCAAAAATGCTTTTTTGGATTCAGGGGGTCCCATAACATATATTACCGGTGAAATCTCGATATCGAATTTTTGGGTGGAATACAATACTTCCCCTACTTAATATACGTACATAGTAGAGAAAGTAAAAAATATGGACCTTGATCTCCATACGCTGTGGTCTCGAAAGTTACTTGAGGATTCCGAGGCGTCCAATACCGTTTCTTCTGTTTATTCACATGTCCTGTTGAGTGTAAGTTACAGTTATAAACAGAGAATTAATGAATCCAGGATCGCCATTTACCCTGGTTAGCAGTCCGTTACAGACCTGTACTCTTAAGGCCATGTTTCCCTCCTTCAGGTGCTGAACCATTTGAAATTTGTACTGGTGAAGGTGAAGGTCATCACGCAAGATCCTATGCAGGCCACGTCATATTAATTGCAATGTTTGTGAGTCACGCCTTGCACGTTAAGGACTTGCTTGAAGAGCAGCACTTACCCTCGAAATGTTTTCAGGTGTACGTACCGTTCTTCTCGGCGAGTGTGGTCAAATGTGAACACACTCATTGTTATGCCATAGGGTCCACCATCCATAAATTGTTTTACCTTTAGGAACTGCTCCGCGGTTGTGTTGATCTCCAAACTCCACCCAGAACTGCTACAACCGTCCTTGTTGCAATAAACTGCTCTACGCAGAATATGCACGCTCCATAGCTTCTGAAATCCAAATGAACACTGTAAATATAGCTAGCTTAATCTGTTCCCCCTACAGCATCTGCTTTGCAGTGATGACAATCTAAAAGTAGGTAATCGAAAATGCTCACCCTGTAGTAGTTCTCGTGGATACTAGAGGGCTGCTTGGTCGGACGGGTCGTTCATCATCCTCTCTACACTAGATTCACTCTTAGGTTGATCCGCGGCAAAACAAACCCACGTGGTCAGTGCACCGTGGTGCAACACGGTTGCAATGCGCCCAGGAAAGTAGTCCCATGCTAATCTCTGAATTTTAGAATGAATTTATCCTTAAATAGTATAATATACTATAAAAATACCTAAGGTTTTATTTAACGCTGATTTATACCGTAAAACAGAGCTACAAGTCCCATGACGCAATTCGTATGAGTCAGCTGACATCCGGGTAGGCGCAGAATATTGTTTACAGCCAGAAACCAGCACTTGTGTTTAGTATCATGGCGGACGGTGAATTTGCCTTCGCGTTTTCGTCGAATTACGTAAAGCATTAGCCGCGCAAACCATTGACTAGTGATGAAAAAACAATAGTGTTGAATCTTTATTATAAGTTATGTGAGAAATATCCAACACTTTCCGCGAACGAAATGGTGAAATTAACTTCTGAGTTCAGTGGTGTTTCACTGGTGCTTGTGTAGAAAAATCTGAATCGAGAAAAGTGGTTACACCCGGAAAAAAAAGAAAGCATTTGCAATACGCAATGCAAGAATGTAGTGATTTTAAGAAGAATGCAATACTCGTAACAGTGCACAATTTCTTTTTTAAAATGAGCCGCCAACAGTTAATGAAGTGCCGCTTCCAGAGAGCGAATAAATTAGATTATCGCATACCTGTTACTTTATTTTTCGCTCATTTATTTTAGAATTAACTATTATTATATGTGCAAACGTTTATTTTGTTGCCACTATCAATCTTATCACCTTTAACCCTTAACAGAATATGCTAGTCACCGTTTCAGTTGTCGAAATAAGGACTCTGTTCATTTTTGCACTACGTGCCGCTTGTACTCGCCACATGGTCTAAAAGTGTGACAGTATATCTAGTGCGAATGGCGGAAGGATACATTATAACGGTGCACTGGTCACCTGGGGTTTGTTTTGACGCGGATCAACCTAATTGTGAATACAGAGTAGGCAGCTCCAGTATTGGGAGGTGTTTTCCAGTCTGGAATTGTTAGGGACTTCCGCGCGTCTGTGTCCTGTCTGCCTGCAACCTGTGGCCTCTTTTGGTTCTTCACCTCATTCCTTTCAATAGCTCTATGTAGATCATAGTGAGAGAGGTGTCCCCTTCCGTTATAGGTATAACGTATACCTATATATTTGTTGCATAGTAAGATTTTGACTGTATCTTACGGTCTACCAATTATACAAAAGTCGACCAGAATGAAGAGGACTTCACAGGCTACTCCCAGAAAATTCAAAATTTACAGTTTTATTTATTATGCATAGGATGTAGGAAGTGTATCGAAGAGGGACACCTCGCGCACGGCGAGAATTTTATTCTATTGTTTAAATTGAGTTTTATTTATGGACGCTCTTTAACTACCATGGTCCTTAGCGTCCCATTCTATATTGGGGTGAAAGATCGGTAATTTTGCTCAGAGTCCTCTTATCAGGCTTGAGGTTCTTTTACGTGCCGTAAATATAAGTATCTTCCAAAGGAAGCCATGCTAAGTATTTTACGCCCGAAAAAAAATCCATCGCCCTCCGCCGGGTTTAAAACCGCGACCTCGGGAACTAGAGGCTAGAATGTTACCACTAGTCCACGGAGGACGACTTGGTCTATTGTGGCTACAGGGATAGGGGAAGGATCGCAGGCAGAAAGGCCCACAGAGACGCGCAGAAGTCCGTAACATTTCCAGTAGAACACCCCCGCACCAGTGGCGAGGACTCTTAAGGGCGACCTTAACGGGTGGGACAGCTCACTTTGGCGTTCACGGGGAGAAATATTTCCAACGTGCATGCATCTGTACCATCTGCCCGCCACCGCCAGGACCTGAAGGCACACCTGAAACTTAAAATGGAGATGAAATGAGAGGAAATGGGGAAAATGAGAAATCGTGGTAGAATACACCACCCCGATATTCGCCTTGGCGACCAGGGGAACGCCACGGGGTGGTCACGGTGCTCGATCCCGGTACCTCCCGAATGTGGGCCACAGACGTTGCCGCCTGAGCCATTCCGCTCGGTCTTACTATAAAAAAATAATAGAGATAGTAAAAATAGGAATGAAAGCTTCAAAAAACTATAAACTCATTGAAAAACTAAAACCAATAGCAATGTTCAAAATTATTGAGAAAAAATCTCAAATGACTTTGGCATCTCACAATTTTCACTGATACTAAGCAAAAGCACTTTCCCAAATTCATGATTGATCGTCACTGAACTGTCTGGTAAGTAAGTTCTTGTCAATTTAAATCCTGGTAAATCTGGAAAGCATTCAGATACCTCAGCATTTGGTTCTGATGTGACTTCAACCGCCTGTCTCTTTTTGCAAGGTGGACTACGTAGATCTTCAATAACAACTTGTTCACTTCCACTTTTCAGATCTCCTGCTAGAAAAAGTTTATCCTCTTCATCTAGTAACATATCATTTATGTGAATGAATCATGTAATTTAATAATGTAGGAGCTGTGAGAATATAGGTCAAAAGTTGCTAACAAGGGGGTAACAATGAGGTAACCTTGAGGCAATAATGAATTGAAAAGTTTAATAATGCTACTAGTAATTCTTGGAGCAACAAAAATGTAATTTTTGAGAGTTTATAAATAGCCAATCAACAACCTGAAAAAGCTTAAGTTAAATGAAAGTATTCTATTGGAGTAGGATTAGCCAATCAGAAACTAAAATAGAGCAAATTGCACAAATTCAGGCGTCAGTTACTAGTAGACAGTGTTCCTAACCGGACGCTTAATACGTATTCAGTGTGAGACAAAAAAATCATTACGGCGAGGATATTATAAAGTTTACGTGTCAAGAAAGTGCAAGTAATTAATAAATAATCTCGCGTCCAGTTAGGAACGCTGTCTACTAGCAACTGAACTGATTTCTACCGCCTGCATTCGCAAATTTCATCTATTTCAAGTCTCTGATTGGCTATTCCTAATCCAATCGAATACTTTTATTTAACTTTCAGGTTTTTCTGGTTGTTGATTGGCTATTTATAAACTGTCTCAATAATTACATTTCTGTTGCTCCAAGAATTACTAGTAGCATTATTGAACTTTCCAATTTATTTTTACCTCAAGGTTACCTCATTGTTAGCAACTATTCTCACAGCTCCTACAATATTGAATTACATAATAATTCACATAACATTATTAAACATGTGCATAATAATATGAACATTAATACAATGACTGTTACATACACTTTATATATTTTTATTTATACACACATTGATTTAAGGCGGGCTGTTATTGAATGTTATATTATATAATTAGACTGAAATCATTTAAGTTTTAAAAATACTGCCTCAGTACTCATCACTATTACAAGCCTCCAAAATTGGCATAACACTTTCATTAGTGGTGAACTCTCTTTTTCTGGAGCACATGACCTAAAAGAAAATTTAAATAATGTAGATACAAAGCTTTATTGGCTTATATAAATAAAAAGAAAGACAACTGTGTCCCATGGAATGAAAATAAGGGTTCTCACTGATTGGACCATTTCTTTGGAAAATAACTGAAATCAAATTAAAAGATAAAGTTACTTAAATATTGTTTCATGCCTTGAAGGCAAGGCAGAAATCATAAAACACACTCAATAACACAATTTTGTGTAAATAATAAGCATTTACACAATAAGTAAATAAATATGTATACCAACAGTTGGTGGCAGTTATAGTAAGTGTTGCCCCCCAAAAATTATGTAATTAAACAAAACAAATACCCCTGCTTGAAGTAGAGTAGAGCAAATCTCTAGTGCACCTCGCGACTATGTCATATTATTTATCGCTGTACGTGGCCTTGCGAAGCCATGGGCATTACATTGGATGCTTTAATCCACGGTACAAGGGTGCGCAACTCCTTCTGCTAAATAGTTACCCAATAACCACAACAAAGGCTACAAAATGGCGTAGAAACGAAATATATGCTTACGCTCTCGATCGTATTGGCTAAAAGAGAAAGAGGTAGAGTGAGTGCATTCAGTTTGTCATACAGACCTCTTATCGTGATTGGTAGTCCATACCTTAAATTCTAGTGCGGGACACGCCTTTGAAAGGGTTAAAAGCTAACGGGAAAACTTGATGAGCGCCCAGGTTAGCGAAATGTAGAATGTGTAGTGTCAGAAGTTTTTCAGGGGTGCAAATTAAAGCTGGAATTATATTAAATACTTAGAAAGGCAGCACTTTATGACAAACCACTGTATTCGCACAGTGGTATCAATGATTGTTGCTGCACAGAAACAAACATAACTAAATAATAAATAAATAAAGCGGCACGTTTTCCCTCTAAATAAAACTATAATTGGCTAATATACCTTTACTAGCATATTGCTGATCAAAGGAATACAACAGGATTATAGACAAAATATGACCCAATTTTATTTCCATAATATGTATATCATATTCGGAAAACCATGTACATATAGATATTTATATCTAGTTTCTAAACATGATCAGTCAAGTATAACAAAAGAGTAATTTGCATTATTAAAGGAATATCATTATCTGCGGATGTTTTACGGGGAGTGCCCACTTTCTGACGAGTATGTAGATCGTCTTCCCCACCTTCCAGGAATATTTTTATCCAGTAATTTACTATAAAAACACTTTTATGAACTACCGTTGCAATTGCTGTAACAGTGCGAACAGTCTCCCACGATATGTTCACGAGTAATTTCGCTAGTATACGGCATGACTGGTTCCGAAACAATAAGCATGTTTTGATTTCAATAACACCAGAGAATAAAGGCATCAACCTCCCCTCTTTTCTCCCTTATTGCTGAGTTATCAAGCCACCACGCTCTGGATGGGTAAGGTGTACTGGAAAGGGTTGATAATATCTACATTGTTTCTGATCTGTCTATATTTTAAGGTTTACCAACTATAGAAAGTTCTTGAATGTTTAAAAAAATTTTCTTTTCGAAGAAATAAAAAACTATCATCAATTTTCCAGTAAAAGTTAGTTTATGGAGGGATTTTCATGGAAAATGGTCTTGTGGCACCTTTTTAAGAACTAAAATACAAAGTTTGGTATTTATCTGATTTATCGTTTTTGAGCTATGTTGTATGCAGTCCGTTAAGGTCTGCATGTATTGCTGGTTGCCGTAGACGAAGTATCTCGGCGTATCTCTGACGTTGAATATGTTCAGAAGAAAACTGCAGTAGATAGCTTCTAGTTCAAATGTATTTGTATCGAAAGGAAATTAAAGTAAGCGTAGATGTTTGTTTGCTTGTCTCCTCGCTAAATAATAACGCTGTTGACGTAGTGCGGCGCCCCAACACAGCACATAAATAAGCAGTCGTTATGAACAACACGCTAGCCGACATCACGTGGTAAGGTACACCGCAGTAGGGGGTGTACCCTCCACCCTACCCCCCGTGTTGCCTTTCCTGTCCATATCACACTTAGTTCCCATACTCATTCACTACCACAGGTGTAGGTGCGTTGGGTTTAAATGAACGAATTCGGCCTGTCATATCGTCCTTTTGGTGTGATGGTAGGCAAGCCTAGCTAAAATACAAAGAGATCCGGGTTCTGTTCCCAGCCAGGGCGGAGGAATTTTTAGTCGTAGTAAAACTTCCGTTCTGGGTTCAAGACTGGGTACGTGGTGTTACGTCAAGCCCATACGCTGGAAGGCAACGGCAAACCACTGCAGTTACACCTTTATTTTCCTATGCTTCATGTTAATCGAGATATCGAGACGTTAATCTTATTGCTAACTTTCTTGTAGATGCAAGGGGAATTGTTAGGCTTTAAGCGATAGTCAAATATTTTAAGAGCTGGTTGCTATGTGGAGTATTCCATTCTCTTTGCATTACCAGGACAAAAAAAAATGAATAACGAATTCCCATTTGAGAAAAAGTATAAGTATTGGAAAATTTAAGGGAAGAACAAGGAATATCTCGAAAATGGTTCACTCAACAACAAAAATTTATATGGCATAAATTGTGTATTTTAACGCGATCTACATTTTTTGTGTAGTAAAAGATTGTCTATCTCTTATGGTTTACCAGTTATGCAAAAGTCGTTCACAATGAAGAACACTTTTGGAGACATTCCCAGAAAATTCGAGATATACATTCCATTTGTCATGAAAATATCTTAAACATATGATACTTTAATCAAAATCGTTAAGAGCCATTTTTGAGAAAATTAAAATTTTTGAAAAATGTTCCATGTAAAGGGTAATCTGGGGTGGGGGATTTTCTTTGAAAACCTTCGTGTCGCATCTCTGGAAGATACTGAACCTAAATACCAAGTTTGGTGTTTATCAGACTGTTCGTTTCTGAGCTATGCTGTTCACAGACAGACACACACTCGGACATGTTTCCAAAAATGTTTTTTTTGGATACAGGGGGTCTCAAAACATATATTTCCGGTGAAATCTCGGTATCGAATTTTTGGGTGGAATACAATACTTCCCCTACTTACGGTTTGTTACAAAAATATAGGTTCTGTTATTCTGTATGCATTTACTGCACACCAATTTTCTCGTCATTTTCCATGCGAATTTCGTGTGTAAAATCGGGTTTCTGTGTACTCCAATATCTGTTATTTTGCAATGAAATGTAGCAATATAAACGGAATCATGCTTCGTCAGAATATTAAGAGTAGGTCATTTACTGTATCTTTCACAAAATTCAGTTACAGAAATTTACCTGACTTTGATGATCACACAAAAAAGCTTTGATGTGATACATTTACATGACTTTCTCTACCCTCTATCTTTATTAGTGATTATACAAACCATTCTTATTAAAGCTTATTTTTCATTCTACTATGTTTTAATCCAAATTCATTACACATTTCATTATGGATACAAAGTGAACCGCGATAGTCAAATGTCTAAGAACTGGAAGGTATATACTGGTCTTAAAATTCCATTCTGTTTCTATGCAATCCCGAGAAACAACTGAATGTTGACAGAACTTTAAAAGAATTACCAAGTAATGAGCAATTCAAACCATTAATAACGATTATCCCAGACATGGTTTATGACATAAAACGCTTGTTTGAAATAAACTGTGTGTTTTTGCAATTTTTTGTTTGTTTTGGTAGTACGTTTTCGTCCACCCGTTAACGTTTACTAGTTTAAAATTCCTTCCGAATTGAAGTAAGGTTATGTTAGGTGGAATTGTATTGTGTTTCGACTGTTGGGGAGCTAAACTTGAAGTTGTTGCAACCGCGTATGGTACCCGGTAGCCCTTGCTCCAAGTTTAAAAATATTAACTTTGTATTTTTACTGCTTCTTTAAATATTATATATTTATGTTTTGCCTCGGCTGCGTCAGTATTAATTTGTAGAGACATGCATATCTTAACAAAGCGTGGTGCGGCTGAAGGATGTAGGCTTACACGGATTATAATTTTTACTTCACTACATTTATCAATCCTTCACACAATTTAAATAAGATTTCACTGATATAGAGAGCTGTGAGATTCTTTAATTAATTACTTGCACTTTTTAACACGTAAACTATTTTCGTCTCATACTGAATACGTATTAAACTTCTCGAGGACGCTTTTCGCGTCTGGTTAGTAACGCTGTCTGCTAGCAACTGACTTCTGAATTTGTACAATTTGCCCTTTTCAGTTTTTGATTGGCTAATTCTACTCCAATAGAATACTTTCATTTAACTTAAGCTTGTTTCTGGTCGTTGATTGGCTATTTTATAAACTGTCTCAAAAATTACATTATTGTTTCCAAGAATGGCTAGTAGCGTTATTAAACCCTCTAATTCATTTTTGCCTCAAGGCTACCTCATTGTTAGCAACTTTTAACCTATTATTCTCACAGCTCCTACATTATTCAATTACGTAATGCATTCATGTAACATTATTGAACATGTACATAGAAATATAAACATTAATACAATGACTGTTACATGCATTTTATATATTATATTATACACATATTGCTTTAAGGCGGGCTGTTATTATATTTTATATTATATAATTTAACTGAAATCATTTAAGTCTTAAAAATACTGCCTCAGAATGGAGAGGACATCAGAGGTTGTTCCCAGAAAATTCAAGATATAAATTTTATTTGTCATGTAAATATTTTAATATATGATATTGTAACCAAAATCGTTAAATCGTTTTTTAGAAAATAAAACATTTCGAAAAAATATTCATGTAAAGGGTAGTTTTAGGCTGGGGTATTTTCTTGAGAATCTTCGTGTCCATCTTTATAACGTACTGAACCTAAATACCAAATTTAGTATTTATTCAACTTTTCGTTTTTAGTTATGCTGTTCACAAACAGGCACATAAACATACAGACACAGGACATTATTCTAAAAAAAATCTTTTTGGGGGGGGGGGGTTCAGGAGACCTTATAATGTGTATTTCCGGTGAAATCTCGATATCGATACATTTTCTACCTACTACGTACGTGATAGAGAAAGTAATAAGGTGCTTGCAACAAACTCCTATACACTGTAAGAACTTCAAGAAAACATGAGACGAAAAATTCACTAAATTTCCTATATTGAACTCCCTAGTGTGAATGAAAATTTCCTCAGAAGATGCCAGAATTATACGAATAGAGAAGGATAGCATTTAAAATACATGTTATGATAAGATATGTGCTTATTGTCATTGTAATAATTTGTTATTGTAAATATGAGAACGTGAGGTGGTTGCGGGTATATTATAACTGTTTCGGCGGGAGTCTAAGCTGTGGTGACCGACGCGTGAACAGCAGTGCGGTGGCCATAGTGAAAACGAAAATCACTGTTTCAAATGGAATTAGGAAATAGGAATAATTCATTGGAGAACAGCACCGCACGTAGTCTATAGTGGGCCCTTTGAGCTTCCAACGTGACACTGGTAGAAAGGGATAAAGGGGAGAACCGAAGGTCAACCAGATCCGACGACGATGTGCGCTAGCAAAGACGGGGTCCCTAAGATTCCAACATCATACCAATCCCGACGCCGGCTAGTTCTGCTTTAGACATCCGCACCCTGGGGGGTCAAGAGTGCAGACGAGATAGCTCCCAGCAGTACGGCTAAATGCCAAGGAAAAATCTTTCCACAGTGCAAATTCTACCGCCCTGCCGAAACACACCAACCGCCGTCCCTGACTCTAAGCTAGATCAAAGAAAATTATAAGAACAGGAAATTCGTGGTAGAAGGGGAACCACCCCAGCATTCGCCTATGTCACCATTTCGCTTGACTTTACATAGAATTACTGCCTCAGATTGTGAGTTTTAACTATTTGTATTGAATTTTACTGAGAGAGGTGTATGACTGGTTCAAAACCCCAGTGTCGACCAATCTGACCGCAGGTTTTTTTTTCGCGATTTTCCGCGAAATGCTGATTTGGATGATTTGGTCCGCGAATTTTCCTATCATCTCTTTCATCGCTATATTTCAATTCGTTCTTCTTCACCGCTATACCAGGCATGGGCTGGTTACCGTGCTGGATATGGTATGATCCAGAGTTTGCTTGCTCCTTGACAGGCTACTGACCCTAGGCATTGGCTTGTAAGTCCCACAAACAGGAGGGTAATCAGAAGAACTACTGAATTTATTATCTTCAATAAGCTCCTTTGTTCTCTAAAATTAATTTTTTTATTTGATACCTTTGCTTTACGTGTATTGACAATATCGTTTCATTGGAACAGGATTTTTTCTTTCAACTAATCTTTTGTCCAGCGTAATAGTAATAAACGTGGTCGTGTTATTTCCCGCAAAGGAATCCTTATATATCTTACCTCCACTGTTGATGATAATTAAATAAACAAAACGAAAAAAAGAGAAGTGTATTTGTTGGGCCTTCTCTCTGTAATAAGTTAGTTTGAAATAAAACCGGACACTTCACTCGCCGGACGTTTGCATGCCCATAAACTTTGGCGAGAGCTGTTTTAAACATAGGAAACCTCTTGTTTGTTTATAAAAAAAAGAAGTGAGTTATGTAGAGAAGGAAGGAGCCCTTTTATAATTTAAAATGTTGTCTTACCGTAGAGATGCCTTGCGGGAAATTAGAGAGCATGATTGCCATAAAGTTTTGGTCCCTGGGTCCGAGCAGATGATATACCGCCAGCCATTGTATTTATTAGACCCTTGCTTCCAGTCAAGCTTTTTGACACTCAATCATTCTTCGATACGTGAGACTGCCCTTCTGGCATGGTGTGTAAACCTTCTGACAATGATCACTATGTAGTTTACTAGCTAATGAAACAATGAAACTTCAGTGTTACTGTGAGTTTTAGCCAGTGGAATGAGGTTCAATTTCTGGTTGAAACTTGTTTCGGTCTCCCCCTTCACCAATATTTTTTTAAGTGAATGGATGTGTTCAGTTCCTAAATTCTTAAATTTTCAAACAAATTATTCATACTTTTTACTTTCTTTATATTCACCTGAATCCAAAAAAAAGTATTTTTAGAAAAAAAATCTATGTGTTACACTCGCATAACTGTCTCTACTATTGTACAAACTATTTTTACAAACGCTTATTCTCCATATGCTTCATGTTAATCGAGATGTTTATCTTATTGCTAATTTTCTTGTAGATGCAAGGGGAATATGCTGGGCTTTAAAGGTTAGCAAAATCTTTTAAGAGCTGGTTGCTACGTGGCGCATTCCATTCTCTTTGTATATCAAGGACATAAAAAATGAATAACGAATTCCCATTTGAGAAAAAGTATTGGAAAGTTTAAGGGAATAACAAGCGATATCTTGAAAATGGTTCACTCAACAAAACGTGTGTATGACATAAATCGTGTATTTTAAAGCGATCTACGTTTTTTGTGTAGTAAAATTGTGTCTATCTTATGGTTTACCAGTTATGCAAAAGTCGTTCACAATAAAGAATACTTTTGGAGACATTCCAGAAAATTCGAGATATACATTTAATTTGTCATAAAAATAACTTAAACATATGATATTTTAATCAAAATCGTTAGAGCCATTTTTGAGAAAATTAAAATTTTCGAAAAATGTTCCATGTAAAGGGTAATCTGGGGTGGGGGGATTTTCTTGAAAACCTTTGCGTCGTATTTCTGGAAGATACTGAACCTAAATACCAAGTTTGGTGCTTATCCGACTGTTCGTTTCTGAGTTATGCTGTTCAAAGACACACACACGGACATGTTTCCAAAAATGCTTTTTTTTATTCAGGGGGTCTCAAAACATATTTCCGGTGCAATCTCGGTATCGAATTTTTGTGTGGAATGCAATACTTCCCCTACTTACTACACGTAGTACCTGGACAACCTGGCATCCTCACCTTTACTGCAGTCTTACCAAAAATTAAACGTGCTTTGCAATTTCATCTGCAATTTCGTTGCTAATAACGAAATACGTCTAAATTCCTTTCTGATACTGACAAACTTGTTAAATCAATACTAGAAGTAGTATTGTAATTGCTTGCTAATAGCGCTGATACTACGTTGTACACAAAAAGCATGAAGGACTAGAGCTTTTCGAATTCGGCTGGGAAGCCTATTTACAACACATTAATGCCTGTTCCAGTTTACACAGATCACATACCATTATCAATACGTGTCGTGACTGAGATTAAATCATGCCTGCAGAAACACGAACTTGAGAATATTCCGAAAGAACCAATGAGATTACTTGGAAAAGAACTGAGACAGCGTGAATTCCAATCCTAGTGCACTCTCTCAAAAAGGTACTGTACAAGAAATACACGTCAGTTATGGATCCGACAACCTGACCAGCTTACCATGGTAAACCATTAAAAATAACTACTGATGTTTGTCCACTGTGTGCTACACCAGGAAGGTCCCGAGACTGTCGCCTTTGTGATAGTGACATGGAAACCTTCGGACGCCTGTCCTTTCGAAGAGACTTCGGGGAATCGTCGGCATCATAAAATAAGATCCACTTTTGTTGAAGCCATAAAAGTAAAAAGCAATTATTTGAAGAAGTATAAAAGCCGTAGAAATGATATTCCTGGAGAGCATTGCAGGCTACAGTAGATAAAAAGAGAGGTGAAGAGATTAGAAATGAACTCGGTATTTTTAAATTAATGGATAAGATATACCAAAACAGAACCAACTGGAAAGAACATGCGGAAAGAATGGAACCCAAAATTGGTAACATCGGCAGACCGAGGAAGAGATGGTCAGAGCAAAAATTTAATTCACGAGACCGGTACAAGTCTTTCGAGGCTTAATCCTTGATGATGATATGGACTCTCTCAAGACGGCTCGTCTCGTCTGATTGACATGGTCGCCATCCCAACAGGCTTTCATCTGGATATATCATCGATCCAGAGTGAGATTGGACAATTACCAGTTAAGTATATTCTTAAATATTGAAGTAGGTTGTTGCTTCACATATGGAAAGCCAATTTGAAGTAGAAGTAGTATTGTAGTTCAACTGTTGGGGAGCCGAACTTGAAGTAGTTGCAACCGCACGTATGGTACCCGGTAGCCTTCGTCCCAAATTTAAAAATATTAACTTTGTAATTTGACTGTTTCTTTAAATATTATATATTTATGTTTGCCTCGGCTGCGTCAGTATTATTGTTAGATACATGGATTTCTTTGCAGGGAGTAGTGCTGCTAAGAATGTAGGCTTACACAGATTATAATTTTTACTTCACTACATTTATTAATCCTTCACACAATTTAAATAAGACTTCACTGATAAGGAGAGCTGTGAGATTCTTTTATTAATTACTTGCAATTTTTAACACGTAAACTATTTTCGTCTCACACGAATACGTATTAAATTTCTCGAGGAAGCATCTCGCGTCCGGTTAGGAACACTGTCTACAACCAACGCGGCCAGTTATGAGCGCTGTCTACAAGCAACTGACTTGATTACTACCGCTTAAATTTGTAAATTGTGCTATATTTCAATTTCTGATTGGCTAATCGTACTCCAATAGATTACCTTCATTTAACTAAAGCGTTTTCTAGTTGTTGATTGGCTATTTATAAACTGTCTCAAAATTTACATTATTGTTGCTCCAATAATGACTAGTAGCATTAAACTTTCAAATTATTATTGCCTCAAAGCTACCTCATTGTTACCTTATCGTTAGCAACTTTTAACCTATTATTCTCACAGCTCCTACATTATTAATTTATGTAATACATTCAAATAACATTATTACATGCATACAATAATATAAACATATAAAATGACTGTAATACACACTTTTTATATGTTGTTACATACATATATTGCTTTAAGGCTGGCTGTTATTATATTACTTTCTCTACTACGTATAGTAAGTAGGGGAAATATTGCATTCCACCCAAAAATTCGATACCGAGATTTCGCCGGAAATACATGTTTTGAGACCTCCTGAATCCAAAAAAAGCATTTTTGGAAACATGTCCGTGTGTGTGTCTGTGTGTGTGTGTGTCTGTGTGTGTGTGTCTGTGTGTGTGTGTGTGTGTGTCTGTGTGTGTGTGTGTCTGTGAACAGCATAACTCAAAAACGAACAGTCGGATAAGCACCAAACTTGGTATTTAGGTTCAGTATCTTCCAGAGATGCGACACGAAGGTTTTCAAGAAAATCCCCCCACCCCAGACTACCCTTTACATGGAAGATTTTTCGAAAATTTTAATTTTCTCAAAAATGGCTCTAACGATTTTGATGAAAATATCATATGTTTAAGATAATGTCATGGGAAATGAAATGTATATCTCGAATTTTCTGGGAATGTCTCCAAAAGTATTCTTCATTGTGAACGACTTTTACATAACTGGTAAACCATAAGAGATAGACAAAATTTTACTACACAAAAAATGTAGATCGCGTTAAAATACACAACTTATGTCATATACATTTCTTTTGTTGAGTGAACCGTTTTCGAGATATTGCTTGTTATTTCCTTAAATTTTCCAATACTTATACTTTTTCTCAAATGCGTTATTCATTTTTTTTATGTCCTAGACATTTAAAGAGAATGGAATGCGCCACATAGCAACTAGCGTTAAAATATTTGACTATCGCTTAAAAGCTACCATATTTCCCTTGCATCTACAAGAAAATTACCAATAAGATTGACATCTCGATATCTCGATTAACATGAAGCATATGGAGAATAGGCGTTTGTAAAATTATATTGTACAAGAGTAGAGAAAGTCATGTGAGTGTAACACATCAGATTTTTTTGTCCTGGACTTGCAAAGAGAATGGAATGCGCCGCATAGCAACCAGCGTTAAAATATTTGACCATCGCTTAAAAACTACCATATTCCCCTTGCATCTACAAGAAAATTACCAATAAGATTGACATCTCGATTAAGATAAAGCATATGGAGAATAGGCGTTTGTAAAAATAGATTGTACAAGAGTAGAGAAAGTCATGTGAGTGTAACACATCAGATTTTTTTTACTTTCTCTACTACGTATAGTAAGTAGGGGAAGTATTGCATTCCACCCAAAAATTCAATACCGAGATTTCACCGGAAATACATGTTTTGAGACCTCCTGAATCCAAAAAAAAGCATATTTGGAAACATGTCCGTGTGTGTGTCTGTGTGTGTGTGTGTGTGTGTGTGTGTCTGTGTGTGTGTGTGTGTGTGTCTGTGAACAGCATAACTCAAAAACTAACAGTCGGATAAACACCAAACTTGGTATTTACGTTCAGTATCTTCCAGAGATGCGACACGAAGATTTTCAAGAAAATCCTCCCACCCCAGACTACCCTTTACATGGAACATTTTTCGAAAATTTTAATTTTCTCAAAAATGGCTCTAACGATTTTGATGAAAATATCATATGTTTAAGATAATGTCATGAGAAATGAAATATTTATCTCGAAATGTCTGGGAATGTCTCCAAAAGTATTCTTCATTGTGAACGACTTTTGCATAACTGGTAAACCATAAGAGATAGACAAAATTTTACTACACAAAAAATGTAGATCGCGTTAAAATACACAACTTATATCATATACATTTTTTTTGTTGAGTGAACCGTTTTCGAGATATTGCTTGTTATTTCCTTAAATTTTCCAATACTTATACTTTTTCTCAAATTCGTTATTCATTTTTTTATGTCCTGGACATGCAAAGAGAATGGAATGCGCCACATAGCAACCAGCGATAAAATATTTGACTATCGCTTAAAAGCTACCATATTCCCCTTGCATCTACAAGAAAATTACAAATAAGACTGACATCTCGATATCTCATGAAGCATATGGAGAATAGGCGTTTGTAAAAATACATTGTACAAGAGTAGAGAAAGTCATGTGAGTGTAACACATCAGATTTTTTATTATATAATTTGACTGAAATCATTTAAGTGTTAAAAATACTGCCTCAATATGTCGAATCCACGAGCCTACCATCCTCTACTACCTTGAGGGCAATTGGGTTGGTGATTGGGACAAGAGGAACCATACCACTTTGCTAAGTTTTGCAAAACGTTTAACCTCAAGGCCAAATTTATGTACAATATTGCAGTTTTTGCCCTTAAAGATTCAATCAATATTCTGCGAAATCTATACTGAAATTAATTTCATTTCTTTAACCGATGTTTATAAGTAGAAGCGACACATTTATAACAATGTTGTCCAATGCACTTCCTTTTTGCGCTAAAGATTATATTTTATTTGAGTGATGACTCTGTTCCGTCTTCTTGTGATATTCTTGTTTTACATAATCATTTCTAAAGTATTAAGCTTTATCTATTTGGCATTCCCTACTTTTGGGAAAACTAGAAACTTTCTTTCTGGATAAAATACATACATTCTAAACGTATGCAGTGATAAAAGTAATAAACATGTGTTTGATAATCATTTCTATTAAAATTCCTATTTCTATAGTCACTATTTGTGTTGTATTTTTCTGAACTTAATTTTCAATTCGCAGGTGCGCAGCTCACTGTTCTTTCCTCCGTCGCAAGAAATGACTGAGTGAACAGCAGAACTGCACTAAATGTAACGCACATTTAGGAATGTGCCTTCTTTATGTAGCCGAGCAGAGTCTTCTAGAAAGTTCACAGGAGGTCAGAACCAAGGGAAGATCTCAGGATTTCTATCCGCCTCCCAATAGGAGTTTCGGACGGTTTGATAAGCTCAAAGCATCTACCCTCTCCAACCGCACTCCAGCCGGCGCTGAAACAATGCCCTGCCAAGGGCAAAGCAGGTAGGAGAAGAGACGATCGCTATTTTATTAACATTCTTATTATTATTATTATTATTATTATTATTATTATTATTATTATTATTATTATTGGAAGTATGAGTTAATGTTCAATTCCTGACTCATTTCTCTCCGGCCCAAGCAGGGCATATAGTGAATTCTAACATTATGGGATTGCAACTCACCAGTTGCAGGCGTGAATCTTCTTCTTCCTTTTCACTTTAAAGCGGTGTTATATTATGTGGTTCGTGAAGTTAGTTGTATTATTGCTCCGTATAAAAAGCCAATTTGAAGAAGTTGTATTATATTTTCACTGTTGGGGAGCCAAACTTGACGAAGTAACTGCCCCACGTATGGTACAAAGTTTCCGGTGGCCTTCGCCTCAAGTTTACTTTCCGGTGGCCTTCGCCCCAAGTTTAAGAATCAACTTTGTATTTTAATGTTTCTTTAAATATTATATATATATATATATATTTGCCTCGGCTGCGTCATGTATCTCTTTGCAGGGGGTGATACGGCTAAAGAATGTAAGCTTACACAAATTATAATTTTTACTTCACTCCTTTTATTAATCCTTCACACGATTAAATAACATTTCACTGATAAGGAGAGCTGTGAGATTATATATAGTAATTCTTGGAGCAACAATAATGTCATTTTTAAAACAGTTTATACATAGCCAATCAACATCCAGAAAAAGCTTAAGTTAAATAAAAGTATTCTATTGGAGTAACCAATCAGAAACTGAAATAGAGCAAATTGTACAAATTCAGGCGTCAGTTGCTAGTATACAGCGTTCACAACCGGACGCTATACGTGTTCACAAGCAGTTAAATACGTATTCAGTGAGAGACGAAAATTCATTACGGCGATTAACGATGCGAAGACGCACTAAGACACTATGAGAATGCCATAAATGTCTCCTTCTTCTCTGGCAAAACCTTATATAGTACTTCATGCTGCTATGGTTACCAAATAAATAAGTATTGAATATTGAGAGAAGAGGAAAAAATATTTATTATTTTAGCAATTTACATAGGCAACCGTAAAAAAACTCATCACTGAGAAAACATTTGCATCACTTGACTATGTGGAGCAAGTCAACAATACTATTTTATTTATATATCATTGTTTATAAAAATATTACCTTTATTATTGAGATTTATAGCGTCTTCCATTTTCTTTACGATTTTTTCTTTAATTGCAATTATCTTTTTAATTTTCGATGTAGAAGTTGCTTTAATTTTACCAATAACCATTATTCCTTTTAAATCAAACATATCAAACTTTTCTAACAAACATCTCCCAGGAAGTGTGTGTTCTAAAACCTTCTACACATTTTCTAACAAACATCTCCCAGGAACTACCATGGCCAAGTGTGTATTCTAAACTTTTCTGCTTCTCTGTTTCAAACATTCTATGTCTCCCCATTCCACTGTCACCTGATTTCTAGCTTCTTTCATTGGAAGCCTAAGGATATCTGGCTTTTGGCGAACATTGACCCTTTTCTACATGTCTACGTTCCAGCAACCTAACGGGACACTTAACAATAGAGGGAAGAACCACCCGTTTCCGACCGCCGCTGATGGCACTGTCTCTCTCAACCCTTCGACAAATTTACAGTCACACTCGCTTTCCAGTTTTATTTAACACTGTCCTTACTGTTATTGATATTTATTCCCCCTATGATTATGATTTTATTTAACTAATCAAAACGTACTGCTTCAGTTTGTACAAGAGTAGAGAAAGTCATGTGAGTGCAATACATCAAAATTTTTTTAAAGGTTCTGCAGACATGAATGCCGAGCTAAATGCCGATCTTTGAATTGTGGGCAAAAGGAGTAACATAATATACATCCGCAATCAATTTATCGTATTTTCTCACCAGTAATAAACTTCTTGCTTTGTACTAATTTGACGAAAGAACAATGCACTGCTCTCTTGAGCAGGCCACCTTTGTGTGTGTTAAAGAAACGAATAAATCTCTTGGGATTAGAACGTGCATAAACGAGAGGAGATAAGAAAGCTACTGTAGAGGACACGTGTTCTCTACCGTATAGGCATATTTCTACTTGAGAATAACAAAAGATCATTGTGGAATTCCTCACAATTCATCAAGCCACCCCGTATTTTGGAATGCCATTACGTCCTGGGCAGATCTTGATTACGGCGTCATGCACGAGCTTGAAGTAGGGGGTGTCTGCTGGAATGTTAGATGTCGCAGGCTACACTCAGATATGAATAAGAAAGTCTTCCTGCGCTGACTTTATCTGAAAGTCTGTCATCTCTGCCTTATCCTGGGAAAGGAAAATGTTAATGCTCTTGGTAGCAGTGCTGTACTGCCTATGCTCGTAAATATTACGTGAAGAAATTCAAGCAAGAGTTGGAATGGGACATAAAACTTGGCCGTACGATTATAAACATTCAGCATATGCTTCAGAGGGTGACATATTTCGACTTTCACATGACTGTAGGCGCCTTAAAGAATACAGTTGAACCTCTTATACGTTAGTCACATGTGCGTTAGTCATTTGTAATAATTTCCTCGGTATATATTAAAAGTTTTAGCTATCAAACTTTGTCGTTTAACATTTAGCTCTATTATAGGTTGTATAACAGTACATTATGACACAAGGGGCCAAAGTAGGGTTTTATTTTTTGAGTAGAAATGTTTGCAATCCTACGAGAAAAATAATACCATTTTAAACACGTGGCATAAGTTGTTTTTAGACAGCACACGAATTTGTAAAATATTAGTAATATTAGATATTCATTCCTGAAACTAACAAGGTCACGTTTAGAACGAGTTTTTTAAACAAGAGAAATGACGTTAAAAAGCAAGATGCCAGATGTTTTGATATTTTGTTGATTCGCTAGCAGTCTTTTTCAGTGAAATTATTTAGTAGTAGAGAAGGTAGTGTATTCCACCCAAAAACTTGATACCGAGATTTCACCGGAAATATATGTTTTGAGACCCCCTGAAGCTAAAAAAAGCATTTTTTGGAAACATGTCTCTACGTGTGTGTGTGTGTCTGTGAACAGCATAACTCAGAAAAGAACAGTCGGATAAACACCAAACAGGTTCAGTTAGGTTCAGTATCTTCCAGAGATGCGACACAAAGGCTTTCAAGAAACTCCCCCAACTCGATTATCCTTTACATGGAACATTTTTCGAAAACTTTAATTTTCTCAAAATGGCTAACGATTTTGATTAAAATATCATATGTTTAATAAATGTATATCTCGAATTTTCTGGAATGTCTCCAAAAGTATTCTTCATTGTGAACAACTTTTGCATAACTGGTAAACCATAAGAGATAGACAAAATTTTACTACACAAAAAATGTATATCGCGTTAAAATACACAATTTATGTCATATACATTTTTTTGTTGAGTGCACCATTTTCGAGATATTTTCCAATACTTATACATTTTCTCAAATTCGTTATTCATATTTTTTGTCCTGGTAATGCAAAGAGATTGGAATACTCCACATAGCAACTAGCTCTTAAAATGTTTGACTATCGCTTAAAGCCTACCAATTCCCCTTGCATCTACAAGAAAATTAGCAATAAGATTAAAATCTCGATTAACATGAAGCATGTGGAGAATAAGCGTTTGTAAAATAGTTTGTACAAGAGTAGAGAAAGTCATGTGAGTGTAACGCATCAGATTTTTTTACCTTAAATGCTAAATCATATTGTTTTTAGATTTTTTTGATAAGTGTTGTAGTGTTATTCTTTCTGCTGCTTCTGTAACTTCACCTAGCTCTTCCATTTCAGTTTCTTCTTAATTCACAATCTCCGCCATGTAGATTATAGTAGATAAAGATTAATTTTATATCAAAGAGAGCAGAAGGCTGCTAATATAACGTGTAGGTTAAGTCCACAACGAATTGCGATAAATTGAAGTATGACGATTTATATTGTGAACAGACAATGGTATGAGAAATTAATCATGTAAAAAGAAAGAATGAAAAGTAAAACCTAACCAAACCAAGTTCAGTTATTAAACATGTGCAATGCGGAAGGAGTTGTATTGTATTTCGAGTGTTGGGGAGCCGAACTTGAAGTAGTTGCAACGGCACGTATGGTAAAAAATTTCCGGTAGGCTTCGCCCCAATAAAAAAAATATTAACTTTGTAATTTCACTGTTTCTTTAAATATTATATATTTATGTTTGCCTCGGCTGCGTCAGTATTAATTTGTAGAGACATGTTATTTCTTTGCAGAGAGTGGTGCGGCTAAGAATGTAGACTTACACAGATTATAAGTTTTTACTTCTCCTTATATTAATTCTTGACACGATTTAAGTAACACTTCACTGATATAGAGAGCTGTGAGATTATTTATTAATTACTTGCACTTTTTAATATGTAAACTATTTTTGTCTCGCACTGAATAAGTATTAAACTTCTCGAGGACGCGTCTCGCGTCCGGTTAGGAACGCTGTCTGCTAGCAACTGACTTCTGAATTTGTACAATTTGCCCCATTTCAGTTTCTGATTGGCTAATCCTACTCCAGTAGGATACTTTTATTTAACTTAAGCTTTTTTCTGGTTGTTGATTGGCTATTTATAAACTGTCTAAAAAAGTACAGTATTGTTGCTCCAATAATTACAAGTAGCATTATTAAACTTTCTTTTTCATTATTTCCTCAAGGTTACCTTATTGCTACCTCATTGTTAGAAACTTTTAACCTATTATTCTCACAGCTACTACATTATTAAATTACGTAATACATTCAAATGACATTATTACACATGTACATAATAATATAAACATTAATACAATGACTGTTACGTGCATTTTATATATTATATTATACACATATTGCTTTAAGGCGGGCTGTTATTATATTTTATAGTATATAATTTGACTGAAATCATTTAAGTGTTAAAAATACTGCCTCAGCAAACACCAAGGGGAATTGCCATGTGTTTGGACTTGAAACCAAAGTTGATCACAGCACTAGTGCAATAATCTAAAGCATTTTGGCCGTGTACTGTGATAGAAGTTCTACTTTTAGGCCATGCTGTCTAAAACATTCAGTTATTCATTCATAAATTATGTTTATGTATGTGAAGATATGCAGTGCGTTTCCTTCATACTGTGGCCAGAGGCTTCCGCCGAAGTATCCCCGAACCGGCTTACATTCTCATAGTTACAATTACATATCACAGAATATTTTTAAAATCCTGTCCTTCTCTGTCCGCATATTTCTTGCATGTTCTTAGGAAATGCTCACTCGAGAGTTCAATATCCGAAATTGAGTGAATTTCACGCCTGAGGTTTTCTTTTACTTCTTAAAATGAATGGGGTTTGTGTTGTGCATTTTTTGGGTAGAACGCAATATATTCTGTACCAAGTACATAGTAGGCAAAGATTTCACCGAGATACATGTTTTGAGGACGCCTGAATCCAACAAGCATTTTTAGAAAAGTTCCGCGCACGCGCGTCCGTGTGTGTGTGTTTGAACAGCATAGCTAAAAATGAAAAGATGCAACACTAAGATTTTCAAGATAATCCTCCTATCCCAAACTACCGTTTACATGGAAGATTTTTCGAATTTTTTTTTTCTGAAAAATGGCTCTAGGATTTTGATTAAAACACCATATATTAAATATATGTACATGACAAATAATATATATATATGTATATTGAATTTGATGCAGTAATTTGTATCACAAATTACTTAAATGTAAAGAGTGATTATAGTATGAATATGCATTTTTATGTGACATTGATTTGAGATGTATATTGATTGTAATTATTGTTGGGAAGTAAGTTTATACTGCCTTACTGAAACTGACAATAATAGCGTGCAATAATGCAGCGAGGGGGTGAGCTGTTTATCATTATTGGAAACGAGGAAGTTACGTAATGTTGGCGCGTTTTTCTGTAGAAATTGCTGGAACATTTCCATAGAGCATATGTATTCATAATTTTCATTGGATATAAAAATAGACGCTAATGTTGGCGCGTTTTATTAGCCAATTGCAGCTCAGTTATAATCTTTAGGCATGTCGGAGTGTAGGAGTATAAATAGAGGGTAGGTTAGAGGTCAGTTCATCACAATTCTTTGTACAATACACGTCGCATTCCCGTCAGTTCATCGAAAATATTTGTAAAGTACACGTCGCCTCCAGTTCGTCGAAAGTATTTGTACGGCACACGTCGGATATCAATTTGCAGGTTACGCGTAACAGAGTTATGAAAAATCTCAAGTGTTATAAAGTTAATTATACAAAAAGTTGAAGTACGCGAATTAAGAATTATCAGTAATGAAGTTATTATAACAGTTTCAGTTTGGCGAGTGTCAAGATCAATGTGTAAATGTGATAGTTAACGTGTTCGACAATAAAAGTGTAAAACAAATTTCTTCATCAGTGTTATCTTTGGATAAAAGATTCCTTTCCGTTTACACAACCTGTATAAAGAGAAGTGCTTGACCAAAAGGATAATAGCTAGCCGGAGGACAAAGAACCAAAATTAAATAAACTAACAGTAGCATTTTTTTCAAACAAAAACTAATACTGCCGCAAATTGCTAACACCAGATGGAGCTAACAAACCTAACAAATGAATCACGTCACAAGATGGCTTCAACACGTTGAGTAAACACACATACACAAACAACATTAATAATACCATCGCAAATTGGCTCCCAAATGTGGGGCTAACAAATACAAACATATACAAATAATGTTACTCAAATTGGCTACCACAACGTGGGTTATAAATAACATTAAACCACTACAAATTTAATGGGAATCGCCCTTAAAGTCCTCCTCATTCGGAAGGAATTTTGTATAAGCTTATACAATTGATAGACAAAAACGTACTACACAAGAAATGTAGATCTCTTTAAAACACACAATTTATTTCCAATAACTTTTTTGTGGCATCAGCCACTTCCAAGTAATTGTTATTAATGGTTCAAATTGTTCAATACTTGCATTCGTTTCAAGTCCTGTCGAATTTCAGCTGTTCTTCGCGATGTCATGGGAAAAGTATGGAATTTAAGGCCAGTATTAACGTCTAGTTCTTAAACATTTGACTATGGCTATTCCCTTGGTATCTATAATGAAATGTGTACATAATGCAGCTATTTAAGGTTTGTCTAGATTCAAATGAATTAGATAGAAAACTAACTTTTGTAAGAATAATTTATATACCCACTAATTAGTGATAGAGGTTCCAGAACGTCATGTAAATGTAACACGTAAGATTTTTTAAAGCAGTAATCAGAATTTCTTTGTAGTCTGAAATATGAATAACAGTGGATACCTACCCATATTCATGTAAGTATGTGAATAGTGATTATATTTGTTATATATTTCATTTATTGATTTTTATAGATATAAAATAATGCATAAATCTAAATAATCTAACTTTTAAGTATTCTCATTCATACGTTACCTTAGTCGTGCCCCTTTGAAAATATATATAACTTCTAAGCTGCTGTTGATGCGGTTTTAACAACATCGTGGTTGCTATAAAAAAATTATTATGTGTTACACTCACATGACTTTCTCTACTCTTGTACAAACATTTTTTACAAACGCTTATTCCCCATATGCTTCATGTTAATCGAGATATTGAGATGTTAATCTTATTGCAAATTTTCTTGTAGATGCAAGGGGAATTGGTAGGCTTTAAGCAATAGTCAAATATTTTATGAGCTGGTTGCTATGTGTAGTTATTCCATTCTCCTTGCATTACAAGGACAACAAAAATTGAACAACGAATTTGAGAAAAAGTATAAGTATTGGAAAATTTAAGGGAATAACAAGCAATATCTCGAAAATGGTTCACACAAAAACAAAAATATATATGACATAAATTGTATATTTTAACGCGATCTACATTTTTTGGTAGTAAAATTTTGTTTATCTCTTATGGTTTACCAGTTATGCAAAAGTCATTCACAATGAAGAATACTTTTGGGGACATTCCCAGAAAATTCAAGATATACATTCCATTTGTCATGAAAATATCTTAAATATATGATATTTTAATCAAAATCGTTAGAGTCATTTTTGAGAAAATTAAAATTTTCGAAAAATGTTCCATGTAAAGCGTAATCTGGGGTGGGGGGATTTTCTTGAAAACCTTCGTGTCGGATCTTTGGAAGATACTGAGCCTAAATACCAAGTTTGGTGTTTATCCGACTGTTCGTTTCTGAGTTATGCTGTTCACAGACACACAGACGGACATGTTTCCAAAAATGTTTTTTTTTGGATTGAGGCCTCAAAACATGTATTTCCGGTGAAATCTCGGTATCTCGGTGAAATGGGAATTCGTTATTCATTTTTTTTGTCCTGGTAATGCAAAGGGAATGGAATACTCCACATTGCAACCAGCTCTTAAAATATTTGACTATCGCTTAAAGCCTACCAATTCCCCTTGCATCTACAAGAAAATTAGCAATAAGATTAACATCTCGATATCTCAATTAACATGAAGCATGTGGAGAATAAGAGTTTGTAAAAATAGTTTGTACAAGAGTAGAGAAAGTCATGTGAGTGTAACACATCAGATTTTTTAAGTATCGTATAACCACTCGTGCCTCTGTCCATCTGTTGGAAATCTCCCTTTACACAAGCAATCATTAAAAAGCGTATGGAATAAGGGGGTTATTTAATCTTTTAAGTTAAACAAAACTTTATTCATAATCCCATCTGGTCCTGCTACCTTTTTAGCCTTTAGGATATTAAATATAATTTGTATCTCTATATATCTCTGTGTGTGATAACAGCATGAAGCAAAGTTTATCTGGATCAACATGAAGTACATGCTCTTCTTTTACGCTGCGCCACCGCAAAGCTGCTTGCGTGCCACCCGCCACAGCTAGGAATCCCACCGAAACAGTTACAATATCTCAGTAACCGTCTCACGTTCTCATAGTTACAATTACAATGATAATAAGTGCATATTTTATTAAAAGAAGTGCGGGGAATATTGTCCTTCTCTATCATATTTCTAGCATTCTTCCAAGAAATTTTCATTTACACTGAAGGGTTCAATATTCGAAACTGAGTTAATTACTCGCCTGATGTTTTCTTTTAGTTCTTATAATGTATGGGGTTTGTTGCCAACACCTTATGTTTTAAGCTCCCTCTAGATAAAAATCACATACAGTTAAATCAGGTTAAACTACCCTATCTTCAAAAATTTCCTGAATGAAACTTAATGACACATCAACTGTATGCGCGGGAGCAAAGTCTTGTTGGCAAAATCTAAACAAACATACAACGTAGGAAAGTTCCTATTATTCTGTATGCATATCATTTTTCGTGTCATGCAAGGTCGTGTGTAAAATCGGGTTTCTCTGTAATCTAACATCTGTTATTTTGAAGAAACATAGCCATATAAATAGAACCATGCTTCCTTGGAGAAGAATATTAAGCGAGGGTCAATTACTTAATAATTTGGCAAAATCCAATTACAGAAATTTGCCCGACTCTAATGATCACATGAAAAATAAGGTATACGCACGCACACATTCACACACGCATATAGGAACGTTTTTCTAAAAATGTCGCATTTGGACTTGGGATACTTGAAAATGTATTGTTCAGGTGAAACATTTTTTCATTGCTATCGAATTTTTTACTGGAATATAATACTTCCAAATATTACGCACCAGAACTTTTTTTCTAGCCATTGTTTTGTTTCTCTGATATCAGATTTTGCGTGTGCGTGTATTCAAAGACATTATATAAATATGAGAGCAGGTAGTGACAACAAAGAAACCCGGCGGGCAGTGGCGACAGACCCGGGGGCCGTTTGGCTGGCACATGCCGGAGGGTGTGTCCCATGTCACCGTCATTTGACTCCAGGAATACTTGCAAAAAGACTCGCCGACACATTTCGGTTCTCTTTGAAGAACTGTACAGCGGGAGGTGACGCCACACGCGGCCAGGGTGTACAAACAAAGTGCCTCTGATTTACCTTAAATCCTGACACGAGACACACAGCAGCCTTCCTGGGCGTTGTTGCCTCTGGCATAGTGAAGCCCAGGACATAGGTTAGTTACCGCAGAGAAAATCTTCGACCTTCAACGTCCTGCTAGCTATACAAGTCCACTGTAAAGCTCTTTTGAAAGCTTTTTACTTTCTCTACTACGTACAGTAAGTAGGGGAAGTATTGCATTCCACCCAAAAATTCGATACCGAGATTTCACCGGAAATACATGTTTTGAGACCCCCTGAATCCCAAAAAAGCATTTTTGGAAACATGTCCGTGTGTGTGTGAACAGCATAACTCAGAAACGAACAGTCGGATAAACACCAAACTTGGTGTTTAGGTCCAGTATCTTCCAGAGATGCGACACGAAGGTTTTCAAGAAAATTCCACCACCCCAGATTACCCTTTACATGGAACATTTTTCGAAAATTTTAATTTTCTCAAAAATGGCTCTAACGATTTTGATTAAAATATCATATGTTTAAGATATTTTCATAACAAATAAAATGTAGGTATATCTTGAATTTTCTGGGAATGTCACCAAAAGTATTCTTCATTGTGAACGACTTTTGCATAACTGGTAAACCACAAGAGATAGACAAACGTTTACTACACAAAAAATGTAGACCACGTTAAAATACGCAATTTATGTCATATACATTTTTTTTTGTTGAGTGAACCATCTTCGGGAAATTGCTTGTTATTCCCTTAAATTTTTCAATACTTATTTTCTCAAATGGGAATTCGGTATCTTTTTTTTGTCTTGGATATGCAAAGAGTGTTAATCTGTGGCAAAGAGAATGGTGCTGCACCTAGCAACCAGCTATTAAGAGATATGTATGTGCTTAAAGACTACTGTATTTCTATATTGCCCTTGCAAATATATATTCCTCTTACATCTACAAGAAAATTAGCAATAAGATAGAGTCTGCATATGATTATCTCGATTAACATGAAGTAGATGGAGAATAAGCGTTTGTAAAGATAGTTTGTACAAGAGTAGAGAAAGTCATGTGAGTGTAACACATCAGATTTTTTTTATTACGAAAGCTTATTTTTCTATGTAACTCATGTTAACAGAGATAAACGTCTTCAGAACACTTCGTTATAGTATTTCAAACAATAATAACGGATATCTCGGAAATGGTGTGTGCCACAACTTTTTTTTGCAATAAAATGCGCATTTTACAGATATTTACATTTATTTATTGATGGCAAATATTTACTACAGGAACTATAATATATTAATTCAAGCATCACCTGTGAATGAGAAAATCTCGTGCTCAGGGGCGGATTCCTCAACTAAGCCTAATGCAAACGTGCATGTTTAATATCGAATAACTTACCAACTAAACAAAATCTATTATCTAATATAAAATTCTGCAATAGAATTATATTGAGTCAATTAAAATTAAAAGTAAAAATTTTAAGTGAAACATATAGGCAATATACAAAACTACTACATATAATTTTGTGCAGTGCGTTTTTTGTATATTTTATAATGTTCACCAGTTACACAAAATCATACAAAATTCCTTCCGAATGAAGAAGACATCACACGATACTCCAAGAAAATTCAAGATAAAATTTGATTTGTCATGTAAATATCTAAAATACAGGTATTTTAATCAATATCGTTAAGGCCACCCGACATTTTTTCATATATAGGGTAGTTTGGGATGAGACAGACAAAGATACACTCACACACACATATACTTGGACCTTTTCTCTAAACATGTCTTTTGTGGATTCAGGGGCCGTCAAAACATGTATTTCCGATGAAATTCCAACATAGAATATTTGGGTGGAATGCAATACTTCCTATTTAAAAATTCAAAGCAATAACAAAGAGTATCTCGGAAACAGTTAAGGCGATAAAACTTTTATTTGACAAATTGTGTGCTTTAATGAGATCTACATTTTTGGTGTAGATTTTGCATTAAATTTTGTAAAAGAAGACGTTCAGTGCTTACGTGGTAAACATAGGTATGTGAAAAAAGCTATGGAAGAAGAAGCACTTAACCGAGCCTATGAGAATCCAAAACGGAAACCCAATTGGGTAAAATCCGGAGAAGAAGAAGATTTTGCCTGTCTGCTACGGTTTACCAATTATACAAAAATAATTTAGAACAAAAAGGATTACATAGAAAATTCAAGATATTTAATTTGTCATGTAAACATTTTAAGTATGTCTTTCAAGGAAAATCACTAAACCAGTCTTTAAAAATAAAAATCGAAAATTTTCCATGTAAACACACAGACGTCCACACAGGGTGTTTTTGTAAAAATGCCCTCTTTTCTGGGAGCCTCAGAACATTTCTTTCCGTGAAACCTTGGTATAGTACTTTTGGGTGGTATTCAATACTTCCTCTACCTGCTAGGTAGATGGTAGAGAAAGTAAAAGAGATGAACATGTCACTACTTTTGTATTTTCTGGGATGTAGCATCCCCTTAGTATTCTTGATTATTTATTGACGCGGTGTATATTCTACTCACAACACTATACTAATTCATTCGGAATAAAGGGTATCCCTAGCTACCGTTCTTCTTCCCAAGTAAAGATTTAACTGTTTCCCTTGGTATGAAGAGCTGAATCGCTTATCATATTGCGCATGCTTGTACTCCCTCTATTTCCCTGACACAGATAACATGGATAAATACTCACTAATGCAAATGTTAGATGCTGAAACTTGACGTGCTCCTTGGAAAAACCTTGATATGCCATTTAAAGAGTGTCAGTGGGGAGAATACGAAATTAAGAAGCTGCACAACCAGTCTGAAGCACATTCCAACAGCAGTTGTTCTTGACATAAACAGGACCATAGTTGTTAATTTTCCTAAAAGAGAGCAATGATTTTATTACCTTCACTACCACTTACCTATAGTAGATAAAATAAAGAACTGTATTGCATCTACTAATATGATGTCGAGATTTCCAAAAACGAAATATCTAACAAATACCAAATTTGGTATTTATGTCCAGTATCTTCCAAAGGTGCGCCACGAAGAATTTCTAGAAAATCCCCCATCCCAAAGTACCATTTACATGGAAAATGGATTGGGTTTTGTCTAAAAATGGCTCTAACGACTTTGACTAAAATACTTTTTTAATACATAATTATATGATAATTAAAATGTATAACGTGAATTTTCTGGGAATAGCCTGTGGTTTAAATTCTAAGTAATTTTTTATAATATTATATAACTAATAAACCATAAGAGATAGACAAAATGTGCTACACAAAATTGTAGATCTCTTTAAAGGACGCAGTATTTCAAATAACTTTTTTGTAGCATCAGCTCTTTCTGAGATATCTGTTGTTATTAGTTTGCAGCTTTTAATACTTGCCATTTTTACTTTATTCTACTACGTATATAAGTACGGCAAGTATTATATTTCAGCCAAATGTTTTTTATCGAGATTTCACCAGAAATACATGTTTAAAAGCACCATGAATAAAAAAAAAACATTTTTAGAAAAACGTCCGCATTGTGTCTGTCTGTGTAACTGTGAAGAGTATAACTCAAAAAGTCGAATCAACACCAAACTTGGTATTTAATTTCAGTGCCTTCCAAAGACACGAAGATTTTTAAGAAAATCCCCCACCCCAGACTACCATTTAAATGGAAGATGTTTCGGAAACTTTGATTTTCTATAAAATGACTGTAAGAATTTTTATTAAAATACCATATATTAAAATAATAACATGGCAAATTTAATGTGTATCTAGAATTTTCTGGGAATATCCTCCTCATTCTAAAAGACTTTAGCATAACTGATAAACCGTGAGGCAGTATTTTTAACACTTGAATTATATAATAAGTAAATTCAATAACAGCCCGCCTTAAAGCAATATGTGTATGTAATAATTTGTAAAAACGTATGTAACAGTCATTGCATATGCTTATATTATTGAAAACATGTTTAATAATGTTATGTGAGTACATTACATACTTTAATAATGTAATAGCTGTGAGAATAAG
Organism: Deroplatys truncata; assembly: GCA_030765065.1. Classification (NCBI taxonomy): domain Eukaryota; kingdom Metazoa; phylum Arthropoda; class Insecta; order Mantodea; family Mantidae; genus Deroplatys; species Deroplatys truncata. The sequence continues at coordinate 154,529,966 of CM060988.1, read as the reverse complement.
TTTAACGTTGCTAACAATGAGGTAACAATGAGGTAACCTTGAGGCAATAATGAGTTTGAGAGTTTGAATGCTACTAGTCATGATTAGGGCAGCAATAACGTAAATTTTGTGACAGTTTTTAAAATTAGCCTATCAACAACTAGAAAAAGCTTTAGTAAAATACAGGTATTCTATTGGACTAGGATTAGCTAATCAGAGACTTGAAATACAAAAGTTTACGGGTTTGAACGTTGCTGGCAGTGACCGGATGGAAGATGTGTTCTCTAAAGTAATATTGTGTATTCGTGTGAATCGTAAAATTAAATATACGCGTTAACAAAGTACAAGTTTTAAATTAAAGAATCTCACAGCTCTTAATATCAGTGTAGTGCTATTTAATTTTGTCAAGGATTAACAAAAAGAAGTGAATTTAAACTTAAAATCTGTGTAAGCCTACATTCTTGTCGTACCACGCCCTGCCTAAGAAATACGTGACTCTAAAGCATACTGACGCAGCCGAGGCAAACATAAACATAAATAATATCTATAGAAGCAGTTTAATAACAAAGTTAAGTTAACCTTTTTTAAACTTGGTGTGTAACAACAAAAATACATCTTCAAATCGGTTTCTCATACGTAGCAGCATATTACGTAACAAACAATCTTTCTTCAAATTATACCCAAAACGCGGTGCAAAACTCCAAATACAGTAACTATTACGTAACAAACAATCTACTTCAAAATTGACGTTTATGCATGGAGCTGATTAAATAAATAAACTTCAAGACAATAACTACTTCAGGTTGGCTTCCCAAGCGTGTGGCTAACAACAACAGTAAAACTTCAACAACAATAAACTCCAACAGTTGAAGAACAAGTTGGCTCCCATACGTGGGGCAGTTAAACAACAATTAAGCTAAAGCAACTATATAATTCTTCAACCGTAACAGATAGACGAAATCTTACCACACAAAAGAATTGATCTCGTTAAAGTACACAGTCTTACTTTCTCTACCACATACAGAAACGATATGAAGAAATCATCACGGTTTCCCTAAACAAACCATATTTGTTACCATTTTTAAGGTACTTCGTTACATCATGGTTTCATTTTATTGGATGGTGGTGTCACTTTGTATTTAGGTGCTATCACGCCTTGTGCTGTGTATCGCACCAATAAGCATACCTATGCTAGTTCTGTCAAGTCATTGGCATATTACGAATAAGTATAGGCGAGGAATGTCGACCGATTTTGTCGATCTTTCGCGAGGTTAATTGCGAATCTACAGCAAATGTCTGTTTGGAAATGCTCTTGAATATGAGTCAATTCTAGAGAATTTAGCACTTTAATCCTCATACGTCACTTATAGGTCCTTATATAAATTAGTACTTCCTAGCTATTTCCATATTCTTAAACAGGCAAGCTATAGCCCCCTTCCTGCTTCAACGACTAAAGCGGATATCTTAGGTAGCATCTTTTTAAAGCCCTTACAGACGATCAGAAATCGGGTGTGGATTACTTCTTGTGCAATGTGTACGTAATAGTAGAGAAGGTATTGCATTTCATCAAAAAATTCGATACCGATATTTCACTGGAAATGAATGCTTTGAGGCCCCCTTAATAAAAAAAATGTTTTAGAAGGTCCGTGCGCATGCGGGTGTGTGTGTGTGTGTGTGTGTGTGTGTGTGTGTGTGTGTGTGTGTGTGTGTTTGTAAAGAGCATAACTCAAAAAAGAAAAGTCGGATACGTCCCAAACTTGGTATTTAAGTTCTGTACCTTCTAAAAATGCGACAGGAAGACTTTCAAGAAAATCCCTAATCTAAAACTACCCTTTACAAGGAACATATTTCGAAATGTTTTATTTTCTAAAAAATGGCTCTAAAGATATTGATTAAAATGTCATATATTAAAGAACTTTTTATGACAAATAAAATGATATCTCGAATTTACTGAAAATAGTCTTTGAAGTCCTCTTCACTAGCTTCTAGTTCCCGAGGTCGCGGGTTCAAACCCGGCGGAGGACGAAAGAATTTTTGGTGCGTAAAAATCCTTAGCATGGCTTCCTTCGGAAGGGAAGTAAAGCCGGTCGTCCCGTGTTGTAGATTTAAGGCACGTAAAAGAACCTCAAGCCTGATAAACAGGCCTCTGAGCAAAATTACCATTCTTTCACGCCAAATATAGAATGGGACGCTAGGGACCACAGCAGTTAAAGAGCTCCATAATCTTTTACAGCTGGTAAATGTTAAGCGATAGACGAAAACGCACTACACAAAGCTGTGGATCTCTTCAAAACACACAATTTATTTCAAATAACATTTTTTGTAGCATCAGTCATTTCCGAGACATCCATTATTAAGGGTTCGAGTTATTAGATACTTACCCTTTCTTTTAAAGCCCTGTCGATTTTCGTATGTTTCTCGCAATGTTATGGAAAGATTGTGAAATTTTAAGGCCGTCATAAAGGTCCAGTTCTAAAAGATTTCGTTTGTATCTATAACGAAATGTGTATTGCAGCTATTTCCGGAAAGGTTTATCTCAATTAAAATGAAGTAGATAGGAAAATAAAGATTCTTAAAAATAATTTGTATACACACTAATAAGCGATAGATGGTAGAGTGTCATATGAATGTAACACATCAGAATGTTTATTTCTATCACAAGAGCTCGGTACTATGACTTTAGGTGAGTAAGCTATATCTGTGTATTGATTTCGTATGTTGTGTGTAACTAAGTACTTAAATAGAAAGCATTTCTAGACAGGGGGGGGCTGAACGACTCCACCGCAAATCTCATCCGAATCAGTAGTTGTAAGTTTGTTTTAAAGTGGTAGACAAAGGATTCAGCTAATGCAGTTCACTGATGAACTAACTTGTGCTTTTGATTCGAACGTCCTTCCCTCTTGAGATGTAGGAAGGATTGGCAAGTTGGTATGAAGTGGCTTTGTGAGAAGGTCGCTGGGTGGGGTCCGCCTACTTTGAGAGGAGCCAACTTGAGGTGGCGGCAAAACCACACACGAAACACAACATCCTTTCCATGACATGTAACACTGGTTGCTGTTGTTGATGCTACGCTCAAAGATGAGGGAAGACGACATGCAATATTTATGTAACCGCATTGTTAGCAAAATCGTCTTCCTCGCTTGTTGCAACACGAAGGGCAACATCTTCCCCCTACCCCTCTGCTCTAAACAAATCGAAAAGTTTGCAATTTCAGCTGCGGACTGGACCTTGAAGTTAAACTATAGACAATTTACGGTTAAGAAGAAAACAAAATTTTATGTTTTTCACGCGCATGACTTTTTCTACTCTTGTACAAACTATTTTTTCAAACGCTTATTCCTCATCTACTTCATGTTAATTGAAATAAACATTTGCAGAAATTATCTTATTGCTAATTTTGTTTTTTATTATTATTATTATTTTGAAAGCTTATAGTCGCTTTAATATATTAGTCATATCGCGACTTTTCAAAATAAATTGAGGCAGTATTTTTAACACTTAAATGAAATCAGTATAATTATTTAATATATACATTCAATAACAGCCCGCCTTAAAGCAATATGTATATGTAAAAATATATAAAAAGTGTATATTATAGCCATTGCATTTGTGTTTATATTATTGTATACATGTTTAATAATGTTATGCGAATGTATTACGTAATTTAATAATGTAGGAGCTGTGAGAAATAGGTCAAAAGTTGCTAACATTGTGTTAACAATGAGGTAACCTTGAAGCAATAATGAATTTGAAAGTTTAATAATTCTACTGGTAATTCTTGCAAACAATAATATAATTTTGTGACAGTTTATAAAATAGCCATCAACATTCAGAAAAAGCTTTAGTTAAATGAAGGTATTCTATTGGACTAGGATTAGCCAATCATAAACTGAAATGGAGCAAAATTTACAAATTCAGAAGTCAGTTGCTTGTAGACAGTGTTCCTAACCGGACACGAGAGGCGTCCTCGAGAAGTTTAATACGTATTCAGTGTGGGACAAAATAGTTTTCGTGTTAAAAAGTGCAAGTAATTAATCAATATTCTCACAGCTCTCTATATCAGTGAAGTGTTATTTTAGTCTTGTCAAGCATTAATAAAAGGAGTGAAGTAAAATTATAATCTGTGTAAGCCTACATTCTTCAGCCGCACCACGCCTTGTTAGGATATTCATGTCTCTACAAATTAAGACTGACGCAGCCGAGACAAACCTAAATATATAATACTTAAAGAAACAGTAAAAATACAAAGTTAATATTTTTAAACTTGGGTTGAAGGCTAAATACCATACGTGCGGTTGCAACTACTTCAAGTTCGGCTCCCCAACAGTGGAACTACAATACAACTCCTCCTTCAATACAACCTACTTCAAATTGGCTTTCCATACGTAAAGGCAATACCTACTTCAAAATACTTAACAATAAAACAATGTTTATTTAACATACTGGCAGTTTTAAACCATTACAATGATATAAAATTGTGACACTATACTAATCGAATTGAATGAACATTATATACTTTTATATACATGTATGCTTTTAAAAATATTCAACCATCTTAGGTACATCGAATGAGGCAGTACTTTTAACACTTAAATGATATCAGTCTAATCATATAATATAAAATATAATAACAGCCCGCCTTAAAGCAATATGTGTATAATACATATAATGCATGTAACAGTCATTGTATTAATGTTTATATTATTATGTACATGTTCAATAATGTTAGGTGAATGTATTACGTAATTTAATAATGTAGGAGCTGTGAGAATAACAGGTTAAAAGTTGCTAACAATGAGGTAACAATGAGGTAACCTTGAGGCAATAATGAGTAAGGAAGTTTAATAATGCTACTAGTCATTATTGGAGCAACAATAATGTAAATTTTGAGACAGTTTATAAATAGCCAATCAACAAGCATTAAAAACTTAAGTTAAATGAAAGTATTCTATTGGAGTAGTATTACCCAATCAAAAACTGAAATAGGGCAAATTGTACAAATTCAGAAGTCAGTTGTTTGTAGACAGCGTTACTAACCAGACGCGAGACACGTCCTCGAGAAGTTTAACACGTATCCAGTGTGAGAGAAAAATAGTTTACGTGTTAGAAAATGCTAGTAATTAATAAATAATCTCACAGCTCTCTCTCTATATATATATCAGTGAAGTGTTGCTTTAATCGTTTAAAGAATTAATAAATGGTGTGAAGTACAAATTATAATATGTGTAAGCCTACATTCTTAGCCGCACTACTCTTTGCAAAGAAATCCATATTTCTAACAATAATACTGACGCAGTCGAGGCAAACATAAATATATAACATTTAAAGAAAGAGTCAAATTACAAAGTTAATATTTTTAAACTTGGGGCGAAGGCTACCGAGTACCATACGTGCGGTTGCAACTACTTCAAGTGTTCGGCTCCCCAACAGTGAAATACAGTACAACTCCTACTTCAAATTGCCTTTCCATACGTGAAGCAACAAACTATTACGATCCCGAATTTTCTTTGAATAGCATATAAAGTCCTCTTTACTCGGAAAGAATTTTGTATAATCTTGTAGAAATGGTAAATGTTAAGCGATAGACGAAAACGTGCTGCAAAAAAATGTAGTTCAAAGCAGCCTTTTAGTGACATCAGCAGCATTTTCGAGATATCCGTTATTAATAGTTGGCATTGTTCAATACTGCTGCCATGCTCTTAAAGTCCTGTCGACATTCAGTCGTTTTATGCGATTACATAGAAAAATTATGGAATTTTAAGGTCAGATATAAACATTTTACCATCGCTGTTCCCTTTGTATCCTTAACGAAATGTGTAATTTAGTTATTTCTGGCAATGTTTGTCTCGATTAAAATGAAGTAGATGGAAAAATTAGCTTCAATAAGAATAACTTGTATCGACACTAATAAAACGACAGGGGGCAGGGAAAGTCATATGACTGTAACACATCGGAATTTTCATTTACACATTTCATTGTAGGAGCAACATGAATGCAATGAGCTAAAGCGATGGTCAAATCTTTTCAACACCGGTCGCTGTGTGAGGCTTTGAAATTCTATTCTCTTTGCATGAATATGAAAAAGAAAGAAAGAAAAAAACGTTTGTCGTTGAGAAAAGTGTAAAGTATTTAAAAAGTCAAACAAATTGCAAAGAATATCTCGGGAATGGTTAAAGATACAAAAAATGGCTTAAATTCCATGCTTTAACGACATTTACATTTTTGTGAAGTAAGATTCTGTCTATAACTGTTACTAACTCTACAAAAATGGTTCAGAAACTTCACAGGCTATTCCCAGTAAATTTAGGTATACATGTCAGGGAATTTTTTAGAAAATAGAAAATAATGACCACTTTTCCATGTAAAGGGTAGTTTGGCCTAAGTGGATTTTCTTCAAAAGTTTTATGTTACATTCTTGGAAGGTCATGAACTTAAATCCAAGTTTCCTTTTTGAGTTCACACATATATGTACACGAACACTGCATGCTTTTTTTTTAAAACAAAAACCCTATTTGGGTTCATGGGACCTCAAAACATATACAGGGTAGACATTTAAGTAGAGATTGTACAATATCTCCAAAATTAAGCCTTCTAGAAGGAGATGTCTTTAAAAAAATCTGATGTGTTACACTCACATGACTTTCTCTACTCCTGTATAAACTATTTTTACAAACGCTTATTCTCCATATGCTTCATGTTAATCGAGATATCGAGATGTTTATCTTATTGCTAATTTTCTTGTAGATGCAAGGGGAATTGGTAGGCTTTAAGAGATAGTCAAATATTTTAAGAACTGGTTGCTATGTGGAGTATTCCATTCTCTTTGCATTACCAGGACAAAAAAAATGAATAACGAATTCCCATTTGAGAAAAAGTAAAAGTACTGGAAAATTTAAGGGAATAACAAGCAATATCTTGAAAATGGTTCACTCAATAAAAATGTATATGACATAAATAGTGTATTTTAACACGATCTACATTTTTATATAGCAAAATTTTATCTATCTCTTATGGTTCACAATGAGGAACACGTTTGGAGACATTCCCAGAAAATTCAAGATATACGTTTTATTTTTCATGAAAATATCTTAAATATATGATATTTTAATCAAAATCTTTGAGGCCATTTTTGAAAAAATTAAAATTTTCGAAAAATGTTCCATGTAAAGGGTTATCTGGGGTGGGGAGATTTTCTTGAAAAGCTTCGTGTCGCATCTCTGGAAGATACTGAACCTAAATACAAACTTTGGTGTTTATCCGACTGTTCATTTCTAAGTTATGCTTTCACAGACACACATACACACAGAAACACACACGGTAATGTTTCCAAAAATACTTTTTTGGATTCAGAAAGCCTCAAAACATGTATTTCCGGTGAAATCTCAGTATGGAATTTTTGAGTGGAATGCAATACTTCCCCTACTTACAATACGTAGTAGAGAAAGTAAAAATCTGGTGTGTTGCACTCACATGAGCTTTTCTACTCTTGTACAAACTATTTTTACAAACGCCTATTCTCCATCTACTTCATGTTAATCGACATAAACATTTACAGAAACTATCTTATTGCTAATTTTCTTGTAGGTGCAAGGGGAATACGGTAGGCTTTAAGCGATAGTCAAATCTTTTAAGAGCTGGTTGCTATGTGGAGTATTACATTCGCTTGGCATGTACAGGACATAAAAAAATAAATAAAAAAACGAATAACAAATTCCCCCATGAGAAAAAGTATAAATATTGTAAAATAAATAACAACGAATATTTCGGAAATAGTTGACTCGATAAAAAAAATGTTCGTGACATAAATTGTTTTTCTGTAATAAAATTTGGGTGTGTCTTACGGTTTACTAGTTATGCAAAAGTCATTTAGAATGAAGAGGACCTTTGGGGACATTCCCAGAAAATTCAAGTAATGCATTTCATTTATCATGAAAATACCTTAAACATGTGATATTTTCATCAAAGTCGTTAGAGCCATTTTTGAGAAAATAAAAGTTTTAGAAAAATGTTCCATGGAAAGGGTAGTCTGAGTGGAGGGAGTTTCTTGAAAAACTCTGTGTCGCATCCTTGGAAGATGCTAAACTCAAATACCTAGTTTGGTGTTTATCCACTTTTCGTTTTTGAGTTATGCTGTTGAGAGACAGACACTAGCATGTTTCCAAAAATGCTTTATTTGGAATCAGGAAACCACAAAATATGTATTTACAGTGAAATATCGATATCTAATTTTTGGCTGGAATACAATACTTCCCCTACTTACTCGTACTATACGTAATAAGCTATTTTGGAGAAGCTATTTAAGTGTACGATAGTGGGTAGTGAAAATCCTGTGATGTAAACCTCAGGTTTGCGCTCTCCTGGCGCTATTAACATGATCGAAACTTAGTAGGGCAACTTGTAAATAAATAAATATGTACGAAATTTATTTATTAAACGAGATATTAATAGCTAACCTTTTCTGTCAAGGAAGAAGTTAAAGGTAGTTCACTTGCTCCAATAACACTGGCCGTGCATTAGAAGGTTATAGCGTTTCCGTACTAATAACATTTTCTGTATTCCGGCCGTGAAATAGATTTCATTAGATCCATACGTGTCACGAGATAATGATTACAAATGGCAGATGCTATTTATCAAGGATCTTAATGGCATAAGAATTCTTACACTCATTAGAATTTCATGAAAATGTATTTCTTATTTTTATCAGCAATAAATCTTGCTGTTATTTGAAACGTGCGTCATTATTATAGATTCTAGTACTTATTTATCTGGAAGTATTATTACTCTTCGCCATCGAAAAATACTACACTCAGCTCTAGAACTATATTGGTAGTATAATGGCGTTTTGTAATTGAGAATAAATATGATTTACCTTACCTATAAGTATATCTGAAATAACACATAATTGAACAAATTTCTTTCCTTTTTATAAAATAGTTACCTACTGTATTTACCTTTAAAAAAATCTTATATGTTACACTCACATGACTTTCTCTACTCTTGTACAAACTATTTTTACAAACGCATATTCTCCATATTCTTCATGTTAATCGAGATATTTAGATGTTAATCTTATTGCTAATTTTATTGTACATGCAAGGGGGATTGGTAGGCTTTAAGCGATAGTCAAATATTTTAAGAGCTGGTTGCTATGTGAGTATTCCATTTTCTTTGCATTACTAGACAAAAAAAATGAATAACGAGTTTGAGAAAAAATTTAAGTATTGGAAAATTTAAGGCAATAACAAACAATACCTCGAAAATGGCTCACTCAACAACAAAAATGTATATGACATAAATTGTGTATTTTAACGCGATCTACATTTTTGTTTAGTAAAATGTTGTCTATCTCTTATGGTTTACCAGTTACGCAAAAGTCGTTCACAATGAAGAATACTTTTGGAGACATTCGCAGAAAATTCGAGATATACATTTCATTTGTCATGAAAATATTTTAAACATATAATATTTTAATAAAAATCGTTAGAGCCGTTTTTGAGAAAATTAAAATTTTCGAAAAATGTTCCATGTAAAGGGTAATCTGGGGTGTGGGGATTTTCTTGAAAAGCTTCGTGTCGCATCTTTGGAAGATACTGAACCTAAATACCAAGTTTGGTGTTTATCCGACTGTTCGTTTCTGAGTTATGCTGTTCACAGACACACAGACACACACACGGACATGTTTCCAAAAAATTTTTTTTTGGATTCAGGGGGCCTCAAAACATATATTTCCGGTGAAATCTCGGTATCGAATTTTTGGGTGGAATGCAATACTTCCCCTACTTACTATACGTAGTAGAGAAAGTAAAAGTGATAGGTTGTATCTTTATACCAAGATAAAGAATGTGGCAGAATTTTATTGTGAAATTGATATTGGTACATTCCAGGTATTAACTACATAAATATTAAAGTTGTGGCGTATTAATAATTTGGAGGAGTTTCATTGTCATTACCAAACATACTGTCGTTTTCCATTGTCATTACTGCTGGCTGGTCCCTTTACTAGCCACAAGTGGTGGGGATATAACTTCTGACTTGCTGAGGATTCCGAGAAGCGGATCGTGCGTGCAAGCCGGCTTTTGGATCGGTGTACATCTCCCCTTATGTTTCATATTTAATAATGTAGTAACCGCAAGCGCTTGGGAAATAAATCTAGGAATATGTAAGTAGATTTGTGTTATGGATTTTGTACAGTGAACACCCACGCCTTCCTCTTAACCTCCACACCACGTTTCGGTCCTCCGCAGCCATGTCAGTATACGTCCCCTCAATGTATGTGCTGGGTACTCAAAATTAACGCATGTGAAATTTTAGGCCTATACGCAGCATGTAACAATATATCTGTTGCTGGAATTCTACACCCTCATTGCTAAGGACGGATATACCGTCTGTGCTCTGAATGATCTGTGGTTTTCGGCTTTTTACTTTCTCTGTCACGTACATCGAGAAGATATGGCATTCCACCAACTAATTCTATATTCAGATTTCACCAAAATATGTGTTTTGAAAACCCCTGAATGCAAAAAAAATTGTTTATAAAAATGTCCGGGTATGTGTGTGTGTGTGTCTGCAAACGGCATAAATCAAAAGCGAAATGCCGGATAAATACCAAACTCGATATTCAAGTTCATTAGGTACCTTACAAAGATGCAACACAAACATTTTCAAGAAAATCCTCCTAACCCAAACTACCATTAACATGGAACACTTCACCAATTTCTTTATTTTATGAGAAGCGGTTCTAAAAATTCGGATTAAAATACCATATATTAAAGGTATTTACATGGCAAAAAAATGTTTCTGTTGAATGTTCTAGGAATAGCCTTTGAAGCCCTCTTCATTGGAAGAAAATTTAATAATCTTGCATAACTGGTAAACGTTAAGCGATAGACGAAAACGACCACACAAAAAATGCAGATCGCTTTACCATACACATTTATTTTATATAACTTTTTGTTGCTTCAGCCATTTCCGAGATACCCGTTATTAATGGTTTGTATTGTTCAATACGTCTTTGTCATTCTTGAGTCCTGGAAGTACGCAATTTTAAGGCCAGCATACGAATAGCGTCCAGTTCTAAAATATTTCACTATCGCTATTCCTTTGTATTTATAACCAAATGTGTACTGCAGCTATTCCTGCAAAGATTTATCTGGATTAAAACGCAGTGGATGGAAAAATATACTTAGTAAGACTAGTTTGTATACCTACTAATAAATGGAATTAATTGTTCTTTCACACAAGCCGTGTGTTGGACAGGGTTGGAAAGGTATAATCAGATGACTGAAAAATTCAATGCCATAGCCGGGATTTGAACCACGGATCTCCCGTCTAATAAATGGTAGACGGTAGAGAAAATAATGTGAATGCATCACATCAGATTTTTAATCATTAAATCCACACTCACATTCACTCACTCATACTTCCAAACTCCAGGGAGGATGGTGAATAATCATGGCTAAATAAAAATCCCTAACCTCCAGCCGGGAATCGAACCCGAGACCTCTAGTTTTGGAAGATAGTATGGTAATCACTGGACTACAGAGGCAGTCTCTACACATTTTTGTATGACATCACAAGAAACAAAAGAATAGTGAATTAACATTTAAATAATCTGGTGTATTACATTCATAGTTTAAAAACAATTCTTGCAAAATCCTATTATTCCATTTACTTCATGTTACTCGAGATAAACGTTTGCAGATGTTGTTGTTATGCATTTAGTTGTACAAGAGGGATACAATAAGCTGAAGCGATAATCAAATCTCTTAAAAGCTCCATGCTCTTTACTTGACTAACAGAAAACAAAACAATAGCGACTTAGCATTTGAAAAAAGTAGTTCGTATTTGTTAATTCAAACCATGAAGAAAGAGTATCTCGGAAACGGCTAATGCCAAAACAATTTTTGACATAAATTGTGTTTCAAAGATATACTAATTTGTCTATCTTTTATGGTTTACAAGCTATAAAAAATTATACAAACTTAATTTAGAATGAGGAGGTCTTTAGGGGCTATTCGCTGAAACTTCAAGGTGTACATTTCCTTTGTCTTCGAAATATCTTAATCATATTGTATTTTAGTTAAAGTCGTCACAACAGTTTTAAGAAAAAAAAATTTCGAAACATTATCCATGTAAAGGTAGTTTTGGATGGGTTTAACCAAGCTTTAGTTTTTCAGCTATACTGTTCAGGATGGAAAATTCAGTATTTTCTTTGTCTTACAAATATCTTAAGGATATGTATTTTAATGAAAATCGTTATAGCAATTTTAAGAAAATAAAGGAAATAACGTCGCATTTTTTAAAGATACTCTAAAAAATTGTTCAGATCCCATGCGTCATTCAAAATTATTACACGAAAAACATTTGTTATGTGCCGGATTCTGTAGTTTGTGGTGGGTTTGGATGGGGTAGGCCCAGATTAAATAAGCGGTGGTACGGCAAGTGAAAAAATCATTTGTGTGAGACGAAGTTTGCAAATGTTTGAAACATTTTATTGTTCTTGCCTAATTTTAAGCTGTTTTTCTTATTGCACTTAGCTTTATCTGAATTATCAGAATTACATCATTTATACTTAATGTAACTTTGCTCCGAAATTGTCAATTTTTTAGGCTATTCTCTTCACTGATAAAGATAAGGAGATCTGTCGGTCTGTGTATCTTTCTCTCCCTCTCTCTTTCTCTCTCATATGCATATGTAACTTTTTTAAAAATTCTGTGTTTTAATTTAGGGAGCCTAAAAGGTGATATAGAAAGTCAAAATCTGGAATCACTACAATATGATTAAACTTTTTTGGTCAAATTTAATAACTATATGTTATACGCTTAGGAGATGTGGGTGATTTGTGAAGACACTGGTTTATGGCATTTCCCTCTATGACTTCTATAAGAATAAAACTGCCCATCTTATTACTTTTTGGAGCCTAGCCTGTTTTCATTTGACTGTCCCTGCAGAAATTGTGAGCAGCTATTCCGTCTCTGTCCTCGTCTCGGAACTTGCATCTTAGCAGTGCCTCTCTGGCATAAGACATGAGACCTAGATCTCAAAACCTGCACGAGAAATAAATTATGTATTATTCCGTTCATTGAAAAGCAGCAGAGCTGTCTCGCTTTGTATTGGCTTCGCAGATGCTGACGTTGGAAGGAGAAACCAAGAAAGGGAGGAGTGTATAGGGTGGGAGAAAATAACTACCTTACGATCAGAACACATTTCCAGGGACAATATAACATAAATAACTTTATTATTATATAATTTATTAATGAGAGGAAACAAATAAATATTATAGTCTCTTTTCAAATCAATAAAATCTTATCCAATATTATAGACATAAAATAAAGAAAATTCGCCATCGTCTTAATGATTAAAAAAGTATCTTACATGTCATATTCACATTACTTTCTCTACCCTCTAACTTTATTTTTATACAGTTTCTTCACATCATAATTTCTCAGAAACAGTTTGATAACAATTTTGTTGTGGGTTCAAGCGGGTTACGAAAATAGAATCGAAACAGATGTTTAAAAGCGGGTCACTACATACTGGCCTTAAAATATCATACTCTTTCTATGACACACGAAATACAATATACAGCGAGATGATTGTCTCTACCCATCATTGTATATTACTTTGCCTACCACGTGCATTAGGTGGAGAAGGTATTGCATTCCACCAAAAAGTTTGATACCGAGATTTCACCGAAAATACATGTTTTGAGGCCCTCTAAATCCCAAAAGATGCATTCTTATAAAAAGGTGTGTGTGTCTGTGAGTACCATTACTCAAAAGCGAAAAGCCGGATAAATACTAAACTTCGTATTTAGTTCAGTATCTTCCAAGAATGCAACACGAAAATTTTCAAGAAAATTCTCCCACCCCAAACTACCATTTACATGGAACATTTTTCGAAATTATTGATTTTATAAAACATTTTCCAATAATTTGGATTAAAATACAATATATTAAAGCTGTTTACATGCAAATATAATGCATATCTTGCTTCATTTTTCTCGAAATAGCCTGTGAAGTAATTTTGGAAGTGGAAGTAATTTTGTATAATCTTGTACAAGTGCTAAACGTTAAGTGCTAGACGAAAGCGCAATGCACAAGAAATGTAGATCTCTTTAAAACACACAATTTATTTGAAATAAGTTTTTTAATGGTATTTCTGAGATATCCGTTATTAAAGTTTCGAATTGTTCATTTTTAAAGTCCTTTCAACATTCAGTTGTTTCTCACGACTGCATGGAAACAGTATGGAATTTTAAGGCCAGCATATGGCGTCCAGTTCTTAAACATTTGACTATCGCTGTTCCCTTTGTGTCTATAACCAAATGTGTAATGCAGCCATTTCTGCAAACAAATAGCTGCATTTAAATTAAAATGTGGTAGATAGAGAAAAACAGGATTTAGTAAGAATATTTTGTATACTTTAATAAAGATAGAGGGTATAGAAAGTCATGTGAATGTAATACATCAGATTTATTATATAGTTTTTAAAAAGTAATCTTACGAAAGCTTGTTCTACTCATGTTAATCGAGATAAACGTTTATAGAAATAATTTGATTACAGATTTCGTTCTAGGTACAAGGTGGATATAGGAGGTCGAATCGATAGTGAGATGTTGAAAAAGTCTCATAATATTGCTAGAAACAAGTGAGTAGCAACAGCACTTGTGCCACAATATATATATTTGAAATGTACATTTTTTGTTAGTAAGTTTTTTTCGATGTGCTATGGTTTATGGTTTTCCTGTTGAACGAAGAAAAATTCTCAGGCTATTTCCAGAAAATTAAAGATGTACTTTTTATTTGTCGGGTAAGTACCTTCAATATAGGGTATTGCAATCAAAATCATTACAGCCATTTTTGAGAACATAAAAAATACTCGCTTACATAGTCGGCTTACCCTCCACTTGTGCTTAGTCTTAGGGTCAGAGGCGTGTCGGACACTGAATCAGAGAATGAAAAAGCCCGGAACGGGAGATCCGTATCCAAGAATGAGAGTGAGGAAATACGAAATGAGGATGAAAGGAAAGCTAGTGATGGAATAATTAGTGGAATGAACGCCGGGGGAAACCCGCAGTCGGCGCTTCGTTCACTACAAATCCCAAGTGCAGGTCTCTGGGATCGAACCCGGCCCACCTTGGTGGAAGGCAAGCGATATAACCATTCGGTCATGGTGTCACCACAGATAAGAGATAAGGAAAGATTTTCCATGTAAAGGGTAGTTTGATATTGGGGGAATTTTCTTCAAAATCTTCGAGTCACAACGTTGGAGGATATTGAACTTAAATATCAAATTTGGCATATATCCAACTTTTTGTTTTTGTGTTATGCTGTTCACAGACACAGACACGCATTATATATTTTTTAAAAATCTCTTTTTTTACTTTCTCTACTACGTATAGTAAGTAGGGGAAGTATTGCATTCCACCCAAAAATTCGATACCAAGATTTCACCGGAAATATATGTTTGAGACCGCCTGAATCCAAAAAAAGCATTGGTGCGACACGTAGGTTTTCAACAAAATCCCCCACCCCAGAATACCCTTTACATGGAAGTTATTTTCATGACAAATTGAATGTATATCTCGAATTTTCTGGGAATGTCTCCAAAAGTATTTTTCATTGTGAACGACTTTTGCATAACTGGTAAACCATAAGAGATAGACTAAATTTTACTACACAAGAAATGTAGATCGCGTTAAAATACAGAATTTGTGTCATATACATTTTTTTGGTGGAGTGAATCATTTTCGAGATATTGCTTGTTATTCCCTTAAATTTTCCAATACTTATACTTTTTCTCAAATTAGTTATTCATTTTTTTATGTCCTGGACATACAAAGAGACTGGAATGCTTCACATAGAAACCAGCTCTTAAAATATTTGACTATCGCTTAATGCCTACCATTTCCCCTCACACCTACAACGAAATTAGCAATAAGCTAGCTTCTGCAAATGTATATCTGGATTAACTTAAAGCGGATGGAGAATAAGCGTTTGTAAAAATAGTTTGTACAAGACTAGAGAAAGTCGTGTGTGTGTGCAGCATATCAGATATTTATGTTATTAACTGTTTTATATAATTGTTATCATTATTGCATAATTATAAGATAACTTACGATTATGTAGACCACCATTATGAAGTTAAGGGTCGATCTCTGTTACTCTTCTGCACAATTTTTTTTTCAGTACGAGCTGATTGATTTGTGACATATCCTAAGCTGGTTTCCAAAGTTCACATTGGTGAGGCGAGATCTATGTTCACCCTTGATGAAGTTTATCTTGCTGTAAGTCATTTCAGAAATATACGTTGATCCAAAAACACAAACATTTTATACGCACATGACATCAAGGTTTCGAACTGCTTTTCTGGAACTGTATTCAAAGCTCTTAATACTGATTTTTTTTTCTTGAAAAAATACATTCTAGTTCTGAATCCTGCTGGAAATCAATAGGTTCATTTTGGAGTTTTTTAATCTTGAGGCCAAAAATTGACAACCCAATTACATCTGCTGTCGTTACCGACCTGGGATTTTCGCTATTCGAAATTTCAAAACTTTCAGAAATGATTAAATCTCTCGCTGAAATCATGGCGTTGTGGAGAGAGCAATATTATGAAAGGTTTTAAGTTTATTACTTCCTCTGGGTGTTCCTGAAAAAGATGTTGGAAGTATAGGAAGCTAGTAAATTCATTATTACTCAGTTCTTCAGTATATAATTTTAATTTTTCTTGCAAAGAAAAAACTGCACTTGTCAGCTCTTGCTTTTAATTTGGACATTATTCAGTATTCATGTTATATCAAATGTTATATAGCCAACTTTAACCATCATGAAGGAGTCTATTTCAGGGTATTTTTATTTCATTCATTTCAGGTTGAGTTATTTCATGTGGAAGATTAAAATATCGTTCCAAAACGCAACCATCAAATCTCACTGTGATAAATAACATCACCATACTGTGATTTAAGCTCTATATAATTTCATTCACGTGATCTAATGAAATTAAAAATGTTGATTACTTCCTCTATCACAGATTTGAACATTTGGTCAAATTTACCAGCAAAGACTTCTTTATATAAAATGCACTGGAATGTTTATAACTGGTCTCTATTTAAATACTTTTTTTACAGAGAAGTAAATCTTGTATGACATCCTACCATGAGGGTAACCGTCAGCAGAAGTTTATAAACATAAATTTTGTATTTGTCGATAAATGAGTAAACTTCTTAAAAAAAAGTTTATTCCCCGTGTCTGATCTGTCGTAGGCACTGTAGTTAAACATTCTTTTTTTATAATCCTTATATTATTACGATATTGGCGAAATACGGTGCATTGGATGGCCACGGAGGGGACTCGGCACTGATCCACACAGGGGATATTGCACCTACGCCCCACAAGGTAGCGTCCCCGGAGGAAGGATGAGGCAAGGGGAAACACCGGGCGACCGGAACCAGGAGTGACGGCAGAAGAATGACAGGGTTCCTATGATTCCAGATAGAGAATCCCCTGCAGACGGACAAGAAGACCGGGGACTCCACCCCACACAGAGGGGGTTCAACGTCCTTCAAGGGGTTCAAGGGGGACGGAGAGAGTTACAAAGAGCATCGTTTTGCCCTGTCATACTGCACCGACACTTCCAACACTGAAAGACACCACCGGATGAAAGATGAAGTGAAATGAGAATGGACATGAAATGGAGGGACAGGAAATTCAGGTCATTCGCCTGGAGACCCGGGAAAAAAACCGAAAAAACCTTGGATCGGAAAGGTTGTCCAAGAGAATCGAACCCACGACCTCCCGAACGCGGGCCACAGACGAAACCACCCGACCCATCCCGCTCGGTAACAGAGTTGGAACTAATATCTGTGGACAAGTCCAGAGCAAGGCTGAAATAGTTACATACAAAGCAGCATGTTTCGCCACATTCGTTAGCTCTCCTAATACAAGCAGATTCGGAAAGTTGTAACTTTTAAATATCACTTTTTATCTGTTTTAAATTTACAAATTTAGAAAAAATATATCACATACGACTAAAACCTCCCTTTAAAAATATCTGCATAGTAAATGGTTTCATTTTGCGAGCTAAAAGTTCTGCTACTTGATTCGATGCTTTTGTTGTCAATTCATTTTCACTTACGGTAACTAACATTTTCTGTTTGGATACTTGCTGTCAAAATTTGTATGCACGGCATTATAATGCCTATTAATGTCAAATCGTTTATAACCTTGAAATATGTCACAACATAATAAATATATGTCACTGCCTTCCTTTTTAGGAATAATGAAGAAAAAAGTCAGACTCCCAACTACCTTGAAAAACCTTTCCTACCTCTTCCAGTTTTCTCTTTTTTTTCCTTTCGAAAAAAAAGCCATTATTAATCACTGCACTGAGATAAACTATCAATCAACTTTCAAACTTCAGCTGAATAGGAGTATAACAGTAATCCAAGATTCACAGAAACTAAAAAAAATCTCATGTGATACATTCACATGACACTCTCTACCCTTTATCGTTTATTAGTGGGTACACAAACTATTCGTACTAAAGCTTATTTTTCTATAGTCTGCATTTTAATCCAAATAAACCTTTGCAGAAATAGCTATATTACACATTTCGTTATAAATACAAAGAGAACAGCGATAGTTAAATGTTTAAGAACTGGACTCTATCTGGCCTTAAAATTTCATGCCGCTTCCATGCAATCGTGAGAGGCAACTGAATCTTGAAAGGACTTTAAGAGAATGAAGTAATGAAAAAATCGAACCTTTAATAACGGATATCTCAGAAATAGCTTATGCCACAGAAAAAGCTTATTTTATATAAATTGTGTGCTTTAAAGAGATCTAATTTTTTTACGTAGTATGTTTTCGTCTATCGCTTAATGTTTACCAGTTATTCAAGATTATACAAAATTCCTTCCGAATGAAGAGGACTTCACGGACTATTACAAGAAAATTCAAGATATAGGGGAAAGGTCCCTAATTTGAACGGCCTCTTAAATTGAACCACCCCGATATTTTCTAAACTATTCGAGAGATGTCACCATAATCCTAGCAGAAGCATGGCGTGTACAGCTATGAATGCTTGGAGTTGTTGACTTTGTATTCTGAGCTGTGGTTTCCGTTATATGAAGTGTTGTGTGTTTTTGGTGCTTCAGAAGTAATATTTGACTCGTATAGCTAAGCTTATACGACCTATTAGATAAGTTTGAGATGAGCTATATATACTGTATGTTATGAAGTGTTTATTTAGCAACAATATTCATGTATGCGTTTTTTCGAGCAGCGTCTCTACTAGTCACATAGATGCTAAAGCTTCCAAAATGGCGTGGCTCGTAAATTGAACGACTGTTTGAAACCTATATTGAACTGGTCCAATTTAGGAAACCTATTGAAGTTCTAGGATTGTTCAACTGCAAATAGTATATCTTGTGAATAAATATCGATATAATATGTTAAGTTAAAAAAATCATGTTAGAAACAGTGGCAGACATTTATATGTGAATGTGAATTGTCTGAAATTATGGACATGATCCAGTGCATGAATTGTAGGATATGGCTTCACCAAAAGTGTGCAAAAGTTAGTGATGAGAAGAAAGTGTTTTATAGTGAAGGCTGTGTATTATTGGACTCTTTTGTATGAGAGTAGAAATTAGTAAAAACTCTATATTTGCAAATAATACCTATTCCAAAAATCAAGTGATTGTCATTATATAAAAATTCAAAATATTCAAGGAAATTGCTATTTTTATCACTATATTGGTCACTACTTTTGTTGCTGATAGTACATTTGTTTTGAATGTACAATAAAACGTGTGTATTGTTTATTAATAAAAATACTTTCAAACTTTAAAGTATGTGGTTCATTTTAAGACACGGGTGGTTCAATTTAAGGACCAGGTTCCTAATTTGAACCGATTTACATAATCTCACTTTTAAATGTTATTTAATTGATAAATGTACTAATTTTAAATTGTGTTGAGGATATTTATAGCGCAAGGATTTGTCACGCTAACGATTGTGTTTCTGAAAATTTTGATTTGAAATTATAATTGTTATAGTAGTGCGGGGCAAAAGTACGCGGCGGGTAAGAGTACGCACAAGGGATATTTATATGAAGACGGCCGTGCAATTGGCAGTACTGTATGCTGTTGGAAGAATTACATGGCCGATAGCCTCTCTACATAGTTTCGTTGTGCTGGTGTGTTTCGTCTTTAAACTATGAGGTAAGATTGAAAATCATTCATCTTGATGTTATTTTTCGTGGTTTTGGAAACGTGATTGAGCTATTAGGAATGTGGGACAGGTATTTTAGCATTATGTCATTTCTCAGACAAATTTCTGTAATAACGTGTGGTGGCTTGGCCATTGTGTGAAACTGGCCACAGATGGCAGTACGGTCTGGGAAATGTTAAAGACGACAACGGGGCAAGAGTACGAACTGTGGAGTGGGGCAAAAGTACGCACTAAACAGCATGCGATGGAATTGGCAGAGCTTTGCAGACTCCTTGACTCTCACTTGTATAGTTTAACATTGAAGGATTTGCGTAGAACTGGCATTTTAGTTTGCTGACATTAACAAGGTAATCCATCCATTTAACAAGGACAGCAAATTAGCTGGCAGAGACTGGGCACTAAAATTTATGAAACTGCACAAACTATCACTCCGTGTTTCCACCAAAACAAGTCTTGCTCGAGTTATGGGCTTTAATAAAGCTCAAGTTTCTTTGTTTTTTGATAATCTTGAACAAATGATGGATCAATACAAGTTCTGTCTATCAAGAATGTATAATATGGATGAATCAGAATAAGCACTGTCCCTAGTAAGACTCCTAAGGTTGTATCACCTACTGGTAAGAAAGCAGTTGGAACAATTGTTTCTACAGAAAGAGAAAATTTAACAACTGTTGTTTGGCAGTCAGTGCAGTGGAAATTATGTTCCCCCAGCCATAATATTTGCAAGAAAAAGAGCTAAACAAGAACTCATGCACGGAACTCCACCAGGTTCAATCATGATGTGCTCAGACAGTGACTACATCAACAGTGAGCTATTTTCTGAGTGGCTGAAGCATTTTCAGAAGCATGTAAGAGGAAGCATGGAGAATCCAATACTTCTGGTGCTAGATAACCACATATCCCATATAAACTTGGAAGCAATTGTCTACTGCAGACACAATGGTATTCATCTATTATCGATTCCTCCCGATACTTCACATAGGTTGCAGCCCCTTGTCAGATCATTTTTCAAGCCGTTAAAGATCTATATTCTGCAATGTGTGACAAACGGTTACTAAATAACCCAGGACGTGTAATAACACAATTTCAATTGCAGAGGAAAGAAGTAAGAGAAGTAAAAAATTGGAAATACTGACTAGCTCACCCTTTAAAAGAAGATTGGAAATGAATCAAGCCTTAAATCATCCAGTGCTTCAAAACACGTCAAGCGTGATGTATCAAAATATGCACAAAACGATATGAGACCCCAAAGGACCAAATGCCATTCAGTCCTACCCAAAGCGTCAACTTCAACTTCAAATGAGAAAATCCACTGTCAAGGATGCGACAGGGAGTATGTTGAACCACCAGAAGAGGACTGGATTCAGTGCCAAAAGTGCGCAGAATGGTGGCATGTAGCTTGTTCCACCCATGAGGGAGGCAGCAAATTTATCTGCGACTATTGACTAATGACAGACAATGAGAATATTTCAATCTTTTCTTTATTCAAATATTTTTATATTTAGGTTATCATCTTATTCTTAGAATGATGTTCAATATTAGTCAGACTAAGGTCCTTGGTGTATTCTTATAATGTAATAAAAGTTACAGCACCAAGCATTAAAATTAAACATTTGTGTTTTCTGCGTACTTTTACCCCACCTTATGCGTACTCTTACCCCCATCTATGGGGCAAAAATTCGCATGGGTCACATTTTAATTGAACATTTATAAAACTATTTTTCGCATGTAAAAATAGGTTTTAACCACTGTTTGTGATGAACAATAGAATAAAGATTGCATAATAAAATTTCAGATATACTGGTTGAATAGATACGGTTGCAGAGGTCTTGAAAGTTTAAGTGCGTATACTTGCCCCACGCTACTCTATTTACTATTTAGGCGTAAGTGGTTCAATATAGTGACATTTCCCCTCTACTTTACATTTGTCATGTAAATATCATTAATCGGATTAACTGTTGCGGTTCTGTTTTAGAAATAAAACATTTAAAAAAATGTTGCATGTAAAGCATAGTTGGGGTGGAGGGATTTTCTTGAAAATCTTAGTGTTGCATTGTTGGAACTTTATATTTATCCGAATTTTGTTTTAAGTTATGCTGCTCAAAGACATGCACACACCTCAGAACACCTCAAAACGTGCATTTTCGATGAAATATCGGTATGGAATTTTGGGTGGAATACAATACTTCTACTTACTATACGTAGTAGAAAGTAATATGATTTTGTAAAAATAGTTTGTAAAAGCTATATAAAAGTAAAGATAGTGCGTAGAGAAATTCTTGTGAATGTAACACATCAGAATTTTTTAAGAAATTTCATTATATTGAGCAGGCCTCAAAAGGCATATTTCCGTTGAAATATTAATACCAAACATTTGAGTCCAACGCAAATGAGTAACTAAGCAGTGCTGAAAGCTAAAAATTATTTAATTGAATTCGGTTTTTTTAGGCTGGCTCCGTGGCTCAGTCGGTACGGCACCTGCCTCTATGCGAGGGGTCCTGGGTGTACATTTTACTTTAACCAAGATTATTCCCTATCCTTCCCAGAGTCTGGAAGTATGAACGAGAGTGCGATTGTGTGTGTGTGTGTGTGTGTGTGTGTGTGTGTGTGTGTGTGAATAATGATTAAAAATCTCAAAAGTGTAAGAAACCCAACAACAAGAGGATACGAGTTAACACCATTGTGAATATTCAATAATTTCCAAAGGAAAGGCCGCCGGAAAGACCAATGTAGTTAAAGGCGGAGTATAAATGGAAATAAAAAATATCTGATGTGTTACACTCACATGACTTTCTCTACGCTTGTAAAACTATGGTTAATGTTATGGTTATGGTTAATGTTAATCGAGATATCGAGATGTTAATATTATTGCTAATTTTCTGGTTGCTATGTGGTTCTCTTTGCATTACCAGGACAAAAACAAATGAATAACGAATTCCCATTTGAGAAAAAGTATAAGTATTGGAAAATTTAAGGGAATAACAAGCAATATGTCGGAAATGGTTCACTATACAAAACAAATGTATATGACATAAATTGTGTATTGTAACCGATCTACATGTTTGTGTAGTAAAATTCTGTCTATCTCTTATGGTTTACGAATTATGCAAAAGTCGTTCACAATGAAGAATACTTTTGGAGACATTCCCCGAAAATTCAAGATAAACATTTTATTTGTCATGAAAATATCTTAAATATCTTGATACTTTAATCAAAAACATTAGAGCCATTTTTGAGAAAATTAAAATTTTCGAAAAATGCTCCATGTAAAGGGTAATCTAGGGTGGGGAGATTTTCTTGAAAACCTTTATGTCGCATCTCAGGAAGATACTGAACCTAAATACCAAGTTTGGTGTTTATCCGACTGTTTGTTTCTGAGTTATGCTGTTCACAGAGACACACACACACTCACGGACATGTTTCCAAAAATGCTTTTTTTTTGGATTCAGGAGGCCTTAAAACATATATTTCCGGTGAAATCTCGGTATCGAATTTTTGGGTGGAATACAATACTTCCTCTACTTACCATACGTAGTAGAGAAAGTAAAAAGCTGTTTTTGTATGGAATATTTCGTAAGGAATTGGTCTACAGAACTAAATCAGTAAACAAACAAATTTATAGCAACTAGAGGAACCTAAACTCTACCCAGTCATAATAATCATTAATAATGAAAGCAAGCCAGTGGCTGCGCTTGGCCTAAAGAATAGGTGAAGCACTTTTCACACAAAACAAAACATGCAACTTAGCTATTTCTTGTATATTATGTTAACTCTCCTATCCTTTCTTTTCGATAATGTTCGTCGTGAAACGGCTGCCTCCCCATTAGGTACAGTACTGCTTAATTATTGTCTTAAAGAATAATCTATTCAGCCTGACATTTTCATTACATTGTGCTATATAAAGGTTTGAATTTTGTTTTAGATCGTCATCAATTGTATTCTGACGTTTCACGAGCTTTTTAATTGCAGCGCGCATTTGAGATGTTTACCAGAATCTGATTGTTTATGCAATGACCGATTGATATTCAAATGCCACAAAAGCCATCAGAATTCCACACCATGTTCTTCATTCCAAATAATAGACACGTCCAGCAAAATAGTTTTTGCAAATAATTACTACGGCACAACCACTGTTACTCTCTATACGAGCTTTTAAAATGTCTGATGTAACATTTCACATCGTTCCTTTCCACTTTATGCGCATATAAACCAAATTGGTTTAGGTCTACCCGTAAATATCACGTCTCTTTTATTGTCCACAGTCGACCGCGAAAAAACTTTCGTAATACGGAACACACTAGGCAATTTTACGGATTCATTACAAATTGCCAGTGGTTTAAATGGTTTTAAACATAACTTTTTATTGACATTAGGCGTGTTTTTAAAGCAAATACCAATAATTTAAAAAAAAAGAACAACACAGCATTTTTTTCCAAATACTTATCATTGTTAACTGCCTTACACCACTTCTCCACACAGTCACCGCCGTTATTCAGGCACTTGTAACGGGAAACTAGCTTTTGTATGCCTTCGTCAAAGAATGATGCCGCCTGTAATGATTGCCAAGTCTGCAGTTCTTGTTTCACAACATCATCGTCGTTAAAATGTTTTCCACCAAGGAATTTCCTCAGATGAAGAATTAGATGAAATCGCTTGGTGCCAAATCCGGGCTGTGTAAAACATGGAGTGCAGACTTGGTTTCATCACAGGCGGCATCATTCTTTGACGAATGTGCCGGTTCGATCCCCGGCAACCGTCCCCTCTGAACCCATGAGTTTTTCGGGGGTTTTCCCGAGTCGTTAGGCGAATGCTGACGTGGTTTATTTCAGCCCCCGAATTTCCTGCCCTTCCATCATTTCATTCATCTCCCGTTGGTCTGTTTCAAGTTCGGAGGTGTTTAGGTGCAGCGTGACAGGGGAAAAACCATGTTCTTTGTGACTCCCTCGGTTTCGGTTTGCTGCCGGGTATCGGAACCCCCTTGAGGGGCTTTGGTCCTCCTCTTTGTGGGACGGGGTCCCCGGTTTGCCAGGGTGTCTACATCTGGAAACTTATGGACGATGTCATTGCGTACCGTCGCTTCTAGAACCGGCCTCGCGGTGTCTCCTCTCACTTCATTCCTCCTCTCGGGGACCCCCTCGTGGGACTAGGTACCATATACATTCTGGATTGGTGCCGAATCCCCTACGTAATAAAAGATAAGATGTGTAGAGGTGGTGTATAAGGTGTAGGGTACTGAATGATGACAAAGAATTTGAAAATAATTTTTATTTTTCAAAAGAATTATGGTGCTTACTTTAAAAATACGCCTCGTACTTTAATTCACACTAGCGAACTTCCAAGATCGGATTTTATCTTCACTATAGCCTCGAAGCAGGTAGTTTGTGGGAGTACATAGCACTCACATAGTCCAAACTTGAGTTGGTTATCATGACAACCAGACATTAACAGTAGAACTAAACATCCCAGAGCAGAGAGTAGCTGCACCAACCCACTAGACTAGCGGCTTTTCTATTTCGCACGCTTACAACCTATTTTCCTTATTCCCTGCTACTGCCGCAGTAACACATCGGGATGGGCGATTTTGTTCTTAAAATAGTCGTAAACTATAAGCATTCCTGTATGTGAATAGTGAAATATTTAAATATAAAATGTTTAAAATAAAGATAAAGTTATATTGGAATGCAGCTGGTTAGAAGACAGGTGAAGTCTAGCTACACCTGAGAAACCGCCCCTGAAACAAGCAGGATCTGTTCCAGTTTCAAGACAGTTAAACTGCAGTGAATGGTATTTTTACCCATTTGCGACCTATTTTCCTCTTTCCATAGTCATTAAAACGAAACTGGTTGTACAGTAGTATGCAGTTCCATTCTTACATTTCTTCCATTTCCGCTGTGTAAATCTAGTTCAACCAGCTTTCGCGATATCACTTATGATCTGAGTATGCATGTGACCCAAGTAATGACATTGTTCTGTCTTGTATTTAATTTATTGACAATGCAAACATTTACGCATAACTTAGCAAGATAAAACATCTGATGCATTACATTCTCACGACTATCTCTATTTTATATAGCTTCTAAAAAATATTCTCGCAAATGCTTAATTACTTTCTCTACTACGTATAGTAAGTAGGGGAAGTATTGTATTCCACCCAAAAATTCAATACCGAGATTTCACCGGAAATACATGTTTTCAGACCCCCTGATTCCAAAAAAAGCATTTTTGGAAATATGTCCGTGTGTGTGTGTGTGTGTGTGTGTGTGTGTCTGTGAACAGCATAACTCAGAAACGAAAGGTCGGATAAACACCAAACTTGGTATTTACGTTCAGTATCTTCCAGAGATGCGACACGAAGGTTTTCAATAAAATTCTCCCACCCCAGATTACCCTTTACATGGAACATTTTTCGAAAATTTTAATTTTCTTTAAAATGGCTATAACGAATTTGATTAAACTATAATATGTTTAAGATATTTTTATGACAAATGAAATGTATATCTCGAATTTTCTGGGAATGTCTCGAAAAGTAGTCTTCATTGTGAAAGTCCTTTGCATAACTGGTAAACCATAAGAGATAGACAAAATTGTACTACACAAAAAATGTAGATCGCGTTAAAATACACAATTTATGTCATATAATTTTTTTTGTTGGGTGAACCATTTTCGAGATATTGCTTGTTAAATTTTTCAATACTTATTTTCTAAAATGGAAATTCGTTATTTATTTTTTTTTTGTCTTGGATATGCAAAGAGTATTAATCTGTGGCAAAGAGAATGGTGCTGTACATAGCAACCAGCTATTAAGAGATAATTATGTCTATGCTTAAAGGCTACTGCATTTCTATATTGCCCTTGCAAATACAAAACAAGGGGAACATAGTACGCCTTAAGCGATAGTCAAATATTTTAAGAACGGGTTGCTATGTGTAAAATGTAATTCTCTTTGCATGTCAAAAGATCATTTCTGCAAATGTTTATCTCGATTAATATGTAATAGATGGAGAATAAGAGTTTGTAAAAATAGTTTGTACAAGAGTAGAGAAAGTCAGGTGAGTGTAACACATCATTGTAATACTTCATTGTCATTTGTATAGATACAAAGGGAATAGCGATAGTCAAATGTCTAAAAGCGCGTCGCTATATTTTGGCCATGAAATTCCATACCTTTTCCGTCACAACACGTGAAAAAGCTACTTCTTTGTTCCGAAAATTTTCCTATCATCCCTTTCATTGCTACATTTAATTTCCTTCTTCTTCACCCCCATACCATGCATTGGGCTGTGTTCAAGGCATTGGCTTGTAAGTCTTCAAATGGTAGGATAATCAGTTAAAGAAGAAGAAAAAAAATTATCTCTGCTTTAAAGAGTTCTACGTTTTTGCATAGTAAGTTTTGCATATCTCTTAAGGTTTATACATTATACAGAATTCCTTGCGAATTAAGGGAACTTCACAGGCTATTCCAAAATAATTTGTAAAAAACCTTATTTGTTATTATCTCAAAAATGGCTATACGATTTTTATTAAAACACCAAATCTTTAAGACAATTACATGAACAAGTAAAATGCATATCTTGAATTTTCTGCGAATATCCTGTTAAATGCTCTTCATTTCGAAGAATCTTTTTATAATCTTGTATAAAATGTGGATCCGTTTAAGATCCTCCATTTATTTATTTCCAATAACTCTTTTTGTCATGTCATATCTAAGATATTCACTATTATGCGTTTGAATTTTTCAATACTGTAATTTTTTTAATGTGTTACTGTTATATGCAGTTGTTTCTCATGATGTCGTGAAAGAAATATGGCATTTTAAGGCCAATATCTAGTGACCCGTTTTAAAACATTTCACTATCACGTATCCTGATATTCCCTTTTGTACATAAAACGAAATGGGTAATGAATTTATTTCTATAAATGTATCCACTAACCTAAAGTAAATAGATAAAAAATCTGACACGTTGCACACATATGGCTTTCTCTAACCTTGTACAAACTATTTTTACAAACGCTTATTCTCCATCCGCTTCATGTTAATCTAGATAAACATTTGCAGAAACTTTAGGCTTTAAGCGATAGTCAAATGTTTTAAGAGCTGGTTGCTATGTGGAGCATGCCATTCTC
The DNA here is from genome assembly GCA_030765065.1 of Deroplatys truncata. Lineage (NCBI taxonomy): Eukaryota > Metazoa > Arthropoda > Insecta > Mantodea > Mantidae > Deroplatys > Deroplatys truncata. The sequence continues at coordinate 154,501,626 of CM060988.1, read as the reverse complement.
TTTGCATGTCCAGGACATAAAAAAATCTGATGTGTTACACTCACATGACTTTCTCTACTCTTGCACAAACTATTTTTACAAACGTTTATTCTCCATATGCTTCATGTTAATCGAGATATCGAGATGTTAATCCTATTGCCAATTTTCTTGTAGATGCAAGGGGAATTGGTAGTATTTAAGCGATAGTCAAATCTTTTAAGCGCTGGTTGCTATGTGGCGCATTCCAATCTCTTTGCATGTCCAGGACATAAAAAAAATGAATAACGAATTTGAGAAAAAGTACAAGTATTGGAAAGTTTAAGGGAATAACAAGCAATATCTCGAAAACGGTTCACTCAACAAAAAAAATGTATATGACATAAATTGTGTATTTTAACGCAATCTACATTTTTCTGTAGTAAAATTTTGTCTATCTCTTATGGTTTACCAGTTATGCAAAAGTCGTTCTCAATGAAGAATACTTTTGGAGACATTCCCAGAAAATTGGAGATATACATTTCATTTCTCATGACAATATCTTAAACATATAATATTTTCTCAAAATCGTTAGAGCCATTGTTTAGAAAACTAAAATTTTCGAAAAATGTTCCATGTAAAGGGTAGTCTGGGGTGGGGGGATTTTCTTGAAAACCTTCCTGTCGCATCTCTGGAAGATACTGAACCTAAATACCAAGTTTGGTGTTTATCCGACTGTTCGTTTCTGAGTTATACTGTTCATAGACACACAGACACACACACACACAGACACACACACAGACACACACACGGACATGTTTTCAAAAATGCTTTTTTTTTGGATTCAGGGTGTCTCAAAACATGTATTTCCGGTGAAATCTCGGTATCGAATTTTTGGGTGGAATACAATACTTCCCCTACTTACTGTACGTAGTAGAGAAAGTAAAAAGAATAAGGAATTCCCATTTGAGAGAAAATAAGTATTGAAAAATTTAAGGGAATAACAAGCAATATCTCGAAAATGGCTCACTCAACAAAAAAAATGTATATGACATAAATTGTGTATTTTAACGCGATCTACATTCTTTTTGTAGTAACATTTTGTCTATCTCTTATGGTTTACCAGTTATGCAAAAGTCGTTTACAATGAAGAATAGTTTTGGAGACATTCCCAGAAAATTCAAGATATACATTTTATTTGTTATGAAAGTATAGTAAGCAGATGATATTTTAATCAAAATCGTTAGAGCCATTTTTGAGAAAATTAAAATTTTCGTAAAATCTTCCATGTAAATTGTAATCTGGGGTGGGTGGATTTTCTTGAAAACCTTTATGTCGCATCTCTGGAAGATATTGAACCTAAATACCAAGTTTGGTGTTTATCCGCCTGTTCGTTTCTGAGTTATGGTATTCACAGACAGACACACTGACAGACACACAGACACACACACGGACATGTATCCAAAAATGCTTTTTTTGGATTCAGGGGGTCTCAAAACATATATTTCCGGTGAAATTTCCGTATCGAATTTTTGGGTGGAATACAATACTTCCCCTACTTGATATACGTAGTAGAGAAAGTAATAACGAATCCCATTTGAGAGAAGGTAAAATTTAAGGGAATAACAAGCAATATCTCGAAAATGGTTCACTCAACAAAACAAATGTATACGACATAAATTGTGTATTTTAACGCGATCTACATTCTTTTTGTAGTAACATTTTGTCTATCTCTTATGGTTTACCAGTTATGCAAAAGTCATTCACAATGAAGAATACTTTTGGAGACATTCCCAGAAAATTCGAGATATACATTTCATTTGTCATGAAAATATCTTAAACATATGATATTTTAATCAAAATTGTTATAGCCATTTTTGAGGAAATTAAAATTTTTGAAAAATGTTCCATGTAAAGCGTAATCTGGGGAAGGGGGATTTTCTTGAAAACCTTCGTGTCGCATCTCTGGAAGATACTGAACGTAAATACCAACTTTGGTGTTTATCCGACTGTTCGTTTCTGAGTTATGCTGTTCACAGACACACAGACACACGGACATGTTTGCAAAAACGTTTTTTTTTTTATTCAGGGGGCCTCAAAACATATATTTCCGGAGAAATCTCGGTATCGAATTTTTGGGTGGAATACAAAACTTCCCCTACTTACTATACGTAGTAAAGAAAGTCAAACGGTTTATTTAGCAAATTTCAAAACGTGTATCTCTGGTATTTCGGCATGAAGTTGTCTATATTGGGCATCCACGTCTTTACTTTACAGTTACGAAAGATAGGAATGATACTTGATCTTATTAGCTTTCTCCTGAAACTTGGAAAGCTGTTTTGCGTGATGTGAAAATACCTATGGATCGTTTTAAAGAACGTCAAAGTGAAATCTGTGGTTCTCTTGCTTCCAAGTATAAATTTCGATGTTTAAAGATAGTATAGGCCCTAATTTCCTTCCCAGCCTGTAGCAGTAGAGGAAGGGCGATATTGTAGGAAAAATTCTTGAAAGCATCAGCAGAAACGTGATGGAGAAGTGAAGAAACTTGGGTCTACCAGTCTGCAGTTTCATGAACATGCATGAAGAGAAACGGTTTTAACACGCCTAATATGGCCATCGCAATTTCTGTTTCGACATCCACAACCTGTTATTTTGGTTCATAGACTTAAAGAAAGGCTTATTGAATGAAGCAAACTAGAGCATGGGACCAATTTGGACTCTTTAAATGGCAATATCACGAATGATACGCCACATCCAGCGACTGGCCACATATACATAAATAGAGGCACGTACTGCCCAGAATGCCCAAGCAATACTTCATCCGAACAACTCTTTGTGTACACTTTCACTTTCCCTGAGCTAATGTAATCTTAAATCATTTATCTCTCCTTGTGAGCAATTTATAATTAAAATAGCAATTCTGGCTTTAGTTTCACTCTTTTTGTCATCGATATGTATCTTAGACTATTTAAATAATGATAAAATAAAAGGTTTACATTCACATGACTTCGTTGATGCAGTTTTTTTAACACTTAAATAATTTCAGTCTAATTATGTAACACATAAATTCAATAACAGCCCGCCTTAAAGTAATATGTGTAAGTAACAATATATAAAAAGTGTATATTACAGTCATTGTAAATGTTTATATTATTGTGTAGATACATGTGTAGTAATGTTATGTGAATGTATTACGTAATTTAATAAGGTAAGAGCTGTGAGAATAATAGGTTAAAAGCTGCTAACAATGAGGTAACCTTGAGGCAATAAGAGTAAGAAAGTTAGTAATGCTACTAGTCATTATTGGAGCAACAATAATGTAAATTGTTGTGACAATTTATAAAATAGCCAATCAACAACCAGAAAAAGCTTAAGTTAAATGAAAGTATTCTATTGCATTAGGAACAGCCAATCAGAGACTTGAAATACAGAAATTTACAAATATGGTGATATAAATCAAGTCAGTTGCTTGTAGACAGCGCTCATAACTGGACGCGTTGGTTGTAGACAGTGTTCATAACCGGACGCGAGATGCGTCCTCGAGAAATTTAATACGTATTCAGTGTGAGACGAAAATAGTTTACGTGTTTAAAAAAGTGCAAGTATTTAATAAAAGAATCTTACAGCTCTCTATATCAGTGAAGTGTTATTTAAATCGTGTCAAGCATGAATAAAAGGAGTGAAGGTAAATTATAATCTGTGTAAGCCTACATTCTTCAGTCGTACCACAACCCTGAAAAGAGAAATATGTCTCTAACAATAATACTGAGGCAAATATAAATATATAATATTTAAAGAAACAGTCAAATTAAAAGTTAAAATATTTTTAAACATTTTTGGGGCAAAGGCCACCGGAAAGTACATTTGGGGCGAAAGCTACCGGAAACCTTTTACCATACGTGTGGTTGCAACGAACTTCAAGTTCGGCCACCAACATTTGAAATATAATACAACTCCTTCAGTACTCCTAATTCAAACTGACTTCCCATACGTAGCAGAAACTACTATTTCATCCTCTACTATCATTATTACTTTCTCTACTACGTATATTAAGTAGGGGAAGCATTGTATTTCACCTAAAAACTCGTGTCAGTTTTCACCGGAAGTATATGACCGAATCCAAAACAGCATTAACAGAAAATACCTTTGTGTGTGCGCGCGCGGGCGTGTGTGTGTGTGTGTGTGTGTGTGTGTGTGTGTGTGTGTACCGTATAACTCCAAAACGGAAAAATCTGATAAATACCAAATTTGATATCTAAGTTTAGTATCTTCCAAAGATTAAACACAAAGACTTTTAAGAAAATCTCCCCACTTCTGCTATCCCTTACAGGAAACATCTTTAGAAATTTTTGTTCTAAACAATGGCTCAAACTAATTTGATTAAAATAGCACATATAAAATGCATTTACAGGACAAATAAAATGTATATCTTGAATTTTCTGTGAAATGCCTTTGAAGTCCTCTTCATTCGGAAGTAATTTTGTATAATCTTGTATAACTGGTAAACGTTAAGCGATAAACGAAAACGTACTTCACAAAAGATTTAAATTATTTATTTATTTATTACACAATTTATTTCAAATAACTTTTTTGTGACATCAGCCATTTCCGAGATACCAATATTAACGGTTGAATTTGTTCCATACCTTGTCATTCTTTTTAAGTCCCATCGATTTTCAGTTGTTTCTCGTGATTGTTTGGAAACCGTATGGAATTTTAAAGCCAGGATACAGCGTCCAGTTCTTAAAACATTTCACTGTAGCTGTTCCCTTTGTATCTATAACAAAATGTGTAATGTAGCTATTTCTGCAAAGGTTTATCTGGACTAAAATGAAGTAGATAAAAATATATGCTTTAGTATATACCCATTAATAAACAATGGAGGATAGGGAAAGTCATGTAAATATAACGGATCAGACTTTTTAAATAGCTACTACAGTCTCTTCCTAAGAAAACTTTCTTTTGTACCTACTTCATGTTAATCGAAATAAACCTTTGCAGAAAACACAGATTCGTTACACATTTTGATGTAGATACGAAGAGAATAGAAACAATAGTCATATGTTTCTATATGCTGGTCTTGAAATCCCATGCTTGTTTGCATAACCTCACGAGAAAGGGCTGATTAGCGAAAGCACTTTAAAAATGACAAAGTTTTTAAAACTTCAAACCAATAGTAGCGAATATCTCGGAAATAGCTGATGCCGTAGAAAAAGTTATTTTAAATACACTATGGGCCGGTTTCACCAACAGATACTAAATTTTAACACATTGTTAAACTGATTTAACACTGAAGTTAACACAAATTCTGTTTCATCAAACAATGTTAACTTTAACAATCTGTTAAAGTCGGTGTTAAGTTAACATTCCAATACCCCTGTGTTAAGGCGTTTAATAAATGTTAGAAATTGGAAAATGGCTACCGCAAACCAAGCTGCTGTTGCGAGTTTGCTACAATTGGCATTTTTGAATGTCATTCCTACAATAAGAGTATTCGTACGTCATAATAAATTAGAAACCCATAAAAAAGAGGAATTTTTAAGGCAATATACATTGTCAAGGGGACATAAACATTGTTTTTTGGGAAATACGAGAGGTTAGAACACTACCAACAGAAGCATGCTTCTTTTTCCTATGCTAAGTGTTAATTAGGTACTTGGATTTTATGCTACTAACATTTTTCATTTACTTGTGATAATGTTGCAATTTCCAAAGCTACCGTTTGTGGGTTTATCCGGAAGATTTCCAAAGCAATTGATTCAAGAAGTAAACAGTATTTTTTCGGGTCTGTTTGATTAATCAGTGATAACACACTTTCGTCCACTTTAGTTTCAATGCAGTGTCCACTACCAGTTTTAAACCATCTTAAACGCTCTTCGCACCTAACGTTTCTGGTGCTGCGCTTTATGTTAGCTAAAATTGTCGTAGTTGCTTACAGGTCTTAAGAGAAACGCGTTCATTCCAATTAAATTACGTGTGGATTTTGTTCCAGGCGGCAATCTTATCCTTTAATGTAAGAAGGTCAGTTTTTTCGCACTTGACAATATGTCTGTACTTATTAACCAGATGTTAATTAACGCGTTTCAAACGGTGAAACATTTATTTCAGTTGACATCATGAGTCGACCTCAAACAACCGGGAACATCACATGGCCATTGCCATGAATGTAAATAGTTGTGGGCTACTTACACAGAGAGCGCGGCAATACGTAGACAAAAGTGCATCGGAATACGTTCAGAAGCAGTGTAGTTCGGCCACCGCCTTCTCGAAAGCTGGCGTTCGCAGTTGTCCTTGACGTTAAAAAAGTGTTAGCTAACAATTAGCTGTAAAAGCTTGATGAAAAGCAAAAGTTTTAACCTTATGTTAAACTTTGAACAACTAGTTAACAAACAAGAGGTTAAAGTGTTTTTAACATCGGTTGGTGAAACCGGCCCTATGTGTTTTAAAGAGGTCTGCTTTCTTCGAATGAAGAAGACTTAAAATGCTATTCTCGAAGAATTATAGATAAACACTATATGTATACAAATATTTTAAATATATGGTATATTAATCAAAATCGTTAGAGCCATTTTTGATAAAATAAAATATATAGAAAAATTTCATGTAAAATGTAGTTTTGGATCGGGGTTTTCTTTAAAATCTACATGTCGCATATATGAAAGATACTGAACTTAAATACCAAGTTTGGTGTTTATCCGAATTTTCGTTTTTGAGCTATGCTGTTCACCTACAAACGCACACACACACTCACACAAACGGACCTTTTTCTCAAAAATCTTGTTTGAATTCAGGGTTTCTCTACCTACTATATACAAATAGAGAAAGTATAAATACAAGAAAGGAAACAATTTAAATTTTATAAGGTCATGGCCGTTCCAGTAGTACTCTATGGCAGTGAAAGTTGTGTTTTAAACAGAAAGATAACAATCATATTCAGCAGCAGACGTGAGGCTTTTGAGAGTCGTCAGGGGTGTAACAATATGAATAAATAAGGAAACATTTAAGGATTAGTTCTATAAGAGGAAATTATATAAAATCCTAAACATAAATCTTAACAGTTTGGATACAAGCAGGTTACAAAGGAATGTGTTAAATTGTCGCAGGAATCGGCTCGTGTTATCTTATTTGCTGGGCGCCTGTTATAGTTTTATTATTTTAAAATTTGGGTTCTTTGTCCTCCGGCTAGCTATTATTACTCAGTTAAGCAAGTATCTCTGAGCAGGGCGTGTAAAAGGAAAGGAGTTGTTGCTAAAAGATAACACTGATAAAATAATTTGTTTCTACACTTTTATTGCCGTAACACTTAATTTAATAATTCACATATTTAATCCTTATACACGCCTGACTGAAACTGTTATATTTCCTAATGTAACTACAGTCGTTTTATTTACCGCGTACCAATTACTTCGTGCACTTCACATTTTGTAACAAACTGTGCGACGTGTACCTCGGGAATAACTTTTCAAGACTGCGTGATGTGTACCTCGCGAATGATTCTTCGAAAACTGCGCGAAACTTGCTTATAGCTCGAGAATATATACTCCTTTACCTCAAAATGCCTAAACATTATAATAGAGCTGTTATCGGTTATCAAATCGCGCCAACATTAGCGTCTGTTTTGTCAGCCTATCACTACTATTAACATATATGCTCTAGGGAAGATATTCCCTCCATTTCTAAAGAAAGGCACGCTACCCTGACGCCATTTATTTTGTTTGTCTCTTCTTAGTGCTAAACAACTCACCCCGTCGGCTTATTGTTACCCACTTCTATTGTCAGTTTCAGTGAGGCCGTGTAAAATTATTTCCTAAAAATACTTAAGGCTAACAAACATCTAAAATCCTGTACATACAATAATATTAATTTACACTACAATCATTTTGGCATTCACAGCATGTTATGATATAAAATACTGCCTCAAAGTTATAAACCAAAAGCTAGAAGATCGTTAGGAAGACCTATGCTGAGATGGAAGTGAGACCGGAAAAGTCAACGGCCTAAACCATGAAAGAAAAAAGAAAAATACTTTGTGGAAGAGCGAGTAGAAAAGGCACGTAAATGCAGCAGATCAGATTTTCCGTTATTTTTAAAACTTGTCATATGAAACGCACAAAAACATATAAACAGAGTTCATAAGTGGAAACACTGGGTCGCTATACAATCTGAAGTGTCTGACATCACTACTATTCTAAGATTATACATCTTTGCCGATTCATATATATATATATATATATATATTTAATATGAACTACTTAAAAAATCTGACGTGTTGCACTCACATGACTTTCTCTACTCTTGTACAAGCTATTTTACAAACGCTTCTTCTACATATGCTTCATGTTAATCGAGATGTTAATCTTATTGGTAATTTTCTTGTAGATGCAGGCTTTAAGCGCTAGTCAAATATTTTAAGAGCTGGTTGCTATGTGGAGTATTCCATTCTCTTTACATTACCAGGATAAAACAAATGAATAACGAATTTCCATTTGGGAAAAAGTATAAGTATTGGAAAATTTAAGGGAATAACAAGCAATATCTCGAAAATGGTTCACTCAACAAAAAAAAATGTATGACATAAATTGTATATTTTAACACGATTTACATTTTTGTGCAGTAAAATTTTGTCTATCTATTGTGGTTTGCCAGTTATGCAAAAGTCGTTCACAATGAATACTTTTGGAGACACTCCCAGAAAATTCGAGATATACATTTCATTTGTCATGAAAATATCTTAAGCATATGATATTTTAATCAAAATTGTTACAGCCATTTTTGAGAAAATTAAAATTTTCGAAAAATGTTCCATGTAAAGGGTAATCTGAGGTGAGGGAATTTCGTGAAAACCTTCGTGTCGCATCTCTGGAAGATACGGAACCTAAATACCAATTTTGGTGTTTATCCGACTGTTCGTTTCTGAGTTACGCTGTTCACAGACATGTTTTCAAAAATGCTTCTTTTGGATGCAGGGGGTCTCAAAACATATATTTCCTTTGAAATCTCGGTATCGACTTTTTGGGTGGAATACAATACTTCCCCTACTTACTATACGTAGAAGAGAAAGTAAAAATCTGATGTGTTGCACTCACATATGTACTTTCCATATCTACTCTTATGCAAGCTATTTTTACAAACGCTTATTCTCCATCTATTTCATGTTAATCGAGATAAACATTTGTAGAAATTGCTAATTTATTGCTAACATTATTGTAGGTGCAAGAGGAGTATTGTGGCGTATCACTAAGTTCTTTGTCATGCCAGACGCACTGTTGTGTTGCATTGTCGCTACTAGACATAGCATTATTGGGTTCTTTGATTTTTCGGCTTAACGATCCCTCCTTTGGCGAGGAACACGCCAAAGAGAGGGCTTTGTTTGAATTTCGTCTGGTATGACGCCAACCCTGGCTGGCGTGGCTAGACACGGTTAGAGGGGTAGATATAGTTGGTTGTAGTAAGACGTGCGTGTGGTCAGTCCACGACTTCGGGGGCATCTCCCTCCATCCTCTCTTCCTAGTTCATAATGTAGAGACGCCAAACGTTTGTTAATAATGGTTCACTCGACAACAAAATACATATGACATAAATTGTGTGTTTTAATGAGATCTACATTTTTTTGTGTAGTAAAACTTTGTCTATCTCTTACGGTTTGCTAGTTATGCAAAAGTCATTCAGAATGAAGAGGACTTCTGAGGATAGTTTCAGAAAATTTAAGATATGCGTTTGATTTGCCATAAAAATATTTTAAACTTATGGTATTTTAATCAAAATCACTAAGAGCCATTTTTGCTTCGAAAAAATGTTCCATTTAAATGTTCTACGTATCGCAACTTTGGAAGGCACTGAACCTAAATACCAAGTTTGGTGTTTAGTCGACTTTTCGTTTTTGAGTTCTGGTGTTCACAGATAGACACATTTTTGTTTTCTCTACTACGTATAGTAAGTGGGGAAGTATTGTGTTCCACCCAAAAATTCGATACCGAGATTTCACCGGAAATACATGTTTTAAGACCCCCTGAATCCAAAAAAAAGCATTTTTGGAAACATGTCCGTGTGTGTGTCTGTGTGTCTGTGTGTTTGTGTGTCTGTGAACAGCATAACTCAGAGACGAACAATCGGATAAACACCAAACTTGGTATTTAGGTTCAGTATCTTCCAGAGATGCGACACGAATGTTCTCACGAAATTCCCCATCCCAGATTACCCTTTACATGGAAGATTTTTCGAAAATTTTAATTTTCTCAAAAATGGCTCTAACGATTTTGATTAAAATATCATATGTGTAAGATATTTTTATGACAAATAAAATGTATATTTTGAATTTCCTGGGAATTTCTCCAAAAGTATTCTTCATTGTGAACGACTTTTGCATAACTGGTAAACCACAAGAGATAGACAAAGTTTTACTACACAAAAAATGTAGATCGCGTTAAAATACACAGTTTATGTCATATACATTTTTTTTGTTGAGTGAACCATTTTCGAGATATTGCTTGTTATTCCCTTAAATTTTTCAATACTTATTTTCTCAAATGGGAATTCGTTAGTCATTTTTTTGTCATGGATATGCAAAGAGTATTAATCTGTGGCAAAGGGAATGGTGCTGCACCTAGCAACCAGCTATTAAGATATATGTCTATGCTTAAAGGCTACTGTATTTCTATATTGCCCTTACAATTACAAAACAAGGGGAACACAGTACGCCTTAAGCGATAGTCAAATATTTTTAGAACTGGTCCCTATGTGTAAAATGTAAGCATGTCAAAAGATCGTTTCTGTAAATGTTTATCTCCATTAATATGAAATAGATGGAGTATAAGGGTTTGTGAAAATAGTTTGTGCAAGAGTAGAGAAAGTCATGTGAGTGTAACGCATCAGATTTTTTTAATTCAGAGGGTCCTCAAAACATGTATTTCCGGTGAAATCTCGGTATCCAATTTTTGTGTGGAATGGAGTACTTTCTCTGCCTACTATGTGCGTGGTAGAGACGGTAAAAACTTTAGAAAGTGATATTATTCTTCCTGCACACTTGCAGCAATGTGATTTTCTCTAACGATTTCCTCCTGTTGTTTTTTCAGTCCTCATTATTCCAATTATAGTTCGCCACCTACATACCTAAATGCCCTTTATCAGCTTAAGCATTTGTTTCAGGTATAAGTAGGGTTCAAAACACCATTAAAGGTTCATTAATTTCTTCCGCCAATTTTCCTACTTATCGCTGCTGCTGAAATGAAGAAAGAACTGTTTTGGAAAGTGCAGACTCCATGGTATGAACACCACATCTCTACAAAACCTGTTTTCAATATTTTCCGCATACCACAATCAAGATGTTTTCTTGCTAGAAATCGTTCAAACCAAAGCTGCAACTTAACTGACCATTGTATGGACAGAAAGTCCTCAATGAAAGATAAGTCATTTTTAATGACCGTCCATCAGTTTTGTTTACTCGTTTTACAGTTAAAACTAAAGCTGTGTCATGTTTTACAATTTTGGACTCATAGAACAAGAATATCATATAAAATGTACGTATTTATAAAGTTAATACCAAGAGATAAATTTTCTTTCTCCGTGGTCTTTTTTGGCTTTTTCTTGCGTAAAAATCCTTATGGCTTCCTTCGGAGGGGAACTAAAGCCGATGGTCCCGTGTGGTAGATTTACGGCACGTAAAGGAACCTCAAGCCTGATAAAGAGGCCTCTGAGCAAACTTACCGGTTTTTCACGCCCAGTATAGAATAAGACGCTAAAGACTATAGCAATTAAAGAGCATCCATAAATGTGATACTGGGATTTCACCGGAAATACATGTTTTGAGGTGCCCTGAATCCAAATAAAGCATTTTTGAAAGCATGTCCGTGTGTGTTTATGTCTGTGAACAGCATAACTCTACAACGAAAAGCTGGATGAGTACCAAACTTGGTATTTAGGTTCACTATCTTTCAAACATAGATTTTCAAGCAAAATCCCCCCACCCCAGACTACCCTTTACATTAAACATGTTTTGAAAATTTTGATTTTCTGAAAAATGTATTTAACCATTTTGATTAAAGTATCATATAGGTATTTAAGATATTTTCATTGCCAAATGAAATGTATATATTGAATTTTCTGGGAATATCTGCAAAGGTCCTCTTCATTCTGAATGACTTTCGCATAAGTAGTAAGCCGTAAGAGACAGATAATTTTTTCTACACAAAAAATGTAGAATATCATTAAAACACAATTTATGTAGCATACTTTTTTTTTGACGAGTGAACCATTTTCGAGATATTCCTTGTTATCTGTTTGAATTTTCCAATACTTATACTTTTTCTCAAATGGGAATTCATTATTCGTTTTTTTATGTCCTGGACATGCAAAGTGAGTGGAATGCTCTACATAGCAACCAGCTCTTAAAATATTTGACTATCGCTTAAAACCTACATTTCCCCTTGCACCTACAAGAAAATTAGCAATAAGATAGAGTCTGCAAATGTTTATCTCGATTAACATGAGGTAGATGGAGAATAAGTTTGTAGGTACAAGAGTAGAGAACCCACACTCATCTAAGGCAAACTGTATTGTAACACGAGAACAGCAGTTGTTGTTAAAAACAGTAGCACAAACATTGCATTCGAGACACTATTGACACCCCTCAGAACAGAACACAACTGATCCGTCGAATCAAATATCGTTACTAATGGTTCGAGTAGACTTAAACGTTCTTTTAAAGTCCTGTTGATTTTCAGTTGTTTCTAGCGATATCGTGGAAAGAGTAATGCGCCCAGCTCTAAAACATTCGACTATCGCTATTCCCTTTGTACTCTGTGTAGTGCAGCTGTTTCCGGAAAGGTTTATCTGGATTAAAATGAAGTACAGTAAAGGTAAAGGTACGTAACACGGAGGGGCCCAGGGAACCGGGACAGAGCACCACACGCAGGTCAATCGGCCCATTGTGCTTCCAACGTGACCCCTGGGAGGGAGAGATGAGGGGAGTGACTCGAAGGGCGACCAGATCCGGATGACGATGGGACGTTTCCAGACAGAATGCATCCGACGCCGCACGGTCCCTGCCCACAAGCCACCAACCTCCAGGGTCCCCCGGAGCGGAGACCCACATGTTGGAGAGACCTAACTGAGCGGTACCGCAGCAACGCGAGGGAAGAAACCTACAGAGCGGAAGCTACCGCCCAGCCGCAACTCGCCGAACACCGTCGCTAGTCCTATAATCCTGAAACAGATGATGGGTACAGGAAATGAGAGGAGGGAGAGTCGTGGTAGAAGATGAACCAATCGCCTGGCGAACCAGGAACAGCCCGCCTTAAAGCAACATCCGTATGTAACAAGATATAAAAAAGTGTATATTACAGTCATTATATATGTTTATATTATCGTATACACGTTCAATAATGTTATGTGAATGTATTACGTAATTTAATAATATGGGAGCTGTGAGAAAAATAGGTTAAAAGTTGCTAACAATGAGGTAACTGAGGCAATAATGAATTAGAAAGTAATAATGCTACTCATTCTTGGAGTAACAATAATGTAATTTTTGTAACAGTTCATAAAATAGCCAATCAACAACCAGAAAAAGCTTTAGTTAAATGAAGGTATTCTATTGGACTAGGATTAGCCAATCAGAGACTTGAAATACAGAAATTTACAAATTTAGGCGGTAGAAATCAAGTCAGTTGTTTGTAGACAGCGCTCATAACAGGACGCGTTGCTTGTAGACAGTGTTCCTAACCGGACGCGAGATGTGTCCTCGAGAAATTTAATATATATTTTGTGTGAGAAAATAGTTTATGTGTTTAAAAAGTGCAAGTATTTAATAAAAGAATCTTGCAGCTCTCTATATCAGTGATGTGTTTGAAATGGTGTCATGAATTAATAAAAAGGAGTGAATAAAAAATTAAAATCTGTGTAAGCCTACATTCTTAAGTCGCACCACGCCCTGCTAAGACATTCATGTCTCTAAAAAAAATATAAATACTGACGAAGCCGAGGTAAACATAAATATATAATATTTAAAGAAACAGTCAAATTACAAAGTTAATATTTTTAACTTTTTTGGGACGAAGGCTACCGGGTACCATACATGTGGTTGCAACTACTTCAAGTTCGGCCCCCCAACAGTCGAAATATAATACATAATCTTCAAATACGTAGCAGCAACAAACATTCTTCAAATTGGCTCCCAAAACGTGGGGCAAATAACAACGTCTTCAAAACCACGAAAAATCCATGGGCCAGAGCGGGCAGTTGTCGGGGATCGATCCCGGGATCTCCCGAATGCCATCCCGCTAGGTAGCGAAGCACATAGATAAGAAAATAAACTTTCGTAATAATAATAATTAGCATACCCACTAAGAAAGTAATTTGAATGTAACACACATACTTTTACTTTTAGGGCAGTTTCAGTAGACCTCAAAACAGGTATTTACCATAAAATCTTGAATTCGAAATTTTGGGAGGAACGCAATATTTCCTCTTATAAGAGGAATATATAATATATAACCCTAAAGAAAGAGAGAAATTCTTGTGACTGTTACGTTATTACCGTTGGGACTGGATGTCGCCGTTCACTAGACAATAGTCGCACAGAGAACAAGTGGCCATGTTTGGCGGCAAAGAAAGTAGGTTGAGAGAAGCAGCCTGTGTGTGTAATCTCGGATCGACACATAGATCATGGAGCTACAGTAGTTAGATCCAATAACGTTTGGTATGTAGGCACTCAAGACATTTGTTATCCATCAAACACGGTTCTAGGGCGGCACTTGCATGTACAGCGTGACCACTTACAACTGGTATACGCCTACCGAGACAAAACAGCCAAGATAATTCTTGTTTGTCAGTTTGAAACGCTGCAAATCACTCATCAAGAGCCAACGGGAAAATGCCGACTTGCAAGAAAGCCTTTAGTAGTCGGTCAGTGTGGTATGTACTTAGTGTGGAAAATTCTTTCATTCCCACTTTGTTTCGCTGCCACTTTTTGTATACCACCAGCAATATTTTTAAACATAGTTATTTTTTACTTTTTAGATATTTTACAATTTTCCAATTCTAACCATTTTCTTTAAGAACATGATGACAAAGTAAAAGCAAGGCACGTCGCAGCAACATGATCTAAATTCTGGTCTCAAATATTTATACTCCTGGACAAATACTACAATATAAATTTGAAAGATCAAATAATGAACATGTTTATTTTACCAGCTCTGTTATATGGCTCACAAACGTGGAATTAAACAAAAAAAATGCTGATACGATATATTCACAGACTTTCTCTAGCATCTATAGTTTATTAGTGAGTATACACGCTATTCTAACTAAAACAGCCAGCCCTCGTTGCCCTGGTCGCTGGAGTGTATAGCTTCGGCGTTCCGCCAAGCTGAGTGTCGCGGGTTCGAGTCCCGTCATGGGTATGGGTGTGTGTGTGTTGTGTAATTGCGGTGATAAGCGGTAACGAAAAGAGTAAAACACATAAAAGTAAAATAATGAACAAACGGAAAAGCAGTTAACAGTAAAAACAAAAAAACAAAAAAAACTTACTTTTCTATCTACTTCGTTTTAGTCCAAATAAACCTTCTCAGAAATAGCTACATTACACATTTCCATATGGATACAAAGAGAACAGCGATAGTCAAATGTTTAAGAACTGGACGCTATACCTGGTCTTAAAATTCCATACTGTTTCCACGCAATCGAGAGAAACAACTAAATGTTGAAAGAACTTAAAGAGAATGACAAAATAATGAATAATTCGAACCATTAATAATGAATATCTCGGAAATGACTTATGCCAGAAAAAAGCTAATTTAAAATAAATTGTGGCTGGCCCCGTAGCTCAGACGGTGGAGGGCCTGCTGTGTGAGGGCTTCCGGGTTCGATTCCCGGCTGGGGGGTGGCAATTTCTCTCTAGCTAAGATTATTCCCTATTCTCCCCAGAGTCTGGAAGTATGAATGAGAGTATGTATGTGTGTGTGAGATCTAATGATAAAAACCCAAAATGCAAGAAACCCAACGAATACGAGATAACACCATTGACTTAGGCAACAAGTTCCAAGGAAAATGCCGCCGATAAGACCAATATAGTTAAAGGCGGGATATAAATGGAACTGTAAAAAAGAATAAATTGTGTGTTTTAAAGATGTCTAAATTTTTGTGTAGTACCTAGGTTTCTCTACCGCTTAACGTTTACTAGTGGCATAAGATTATACAAAATTCCTTTGAGTGAAGAAGACTTCACAGGCTATTCCCAGAAAATTCAAGATATGCACCGTATTTGTGATGTAAATATCTTTAAGATATGGTATTTTAATCAAAATCGTTAGAAAAACGTTCTTAGAAAAGCAAATATTTCGAAAAATGCTCCATGTAAAGGGTAGTTGTGTGTGGAGGGATTTTCTTGAAAATCTTTGTGTGGTATCTTTGGAGGATATGAACTTAAATACCAAGCTTGGTATTTATTCGACTTTTCATTTTTGAATTATTTTCTTCACAGACACACACACATGGACCTTTTTCCAAAAATGCTTTTTTTGTGCTCAGGGGCCTCAAAACATGTTTTTCCGGTGAAATTTCGACATCGAATTTTTCGGCGAAATACCATACTTTCCTACTTACTGTAGGTATGATAAATACCTGCGAAAGGAAAATGGAAAGGAAAATCTTGGGTATAACAATGTGATATAGAATCCACAACCAAGAAATAAGAAAGAGGACATGATTAAAGGGCGCCGTGACCACAGGAAGCTACCTAAACTGGAAATGGGCAGGATACATTATGAGACAGCACCCTAATAGATGGGCACACAGAGTGAGTACTTGGGACGCCAGGATTGGTTAGAGGAACGTCTGCAGTTAGAAAACTGACTGGACAGACGAACTGACGAGGACCTTCGGCAGCAACAGGCCACGATACCCAAAGAGAGAGGAACTTGGAAAAAACTAGTGGACATAGCCAGAAGGACAAACTACTGGCTTGATCTTTCGCGGATTAGTTAACCGAAACTGTAAAATCCAGCTCCCTTTCACTTAAAAGAGGCCCTTGCCCAAAAGGGATGCATATGAGCTAATTGTAATTACCGCTATAGTTATTACGGCGTTCATCATTGACGTCCTTCGTTACTCTAAAACAAACCTGATGTGATTGATAGATTCACACAACTTGTTATACCAATGGCAAAATTTATTTATATATACCCATTATATACTCAGCATTGATTTTAAACTGTATCATGGCGTTATTATTTCGAGTCAATATTTTGAAGCGAGTGCTAGTTCTAAGGGGAAGAATGTAAGTGGTACACGTGTGGCGGAGAAGTTGCCTAGCAAGCATGACTTTCAGTCCCTCGTCATGGCTGGAATATGAAGTGTTGTGAAAGTGAAATATATAGGAAAGAAACCAAAATAATTTGAATTATGATTTAAAGAAACCAAATAATGTGCCTCGCGATGTCACACCCAAAAGCGTAAAATAAAATAAATAACCAAACACGCTATCTTTCTTTCAAAAGCATACTCAGAGATAATGTTTTCATTTATGTTTACGGAAAGGAGCCACAACACAAATCCATGCTGCCTTAAGAACGATGATTACAGGTTTTTGTAGGACATATACCGTACAGACTGTCAATTGTTGCTATGATGTAGAAGGTTCTCGTGTTCAGACTGAACGCCGTGCTTTCTAGGCACTTCTCCGACAAACAAGTCATACGAGTACGTCTCTAAGGAAGTATAAGGCTGATTTTTTTCGTCCTGAACCCGCTTATCTGTATGCGCAGTAGCTGTCAAGTCTATTATCCACTGAGAGGGGTATTGGGTGACATCACCACGCGTTCCGAGTGAGTGTAGTAAGTTGCGTGCATTATTATTGTGTTACTATGTCTGTAGCAGAAGGTAAATTGAATGGAAGTAAAATTTTGCATTCTTAGACACGGGAAGTGATATATACATACCATGTGTATAATTACGTTAAGAAGAATCTTGATCAAGGACAGTCACTTTACAAAGCAGTTGAGTCTGCCGGTGTATCTGTGAGCAGTACAACTTTTGACAGTACTGTATGTGTTTATATTTGTGTTTCGGTTGTGAACCTTATGCTTTCCGTTGTTCCACGCAAGCGGAATATTGCCAACCGCTCTTCCCCAACCCAGATTACCTTCTCCTACTGTGCGTTTCTGCAGGGTCAGGACGAAAAAATCGACTGATACTAGGCGGACCAAATTCTAGGCTCGCGGCTAGACAAGCGGTGTCATATAGCCTATCATGGCGCACTTTGAAATGAAAGAAGTGCATTGCACACTTGTCACAGCTGTTCTGGCGTCTTCAAACACACGCTGAAAACCATTTGAGAGGGTTTTAAGAATGACCTCCACAGCCTTTACATCTGCTTCTGATGATTGGAAATGCTTCATAAAGAGGTGGTTTTTTTTAAATTGGGGAAAAGAAAAAAGTTGCATGGGGCTAAATCAGGACTATATGGAGGATGAGGGACACACTTTAAATTTGACAGTATGTGCGATGTGTGGTTGTGTATTATCGTGTTTAAAGTTCAGCTTGTATAAAATATATCATAAACATTTGGTAAAAAATAGGGTTGTTGTATTCATATGACTTTCTGAAATAATTCTTCTACAAACTGTTCCTACACAAGCTTATTTTTCTATCTGCTACATTTTAATCCAAATAAACGTTTGCAGAAATAGCTACATTACACATTTCGTTATAGATACAAAGACAACAGCGATAGTCAAATGTTTAAGAACTGGACGCTATATGCTGCCTTAAAATTCCATACTGTTTCCACGCAGTCGTCAGAAACAGCTGAAGGTTGGAGGAATTGACCAAGAAAAGAGAATGACTAAGAAATGAACAATTCGAACATTTAATAACGGATATCTCAGAAACGGCTTATGCCACAACAAAACTTACTTGAAATAAATAGTGTGTTTCTTGTGTAGTACATTTTCGTCTATAGCTTAAAGTTTACCAGTTGCACAAGATAATACAAAATTATTTCCGAATGAAGAGGACTTCATAGGCTATTCGCCAAACATTCAAGCTGTACATATATTTGTCATGTAAACATCTTTTATATATGGTATTTTAAACAAAAAAGTTAGAGCTATTTTTCATAAAATCAACAATTTCGAAAAATGTTCCATGTAAAGGGTTGCGTGGCGTGGGATATTTTATTAAAATATCTCTGCATCGCATCTTTAGAAGATACCAAGTTTGGTATTTATCTGACTTTTCGTTTGTGAGTTATGGTGTTCACAGACACTCAGATACACGCAAGGACGTGTTTCCAAAAATTATTTATTTGGATTCAGGAGGCCTCAAAACACATATTTCTGGGTGAAATATCGACATGGAATTTTTGGGTGGAATGCAATACTTCCCCTACTTACTACTCGTAGTAGAGAAAGTAAAAACGGGTCGCTATGTGACGGTTTTGAAATTCCTTGCTCCTGCATCACCACGAGAAAAACGAATAGCGACTTGCCACAGCGAAAAGTAAAGTATTTGGAAATGCAAACTAACTACAAAGAATATTTCAGAAGTGATTAAAACCATAAAAATACTAATTGACTTAAATTGTGCGCCTTAACGAGATCTATATTTTTCATGTAGCAAGATTTTGTCTATCTCTTTCGGTTTACCAATTATCCAAAAATTCATCATGAAGTGGACTACACAGGTTGTTCCTAGAAAATTCAAGGTATACATTTTATATGGCATGAAAATAGCTTAAACATACGGTGTGTTAATTAAAATCGTTTGTAATTTTTTAAAAAAATAAAAAAAAGAGAGATTTTTTTCATGTAAATGATGGGGAGATTTTCTTGAAAGTTGAAAATGTTAAAATATTCAACATCTAACATTTGTACAGAGTTGATTGTAAGACACGGGCGAGCTAGCAAGAATTCCAAGAAATCATAAAGACCGTACCTGTCACCGAGCGGTACCACGTTACATGATGGCGCCCAAGCGCACGGATCTGAACCCACATATTCTCATACATGTCAGGGTAACGCGGCCTGAGGGCCAATAGGAAACGTCGTTACATTTTTAAACGCGTGAGTGAGCGTCACTAGGCTCCCGTATATAAGGCCAGACAAAGCCTCAGAGCCCGCTCTTATTCTGAATCTAACTCATCGAGAAGTCACGTCGACACGAGGTGCTACAGATTCATGTGGGTGCACAAGCGTGGGGGTGCGTGTGAATATAGCTAGGCTCCTGACTAACTTAAAGTGGTGGGATTATTGTAATAATGGGAAAAGCTAGCCGCCCATAACTATTCAAAGTGTGAAATAAACTTCATTGATTAAGGGAAACTCGCAGTGTATCTTTAACTTGCCTCACCCACTAGAACTTGAGAGTTAATTATTAAATATAGCTAGGAATGGAATCCGCAAGGACCGACGAGCACCAATAGCCGAGGAAGAAGAACACTGCAACTGGCAACAACGACCCAAGGATCATCGATTTCCCGCTACAAAGTCTTCGTGTCACGTCCTTGGAAGATGCTGAACCTACATACCAAGGTTTATATTTAACCGACTTTTCGTTTTTGAGTTAACCTATACCTATAGTTCATCTCATCCCTTCCCACACGCACACGCGCGCGCGCGCGCACACACACACACACACACACGTCGTACTCGGTGGACTAGTGGTACCATGCTAGACTCTTAGTTCTCAAAATCACGGGTTCAAACCCGAGCGATAAATTCTTTCGGGCGTAAAAATCCTTAGCATGGCTTCCTTCGGAAGGGAAGTAAAGCCGGTGGTCCCGTGTCGTAGATTTACGGCACGTAAAAGAACCTCAAGCCTGATAAAGAGGTCTCTGAGCAAAATTACCGGTCTTTCATGCCCAATATAGAATGGGATGCTAAGGACCATAGTAGCTAAACAGCATCCATAAATAAAACTCAATTTAATTTTAATTTAACAAACACACAACAAACGCACACCGTTTTGTAAAAATACTCTTTTTTCTGGATTCAGAGGGTCTCCAAACGTAACGTCTTGGTATCGAATTCTTGGGTGTGTCTGTAAACAGCATAACTCAAAAACGAAAAGTCAAATAAACATCAAATTTGGTATTTTAGTTCAGTACCTTCCAAAGATACAACACGAAACCACCCTTTAAATGAAAGGTTTTTTGATATTTGAAATTTTCTAAAAAATGTCTCTAATAGTTTTCATTAAAACACCGTATATTAAAGACATTTACATGACAAATAATATTTTGAATTTTCTGGGAATAGCTTGTGAAAACCTCTTCAGGACGGAATTTTGTATAATCTATATAACTGTTAAATGTTAAGCGATAGACGTAAACGTAATACACAAACATGTAAATCTGTCCAAAACACACAATTTATTTCGAATATTTTTTGTGGCATCAACCATTTTCGAGATATCCATTATTAATGGTTCGAATTGTTCAATCTTAGCCATTCTCTTAGTCCTGTCAACATTCAGTTGTTTCTCGCGATTGCATGGAAACAGTATAGCGTCCAGTTGTTAAACATTTGACTGTCGCTATTCCCTTTGCACATACTGTAACGAAATGTGTAACGTAGTTATTTCTGCACAGGTTTATCTCGATTAAAATGAAGTAGATAAAACACTAACACGTAAGAGAATTTTTCTAGACTTTATGTAATGGTGTTTCTTGAAGCGTTGTTGTAAGAGCGTAGCCGGATATTACATCACTAGAAAGTAAAATATGTTTGCGCGGATTTTGCACATTTCTCGGTTTGCTCATGGAAGCAAGTTCGCATTACAAGAATGATATATGTGTATCTGTTAGAACGACCAGACAATGGAGCTGCAACTCTGCAAAAACAAACAAGTGGAAGAGAGCAGGAGAATAAGCGAGCTTTATTTAACATGGTAATGCATTTCGTCTGTTAAAACGAGAGGGGTGAGTTTAGAAAAATGTAAATAAACATGGTTGTGCACACAATGCACAGAGGCGCATGCATAATTATTTAAACACCCACTGAGGGAGGAAACGTGTGAGGTCCGATATAATCTGATACTACAACTCCCCCTTCGATGTGATACACATCTCGAGGAAGCCATCGGGTGCTAACACTCGTGTCCACGGGAATTAAATCTGACTTATGCAACAGGGTCGTAAATTGCTACCCTATGGGACAATTGTACATTACCACCATCATCATTAAATTACCCCGATTTCCTCCCTTTGCGTGCTAAGAGGAATATTGAATAGAGTTCTTTAGAAAAGCAAATTCTTTTACTGCCTCTCTGTTCGTGAGCAACCTAACTCTGCTTCTTCTTTGAGTGATTAACCTCCCCCCTTTTGTAGGACTGGGTCAGTAGCCTGTCGAGTAGGAATGTGACAGTTATTTTCGAGTAACAGTTATAACTCCCAATTACAGTGCGTTAACGGTTACATTAGCGTGTTTGTTTTCATGGTTATTACGTTCTCAGTTACATTATACAGCGAGAGCCAAAAGACTACGAACCGCTGCGAGGTGTCTTTCCTGTCCGCGTCCTCGGCGCTCGTTGCCGTCTGCCGCTATCATAGAAAGGCGCGGATGAAACCATACACATTTTTAAAACTACTTTTAAAGGCTTTACTTAACAACTTTATGAAAGTGTGTTTGAGGTCAGAATTATTAGTAGAGATTTGTGGTCCCCTCGGTCCCCCGACATAACCCCCTACGATTTCTATCTCTGGAGCAACTTAAAACAAACTGTACAAGACAAACCCACACACTCTGGAAGAATTCTCGTAAAACAAAATACCTGACAGGAAATTGCCAGCATTTCTCAACGTGAACTACCGAGTGATGGATAGTTTCCTAAAGAGGTGCCAAAAATGCATGGACAACGACGGTGGCCAGTTTCGGCATTTCCTTTCATAAAGTTGGTAAGTAAAGCCTTTAAAAGTAGCTTTAAAAATGTGTATCGTTTCATCCACGCCTTTCTATGACAGCGGCAGACGGCAACGAGCGCCGAGGACGCAGACAGGAAAACCACCGCGCAGCCGGTTCATAGTTTTTTGGCTCTCTCTGTATTAACAGTTATCAGTAACAATTAGCTGTACAAGGCGTGTTTTTTAAAGCAAGCAAGATGATTTTAAAAATAACACATTATTTTCCAAATACTTTATTATCATTCATTACCTTATTACTTCTCCACATAGTCTTCACCATTATTCAGGCACTTGCCGTAACAGGAAACCAGCTCCTGTATGCCTTCGTCAAACAATGATGCCGCCTTTCCAGGTTAAAAGAATTTCTTCAGACGAAGAAACAGATGGAAAACGCTTAGTGGACAAATTCGGACTGTAGGAAGGGTAGTCGAATTGTTTCCAACCAAATGATGCGATCAGATATTGAGTTTGTTTGGCTGCGTGTGGCCGGGCACTGTCTCTCATTGTTTCCCCATAAACCTCACACAATTGACAATGAATGTTTGCTGGCATAACATTTCTCGCATTCAAAAAAAAGAATCACTGATCTGGCTTCACAGTAGGTTCGTTCGATTGTTTTGAAAAGTTACCGGCCCTCATAGCCGTGGTTGCTGGAGTTGTAGCTTCGGTGCTCCGCCAAGCTGATGGTCGCGGGTTCGAGTCCCACCATGGGCATGGGTTTTTGTGTGTCGGTGTAATTACGGTAATAAGCAAAGAGAAACAGTAAAAACACAGTAATGATAAACAAGGTAAAACAAGGGGAAAAATTTAGAAACGCTCTAACAACAGGAAAACTCAAAGTAATACTCACAGCTGCGTCTGACTTCCTAATGAATGGAAGAAGTAATGGCACTGCAGCGCTGAAGGTACTTAATTTAAAAACACGCCGCGTAACTACGTTTCAATATGAACATGTCGTTGCTTGAATCTAGCGGCGCGCGCATGTTTGCTACTAAACAACATTGTTTATTCATACCCATCTACCAGCAATCTATAAAAGCTCGTGCACCTATAAGCGTATGTGAATAACCATCTTAATATAATACAGTGCTGACTACCTGTCATCTGTGGCCTCTGATCTATATTCGAAGCGATAAGCAACACGCTGTAATAAACAAATATGTACTTGCAACTCCGTGCGAGGATGATTCAAGTTGAAAACGAGTTGAGGTAACTAGTTCCTGATAAACGATTTCAATGCTGCGCCTGATGTCATCCAGGCAAGTAACCGTCTCGTTTCTTCAGTAATCGTTAATGCGATAAGTAGTTGTCATCGTTACTTTGGGTAACTGGTTGCTTTGTGTTCGTTACTTCGGTAACCGTTATTGTGTAACTAGTTACTTTGTAATCGTTGCTTTAGCAACAGTCACATTAAGGTAACCGTTACAAAGTAACCATTACGTTATTTTCTGCGCACTCTATTGTCAAGAAGTAAGCAAATTCTGGATCACAGCACATCCAGGATGGGTGTTCAGCCCAACGCCTGTTATGGCTGTGAAGAAGAAAGAAATGAAATGTAGTGATAAAAGAGATGATAGGAAGATTCGCGGATCAAATTATCCAACCCAGCATTCGCCTAGCAACTGATGAAAACCGCGAAGAATTCCTCGATCAGTTTGGTCGATCCCCGGTGTTTGAACCCGGGACCTCCCAGGTGCGGGTCGCAGACGTTACCGCCTGAATCACCCTGATCGGTGAGCAACGTTGGAGAACGAGGAAGAGTTTGAAAATACGAGAGGAAGTCGAGTGAATAGGAGAAATAGTACTTACACGAAAGTAAAATTAGTTACTAATAGCTGTTGCACATTCCATTATTAAGACCAGCAACATTAATATTTGTGACGAACTGCGATCGATTTTGCACCTTGATATAGAATTAAAAAAAAAGAATAACTTTCAGGTCATACTCAGCTGCTGCATGAATTAAAGCCTAAGTAAATACAGAGAGAGCCAGAAAACTACGAACCGGCTGCGCGGTGGTTTTTTTGTCCGCGTCCTCGGTGCTCGTTACCATCTTTGTCGCTATCATTGAAAGCCCCGGATGAAGCCGTAGAACATTTTAAAAACTACTTTTAAAGGCTTTACTTACCAACTTTATGAAAGGAGATGCTCAAACTGGGCTCTGTCATTGTCCATACATTTCCATAGTTTCCTAAAGAGGTATGTCCTCTTTAGTAAGACCTACCTCTTCAGATAGTTTCCTAAAGACCCAGGTAGGATTAGAATGGTAAAATTCAACTATCAGTCGTGCAGTGGCAGGCGTGCCGTGAGGTTGTCTGTCCGCTGTGTGTTAGTGTAACCGGCCGGCACTGGTGCGAGTTATTTGTTTGCTGTTGTGTACCGTTTTCAGTGTCTCCGAGTACACGCTTGTTTAATTGGGTATACTTCTTTCTTGTTTCGTAAGTTCTAAACGGTAACCATGGCGGTTTATAAACGTGTGAATACTCTCAAAATTCAGTTTACGACGACGGCGATTAAACCCACTGCACTAGAAATCCACCAGTGGCTAGTGAACTTCATGGGGCTTCAAGCTGATCAGGTCGACACGCTCCAGCTTCACACCAGGGAACGAGCTATCTATGTGAAATTGTTATCGGCGGTATTGTATGATAATCTTCTCTCGCGGTATAAAGAGGAACAAAATTTTACATACGCCTCCGGCGACATAACAAAAGTGAATATTACACCAGGTGATCAGTAAACAGTAAATGTTCGGGTGTTTAACCTGCCTTCTGAGGTGCCCTTTACGGTACTGTCACAGGAACTAAGTAAATATGGTACAGTGTATGATATCCGTAGGGAAAGATGGGGCTCGCAGTATCTTCTTTCGTCTAACAACGGAGTGCATGCTGTAAAAATGGGGCTCAAACGTCATATACCGGCTAGTTTAGTTATCGATTCGTATTTGATTGCCATCAGTTACATCGGCCAACCACAGGCTTGTCATTTGTGTCATGACACTACCCACTTAAAAGCAGCTTGTCCTCTACGTGCCACGCGGCTACCTATAAATCCAAGGAATCGACCGGTAACCTTCAGTGAGAAGGCGAGTGCTGCCACCTCTCCTGATGCAGTCGCCCAGAAGCAGGCTTCCATTATGTCACAAACGTCTGTGGTAGAACCATTGTCGGTGAACCTTCCAGCGCGCACTTCCAATTCAGGAAGTGGTGGTCCTGCTGGGGCGGAGACACCACTGTTGCTGTTGTGTGAAATTTGACTGCAGCGACCGAACATGCAATTGTGGACGGATCTATTACGCCATTTGTTGATCGGAAGTCGGCATTCGAAATGCCCGAGGTACCCTCTCTTTCGCAAAATTCTCAGGATGGGGACATGGAGATCGTTTGTGATGAAGAAGTAGAGATATCGGCGAATGAGGTAGCACTTTTAAGGCAAAAGTCTTCTCCTTCTTTGTCTAGTCGGGATCCTCGGATACGGAGCCAGCATAGGCGGATGGATGTAGAAAGTGCCATGACACGACAGCACTCCCAAGATGTGCAACCGTTGTCCGGTAACTCTCCGGCTCGTTCCACAACGAAAGAGGCGGACTCAGGCAAGCGGCCGGCAGTAGATGACAGCGATGATTTTGAGGATCACCAACGTTCCCCTAAACTTACAAAGGATGATCCGCACCCGGATAGTGATGATTGAGATTGTGTTGTTTCTGGAGTGCTCCCTGGTTGTTCTCCGATTGCAACCATTGAATATACGATCCTTGCCCTTTAAATGCCGGTAGGTCTTCAAATATGGGCTTCGCTCAACGTTAACGGCCTGCGAAAGGTTATTAAACAACAACTTTTAAGGGACTTTTTGATCAGTAATGACATAGACATTTGTTTTTTACAGGAGGTGAATCTTTGTAATCTGGATTTTTTGTATGGCTTCGATTACGAGACCAATCTTGGCCCCGAAGGTTCCGGTACGGCAATTGTTTATAGACAAGGCTTACGATTACACAGTTTTGGATACCATCCTTCCGGTAGGGTTCTTTCGGCAGTGTATGATGACGTGACTTTCGTGAATATCTACGCACCTGCTGGTAGTAATAAACGCAAACAACGGGAGGAGTTTTTACGGCAAGACCTCCTGACCCAAATCCCATCGGGTGCTACCTTTGTGCTTGTCGGTGATTTTAATTGTACGTTGGCGGCCAAAGATCAACGCGGAGCCTTTAATGGGTGTGTTACTTTGCAGCAGCTGGTGGAGCAAATGCGGTTAAAGGATACCTGGGAGCATACGCATGGTTCCGCAGTACAATTTACTTTCGTGAGAGGCCTATCAGCATCGCGGCTGGACCGCATGTATGTGCCGGCTGAACTCTTATCACGTCTTCATCGTACAGAGATAGTGCCTGTCGCATTCAGTGATCATAATGCACTCATACATGCCTTTGAAGGTAGGGCAGCGATCTACAATAGAGGTAGAGGCTATTGGAAATTAAACTGCTCGTTGCTTATGGATGAGGACGTGCTAAGGGATTTCCAGGATCTTTGGTCGCGGTTGCGGGTATCCTTTCTGCTAGCACAGAATAAAGCCTTCTGGTGGGTGTGTAAAGCCAAGCCTGCGCTTCGGTATTTCTTTCGGGCTGCAGCCTGTCGTCGAGCTCTGGCTAGGAGGGAAACCATGGACTATTACCTGCAAGCCCTTCAGGAACTACACATACGCCAACAGCAAGGTGATGATGTTCAGTCTCTTATGAGAGGCATCAAAGAACACATTAAGGCCCGAAAATCTAACGAGTTACAGGGGTGTTTGTCCAAAGTACACTCGGTGGAAGTGGTATTTGGGGAAAAGGCGAGTTTTTACCATCTGGCGAAGGAACGTAAACATGGTCGCCGAAAGCTCGTCACTCATTTGGAGGTTGATGGACAGAAAATTTCCACTACAGCCGGAATTCTTCGTGAAGTGCACTCTTTTACGTCCAACGCCTCTCCGTCCCAGCGGAATGCTCCAGTGCTGTGGACGAGTATATGTCTGGGGTTGCTCCGGTTGTCCCGGAGGAGCTGCGGCAGGATACGACGCCTGTTTCAGCAGCAGAGTTCATGGAAGTGATCCAGTCGTCAAAGTTGCATGCGTCTCCAGGACCTGATGGTCTACCATATGAATTTTACAAGCACTGTTGGCGCTATATTCGGGACGAATTACTTCAAGTTTTCCAGGTAATGTGGACCTCAGAGCGATTGCCGCCTACTTTTGCAGATGGGATAGTGGTCCAGCTTCAGAAGTGTGCGCAGCCGAAGACTCCACAGGATTATAGGCCGATCACGTTATTGAACTGTGACTACAAGTTGTAGGTTAAAATCTTTAGTGTTCGTATGCAGAAAATTCTACCCTATATACTTAGCGAGATGCAGGCTGCCGTACATAAGGGGACGGCCATTCATCATACGCTGGCGGCATTGAGAGGTGGTATATTGCACTGTGCACAGGAACACCAGTCCGCTGCAGTCATTAATTTAGATCTTGAGAAGGCCTTTGACAACGTCGTTCACGGGGCACTATGGAAACGTTTGGTTGCCTTGAAAGTGCCCGATAAGCTCCGTAATCTTATCCGAGCCCTATATGATGTTGCTTCGTCTAAGATTCTCTGCAATGGGTATCTCACAGCTGCTATACCCGTTAAACGTTCCGTCCGACAAGGTTGTCCCATGTCTATGATACTATTTGCCTTGTATGTTGATCCTTTAATTCGACGCCTTCAATCTACTCTTACCGGAATCGATGTGTATGGTCAGAGACTGGTGGTACGAGCATACGCTGACGATATTACTGTAATGGTTACCACACCCCGCGATATTATACGCCTAAAAGATTGTTTACAGCAATATGAGGAGAGTACCGGATTGACATTTAATATGAGGAAGTCCGAGATATTGCCCATTGGGTTACAACCTCCGGATACATCAGTTTTGGGCATACCTGTTGTGCAGCGTACGAAGGTTCTGGGAATCTACTTTAGTACTGACGCAGAGGATATGCGGGAATACAACTGGACGTCTCGTATTAATATATTACGTGGTGTGATGTATCAGCAGAAAACCAGGATGCTGAATTTGGTACAACGAATATGGTTTTGTAATAGCTTTGCGCTCAGCAGAATTTGGTTCCTTGCATCTGTTTTTCCGCCCTCAAAACGCCATTGCCAGAGAATAGAACAGATATTAGGTTATTTTATCTGGACAGGAAAGCTTTATCGCATTGCGCGTACGCAACTCCGTCTCCCGAAAGGTCAAGGTGGCTGGGGATTATTAGAGGTGTTTCGTCAGTCTCAGGCCTTGATGATTCGAATGCTCTTGCTTGCCATGAATAACCAGAGTGACCCCGTGGATATTGCGCTACAACGACAATACTCATCCTTTTTGAATCGGGGCGAGCGTGACAAGGTGCCCCAAATGTTACGTGAAGTTTATCAGGTCTTGGAGAAGTTACCACCGGAGAAAGTGGGGAATGGTGACTTTAGTACGGTGAAGAAGATTTACACCTTTCTTGTTCAAGCTGCTCCCATTATCCCTCATGTCCAGCTGAAATACCCACAACTGCCCTGGAGACGCATTTGGAGATGTTTTAGCCTTCCACAGATTAACTCCGATTGGATGGCAGTAACGTATGCGGTGGTAAACGAAATCCTTCCAACGGCGGACAAACTCTATCGCCACCGGATGGCTATTTCCCACAACTGCCCACTTTGTAATGCCGCAGATTCCCTTCCTCATCGACTGATGGAATGTTCCGGTAAAACTGTGGTCTGGACTTGGGTTTTAGGATATTGTCGTACTTGGATACCTACTGGATGTATTCCTCAGCCCTCTGATATTTTGCATTTGAACCTTCCTAAAGTAAGCCCCCCGTTGTATAATTCCCTACTCTGGCTGATTATGGGCACCTTTACTTGGCTACAAACGTTGGACGATCCAGCTGATTGTGTACTGCCTCATCTACGACAATTTTTACGTGCTGAGAGATGGCAGATGATTCGGCAACACAGAACAGGGCCATTCCAGCCTTGGATATTCAGATTTAAGCTCCACTAGCAAAGTAATACCATTTTCCCTTTTTGTTAGGATCCTGTTCTTCCCTGCTTAAATAAAACTAAAACCCAAACCCCCCCCCCAAAAATAAAATAAAGTAAAAAAAAACCGGGGAGGTTGTAGTTTGCCACCAGCAAGTGAGGTGGTCTTGTCACGTGGTTTTGTTAAAACATAAAAAAAACCGCCCAAACTTGTAAAAAAAAAAATAACAAAAGAAAAAGAAGTAAAAAAAAAAGAAAAAAAAAGAGCATTTCACGGGAATTAAATGCACACACGCAAAGAGCCGCTTTAAGATATCGCAATGCTTTTACGTCCCCAAGCACGTAATATTATAAAAAGGCTCTATGAACATTTGATATTGACATGTTACAGCATTTCTTCTCTTGTATCTGCACTATACCTGCTGCAAATATCTTGTTTAAAGTTTATTACTATCCCTACCAATTACTTATGATAAATAGAAGTAATGCATTTAAAAAAAACTATCAAATATTATTATATTTCGTGTCTGCAATAATAAATGTATCAGAAGTTAGAGGATTTAATATAGCTCGTGCGCATACGTGCAGTAAAATAGACAAAATATGCAGGTAGAGTAAGTTACCAGCACTCTGTGCAGGAAATTTAACTTTTGATCATGACAACATGAATGGGAAGTGGGTCAAAAGTCTATTCACATTACTATCTCTATCCACCATCGTTTATTTTTATGTATCCTATGCAAATTATTCTCACAAAAATCTACTTTTCGCTCTACATCGTGGTAATCGAGATAAGGGTTTTGCAAAGAGATAAGGGTATGCTGGCTTTGAAACTCCATACTTGTTGTAATACTCGACTCGCTTCAAAAGTTATGACTATTGCAAAATTAAACCAATAGCTACGAATATCTCGGAAATAGTTAACGCGACAGAAATTTTATTTTACATAAATTGTGTGCTTTAAATAGATCTACAATTTTATGCATTAAATGCTTGTCTCTCTCTTTCGGTTTGTAACATTATACAAAATGCATTCAAGAGTTTAACAGACTATTTACAGAAAATTCAAGACACACATTTTATTAATCGTGTATAAACACATGATTCTTTAGTTAAAATTGCGTGTGGTATTTCTCAAAAAATAACGAAAAATGTTTCAGGTAAAAGATTGTCTGCGGTGGGGAATTTTTTTTGAAATCTTCGTTTCGAATCTTTTAAAGATCCTCTTAACGTACCTACCTCTGTTGGTATTTAATCCAAATTTTGCATTTCTGTCTATTTTGCCTTAAAGGTAGAATACCCGGTCATTATGTTGAATATTCAAATTTATGTAATTGCTAGGGAGGGAGGCTATAAAACAGAAAGAAAGGGAATAAAGAGAAAGAATGAAACAAAGATAGAGAGAGAAAGAAATTAAAAGAAGTAAACAGAGAAAGAGGATAATGGAAAGAAAGAGAGAAAAATAAAAAGAGAAAAAAGCGAAAGAAAGAGGTATAAAAAGAAACAAAGTAAGAAAAAAGAATAGAGGCAAAAGAAAGAGAGAGAATGAGAAAGAAAGAGAGAGAGAAAGTGGGAGATACGAAAAAATAAACAAGGAAAGATGGAAAACAACAAATAAAGAAAGAGAGAAAGAGAGAGAAAATAGAGAGAGAGTGAAAAGACAGAGAGACAGAAAGATACGAGGCAAAATACGAAATAAAGAAAGAGAAACAGAGAAGAAAGAAATATATAAAAATAGAAGCAGTGAGAGAGGAAGAGAGAGATACAAAAGAAGAAAAAGGAATGTTTAACTGGTACCTACACGGAACTTGAACCAGCTACCTCCTGAATGCCTCTCTCAATATGATCGGTTTGACGCTTCCTTGTGAAAAATGTAGTACGTGTTTTAACCACAAGAAAATGTCAGCCTTTTCAAAGTGGCTAGGAAATAAAGAAACTTTCTCGTTTCTGGCGTCTTGTTAGGGTCGCTGAAGAAATGAAATACTTTAGGAAATGTAATTACTAGAGGAATACGGTTAAACACCCAAGAAAGGGTAAACGGCTAAAGAGAGGGAGCAAACAGAAAAAAAAAGGAGATACCCTCGGGAGGGAAAAGTTGATATGAAGGGAGCACATTGGGGTGAAATGAATAACAAGAATAAAACATCCGGAAGGTAAAGAAGGAAGAGAAGAAAGACGAAAGGATTGTGTAGAGGAGAAGAAGAGGCAAGAAAAGTAAAGAAAGGAGATATTTTAAACCCGAACATACACATTTCTGACAACAAATCACTATAGAACACCGTGGAAACTACAGTCTTGCCTACAGGCAGTCTATCTTGGTGATTTTTTGTTTTCAAGAGCTCATTCGCAATACTCAGATTTTGTTACAGTCTATTTGTCTGCTCCCCTACAAGGTTCGCTACGAAATAGTAGCTTCAGGCCCCCGGGCGTTGCAGGAACAGAATAACCTATGTTTCACAAAATGTTTCTAGGGAGCCATTGAAAACTTGTACACTTACAATGTCTGTTGAAGGGGTTACACTATTCTTTCAAGCAATTAGAAGTATTCTTTTTACTTTCTCTACTGCGTATAGTAAGTAGGGGAAGTATTGTATTCCACCTAAAAATTCGATACCGTGATTTCACCGGAAATATATTTTTTGAGACCCCCTGAATCCAAAAAAAGCATTTTTGGAAACATGTCAGTGTGTGTGTGAACAGCATAACTCAGAAACAAACAGTCGGATAAGCACCAAACTTGGTATATAGGTTTAGTATCTACCAGAGATGCGACACAAAGGTTTGCAAGAAAATTCCACCATCCCAGATTACCCTTTAGATGGAACATTTTTCGAAAATTTTAATTTTCTCAAAAATGGCTCTAAGATTTTGATTAAAATATCATATGTTTAAGATATTTTTATGACAAATGAAATGTATATCTCGAATTTTCTGGGAATGTCTTCAAAAGCATTCTTCATTGTGAAGACTTTTGCATCACTGGTAAACCATAAGAGATAGACAAAATCTTACTGCACAAAAATGTAGATCGCGTTAAAATACACAATTTATGTCATATACACTTTTTTGGTTGAGTGAACCATTTTCGAGATATGGCTTGTTATTCCCTTAAATTCTTCAATACTTATTTTCTCAAATGGGAATTCGTTATTCAATTTTTTGTCTTGGATATGCAAAGAGTATTAATCTTTTGCAAAGAGAATGGCGCTGCACCTAGCAACCAGCTATTAAGATATATGCCTATGCTTAAAGGTTACTGTATTTCTATATTCCCCTTGCAAATACAAAACAAGGGGAACATAGTACGCCTTAAGCGATAGTCAAATATTTTTAGAACTGGTCGCTATGTGTAAAATGTAATTCTCTTTGCATTTCAAAAGATCGTTTGTGCAAATGTTTATCTCAATTAATATGAAATAGATGGAGAATAAGAGTTTGTAAAAATAGTTTGTAGAAGAGTAGAGAAAGTCAGGTGAGTGTAACACATCAGAGTTTTCGAATATTCATTTACCTTAAACCTACTCAGTACTGAAATTTCTAATATCTACACATTTCAACAACTTATTATCCACTTTGTCTCCCAAGTACACTAGGCAGAAGAAGTTTTACGTTCTACCCACAAAAATATATAGAGATGGCACCGGAAAGTATGTTTGTGACCTCCTGGATAAATAAATAAATAAAAAAGGATTTTTAGAAAATGTTCTGCATGCGCATGTGTGTGTGCGTGTGTGTGTGTGTGTGTTCCTGTAAAAAGCATAACTCAAAAATTAAATGTCCGATAAATACCAAACTTGAAATTTAGGCCTAGTATCTTCCAAAGATGAGACATGAAGATTTTCTAGAAAGTTCCCACACCCCAAACTACTCTTACATGAAAATGTTTTCGAAATTTTGGATTTTCTCAAAAATGACTCTAACGGTTTTGATTAAACTATCATACGTTTAAGATATTTACATGAAGAATGAAATTTATATCTTCAATTTTCTGGAAATAGCCTGTGAAACCTTTTCTCCTTCCTCATTCGGAAGGGATTTTGCATAATGTTGTATAGGTAGTAATCGTTAAGCGATAGACGAAAATAAAGTACACAACAAATGAAGATCTGTTTAAAACAGGCAATTTATTACAAATAATTTTTGTGGTATCAGCCATTTCCGGGATGTCCACTAATTGTTAAAACCGTTCAGTAATTTTAAAGTCCTTTCAACATTCAGTTATTTCTCGCGATTGCATGGAAACAGTATGGAATTTTAAGGCCATGATATAGCGCCCAGCTCTTAAACATTTGACTATTGCTATTCCCTTTGTATTTATAACGAAAGTGTAGATCTGCAAATATCTATCTTAATCAAATTGAAGTAAATAGAAAAAAAAACGTTCAGGGAATATTTGTAGGTATACACACTAACAAACGATAGATGGTAGAGAAATTCATATGATTGTAACACATCAGTTTTCAAAAAGGTCCATGCGCGCGCGTGTGTGTGTGAACGACATAACTCTAAAACGAAATGTCCGACAAATACCAAACTTGAACTTTACGTTTAGTATATTCCAAAAAACGCGACACGAAGGTTTTTAACAAAATCCGCTACCCCAAACTACGCGTTACATGGAAGATATTTTTCATTCTAAAGATTTTGATTAAAACATCATATGTTTAAGATATTTGCATGAAAAATAAAATCTACATCTTAAATTTTCTGGGAATAGCCTGTGATACCCTCTTAAACCAAAAGAAATTTGGTATGACTATTTTTATTACTTTCTCTAATAGGTATAGTAAGTAGAAGTATTGTATTCCACTCAAAAATTCGATACCGAGATTTCACCGGAAATATATGTTTTGAGACCACCTGAATCCAAAAAGAGCATTTTTGGAAACATGTCCGGGGGTGTCTGTGTGTGTGTGTCTATGTGTGTGTGTCTGTGAATAGCAGGACTCTGAAATGAACAGACGGATAAACGCCAAACTTGGTATTTAGGTTCGGTATTTTCGAGAGATGCGACACGAAGGATTTCAAGAAAATTCCCCCACCCCAGATTACCCTTTACATGGAACATTTTTCGAAAATTTTAATTTTCTCAAAAACGTCTCTAACGATTTTGATTAAAATATCATATATTTAAAATACCTTCATGACAAATCAAATGTATATCTCGAATTTTCTGGGAATGTCTCCAAAAGAACTCTTCATTGTGAGCGACTTTTGCATAACCGAAAAACCATAAGAGATAGACAAAATTTTACTGCACCAAAAATGTAGATCGCGTTAAAATACATAATTTATATCCTATAAGTTTTTTTTCCTTTTTTTGTTGAGTGAACCATTTTCGAGATATTGCTTGTTATTCCCTTAAATTTTCCAATACTTCTACTCTTTCTCAAATTCGTTATTCATTTTTTGTATGTCTTAGACATGCAAAGAGAATGGAATACTCCACATAGCAACCAGCTCTTAAAATATTTGACTATCGCTTAAAACCTACCATATTCCCCTTGCATCTACAAGAAAATTAGCAATAAGATTAACATCTCGATATCTCGATTAACATGAAGCATATGGAGAATAAGCGTTTGTAAAAATAGTTTGTACAAGAGTAGAGAAAGTCATGTGAGTGTAACGCATCAGATTTTTTATTTAGTAACGCATAAGAGATATACAAAGCTTATTACAGAAAAAAATGTAGATGTCTTTAAAACACAGTTTATTTCGAGTTATTTGTGATATCAGCAATTTTAACAACCAATCGGTTGTTATTGGTTTGAATTTTCAATACTTTGTCATTTTTACTTTCTCTACCACGTATTGTAAGTAGGGGAAGTATTGTATTCCACCCAAAAATTCGATACCGATTTCACCGGAAATAGATATATGTGTTGAGACCTCCTGAGTCCAAAAAAAGCATTTTTGGAAACATGCCCGTGTGTGTGTGTGTGTCTGTGTGTGTGTGTGTGTGTGTGTCTGTGAACAGCATAACTCAGAAACGAACAATCGGATAAACACCAAACTTGGTATTTAGGTTCAGTATCTTCCAGAGATGCGACACGAAGGATTTCAAGAAAATCCCTCCATCCCAGATTACACATTACATGAAACATTCTTCGAAAATTTTAATTTTCTCAAAAATGGCTCTAACGATTTTGATTAAAATGTCATATGCTCTAGACGTTCTCGAGCTTCAAGCCAAGTGAAGTGATGTGGAGACATTGACGTTTCGAGAGCGACCATCTCTCCCATCTTCAGGATGCTGAATTACTACACAAAAATGTAGATCGCGTTAAAATACACAATTTATGTCATATACATTTTTGTTGTTGAGTGAACCATTTTCGAGATATTCCTTGTTATTCCTTAAAATTTTTCAATACTGATTTTCTCAAAT
This sequence comes from Deroplatys truncata, assembly GCA_030765065.1. Classification (NCBI taxonomy): domain Eukaryota; kingdom Metazoa; phylum Arthropoda; class Insecta; order Mantodea; family Mantidae; genus Deroplatys; species Deroplatys truncata. Next base: position 154,465,338 of record CM060988.1, on the reverse strand, counting down.
GGGAATTCGTTATTCAATTTTTTGTCTTGGATATGCAAAGAGTATTAATCTGTGGCAAAGAGAATGGTGCTGCACCTAGCAACCAGCTATTAAGAGATATGTCTATGCTTAAATGTTACTGTATTTCTATATTGCCCTTGCAAATACAAAACAAGGGGAACATAGTATGCCTTAAGCGATAGTCAAATATTTTTAGAACTGGTCGCTATGTGTAAAATGTAATTCTCTTTGCATGTCAAAAGATCGTTTCTGCAAATGTTTATCTCGATTAATATGAAATAGATGGAGAATAAGAGTTTGTAAAAATAGTTTATACAAGAGTAGAGAAGGTCATGTGAATACATGATACATCAGATTTTTACTATTATTTTACTTACTTCTGTCAAATGTTCGTGTTTGAGATTCTCTAAATACAAAAATATTTTATTTGGAAAAAGGTGTTAGCGTGTATGTCTGTATACTGTCCTTAAATTCATTACCTTCGAAGGATGCAACACCAGGAAAATGGTTCTAACGGTTTTGATTAAAGTACTATAGGTAGATTTAAGATTTACATGGCAACAAAACACGCATATCTCGAATTTTCTGTGAATAACCTGTGAAGTTGTCTTCATTCTGAAGCAATTGTGTGTATTTATTTAGTAATCTGACCCCACTTGAGTTTGCCAAATAATAGAGAATAATAGATATGATGTAACACATGGAAATATAACATCAATATAAAATGGCTGTGATTTATACAGAACTATATCATACTATAATTAGACAACAACATTAAAATTACTACATAAGAAGAAAAACATTACAAGTATTTTACATATTAAGATTGTTAAAATCGGTAAGGTAACAAATTATGTTTTTATTTCTAAAAATCGCTATTGATTCATTGTACAATAGCGTCCTGAATACTTTTACTAATTTTGTGTTTATTCCTCCAATTTACAAATTCCTTGGTTATTGTACCACGTGATCCAAAAAGGGTTCATAAATTAACTCTTTTCTTTGTTAACTTACTTTTGTATAACTGGTAAACCATAAGAAATACACAAAACCTTACTTCACACACCATATAGGTCTGTTAAAATACACTTTGCATTCAAATTATTTTGTAGCATTACCCTTCTGAGATACAGTGTGGTCGTTTTAAGGTGAGACCACAGATTGACTATATGCTGCAATGCACAATTGGCGGCGCATGTTATCTTTATCAGCTGTGCTTCAGTCGCTCCTTTGTGTTCGTGCTGTAAAGAGTTGTGCATATGAAAGGCATATTTATATTGGCTAGTAAGGGAAAAATTGATGGATCAAAATCCTGCACATTAGATCAACAACAACAATACATACGTAAAAGCCGAACCATGCAGACAGGCGTGGAGACAAATTCAGGAGAAATTTCCTGGTGTTTCGTTTCCAAGTAGAGAAACCGTTAGCTTATTCACGAATATGTGTTGTGTGTGACTTGCTTAAGAGTGCTAACGTCCACTTATTACTCCAATGCAGTGCCTGCCGACAAATGAACGCTTGAACAACGAGTTTTCATGTACGATACATACGTAAAAGCTACATTTTTGGTAAATCCACTGGGGTTCCAGGTTAAAGTACTAAAAAGTACTGTTTTCTGTTCTCTCTTCCTATATTCGTGCATTATATTGGCTGACTTCAGCACGGTGTTGTAGCCATTGAGGCAGTGTTATTAACACTTAAATGATTTAAGTCAAATTATATATTATGTAAATTCAATAACAGCCCGCCTTAAAGCAATTGTGTATGTAACAACATATAAGGAATGTATATTACAGTCGTTGTATATGCTTATATTATTGTATCCATGTGTAATAATGCTATGTGAATGTATTACGTAATTTAATAATGCAGGAGCTGTGAGAATAATAAGTTAAACGTTGCTAACGATGAGGTAACAATGAGATAACCTTGAGGCAATAATGAGTTTGAAAGTTTAAATGCAACTAGTCATTATTGGAGCAACAATAATGTAAATTTTGAGACAGTTTATAAAATAGCCAATCAACAACCAGAAAAAGCTTTAGTTAAATGAAGGTATTCTACGGGAGTAGGATTAGCCAATCAGAAACTGAAAAGGAGAAACATTTACAAATTCAGAAGTCAGTTGCCTGCAGACAGCGTTACTAACCAGACGCAAAAGGTGTCCTCAAGAAATGTAATACGTATTCGTGTGAGACGAAAAATAAGTTTACGTGTTAAAAAGTGTAATTAATTAATTAATAAAAAGAATCTCACAGCTCTCTATATCAGTGAAGTGTTATTTAAATCGTGTCAAGGATTAATAAAAGAAGTTATGTAAAATTATAATCTCTGTAAGCCTACATCCTTATCGCACCACAATCCTACAAAGAGAAACATATCCTTAACAATAATACTGACGCAGCCGAGGCAAACATAAATATATAATGTTTAAAGAAACAGTCAAATTACCAAGTTAATATTTTTTTAAACTTGGGGCAAAGGCCACCTGAAAGTACATTGGAGCGAAGGCTACCGGAAAGCGGGTACTATACGTGTGGTTGCAACGAATTTCAAGTTCAGTTCCCCAACAGTTGAAATATAATACCACTCCTTCAATACAACCCTCTTCAAATTGACGCCCAAAGCGTGGTGCAAATAACGTAAATATGCTATCTACTTCAAATTGGCCTTCCATACGTGAAGCAATTTACTACTTCAAATTGGCGCCCAACGTGGGGCTAATAAACAAACATCTTTCTCAAATTGGCGCCCAACGTGGGGCAAATAACGTAAAGATACTATCTACTTCAAATTGGCTTTCCATACGTGAAGCAAATTTACTACTTCACCATCTAGCGTTACCCAGGGGACACCACAAGGAGGCTGGCTGCATTATCCCCCTATTTATATTGGCTAGCAAGGGAAAAATTGATGCATCAAACATTAGATCAACAATGACACATACGTAAAAGCCGAATCATGCAGACAGGTGTGGAGACAAACTCAGGAGAAATTTCCTGGTATTTCATTTCCAAGTAGAGAAACCGTTAGACGTCTGGTTAATACGTTTAAGACAACGGAATTGCTATACCTAAGAAGCGAAAACGAAATGTTCTAAAGGAGGAAGCAAATTGATGAAATTAGTGCATACATTTGTGGGGAACTAAAAGTAAAGTTTATAGAAGCAATCCCCCTCACAATTGGCGAACTTAAGAACAATATAAAAACAGAAATTATGGACATTACGCAGGAAGAACTTATGCGTGTGCATAGTAATTTCATGCGAAGATGCAAGGAATGTCTTCACGCATATGGACGCCACTTACGACGAGGTTAGTATTCGTTATAGTACACGTTACTATCATTCGTGAGTAAGTAATGCGGGAGCTACGGAACGAAAAACCGCCAGTGTAACAGGCAGTGTGTGAAGCACGCATACGCGCGATCAGTGGCCTCACCATAAAACGACCGCACATTATTACTGTTTTAAAATTCTCTAAAATGTTATACTGTTTTGACTTGCGAAGTTGCCCTTTCTTTTGTTTCTCGTGGTAATGCAAAGAGGAGAATTTCAAAGCCTGTATATAGCGACCGGGTTTTTACGTTTCAGCCTCCTGTATACCACTTTGAACCTATAGCAATGTAGTGATATCTTTCTGCAAACGTTTATCTCGATTATTAATATGAAGTAGGTAGAAGGATAAGATTTGTAAGAATAATTTCAGATCAAAATGTTGGATAAATACCGGCATTTAATGTACATACTGAGGATTTCACGGCCGACGTCATGACTAATAATTGAATTACTACTATCTGGGCTTGTAGGCTGTAGACTAGAAGGCATCGTAGATTCTGACGTTTCGCCAGGTACAGCGCTTGGCATCTTCAGGGTGAAGTGATCAGTTGTCTGCGGTTGTCAGAGCTATAAGAGCGCCATCCTTCGGCCTCCGCATTCAGGCTGTGACCACCGCAGACAACTGGATCACTTCACCCTGAAGATGCCAAGCGCTGTACTTGGCGAAACGTCGGTATCCAGGATGCCTTCCAGACCACGGCCTACAAGCTCGGATAGTAGTAATTCAATTATTAGTCACCGGTATTTAAGTTCAGTATTTTCCAATGATGCCCTCTCACCACATAAATGGCTCTAAAGATTTTAAAATGTTCAATGGTTTGCTTCCGAGTACCCAGCAAACTACATACACACATGAACCTTTACTAAAAATGCCTTTTGGGTAGATTTAGGGTTTCCGTACTTTCTGTGAAATCTCGTTATCGATTTTTTGGGTGGAATACAATATGTACTGAGGGAGATGCCTCGCGCAGTGCGACTTGCGTAGATTTATTATGCCTATCACCCCAGGAGGAAGGTATGAAGTGAAGGAACCATAGGTAGACATGTCACAGAGACGCGCGGAAGTCCCTAACAGTTCCAGATTCGAAGACCCGTCCCACTGCTGGTGTTGCCTAATGAGGGCAATGAACGACGCGTCGACCAAGCAACCCTCTTGTGTCCACGGGGAGTGCTTTTTACTTTTGAACAAGTATCCACAAGCATCTATTTGTCCGGCACCTCTATACGCCACGAAACGTAGAAACACACCTGAAAGGTGAGAAGGAAAGGGTGCGAAAGGGAAATGATGGAAAGGAAATTGTGGCATTCGCCTACCGATCAGATAAAACTACGAAAAATCCAAGATCAGAGTGGGGGTGAACGGTAATCGAAGCCTGGACCTCCCGAATGCGAACCTCACATCTTACTGGGGAGCCATCTCACTCGGGCATACTGTAGTAAGTGGAGAGAAAGTAAAAGTGTATGTTATGGACATAAGTCAGCTACATATTTCGCTAATGACAGCAAGATGGCCATAAACCACAAATAGGACTGTTTATTTCAAACCAAGTAACAACTCCGAATAACTTACTGTGACAGATCTATCCCAGGGCTACAAACAGTATGTATCGTTTTCTTACTATCTTCATCTCGGTAACAAAAGTAATATTCATGACTAGTGAGATAACTGCAAAGTCTTGTTTTATTTTCGACAGTCTCTTAATTGAGTTGCTTATCCTGAAATATCGAGCATTACCTCACCATAACATTCTCTGGTCTTATTTACTATGTGGCGAAATTTCAGCCCCTGTCAGCGAGTAAAGAAAATGGCTTTTGGTGATGCAAAGAATAACAAACTTATGTTTCCCTGAGCCATTTAAAGAAATCACTCGTTACGAGGCAGTATTTTTAACACTTAAATAATTTCAGTCTAATTATATAATATACATATATATATACAATAACAGCCCACCTTAAAGCAATATGTGTATGTAACAATATATAAAAAGTGTATATTACAGTCAGTGTATATGTTTATATTATTGTATACATGTGTAGTAATGTTATCTGAATGTATTACGTAATTTAATAATGTAGGTCAAAAGTTGCTAACAATGAGGTAACCTTGAGACAATAACGAGTAAGAATGTTTAATAATACTGCTTGTAATTCTTGGAAGCAATAATGTAATTTTTGTGACAGTTTAAAAAAAAATAGCCAATCAACAACCAGAAAAAGCTTTAGTTAAATGAAGGTATTCTATTGGACTAGGATTAGCCAATCAGAGTCTTGAAATACAGAAATTTACAAATTTAGGCGGTTGAAATCAAGTCAGTTGCTTGTAGACAGCGCTCATAACTGGACGCGTTGGTTGTAGACAGTGTTCCTAACCGGATGTGACATGCGTCCTCGAGAAATTTAATACGTATTCGTGTGAGACGAAAATAGTTTACGTGTTAAAAAGTGCAAGTAATTAACAAAAGAATCTCACACCTCTCTATATCAGTGAAGTGTTATTAAAATCGTGTCAAGAATTAATAAAAAGGAGTGAATTAAAAATTATAATCTGTGTAAGCCTACATTCTTCAGCCGCATCATGTCCTGTTAAGAAATTCATGTTTGTAAAAATAATACTGACAAAGCCGAGGCAAACATAAATGTATAATATTTAAAGAAACAGGCAAATTATAAAGTTAATATTTTTAAACTTGGGGCAAAGGCCACCGGAAAGTACATTTGGGGCGAAGGCTACCGAAAAGCGGTACTATACGTGCGGTTGCTACTACTTCAAGTTCGGTCCCCAACAGTTGAACTACAATTCAACTCCTTCAATACAAAAAAAAAACTTCAGTTAAAACCCATAACCATTTCACTACTAATGACGCAGCAGGTAACATTAGGCATTGTACTGTCTTCTTTCGTGGTCGTCATCTAAGATTCGGTTTGGTTTCCTTTTCTAGCACATATGGGGTATACAACGGAAGGAGACACCTCGCGCATTGCGGCCTACATATATCTACTGTGGCTACTACCCTTCAAGAAGAAGAAGGAAGGAAAGAACCGCAGGAGGCTACAAGCCACAAAGACGCGCGGAAGTCCCTAGTGTCCACAGGGAGTACTCTTCCCTTTGAGCAAGCATCTGCACCATCTGTCCGGCACTGCCATACGCCATGAAACCTAGAAGCACACCTAAAGATAAGAAGTAAACGAAATAAAAGGGAAATAATGGAAAGGAAATCTTCGTAGATGAGAAGCCCCAGCATTCGGTTATCGACCAGGGAAAACCACGAAAAACCCAAGGTCAGTACTGCATTCTACCTCCCAAAAAAATCCATAGTATTGAGATTTCACAGCAAATACATGCTTTGGAATACCCTGAATAAAAATATTAGTATGTATGTAAACGATATAGCTAAAAAAAACATAGGATAAATACCAAACTTGGTATTTCAATTCAGCATCTTCCAAAATTTTCGAGAAGAACATCTAATTCCAAACTACTCTTTTATCTACATGGCAAAACTGTAAATGGTTTTTATTTTCTGAAAAATGCCTCTAACAATTTTGATTAAAATACCATAAGTTCAAAACATTTGTATGGCTAATAAAATTATATCTTAATTTTTTTGTGAACAGTCTCTGAAGTCTTCATTTATTCTTAATAATTCTGTATAGATAGTTGTTTATAACTGGAAAGGCGTAAGGGATACCTTTAAACCACACAATTTATTTCCTTAGCTTTTTTGTGGCATTAGCCATTTACAAGATATTCACAGTTATTGTGTTGAATTTTTCAACACATTGTCATTTGTTGAATTGTCACCTTCACTTGGTTCTTACGGTATCATAGAAAGAGTAGGTTTGAAGTTTCAAGGTCAGCATATAACGACCCGCTTTTTCAATACATCACAAAGCTTCAACCTCTTGTATTCCCGTTGTAGCTCAATGGATACGATTTTGAATGTTATAATTTAGTCGATCAGGTTGCTATGTTTATATGCATATCTACGGGTATACTTTGTCTTGTTTAATTTGCTTACAAGTGCATTTTGTGATGCTGAGTGTTAATATACCTGTTCGTTCCGCCCTACATTCACAGAAAGTCAATAGGTTAAGATTCAGTGGAAATAGTTAATTGGCAAACATAAACGCGTAAGGAACTTAGTCATGTAGTAACAAATCGTGCACAAGATCTCCATCAAAGGATGATAGCAACGACAAGTTTAAATATAAAGGTAGCGATGAAGAGGGCAATGGAAACTTTAAGAATAAATCATGAAATTGCAGATAACATAGTATTAATTCAATGTAATCAAAAGGTTTATACAGACAATTTAATTCAAAGGTTACTCTTCTTAATAATGACGTAGGACATAATTTTAAATAAATTGTATTAGCAATATTTCCTTCCTGCCTTGTAGTTTTAAAAAAATCTGATGTGTTACACTCACATGACTTTCTCTACTCTTGTACAAACTATTCTTACAAACGCTTATTCTCCATCTACTTCATGTTAATCGAGATAAACGTTTGCAGAGTCTATCTTATTGCTAATTTTCTTGTAGATGTAAGGGGAATATATATTTACAAGGGCAATATAGAAATACAGTAGCCTTTAAGCACATACATATCTCTTAATAGCCGGTTGCTAGGTGCAGCACCATTCTCTTTGCCACTGATTAATACTCTTTGCATATCCAAGACAAAAAAATTAATAACGAATTCCCATTTGGGAAAATAAGTATTGAAAAATTTAAGGGAATAAAAAGCAATATCTCGAAAATGGTTCACTCAACAAAAAAATGTATATGGCATAAATTGTCTATTTTAACGCGATCTACATTTTTTGTGTAGTAAAATTTTGTCTATCTCCTATGGTTTACCAGTTATGCAAAAGTCGTTCACAATGAATACTTTTGGAGACATTTCCAGAAAATTTGAGATATACGTTTTATTTGTCATAAAAATATCTTAAAGATATGATATTTTAATCAAAATCGTTAGAGCCATTTTTGAGAAAATTAAAATTTTCGAAAAATGTTCCATGTAAAGGGTAATCTGGGGTGGGAGATTTTCTTGAAAACCTTCGTGTCGCATGTCTGGAAGATACTGAGCCTAAATACCAAGTTTGGTGTTTATCCGACTGTTCGTTTCTGAGTTATGCAGTTCACAGACAGACACACACGGACATGTTTCCAAAAATGCTTTTTTTGTATTCAGGGTGTCTCAAAACATATATTTCCGGTGAAATCTCGGTATTTTTGGGTGGAATACAATACTTCCCCTACTTACTATACGTAGTCATTCAACAGTGTTTGACCGAATGTAAACCCCAGTATATTCTTAGCTGAAGGAATGCCATAATGACCTAAGCAAACCACTGCACGTGTTGTTGGTTTTCCTACACTGGAGCCAGCGCCAAGGTTTCTTTACCCAGCTTCCACCGAGCCTTGTACATAAATCCATGGCCTAGCTCATTTCCATTTTTAAACCAAACCACGAACACTGTTGATCCATATCTTGTTTCCCTCTGCCCGCTGATAGTGAAATATGGGAGGCCCAGTTGCTGTAGCCAGTAGGGATGCACTTGTGTGGCCATACCAGTGTTAAATAAGATGTTAGTATCATGGACCTGAAGATTCAGATAAGCACTCTGTCAAAAGTTTTAAAGCGTTGCACTGTTCATGCAGGAGCCTCATTACATTCCTTTAAAACGAGGTAGTTAACTCAAAGTACCTCCCAAAAACAAATTTCTAAGTTCACAGAGGCGAAGAAGTTCTCCAAGCAGCTATAAACTACCTAATTATTAGCGAAGCGCTTTAACATTTACACAGAAATCTACTTTTGGTTCATATTCTTATGCTAATGACGTTTGTACAAAATGTCTGCCAAGAAAGTTATGAAAACTCCAAACAGTTTCTTGAGGAAAAATTCACCTCCCCACCTAAGAACCCCAGCTGGAAAATGTATAATACACCTGTAAAAATTAATAATTAATACTGAAATATTCGTCCTATCAAATATAAAAATCTCATGTGTTACACTCACATGACTTTCTCTACTCTTGTACAAACTATTTTTACAAACGCTTATTCTCCATCTACTTCATGTTAATCGAGATAAACATTTGCAGACTCTATCTTATTGCTAATTTTCTTGTAGATGTAAGGGAATATATATTTACAAGGGCAATTTGGAAATACAGTACCCTTTAAGCACATACATATCTCTTAATAACTAGTTGCTAGGTGCAGCACCATTCCCTTTCCCACAGATTAATACTCTTTGCATATCAAAGACAAATAAATGAATAACGAATTCCCATTTGAGAAAATAAGTATTGAAAAATTTAAGGGAATAACAAGCAATATCTCGAAAATGGTTCACTCAACAAAAAAATGTATATGACATAAATTGTGTATTTTAACGCGATCTACATTTTTTGTGTAGTAAAATTTTGTCTATCTCTTATGGCTTACCAGTTATGCAAAAGTCGTTCACAATGGATAATACTTTTGGAGACATTCCCAGGAAATTCAAGATATACATTTTATTTGTCATAAAAATATTTTAAACATATGATGTATTAATCAAAATCGATAGAGCCATTTTTGAGAAAATTAAAGTTTTCGAAAAATCTTCCATGTAAAGGGTACTCTGGGGTGGGGGAATTTTCTTGTAAACCTTCGTGTCGCATCCTTGGAAGATATTGAAGCTAAATACCAAGTTTGGTGATTATCCGACTGTTCGTTTCTGAGTTATGCTGTTCACAGACACACACACAGACACACACACGCAGACACACAGACACACACACGGACATGTTTCCAAAAATGCTTTTTTTGGATTCAGGGGGTCTCAAAACATGTATTTCCGGTGAAATCTCGGTATCGAATTTTTGGGTGGAATACAATACTTCCCCTACTTACTATAGGTAGTAGTGAAAGTAAAACACGAATAACGAATTCCCATTTGAGAAAAAGTATAAGTATTGGAAAATACAAACAAATAACAAGGAGACTTTTGTCAAATCAAATCACCTCCAGTAGAGCTGACATCACCTGGTCAACAAGATCTCCAGATTTGACCGTGTTTGATTTCTTCTTGAGATACTTGAATATTGTTGACCTTAAAATATTTAAACACTAAAGGCCAATATCGCCATGAAATCGTCAACGTTCCACTGGATATATTGCATTGCTGTATGCACAACTCGCGACCGAGGTTTGAAGTGTGTCTGCGAGTGAATGGTCGTCACTTGAAAGATGTTATTTTCAGGAAATAAATAGCAGACTATGTTGGTTAAGAACACGTATTATATTTACGAAAAATGTTTTCTTGTATAGAATGAACATAATTCAAAACCGCCGTTCCTCTGCCGGACGCTTTTTGTACCACTACAAGGGAAATATTGTCTTTTATTTGGATACTATGTATTTTCAAAAGCATGTGGTTATTTTAGCATCTCAGTTTGCAGGTAAATCGATTTTAATTCTATAAAATAGTGCAGAATAGTTTTATCTGTGTATTGTCCATAGTTACTTGTAAATTAGTAAGGTATAGTTTTATAGATCTAGCATTTTAGCGTAAATATTCCTATGTGGTTCTCATTTTTACCTAATGAAAATAAGTTGTAAATAAACCAAAGGTTAGATTTCACTATCAAAATGGAGAGGAACCACCTATAAAACTGGACACTTCTAAAGAAGTCTGTAAAACAAATTTCTTGTACAAACTGCATGCAAACTTTAACAGTAATTTTTCAAGAGTAATTTTTACATTTCTGCACATTCAAAACGCATTACAATCCAAAAAATACATGCTAGCAATCTGAAAATTTTACTCCATTTTCAAAAGCTGTTTTTTGCAAAATTAAGCATGGAAATTTTTATTAGAGCACTAATTCTTTCTATGCAGAAACAATAAATATTTGTTTTGATTTTACAGTGGAAATAAATGTTTGTCTCCCATTGTGATAAAGACATTGAGAATCCGATGCTTGAAAGTTTTCTATTTCCTTCTGTGATATTGTCAAAAACAGAAATAGAATATAGATCTTTAAAAATGCACATTTTAGAAGAAAAATTTTAATAACTTTAAAACTTTTGGGTTTAGATAAATGAAATTCGGCAGAATAACGTGATTTTATACCCCTGGGTGTACAAAAATGAAGCCTCCCGCATCAAAATTGTGGAAAAGCTGAATTTTACCCATCATTCCCCCTTAAGCTACTATAGTGAGAAGCACTTAAACGGATAAATTAATGTTCTCTTCTGATTCAAGCATCCTAGTAAACCTTCAAGACGAACTCAATTTATTTGGCATAAATTGTCTATTTAATGATATCTGCATGCCTCAATTTGCTCTGGGGATTCCAGCCAGATCTTCAAGTGTTGAATTCTAACACTTCGAAGGCTTGCATCGTCTTCCTCTTCAAAATGCCCGAGAGTAATTTGAGGTAAAAAAAATTGCAGCAAAGTCTCAGTTCTTATTTTGATATCTAAATATTTTGTGTAGAAAAGATTTGTCTATTCCTTACAGTTTATCAGTCATATAAAAGAATACAAAGGTCTTTCAGAATGAAGATGATTACATAGGCTTTCACAGAAAATTCAAGATAACACCGTCTTATTTGGCATATAAATACACAAAGCATTTTAATCATCATCATTAGACCATTTTTGATTAAATAAAAACACAATAAAAGGTTTGCATGTAAGGAATATTTTGGGGTGAGCAAATTTTCTTCAAAATCTTCATGTCGCATCTTTGGAAGATACTGAACTTTAAATACGAAGTTTGGTCTTTATTCGACTTTTCATTTTTACTTTCTCTACTACGTATAGTAAGTAGGGGAAGTAGAGTATTCCACCCAAAAATTCGATACCGAGATTTCACCGGAAATACATGTTTTGAGATCCCCTGAATCCAAAAAAAGCATTTTTGGAAACATGTCCGTGTGTCTGTGTGTGTGTGTGTGTGTGTGTGTGTGTGTCTGTGAACAGCATAACTCAAAAACGAACAGTCGGATAAACACCAAACTTGGTATTTAGGTTCAGTATCTTCCATAGATGCGACACGAAGGTTTTCAAGAAAATTCCCCCACCCCAGACTACCCTTTACATGGAACATTTTTCGAAAATTTTAATTTTCTCAAAAATGGCTCTAACGATTTTTATTAAAATATCATATGTTTAAGATATTCTCATGAGAAATGAAATCTATATCTCGAATTTTCTGGGAATGTCTCCAAAAGTGTTCTTCATTGTGAACGACTTTTGCATAACCGGTAAACCATAAGAGATAGAGAAAATTTTACTACAAAAAATGTAGATCGCGTTAAAATACACAATTTATGTCATATACATTTTTTTTTGTTGAGTGAGCCATTTTCGAGATATTGCTTATTATTCTCTTAAATTTTTCAATACTTATTTTCTCAAATGGGAATTCGTTATTCATTTGTTTGTCTTGGATATCAAAGAGTATTAATCTGTGGCAAAGGGAATGGTGCTGCACCTAGCAACCAGCTATTAAGAGATATGTATGTGCTTAAAGGCTACTGTATTTCTATATTACCCTTGTAAATATATATTCCCCTACATCTACAAGAAAATTAGCAATAAGATAGAGTCTGCAAATGTTTATCTCGATTAACATGAAGTAGATGGAGAATAAGCGTTTGTAAAAATAGTTTGTACAAGAGTAGAGAAAGTCATGTGAGTGTAACACATCAGATTTTTACTTTCTCTACTACGTATAGGAAGTAGGGGAAGTATTGTATTCCACCCAAAAATTCGATACCGAGATTTCACCGGAAATATATATTTTGAGACCCCCTGAATCCAAAAAAAGCATTTTTGGAAACATGTCCGTGTGTCGGTCTGTCTGTCTGTCTGTCTGTGAACAGCATACCTCAGAAACGAACAGTCAGATGAACACCAAACTTGGTATTTAGGTTCAGTATCTTCCAGAGATGCGACACGAAGGTTTTCAAGAAAATCCCTCCAACCCGATTACCCTTTACATGGAACATTTTTCGAAAGTTTTAATTTTCTCAAAAAAGGCTCCAGCAATTTTGATTAAAATATCATATTTTAAAGATATTTTTATGACAAATAAAATGTATATCTTGAATTTCCTGGGAATGTCTCCAAAAGTATTCTTCGTTGTAAACGACTTTTGCATAACTGGTAAACCATAAGAGATAGAGAAAATTGTACTGCACAAAAAATGTAGATCGCGTTAAAATACACAATTTATGTCATATACATTTTTGTTCTTGAGTGAACCATTTTCGAGATATTGCTTGTTATTCCCTTAAATTTTCCAATACTTATTTTCTCAAATGGGAATTCTTATTCATTTTTTTTGTCTTTGATATGCAAAGATTATTAATCTGTGGGAAAGGGAATGGTGCTGCACCTAGCAACCAGCTATTAAGAGATATGTCTGTGCTTAAAGGCTACTGTATTTCCAAATTGCCCTTGTAAATATATATTTCCCCTTACATCTACAAGAAAATTAGCAATAAGATAGACTCTGCAAATGTTTATCTCGATTAACATGAAGTAGTTGGAGAATAAGCGTTTGTATAAATAGTTTGTACAAGAGTAGAGAAAGTCATGTGAGTGTAACACATCAGATTTTTGAGGTATGCTGTTCGAAGACACACACACGGACATGTTTTCAAAAATGCTTTTTTTGGATTCAGGGAGTCTCAAAACTTATTTCCGGTGAAATCTCGGTATGGAATTTTTGGGTGGAATACAATACTTCCCCTACTTACTCTACGTAGTAGAGAAAGTAAAAAGTGACTAGAAAATAAATACGAGGAAACTAGAACAGGGATGTGAAATAGAAATGTATCTAGGGCTGGAGCTCAGCTTCGAGCGATGGTACGAGTGACATCAGCACTTCGTGTGATAGCGTTGTCAGGAAACTTCGTGTTATAGCGAAGTGTTGCCGAGCAAAAGAATTCGTGGTGTTTATTTGTGAAATATAACTGTCAGACTTCATCGCTTAGTTGCGGACTAAATTAAATATTAGGCAAAAGGTTAAGATGTGGGGATCAAAGCTGAAGGAGTTTGAAGAACAGGAAATAGAAATAACTTCAATGATTTTTTGTTGATCGTGGGACGCAGCTAACTTAAATCTTGTGTGACGGGGGCAAGGAAAAATTGTTTTTAGTGCGGAACAATATAAAGAGACAGTGACGGAGTTAATTCTTCTGCACATCTCCTGAGAGAAGAGCCTCTCCTTTCCTGGAAATTACCTACCCTGCCGGAGCTAGCTGACAAGCAACACCTTTCCCTTTATAATCCTCTTATCACAGCAAACCTACCAAGCACCCCATATTAAACTATCATGATTGTTCTTTTACACTAGTCACTTTTAGGTAGTAAGTTAGCAAGTTAAATTAGACCTGGATTTCGACTCTCGTGCCGATACCCTCGCCGCTTAAGGCGAGCGGGGGAGGGAGGTGATGGCTGAAATTTCAGCTCAAATTTCAGGCAAAAAAAGCGCTTTGGGTTTCTTGCATGAAAAAATACTATGTACATTAAAGTACGTGTATGCAATGTTTTAAGAGCCCTATGGCGTCTGCAGGTTGCCTTAATTACATCATATTTAATGGTCTGTGTTATTTAAATACCTAACCCTTATTAGGCGCTGCCAGTGTATACGTTGTATAAAATTGTCCTTTTCGTAAGATTTTTTGCGTTAATTCAAATTTTCACTTCGTCTATGCAGCCATTGCGGTCTGTATAATATTACAGTGGCAAATCATTGTTACATAGGAGCATAGGAATCAAAAGTATAGGGTCCGGCAGAGGAACGTGCGATTTTACATTATGTTTTTACTTTCTCTACTACGTACAGTAAGTAGGGGAAGTATTGTATTCCACCCAAAAATTCGATACCGAGATTTCACCGGAAGTATATGTTTTGAGACCCCCTGAATCCAAAAAAGCATTTTTGGAAACATGTCCGTGTGTGTGTGTGTCTGTGAACAGCATAACTCAAAAACGAACAGTCGGATAAACATCAAACTTGGTATTTAGGTTCCGTATCTTCCATAGATGCGACACGAAGGTTTTCAAGAAAATTCCCCCACCCCAGACTACCCTTTACATGGAACATTTTTCGAAAATTTTAATTTTCTCAAAAATGGCTCTAACGATTTTGATTAAAATATCATATGTTTAAGATATTCTCATGAGAAATGAAATGTATATCTCGAATTTTCTGGGAATGTCACCAAAAGTATTCTTCATTGTGAACGACTTTTGCATAGCTGGTAACCCATAAGAGATAGACAAAATTTTACTACACAAAAAATGTAGATCGCGTTAAAATACAGAATTTATGTCATATACACTTTTTTTGTTGACTGAACCGTTTTCGAGATATTGCTTGTTATTCCCTTAAATTTTCCAATACTTGTACTTTTTCTCAAATTCGTTATTCATTTTTTTTATGTCCTGGACATGCAAAGAGATTGGAATGCGCCACATAGCAACCAGCTCTTAAAAGATTTGACTATCGCTTAAAACCTACCATATTCCCCTTGCATCTACAAGAAAATTATCAATAAGATTGACATCTTGATATCTCCATTAACATGAAGTAGATGGAGAATAAGCGTTTGTAAAAATAGTTTGTACAAGAGTAGAGAAAGTCATGTGAGTGTAACACATCATATGTTTTCTCTTATAGCTCAATGAATAAAATGAAACCAGCGTGTAAATTCTGTAACTATGACAATGCCATTTAATAAACTTGGATCAGTGGCCAGGTCAACCACGTGCTTTTGCAGTGTTTAAGTCTTTATAAAAACAACGATAATTATGAGCCCGCTAGATGTCAATTTCGTTGTTATTTTAATTTAGGAAGCCATGATCCCGTCCCATCTGCTCATTTCATAAAAATATGGTTTAAGAACTTTGAGGAAACTGTTTCGATACTGCAGAAGAAGCTTCCAGATAGCAGAAGGACCAAAGCGAACACCAATAAATATTGATGCCCCAAGAGTTGCTGTGAACAGAAGTCCAATGCTCTCGGCGATGAAGCATTCTGCCGCATGAATTTATCGGAGAGGACTGTAAGAGGAAAATAGCACTTTATACCGGGGATAAATAAGGTTTTCTTGGTATCAGGTTTCTGACTCGGAAAGGATTTGTTTTGCTGGCTACTCAGGTAGAGGGTTAGTAGTTGGGTATGAACTTTTATCTCAGGGAGTGTGGATAGGAGGTTAATGACACTCGCATTTCTCCTTCACTGGCCCGTTTATTGTGAAGATCCACATTGCGTTGCTTTTACCGAATTCTCGTCACACAAGACTTCATTCCGCCTATCATCCCTAGCTATTATTTACGTGTTTTCCCTCTTTCTATTTCTCTTCTTACATCGAAAAAAATAACGTTATGAATTTTGTTGACCGGAATTTAGTCATTTCTACCCGCCTTTCCGCACATTAACTGGAAACTAACCTTCACACATATTCGGCCTCGACGCTTGGCATGAAGTCTCCCCAACAGTACGGCAAGAAGTGATCCATCTTACACACGTCTCAAGTTCCTCTGCATCCTAGATAATTTTTCTATTCTCCGCCTATTTTCTAGTTACATTCCTTCTTTTTACTATTCACGTGACTTTTATAATTTCTCATTGGTCATTTTTCTAAGTTTTACGCCGTTTCCCATTGGTTCGTTATATTTTCAAGTTGACCTTCACCGCGTCTAACATTACCGTCTTATTTCCAACTGATTACCTTTTCTGTGCGGTTGCCTACATCTGACTTCCCATCTTTGTCTCCGTTTCCTGTGGGTTTCACAAAATTCTATGTAGCTTAAGTGCTTGCTAATGTCTCCGCCTGTTTGTTCGTGAAACATTTCTCATTTTTACAGTTTTGCTAGTCTCTTTTCGCTCTGAAATACGCGGTTTCCTACATTTTATTTCCATCTGTTTTATTTTATTCGCGTTCATTTTATTTATTCGTATCTGTTCTTTACTTAATCTCCGTCGTTATGATTTTATTCCCCCCTTTCTAATCCTTCGTATTATCTTTATTCTTCCTTCTTATTATTCTTCTCATCCTTATTATTATTATGATTATCGTCGTTATTATTATTATTATTATTATTATTATTATTATTATTTCTCTTCTGGCTGATCTTATCACTTCAACTTAGATCTTCATTTTCATCCCTAAAAGCTTCGGGTAGTGCACCAACTAAAGCTTGTGAAGAGATGTTAAATCACATTAATGAAGATGAATTTATTAACTAATTATTGTTGTCCGACGAATTACAGTTTTATCCGTCTAGCTTTATAAACAAACAGGATTTTAGATATTGGTCTCGAAACAATCCTCTTCAGTTATACGAGAAACCATTGCACAGTGAGAAAGCAACTGTTTGGTGTGCTGTGTCTTCTTTTGGGATAATTGGCCCTTTCTTTTTTGAAGATGTGAGGGGGCACTGATCCACATAGGGAATATTGTACCTATGTCCACAAGGGAGCTTCCCCGGGAGGAAGGATGAGGCGAGAGGAGACACCGGGCGGCCGGAACCAGCAGTGACAGCACAGAATGACAGGATCCCTAAGTTTCCAAATAGAGACACCGCGGTGGGCGGACCGGACACCCCACACCGCACAGAGGGAGTCCAAGTACCTCAAGAGGGTTCGGATACTCCGGGCAGCCAGCCAAAAGCTGAGGGACGGAGAGAGTCACAAAGAGCATCCTTTTCCCCTGCCACACTGCACCGAAACACCATCGCCGACATCCCCAATCCTGAAAGAGACCAACGGATGAAAGATGAAGTGAAATGAGAATGAGAATGAAGATGAAATGGAGGGACAGATAAATTCGGGGGATGTGAGAATCCTTCCTAGCATTCGCCTGCGACCCGGGAAAACCCATGGTCTGGAAGGTTGGCCACGGGAATCGAACGCACGACCTCCCGCCCCAGCCATCCCGCTCCGCCATCAGCCAGATACGTGATCATGATTGAAACTTTCTTACCAATGAAATTACACAGTTTCCTGGTTTCAATAAGACGGAGCCACTAGTCGCACTGCGGGGGTCTCTAAGGATGCCGTAAGGAGACTTTTCTCAAATCAAATCATCTCCAGTAGAGGTGACATCACCTGGCCAGCAAGATCTCCAGATACGACCGTATGTGATTTCTTCTTATGGGGATACTTGAAGAGTATTGTTTTTAAAGATTGCCCGCAAAATATTTAAACACCAAAGGCCAATATTCGTCATGAAATCACCAGTGTTCCACTAGACAGGTTGCGTGGCGGTAGACACAACTTGTGACCGAGGTTTGAAGAGTGTCTGCGAGTGAACGGTCGTCACTTCAAAAATGTTATTTTCAAGAAATAAATAGCAGATTATGTTGGTTAAGAAACACGTATTATACTTATTAAAAAAAATGCTTATATAGAATAAACATAATTTAAAGTCACCTGTTCCTCTGCGGACCCTTTATCTGTTTCCGTACCACCACAAGGGAAAATTCTCTTTTGTTTGGATACTATTTGCTTTCTCTGTCCAAAAGCATGTCGTTATTTCAGCAGCTCAGTTTGCATCTCTTATTTAATCCTATAAAATAGTGAAGAATAGTTTTATTTCTGTATTGTCCATAGTAAATTGTAAATCGGAGGTATAGATTTACATACTATAAAATCTAATTTTTACTTTCTCTACTACGTAAGGTAAGTAGGGGAAGTATTGCCTTCCACCCAAAAATTCGATACCGAGATATCGCAGGAAATACATGTTTTGAAGTGCACTGAATGCATATAAAGCATTTTTTGAAACATGTCCGTGTGTGTGTGTCTGTGAACAGCATAACTCAAAACGAACAGTCGGATAAACACCAAACTTGGTATTTAGCTTCAGTATCTTCCAGAGATGTGAAACGAAGGTTTTCAAGAAAATCCCCTACCCCAGATTACTCTTAAATGGAACATTTTTCAAAAGTTTTAATTTTCTCAAAAATAGCTCTAACGATTTTGAATAAAATACCATAAGTTTAAGACATTTTTATGCCAAATGAATTGTATATCTCGAATTTTCTGGGAATGTATCCAAAAGTATTCTTCATTGTGAACGACTTTTGCATAACTGCTAAACCATAAGAGATAGACAAAATTTTACTACACAAAAAATGTAGATCGCATTAATGTAATATACATTTATGCCATATACATTTTTACTTTCTCTACTACGTATAGTATTGTATTCCACCCAAAAATTCGATACCGAGATTTCACCGGAAATACATGTTTTGAGGCCCTTTGAATCCAAAAAAAGCATTTTTGGAAACATGTCCGTGTATGTGTGTGTGTGTGTGTGTGTGTGTGTGTGTGTGTGTGTGTGTGTGTGTGTCTGTGTGTGTCGTCTGTGAACAGCATAACTCAGAAACGAACAGTCGGATAAACACCAAACTTGGTATTTAGGTGCAGTATCTTCCAGAGATGCGACACGAAGGTTTTCAAGAAAATCCCCCCACCCCAGGATACCGTTTACATAGAAGATTTTTCGAAAATTGTAATTTTCTCAAAAACGGCTCTAACGATTTTGATTAAAATATCATATGTTTAAGATATTTTCATGACAAATAAAATGTATATCTTGAATTTTCTGGGAATGTCTCCAAAAGTGTTCTTCATTGTGAACCACTTTTGCATAACCGGTAAACCATAAGAGATAGAGAAAATTTTACTACAAAAAATGTACATCGCGTTAAAATACACAATTTATGTCATATACATTTTTTTTGTTGAGTGAACCATTTTCGAGATATTGCTTGTTATTCCCTTAGATTTTCTAATACTTATTTTCTCAAATGGGAATTCGTTATTCATTTTTTTTTGTCTTGGATATGCAAAGAGTATTAATCTGTGTCAAAGGGAATAGTGCTGCACCTAGCAACCAGCTATTAAGAGATTGTATGTGCTTAAAGGCTACTGTATTTCTATATTGCCCTTGCAAAAACAAAACAAGGGGAACATAGTAGGCCTTAAGCGATAATCAAATATTTTTAGAACTGGTCGCTATGTGTAAAATGTAATTCTCTTTGCATGTCAAAAGATCGTTTCTGCAAATGTTTATCTCGATTAATATGAAATAGATGGAGAATAAGAGTTTGTAAAAATAGTTTGTACAAGAGTCATGTGAGTGTAGCACATCAGATTTTTTTAGTTATGCTGCACACACATAAACACGCACACACTGAAAACCTTAAAAAAAATTTTTATTCAAAGTACGTCAAAATATGTATTTCCAGCTAAATAAATAATGATTTTTTGTAGAATAAAAACTTCCCTTAGGACCTTCTAGTAAGGGATTAGATAAAGCAAAAATTGTATGTGTTACATTCACATTAATATCTCTACCCACTCTTCTACACGCTATCTGTAAAGTATTATTTTCCTTTCTGCTTCATCTTAATCGAGGTAGATAAACATTTGTAGAAGTTTTTTATTACATATTGCATTACAGGTGCCAGATGGAAATTCCATTACTCTTTTCTCACATCAGAATAGTTACAGCACTTCGAAAAATGAGAAAAATATTGAACAGTTCGCTATCAATCATTTTGGAAAGGAGTTTTGTGAGGTTACTGTAAACAATAACTACAAAATGTATTCATCTTTATTTTAAAAATTCAAGCAAAAAAATTATCGGAGACAATATTCGTTACTTTTTCTACAAGTTATCTGTAGTTAAAGGTATAGGTATCGCTACGGACGAACGGAGGGGTCCCCAAAAACGCAAGTAGGCAACAACGGTCCCATTTGCTTCCGACCCCTGTGAGGGAGAGATGATCTTATTTGTAGTAGGAAGAAGTAATACCCGAGATTTCACAGATAATGCACTTTTAGAGATTCCCTGTATCCATGAAAAGAACTTTTAGTAAAAGGTCCGTATGTGTATGTGAACAGAACAATTAAAAACGGTTAAATACCAAACTTGGTATTTAAGTTCAACATTCTGCTCTTCGTAACTAATGACTTTTGCATAATTGCTAAACCGTAAGAAATAAACAAAAAAATTATATCTGGCTCAATTTATGTAAAATAAATGTTACCCTGCTCTTTGTAGGATTACACCACGAAGGACTTACAAGCCAATGCCTTCGGTCAGCAGCCCGTTTAGGAGCAATCAAACTCTGGATGATAGCAAACCCAGGATGGGTGTTCAGTCCAATGCTTGCTATGGCGCCCAAGAAGAAATGCAGTGATGAAAGGGTTGATAGGAAAATTCTAGAATCAAATTATACAACCAAGCATTCGCCTAGCGACCGAGGAAACCCGGGACCTCCTGAATGCAAGTCGCATACATTACCGTTGCGCTATCTCCCTCAGTTCTTATGATTTACCTATTATACAAAAAATAATTCAAAATGAAGAGGACTTCGCACGCTATTCGCAAAAAATTCAAAGTACCTACACATTTTGCTTTTAATGTAAATATTTAAACATATGGTAGGTATTTTAATAAAAATACTTAAAGCCATTTTTTTATAAAATCAAAATAACGAATATTTTTCCATGTAAAGGATATTTTGGGGTGGGGTGAGTTATGCTGTTCACGGACAGACAGGTAGGCAGACACAGACAGACCTATACACACGCGCACGGAGGGTTTTCTAAAAAAATTCTGATGTGTTACACTCACATGACTTTCTCTACTCTTGTACAAACTATTTTTATAAACGCTTATTCTCTATATGCTTCATGTTAATCGAGATGTCAATCTTATTGCTAATTTTCTTGTAGATGCAGGGGGAGTATGGTAGGTTTTAGGCTATAGTCAAATATTTTAACGCTGGTTGCTATGTGGCGCATTCCATTCTCTTTGCATGTCCAGGACATAAAAAAAATCTGATGTGTTACACTCACATGAGTTTCTCTATTCTTGTACAAACTATTTTTACAAACGCTTATTCTCCATCTACTTCATGTTAATCGAGATAAATATTTGCAGACTATCTTATTGCTAATTTTCTTGTAGATGCAAGGGGAATATATATTTACAAGGGCAGTATCGAAATACAGTAGCCTTTAAGCACATACATATCTCTTAATAGCTGGTTGCTAGGTGCAGCACCATTCCCTTTTCCACAGAGTAATACTCTTTGCATATTCAAGACAAAAAAATGAATAACGAATTCCCATTTGAGAAAATAAGTATTGAACGATTTAAGGGAATAACAAGCAGTATCTCGAAAATGCTTCACTCAACAACAAAAATGTATATGACATAAATTGTGCATTTTAACGCGATCTACATCTTTTGTGTAGTAAAATTTTGTCTATATCTTATGGTTTTGTCTATATCTTACGACTTTACCAAAAGTCGTCCACAATGAAGAATACTTTTGGAGACATTCCCCGAAAATTCAAGATATACATTTTATTTGTCATGAAAATATCTTAAACATATGATATTTTAATCAAAATCGTTAGAGCCATTTTTGAGAAAAGTAAACTTTTCGAAAAATGTTCCATGTAAAGGGTATTCTGGGGCGGGGGGATTTTCTTGAAAACCTTCGTGTCGCATGTCTGGAAGATACTGAACCTAAATACCAAGTTTGGTGTTTATCCGACTGTTCGTTTCTGAGTTATGCTGTTCACAGACACACAGACAGACACACACACACACGGACATGTTTCCAAAAACATGTACCGAACTTTTGGGTGGAATGCAATACTTTCCCTACATACTCTAGCTAAGTGATAGATGAAATAAGCGTCTGCAAGAATATTTTGTGGAAGAGTGGGTAGAGAACGTCATTAGAATGTAACACATCAGATTTTTCTTAACTGTCTGGGGAACATTTAGAGATGAGTTATATACTTTTCGAGGCGAGGGTAAACTTGGAACCCAAACATCACCCAGGCAACTGCCAGATTGGTATTCGAACTTGCATAGTAATAATTCAAATTTTGTTTGAAAAGCATGCATGCCTCCTCGTGCCTTCAGATATTTCCAGGATACGCCTATGCCCAAGAGTGCACTGACCATATGTTGAGGGCGCCATGACTGGAATATCTGAGTAGGTGGCGGAGCAGGTGGCTGAGTGGGTGGAGAGTGCACAGCAAGGGTCAAGGGTTCATTGAATCTGTCGGTCAGAAATGTGAACATTCTTTCCATTCAAGTTGATGTAATTGGTAAAGCCGTTATAACGTTGCATCAGAATCGAATATAGGTTTCTTTGAGGCTTATGTAGGTAAATGGAAATAGATCAGCCGTTGAGAAACGTTGTGAAGCAGCTGTGATGATAGACTCTACTGTTGGACATGTACAAACAGCACCAAAGAAAATCTTCCGCGGATTTTGTATCGTTTTCTGGAGTCTTTTGAGGCGTGTCCTTCACCTTACCTATCGCAGAGCGTGCTGACTTGATAACACAGCAATAAGGGGGGAAAAGAGGGGAGGTTTGCTTTTTCTGGTGTTATTGAAATCAAAACATGTTTATTGTCTCAGAACCAGTCATGCCGTATACTAGCGAAATTACTCGTGGACGTATCGTGGGTATATGGAAGACTGGTCGCACTGTTGCAGTAATTGCAACGTCAGTGCATAAAAGTGTTTTTGTAGTAAATTACTGGATAAAAATATTCCAGGAAAGTGGGGAGAATGGTCTACATTCTCGTCAGAAACTGGGCACTCCCCGTAAAATATCCACAGATGATATTCGTTTACTAAATGCAAGTTACTCTTTTGTTATAATTGACTAATCATGTTTAGAAACTAGAGATAAATGTGTATATGTATATGGTTTACCGAATACGACACACATATTATGGCAATAAAACTAGGTTATATTTTAGTCTACAATCCTGTTGTATCCCTATGATCAGCAATATGCTGATAAAGGTATATTAACCAATTATAGTTTTAATTAGAGGGAAAACAGGCTGCTTTATTTATGTATTATTTGGTCATGTTTGCTTCTATGCAGCAACAAACATTGATACCACTGTGAAAATACAGTTTTGTTTATATTTTGTTATACAGTATTGCTATGTATTTAATGAATACTGTTCAAGTTTTAATTTGAAAATCTTCTCACACTGCACATTCTACATTTCGCTAACCTGGGCGCTCATCAAGTTTTCCCCTTAGCTTTTAACACTTTCAAAGGCGTGTCCTGCACTAGCCGATAAGGTATGGGCTACCAATCACGACAAGAGGTCTGTATGACAAACTGAATGCACTCTCTGTGCCTCTTTCTCTTTTAGCCAATACGATCGAGAGCGTAAACATGTATTTCGTTTCTACGCCATTTTGTAAGCTTTGTTGTGGTTATTGGTGCAACTATTTAGCAGAAGGAGTGGCGCACCCTTGCACCGTGGCTTAAAGCAACCAATGAAATGGCCATGGCTTCACATGGCCACGTACAACGATAAATAACGTCACATAGACGCGAGGTACAGTGAGATTGGCGCTCTTTGTACACTCGGTCAAACTAAAGGTGGCCGGTCTCTTGAGCAGTTAAAGGTCCTTCGAGTGAGCACACGGTTCACAACCGTCAACTTCTGCACCCGTTTTGGTTAACTCCATAAATATAGGCCTACCTCCAAGCAGCTCGGGTTCGATTCTCCATAGTGGATTGTTACCTTTTACATTTTACAACTAATTTTATTCTAATATTGTTAAATAATATAGCTTGTGCTATTCGTTTTCCTTACAAATATATCTAACTAAAGTAATAATGAAATGTGTAGTAATACAATTAAATCGATTAATTATGAAACGTTTTCCTGTCTGTTATGTTATGGTTGCCATCTACCGCCATGACGGACAACTAAATAAACGCCACATGCATAAAAATGAAGAAAATGAAAGGGGAAAAAGAAGTTGAGATTTGAAGTTACAACCCCAGGAACAATAAACTAGCTCTTTACCATTTAAAAATATTGAAAAACTATCGAAGGTATCAAAGAATTAGAGTTACTTCTACACCGTTACGGATGAATATATCTTAAACGAATAGAAAAAATCCAAATGCCAAAAATTCCAAATCTTATAGGAGCTAGCGGATTTCCAAATTGTAATATGGAAAATATTTCCATAGGGCCCCTTATTGGGCACACGGGTCCCAATCTCAGAATTTAATTGAAAGGAAACCATGTTTTTGTTTTCATATTCTGGTTCCCCTAAATAAACTAAGCAATTTTTATTAAAACTTTTTTTTTCCTAAAACGATTGATTGTAGAAAATAGTACTAAACGAATAAGTAAGTCAATGAATACCCAGGTGATTACTTTAAACTACTTTATTAAACGCCTAAACTAGCTTCCATTAACGTCGAAACACTTGGCAATTATTTTGGAAATGTTTCCGCTGAGTGTTAACAACATTCAGGGGCTAATAGTGTGACATCTTCATGTATTCAAAATTTCATGTACTCTTTGGTTGTAGGTGCTTTAAACATGTCATTCTATTTTATGTATCCCCACAAAAAGTAGTCCAAGTGTGTTATATCGGGTGAACGATGGGGTATACTCGTGGAGGGGGAGCATAACTCGCAGTATGTCCGATATATTAATATATGATTTAATATATGAACTCTGGTGATACTGATAATTATCTTGTGTTTTGGTTGTTACTCTTAAAGTTTATCTTTATTTCTTGCCACGGCTGCTGTTATTTGGGTTTCTGGTAAAGCTTGTATAACTTAGCAGGGTGTGATACGGGAAGGAAGGCAAAAAGTAACAACTGTAACAATAGATTAAGTTATTGAAGAACACTATGCTTTAATGGCACACGCATTGAATGTCTTAGTAATAATCTACACAGTTCTTAAGTTAGTTGGAGCTGTAGAACGGTCGAGCCCTACCCTGTTCGTAAGCCAAACTTGCGGTCGCTGAGCAATCAAGTATTTTATACGTGCTCTAGAAATAATTGTAATATTTATCACACGTTCCATAGACCTTTAAATCGATAACCTTTCACCGTTCCTACTACATTATAAGAAGTAAATAATATCGCCTGCTTCTGAGAGCTTACATGTATCTTATTCACATCGCAGCACTTTATACCCAACCGCCCTGGCTGATGGAGACGTTAGAACTAACCTTTCTTCCCTTGAAGATTTTAAACATACTCTTCCTTAAAATTTCATTGTCTGTCTTCGTTCAGCTTGGAACCTTCCAGAAGACTTACCCGGCTATTGTTCTACGTTTGCAAGCATGTGGCCTCTCTACAAACATATGTTATTTTCGCTTGTCGCCTTTTTCTGTTTCACAAAGGCTCAAGGTCTGGCTTTTATGACCTTCCCGTAAAGTCCTTTTTGCCTGGGCCCTAATTTTAACACAAAGATATGTTTCTCGGTTTTTAACAAGAATTCCACAGCTCCAGCTACACTTGCACATACATAAAACTTATGCCTTAACTCCTATTTATACAACAAGTATTTTTCTTATTAATACAATTTCACATTATAATTCACATTATTATATATATGGCATATATAACCATAGTTACTGTCTCAATGAGGAGGCCAGATGATAGGTCCAGCACGTCCATTCCTCGTATCACCAAATTTCTCGTTTAGCAGTTGACGTGTGCATATTGCAAAATGTGGTGGTGCACCAACCTGCTGACACCACATTTCTCTCCTCACATTGAAGGACACATTTTCCAATAAGGGAGGTAATTCATGGTTAAGGAAATAGCAATACGATTCACCAGTAAAGAAGTAATAACCTATGACAAGGTTATCTAGAATTCGACACCAAACATTTAGCGATGCTGAAAAGGCACAGTTCTCATCCATTTGGGATTTCCAGATGCCCAATAATGCATATTGTGTCTATTAACGTGTGCACTATTTGAGAATGTTGCTTCATCCGAAAATAATAGGTTTGCCAAGAATGAACTATTCTCGACAATAGCATTGTGTAACCACTCGCAAAAAAACAACTCGAAGCTGAAAATCTCTTTGTGTGAGCTCTTAATGCAAACACATAAGTTAAGAATGGTATTTCTGTTGCTTTTAGTATCTCTGTACTGAAATGTGGCTAATCGCACTGTCTTTGGACAATTCACTTTAATTTTTCTGTGGATTTACTTCCACAGCAGCAACAATATTGATAGTATTTTCACTATTTACTTTTGATTTCACCTTCAAGCGATTCTTGTTCTTTACACTTCCACGCTTATGTAGTCGTGTTTCTAGTTGTTTGAATTTCATGGGACATTTTCATTTCGTATCCCTCATTGAACACTGCTGATGCAGTTCCATACTTTCTTCTCCATTCACCTAGTACTAAAATCGTATCTACCTCTACATCAAAATCTGCCACACTTTTTAGTTTTGAAGAGCCACAGTAAATAATCAACATGACTAACTACATACAGTGTTATATTTTAAGAATTTAAGTAGCTTTAAAACACAATATCCATGTTCTTTTCTCCCCGAGTTTATGAGGTGTAACAACTTCAATGAAAACACCCTAAAACAGCTCAACAATTCTGTTTTGAAAAAAAAAATGTTTTAATAAAAGTTGCTTAGTTTATTGAGGGGGTCGTTTAAGAGATATTACCGGTAATAGTTTACGTGGGACACCATATATATAGAATATATATACAGAGTGAGAGAAAAGACTCCGAACTGCCTGCGCAGTATTTTTCCTGTCCGCGTCCTCGGCGCTCGTTGCCGTCTGCCGCTATCACAGAAAGGCGCGGATGAAGCCATACATTTTTAAAACTACTTTTAAAGGCTTTACTAACCAACTTTATGAAAGGAAATGCTGAAACTGGCCACCGTCGTTGTCCATATGTTTTTGGCACCTCTTTAGGAAACTATCCATCATGGAATTTTTGGGGGAATTTTCCAAACGATGACCCATGTCGTCTAATGTTTCTTCAGTAAGAACCGAACGCTGTCTTTTAGATTTCTTAGCCTGAACACTTCCTATGGCTTGAAAATTACTGTAAAGTTCATGGATTGTTGAACGGCCTGGACTTTTGCAACTGGAAATCTTTCTGCAAATCGAGCTTACCGAGGTAACACATACGAATTATAAGTAAATACACGCGGTGCAGTTGAAAATATATGCTGAGCCATGATATACAAAGATATTGTGGACAAAATAATAAATAACTCGTAATAACTGAACTACATCACATCACCGTCAATTCAATCCTGCACTTCACACTGCAAAGCTAAACCACAGCGTGACTTTGTTTATAGCAGCAGTACGTTATCATGTTTCCAGCGCCCAGTTGAAAAACACCGCGCAACCGGTAATATTGTTCATAAAATACCCCTCCGGGATAACATAAAACATAAAGTGTACAAGACAAACCCGCACACCCTGGAAGAATTAAAACAAAATATCCGCCAGCAAATTTCTCAGCGTGAACTACATCGGGTGATGGATAGTTTCCTAAAGAGGTGGCAAAAATGTATGGACAACAACGGTGGCCAGTTTCAGCATCTCCTTTCGTAAAGTTGGTAAGTAAAGTCTTTAAAAGTAGCTTTAAAAACGTTGTATGGTTTCATGCGCACCTTTCTATTATTGCAGCAGACGGCAACGAGCGCCGAGAACGCGGAGAGGAAATACATCGCGCAGGCGGTTCGGAGTCTTTTGGCACACTCTGTGTGTGTGTGTATATATATATATATATATATATATATATATTATGCAAAATAGTTTGTGGGATTAACCATTTCCAAGATATTTCTTGTTATTGGTTTTAATTTTCATATAGGAACCTATTTTCTCAACTCTCGTGGTCATGCACAGGGCATGGAATTTCAAAGCCTTCACATTGAGAAAGCTTTTAAAAAATCTGATTTACTTACCTACTATATTTATGCTAAAACGAAATGTACAAATGTGAATTTAAAGTTTATTAGTATTAACAAGAAATAGAATAATAGGTTTTTGTACGGATAGTTTGTAGAGGAGTGAGTAGAGAAATTCATATGAATGCAAAACATCAGATTTTTACTTTCAGTAGGTAGAGTAGGTAGGTACCAGCTATTTTCTCTGCCATAGTACAATGGTAGAGAAGATAGGCATTGCACATCTACGTGTATTTTCACTATTGAGGTCCCCTAAATGTAAAAAAAAAATATATTTTTACTTTTTATACTACGGGGAAAAGTCGGGGAAAAGTACCTATTGCATTCCATCGATACCGAGATTCCACCGGATATGCATGTTTTGAGGTTGACGCTGACCTCTGACTCATCAGCTGTGGTGTTCCTGGCAGTTGCTTCAATGGACTCAGAGTCCTGGGTTCGTTGGTTGGATGGCAGGGATTTGGGGTTTGATTCGGTAGAGCATGAGGTTCTTGTTTTTCAGGGGTGGTGACACTGCCTTGATGAGATTAATAATACTGCCGGAGAAGTTTGGGTGATATCTTTATTTTGTTACGTAGATTCCTATCTGGTCAACCCGCCACCTTCGTCGTCGAAACCACTGTTATTCTTATTACTCTCGAAGTCGCTACTTATGTGTTTCTCCGACTAGCCCTCGAATTGCCTAGATTTCACAACTTCACTTTTACACTATCAACTTTCTGATTATTTTCTTCTAATTTCGTTTCGTCGACGTCCTCGTGGTTAATTTGTACCGGAATGTGCCTCGGCCACTGTCATGGTTAGTGTGTACTCGACTGTCTCGGCGTGTCTTTCCTCCTTCACGCCTTTCGCCAAACTCTGGAATTTTCCCCTCTCCCTTTCTTAAGTTTCGTTCTGTTTTAAGTTCAAACGTATCATGTGATGCCTACGCGATCTTTCGATTGGCTATAATTTTTGTTTCATGATTTTTTTTGTTATTGGCTACCCCCACGTGACAACTTTCACATCTGCTTCTCACAGCTTATTTTGAGTTTTAAAATCTTCCCCCGAACATTCTTAGATCGTAGATAAGGCACATCTACTTCCTCACCCTTTTAAGCCTTGAAAACCGTTGTAAACCCTGTCCGAGCCGAAAGTATAAAGGCGAGACTTCCGGTATGCAGGTTCGTTGACCATCGCAGGTAAAATACCTCTGCTTCGAGGAAGCAAACTGTTTCTCTGTCTTTCCTCCAAAACCCATTCCTAACATGAATTTAGCACATTTTCGTCGCTATGTTCGATCGTATATTATTATTATTATTATTATTATTATTATTATTATTATTATTATTATTACTCCTGGGTCTCGATAACCAGCTTCATATGCCCTGACGGTAAACTTATCATCGGACCTTTAGGTTGGATGATGGGTTTATCGTTAATGTCCCATCTAAGCTAATCTAAAGTCCCTCTCTCCCTCTATTCCTTTCATTTATCATTTTATTTATTTATTCATTCATTTATTTAGTCAGTGGCTTACGACGATTTGATGGCGAGCCCACCGTTACACATTTATTCTGTTCACAATACATTTCAATCACTGTACACAATACAATTTCAAATTTACACCAGTATTTTCACCAAGTAAAAGAAAAACAATCTACATAGTATCTGGCCGTCAACAACCAGGCTACAAAACATTTATATTTTAGGAATCTGTTTATACACACAATACATTCTGCAAACAAAATTTTTTTTTTTTAATTTAATTACACATCTTAGTTCCATCTTTCTCTCTCTCTCTCTCTCTCTCTCTCTCTCTCTCTCTCTCTCTCTCTTGCACTTTACATACAATACTGGTTTTCTGGAAGCTATTAGCAGCCTCCACACTCAAGACCCCTTTTGGTACCTTTTTTTGCTAGGTATACATTCTGTCCGGTTTTCTTACTCTATGTCATTAACATTGTGAATGTCAAGCACACTGTTTTAACAGGACATTGCTATCCCGAAGCTACCAATTTGTTTGTAAGCAATGTTCGCATATTTGACTTTCCTTACTCGTGTTCCGAGTGCGTTTGTACATTTTCCCTATCCGACTCTACTAAATTTCATTGACCCTGCTTAAATGGACGATTGGAGTTGATATACCCTGTCCCCGAAGGTTTGTGATATCCGATAAGGACCTTTCCAACACATATGCATTCGTCTGTATTCCTTCTTTCTCTTGATGGTTTAAGCAGTCTGTTGATGCTACATATTCGCGTATACCTGATAGGGTCATGTTTTGATCACTGACTACCTGCAAGTCGTCCGGTCTCTCACCGAAATAAACATTTTCATTTTCTGTGTTTAACTCACAATACTGGGGTGCTTGACCTACTTCCGATTCATCAGCTGACTGCAGAGGCGTGTCGTTAAGATCTCTCCCTTCGCACAGTTGTTGCGTGAAAATTCTTACCACGTTAATGCCTTTTCCCAATGTGCAAATATTCAATAAAAATGGTTCTTCTGGTATTTTTGTTCTCGTTCCCTGTGTAATGCGAGAACCTGCGCGCATTCTCCGAGGTTGAGCCTGGGAACGCTACAATTCTTCCTGTCTCCAGTTTTCCGACCGTCGTGGCCACGATCCTTGACTGGGGCCTATCCCTTGGCCTATGCTGTGTCCTGCCATTGCCCCGCTTCGGTGACCTATCGCGTCATCCATTTCGCGGTGGACATTTTGCGGCTGTCGTGTCTGTGATAGATACGCGCTCGGCGTCCATGCGTAGCTGTACGTAGGCATGCTTGAGAGCCCATGGTCCTCGTCTCTACGTCGTGGGGTCGCTGGCCGGCTTGGAGGTGTTCTTGGCCTGTTCGGAGGTGTCCTTGACCTGTTCCGGGGAGTTTCTGGGCAATTCGGAGGCGTTCTTGGCCTGTTCGGAGGTGTCCTAGGCCTGCCCGGGGTGTTTCCAGGTCGGTTCGGGGGAGTTTCTGGGCGATTCGGAGGCGTTCTTGGCCTCTCCGCTGTTCCACCGTGGAGGTTATTTCCCCGGTGTTGCCTACTATTCGCCGGGTACCTGGAGAATCTCATGTACTGAACGGGATACTCCTCATGTTGCCTCGGTGGCCTACCCGTGCCCGTTTGGTTCCAGGGCCTATAGCTTCTCTCCCGATTTCTTGCAAATGGCTCTTGATAACGCTGTCGGACTGTGGAGTAGTTGTTCAATGCACCTTGTGCCCTCGTCCCATCATTACGATGCGAATTTATCCGATCACTGTGTCTGCCTTCAATCCTGATTCTGGGCCTATCTTCTTCCCGCGTTCCGTACCCCTGCAGAGCGGTAAGTAGTTCAATGGCTTCGCTCAGCGTCCTCGGGCGTGCTACCACGAGGTGATGACGTATAACGTCTGGGAAGTGTCGTGTCAGGAGGGATACAAATTCACCTTCGGGCATCGGTGGGTCCAGGAGTTGACTTAATTGGCCGAGTCGCAAGAAGTAGTCGACCATCGACTCACGCTTCTCTTCCCTGTATCGGCCATTATTTATTTCTGCGCGCACCCTGTACTGTGCAACGCCACTCCAATATTTTTCTAAAAATGCAGACCTAAAATGTTCATATTGTGCATGCTCGCCCACCGTCAATCGAAACCAACTCAGGGACGGGCCTATCAAGCTCCTTTTTATAATTACCATTTTGAAACGGTCGGGAATTCCCCTAAGGGCGAAATAAGATTCGAGGTCATTAATGAACTGCTTCGCATTATCGACTTCACTGTTGAACTTGGGGATTGGTAGTTCATTCAAAAATTGTATAGGTATATTGCATTGTTGCAGGGGCCCTACGGTGCTTGACATTTCACTTGCCGGGTGCGGTGAGGCCGAAGGAGTGCAGGCAGGTTCGTTCGACCTCGGTTCGCTACTCGGGTTGTTACACTGGAACGACGAAAGCGCGGAAACCTGAGAGGTAATTCGCGCGTCCGTGGCTCCTTGAGATCGCGGTTCGATTTGTTCTACCGCGTCCCTGCGAGCATTGACGGTCTGTGTCAGTTCCTCCCTTAATTTGTTAATTTCATCATTAACCCCTGCTTCAAGTGCCTGCTGCTTATTCTGTAATGATACACAGACTGTCATTGCTTCTTCCCTTGCCTTATCACTAATTGTACATATTAAGCTTTCATTGTTTACAATTTGTTGGGCCCTGATGGCGTCCATTTCCACGACAAGTTCCTTCCTCACTACTTCTACACTATTCTGTGTTGCTTTTAGTTCGTTTCTTATATATTCTACATCCTCGTAGATTACATTTTGACTTGCTCTAATTTCTGACAAGACACCCTGTATTTTATTTTCTAAGCCCTGACTGATTTCCTTCTGTTGGATGCTTAATTGTGAGGCTATCTGTTGCTGCAATGTTTGTTCCTGTACTGTTAATCGTTGAGTCAGTGTTTGCCCTATTGTTTGCTCTTGTTCTGATAATCGTTGGGTTAGTGTTTGCTCCTGTTCTGATAATCGTTGGGTTAGTGTTTGCTCCTGTTCTGATAATCGTTGGGTTAGTGTTTGCTCCTGTTCTGTTAATCGTTGAGTCAGTGTTTGCCCTATTGTTTGCTCTTGTTCTGATATTTTAGTGTTTAGGAGGCTCAATTGAGCCAACATTTGTTGCAGCATTTCGCTCGCGTTAAGTGATCCGGTAACTTGGTGTTCTAATGTTTCGTTATCTCCATTTTCTACACCTACCCGCGTGCTATTGTTAGTGAAAATTTCCCCTTGTTCATTGCTAATACCTTCCATAACGTTGCCGGTTAATTTCTTGCTTCTTAACAGCATTTACAAACATACATACCCCAGTTTACTTATATCTATTGCATATACACTCCCTTCCAAAATTTCATTAACTTATGTATCATGCAGTTAACACTTACTCGGTGCTGGGTTGAGCTGCTGCGAAGTGTTGTAGTAGTTCACAAAACACTTCACTACACTTACACACTTTTTGGACACTGATGATGTCTGCGCCGAATGTCTGCTTCCTTGTTGTAATGGAGCGGCGTCGATGTCGCTTGTTGCTCCACGTCTATCGGTACACTCTGCTGCTGGTGGTTGCTGATGTCGTCATCGGCGTCGTCTTCCTTCCGTTGTCGGTTCTCCGGGTGCGTTATCCGTTGGCAGTATTTCGAGCCCCAACGTAGTGGGCGCCAAATGACGCTGACCTCTGACTCATCAGCTGTGGTGTTCCTGGCAGTTGCTTCAATGGACTCAGAGTCCTGGGTTCGTTGGTTGGATGGCAGGGATTTGGGGTTTGATTCGGTAGAGCATGAGGTTCTTGTTTTTCAGGGGTGGTGACACTGCCTTGATGAGATTAATAATACTGCCGGAGAAGTTTGGGTGATATCTTTATTTTGTTACGTAGATTCCTATCTGGTCAACCCGCCACCTTCGTCGTCGAAACCACTGTTATTCTTATTACTCTCGAAGTCGCTACTTATGTGTTTCTCCGACTAGCCCTCGAATTGCCTAGATTTCACAACTTCACTTTTACACTATCAACTTTCTGATTATTTTCTTCTAATTTCGTTTCGTCGACGTCCTCGTGGTTAATTTGTACCGGAATGTGCCTCGGCCACTGTCATGGTTAGTGTGTACTCGACTGTCTCGGCGTGTCTTTCCTCCTTCACGCCTTTCGCCAAACTCTGGAATTTTCCCCTCTCCCTTTCTTAAGTTTCGTTCTGTTTTAAGTTCAAACGTATCATGTGATGCCTACGCGATCTTTCGATTGGCTATAATTTTTGTTTCATGATTTTTTTTGTTATTGGCTACCCCCACGTGACAACTTTCACATCTGCTTCTCACAGCTTATTTTGAGTTTTAAAATCTTCCCCCGAACATTCTTAGATCGTAGATAAGGCACATCTACTTCCTCACCCTTTTAAGCCTTGAAAACCGTTGTAAACCCTGTCCGAGCCGAAAGTATAAAGGCGAGACTTCCGGTATGCAGGTTCGTTGACCATCGCAGGTAAAATACCTCTGCTTCGAGGAAGCAAACTGTTTCTCTGTCTTTCCTCCAAAACCCATTCCTAACATGAATTTAGCACATTTTCGTCGCTATGTTCGATCGTATATTATTATTATTATTATTATTATTATTATTATTATTATTATTATTATTATTATTATTATTATTATTATTACTCCTGGGTCTCGATAACCAGCTTCAAGGTCTCCTGAACCCAAATAAAGTATTTTTGGAACACGTCGTGTGTGTCTGTGTGCTGTGTCTCTGTGAGCACCATAACACAAAAACGAAAAGTCGGATAAATACCAAACTTGTTATTTAGGTTCAATATCTTTCAAAGATGCGACACAAGGATTTTCAAGAATATCCCCCGCCCATCCCAGATTAGCCTTTACATGGAACTTTCTTTGAAATTTTTTATTTTCTCAAATATCCCCTAAAGATTTTGATTAAAATGTGATATGTTTAAGTTATTTTCTGGCAAGTGAAATGTAGTTATATCTTGAATTTTGTAGGCATGTCCCCAAAAGTCCTCTTCATTCTGAATGTCTTTTGCATAGATAACTGGTAAACTGTAAAAGATACACATAATTTTACTACACAATAAAATGTAGATTTCCTTAAAACACAACATTTATGTTATATAAATATATTTTTTTTGCGTAGAATGAACCATTTCCAAGATACTCCTTGTTATTTATTTGAATTTTCCAATATTTATACTTAGTTTTTCTCAAATGGGAATTCGCTATTCGTTTTTTTTATGTCCTGGACATACAAAGAGAATGGAATGCTCCACATAGCAACCAGCTCTTGAAATATTTGACAATCGCTTAAAGCCTAGCATATTCCCCTTGCACCTACAAGAAAATTAGCAATAAGATTGTTTCTGCAAGTGTTTATCTCGATTAACATGAAGCATATGGAGAATAAGCGTTTGTAAACATAGTTTGTACAAGAGTAGAGAAAGGCATGTGAGTGAAACGATCATATTTTTTTGAAAAAGATCCGTATGTGTCTGTAAACAGCATAACTCTAAAACGAAAAGTCGAATAAACATCAAACTTAGTATTTAGGTTCAGTACCTTCTAAAGGTGCAACGCAAAGATGTTCGTAAAAAATCCCCACACCCCAATTTTTAAAAAGTGGCCTTAATGATTTTGATTAAAATATCATATATGAAAGATATTTATCTACATGGCAAATAAAATGCATATCTTGAATTTTCTGGGAACAGCCTTTGAAATCCTCTTCTTTCAGAAGTATTTTGTATAATTTTGTATAACTGGTAAATGTTAAACGATAGACGAAAACGTAGTAAACAAGAAATGTAGATATTTTTAAAACACACATTTAATTTCAAATAACTTTTTGTCGCATCAGCTATTTCCGGGATAGCCGTTATTAATGGTTCGAATTGTTCAATACTTAGCCATTCTCTTAGTTATGTCAAGGAAAGAGTGGAATTTGAAGGCCAACTTGTTCTAAAACATTTGTCTATCGCTGTTCCCTTTTGTATCTATAACGAAGTGTGTAATGCAGTTATTTTCGAAAAGGTTTATGTCGTTTAAGGGGACAAGGAAGTCTGAAGACATAGAAATTACACCTTAAATTACCACTGCTCTTAAATTTCTCAATGGTCTTTCCTGAAATGTTTATGAATTATTCTATAAATCAGGACAATTATTTCAAGTGGTTGTTTGCATTGATAGTTTATGCAGTTGAGCGCGTAAAAATGATTTCGTTCAGCATAAAAATAATAAAATTTACTCTTAAAACACGTGAATTCATGTACCTTTTTCTCTGATGCTACTTGCAATACACAATCACACTTTTGCATGCTTGTTCTTAGTATAATCAGCTATCTTCTGAACCTCAATTATTTAGTTATGTATATGAGTTCTCTAAAAATTGAAAAAAAATTGTAAACTCAAAAAAAATAAAAATGTGAAAGTTTGCAATGTTGTTGCTTTCTTAATACCAATAATATATCTAATTTATAAAATTATGATTGTTTAACTGTGTTGTATAGGTACACGTACTGAAAATCTCAGCCTCATACTTTCTGAGAAAAAGGTGCATAAGTATCCAAAAAAGTTGTTTTGAGAAAACTGAATTTAAGTTTGAACATTAAAATTCTGACACATAATCATCTGCACCTTCATTCCTGGATTGCTTCATCTTTTCTGATTGCCTTCTCTTGGTCCTGGCCTCTTTTGTTAATTGCTGAACTGCTCGCTGGGCATGATATAGTCGTTCGTTGTTGAAATATACAAAAATGTTCTAAAAGGGGCGTTGCATGACAGCTTTAAACGATTGCAGACTAGCTTTTAAATGGTATTTATAGGTCTTAAAAACCTCTTAACCCACAAAAAGTATATATTTTCTAAAACTGGAAATAATAGAGATTTTATTAGTGCCTGAAACAAAAAATGTGATTTTTGATCTTTTCAGAATACCTTGTCCCCTTAAAGAAGTGGGTAGGAAAATAAACTTTCTTAAAAATAACTTGTATACCGAGTAATAAGCGATATAGGGTAGAGAAAGTCATGTGAATGCAACATTCGATTTTTATGTCGCTTATAAACAGTTGAGTGTGGAAAGTGATCGTTACGCAGTTAATTTTTCTACTCAGTTGCCGATACAAGAAGTCCGTAGCTCAGTTGTTTTCCGTGCTGCAGGAGTCGACTGACAGAGGCCTGATATCAGAAGGCACGCTATGCTCCACCAGCGCCATCCATCTTCCTCCCCGCACAAGCGCATCGACCAATGGGAAGGCCGGCGGGTTCCCTCCCATGATCGCGGCTGATTGGCTGCGGAGGGAACGAGACAGCAGTATGTCCCCAGCCTGCCAGACAAGGAGAGACACATCGAGTCGCGCGCGCGAGTTGACAGTGAGTCTGCGTGGCTGTGTACGCGATCAAAAGTGGGCGGGGACTACGTCGTCAGATCTATCGTCGCCTCTGGCATCACTTGGCGCTCCAACCGGCAGTTCTCTTCCAGAGCCTCGACGTGTCACAAAAAAGGGGAGAAAAAATAGGTAGTGGGGGGTGATAAAAGAATTGGAAATAATCCCGACTACGAAGGAGGAAGAAATTTTTGCTCGTACTGCGGACCTGCCGCGGGTTGCAGACAGTTCGGTGTTCACTTCCTTGAGGCTATCGGTCCCTGTGTCGGCACAGTGGAGGGGGGACGGGACCTTGGAGGGGGTGCGCCAAGCGGGGAAGGAACAAGAAGTAGTAAGCAAGAAATTAGACAGAGACGGAAACTCATCTCGTTAAATATAGGTTTTTTTTAGAGGGAACCGAAAAGGAGAAAAGGTGTTTGTATAGGCGCCAGGAGGGAAGGAAGGAAAGAGGGACAGACAGACACGTGAAGTTTGTTGTGTATAAATGTGTAACGTGTGGCTTGTGTGATGAAACTGAGCGACAGGTTTTGTAAACAACGGTAAGTGTCTCCTCGATAAGTGTGTTGTTGTTTTGTTTCTTCCTCCCCTCCCGCCCTTCACCCCCACCTCTGTCTCTGTGTTTCGCTAATTACAGCAATTATCTCTCCCCCTCTAGATGAATGGATTTATTACGGCTAACGGTGTTAGGTGTGAGATCACTGCTACACCTGTTTTCTGTCGTATGCAAATCACATATTTCACTTCGCATGCTTAATTACTCTTTGGAATATTACCTTAACCACATTTTGCTTTAGACACTTGGGAGACAGTCAGCTGTTTAAAATACAGGTCAGATGTTTGAGTTCAACTCGTGAGAAACAAAAGAATGGACAGTTCTGGACAGTTTTTTCTTCTCTATTTAAAAACTTTCTCTCAATTTAATTCAATACTTAATAACTATTTTACATATAACAAACATAATATGTACTTATCTTCTTTACTTCTCAAGTTATGACGTTTTCTTATATGAATTTCACAGGCGATATTCCAAATTTTCCACAGTATGTCATTTTAAAAATTAATTTTATTCTAAATCTCCACAACATTTATTTGATTAAGATGTTTTGTATTTGTTTTAGTTCAGGAAAAATTTATTTCTTTTTAAATTAATCGGTAGTAGATAACGAAAGTTTCAAAACTTATTTTAATAATAACTGAAGCTTGAATATTTTTACCATTTCATACATAAAAAGTTAAAAGTAACATGATAATATATCCATACCTATGCTTACAAAATATTAATAATTGTAAAAACTAGCCTTAAATTATTAATACTCAGTCCAGCATTTTAATATCTGCTATCAGTAGAACAGATGAAGTTCAAAATTTATGTTACTTCATTCATTCACTATTGCATAATAATGCAATTTAAAGTATTTTCTCTCTCTAGTTGGTCACTTGATACGTGGTAAAATTAATGATTGTAAATATATTAGAAAGTCCTTCCGGTACAGAAAGTTTATATAACAATTTTACTTCTCGAAAAAATGCTGAGAAGCTTAAGCGGTCCTGGAAATAAAATTCCATCGTGTAGAACATTTGAACACTAGAAAATAATAAAAGAATTACCAAAATATAAACATTTATACTGAAAAAAATGCTCTTAAAGGCCAATTCTTGACTTATTGTGTATAAACACAAACTACTGAAAATTTATTCTAAAATGTATGTTTGAAAATGTATTTTTGGTCATTCTAGTGTAGGTATTCTCCTGAGTTTTTTTGGCAAAGTTCATTGATGCTTTTCGCTCAACATTTCAGTTTAAACATAGTGTTTAAAATGTGGTAAAGTTTAAAATTTACATATGCATCTACAACAGTACATATTTCTTAAAATTGCTACAAAATATTTGACACAAAACTTATATTTT
This sequence comes from Deroplatys truncata, assembly GCA_030765065.1. Taxonomy (NCBI): domain Eukaryota; kingdom Metazoa; phylum Arthropoda; class Insecta; order Mantodea; family Mantidae; genus Deroplatys; species Deroplatys truncata. The sequence goes on along the minus strand of CM060988.1, from coordinate 154,425,392 downwards.
AGTGATTTCTGTACTTTTGTAATAATCTTTTAAGGTTTCCCAGTTATGTTTGTTTATTGTATTGTAATTCCCTGTACGAGTAAATGTAAATATTTGGAAAACAACTTTGCGATATAACATTATAAACTAGCTTCATATACTGTTGATATAGTAGGTGCAATAGATAATAACTGAATTGACTTCCTAATGAATGGATATACACTTATTTCTTTACACTATGTATGATGGAAATTTAGTTTATTTACATAACAGAGAGAAGGTATTATAGCTTCTCGTGGTTATGATTGCTAGAGCGTTTTGCCTTTGGAGTTTCATTGTGCCAAGAATCGCGGGTTCGAGTCTCGTTTTGAGTATAGGTGTTTGTGTCCATGTAAATGTGTGTTTTTGTGGAAGGAAACCATTTAAAATCATAACCATAATCATTATATTCATCATTAAAACAAATATTTTTGAAACAAAACTTATGCCTTTTAGAAATTCTAGATATATGGGTTCTCATAATTATGAATTATCCAGTTATAATGAACAACTGTAATAGAATATTAAAGTTATGCACCTTATATATATATGTTATTTGTACTATATTTCTTACATTTCAGATCATTAGTTAAAATACATACCTACCTGATAGGTACGTTAAGAATTTTGTAAATTGACAAGTGCGTTAGTAACACCAAATGAGATATTGCATAAAATGTTTCTGCATCATATGTATAATTCATTATTTATGTGCAGATTATTTATTATTTTTACTTTCTCTACTACGTATAGTAAGTAGGGGAAGTATTGTATTCCACCCAAAAATTTGATACCGAGATTTCACCGGAAATACATGTTTTGAGACCCCCAGAATCCAAAAAAAGCATTTTTGGAAACATGTCCGTGTGTGTGTCTATGTCTGTGTGTGTGTGTGTGTGTGTGTGTGTGTGTGTGTGTGTGTGTGTCTGTGAACAGCATAACTCAGCAACGAACAGTCGGATAAACACCAAACTTGGTATCTTCCATAGATGCGACACGAAGGTTTTTGAAGAAAATGCCCCTACCCCAGATTACCCTTTACATGGAACATTTTTCGCAAATTTTAATTTTCTCAAAAATGGCTCAAACGATTTTGATTAAAATATCATATGTTTAAGATATTTTCATGACAAATGAAATGTAAATCTGGAATTTTCTGGGAATTTCTCCAAAAGTATTCTTCATTGTGAATGACTTTTGCATAACTGGTAAACCATAAGAGATAAACAAAATTTTACTACACAAAAAATGTAGATCGCGTTAAAATACACAATTTATGTCATATACATTTTTTCTTTTTTGAGTGAACCATTTTCGAGATATTGCTTGTTATTCCCTTAAATTTTCCAATACTTAAACTTTTTCTCAAATGGGAATTCGTTATTCATTTTTTTGTCCTGGTAATGCAAAGAGAATGGAATACTCCACATAGCAACCAGCTCTTAAAATATTTGACTATCGCTTAAAGCCTACCATATTCCCCTTGCACCTACAAGAAAATTAGCAATAGGATTAACATCTCGATTAACATGAAAATATGGAGAATAATGGTTTGTAAAAATAGTTTGTACAAGAGTAGAGAAAGTCATGTGAGTGTAACACATCAGACTTTTATTATAACGCTTCCCTCAATTAACAAATTTAAATTTAAATTAACAATAATAATGACGTTATAGTTAACATATCAAAATAATGAAAATCAACTTAAAATAGAAATACAAATGAATTTAAATCGGGATGAAAGGTAGTATAAAATAATCCTATTATGTAGTTCTAATACCATAATTGCTATTTGATGAAGTAGGCGTTTATCTAGGCCATAATCTACCCAAAACATGTGTAGATTTTTGGGTATTGTCCCTCTAGCTCCAATGATCAATCTTGTGACTGAGATTTTATTTAAATTATATTTATCCTTGTAATAGGAGATAGTGGGTTTATAAATGGCCTTTTATTCTGCGTTTACTTCTTCGGGCTGTTGACAGTGGGATTCAAAGCGAACAGTAGGATCAATGATTAATCCGCTACTGTCAGATGATGTCTTATAGTCGATGCGCCTGCTGTCACCACTGTTAGATAATCCACATGTTCTTGAATTTATCCATATTTTCTATATAATTAAACGCTTATTAATCTGTCTTTAAAATTTTAAAAATAAACAACTTGCTCAAAGAATAGGTTTCCCAAAATTTGGTATTTACACTTTATTATGGATACAAATATTTAACTTTGAAAATCTGATGTAAGACTAAGGATGCGCTTTTCAAATTAAGGCTTGTGTTCGAAAAGTGCATGTCCATAACAATTACCTACATTTAGGTAAGCAGAAGCCTATAAATAATTCAAAGTATACTTGTTAATAGTGTTAGAACCATGACATGCAGGGAGAAATTAGATACAATATATGTTTAGAGCAAGTCATTAGAAAATGGCATATGGAGTTAAGATGCAACTACCCAGGGGCGTCATTTAGAGGGAGGGGCAATCTTCTCCCTCTCCCAAGTTGTTTTACATTTAAGAAATACAAATTTTTCTTTAATGTTAAACGTGTCGTTAAAATTCACATGAAAATTCGAGAAATTGCTTCACACAAACTGCCCTCCCCACCTCCCTGCTCCTGCAACTACCTCTTAGGATAATTTTGTTTAAATATAGTAATACTGGTGACCAGGCATTTCTGAAAAACCTCAGGAGACAATACAAATTGTGCAAAAGTCGTCTTCCCGAAAAGTGTGGGTAAATTATATACATATAATCGGTGCCTCTGACGCATTGTAGGGTGATTCTGATTACCATAGCAACCATGGATTAGTTCTTCATCTGTTTTATGTTCATTTTAGAGTACCTGTAACATTAAAACTTAATAAAAGTGATTACAATTAGCACTTTCTTTTAATTTTTCAGGAAAGCTACTTTTAGCACTCCTTCTGTATAAGGCACTAAAGCAGAACATTTTGTAAATACCCATTTACAAAACAAAGTTCTCGCTTTTCAGTGATTAGATCGTATTAGGACTAAATAATAATAATAATAATAATAATAATAATAATAATAATAATAATAATAATAATATAGAACCTAGGCACAGTTTAATAGAACAGATATCAAGCATTTGTGGGCACAATGAAGACAACTGTATTGAAAAGAGTAAAGAAGGATGCAGTCTTAAAATTATAAAAGATAAAAAGTGATATAAATATGAAAACTCTACACTCAAGTTTGATTTTGAAAAATCTAATTATACATTATAACAGGAGAAAAACAAGATTTGTTAATAAAAAATAAAGGATTTTTTTAAATATACAGATATATAAATGCTTAGGAACCTTGTTACTGATAATGGAAGAAATTATGCAAATTAAAGAAACTTTAACAATGATAACAACGCTGAATACCATAGCTATTATAGAATAAAGACACAATAGAAACCAAAAAAATACACTCAGAAATAAATTATTGGAGGTCAGAGAAAAACAGTAAGAAATGAAATACTTAGAGAATGGAAGTAAAACATAACACTGTAGAAGATATACCAATAAGACAACAAAAATGGTATGGACATACATGAGAATAAGTGGAAAAAGATTAACAAGGATGGCATATGAGCGGATTCCACAAAAAGAAGGTAAAGAGGAAAACCAATGACAAATGGCTTTATAGAAGCGATGAAGAAAATTAAGAGAAGGTTAACGTTTGTTGAGAGGAGAAATTTATAAATTGCTGTGTATTGATGTTTGGCCAAGACGACGTTGAAGAGATCAATTTCAATTTTGGAGACGGATCAGGTCAGGCCATGCTGTCAAAAAAATGTGTTACATTCACATGCCTTTCTCTACTCTTGTACAAACTATGTTTACAAACGTTTATTCTCCATATGCTTCATGTTAATCGAGATGTCGAGATGTTAAATCTTATTGCTAATTTTCTTGTAGATGCAAGGGGAATTGGTAGGCTTTAAGTGATAGTCAAATATTTTAAGAGGTGGTTGCTATGTGGAGTATTCCATTCTCTTTGCATGTTCAGGACAAAAAAATAATAAAAAAAATAATAACGAATTTCCATTTGAGAAAAAGTATAAATATTGGAAAATTTAAGGAAATAACAAGCAATATCTCGAAAATGGTTCACTCAACAAAAAAAAACGTATATGACAAAAATTGTGTACTTTAACGCTATCCACATGTTTTGTGTAGTAAAATTTTGTCTATCTCTTATGGTTTATCAGTTATGCAAAAGTCGTTCACAATGAAGAATACTTTTGGAGACATTCCCAGAAAATTCGAGATATACATTTCATTTGTCATGAAAATATATTAAACATATGATATTTTAATCAAAATCGTTAGAGCCATTTTTGAGAAAATTAAAATTTTCAAAAAATGTTCCATGTAAAGGGTAATCTGAGGGGGGGGGGATTTTCATGTAAACCTTCGTGTCGCATCTCTGGAAGATACTGAACCTAAATACCAAGTTTGGTGTTTATCTGAGTTATGCTGTTCACAGACACAGACGCGGACATGTTTCCAAAAATGCTTTTTTTGGATTCAGGGGTCCCAAAATATGTATTTCCGGTGATATCTCGGTATCGAATTTTTGGGTGGGATACAATACTTCCTCTACTTACTGTACATAGTAGAGAAAGTAAAAAGAAGTATTAATAATTATCTATTGTTTCGATATATCGTACAATGAATCACACAAACTAAAAAGTTTACTATCTTCAATTCTATTCAAGTATTTACAAAACCAACTTAGTTCTCAAGAACACGCGCGCATATACACACACATTAATAGACAGTTTAATTTGTACCTAACCCTACAGGGGAAAGTATTATTAAATATTGGCATTTTTCACAAATAATTTCTTACACAACTTGTATGCTAATGGTTTAACATTTTAAAAGAAGTTGCAATACTTCACGTGCAAATTATAATATGAATTTTCTTCCAGGCATTTAGTAAAGCTTGTTTGAAACGAGTAAATAAAATGATATGGGCAATATTGTGTAGTACATAAATACTCTAACACGTAGATAGTATATAATGGTTGTGTGTTTTGCTTTGCCTGTCAAGGGGCAAGTGTATCTGCTGATTATGCCTAACATCATGTCTATAAATAGTTGTTTGACACTTAAAAGTGCGAAGGGGTTTCTTAATATGTAGAGAATTTAGGATATAAAGTTTATATAACGTAATTATTTTTAGTGTTTTAAACCATCCCAGTAGAAGTTTTCTGTCAGTTGAAGACATCAGTGGAAATTCCTGACAGGAGAACCCCATAGAGCACATGTATATGGAAGAAAGTGTATACTTCTTAGAAATTACTCACTCACTGATAGTTTTAATATGTTTAATAATTGCAAGACAGTTTTGAAATTAAATTAAATTGAGTTTTATTTATGACGCTCTTTAACTGCTGTGGTTCCTAGCGTCCCATTCTATATTGGGCGTCAAAGACCAGTAATTTTGCTCAGAGGCCTCTTTATCAGTCTTGAGGTTCTTTTACGTGCCACAAATCTACGACACGTGACCATCGGCTTTACCTCCCTTCCGAAGTAAGCCATGCTAAGGATTTTTACGCCCGAAAAAATTCATCACCCTCCGTCTAGTTTGAACCCGCGACCTCGGGAACTGGAAGAGTATTTTAACCCTAGACCACGAAGGACGACGCACAGTTTTAAGCATAACTGTTCTTCAAACAAGATTTATTACTGTGCTTAGTAATGCTGTCGCAATATAAAGAAAAAATCTTATGTGTTACATTCACATGACTTTCTCTAGCCATTATCATTTGTATTTATAGAACCTCTAGAAACTATTCTTGCAAAACCTTGTTCTTTTATCTGCTTCATGGTGATTGAGATAAATGTTTGCAGAAATGACTTAATTACGCATGTCTTGTAACTCAAGCTTTAGGGACCCCGGGTTCAATTGAGCATCGTTTGCGCTTTCATCGTCCGGTATGATCTACCTGGTTAAAGGACGTTAGACTTAAAAATCTTGTGTTACATTCACATAACCTTCTCTGCCCTCTATTGTTTATTACTGGGTATACAAACTATTCTTACTAAAGCTTATTTTTCTATCTACTACATTTTAACCCAGATAAAAATATTTGCAGAAATAGCTACGTCAAACATTTCATTATAGATACAAAAGAAACAGCTATAGCCAAATAGCTTCCTTAAAATTTATACCATTTCCACGGAATAGCGAAAAACAACTGAAAATCGACAGGAATTTAAAAAAATGGCTAAGTAGTGAACAATTTTATTTAAACCATTAATAACGGGTTTCTCGAAAATGGCTAAAACCAAAAAAATTATTTGAAATAAATTGTGCGTTTTAAAGAGATCTACAGATTTGACGTTTACCAGTTATACAGGATTGTGCAAAGTTCCTTCCGAATGAAGGGGACTTCACAGGTTATTTCCAGAAAATTCAAAATACACATTTTATTTGTCATGTAAATATAATTAATATACGGCATTTTAATCAAAATTATTATAGCGCTTGCGATGAAAAGAACGAAACAAAGGAGGATCGCAAAACTTCATGCATAACCGTTAGATGACACAATTCGGAAAAACGTAAAATTAAAACTTCCAATATTTCTAAAACGACTAACGCTACGAAAAGCTTCTTAACAATAAAATGTGTGTTTTAATGAGCTCTACAATTCTTCTCAAGTAAATTTTTGTCTGTCTGTTATGGTTTTCTGGTTATACAAGTTTATATAAAAGTCAATAAAATGAAGGGGATTTCACAAGCTATTCCCAGAAAATTCAAGATGTACATTTTATTTTGATATTCCCATATTGAATACAGATAGAGTTGTCATAATATAAACTAGATTAAAAACTTATTTGATAATATTCCTTAAATTTGTAGGAAATATGAACATAACTGTTTTCAGTTAGATACATTGTGCTGCCACCTATTGCCTGGTACTCACTATCCGTGACCTCAGTAGTCATTAGACCTCGTGAAACAGCAGAATGGGACGCTCCGTGGAACTCACGGACTTATAACGTGGTGAGGTGATTGGGTGTCACTTGTGTCAGAAGTCTGTAAGCGAGATTACCACACTCCTAAACATCCCTAGGTCCACTGTTTCTGATGTGATAGTGAAATGGAAACGTGAAGGGACATGTACAGCTCAAAAGCGTACAGGCCGACCTCGTCTGTTGACTGGCAGAGACCGATGACATTTGAAGAGGGTCGTAAAGAGTAATAGGCAGACATCTATTCAGACCATCACACAGGAATTCCAAACTGCATCAGGATCCACTCCAAGTACTATGACAGTTAGGCGTGAGGTGAGAAACCTTGGATTCCATGGTCGAGCGGCTCCTCATAAGCCACACATCACGCAGGAAAATGCCGAACGACGCCTCGCTTGGTGTAAGGAGCGTCAACATTACACGATTGAACAGTGGCAAAACGTTGTGTGGAGTGACGAATCACGGTACACAATGTGGCGATCCGATGGCAGGGTGTGGGTATGGCGAATGCCCGGTGAACGTCATCTGCCAGCGTGTGTAGTGCCAACAGTGAAATTCGGAGGTAGTGGTGGTGTTATGGTGTGGTCGTGTTTTTCCTGGAGGGGGCTTGCACCCCTTATTGTTTTGCGTGGCACGATCACAGCGCAGACCTTCATTGATATTTTAATTACCTTCTTGCTTCCTACTGTTGAAGAGCATTTCGGGGATGGCGACTGCGTCTTTCAAAACGATCGAGCACCTGTTCATACTGCACGGGCTGTGGCGGATTGGTTACACGACAATAACATCCCTGTAATGGACTGGCATGCACAGAGTCCCGACTTGAATTCTATAGAACACCTTTGGGATGTTTTGGAATGCCGACTTCGTGCCAGGCCTCACCGACCTACATCGATATCTCTCCTCAGTTCCGCACTCCGTGAAGAAAGGGCTGCCACTCCCAAGAAACCTTCCAGCACCTGATTGAAAGTATGCCTTCGAGAGTGAACGCTGTCATCAAGGCTAAGGGTGGGCCAACACTATTGACTTCCAGCATTACCGATGGAGGGCGCCACAAACTTGTACGTCATTTTCAGCCAGGTGTCCCGATACTTTTGATCACGTACTGTATAAATGTATGTTTAAGCTGTTGCGAGTATTGTAATCATGTACAGTAGAACAAAGAATCAAAGTATTGAATTTGGATTTTACATACAAAAGACAGTCCAAAGTAATCATTGCAAAGTTGATATTCCTAATGCAGTAGACAGTGGTTTACGGCGTTTTCGGGATTGAACACCACAAATGATTCTCAAAGCTCTTTTTTATAGTACAAGTAACCTGGATGTTGAAGTATGATTGTCCCGCAGGAGAATTCCATATCTAAGATTACTACATATGTGGGCATAATAAACCATAACTATACATGCTCTTGATAGAGTATGTTTTAATATTTGTCATGTAAATATATTACAAATGTGCTAGTTTAATAAAAATCGTTAGAGCCATTTTTTAGAAAATAAGAAGTATCAAAAAATGCTCCATGTAAAGGGTAGTTTGGAATGGGGGAATTTTATTGAAAATCTTTGTGCGGTATCTTTAGAATATATTGATCCTAAATATCAATTTTGGTATTTATTCGACTTTTCATTTTTTTAGTTATACTGTTCATAGGCACACACATGTACATTTTTTTCAAAAATGATTTATTTGTATTCAGCGGGCATCAAATAATGTATTTCCGGTAAAGTTTCGAATATTTGGGGGTAATGCAATACCTTTTCTAACTACTATGCAGTGGTGGAGAGAGTAAAATTCGAAAATGTAATTTTCACCTAAAAGCCAATCTCAGTGTCTCTTAAACCACCGCTATCTGTATTTATGTCTGTCTAATTTTACATAATTTAGAGTTTTTATTAACATACAAGATGTAAGTAATTAACATTTAGAGGTCTGATTGTATAAGACAGCTGTAGTTTTTATACCTTTATTAGTTGCATGTAAGGATTACATATTTTTTTGCTTTTTTCGAATGTTAAATTTGTTCATTTGCATAGGTATCACATATTGATTATCCTGTTTCTTCAGCAAGACTGATCGTCCACATACACGAGATAACAGCCCGTTTCTAACTTCTTTCTTTCTGGAAGTACGACAGGTTAAGAATTATGCTATTGCAGGTAATATTAATGCTTATAAATTTCATGCAGACGTTGAGCCATGGAGTAGCTAAAACTCACTGCTAAACTACAAATACATAGTTTGGGAATTCCTCGCTCTATGCAGACTGGAAAAATCTGATTAGTTTACTTCCCATATCGTTTATTTTTGCACAGCTTCTACAAATCATTCTTACAAAGGTTTAGTTTTCGATCTGAGGTATGGGCCCTGACTCCTGACCCATGGGTTTTTACTTTCTCTACTACATATAGTAAGTAGGGGAAGTATTGTATTCCACCCAAAAATTCGGTACCGAGATTTCAGCGGAAATATAGGTTTTGAGATCCCCTGAATCCATAAAAGTCCGTGTGTGTGACTGTGAACAGTATAACTCAGAAACGAACAGTCGGATAAACACCAAACTTGGTATTGTCGCAGTAATCTGTTTGTGTTATCTTATTTGCTGAGCGCCTGTTATTGTTTTACTATTTTGAATTTTGGGTTCTTTGTCCTCCGGCTAGCTATTATTACTCAGTCGAGCAAATATCTCTTGAGCAGGGCGAGTAAACGGAAAAGAGTTGTTACTAAAAGATAACACTGAAAAAAGAATTTGTTTTTACAATTATTGCCGTCACACTTAATTAATTTCACATATTTAATCTTGATACACGCCTGACTGAAACTGTTATATTTTCGAATGTAACTACAATCACTTATTTGCCGCGCACTATTAATTCGCGTATTTCACATTTTGTAACTAACTTTACGACGCGAGAGATTCTGTAGAATTGCGTAATGTGTACCTCATGAATGCTTCCTTAGAACTGCCTGACGTGTAACTCGCGAGAGAGATTTCTTAGAACTGCGCGACGTTTACCTCGTGAATGATTCTGTAGAACTGCGCGATACTTGCCTATGGCTCAAGAATTTATACTCCCTCACCCCGATATGCCTAAGCATTATAATAGAGCTGTTATTTGTTACTAAATCGCGCCAACATTAGCGACTGTTTTATAAGCCAATCATAATTACTAAAACATATGCTCTAGGGAAGATATTCCCTCCATTTCTAAAGAAAGGCGCGCTACCCTGACGTCATTTGTTTGTCTCTTCTAATTGATAAACAACTCACCCCCTCGCTTCATTGTTACCCACTCCTATTGTCAGTTTCAGCGAGGCCGTGTAAACTTATTTCCTAACAATGCTTATAGCTAACAAACATCTAAAACCATTGCCATACAATAATATTAATTTACACTACAATCACTTTGGCATTCACATTGTTGTGATATAAAATACTGCCTCAGTATTTAGGTTCAGTATCTTCCAGAGATGCGACACGAAGGTTTTCAAGAAAATTCCCTATCCCAGATTACCCTTTAAATGGAACATTTTTCTAAAGTTTTAATTTTCTGAAAAATGACTAACGATTTTGATTAAAATATCATATGTTTAAGATATTTTCATGACAAATGAAATGTAGGTATATCTTGAATTTTCTGGGAACATCTCCAAAAGTGTTCTTCATTGTGAACGACGTTTGCATAACTGGTAAACCATAAGAGATAGACAAAATTGTACTACACAAAAAATGTAGATCGCGTTAAAATACACAATTTATGTCATATAGGTACATTTTTTTTGTTGAGTGAACCATTTTCGAGGTATTGCTTGTTATTCCTTTAAATTTCCAATACTTATTTTCTCAAATGGGAATTTGTTATTCATTTTTCTGTCTTGGATATGCAAAGAGTATTAACCTGTGGCAAAGAGAATGGTGCTGCACCTAGCAACCAGCTATTAAGAGTAATGTCTATGCTTAAAGGCTACTGTATCTCTATATTTCCCTTGTATAGAATAAGCGTTTGTAAAAATAGTTTGTACAAGAGTAGAGAAAGTCTTGTGAGTGTATCACATCAGATTTTTTCAGGGGTTTTCCGAGTCGCTTGGCGAATGCTGGGAAGGTTCATTACATCCCCGAATTTCCTGTCCCTTCACCTTTCATACGGTTGGTATATTTCAGGGTTGCAAGTGTCGGCAGGAGTCTCGGCATTGCATGGCAGGGGGAAAGCATACTCTGTGTCCTTCGTCCCCGGAACGAAGGGGGTCTCCGAGTCCTGGGCCCCCTAGTGAGATGTACAAGCCTGCAGGGGGGAGGAGAGCCGGTTGCACCAGCTGTCATCCGGAGAGCTTCGGTCTGTAAAAGCTAGAGACCCTGCCCTCTGCCCTGTCGCGTCTCGTGGTCCGGTCGCCCTCTGTCTCCTCTCACCTAACCTCGTCAGGGGCTTAGACACAAAAAATCTTGTAGGTCCAGGTGCTAAGTCCCCTTCCCCTGTTGGTCCTAGTTTTCGATCTAATTTATATTAATCGAGATAAACGTTTGCAGAAATAGTTTCATTATACATTTCATTGTAGTTAAAAGAGGAATACAGGAGAGTGAATGATAGTCAGATGTTTAAAAGCAGTTCGCTATATGCTGCTCTTGACATCGCGAGAAACAATTAAATAGCGAAAGCAGTTCAAAAATGACAAAGTATTGAAAAGTTCAAACCAATAATAAGCGTACATAAATGCCTGATGGTACAAAAAAAGTTATAGGAAGTAAATTGTATGTTTATAGAGATCTAAATTTTTTCTGTAGTTAGTTTCCGTTTATCCCTTACGGTATACCAGTTATAAAAAATTACTACCGAATAATAACTTCAGAGGCTATTTTCAGAAAATTCAAGATGTAATTTTATTTGTCTTGTAAATAGAATAAACATATTTCATTTCAATAGAAATATCTAAAGCCATTTTTGAGAAAATCAAATTTAACGAAAGTTTTCTATGTAAGGGGCAGCTCTGGGTAGGAGGATTTTCTTGAAAATCTTCGTGTTTCATCTTTGGAAGATGCTGAATTTTAATACTAGTACACACGCGCGCGCACACACACACACACACACACACACACACACACACACACAAATAGGTAACACAAGTAATGCTTTGTTTTTGCGGAGAAATTGATAACATGTTCGACACATTAAAATTTGTACCAGAAATGTCTGAAGATGTTATATAATGCATTTTTTTCTGGTTTTACAATGTACAAACAATGTAACAATGTTACAATGTAACTAGGACTACAGTTTTAACATTATCTTATTACTTTTGTCCGTTCTGGCCTTTGGGCACAATAAATTTTCCTCAGTTTCCCAATCCATCATTGCCCCTCTAACTCCTTGAATCCACGTGCTGTGCACTCTTCCTTTTATCCTTCCTGGTGGCATGCACTCCATTATTCTTTTGGATATTTCATCTTCCATTCTTTTAGTAGGCCAATACCCTTATAACCGTTTCTGTTGAATAAAGTCCAAAATTTAATTTTGAAATTCATACTTGAAGTAAGTATTTTCTCTAGCTCCGATTGTAACTTAAAGAAGGTATTTTCTTCACGTAAGATTTTTTTAAAACTTGAAGATAGGTATGTTAGTTACGTAATAGTTACTGTTATTACGCAATATGCTGCTACGTACGAGAAGCTAATTTTACGATGTAATTTTGTTGTTACACTCCAAGTTTTACGCTATAATATTTAACTTTATTATTAAAACTGTTTCTATATATTATTTATGTTTAAATTTGCCTCGGCTGCGTCGGTAATGTTTGTAGAGTCATGTAGCTTAGGCAGTGCGTGGTATGACAATGATTGTAGACATCACAGAATTTAAGTTTTTAAATTCACTTCTTGTATTAATTCTTACACATTTTTATAAAGCAGTATACTTGTAGGAACTGTGAGAATCTTTAATACTTTCACTTAGCGCGTATACATATTTTACGATTCACATGTAATATTTCTGTGGACAACATATCTTCCATTTGTTCCCTACCAAGGTTTGCCAGCAACTGAGTAACTTTCAACGGTCAAAACCGTAAGCTTCGGTATTTCAAGTCCCTGATTGGCTAATTCTAGTCCAATATAATATCTGCATTTTACTTAAAGCTTTTCTTTGCTGTTGATTGGCTAATTTTAAACTGTTAGAGAAATTACATTATCGTTGCTTTAATCATGACTAGTAATTTTCAAACTCTAAAACTCATTATTGCCACAGGGTTCCCCCATTATTACCTCATTGTTAGTAACTTAAAACTTATTATTCTCACAGCTCTTGCATTATTAAAGTATATAATGTGTTCACATAACATTATAAAACATGTTTATAATAAAAATAAGCATATGCAATGACTGTTACATACATTTAAAAATAATTATTACATACATATTGTTATTGAATTTACCTATTACAAAGTACAATTGAAATTATTCAGGTATTAAAATACTGCCTCATATTTTCTTTTATAATCTGATTCTAATGATTTTTCTTTTAAATAATTCTACAGATCTCCTCCAATAATCCATTTCTGTTGCCAATAATTTTCTTTTAACTAATAGTTGAGAGTCCACTTTGGGATCCATAGGTTATAATGCTTCTAACTGTTGTTTTAAAAATTGTAGTTTTAGTTTCTTTTGAACCTGGTTATCCCATAATATACGATACAAAAATCAAAATAGATACAGCATACTTCCTTTTCTTGTTTCTCATCTTGTGTAATCTTTACTCCCAGGTTTTTATATTCCCCTGTGTGTTTAATCATCCCCCATTTCGTCTTCTACTAGTAAATCTTGATGAACATAGCAAATATGTTCAGAAATGAAACAAAGAAGATGCAAAATAAGAGATGGGATGGAGATTTGATTGTATGACGGGGGCTTTTTATTGGAGTTTTATCGACCTCCTAAAAGGTTTATTGTGCAACCCTATTGGAAAGGATGCTATCATTGTTTCCCAAAGCCTGTTCCCTGAACAAGTTGCAGTATTTTGGTTCCAATGTCAGCAAGGGGCTAATTCAGGGATAGAATGTTTGGCTTTAACTTGTTTTTACCGCAGGAAATAATTTCCAAAACTATTTTTGGTAACCGCCTAAGAAAGAATTCAGTGACGCAGATAAAGATTAATTTTTGACGATATTTAAGAGCAGAATAATATGTTATATAAGGGTCATTCAAATGAAACCCGGTCACTTGTGTAAAGTAACGGTAACGATTTTATTGACTCAAAAATAGTCGCCAAAACTGTTGGCACATTTATCCCATTGCGACACTAGCCGGTCGATTCCATCCTTGAAGAAGCTAGTAGACTGCTGTCGGATCCAGGCCTGGATCCATTCACACACTTCGTCGTCCGTTGTGAATCGATGTCCGCGAATAGCTTGTTTTAGAGGTCCATAAACATTAAAGTCACACGGTGAAAGGTCTGGACTGTACGGTGAATGTTCCAGCGTTTCCCATCGAAACTGCTGCAATGTCGTCTTCAGCGCATTGGCAGTGTGTGGGCGGGCATTATCATTGATGGTGGTTCCCCGTTCCAGGAACTCGACAAGCAGTGGGCCCTTGTGGTCAAAAAAGGACAGCATGACCTTACCAGAATTGTTGTGCACGGCCTTTGATTTCTATGGAGGTGGTGAAGTCGCATGTTTCCACTGCTTGCTCTGACTCACTCCTCGCTGTTCCTGCTTACTCGCCTTCATGTTCAGTAGTGGACGATAATTATTGTGACCACCTTCTCTTCGTCAAACGTTGCGCACGCTGCAGTCGCTCTACCAATAGATGGTGCCACCATACACGCAGTTACGTGGTGCACCTTACGTGTAGTGCAAAGTTAGACGCACTGACCAGGTTTCATTTGAATGCCCCTCATATATGCACCAGGTGGCGCACACAAGCAATCCTTAGTTGCGGTTGGTTTATACCGCATAGCGTGCATGCCAAAAAGGTTTGCCTAAGCAGAACGGCAAAGGGGACTCCATACGTGCAGAGAGGAGACCGATAAATGAAAGTCCAATGCTTGAAAACTAACACTTTAACTGCTATTACTGGTCCCAGAGCTCATTCAGTATAGGAACTGCCTGCTATATGAGGTGTTCCGGTTCGATTTCCGGCTAGGCTACAGAACGTTGTCCTTAAACAAAAACATTTCACAGTGTCTGGTGTTTGAATGTGAGAGTACCTATATGTGTGTGTACGGGGAGGGGTGATATCGGTTATTTAATAAGCAATTCGTTCATTAACAAGAATTCAGGATTATCGCTTGACGCAAACCTGAGCACATGTGTTAAGTCATTTAGTTTCATGACAGTTGGTGCCGCAAGGTTAACAAGATTAAACAAAATTGTATTATTGTTGTAGTTATGTACACTTAAAGGTGCGTTAGAATTAAACTATTTTCTATTACTGCATTATTCGTACTAAGCATATGCAAAAACATGCGCGCCTTGCTGGACGAATTGATGTAAGGGTCTCTCAGACCCATGTTCTACCTGGAACGATCCATCATTTCTTAATATCATTTTTATACGTGTGCAGAAGATAGATGCCGCGTCTGAAAATGTTCAGAACACAGCTTTCAAGCCTCAGCTGCATTTTGGTGCGTCTCCGCACAGATCGTATCTACGAGGGCTGATCAACAAAGACTGAGATTGATTTTTTCCTGTAGCTTCCGTGATAGTTTCGTATCTGTAACATAAATATTTGAAAAGAGCGGGTTTTTATGTATAATGTTGGTAGGCGGCAGCACTCTCGTATTGGTAGGTTGGTAGTAATGCTCTATTTTGTAGACCCTACGTGCATTTCGCATATCAGACAATGGAGGTGATGTATTTTTTAAATCAACTATCACTGGTGATGAGTCATAGCTGCATCATTATGATCCTGAAGGAAAACAAGCCAGCACAGTGTGGAAATCGCCAGGTTCTCCAACACCAAAAAAGGCAAAAGTTGTTCCATCTGCAGGGAAAGTGATGGTGATCACATTTTTTTACTGTAATGGAATGATTTACCAGCATGCAGTTCCCCCTCACACTACTGCTACAGCATCATATTACACGTCAGTATTGGCTACACTGAGGAAGCACATTGCAAAGAAACGACCAGAGCTTTCTCGGACTGGGTGGCGACTTCATCATGACAATGCACGGCCTCACGTCGCAAATCAAGTCATGCAGTTTCTGGCTCGATTCAACATTACCTGCGTACCACATCCACCTTATAGCGCCGATCTGGCACCCTGTTGCTTTTTTATTCCCATCACTAAAGGCAAAGCTTAGGGGTATTCGATTTGAGGGCTCTGAAGCAGTGCTCAAGAAAAGTGAGGCGATTCTCAAGGACCTGACAAAGAATGGTCTGCAGCACGTGTTCAAGGACTGGCAGAGACGCTATAAAAATGCATTAAAGTAGGAGGGGACTACTTTGAAAAAGATCATGTAAACATTGAATTGGAGTAATAAACATCTGTGAAAAAAATCAGTCTCAGTCTTTGTTGATCAGCCCTCGTATATCTGTGTGTTCGTTAATGTGAACATTACCTTTTTGTCTGAATGACCTGACTCGATGCATGCAGGCGACTACGCGAAGCTTATCAAAATGAAACCAACACATAAACACCTGTAGACAGCAGCACTACTTCCGTGACCTTTCGCTTTGTACCTGTACTGCCCCTTTGGACAGTAAAATACGGTAACTTCTTTTACACATATGTGTGCAGGAAACATAAAACTGCAAAGGATGGTTTGTTTGGGCCACCTGTACATTGTTAGAATAGAACAGAACCTATTACACTACTCAAACAATTTAGTGTTACGTGCACGTATGGTGTTCTAATATTCTGGCAAATGAATATAGGCAGTTCAAAATTGCGTCATTTTATTTTTCGTCGACCACATAACACGCTGATTACATGCGACGTAACTGAACTGTTATGGCATCCACGATCTTTCAGCGATCATCTTACTCATCGGTGCGCGTAACTACCCTTAAGAACTTCAAAGCAGCAGTCCCAACTTCAAACATTCCACTGGGATCCATTCCCCAGGTAAACAATGAAATATGTGTACCTATTTAAAATAAAATAATTCTGTTAATTGTAATTTTAATATTCCAATAGAGTGAGTTCATTTCATTTTTAAAAAAAATTCCACGCGGCGGAGGATGACTTATTACCCTCAATTTCTATCTAACACAATTGCATTTGTGAAACTAGCTAAAACACCTCTATACCCGGCACTTCCATCAACTTTTCATGACCCTAGATTAATTTAACAACTTGAATGAAATTTTCTTGCTTGAGGTCATGGTATATGGGGGAGGTATATTCACTTGGCATACAAAACTACGGAATTGAACTCAGAGGATAACCGGGATTATGATGGAGAAATACAATACTTCAATTTTGACAACTTTAATAACACAAAATCTCTTACCTTACAAATCACATAGTAAATGCATTACAAGAACATCCTCAACCCAACTACCTCGTCGCCCCGAGGCAGATGCCCGGAGCACCCTACAATACTAAGGTTCCATAGCTAAAAAGAGAAAATCAAGCATCCCATGATTTTTGTAACTAATCATTCCCACCAAAACTTCCTGTCAATACTTCACCATAAGCCACCTAAATATTCTGGATGTTTCTAGACCTTTCTGGAACAACTACAGTACTGCCAACATTAAGCTGATACTTCCAGAACAGGCCCACCAACCCATTCTGGGAGGATGAACTTCAGGCCTACCAAATTAAATCTGCATGGCTTGCCACAATATGTGTCGTTTTCACGTTACCTGCAAACAATCAATGAATACAACGTGGACTCAACAGTGTTGCCATCTGTTGTACTACTCGCAAAATACGCTCAAGGTCCTGCCATCAGTGTTGCTATTCGCCCAGCATTTAATTACAAACAACTACTAAAGTAAGATCTTTTTGTAAAAACCCAAAGTTTTGAAATTATAGTGTGGTCGACCAAAATAGTCGTATGAAACTTGACTATAATGGTAGTAATTAAGACGCTCGTATGAAAAATATGAAACTCGCTACCATTTGTTTCATAAACATACCCACATCTTAAGTACTACCATTATAGTCTTGTTGCAAAATATACCTACCATTGTGCCTGAAATCAACGACACCACTTTTCTATTATCGTTTTGTTGGTAGTTTCTTTCCGTTTCAGTATAATGTTTCCTATTTCACTGCTTGGAGAGCTGGGTAATAGACGCTGTGGTCCTTATGAGTATATCCTTCTTCTGAGAGCCAGAAGCCTTCGAGAGTGGTTGCTACTTACAGTTACCAAACGTTTTTGGATGTTTCTAGTCAGGAATCCAAATACTTCTATAATTCGCCGATGCCGACTCTTAACTTTGTCGTGAAAAAGGGAGGGAAACTCATTTAAACAAATCCTGTGGCTCAAATGGCCATGAAGGACCTGGGTATGCTAACCCGATTGTCGGCCTCATGCCCACGTACGCATGGCAGAGTTGGGCGATCATCCAATACATACGGGGCGGTGATTTGACCAGCATCACTAATCCTCAGCCGGAAAATTAACTCACGAGGCCAGAACCGCTGCCTATCGTAGCTCCTCACTTTCCTCACGATGCTGAGTGGGCACCGTGCTATATGCAGAACCTAAAATCCGTACCCCAAGGGGAAAGCTTATTTACAGTAGGATATATTGTTAAACACATTGTGGTTTATGAAGGAACAAATTTCAAAATCATACCAGAAATACCTAATTAGTTTATTCCATCCAACAATTCATTACCGAGATTTCACAGAAAATATACTTTTTGAGGGTCCCTGAATTAAAATAATTATAATAATAAATATAATAATCATGATTTTCAGAAATAGATCTCTGTGTATGTGTGTATGTGAACAGCATAACGTGAAAACAAATTCTCGGATAAATATCAAACTTGGAATTTAAGTTCTGTATGTATCTTTCAGGGAATGCAACATGAATATTTCCAAGAAAATCCCTCCACCGCAAACTACATTATACATGTAAGATGTTTCGCTATTTTTCATTTTATCAAAGAAAGACTCTAAAATTATTATTAAAGTACCATACGTTTAAGATATTTGTATGGCAAAGAAATATATTCTCTACTCATTCTGAATGAGGTTTGTAAACCTTGTAAGCCGGAAGAGATATGCAAAATCTTGGATTGTATTGGAAAGATGAGGGGATTCGGCACCGATATAGGAATTGTACGAGGGGGCGTCCCGGGAGAGAGGGATAAGGTGAAGGGAGACACCGGGCGGCCGGAACTAGGAGTGATAGAGTCCCTATAGTTTCGAGATACATACACCCGGCAGTCGGACACAGGCAACTGGGGACCCCGCCTCACATAGGGTCCAAGTCCCCCCCAAGGGGCTGTCCTTACACCCCGGCAACCAGCCAAATGCCGAAGAAAGTTCATACAGAGCATCCATTTTCCCTGCCACGCTGCACCGAAACACCACCGCCGATACTTTCAACCTGAAATAGACTAAACGTGGTGAAGGGCGAATTAAATGATTAATGGAACGAAGTGAAGGATCACGAAATTCGAGGGATGAAAGAAACCACTCCAGCATTTACCTGGCGACCAGGGAAAACCTCGAAAAAACCCATGGGTCAGAGTGGGCGGTCGACTGGGATCGAACACAGGACCTCCCGAATGCGGATCACAGATGTTACCGCTCCGTTAGAAAAATCTTACTATACCCACAAAAAAGAGGTCTCATTAAAGTACACTGTTATGGCATTTTTTCGTTTGCACGGTTAAGCATTTCCGAGATAATCTTTATTATTGGAGATGTTTAGTCGCCTGTATAAAAATACCATTTTTATCTTCTTTATTACTTTACCTATAGTAAATAGAGGAGGTATTGTATTCCACTCAAATATTCTGTCCCCGAGTTTTCACCGGAAATACCGTTTTGAGACCCCAAAATAAAAAAGCATTGGTCCGTGGGTGTTTGTGTGTGTGAGAAGATCATAAATCCAAAACAAATATTCGGGTAAATACCCAACTTTAAGCGATAGAAGAAAACGTGCTACACAAATATTGTAGATCACTTTAAAACTCACAATTTATTTCAGACAAGCTTTTTGTGGTATTAGACATTTCCGAGATATGCTTTACTAATGGTTCAAATTGAACAATACTTAGTTGTTTCTCGCGATAGCATGGAAACAGTGTAGAATTTTAAGGCCAGTATATGCGACTAGGTGTTAAACATTTGACAGTTGCTGTTCACTTTGTATCTATAACGAAATGTGTAATGTAGCTATTTCTGCAAAGGTTTAATTGTATTAAAACGTAGTAGATAGAAAAATTAGCTTTAGTAAGAATAGTTTTTAAACCCACTAATAAGGTATAGAGGGTAGAGAAAGTCATGTGGATGTAACACACAGAGTTTTCTGTGAAGTGGTGCAAAATTCACGTTACAAAATGTCAGTATCGTTTTAAAACATAAATTTAAAATACAAGCATTGTGCCTAAAATGATAAAATCAAAATAAACTCCAAATTACAAGGCTGTTTAAAGAATTAAAACAGTAATTTTTTGATAATTTTCGTATTAGATAATATTGAGGAGAAAGAGTAACAAAAAGTGATACTATAATGGATTCAAAGTGAGAAGTGTCATCCTGAAGGCCATTACAATTAGGAGGTATAAAGGCAGTGAGTGTTGCTTACAACCTCTGACGAACAATGAATTACAGCATTTTGTGAAACCTGAGGTCCACTTCACTGTGTCTGACAATGCTCTGTAATTCCTGGAAAACGAACAATGGTGCAAAAAAGTTGCCTTGCTACTACAATGTACTAATATGTTACTACATATACGTTACTAGATATAAAGCTAAACCAAAATGGAATTGGTATGGGAGCATCACTCTTTTGTTTCTCGTTTAGTGAAGCCAAAAGTCTTAATATGGTTTGTGGACGAACGTCCAGTTGGAGTTCTAGCACGTAAATGTAAACAAAAAACACGCGCGCTGCGTGATGTGTGTGATGTATCACTTTACCTACAAAATGTGGCACAATTAATTGGACGGCAGCCCCTTCCTCCTCCCCCCCCCGCTTACCTCCCGAAACATCCTCACTTGTAGCTCTAATTGGAAATCCTGCTGCATGCGACTTGACCCTGATTGCAATCGATTCTCAGCATGTACGTTTCCATCACTCTTTTCTTTCGAGACTTTGAAACGATTAATTCCGTGATATAATTGAACTTACATTAGCCTTCGAGTGCAGTGCGAGATTAAGTTGTGGTGACAACTAATCAGTCTTCTGAAGGTGCACAACTCTGGCATCAGAAAAACAAAAGTCGTCTCCGTACTTTTAGATACAGAATGCATGCAAATTATAGGGTGAGTTAAAAGTTCCACACTAACTAAATATACTTTTTCAACTATCGTACTGTGAAGCAACAGCTAAAGCCTAAGGTTATCTAGAGGTCAGCGTCGAACGGTCCTAGTACACAGCGATAAACACCGAGCGCTCTATCGGGGGATAACCAGAACTTTCTAGATGCTTTATCTCCCCTTTCCTCCGGAAAGTGTGCCGAAATACTTCTAAAATGTTCAACAGCCTTCTATGGAACATTTCACTGTCTATATAAGCGAGCGCTCTCGCAGACAGTCAGTCAGTTCCAGTCGAGTCAATCGCGAGTTGAAAGCGAGCCAAGTGTCACAGTTAGTGAAGACTTCTGTGACGAGCAGCGAGTGTATTGCGGAGCGACGGTTGTGGAGGTCTTGTGTTTGACGACTCCCGAGTGAAATGAACCGGCTGCGTCACGAAGGAAGTGAAGTGGCGGAGAATTGAACTACTTCACTTGAAGGAACTCCCAGCGAATGTGAACTACGTAAAAACGAAACTGGACATTGAAAACCAAAATAGTGACAGTGAGAACTGAGTAAAAAGTGACAGTTGAAAGGCTGGACCAAATCGCAGTATGCTTCCTTGGCCTTACAGAGCACATATGTAAACATTGAAGTGGATTTTACTAATCCTATAGAAAACCTAACATTACGTAACGTCTTATGGGTTGAAAGCAAAACCTTTACTACAATGCATAATTCCACTCAGTTAAATCCACCATAGTATCAGCTTATTTTTTATACAATATTACTTTCCCTATCACCTACCTATAGTAGATACCAGGAAATACTGTATTCCACCAAAAAATTTGGTACTGATATTTCACCGCAAATACGTATTTTGAAGCTGCCTGAATTCAAAAAAGATATTTTTACGTTCTCTACCACTGCATAGTAGAATGTATTGTATTCCACCCAAAAATTGGATACCGAGATTTCACCGAAAATACATGTTTTGAGGCTCCTTGAACCCAAAAAAGGTATTTTCACTGTTTCAACCACGTACATAGGTACAGAAGGTGTTGTATTCATTTTATGCAAAAGTTGGATAACAAGATTTCACAGGAAATACATGTTTTGAGGTCCCCGAATGCGAATAAAGCCTTTTTGGAAACATGTCCGTGTGAGTGTCTGTGTTTGTGGAAGCATAACTCAAAAACGAAAACTCGTACAAATACCAAACTTGGAGATTTTCAAGAAAATCCGCACCCTGAACTACGCTCCATATGGAACGTTTTTTGAAAATTTTTATTTTCTAAAAAATATTTCTAACTATTTTGATTAAAATACCATATATTAAAGATATTTACGTGCCTAACAAAATGTAGATATATCCTGAATTTTCGGAAATAGCCTTTGAAGTCCTCATTCGGAAGAAATTTTGCATAATCTTGTATAACTGGTAAGCGTTAGATCTCTTGAAACACCAATTTATTCGAAATGAGTTTTTTTTTCGTTTCATAAGCCATTTCTGAGATATTCATTATTAATGGTTGGAATTGTTCATTTATTGGCCATTCTTTAAAGTCCTTTCAATATTCATTGTTTCTCGCGATTGCATGTAAACGGTATGGAATTTTAAGGCAGTGTATAGCGTTCTGTTCTTAAACATTTGACTATCGCTGTTCTCTTTGTATCTATAACGAAATGTGTAATGTAGCTATTTCTGCAAAAGTTTATTTGGATTAAAATGTAGTAGAAAAAGTAATAAGCCTTAGTAAGAATAGTTTGAACACTCACTAATAAACGATAGCGGGTAGAGAAAGTCATGTGAATGTATCACACCAGATTTTAAGAAAAAGGTCCCCGTGAGCTTAGGTGCAGGAAGAACTCTGATCTAAATGTATGTGTTCCCACATTTCATGAGCGTTTCCAGAGCCTATGCAGCTAAATCAGGTATTGGATAAGAATGGATATTGAATAGATTGTTAAAATAATATCTAGTAAATGTGTTATCTTTGAGAGTGAAAAGTGTAATGTATTTCATTTTACATTATGCTGCCATTAAACTTTTTTTTTCTTGGAGATATTGTGTAAAACAGGTTTTTACATTATGTTGCCATTAAACTTTTTTTTTCTTGGAGATATTGTGTAAAACAGGTTTCATTTATTTATATATTTAAACGTGGTCATCATAAATGATGACGATTAAAGCTGTTACTCAAAGTTATATATTAATTTGTGAATAATCTAGAATTTTGCACGTAAAACAAGATGCCACTCCGTGCGCGAAAAGGTAAACAGATACACACACACATCCTTCTTGCTATACAATTACATACACCACCTGAGAAGGCCAATAGAATGCCTTCCAAAGCTGCGGTGTTGTTATAAATGTAAGTGGATTTTATAAATTCTATGAAATACTAGAATTATCGTAATCTCTTATGGTTGAAAACAAAACCTTTGCTATAATGTATGATTCCACTTAGTTGAATAGTTGAATCCGCTTATTTTGGCTACAGTATTATTTTATCTACCACCTATCTATAATAGGTTAGAGGAAATGCATTCCACCCAAAAATTTATTTGGATATTGCATGTTTTGAGACCGCCTAAACCCAGAAAATGCATTTTTAGAAAAACGGCAGTGTGTGTTTCTATGAACAGCATAACTCTAGAACAAAATATTCCATAAGTAGAAAATTTGGTATTTAATAAAAGTTCCTTACCAACGCGTGCTAAATAATTATATGAAGAAAGAAAATTGTGTCCAAAGTAATTCGCAAATTTGCCTATCTATAGCTGTAATCAGCAACTAGAATATTATTTTTACTTTCTCTACTGTGTATAATAAGTATTATTGCATTCCAATAAAAAATTTGATGTGGATATTTCACCGGAAATATAAGTTTTCAGGTCCCAACCAAAAAAGAAAAGCATTTTTAGAAAATGGCCCTGTGTTTGTGTGTGTGTGTATGTATGTCTGTGAACAGCATAACTCAAAACGAAAAGTTTGATGGATACCAAACTTGGTATTTAGATTAAGTACCTTATAGCATTTCAATAAAATCTCCCACCCCATCTACTCCTTACATGCAACATTTTTCGAAAATTTTGATTTTCTAAAAACTGGCTATAACCGCGGCGCCGTGGCCAAGTGGTTAGACCACTCGCTTTCCACTGAGGCGGCCCGGGTTCAATCCCAGGGACCTGCATGTGGGATTTGTGGTGGACGAAGCGGCGTCTGGGCGGGTTTTCTCCGGGTTCTCCGGTTTCCCCCGCCATTCATTCCACCAACTGCTCCATCATCACCTTTCCTTTCATCCATTTCACCAACATTTCGTTTCATCTACTTCCTTCATCCCATACCAGGCATCGGGCTGATCACCCATCCTGGCTGCTCTGTCTGATCCATGAGTGTCTGCTCCTCGACGGGCCTCTGACCCCAGGCACCCGCTTGTAAGTCCTGGGGGGTGTAAGTCCTACATAAGAGGAGGGTAAACAGATAATGAATGAATGAATGGCTATAACCATTTTGATTAAAATACCATGTATTAAAGATATTTATATGATAAATAAAATGAATATCTTAAATTTTCTACGAATGGCCTTTGAAACCCTCTTCATTAGGAATTCTGTATAACTTTGTATAACCTTGTGTAGACAAAAACGTACTACACAAA
Organism: Deroplatys truncata; assembly: GCA_030765065.1. Lineage (NCBI taxonomy): Eukaryota > Metazoa > Arthropoda > Insecta > Mantodea > Mantidae > Deroplatys > Deroplatys truncata. Next base: position 154,400,351 of record CM060988.1, on the reverse strand, counting down.
AATGTATTAAAGATATTTATATGATAAATAAAATGAATATCTTAAATTTTCTACGAATGGCCTTTGAAACCCTCTTCATTAGGAATTCTGTATAACTTTGTATAACCTTGTGTAGACAAAAACGTACTACACAAAAATGTCGACCTCTTTAAAACACACGCTTTATTTCAAATAGGTTTTTTTGCGCTGTAAGCCATTTCAGAGATATCCGTTATTAATGCGATAGTCAAATGTTTAAGAACTGGACGCTATATGCTGGCCTTAAAATTCCATACTGTTTCCATGCAATCGCGAGAAACAACTGAATGTTGACAGGACTTTAAAAGAATGGCTAATTATTGAACAATTGCAATAATTAATGACGGATATATCAGAAATTGTAATGGCACAGAAAGTTATTTTATATAAATTGTGTGTTTTAAAGGGATCTTTATTTCTTGTGTAGTATGTTTTCGTATATCTCTTAACGTTTACTCGTTATATAATATTATACAAATTTCCTTCCTAATGAAGAGGAATGCACTGGCTATTCTCAGAACATTAAAATATTTATTTTATTTGCCATGTAAATATATTTAATACATCTATTTTAATTAATCGTTAGAGCCTTTTTCAGAAAATCACAAATTTCGAAAGATGTTCCATATAAAGGGTAGTTGAGGGTGGGGGGTTTTCTTGAAAATCTTCGTTTCGCATCTTTAGAAGATACTGAACTTAAATACCACGTTTGGTATTTATCCGAAATTTTCGTTTTTGAGTTCTGCTGTCGACAGACACACACACAAACCTTTTGCTAAACATTGCTTTTTTGAGCTCAGGAAGCCTCAAAACATATATTTTCAGTTAAATATCGACATTTGGGGTGGAAAACAATACTTCCCCTACTTAATATAGAAGGTAAAAAAACTGATAATACATTTGCAAGACTTTTCTCTACTCGCTCCTCTAAAACTATCCTTACAAAAGCTTGTTCCTCTAGCTACTTCTTCTCGGTCGAGATAAATGTTTACACAAAAGCTTTTAATACACATTTCGATGTAAGCACAAAAGGAGTACCGTAATCTGAAACGATAGTAAAAATCCTTAGCATGGCTTCCTTCGGAAGGGAAGTAAAGCCGGTGGTCCCGTGTCGTAGATTTACGGCATGTAAAAGAACCTCAAGCCTGATAAAGAAGCCTCTGAGCAAAAATTTCCGGTCTTTCACGCCCAATATAGAATGGGACGTTAAGAACCATTGTAGTTAAAGAGCGTCCATAAATAAAAAAAAACTCAATCTCTGAAACGATAGTCCATTCTTTAAAAAAGTGTGTCGCTATGTTTTGGCTTTGAAATTCCACTGTTTGCACGACTACCAAAAACAAACAAATGCCGACTCAGCACTTAAAACTATTTGAAAATTCTAACCAATAATAAAGACTGTCTTAGAAATCGTTACTCCCATAAGAAATAACTTTTCATGAATTGTACATCAAGATATCTGCATTTTATGTTATTGTCGATTTCCTATCGTTTACCAGTTATACAAAATTCATTTGGAATTCTGTATAACCGTGTGCTTCATAGGCTATTTGAAGAAATTCAAGATTGTGACTTGATCCCGTTTTCTCTTTTACTTCACTTATATAATCGAGTTCAACATTTCTTTTCACTTAGTTTACAATGTCACGTCACTAATCTGAACTAGTTCAATATTTCCTGTCGCCTCTCTTGGGTTTCATTGCCACTACACTAGTGTGATTGAGTTCAACTTCCACTGTGATCTCACAATGTCACGTCACTAGTCTGAACTAGTTCAGTTTTCCTGTCAGCTCACTTACTTTTCACTGCCACTTCACTAATGTGATCTAGTTCAACTTCCACTGTGACTTCACTTAGTTCACAATATCACGTTACTAATCTGAACTAGTTCAATCTTTCCTGTCACCTCTCTTGGTTTTCATAATGTAATCGAGTTCAACTTTCACTGAGACCTCACAATGTCACGTCACTAATCTGTAGCACTAATCTAGTTCACTTTATCCTGTCATCTCACTTAGTTTTCACTGCCACTTCACTAATGTCATCAAGTTCAATGTTACTATGACTTCGCTTAGTTCAGTATCACGTTACTAATCTGAACTAGTTAAATTTTTCCTGCCGCTTCACTTAGTTTTCACTGCCACTTCACTTTCTTTGTGGCTATACCGGCGTAATGAAATACGCACGACGTAGGCTCTTCTTCCGGACGTTCACTCATTGGTGTATCGAACACAAGACCTCTATAATCTCTTGTAGTAGAGCACTCACTGCACGTCATAGCGGTCGTCAGTCGCCCTCCGTGGTCTAGTAGTACCATGCTAGTCTCTAGTTCCCAAGGTCGAGGGTTCAGATCCGGCTGAGGGGATGGATTTTTTCGGGTGTAAAAATCCTTAGCATAAATTCCTTCGGAAGGAAAGTACAGCCGGTGGTCCCGTGTCATAGATTTACGGCACGTAAAAGAACCTTAAAGCTGGTAAAGAGGCTTATTAGCAAAATTCCCAGGTCTTTCACGCCCAATACAGAATGGAACGATAAGGACCACAGCAGTTAAAGGGCGTCCATAAATAAAGCTCAACTGATTAATTACAATGGTTGTCACAAACTCGCTCGGAGAACGACACTTTTTGTCGCACCAGAAATGCACTCACTAACTCGATCAGGAGAGAACGTTTGCTTATATAACCGATGGAAACTTCCGCAGAACAATCTGGAATGTTCTGCAGGTAGAGAGAAGGGGAAACTTCCAGAAGATTCATTAACTGACGATAGTGCGTTTATGTTGGGCAAGAGCGCTACTTATCTTTTTTTTATATCCGACTACACGGCGCCGACCTCCCGAAACTTGGGTCATAGCCACTGCGTCACACAGTATGTTTTATTTGCTATTTAAATAGTTTAAATATAAAACTTTTTGGTCAAAATCATTACAGCTATTTTTCAGAAAATCATTAACGAAAATGTTTCCATATTAAGGGTAGCTTGGGGTGGAAGAATTTTCTTGAAAATCATCGTGTCGCATCTTTCACTAAACTTAAATACTAGTTTGGTATTTATCCAACATTTCGTTACTGAGTATTGCTGTTGTTAGACACACACACACACACACACACACACACACACACACATACACACACACACACACACATTCACAGACCTTTTATTTTTTAATGCTTCTTTTGGATTCCGGAGCAACAAAATATGTGAAACCTCTACCTACCAGGTACGTGGCAGAGAAAGTACCTAAAATCCGTTTCTGAGCCAGTTTGGAATCATTTATATTACTCGTATTTCGGTATCATAATACTTCATCATGGTTTTGTCACCTGTTACGGTATTTATTAATACATTTCGTTTGAAATCAGTGCAAAATTTCAAGATTTTAAAGCGAATAGTTGAAATTTTTCATACAGTAGTTTAGATGCCATTTACTAATGCGTTTCATGTGTATTTGAAACCCCACAAAATTAAGGCTAGTTCAAATGAAAAATTTTACGATATTTCCCGCAAAACGATGGCACGTAGATTCACGATCTCATTTCCTTCAGAGCTGCTTGCAAAAAGCTTGAATATTTCACAAATACGTTAGTAATGGTAAACAAAGTAGCATCTTAAACCATGAAGTGCTGACCTCATTTTCTTCTTAGTTATTTAAGTTAATGAAGATGTAAAATTCTCTAGCAGAGTTTGTTATATAAAACAGTAGAAATGTACCTACTTCACTTGGCCGAGCGCGCAGCAATTAAACGAACCATAGCTTTCAGCTTTAACGGTTTAATGACACAAATAATCTCGCCATCAGACGTTCACTGCTTGGAGAAAAACAATGTTGCATAGTAAACAATGGATGCTACGTTTGTTTTCTTATGTGTGGGGAGGGGAAATAGCATTTATTTGATTTATTATACGTAGGCAGCTATTAAATGTACCCTGGGAGAACTTCACTTACAACAGTGTGTGCATTTCACATAATTAATAAGGGAAGTAAGAGATTTAATAAATGAAATTAAAATAGAAGGGTTTACAACGATCACTAATTTAGTTAACACTTTATTTTTTTGTAACTCTCATGACAGAGAAACAAAATTAAATATAATAGGTGTTACAATAAGATTATATCATTAAGACAGCCAATACGAGGGTGATACAGAATATTTTTAGAATGCCATGTTTATAAAAACAAATTAATTTTGTTTAATTTGACAGCTACTTTATAATATTTTACGAATTGTATGCTGTGTAGTTTGTTTGATTTGCTCTAATAGTTTATTAATTATCATAATTTAGAGATTTTGTGTTCAACCAAATATGAATTTGACTACAGAACATTTCCAGGCTATGATTTGTTACGACTTTAAATCGTCATTAACGCCCAAACAATGTGTAGATCGTCTTAAAAATGTATTTTTCGAAGAATCCCCATCTAAGGCAACAATTTATAATGGATACAGCGGATCAAAAGAGATAGTAGTTTTCTTAGTGGTGGATTTCGTGAAGGACGCCCAAAACTGTGTTACTAATGGCAATATTGCCGCTGTTCGAGTAATACTTCAAGAAGATCGACGGACATCTTATGAATTGGTATGCATCAAATAGAAAACATTTTACATCAAAAGTTAACGTGAGAAAACTTTGTTATCGATGGATTCTACATAAACTGAGCTCCTGATCAAAACAACAAGGCACTGGTTGGTGCAGAAAAGCTCTTGGAAAATTCCAAGGCGGCACTTCCAATTTGGTTTGAAATACCGCTACTAGTGATGAATCTTGGATTTATTGTTATGATGCTGAAAAGAAAAGTCAATTGTCTCAATGGGTCTTTTGAACAGAACCTAAGCCTACAAAAGTCCGACGAATTCGCAGTGCAGGTAAGAAGATGGTTGCTAGTTTTTTTTTCTAAAACGGGCCACATTGCTGCTATATCATTAGAAGATAAACGTACCGTTATTGCTGATTGTCAGTTTACCGCAATTTTTTAAAAAAATTCGTGGAAAACGCCCAAAAGTAAAAACAATGTTACATCATGACAACGCATCGTCGCATACAGCAAATCTAACAACATCAATCAGAAGTGAAGAGCTGGTTACGAGCACAGTCCCGACTTCTGGTTCACTTCCGATTCATCTTCGTCACGGTGTTAAAACGCTTACCTCCATGATGACCTTTGAGTCAGGGGGAACATGTGTAAATCACTTGGAAAAAGATCTGGGGAATATGGAGGATGCGAGGAAAACTTCCCAGTTGAATCTTCTGAGCTCCGTCTGGGTCAAGATTCAACTTGGAAGTTCTCTCGTATGCTCCGTATTCACCGGAGGTTGCCCCAAGTGATTTTCACATGTTTCTCCAACTCAAAGGTAAGCACTTTTAACACCGATGATGAAGTAAATCAGTAAACAACTGTTTGCGAGCATAGGACCCTACCTGGTAACAACACTGGCTTGAAAAAACTTGTGTCACGTCCCCAAAAACGCTTGGAAAAACATGTTGACTATGTAGAAAAGTAACAGAAGGATTGCACAATATAAATAAAATTAATTCAACATGATCAATTGTGGTAATGTTTTTTTATAAAATAGGGAAACTTACTTATTGTACGCCCCTCGTATTGGGAAGTTCCTGGGCCGCTGCCTCCAGAACTACAGTTCACGCTGTTGTGAATAAATCTGATACTATTGGTTCAGTTCAATGCCAGAAAAAAACTTGAAGAAATGCAGTTTTAACAGAAAGCAATTCATACGAAATTGGCACAACCCTGAAGTTTTATGGTAGCGTTAGCTGTTTTGAAATGCTTCAAGCTGTATATTTAAGCCCAATGCATAATTTCCCGGGAACGAAGACGAGAACCCAAACGCTTGTTTTCAAATGTCAGTATGCGATAGTCAACAAGTTGGTCAAGTTTATATATCCCTTCCTGATCATAGCATACGGTGTGCTTAGTGTGCATAATTGCCTGCATTTTTAAAAATGGTCAAGGAGACCATGACCTACAACAGCCGCTAGTGCTCTCTGTGGTAGCAGGTTTAGAAAAACAAAAGCGAGATGATTCCCGCAGCTGCACGTGCTTTCATTCTTAGTTTCAGCTGTGGATAGCAGCATTTAGTTTAAGAATCATAATGGTAACACTTTGTTTTGTTTTTTTTATCGCCATAGTTTCCTGTTTCCATCCTCAGTTCATTGTGAATTATTAAGAATTCCTCTGGTTCTGATTCTCATTCCTAGTTGATTATATAACATTAGAAACCGATAAATTCCAATTATTAAATTCAGGTTAAAGTTGCTATTCCCAATCCTTGATTGGTTGTGCATGGTGTATTCACCTTCCCGTTCCGTTTCCGTTTTGGTTCTCGTTTCCCTTTCCAACTGTAAGTACTCGTATGTCAGCTGACAGAAAACGTTTAGAAGTTTGAATTCTTTTTCCCTATTTTCCTTCGCATGAGCTCGTTACTACGACTAACGTTGTTTTTGCATGTTGTATGTGACTAAGCCCATACAGCTTAATTTGTAACCATTTTTGGGCAAACATTTATCTTGAGAAAATCTTTAGAAAAAATAATTATTTTTATGTATAATATACAGGATGTAAAACATATGTGTTACGGGCTCGGTGGTAGATAGACGTGTACCATGTGATAACATATTGTTAATAAACCCATGTCCAGAAATTATGTTTACGCGCTAGCAGAGAATGTCTGTAGATAAACAAATCGTAGACTCCGCGACAAGCGGTAGACTTCGCATTCATTATTATGTCATGCACAGCAATCCTTCACCATATCTACAGCCAACGGTAGTGTTTATGGTATTATTCTGTTTAGTAGTTCATACTTTACAGTATTCATTTCTATTGCTATTGCCAAGTGAGAATGAATAATGGCGGCCTTGTACAATATTTCAAAGTACACCGAGAGGATTCTTGTCTACGAGAAAGCCTAAAGGAATGCAAGAGAGACTTACCGGCTCTCTCAACCACGTTACCCCAACAGACGTCATCCAGCCCACACCATGTAAGGATGTTTAAGTAAAACATGAGCTTATGTTCTAACAAATACGCCTGTTGACTTCCGCGGACACTCCGTACACCAGTTTGAACTTTTACCGAGAGTTGATTTCAGCACAGCAATTATCTATTTACTTACAGTATTTCAGTTATATTTTTTATTTCTTTCCTATCATTTTTGATCCTATACCTACATCTTCCTGAGTATTTCAGAGTTTCTAGCACTAAACAAAACGTTTCTAGACATGGATTTATTAATAAAATATGATCACATAGTATCTGTCTACGTATCACCGAGCCTTGTAGCATATATTTATTTGTTGAAACCATTCTCGGTGCGACACTTTCGAAGCCGTACCCTTTGCTTCAAAGATATCGTTTAATGTTACCTACTCTATGTGATGAGTTTTATGATGTCATCTCGTAGCTCGTTCTGCGTTGTCTCGTGTGCCAGGTGCTCTAGTGAGCTGTTTATCTCAGTGTATGCGTGAGTGTATTTTGAAAGGATAACACCAGTCTAGTTAGCTGATAAATGTTAATGTTGACTAAAATGTTCAGTTTGAAAAGAGTCGCCAACTGTTGAATTTACGAATTAATTACTTCTATAACACTAATTAAACCAAGCATCATTTGCCGTAAGTCGCATAAATACTTCTCGGAAAGACCCCTCTCGATAGCCGCTAAATCCTTCTAATGCCGGCGCGTTCATATGCGCTGCACAACTTAAAAATTACACGAAAGTAAATCATTCGGGAGTCACGAATATGTTACCAATGCTTGCGCAAATGTATCTCTGATTTAGAATGCCCGAACGTTTCTTACCTTAAACTTCGCCCACATATCAATACCCCTACCAAGGTTCCAACATATACGGACCATTCTTAAAACTATACGTATGCGTATCTGAAGCTGTTGCTATTCGGTACCTCCTAGAATCTCAGAATTTCATTCCCTCTCTAATTTACAGAGACTTTTCAAACATACTGAACTCAAATCTAATTGCAGGAAGTTTTATACTAATGTATTTCCTTAGCATAATTGAATAGCATTTTTTAAAAAACCGACATGCGCATAAAGCATAGTTTTGAGATATTTAATATTTTTTGCTTACACTTAAAACTTTTATGTATTTTTATTTGTATTTTGTCATACAGATGTACATGCTATCATCTATAAGACACCAGTAGCTTGATTTAGAAGAAAATAATCTAACATTGTTTATTTATTTCAGAAAATTCAAAGTTTTTGCAAAAAGTTCATATCTACGTGAGACAGTATACTACAACTGTAGACTAAACTTTTAATTGTACATTACAAAAGAGCATTTTGTGTATTTGTTACAATTTTACGAGGCGCATCCAGAAAGTAAGTTTCCCGATTTTGTTTCCTTTAAAGTAAAGCATTTAGCCGGGAAAATTGCTCATGCGTAACAGATCTATGACGTATCAATCATATGTCGGCCGGACAGGTGCCGCCTGGTGCCAGTAGCGCGGCAGCAGTGGCCCGAAATGGAGGCTCTTGTTCGTTCTGCCAGCGATGTTCGGCCAGTGATAAAGTTCCTTACTGCACAAAACATAGCACCGATCGAATTCTATCGTCAGCTCTGTCAGGTCTACGGCCGAACATCACGAGCAAACAAATGGTTCGTCGCTGATGTAGGTAATTTTCCGAAGTCGTCAAGGTGTCCATGATTAAGGGCGCAGTGGGCGACCGTCCCTCGTCAATTATGACCTTGTTGAGCTGGTGCAGCAGCGCATTGTGAAGAACCGTCGCTTCACGATTACGGAGCTCAGCAGCCATTTTCCGCAAATATCGTGATCCTTGTTGCATGAAATTGTCACTAAGTACCCGCTGTTCAGGAAATTGTGTGCCAGGTGGGTGCCGAATAACCTGACCCCCGAGCACAAAATGAAACACATAGGAGCAGCACTGACATTTCTGCAGCGGTATCACGATGACGGCGACGAATTCCTCGACAGGATGGTCACGGGTGATGAGACGTGGATTTTCCACTTTACCCCGAAAACCAAGCAACAGTCAATGATTGGCGTCACAGTGGATCTCCGGTCAAGACGAAATTCAAACAGACTATGTGAGTGCAGAAAATGATTTGCACGGTGTTCTGGGACAGGAAGGGCATTCTGCTCATGGCTTCCTGCCCAGAGGTGAAACAGTGAACGCTGACTGTTACTGTGAAACACTGCGGAAATTGCGACTTGCCATTCAAAACAAGAGGCGAGGAATGCTTACTACAGGTGTTGTGCTACTCCATGACAATGCTCGTCCACATACGACACGGCGCACAGCAACTTTTTGATCATTCACCATAGTCTTCATCTTGCTCCCAGCGATTTCTATCTTTTCTTGCTTTCTTCAAGAAATTCCTGTCCTCCGGTCAGCGTTTTAACAACGACGAAGAGCTGAAGACGACTGTCACAGGCTGCAGACTTCTACGACACAGGAATACAAACGTTGATTCCACGATGACAAATGTCTCAATTCTTGTGGGGACTATGTCGAAAAATAGCTCAAGCATTGATGTACCTGTTGCCAGTAAAATTTTTCATGTAACTATGTTTTCTTTGCTTAAAATAGGGAAACTTACTTTCTGGATGCGCATACTATACTTCTGGGTATTACACAATGTTTATATTAATCTATATGTGCATATAGCCCTAAACCAGAAATATCTCTTTAGAAGTACGAATATTATTCCTCTAGAAACTACAACATTCAGTGAGAATACACAAATAGAGCAACAAAACTACTACTTCAGAATAGAAACACTTTCACACTATGTGATCAAAAGTATCCGGACACCCCACAAACATACGTTTTTCATCTTAGGTGCATTGTGCTGCCACCTACTGCCTGATACTCATTATCCGCGACCTCAGTAGTCATTAGACATCGTGAAACAGCAGAATGGGACGCTCCGTGGAACTCAAGGACTCCGAATGTGGTCAGGTGATTGGATGTCACTTGTGTCAGAAGTCTGTACGCGAGATTTCCACACTCCTAAACAACCCTAGGTCCACTGTTTCTGATGTGATAGTGAAGTAGAAACGTGAAGGGACATGTACAGCACAAACGCGTACAGGCCGACCTCGTCTGTTGACTTACAGAGACCGCCGATATTTGAAGAGGGTCGTAAAGACTAATAGGTAGACATCTATCCAGACCATCACACAGGAATTCCAAACTGCATCAGAATCCACTCCAAGTACTATGACGGTTAGGCGTGAACTGATTCCATGGTCGAGCGGCTGCTCATAAGTCACACATCACGCCAAACGACGCCTCGCTTGGTGTAAGGAGCGTCAACGTTACATGATTGAACAGTGGCAAAACGTTGTGTGGAGTGACGAATCACGGTACACAATGTGGCGATCCGATGGCAGGGTGTGAGTATGGCGAATGCCCGGTGAACATTATCTACCAGCGTATGTAGTGCCAACAGTGAAATTCGGAGGTGGTGGTATTATGGTGTGGTCGTGTTTTTCCTGATGGGGCTTGCACCCCTTGTTGTTTTACGTGACACGATCACAGCACAGGCCTACATTGTTATTTTAAGCACCTTCTTGCTTCCCACTGTTGAAGAGCAATTCGGGGATGGCGATTGCATCTTCCAACACGATCGAGCACCTGTTCATACTGCACGGGTTGTGGCGGAGTGGTTACACGACAATAACATCCCTGTAATGGATTGGCCTGCACAGAGCCCTGACTTGAATCCTATAGAACACCGACTTGCAACGCCGACTTCATGCCAGGCCTCACCGACCTACATCGATACCTCTTCTCAGTTCCGCACTCCGTGAAGAATGGGCTGCCATTCCCTAAGAAACCTTCCAGCACCTGATTGAAAGTATGCCTGCGAGAGTGAACGCTGTCGTCAAGGCTAAGGGTGGGCAACACCAAATTGACTTGGAGGGCGCCACGAACTAGTACGTCATTTTCAGCCAGGTGTCCGGATTCTTTTGATCACGTAGTGTATATATATATATATATATATATATATATATTTATTTAATAAACTCGATGGTTACCTCAACAATATTATGATCCCCAATAAACAAATGATTGTTGATGAACCACGTTTACTTATGATGAGCCACCCAGAATAAGTCTGTATACTGATTTTTAAACAGGTATATCCCTTTTATAACATTGTGCTGTGTTCTTTCTTTATTGCTGACATCATATCTGCATAAAATGCTTTGGCATCATCAGGAGCTGTAAAGTACTGCATTAGTTTTTCAACATCCCGTTTCTTTTCCAACGATGCATGATTCACTTTGAGAAATTCACTGTTTCAGCAAACACTTTTAAATCTTTGACACCTTTTTTTAGCACCTCACATTCGATGAAAGAAGCACTTCACCTTTCCCTTCAACTTCTCCTTTTTTAGAGTAACCTTTGCTGCTGAAATGGCAATTTGGATGTCAATGCCAGACTCGAAGCCTTCTTAAAGTGCCATATTTTGCAGTCTTGACCAAGCGTATTTTGTACTGTTACATGTTTCTTCAATATGTTACAGTACTATTGAGGAGAAATAATTTCATCTTTAAGTCTATAATATTTCTCTGTTCTCCCAAATACCCGATCAGGTGGCTCGTACAGCTTAGCTAGAATAATAAAACGTAATGTTATTACTAACCTTACAGGTCATTATGTGTCAGTCGTCCCACTTCACGTCTTATGTCAGATCTTATTTTCCTTCCCCTTAAAGACTGCGGTATCTTCGCCTTACGCATTCTGTTGTGCCATTTTGGCACAACCCCTCACGACAGTCACCAGAACCACTGAGAACGATGACTTGGTTAGATTATGTCATCGCTATAAAGAAGGAACGAAGAAATTTAGAAATTTCGAGCGACATCCAGACCAGTCAGTTGTTTGTTTCGTGAACACATCGCCTGAAAGGGAAATGGTTCATAGGAGCACCATGACAGGGGAAAGGCAGTGCTGTTGCTGGTCACATTCCCCTCCCCGGCACTGAGAGTTTAGCTGGAAGGATCTATAAGAGAGTCAACGAGAATTTAACCAGCGGGTTACACCTGCAGCAGCCTTGTAAGCAGCGGACACGTTTCGTACGTCCCAAGTATTGGTCTTGGTAAAATTATCTCTAACCTCATTTTGACAAGTAGTTTTGTAAATTTCAACCATCGATCGTACGCACGTATATTTCTTCAATCATTCTAAATATATAGATTTATATTTCGATGCATTCACGTGCATACAAAGTTTTCAAAGGGAACGAGCTTAATGTGAAGGTTTGTTATTTCAATGGATATATACGAACTTTACCAAAGAAATTGTAAGTTCAACATTGTGAATATTTATATATCTTGGTACAGACAGTATTAGTAAGCTTCAAACCAGGAGTATTATGCACAGTTTCTTAAATTCATGTTGTTCCTTTGTACTGCCTTAGTCATTTTTCCTTTATCTTAGGCCTTTAAGCCTCCATGTTTGGTGAATACGATCCACGCTTGGTGTGCTGTGTTGTGATTTAAAAAGGTCAAGCAGGTGACATCACCGCATATACCAAGTAACAATTTCTTTAGCTCCAAAATACACGCTTTCATAAACATATGTTCATAGAAAGTTAATGAAAATGGCAGCAGTAGCGTGAGTGCTAAATACAAGCCACAAGATACTAGCAGAGCGTAAAAAAAATCTGATGTGTTACACTCACATGACTTTCTCTACTCTTGTACAAAATATTTTTACAAACGCCTATTCTCCATCTACTTCATGTTAATCGAGATATCGAGATGTTAATCTTATTGCTAATTTTCTTGTAGGTGCAAGGGGAATATGGTAGGTTATAAGCGATAGTCAAATCTTTTAAGAGCTGGTTGCTATGTGGAGTATTCCATTATCTTTGCATTGCCAGGACAAAAAAAGCTGATGTGCTACACTCACATGACTTTCTCTACTCTTGTAGAAACTATTTTTACAAACGCTTATTCTCCATAGCTTCATGTTAATCGAGATATCGAGATGTCAATCTTATTGCTAATTTTCTCGTAGATGCAAGGGGAATATGGTAGGTTATAAGCGATAGTCAAATCTTTTAAGAGCTGGTTGTTATGTGGCGCATTCCAATCTCTTTGCATGTCCAGGACATAAAAAGAATGAATAACGAATTTGAGAAAAAGTATAACTATTGGAAAATTTAAGGGAATAACAAGCAATATCTCGAAAATGGTTCACTCCACAAAAAATGTATACGACATAAATTGTGTATTTTAACGCGAGTTTTGTCTATCTCTTATGGTTTACCAGTTATGCAAAAGTCGTTCACAATGAAGAACACTTTTGGAGACATTCCCAGAAAATTCTAGATATACATTTCATTTGTCATGAAAATATCTTAAACATAAGATGTTTTAATCAAAATCGTTAGAGCCATTTTTGAGACAATTAAAATTTTCGAAAAATGTTCCATGTAAAGGGTAGTCTGGGGTGGGGGATTTTCTTACAAACCTTCGTGTCGCATGTCTGGAAGATACTGAACCTAAATACCAAGTTTGGTGTTTATTCGACTGTTCGTTTCTGAGTTATGCTGTTCACAGACAGACACACAGACAGACAGACACACCCCACAGACACACACACGGACATGTTTCTAAAAATGCTTTTTTTGGATTAAGGGGGTCTCAAAACATGTATTTCCGGTGAAATCTCGGTATCGAAATTTTGGGTGGAATACAATACTTCCCCTACTTACTTTACGTAGTAGAGAAAGTAAAAATGTAAAGAAACGACCATTACACTGTTTACAGAATCATCATTTCTTCTTCTCTTTCTGCCTCTCAAAACTTCAACAGTGGAAGAATATTCACTAACTTTACTCATTGTGTCCATCGTATTTCTTTCATTAATGTTACTTTACTTCGCGCCAACGCTTAGTGCAATTATCAAAGCTGCCACACGAAAAATGTGCCTATCGCTACAAATATCAGGTTTTGTAGAACATCTTAGCTGTAGATGTATTTTGCAAAAACAACCGTTTTTGGACTATTTCTGAGTGCAAAATATATTGGATTATGGAAAAACCACTATAACAATTGGAAAGGCAACTACTTAAAGTATACGAAGCGTTATACGAGGTGCGATCATTAAATTCTGGGACTGTGTCTGCTGTGACCGAACGGATCACATAGTTAACATGCGCGCGCAGCTCAGATGAGCAATAATCTTGAAGACAAGGTACACAAAGTTTCAAAGTGATAGCGTTATTGATACCTGTGTTACTCAAGTTTGTACTAGCACGTGTACACTCACCTTGGCGAAATCACGATGGACTCGAAACTGGAAGAGGGAACAAACATAAAATACTATGTGGAATCTGGAAATGGGCAATGCAAACTCATGAACTGTTAAAACAAGCTTACGGGAATGAAGCAATGAGTCGGACGAGATATTTTGGGTGACATTCACGTTTCATAAATGACAGAACATCGCTGGAGACCAGGGCGGCCGCACACGTGCAACACATCGAAAACACTGGAACAATTGTTCATAAGGATCGACGCATCACCGTCTAACAAACTGCTGATGGTCATGATATCATTTGGGGAGGTTCAAATCATTCTCACGTCAGTTTTGAACAAGCGCCGCATTGCTGCCAATTTCGTGCCCAGGCTTCTGTCACAATAACAAAAGGACCACCGTCACCAAATCTGTCAAAATCTCCTACAGCAGTCCTTGTATGATACAGAAATCATTCAAGGACCATTATCAGTGACGAAAGTTGGATCTGGAGTACGATCCTGAGACCAAGTAGCAGTCTTCGCAGAGGAAGAGCCCTCAATCTCCAAGGCCGAAGAAGGCGATACAGGACAAGACATTCAAGGGATTGTGCACCGTGAATTTGTTCCTGCGGGTCAAACAGTGACTGCTGTTTTTTACTGTGACGTTTTGAGATGTCTCAGGGAGGACATTCGTCGGAAACGACCACAATTGTGGGCAGAGAAAAATTGGATGCTCCAACACAACGCACCAGCGCATATAACTCTCGCAACACGCAGTTTTATGCTCGTAACAACATGGTTGTCTTTCCTTACTCCCGTATCGACCAGATTTGGCCCCGTGCGACTTCTTTTCATTTTCCAAGATGAAGTTGAAGCTAAACGGTCGCTGTTTTGGCACGGCGAAGGAGATACAACGCGAATCGCAGCTGGTGCTTGACTCTCTTTAAGAACGAGACTTGCAGGGTGCATTCCAAAAATGGTAGAGTCGTTGAGTTCGGTGCATAGCTGCCCAAGGGAACCACTTTGAAGGAGATGGCAGCCAAATTTAAATCAGGTAATTTTATTTCCATTTTATGAGACCAGTTCCGGAATTTAATGATCGCACCTCGTATGTGTCTCAATTTTGTCAAAAACTGCGATATATGTTTTTGTTTGTATTTATTGTGCTAAGAGTTTTACAATTTGATTGTCTACTGCACTTTGACCCTGGCCACTCATTCAGTAGACAATCACTGCAATGTATTTACATTTTACAATTTCTCGTCAATAAATTATCTTGTTTTTTCAGTTTTTTCATGTCCAATTTCCACTTATTTTTCACGTTTCACTTATTGATTACTTTACCATCACACATTCACCATAGTTTTCATTCAAAGTAAGATGCGATACCTCTTACTTTTCTCTTTCCACTGTCCAAAGTCATTTATTTTTTACTTTAAACAAAAACTGTCCAATACTTTTAGCGTCCTTGCATATCATTTCGATCATAAGTGTATTTCTATCCCCCTTCAACCACTTCTTATTAAAAAATTCTTTTCTCCAATTTTCTGTTCCTTGGCACTTAAATACTGTGTGTTCAATGTCTTCATTACCACCTCATATCGTACATTGGTTCTGAGGAATACCCTGTCTTAACCCTCTTAGGCTCCATGTTCCGGTTCTTACCCATGCAATAGATTCTCTCTCTTCTTTATTTACTGTGTCTATATATTTTTCCCTACCCATGTATTTTTCATTGTCCTGTAACAAACTAATGAGCTCTTTTCGGCAATCTCACTGAACACGATTTGTATTTCTATATCTTCCAGTCTTTTCCTCGTCTTTATCCAAAAATTTGTCACATTAATTTCTCCCCTTCTCCACATGTCCCTTAACCCATTTTTCTCTAAAATGTTCCGTAAATTACTTACCCATCCATCATTCATTAAGCTATTCTCTTGGTATTCTATACATTGTCTTTAACATTACTTTTTCCTAGATTTAAAGTTCTGGACCAAAATTTCAAAGCTCTTTCCATTATCTTCCCCTTAGTTGCCACCCTGCCCGTCTCTAATTGTGCTACCTGTCTTACAATTGCCTTCGAAAACGCTCCTCTATTCGCTTATGACCTTTTTCTCTGGACAAATCTTTTCAACTCAGGCATATTACCTTATTCAGTAATTATTTATTGAAGCATTTCTTTATCTCATTACAATTTCTTTATTTAATTAATTATATAATGCTGTCAATAATCACGGTATCACTGTATTATGTTTGGAAGTATTCTTACATCCGAAATGTTGACAGTTTTAAGCCATCAAGAGCCATCTCTAACGCAGCCAAATAAACTGTGAGAGTAAACGTTGCACAGAATAATTTCTCTTGTAGCATTGCTTTTACTACAACGTACTAACACTATTCGACGAGGCAGCAACTGATATTTCTCTGTTCTCAGTGACATGTGATGCTGCATGCACGGCTGAACAGCTGATGAGATGTACTACACGTATGTAAGCATAGTTTGTACGACCATACTGCAGACGATCTTCGATGCTGCGGCGAACAGAGACACTATTGAGCAAGACAGACATATCTAACAACTATATCCCACATATGCAACTGCGAAAAAAAATTGTGTAGCAAAATATCATCATCACGCGAATCAGTAACGGTTTAAAACTTAATAAAATCTTAGTGTTAAAAATGCAAAAACAAAATAAACTAGCCCGCTGCGTGTTATTAGAAAAAAGATCAATTATTAAAACATATCAGATTCTTTTAGATTTGTTCTTGTATAAGCTCACCATATGTTTACATTTGGAATACACCAGCATACTTCACAGGAGCCACTATGATTATTGCTGTTCCAACTAGAATTAAGATTTTCAGTTGACTTGTAACAACACATGGTTCAAAAATGGATTAGGGGAAAGGTGCCTATATTGAACCACTTGAGCCTAAATAGTAAATAATAACTATAATTTCAAATCAAAATTTTCAGAAACACAAGCGTTAAAGTGGCAAATGCTTGCGCTATAAATATCCTCAACACAATTTAAAATCAGTACAAGTATCAATTAAATAACATTTAAAAAGTGAGATGGTGTAAATCGGTTCAAAATTGGAACGTGGTCCTTAAATTGAACCACCCGTGTCTTAAAATGAACCACATACTTTTAAGTTTAAAAGTATTTTTATTAATACAAAATACACATATTTTATTGTAAATTCAAAACAAATGTGCTATCCGCAACAAAGGTAGAGTCCAAAATTGTGATAAGAATAGCAATTTCCTTGAGCATTTTGAATTTTTTATATAATGACAATCACTTGGTTTATGGAATAGGTATTATTTGCAAAAATATAGAGGTTTTACTAACTTCTACTCTGATAAAAAGGAGTCCAATTATACACAGTGTACACAATAAAACACTTTCTTCTTGGCACTAACTTTTGCACACTTTTGGTGAAGCTATATCCTACAACTCATACACCGGATCATGTCCATTTCAGACAAGACACAATTCACATATTCATGTGATCCACTGTTTTTAACATGATTTCTTTTAACTTAGGATATTATGTGGATATTTATTCACACGATATACTATTCGCAGTTGAGCAATCCTAGAACTTCAATAGGTTTCCTAAATTGGACCAGTTCAATATAGGGTTCACACAGTGGTTCAATTTACGAGCCACGCCATTTTGGAAGCTTTAGCATCTATGTGACAAGGAGAGACGCTGC
The DNA here is from genome assembly GCA_030765065.1 of Deroplatys truncata. Taxonomy (NCBI): domain Eukaryota; kingdom Metazoa; phylum Arthropoda; class Insecta; order Mantodea; family Mantidae; genus Deroplatys; species Deroplatys truncata. The sequence continues at coordinate 154,382,347 of CM060988.1, read as the reverse complement.
TTGAAAAAACATGTGCATGAATATTGTTGCTAAATAAACAATTTATAACATGTAATATATATATAGATCATCTCATCTCTAGATGAGTCAAATATTACTTCTGAAGCACCAAAAACACACAACACTTCATACAACTGAAACCACAGCTCAGAATGCAAAGTCAACAACTCCAAGCATTCATAGCTGTACACGCCACGCTTCTGCTAGGATTATGGTTACATCTGTAGAATAGTTCAGAAAATATCGGACCGGTTCAATTTAAGAGGCGGTTCAAATTAGGGACCTTTCCCGTACTATTCATTTTCCACCAGAACTTTTCTTCTCTGAATTCAACATACTCAGATTCATGAAACTTATAATAGTGTTCCACTAAATTATACCAGATCAACCATTTTAGTTGAGACTGTACAATATCTACAAAACTAAGCGTTGTAAAAAGAAATGTCTTTAATAAAAGTTGCCTAATATTATGAGGGGAAGTAAATGCCATTAGTCGTGTTTTGTTTGGAGGACGTTATGATGGTCATTTTAGGGTCAATTTAATTTTATCCTAATTGTAGGTTCCCATTTAAAAAAATAAATTTTAATTTTAATATAATAAAGTGAGTAAATAAAGCTTAAGCAGGAATGTGAGTGTGATTTGCCTTACACTCTAGTTATTTCTTTTCCAGAGCTAGCATTCTTTCAATTCGTAAGCACATAGTGTATTAGCCCCAGGTCTTAGAAATGCCATTTTTACTTTCTCTACACTTTTGGAAACATGTCCGTGTGTGTCTGTCTGTCTGTGAACAGCATAACTCAGAAACGAACAGTCGAATAAACACCAAACTTGGTATTTAGGTACAGTATTTTCCAGAGATGCGACACGAAGGCTTTCAAGAAAATCCCCCCACCCCAGATTATCCTATACATGGAACATTTTTCGAAAATTTTAATTTTCTCAGAAATGGCTCTAACGATTTTGATTAAAATATCATATATTTAGGATATTTTCATGACAAATGAAATGTATATCTTGAATTTTCTGGGAATGTTTTCAAAAGTATTCTTCATTGTGAAGGACTTTTGCATAACTGGTAAACCATAAGAGATAAACAAACTTTTACTGCACAAAAATGTAGATCGCGTTAAAGTACACAATTTATGTCATATACATTTTTTTGTTGAGTGAACCATTTTCGAGATATTGCTTGTATTTTCCTTAAATTTTCCAATACTTATACTTTTTCTCAAATGGAAAGTCGTTATTTACTTTTTTATGTACTGGACATGCAAAGAGAATGGAATGCGACACATAGCAACCAGCTCTTAAAATATTTGTCTATCGCTTAAACCTACCATATTCCCCTTGCACTTACAAGAAAATTAGCAATAAGATTAACATCTCGATTAACATGAAGCATATGGAGAATAAGCGTTTGTAAAATAGTTTGCACAAGAGTAGAGAAAGTCATGTGAGTGTAACACATCAGATTTTTAAAGTCGCGTCCATAAAGGATTTTGATTACATATCATTCTGATTACATTACAGTATTTTATGTTGTATATTCCTGTTCAAAATTCGTTCGTTTTATTTGCTTGATTACTTTTAACAGTAACGGTAATAACAAATGGAACACTGCAGTATCCCATATTCTTCACAGTCAACAATTTGAACAAAGAAAAGAGAGCGAGAAACATTCGGCAGGGCTTGAACTTGGAATATGATGTCGCTAGCTTGAGAACTCCCTACTTTACCTCTGAGTCACGCATGTTCACTTCTTGGCAGTGCAGCAAATGCTTGCTTATACCACTTGAGATGGTATCAGTGGGTACTAGTTCAAGTTTATTTTGGCTTATTGCAAAACGTCATGCATTCTCAGACCTATCTCCAATTGTTCCCCCCAATATCCCTCTAAAATGCCTTAAAATTAATCGGTCGAGTTCTGAAGCATTCTGTATGTGTGTGTGTGTGTGTGTGTGTGTGTGTGCGCGCGCGCGTGGTGCTTTAATTCCCGGCCGGGGAATGCGCCCGGGTTATCCCGCCCATGGGGATGTAGACTTTAAGTTCCGGATACAGGACCGGTGCCCACTTAGCATCGTGAGGAAAGTGTGGAGCTGCGATAGCAGCGATTTCGACCATGGTGATCAACATTCCGGCTGGGGATGCGTGGTGCTGGCCACATTACTTTTCCGTATCGGTTGGATGATCGCCTACCTCTGCTGGCGTTTGTGGGCGTAAGGCCGGCAGTCTGTTTGTCAGATTTAAGCCCTTCATGTGCTGTGCGCCACTAGATTAATATTATGAACGTCATCATCACTGTTATATCATGATTTTAATCAAATCGTCAGAGGAAATTTTAGAAAATCAAAAGGAGGGGCCTTCTTTATATGAAAAGGGTACTTACGGTATAGTGTTTTCTTGAAAACCATATTGCATCTTTGGAAGATACTGGGCTTAAACAGCAGGTTTGGTATTTATCCGACATTTCGTTTATGATATGTGCTGTTCACACAGACACAATTTATAAAATCACTTTTACAGTGCCTCAAAACATTTTTCCTGTAAAATCTCGAAATCGAGTTTTAGGTGGAATACAGTACCCACTTATTTTTACTATAGGTAGGTGATGGAGAAAGCTTAAAGTAAAATATTTTTTAAGAGCATGCTGAAACGGAGTCCCATTCAAGTACGAAATCTGGTACTTATCAAATTTTTGGTTTTTCAATTATGTTGTTTACATACATATATACACACAGTTCCGTCATTTTATTTATTATACACTTTTCGTATTAAGAGAAGTCAAAGCCTATATTTCTGGAGAAAAATTACTAAATCGTTTTGATGAAGTAACAAGACTTCCTCTACATGCCATAGATATGCGGTAGGGAAAGTAAAAAGCTTACTTCCATAGTATAAGATCGCGAGCTCAAATCTCGGCTAGGGTCAGTTACCTGGATCAGGCTTTTTACTGGGTTTTCCCTTATTCTGAGAAGATAGGATATGATATAGGGTGTGTAATCAAAGAGGGACGCCTCATGCACTGTTGCCCGGTAGGCAGAGATGAGGTGAAGAAGCCGCAGGAGATCCCAGGTACGCAGGCAGACAGGCCCACACAGACGCGCAGAAGTCTCTATTATCTCCAGTTTGAACACTCGCGCACACGTGGTGAGGAATCCCAAGAGGACGGGCGGGGCAGTTCACGCTAGTGTTCACGAGGAGAAATCTTTCCACTGCGCATGCATCCACGCCATCTGTCCGCCAGCACCGCAGGACCCGAAAGCGCACCTGAAACGTGAAATGGAGATGAAATGAGAGGAAAGGAGAATTCGGGCAAGACACACCATCCGACATGCGCCTTGGCGACCAGGGGAAAACCACGACAAGCCCCATGATCGAAACCGGGCTTCCTGAGCCTAAGCTCGGTCGAATATCGGGTAACTCCAACCTCTAAGGACCCAAGAATAATTTGAGCATCACTTCAACCATTGCGTTTATTCACTGTATGATACGCTGTTAAAGAACATTAAAAAGGGGGAAAATCTAATGTGTTTCATTCTCATCACTTTCTCTACCCTGTATGATTTATTAAAGGGTATGAAATTTATCTTACGAAAGCTTATTTTTCTGTCAACTTCATTATAATCGAGATAAACCTTTGCAGAAGTAACTACATTACAAAATTTCGTTATAAATGCAAAGGCAACAGGGACAGTCAAAGTCTAATAATTGGAGCCTATATGCTGGCCTTAAAATTCCATCCTCTTTTCAAGACCACGAAAAACAACTGAAAATCGACAATGGCTACGTATTGAACACTGGGAACCATTAATAACGGATATCTCGTAAATAGCTAATGCCACACAAAAGGTTATTTGAAGTAAATTGTGTGCTTTAAAGAGATCTACACATTTTGTGTAGCACGTTTTCGTCTATCGCGTAACCTTTACCAGTTATACAAGATCGTTATGAAGTTCCTTCTGAATGAAGTGTGCTTCACAGGCTATTCCCAGCAAATTCAAGATATACATTTTATTTTTCATGTAAATATTTCTAATATATGGTATTTTAATAAAAATCCTATGAGCAATTTTTGAGAAAATCAAAAATGCAGAAAAATGTTCCGTGTAAAGTCTAGTTGAGGGTGGGGATTTTCTTAAAAACCTTCGTGTACCATCTTTAGAAGATAATGAAATTAAAGATGAAGTATATAAAGACCTACTATGTATGTACATAGTAGAGAAAGTAAGAATAAGGTTCTATAGGAGCGTTCTGTAGAATAGTTACAAAAATAAAGAACAGGGATGGTCGTGTGACTGTTACACATACGATTACAATAAGGTAGACAAAGCGAACTGAGATATCTCAGCGCACAACTCCGTATAACTGCAATGGAATGATTTCTCTGTTTGAGTAGTTACTCTAGGATGAAGGCTGGATTCACAACCCCCACCTCCTCCACATCCCGACCAAGTCCCACGGCACTCTTAAACTTATGGAAGAGAAGTTCCATAACGCCTGGGAAGCTGCAATTCTGACGCATCACAGATTTAGCTCACTTCATCGTTACGGAAACATAAAGCAGCGAAGCTTCATCAAACACAAATGCAACATTTTTATACTCCGTGCTTATCACCCCATAGGCATAAAACAGACCCCATTCCTCGCGTAAAAATTAACAAAACCTCTCCTTTGTCCCTTTGCAAACTCGAAGACAGAGATACGCAATTGTAATACCATGGTGCAAAACATAACCTTTTTATAATTTGTATGTAAAAATAAAATGTGTGTCATTAAGCTCCGAAGTTTATATAAAAAGAAGATTTGATGCGTTACATTCACATATCTCCCCCTATCCTCTATCGTTTATTAATAGTGGGTATACAAATCATTCTTACGAAACTTCTTTTTTATCTACTTCATTTTAATCATTTTAAATCTTTCCTAAAATAGCTTATTATAAATAAATTAATGTCTTTTAAAGATATCCACTTTCGCTACTACGTATAGTAAGTAGGGGAAGTGTTGCATTCAACCCAAAATCTCGATATCGAGATTTCAGCGGAAATACATATTTTGAGGCCCCCTGAATCCAAAAAAGCATTTTTAGAAAAAGGTACGTGTATATATCTGTGTGTGTGATCACCATAACTAAAAAATAAAAAGTCGGATAAATACTAAATTTTGTATGTAGGTTTAGTATCTTTAAAAGATGCGACACAAATATTTTCAAGAAAATCCCCACCCGAAACTACATTTTACATGGTCATTTTTAAAAAATTGTGATTTTCTCAAAAATTGCTCTAACGATATTGGTTAAAATATCATACGTTTAAGATATTTTTATGACAAATAAAATGTATATTTTGGATTTTCTGGAAATGTCCTAAAAAGTCCTCTTCCTCCTGAATGACTTTTGCATAGCTGGTAAACTGTAAGAGATAGAGAAAATTTTACTACACAAAGAATGTAGGTCTTCTTAAAAGACACAATTTATGCTATATACATTTTCTTGCGGAGTGTATCATTTCCGACATATGGAAATTCGAATCAATTGTTTTGAGTCGTCCAATAGTTACACTTTCTCCCAAATGAGAATTCGGTATTTTTTATTTTTTTACTTTCTCTACTAGGTATAGTAAGTAGGGGAAGTATTGTATTCCAACAAAAAATTCGATACCGAGATTTCACCGGAAATATATGTTTTTAGACCCCCTGAATCCAGAAAAACATTTTTGGAAACATGTCCGTGTGTGTGTCTGTCTGTGAACAGCATAATTCAGAAACGAACAGTCGGATAAACACCAAACTTGGTATTTAGGTTCAGTATCTACCAGAGATGCGACCCTAAGGTTTTCAAGAAAATCCCCCCACCCCAGACTACCCTTTACATGGAACATTTTTCGAAAATTTTAATTTTCTCAAAAATGGCTCTAACGATTTTGATTAAAATATCATATGTTTAAGATATTTTTATGATAAATGAAATGCATATCTCGAAATTTCTGGGAATGTCTCCAAAATTATTCTTCATTATGAACGACTTTTGCTTAACTGGCAAACCATAAGAGATAGACAAAATTTTACTACACAAAAAATGTAGATCGCGTTAAAATACACAATTTATGTCATAACATTTTTTTTTTAGTGAACCATTTTCGAGATATTGATTGTTATTCCCTTAAATTTTCCAATACTTATACTTTTTCTCAAATGGAAATTCGTTATTTACTTGTTTTATGTCCCGGACATGCAAAGAGAATGGAATGCGCCACATAGCAAGCAGCTCTTAAAAGATTTGACTATCGCTTAAAGTCTACCATATTCCCCTTGTATCTACAAGAAAATTAGCAATGAGATAGTTTCTGCAAAGTTTATCTCGAGTAACATGAAGTAGATGGAGTATAAGTGTTTGTAAAAATAGTTTGTACAAGAGCAGAGAAAGTCATATGAGTGCAATACATCAGATTTTTTGTGCAGTACGTTTACGTCCAGTGCTTAGCGTTTACCAGTTATACAAGACTGTACAATATTCCTTCCGAATGAAAAGGACTTCTCAGACTATTTCCAGAAAATTCAAGATATACGTTTTATTTGTCATGTACATATCTTAAATACTCGTATATATATTTTAATCAAAATCATTAGAGCCATTTTTTAGAAAATCAAATTTTTTTGAGAAATGTTCCATGTAAGGGATAGTTTGCGGTGGGGGGATTTTCTTGAAAATCTTCTTGTCGTATCTTTGGAAATACTGAACTTAATTACCGAGTTTGGTACTTAATTCAATTCTTGCAAAAGCTAATTTTTCAATCTATTTCATCTTAATCAGAATAAAGGTTTGCAGTATAATTTGTATGTCGGTACCAGTGAAATTCTATACTCTTTGCATTACATCACGATAAACAAAAGAATATTGTGTTAGCACTTTGAAAAAAAAATTAAAAAGTCAAGCTAATTGCAACTTGGAAATTGTTAATGCTATTTTAATAATACATGAAGGTACTAATGACTTCCCATAGTTTGTTTGTTTAGAGGGTCAAAAGGGTTTTCGAAGGCAATAAACACTTTATAAATATGCAAATAAAATAAATCATTTCCCGTGTGTTTGTAATATTCTTTTAAAACTGAAAACATTATTTTTGCGCGAATGACATATTCTACATTGAAATTGTTCCTCAAGGTGTGTACTGTGGATTCTGTCCTCGAAGTTAGTATTTGTTGTTCACGGTGTGTTATTACTTGCAGGTGGCTGCGATGAGGAGATGTGGAGTGTGTGAGACGTAGGGCTTCCGTGGCCCGGCGAGGAGCAATGCTCAAAGACCGGGACGCTATGGGGCCGACTGCCGCTAGCCCCTGCCCCAGCTCCGGAGGTGGTGAGCCCGCTATCTGCGGTGGCTGTGGAGGACGAATCACGGACCGCTATTATTTGCTCGCCGTGGACCGACAGTGGCACTCCACTTGCCTTAAGTGCTGCGAGTGTAAGCTCGCCCTCGACTCTGAGCTCACCTGCTTCGCTCGTGATGGCAACATCTACTGCAAGGAGGATTACTACAGGTTGGAGCCTTATGGGCAGCTTAACATTCACATAAAATAGTTTTCAAAAAAATCTTATGTGTTACATTCACACGACTTTCTCTACCCTCTATATTGCTTATGAGTGGGCATACAAATTATTCTTACGAAAGTTTATTTGTATATCTACTTTATTTTAATTAAAATAAACCTTTTCGCTATTCCCTGGCCTTAAAATTCCATACTCTTTCTATGACATCGCGAGAAACAACTGAAAATCGACAGCACCTTGAAAGAATGGCGATCTGTCCTTAAAAGATTTGACTATGTTTAAGCTTATTGTATTGGCCCTGTCTCCTTGTGCCTACAAGAAAGATTAAAATGAAACACATCAATATATAAATAATAATTATATGCATTCTGTTTAACGTCATTTAACCTGATGGATCATAAATGACAATAAATGAAATGGGTGAGATTGAGCCTGGTGTCCTTAGAGTTTAGAGTTACTCGACATTCATCTTCACAGGGTAAAGGGAAACTCTGGAAAAAGCTTATCCGTTTAGCTCATCCTAATCGAGATGCGAACTTAAGACTTCTTGAATGTGAGAGAGACAGGCTACCCCAACGTGTAGTGTGGGCGTTTATAGCATTATTCAACATAATGGTAACAGAAAACCATTTTTTGTAGTCCTATGCACCTAATTTTCAGAGAAAATAGTTTTCAAAAAATGAAAGCTAAGACATAAGTATGTGAAATGCTCCAGCGATGAAAATGAGAAAATTGCAAACTTGCATCTTCTATAGTTGTTTACAGTAAAAAATATAAAAAGGTATCTAATACATTTAATTTCAAACAATAAAAACCTAAATTCAAAGCTGTGCTTGATAACGATTTTATATCTCTTCTTCCTAATTCATAGAATATATAGAGAAAATCGTGAAAAAGTTAAATACTGCATCACGAGAGGTAAAAATATAAGAAAACGAGATAGCCAGAATATTAAACTTGAACATTTTATTTGCTCTTTGCACACATCTGCACATGTCCATTTCAGTGATTTTATATTTTGAAAATTTTGTTGAAATTTCAGTATTGAGTATCCTTAAATCTGCTTAAAAAATTAAAACCTTATTTATTGAAGGAAAATAGTTTTCAATGCCAGAAACTCTGTCAAAAGGGCACACCTCTTCTTGGGGTTGGTGCAAGGAAAAGCCAGTCCAATGGCTTGAAGTTGGCAGGTGCAACTTAGCACCTCGACCTAAGCAGATCTTTTGTACCTATGCCCCGGGAGGGAGGGATGAGACACGACACACAGAGGGCAGGGTCCCTAACATTTCCAGATTTAAACTCCCCAGATGGGCAGTGGAGCAGCCGAGTCCTCCACCCTGTGTGGGGCTTACACCTCCCCTGGGGATCCCGGGACCCAGAGACCGCCCCAATCCGGGGGACAAAGATTTACCACAAAGCATCCTTTTCCTTGCTATGAAATCGCCGAGACCTCCCGCCGACACCTGCAACCCTGAAAGAAACCAAGCGGATGAAAGGTGAAGTGAAATGAGAATGGAGGTGAAATGGATGACTGGTCTTACTCAGCAGTAGGCTGATTATCTATTATGAAGACATGTAAATACAGTCAAATTCCCTCCCCAAAAATAGCCGGACGGATACGAGTACGACCTATAGCAAAAAGGATAATATTGGGTAAGGTTAACAAATGCAATACAGCTACTTGGAACATTAAGAGGCATCAGTCATAAAACAGGTATCTTAGAAAGAGAATTAAAAACCGTACAAATCGATGTAGCGGTAGTTACAGAAACTAAAAGGAAATTAAGAGGATCTGAAGAAATGACAGATTATATGCATATATTCAGTGGTGTTCCTCAAAATAAATGTGCATTAGCCGGTGTTGCAATTTTTATAAACAAACAAATTGAAGAACAAAATACTGCGTTATTCAAGGATAAATGAAAGAATGCTTACCCTGAGATATAAAATGATAGGCTGAAGCAGTATTTTTAACACTTAAATGATTTCAGTCTAATTATATAAATATAAATTCAATAACAGCCCGCCTTGAAGCAATATGTCTATGTAATAATTTGTAAAATGTATGTAACAGTCATTGCATATGCTTATATTATTGTATCCATGTGTAATAATGCTATGTGAATATATTACGTAATTTAATAATGTAGGAGCTGTGAGAATAATAAGTTAAAGGTTGCAAACAATGAGGTAACCTTGAGTCAGTAATCATTTAGAAAGTTTAACAGTACAACTTGTGATTCTTGGTGTAACAATAATGTAATTTTAGTGACAGTTTATAAAAATAGCCAATCAACAACCAGAAAAAGCTTTACTTAAATGAAAGTATTCTATTGGACTAGAACTAGCCAATAAGAGACTTGAAATATAGAAATTTACAAGTTTAGACGGTTGAAATCAATTCAGTTGCCTCCAAACAGTGCTCATAAACAGACGCGTTGCGTGCAGACAGTGATTGTAACCGGATGCAAGATGCGTCCTCGAGAGATTTAATATGTATTGTGTGAGACGAAAAATAGTTTTTCCTGTTAAAATGTACAAGTAATTAATAAAAGAATCTCACAGCTCTCTATATCAGTGAAGTGTTATTTAAATCGTATCAAGTATTAATAAAAAGAGTGAAGTAAATAATAGTCTGTGTAAGCCTACATTCTTGTCGCATCACGCATTGCCAAGATATCCATGTCTCTAAAATAATACTGACGCAACCGAGGCAAACATAAATATTAAATATTTAAAGAAACAGTTTAATTAAAAACTTAATATTTTTTAAACTTGGGGCAAAGGCTACCGAAAACTATTTACCATACCTACGGTTGCAATTACTACAAGTTCAACTCCCCAACAGTTGAAATATAATACAACTCCTTCAATACAACCTACTTTAAATTGACGCCCAAAGCGTGGCGCAAATAACGTAACAAACCATCATTCTCAATTTGGCTTCCATACGTGGAGCTAACAAACCATCTACCAACTTCAAGGGGATACACAGAAGGTTTCAAAAATATAGGGCATACATTCAGGTATACATTCCCCATGTGTAGACAAAAAAAGTCCATTACAACGTGTGTCCGGAAATACTTGATTTCTGAGTTATGGCCTACAAAACAGTGATATACATCGGAACGTATTTCTTACCGCAGGTAGTTTTCTTTACACAAGATGTTCAAGATGTCCACCTCCTGCTTGAATACAGGCCTCACATCGACGTCTCATGGCCGTGCGGACACAGCCCCAAATACTGGGAGTATTGCACATTTCCTCACAACCTGCCACAATTCGATTGTGAAGGGATTCCATATCAGGCATCGCCGACGAATACACCAGCGCTTTTAAATGACCCCACAAGTAGAAATCGACAGGGTTCAAATCAGGTGAGCGTGGTGGCCAAGCATTTGGACCACTTCTACCTATTCATCGATCAGTAAACCTTCGATGCAAGTACCGGCGAGCGGTATTACTGAAGTGTGCAGGATCGCCATCATGCAAGAAGTGAGCTTGTTGACGGATGCTCAGTGGAGTATCTTCATGCACATGAGGTATGGTGTTTTCCAAGAAGTTTGTGTACGCCTGCTCCGTAGGTCTGTTCACAACTATCGCCAATGATACTAGCCCACATGTTGAGAGTGTTCCGCGCTTAGTAATGAGATGGAACAATTGCATGGGGGTTTTCATTTGCCCATGCATACTAACTGTTGAAATTTGTAATGCCATCTCGTGTGAACTATCCTTCATCTATAAGTATCACTAAGGCAGGAAAGTTCGGATGTGTAGCACACTACTGCACGAACCACTGGCAGAACATCAACTGACCAGGGTAATCTGCTGGCGACAGGCCCTGTACACGTTGCAAATGATGAGGTTACAACTGTTGGGAGCAGGAACATTCACTTGCAACGCTAACCTTCGTGTACTGATAGAAGGAGTTGTGTGCACAGAACCTCCTCCTTTACATTGTAGTTAGTTGTTGCTTCACGTATGGTAAAATGTTTACGGTAACCCTCATCCCAAAAAAATGTTTAAAACTTTGTAATTTTGACTGTTTCTTTAAATATTATATATTTATGTTTGCCTCGGCTGCGTCAGTATTATTGTTAGAGACATGAATGTCTCAACAGGGCTTTCACAGATTATAATTTTTAATTCACTCCTTTTTATTAATCCTTGACACGACTTTAAATAACACTTCACTGATATAGAGAGCTATGCGATTCTTTTATTAATTACTTGCACTTTTTAACACGTAAACTACTTTCGTCTCTCACGAATATGTATTAAATTTCTCGAGGACACATCTCGCGTCCGGTTAGGAACACTGTCAACAACCAACGCGTCCAGTTATGAGCGCCATCTGAAGCAACTGACTTGATTTGAACCGCCTAAATTTGTAAATTTCTGTATTTCAAGTCTCTGATTGGCTATTCCTAATCCAATACAATACTTTTATTTAACTTAAGCTTTTTTCTGGTTGTTGATTGGCTATTTTATAAACTGTCACAATAATTACATTATTGTTGCTCCAAGAATGACTAGTAGCATTATTACAGTTTCTTACTCATTATTACCTCAAGGTTACCTCATTGTTAGCAACTTTTAACCTATTATTCTCACAGCTCCTACATTACTAAATTACGTAATACATTCACGTAACATTATTACACATGTATACAATAATACAAACATATACAATGACTGTAATTAACACTTTTTATATATTGTTACATACACATATTGCTTTACGACGGGCTGTTATTATATTTTTTATATTATGTAATAAGACTGCAATCATTTGTGTTAAAAATACTGCCTCAACCTCTGGAGTTATAGATCTTGGTCGTCCCTTCCCCAAACTAAGATATGTAAACTTCCCATGAGCGCACAGACGGCGATCAGGACGTTCAAATGTCTTCCGATCTGAACATCTTCGCTGTGGATACTTCTTTTGGTACAAACGACGAGCCAGCTCAGCATTGCCGTCCGCCCTTACCGTACATGAAATGCATTTCTGCCAGCTCCTGATTTGGGCACATGCCGCTCAGTCGAACGCCAAACAACAATCAGTGTACCCTTGCGTCTTTTAAATTGAGTTTTTACTTTCTCTGCTATAGTAAGTAGGGGAAGTATTGTATTCCACCCAAAAATTCGATACCGAGATTTCACCGGAAATACATGTTTGAGACCCCCTGAATCCAAAAAAAGCATTTTTGGAAACATCTCCGTGTGTGTCTGTGTCTGTGAACAGCATAACTCAGAAACGAACAGTCGGATAAACACCAAACTTGGTATTTAGGTTCAGTATCTTCCAGAGATGCGACACGAAGGTTTTTAAGAAAATCCCCCACACCAGACTACCCTTTACATGGAACATTTTTCGAAAATTTTAATTTTCTCAAAAAAGGCTCTGACGATTTTGATTAAAATATCATATGTTTAAATTATTCTCATGAGAAATGAAATGTATATCTTGAATTTTCTGGGAATTTCTCCAAAAGTATTCTTCATTGTGAACGACTTTTGCGTAACTGGTAAACCATAAGAGATAGACAAAATTTTACTAAACAAAACATGTGGATCGTGTTCAAATACACAATTTATGTCATATACATTTTTTTGTTGAGCGAACCGTTTTCGAGATATTGCTTGTTATTCCCTTAAATTTTCCAATACTTATACTTTTTCTCAAATTCGTTATTCATTTTTTTTATTCCCTGGGCATGCAAAGAGATTGGAATGCGCCACATAGCAACCATTGCTTAAAAATTTGACTAACGCTTAAAACCTACCATATTCCCCTTGTATCTACAAGAAAATTAGCAATAAGATTAACATCTCGATTAACATGAAGCATATGGAGAATAAGCGTTTATAAAAATAGTTTGTACAAGAGTAGAGAATGTCTCTTTCACTGCTGTGGTCCTTAGCGTCCCGTTCTATATTGGGCATGAAAGACCGGACATTTTGCTCAGAGGCCTCTTAGCAGGCTTGAGGTTCCTTTACATGCCGTAAAAATACGACACGGGACCACCGGCTTTACTTACCTCCCGAAGGAAGCCATGCTAAGGATTTCTATGCCCGAAATAATCCATCGCCCATCGCGGGTTTGAACCCGCGACCTCGGGAACTAGAAGCTAGCACGGTACCACTAGGACGACACTCTTTGCCTCGGAATGAACTGTCAAAGTGTCCTGTTAATATCTTCTATCAGGGAACTAAAAGAAGAAAAACGTTCCGGTGAATATAACTGTTTTTAAGGCCATTACTCAGAAACCAAGCATTCCCGGACACATTTGTAATGGACCTTTTTTATTGTCTACATATGGGAAATACATACCTGAATTTATGCCCTCTATTTTTGAAACATCCTGTATAACTATAGTAGGTGCCTATGCCCCTGAATAATGCAGGAAAGAATATATGCTATGAACTTTAATGGCAATTTAATTTTGGCGGGAGATTTAAATGCAAGAGTAGGTAACCAGAAAATCCTAGAGCTAATAGACGATAAAGGTGAACAAGTAATAAATAATAATGGAAAATAGCTGAGAGGCCTCTGTGCATATAATGCATTAGGTATGACGAAACACAATTTTCTAACATAATGAAATTCACAAGATAAGATGGAGTGAAAGAAACAGCAAGAGTGTAATAAAAGTGTATGATTGATATTTTTAGTAGTTGCAAAATTAATAATCCCATCCCCCTGGAGGAAAATGAGAACAATAAATAATGTTAAGAAACAAACATACAAGTCCGGGCTTCTTAAACAAGAGAGTATAAAATACTTCTCCATAATAGATTAAATAGTTTAATCCAAGACACGCTTGTGTCTAATAACATTGACTTAGAATGGAAAATAATAAAGAGAAATTAAAGAAAGGATTGAGTATGTAATACAGAGATGCAGAAATTATTGAGAGTAAGAATATATTTAAGGTTTTACAAATTAAACAATAAAATAAAATTGAATATAAAGAAGGATGTACAATCGTCAAACGAATATTAAAGAAGCCGCATCGTATTTGCTGGGAACAGTATATAAAGGACTTGGAACATGATTTACACGGAGCTCAAGAATATGCTTATAAAATTATAAAATCACTCAATGCACAGAGAAAAACAAATTACAATTAAACTCAATAACAGAGAGAGAGAATGGCTAGAGTTTTACACAGAATTATGTAAACAAATGGGAGAAGTAGAGGAAAAATATCATAAAAAGGGAAGAATTATCACGGATCCCATTATGCTAGAAGAAATGTTAGAAGCTCTACAGAGCTTTAGGAGTAAGAAATCGCCTGGGATAGAGAAGATGTAACACCAGCTGTGTTGCACCGCCTTCTCAATTTAATAAATGTGTGCTGGATTTATGTATATGAGCTAGAAGAACGGAATATCCCACTAACAGTCCCCATCTTTAAGTAAGGTGATAGGACACGTTGTAACAACTATAGAGGTATAAGCTTATTGGAAACTTGTTTTAAATCATATGCAAGAATAATAACAAGACGTTTAAACAAAATGTTAGAAGTATTATTATTATTATTATTATTATTATTATTATTATTATTATTATTATTATTAAACGAACAAAGCAGGATCACCCAGCGATTACTTCTGTGTAATAAGGCAGATACTAGAGAAAAGAAGAGAATTTAATCTTGAAACTCACTTACATTTTACTGATTACGAGAAGGTTTTGATAAAGTTAAAAGGTCAAAATTATGGGGAAAAACTACTTGAGAAAGGATACCCTCCACAATTAATAACAGCAATACGTAGTCTATATGTAATAGTGAATTTTTATTGATAAATGGAATAGTCCAACGAACAATTCGTAGAAATTAATGATGGTATTAGAGAAGGGTGCACATTACTACCCACACTTTTTACATTCTCTACTACGTATAGTAAGTAGGGGAAGTATTGCATTCCAACCAAAAATTCGATACCGAGACTTCACCGGAAATATATGTTTTGAGACCCCCTCCTGAATCCAAAAAAAAAGCATTTTTGGAAACATGTCCGTGTGTGTGTCTGTGTGTGAATAGCACAACTCAGGAACGAACAGTCGGATAAACACCAAACTTGGTATTTAGGTTCAGTATCTTCCAGAGATGCGACACGAAGGTTTTCAAGAAAATCCCCCCACCCCAGACTACCCTTTACATGGAACATTTTTCGAAAATTTTAATTTTCTCAAAAATGGCTGTAACGATTTTGTTTAAAATATCATATGTTTAAGATATTTTCATGACAAATGAAATGTATATCTCGAATTTTCTGGGAATGTCTCCAAAAGTGTTCTTCATTGTGAACGACATTTGCATAACTGGTAAACCATAAGAGATAGACAAAATTTTACTACACCAAAATGTAGATGGCGTTAAAATACGCAATTTAAGTCATATACATTTTTTTTGTTGAGTGAACCATTTTCAAGATATTGCTTGTTATTCCCTTAAAATTTTCAATACTTATTTTCTCAAATGGAAATTCGTTATTCATTTTTTTGTCTTGAATATGCAAAGAGTATTAATCTGTGGCAAACAGAATGGTGCTGCATATCGCAACCAGCTATTAAGAGATATGTATATGTTTAAAGGCTACTGTATTTCTATATTGCCCTTGTAAATATATATTCCTCTTACATCTACAAGAAAATTAGCAATAAGATAGAGTCTGCAAATGTTTATCTCGATTAACATGAAGCATATGGAGAATAAGGGTTTGTAAAAATAGTTTGTACAAGAGTAGGGAAAGTCATGTGAATGTGACACATCAGATTTTTTAATATACAGGGTGTATCATACTTAATAACGCAAAGTGAAACGGTTGAAAGTATACGATAATAGAAGCAAAAAGGTTCCAGTAAACATGGGTCCGCAAACAAGATTTATTATTGCGAATGTGTGGTTATGAGCCGCCACTACTTGAATCGCTTGAGGATGTTCCCCTTCAGCAACGCCAGAGTATGTAGTAAGTGATGACGGAGCACCGGCACATTTTGCTGCTACTGTAAGAAGACATTAACGTAGAGATATGTTCCAAGATGGATAGGTCGAGGAAGGCCTGTACCTTGGCCTCCACCATCACCTGAACTCAATCCTTTGGATTTTTCTGTAGAGTCACCTCAAAAGTTTAGTATGCAGCACTCCCGTTGAAGAAGCTTGTCAAGAATTCCGAGAAGATACGGGGTTGCTTGAAAGAATTGGAAACTCACTGCAGAGATGAGTACAGTATTGCATCCAGATGCAAGGACGACACTTTGAATACCTCCTTTAACAGGGAAGCCTTACACTATTAACAACATTTAACATACTAAAGTAGAACTGTATTCTCCTAGGTTCAGCTATGAATGAATTTTGAGGCAACTTAGAATGGCAATTGTTAAACGAAAAGTCTACCTTACAAATTCATTTGTACTTATTAGGACGATGTTGCTTAGTGAAGTCAGTGGCGGCTTGTGGTCACACATTTGCAATTATCTCGCACATGGCTTGTTTGCGGACCCATGTTTACTGGAATGTTTTTGCTTCTATTACTGTATGCTTTCAACCGTTTTAGTTTGCGCTATTAATTATGATACATTCTGTATATCTTAACGACACCATTGAAAGATGTCTGAATATGTTACACTGTAATTTTATTATTAATAGTGAGGCAGTATTTTATATCACAACACTGTGAATACCAGAGTGATTGTAGTGTAAATTAACATTATTGTATGACAATGATTTCAGATGTTTGTTAGCCATAAGCATTGTTAGGAAATAAGTTTACACGGCCTCACTGAAACTGACAATAGGAGTGGGTAACAATGAAAGGATGGGTGAGTTGTTTATTACTAAGAAGAGACAAACAAATGACGTCAGGGTAGCGTGCCTTTCTTTAGAAATGGAGGAAATATCTTTCTTGAGCATATGTGTTAGTAATTGTGATTGGCTGACAAAACAGACGCTAATGTTGGCACGATTTGGTAACCAATAGTAGCTCTATTATAAGGTTTAGGCATTTCGGGGAGAAGGAGTATATATTCTCAAGCCATAAGCATGTTTCACGCAGTTCTAAGAAATCTCTCGCGAGGTACACATCACGCAGTCTTAAAGAATCATTCACGAGGTACACGTCGCGCAGTCTTGAAGAATCTATCGTGAAGTGCACATCATACAGTTTGGAAGAATCTCTCGCGTCGTAAAGTTAGTTACAAAATGTGAAGTACGCGGCAACTAATACGACAGTAATTACGTTCGGAAATATAACAGTTTCAGTCAGGCGTGTATAAAGATTTAAGATGTGAACTATTAATTAAGTGTGACGGCAATAAAAGCGTGAAAATAAATTCTTTTATCAGTGTTATCTTTTAGTAACAACTCCTTTCCGTTTACACGTCCTGCTCAGAGATATTTGCTCGACTGAGTAATAATAGCTAGCCGGAGGACAAAGAACCCAAAATTCAAAATAATGAAACAATAACAGGCGCCCAGTAAATAAGATAACACGAACAGATAACCCGACAATGGATCACCTATGAATTGTTTATTGTTTGCGGATGACCAAGTGGTAATGACTAGTTCAGAGAATAACCTTCAGATTGGTGCACATAAGTTATGTAAAATAGCCAAAGAAGATAACCGTAAAATTCCACAAAACTAAAACAATGGCGTTTATCGGATCCCAAATTAAAAGACAAAACATTGTAATTGACTCGCAATTTGGTGAAGAAGTGAGCAGCTTTAAATATCTAGGATGTACAATATCATACCAGAAAAACATTGAAGACGGTGTTTTTCTGCTGTTGTTATCCCCACGTTTGAGAACCAATTTGAAGAAGTTATTGTTCTTCAACTGTTGTTGGAGTTAGCCCCACGCTGATGATTTTTGCACCACGCTTTGGAAATCAGTTTGAAGAAGATATTGTCTTTACGTTGGAGTTGATGTTTTTGGAGTTGATGGAGTTTTTTATTTATTTAATCAGCTCCATGTATGAACGTCAATTTTGAAGTGGATTGTTTGTTACGTAATATGCTACTACGTATGTGAAGCCGATTTGAGGATGTTGTATTTTTGTTGTTACGCTTCAAGTTTAAAAAATATTAATTAACTTTTGTTATTAAACTGCTTCTATAGATATTATTTATGTTTATGTTCGCCTCGGCTGCGTCAGTATTGTTTTAGATTCACGTATCTCTTAGTCAGGGCATGGCACGACAAGAATGTAGGCTTACACAGATTTTAAGTTTAAATTCACTTCTTTTTATTAATCCTTGGCATAAATTAAATACCACTACACTGATATTAAGAGCTGTGAGATTCATTTACTTGATACCTGCACTTAGTTAACGCGTATATTTAGTTTTCGTTACACACGAATACGTAATATTTCTTTAGAGAACACATCTTCCATCCGGTCACTACCAAGGTTTGTCAGCAACTGAACATATTTCCGTATAAACTTCTACCTTTTTGTATTTCAAGTCTCTGATTAGCTAATCCTAGTCCAATAGAATACCTGCATTTTATTAAAGCTTTTTTGGCTGTTGATTGGCTATTTTTAAACTGTCACAAAATTTACATTATTGCTGCCCTAATAATGACTAGTAGTATTCAAACTCATTATTGCCTCAAGGTTACCTCATTGTTACCTCATTGTTAGCAACGTTAAACTTATTATTCTCACAGATCTTACATTATTAAATTATGTAATGCATTCACATAACATTATTAAACATGTTTACAATAATATAAGCATTTGCAGTGACTGTTACATACATTTTTACAAATTAATACATACATATTGCTTCAAGGCGGGCTGTTATTGAAATTACATATTATATATAATTTAATTGAAATTATTCAAGTGTTAAAAATACTGCCTCAACATAGACATGGAAGAAAATCTCAATAAATACCAATACGTTTGGGGAAGCACAAGAAGATGCCTAGGCAATAAAACAACAAAGCAAACACAATTAAAATTTTACAAATCAGTGGCAGTACCAATATTTCTTTATGGTGCAGAGACTTGGATTGCTACAGGAAGAGAGAAAAGGAGAACAGAAGTGTCAGAAAAGAAGTTTCCAAGATCAGAACTGGTGTATCTCTAATTGAACATAAAAAGAGTGAAGAAATAAGAAGAGAGTTGGAATAAAAGAAGTGCTAGACCGTATAGACAATTGTCCTAAGAATTGGAAAGAACATTTAGACAGAATGACTTAAAATCGATTACCCAAGAAAGCGCTTAATTATTAACTAAAAGAAAAATGGAATATCAAAATTAAGATGGAATGAGCATTTCTAATAGGAACGGAACGGTTCTGAGGCTCAAACTGTGTAGATGATGATGTCCTAAATCTGTAGCACTAACGCAGTATTAGCTACATAAGATTAAGGTATCGGAATGATTTGGACATATAATCTCATATACAAATTAGTTAATAAATATTTCAATACAATCTATACCAGGTGGCCAAATCACGCCGTATTTGACGTGTGCAGATAACCCTTCAGACATTAAAATAGTTGCAGAACTCAACGAAGCAATTCCGTGTAAACACAGGCCAATGAAGAACTGGCGCATTAGAGCCCTAAAAATCCATTACTGCTGCTACTACTACCACCACTACTACCACTACTGCTACCACTCCAACTACTACTACACCAGCGGTTCTCAGAAGCGTCCATATAGATACACGGAAACAGTTGGAACATCCCAGCAATAAACAGGAGCAAAATTTCGAATGCATATCCAATAAGCGAAGTCAGCATAACAATAGCGTTAGCTGATGACGGTGAAACACTACGTGCTCTCATACTTGTTGCTTATAGTTCGTAACGTTAGACAAGAACAGCGTAAACACAATTAACAAATTATCTATGGTCGGATATGCATAGATCGAATAAAGACATTTTATTTATCTATCAGTTTAAAAAGTGATTTTATTCCCTCAAAAATAATGCCTGTGTACCTGAAGTGGAAAATACTCTAAGACCTTTTGGGTCTATTTTGTCTATCATTACGCACACTACACACTAGCGCAAGAGTCTGTTTTTCTCTATCATCACAAGATCAGCACGCTGTATTGCAAGCCTGGGAAGGGCATGAGCGCAATCCCGTCATCATCTTTGCTAATACGCAAGAAGAGTAGAAACAAGCTCGGCTGGCCTCGTAGCTCAGTCGGTAGAGCATCTACCTGTTGTGCGAGAGATCCCAGTTTCGATTCCCGGGTGGGTGCTGGGAATTTTTATCTATTCAAGATTATTCCCTATCCTCCCAAAAGTCTGGAAGTATGAATGAGAGTTTGAATGTGTAGTATTTCATCACATTTTCACAACTTGGGTGCTTCCATGAGCTATATGGATTGCATACAAAAGCGACAGCTTACAAACTATGTATCAGTTTGGTATTTATCCAAGTTTTCGTTTTTGAGTTATGCTGTTCACAGATATACAGACCACAGACATACACACAGGACATGTTTAAACAAATGGTTTATTTAGATTCAGGGTGTCTCAAAACATGTATCTCCAGTGAAACTTCGGTATATAAATTAAGTACTTCTTTTGTTAGGGTAATAACAAAACCAGAAATATATCCAGTTTCATGTTTATCTCCTACTAATTTAGCTAAGGGCTCAGTATCCTTCAACACATATTTACGTGGTTAGTAAGTGAAAGGAATATAATAACTGAAACGTATTTATCTTAAAGAAAACTTCCAACTTAAATACTCCAAATGAAACATTAAGAAAAGTTACATTTCTTGTTTGTAAGCAGGTATAAGTACTGTTTTCGAGAATAGCTAAAGAAAGAAAATACTTGAGCCGTTGAAGGAGAACGTTTCACATTCTCACTGAAGAGAATTCGCATTAAAAGAATAAAACAAACACTAGATTCCTTTCTTAGATGGACCTTAATAATGCAATATAATAAAGCAAACATGTACTTCTGAGAAAAAGAAGGCACTGCCATTATGGAAGAAAAAAAGGGGTAGAAAACATATTGCAGATTTATGTGAATATATAAATGCTATTATAATATAACAACTGGAGTGAGCTTCTCTTCTACCTTCTCTACCACCTGCAGGAAGTACCATACTTCATCAAAAACTTTTATCTGCGCGAAGAGCTTTGGGAAAATCTCCCATAGCTAAAGTCCCACTTAATTTAAAATTGTTCCTTATTTTGTTTTTATTTACTCAGGAATTTCTCCACAATTTTGGCTAAAGTATAAAGAAGGATATTTGCGAGACAAATACAATGTATATTTTGAATTTTGTTTGAATAAACATCTTGAGCAGAAGCTCATATTTCCTGAATATTTGAGAGAGTTCACCAGAAAGCTTACTTTTTGGAATGACTGAAAAATCTCGCTATAACTTCCAGAGCATGTCAAGCTTATTTTTTTCTGGAATAACTGCGAGAATTCACCAGATCTTTTGAGTACCTTAAGCTTATTTTTGAGGAACAATTGAGGAAGCTCACTAGAACTTCTTGAGAAGTTCACTAATGCTTCTGGATTAATTGGGAGTGTTCACTAGAACTTGTGAAGTTTAAGCAAGTTTTTGTTTCTGAAATAGTTGAAAGAGTTTACTAGAACTCCTTGAATAACTGGAAAGTTCATTAAAAGTTCTTGAGCAGTCAACTTTTGCTATGTAGTGACTGACCAGCTCGCTAGAATTTCTTGAGCAGTTCAAGCTTATTTTTTCTGGAAAAGCTGAGAGACTTCATAATAACTTCTTCACCAATCAAGCTTATTCTATCTAAGACTGGAGTGTTTGTTAGAACTTCTGAGTAATTCATGTTTATTTTACCGGAATAATTTGGAGAATTCACTGTAACTTCTTGAGTATTTCGACCTCTTTTTTCTGATATAAGTGGGAGACTAACTTTCTTGAGCACTTCAGCTAATTTTTCTGGAGTAATGGAGAGTTCATTAGAAATTCTTGATCAGTTCAAACCTTTTTTATGGAATAACTTAGAGTTTTCACTAGAACTTCTTGGACAGGTTCTGAAATCTGAGAGATTTCACTGGAGCTTCTTCAGCAGTTTCTTGAATAACTGAGAGATATCTCTGGAACTTCTCTAGCAGTTTAAATAGTTTTTATTGAATAATTCAGAGATTTCAACTTCTTGAGCAGTTCAAACCTTTTTTCTGCATTCAATGAAAAACTCTTTAGAAATTCTCAAGAAGTTTTTTTCCTCGAATAACTGAATAAATTCTCTAGAACGTCTTGAGTAGCTCAAGCTTTTTTCTGGAGCAACAGAAAGAGTTCACTAGAACTTAGTGAGCAGTGCAAGCTGTTTTAAAACTGGAAGTTCCATCAGAAATTCTTTAGAAGACAATCTTACTTTTCTGGAATAAGTAAGGGAATTCACTTGAACTTCTTGAGCAGCTTAAGCTTATTTATCTAGGATAACAAAGTATTCACTAGAACTTCTTGAGTAGTCAAGCTTTTACTATGTAATGAGTGGGGAATTCGTTACAATTTCTTGAGCGCTTCAAGATGTTGTGTGTTGTAAAAGGACGAGTTTGCAATAACTTTTTGAGAGGTCCAAGTTTATTTTTCTGCGATAATGGAGCGAGCTCATTAAAACTTCTCAGCAGTTAAGGCTTTTATTGTGAAGTTATTGAAGTTCTTGAGCAATTTAGGTTTATTTTTCAGAAATAATGGAGCAAGTTCATTAGAACTTCTTGAGAAATCAAGGTTTTTTGTGCAATGACAGGGCGAGTTTGTAAGAGCTTTTTGAGTAGTTCAATGGAGAGCATACATTAAGAGGTTGATGAACGTTTCAAGCTTTTTTTTTCTGGAATAACTGAGAGAGTTTACTAGAACTTCTTGAACAATACCAAAGCAACTAAATCCTATCCAACTGTAATTATGCTTGTACCCATGAAATAGGGATTGCGAAAGAGCATTTTTGAGGACGATACCGTCCAAGTTTTTGCAGGTGCGTCCATTTGTTTTTACTCTGGGAATTGCCAAGTCTCTGCAACAGAAGATGCATTGTCTAAGAACTACGGCTGAATTACGTTGGCATACTATATTTGGTTAACCAGGATCAGTAGATATATCCTATATTTGTACTTTCACTACACGTAAATAGGAAATATTCCATGCCATCCAAAAATTGGAAACAGAGATTTAACCGGAAATACCAGTTTTGAGGCCAGTTGGACGAAAAACAAAAGCGAACAGCATAACTCAAAAATTAAAAGTGGGATAAATACCAAACTTGGTATTTAGATTTAGCACCTTCCAAAAATGCGAAAAGAAGATTTTCAAGAAAATCCCTCTACCCAAAACTACCCTTTAGATGGAAGAGTTTTCTGAAATTTTCTATTATCTAAAAACTGACTTTAACGATTTGGATTAAAATTCCATAAATTAAAGATATTTACATGAGAAATAACACGTATATCTTCAATTTGATGTCACAAATTACTTAAATGTAAATAATGATTGTAATATGAATATGCATTTTTATGTGACATTGATTTGAGATATTTGTTTATTGTAATTATTGTTGAGAAGTAAGTTTATACGACCTTACTGAAACTGACAATAATAGCGCGCAATAATGCAGCGAGGGGGTGAGCTGTTTATCATTATTGGAAACGAGGAAGTTACGTAATGTTGGCGCGTTTTTTTTGTTTAGAACCTTCTGGAATATTTCCCTAGAGCATATGTATTCACAATTTTCATTGGATATTAAAATAGACGCTAATGTTGGCGCGTTTTATTAGCCAATAGTAACTCAGTTATAATCTTTAGGCATATCGGAGTGTATGAGTATAAATAGAGGCTAGGTTTGAGGTAAGGTCCGTCAGTCGTCCAGTTCATCAAAAATCTGTGTACACTACACGTCGTCTTCAGTCAGTCAGTTCGTCGAAAGTATTTGTACGGCAAACGTCGGGTATCGATTCACAAGTTACGCACAGCAGAATTATGAATAATCTAAAGTGTTGTAAGGTTAATTATACAAAAAGTTGAAGTACGCAAATTAAGAGTGATCAGTAAGAAGTTATTATAACAGTTTCAGTTTGGCGAGTGTTAAGATCAATGTATAAATGTGATAGTTAACGTGTTCGACAATAAATGTGTAAAACAAATTTCTTCATCAGTGTTATATTTGGATAAAAGATTCCTTTCCGTTTACACACCCTGATCAAGACACATGTTCGACCGAGAAATAATAGCTAGCCGGAGGACAGTGAAACATAATTAAATAAAAAAATAAAATTAAAATTCTTTCAAACAAAAACTAATACTGCCGCAAATTGCTAACACCAGATGGAGCTACAAACCGAACAAATGAATGACGTCACAAGATGGCTTCACATGAAGTAAACACACATACACAAACATCACAAGTAATAACATTATAAAGAATACCGTAACAAATTGGCTACCACAACGTGGGGCTACAATTAATGTTAAATAAATATAACATAAACACCGCTACAAATTTTATAAAATACCCTGTGAAGTATGCATAATTTTGTTTTAGCGATAGACGAAGACGTATTACACAAAATATGTAGATCTCTTTAAAACATAATTTATTTCGATTAACACCATTTATAGCATCAGCTATTTCCGTTAATAATGGCTCGAATTTTTCAATAGTTGGACTTTGTTTTATTCGTGTCAGTTTTCAGTTGTTTCTTGCGCAGTTATGGAGAGAGTATGGAATTTCAAGGCTAGCGTCCAGTTTAAAACATTAATTTATTGTCGCTATTTCCTTTGTATCTATAACGAAAGTGTAATGCAGGTATTTCCGGAAAGGTTAATCTGGATAAAATGTATACAGGAAAATAAACTTTCGTAAGGATAGAAAAAGTAATGTGAATGTAACACACCGGATTTTTGCTGTTTATATTTTGATTATATAATTTAGAGAAGTAAATAAATAAATTCAGTTTTTACTAGTTTATCACTTTTCGCATTAACAACAAATCAAGCAGGTTTAGATCTTAAATCCAGGCAGCTATTTTCGGCTGTCTCATAACGTGCAGGACGGAGCGTTGAATGTTTGCGCGCTGTTTTGGTAAAATATGAAGTGGATTTCAGGCGCCAGCACTCACAACGGTGTAAATAACATAGCCTTGCGGGAGAACCATCGATCTGCTCCTTGCTGTCTAAGCTTTTGTAGGAAAGGGGGCCTTAATTTCAAGTGCTCTTCGTGTCGCACTTGCTCGCTACCTTGAAAAAGGGCCTAAGTAATTCTCAACTTTCCTCTGCTCCCTCCAACTCCGTTGCTAACAATGCCATTCTGTCTTCCTTTGCGTTTTATTTCAGACACAGCTTTTGTAACTCTCTAGCGTACTACAGAGCTTAAAATCTTATATTTAAAATGCAAGATCCAACCCTGTGTATTTCAACCCGTGCGTTCTCGTGAAAAGCATGCTTGAAAAGCGTTTGTATTCTAGATCAGGTATCATCAGTACGTGGAGTAGAGTAGACATTTTACATGCTGAAACTCATACATTGCACGGGTCTGATAGACCGTACGTGCATATATAATACTCTGTAGTTAATATTTTTCAGACTATATTTATCACACTGAACTTTAAACATATTGTATTCACAAGAAATGAAAAAAGAAAGAAAATTTGATGTGTTACACTCACATTACTTTCTCTACTCTTGTACAAACCATTTTTACAAACGCTTGTTCTCCATGTTTCATGTTAATCGAGATATTGAGATGTTAACCTTATTGCTAATTTTCTTGTAGATGCAAGGGGAATTGGTAGGCTTTAAGCGATAGTCAAATATTTTAAGAGGCGGTTGCTATGTGGAGTATTCCATTCTCTTTGCATTACCAGGACAAAGAAAATGAATAACGAATTTGGGAAAAAGTATAAGTATTGGAAAATTTAAGGGAATAACAAGCAATATCTCGAAAATGGTTCAATCAACAAAAAATGTATATGACATAAATTGCGTATTTTAACGCGATTTACATTTTTTGTGCGGCAAACTTTTGTCTATCTCTTATGGTTTACCAGTTATGCGAAAGCCGTTCACAATGAAGAACACTTTTGGAGACATTCCCAGAAAATTCAAGATATACATTTTATTTGTCATGAAAGTATCCTAAATATATTATATTTTAATCAAAATCGTTAGAGCCATTTTTGAGAAAATTAAAATTTTCGGAAAATATTCCATGTAAAGGGTAATCTGGGGTGGGGGATATTCTTGAAAACCTTCGTGTCGCATCTCTGGAAGATACTGAACCTAAATACCAAGTTTGGTGTTGATCCGACTGTTCGTTTCTGATTTATGCTGTTCACAGACACACACACGGACATGATACCAAAAGCATATTTTTTGGATTCAGGAGGCCTCAAAACATGTATTTGTGGTGAAATCTCGGTATCAAATTTTTGGGTGGAATGCAATACTTCCCATACTTACTATACGTAGTAGAGAAAGTAAAAATTTGTTCACAATCACAGGGCCCTAAGGATCTAACCCTCCCCTCCCACCCTTGACCTTCTTCCTTACACTCCGATCTGAGCTACATAACCTTTTGTGAAAGTGTAGCAATTGCTTCCCTTCCCCTCTCCCAACCAGCAAGGTGCAACAAGCTTGTAACCCTCTCCTTGAACCCGGCGGATACTTTCTCCTCAACTGTTCTGTCTTAGTAGAATACGCCAGAATATGAATCCAAGTTTCTTCCTCTCTGCACCAGGGCAGATCGTTATGCCTTCTTCGTTAGTGAATTTAATCGTTCACATGATCCCAATCTGAGCCTAGCAAGCTTGTTTGTTGGCTCTATTTCTGGACAAAATATTTTGTTCTATACCTCATTCTGTTTTTAGTTTCGACTGGAAGTTTAATGATACTTCCTCATTACATTGTGACAGCGTCTGCTGTCGATCTATAGCTTTCAGTCGCTTCTGTGCTTTTCTCCACACATTTACTCCTTTTCCAGGTCCTTCAAATCAAATATTATCCATCCCTATTCTCTCCAGCATTCTCCTGATTTCGCTACCCAGGTCTTTTCCCCTTCCTTGTAGCATACTGTTCTCATAAGTGATTGATCCTCTCTCAGAATCCTAATCCAATATTTGATCGCTCCTACTTTACATTCAATTGTTTGGCTGTATGCACATGTTCTCTAAAAATTCCGCAGTTAGTCGTACCTCTTTCAACACCCAAGATAGGTTTCAGAAAACCTGTTCTTACTTGGTGTAGCCCTTTCGTGGTTTCCCACCCCCAGATATCCATACGTTACTGTGGATCTAACAATTGCCCCATATATTGTCTCTAGGAATTTTACCGGTATATCTGGGATTCTGCTCCGAGTACGCAGAATTTCCGCAGCTCTCATTCCTGCCTTGAGTTTCTAACCTCAATGTGTTTCGTCCATCTTCCGTTAATTGTAACAGTCCAACCCAAGTATACAAAACTCTTTACATTGTCCAGTTTCTCCCCTGCGTAAGTCCAGGTCTCTGTTCGGTTCTATACCGAGCTGTTTTTTAAGCGGAATTGTTTTCGTTTTATTTACATTAACAGTCAATAGCCATTCGTCATATAGCTCTAGGGAGCAGGCTTTACCTGCTCCGCTCCTGTTAAGGTCTGCCACAAGGAAATCTGAGCAGGAGGCCGGTTTGTAAACACAGTGGCGTTTCCGTAACTGCACAGGAGTAACTTTGCGATACAAATTGATTTGAAGTGTTATAATCATATTGTGTTATGGAAGCATATTGCTTATATGCCATTATTATTATTATTATTATTATTATTATTATTAAATAATACAATTAGCAATGTTCAATATGGCGAGATTGATTTGTGTATTGCACAATCAGAGGGATTATACAAGCAATGAATAGTACATTATTTAATAAAAGCATGACAATTCGTATGTTCAAAGGCAAAATAAACAAGTTGTGAGTCTGGCCAGCATAAACATATTCATCAACAATAATAAACTATAGTTTAAATTGTACTGGACTTGCATCCACAAACTTGCACATTTTAGTTCTTTCAATAATAAAGGTGATGTTTCTTCCCCTTGGTATTTTTCATACGATTCGCATGTCAAGATAAATAATGGCGCTGTGGATTAAACTTTTTATACGTATCACTTTAAACCATTATCTTGTGCTGTAGTAAAATGTGTTTCCTCCCAAGTAGAGTTGAACTCAATTGGTGTTGTTGACCTACGCTTTGACGTACTGTTTTTGTTGGTAAATGAAAACAACCGATCAGAACCGCCAATTCGCTAAGAGAGATTAGACGTAACTCTATATTCCTCTTTCAGTTGCTCCCATCACAATTATATACTAAGCAGGCAAGCTCCAACCGATCTGCTCAATACTTGACGATGACACAAGCAATCTAAAATATGTATACCATTTACTCTTAAATGACTAAAGACTGAACTAGATTACGATCATGTTAGAGTTACAATAGTGTGTCTGGTAATGTTTAACACCCGTTCTTACTACACAACATGGCATCACAGGCGTTACACGCTGATGACAGAAATAGGCAAATAATGAAGAAAAATGAAAGAAACAAATTACAATTACAGAATAAATATTTTAAAACCTAAACCTGAATTACTTATCATTATCGCAATCAAATAAGATTTTTAAAAGGTTACAGAAATGCAGTTATAGAAAGGCTGCGAATTTAAATAACGCGAGTCTTATAACTGAGCAATCACCGAGTGGGATGGCTTGAATGGTAGAGTTTGGGCTCGTACTCGGGAGGTCTCGGGTTTCATTCCCGTTGGACTGGCCACACTGACCTTGGGTTTATCGCGTTATTTTCCAGGTTGGTGGACGAAGCTGGTGTGAGCTATTTATTACCAAGAGTTTTTCTATTCCTCATTTCCTCTCATTATATTTTCCTTTCAACTTTGAGGGGCTCCGGGTATAGCACGATGTTCGGTGATGTGCGGCGTATGCAATGGATGCGCTGTGAGAAGAGAACTATTTCTTCCCTGGTCCGGAACCTTCTTCCTGAGCCTATCCCAGGGGTGGGGAGGCCCATCGAAGGGATGTTTGGGGATGCTCAATCTGGAAACGTTAGGGAACCTGCTGCGCCGCGCCATCCGCTTTCAGATATGTCCTCCCTCCATCCTCTATCGCCTCAGTCCTTCCTACCGTAGTGGGCCTAGCTGCGTTATCGAGATTTTTCTCCAATTCTGCATACTAAAATCTCCACCATAACTGATCCAACGCTAATATCTTGGGCACGAATTTAGGAAGTTGGCTAGCCTGTGGTGACTCCAGAATCCTAAACATAAGAACACATAAGGTTTAAAGTATTCCATCAAAATTACTGGTTTAATGCTTGGCTTAAACACTTTATGCAGTGTTTTATTATGGAGAAACAGCACAATATGTTGACCAAATGACTTAAAGAGAATAGATTTCCAGATAAGGTGTCAAAATGTGGTAGGGGTGGTTCTTTTTCATCTATTTATATGCCGGCTTTAACAACTTTGGAGCAGTTTGCAGCTGTGTTAATCATTGTATTGGTATTACATTTAGTTTTATTTTATAGATATTAGATTATCATACACATTCACACTATTTATACTTTCAACTCTAGGGAGAACGGGAAATAATCCTGGATTAAGAAATACTCCCACCCTCTAGTTGGGAATCAAACACGGAACCTCTAGTTAAATTGTCACCACCAGACTTACATAGAGACAGTCGGGTAATGTCTGAGAGTTCTAAGATGCCTTATAATTTTCGTTAGGTTGAATAGTGGAAATGTAATGGTATATTATGCAACAAGACTATAATGGTAGTAATTAAGACACGAGTGTGTATTCATACAAGTCAAGTTGCATACGACTGTTTTTGATAGACCACATAGATTTCGAAACTTTGCAACTTTACAAAATCATTTTATATTGTTAATTGTGTGTAATTAAATGCTGATGAGATTGCAGGACCTTGAGCTGTTTTCGAATAGTTCAACAGATGGCAGTACTTTTGAGTCCATATTTATTGATTTTTTTGGAGTTATCATGAAAGGAAGATATACTAAAGCAAAGGAAATAAAGTCAATTTATTAGAGTATTAAAATTACAATGAACGGAATTTATTTTATTTCGAATACACATATTCGTTGTTTATCTGGAAATGGATCCCAATGGACAGCTGTTTTGAAGGTATTAAAAGGTATGGATGATAGGGTAGCTGCGCGCGCTGCAGACACAATCATAGAGGCGCTGAAGTGTTATGAATGTGATAACAGTTCAGTTACGTCACATGTAATCAGTTAGTATTATAGTGTGGTCGAACCCCAAAAAATCTACACTTATACAAACAGTATATAAGGGGGTTGAAAATAGGATAGCAGAAGCTTTTAAAAATTGTAGGGTACCCCTATTATGTTTGCCGGATACTAAGGTGTACCAGTTTTGTCAAAACCACACTAAACATACTTCTTGGTTACAATATTCAGCTGGAAATTATCTACACATTATCGTATACTTTCTGTACCACGTACCAAGTAAGTAGAAGCTATTGCATTCCACCCAAAAATTCGATATCAGATTTTACCGAAAATACATGTTTTGATGCGACTAAATCCAAATAAAGCATTTTTGGAAAAACATGTCCGTGTGTGTGTCTGTGTGTGTGTGTGTGTGTGTGTGTGTGTGTGTGTGTGTGTGTGTGTGTGTGTGTCTGTGAACAGCATAACTCAAAAACGAACAGTCGGATAAACACCAAACTTGGTATTTAGGTTCAGTATCTTCCAGAGATGCGACACGAAGGTTTTCAAGAAAATCCCCCCACCCCAGACTACCCTTTACATGGAACATTTTTCGAAAATTTTAATTTTCTCAAAAATGGCTCTAACGATTTTGATTAAAATATCATATATTTAAGATAATGTCATGAGAAATGAAATGTATATCTCGAATTTTCTGGGAATGTCTCCAAAAGTATTCTTCATTGTGAACGACTTTTGCATAACTGGTAAACCATAAGAGATAGACAAAATTTTACTACACAAAAAATGTAGATCGCGTTAAAATACACAACTTATGTCATATACATTTCTTTTGTTGAGTGAACCGTTTTCGAGATATTGCTTGTTATTCCCTTAAATTTTCCAATACTTATACTTTTTCTCAAATTCGTTATTCATTTTTTTTATGTCCTGGACATGCAAAGAGAATGGAATGCGCCACATAGCAACCAGCGTTAAAATATTTGACTATCGCTTAAAACCTACCAATTCCCCTTGCATCTACAAGAAAATTACCAATAAGATTAACATCTCGATATCTCGATTAACATAAAGCATATGGAGAATAAGCGTTTGTAAAAATAGTTTGTACAAGAGTAGAGAAAGTCATGTGAGTGTAACACATCAGATTTTTTTTATATTTACTTCGTGTTAGACTAGATGAACTTTTGCAGAAACGCTTTCCTTACACATTTGGTTTCGGGTACAAGGGGTGCGACAGAGAAAGCCAAGTCGATAGATCTTTAAAAGCGATTCCTATATGCTAACAATTCCTTACCAATGAAGAGGACCTCACATGCTTTACCCAGAAATCTCGAGATGTACATTTCATTTGTGTTTTAGATATCTTCAGTTTTTTGGTATTCTGGTATTTTCATTTGATATTTTAATCAAAATCGTTAGAGCCATTATTGAAAAAAAAAGTATATAACAATTTTTCCATGTAAACCTTAGTTTGGTTTTGGGGGATTTTCTTGAAAATCTTCGTGTCGCATCTTTAGAACACACTGAACGTGATACTGTTGCATATATATTTTTAAAGAACTTGTCGCTATGTACTGACTAAAGTTTCATGCTCTTCGCCCACGAGAAAACAAATTATATCGACTTCCCATTTGAAAAATTATACAAAGATATATCCCTGAAATTTTCACCTTAAACAAACAAACAAAAT
This sequence comes from Deroplatys truncata, assembly GCA_030765065.1. Lineage (NCBI taxonomy): Eukaryota > Metazoa > Arthropoda > Insecta > Mantodea > Mantidae > Deroplatys > Deroplatys truncata. Next base: position 154,349,886 of record CM060988.1, on the reverse strand, counting down.
ATCTGATGTGTTACACTCACATGACTTTCTCTACTCTTGTAACAAACTATTTTTACAAACCTTATTCTCCATATGCTTCATGTTAATCGAGATATCGAGATGTTAATCTTATAGCTAATTTTCTTGTAGATGCAAGGGGAATATGGTAGGATAATCAAATATTTTAAGAGCTGGTTGCTATGTGGAGTATTCCATTCTCTTTGTATTACCAGGACATAAAAACTGAATAACGAATTCCCATTTGTGAAAAAGTATTGGAAAATTTAAGGGAATAACAAGCAATATCTCGAAAATGGTTCTCTATCTATGTAGATGGTAGAGAAAGTAATAAAGTGGTAGAGAAAGTGAAAATAAACCGAGCGGGATGGCTGAGGCGGTTTCGTCTGTGGCCCGCATTCGGGAGGTCGTGGGTTCGATTCCCGGGGCAAACTTTCTCAACCATGGGTTTTTCGGCGGTATTCCCGGGTCGCCAGGCGGATGCTGGGAAGGATTCTCACATCCCCTGAATTTTCCTGTCCCTCCATTTCATCTCTATTCTCATTTCACTTAATCCTTCATCCGTTGGTTTCTTTCAGGATTGGGAGTGTAAGTGGTGGTATTTCGGTGCAGTGTTGCAGGGGACAGGGATGCTATTTGTAACACTCCTTTGGCTTGCTGCCGGGGGTATCCGAAACCCCTTGAGGGGGGAGTTGGACCCCCTCTGTGCGAGATGGGGTCCCCGGTCTGCCTGTCCGTATGCTGGGGAAACTTAGGGACCCTGTCATTCTTGTGCCATCACTCCTGGTTCCGGCCGCCCGGTGTCTCCTCTCACCTGATCTTTCCTCCCAGAGACGCTCCCTTGTGGAGCATAGACATAATTAGCCACAATATCTCTATGTGGATCAATGCCGAGTCCCCTTTATAGCCAATCCAAGTAAAAACAAAAAAACACATACGGTGTGTCTGAAAACATGTTTTCTGTCGAAGTATTCATATGCAATTTGTGTGTGAAATATCATACTTCCTCTACCTATTAGTTACATCCGTGGTAGAAAAAGTATCTTGGGCTCAGTCATTAAACATGTTATCTTCGATATAGAGGCCAGGATATCCTTGGATATTCCTCCCTAAAACGCTTCAGTTTTAAAATACTTGTAAATATTAGATATAGGTCTGTCTGGAAGAACAGGACTATTTACTGGTGAATTATCAAAATCGCTTCAGTTGGGTTTTGAAGTTACACCACATAGCAAGATACATCACCCTCTTTATAACATGACTATATATGTACATGGTGTCGTTTGTGCAAGCAGAAGCCGGACCTGCAATAACCAGTACTAAATTCTTTAATCAGTAACTCAATGACGTCACTGCCATTTAGCATTTTTTTGTTGATACAGTTGTTCGACGGGTGAGCAATGATAGCATTTCTTTGGAAACTTGGGCTTGTCCGGAAACTGATTCTTTAGTCTGGAATTTGTCCTCACCTTCCACAAGCTTGATTCAGCTGTCGAAACAAATTCCGCCGAACTTTAACGAACGTGATAATTCAACTTTGACTTTTACCTGCATCAGATATCTCTTGGGAAGATTTCAACATAAAATGTGCAACAACCTTAACATACTCCCTTAAAACCCTTAGAGGGTGCATGAGAGCTTCATTTAGACTACAACACAAGTAGGTGTCATGTAAAAAGAAACAAACAAATCTGATGTGTTACACTCACATGACTTTCTCTACATCTGTACAAACTATTTTTACAAACTCTTACTCTCCATCTATTTCATATTAATCGAGATAAACATTTGCAGAAACGATCTTTTAACATGCAAAGAGAATTACATTTTACACATAGCGACCAGTTCTAAAAATATTTGACTATCGCTTAAGGCCTACTATGTTCCCCTTGTTTTATATTTACAAGGGCAATATAGAAATACAGTAGCCTTTAAGCATAGACATATCACTTAATAGCTGGTTGCTATGTGCAGCACTATTCTCTTTGACACAGATTAATACTCTTTGCATATCCAAGACAAAAAATGAATAACGAATTCCCATTTGAGAAAATAAGTATTGAAAAATTTAAGGGAATAACAAGCAATATCTCGAAAATGGTTCACTCAACAATAAAAAAATGTTATGAAATAAATTGTGTATTTTAACGCGATCTACATTTTTTGTGTAGTAACATTTTACCTATCTCTTATGGTTTACCAGTTATGCAAAAGTCGTTCACAATGAAGAATACTTTTGGAGATATTCCCAGAAAATTCGAGATATGCATTTCATTTGTCATGAAAATATCTTAAACACATGATATTTTAATAAAAATTGTTAGTCATTTTTGAGAAAAATAAATTTTTTGAAAAATGTTACATGTAAAGCGTAATCTAGGGTGGGGGATTTTCTTGAAAACCTTCGTGTCGCATCTCTGGAAGATACTGAACCCAAATACCAAGTTTGGTGTTTATCCGACCTTTCATTTCTGAGTTATGCTGTTCACAGACACACACACGGACATTTTCCAAAAATGCTTTTTTTGGATTCAGAGGGCCTCAAAACATATATTTCCGGTGAAATCTCGGTACCGAATTTTTGGGTGGAATACAATACTCCCCCTACTTGCTATACGTAGTAGAGAAAGTAAATATATATCATGTGTTACATCCACATGAGGTTTCTACACACCTTTGTTTACTTTGACTCTACATATTCACAACAAGTAGAGAAGGTATTGCGTTCCACTAAAGTCTTTGATTTCGAGATTTCATCGAAAATATACGAGGACGGATCGAAAAGTAACGCACAATAATTTTTTTCTGCCTTCGTATTGCAGCTGGAATGTTGCAATTTCACAGAGATATAGCTTGCAATTTTCACTACGGAGGGTAGGTTTTTTTCATGTGCAGCTCTAGCGAAAGAAGCGTGAACTACGCCACAAAGATGGCGGGCATATTACTATCGTCCACATGTGAAGAGCAGAGAGGTGTGGTTCGATATTTGTAGGCCAAAGGGCATAAACCGAGTGATATTCACAGGGACATATGTGCGTGTATGGGGATGATTTTATGGACCGTAGCAATGTCTCCAAGGGTGTGCATTTTTCCTATAGCTCTGTGTGAACCTTAGGATTCGCTACGCTCTTGGAGGCCGGTAACAGCTGCAACCCCGCAGAATGTCAGAGGCTTTGAGGCGACAATTTTGAACGACTGGCGTGCCAACTGCGAACCTTATCACATTTCCTATGGTGCAGTGTACAATATTGTTCATGACACATTGAAATTTTGTAAAGATAGTGCTGCTGGGTGCCGAAGAACCTGACAGACAACACAAGAGCCAGCGAATGATGAGCTCGGATCACCTAACGCGGACACCGCAGAAGGGCATGACTTTCTGAAAGGAATCGTCAGTGGTGATGAGTCGTGGACATACCACTACACGCCTGAAACCAAGTAGGCAAGTATGGAAGGGAAACATGCTGGTTCCCCAGTGAAGAAAAAATTCAAAGTGACTCAATCTGCTAGGAAAGTGCTTGTGACGGTGTTCTGGGGTATGCATGGTGTTGTATTGGTGGAATTTGCTGAACACGGGGCACTGTGAATGCTGCAGCCTACATGAAAACTTTGGTGAAGTTGCGTCGTGCCCTTCGTGACAAACGCCACAACATGAATGCTGTCGATGTTGCTGCTGTTCGTCAGAAAATCACCAAATTTGGTTGGGAGGTGCTCCAGCGTCCACCATACATTCCGGACCTTGCACCGTCGGACTTTCATCTGTTTGGTTCCATGAAGAAATTTCTGGCTGGCGAACGCTTTGCGACAGATGCGGAAGTGAAATCAGAGTCTGCAGATGGTTGTACTCCAAGGAAACGGAGTACTGGTATTACAATGGGAGAAATGTGTTGAGAAACTTGGTGACTGTGTTGAAAAGTAGGTAAAAGGTGCAAAGTGCAAGTTCATTTTTTTTAACTTTTGAACTTTTTGTAAAAAAAAGGTATTGTGCGTTACTTTTCGATCCGCCCTCGTATTTTTAGACTCCCCTGAACACACACAATGAATAGAAAAGCTCCATGTGTATGCGTTTGTGCGTGTATCTGTGAACAGCATGGAAATCTGATAACCACAAACCTGATATTTAAGGTATTTTCAAAAGGTGCGGCACAAAGTACAAAGTCTCTTCGAAGGTTTCGCCGCGTCTGAAACGTCTGACGATTTCATTAGACGCGGCGAAACCTTCGAGGAGACTTCGACAGCGTCACTGAGGATGTCTTCCGCAGCAGTAGATGAAACGTCTGGAACCCCGATCTCCAGCAGAGCACGGCAAAACAGCCCGCAAGATTCTTCATCTTGTAATTTCTTTATAGAATTATTTAGATTTTCCTGTCAGTAAATACGGTATCAGAGATGACGCGTGTAAATGGCGTATGCCCTTCCGTCCCTGCTTCAGCGAGGGTGCCTTTTTAAAGTTATAAGTAAAACCGAAGAAAAGTATACGAAAATATGAAATTTGTTTCCTAAAATAAGAAAATTTGAAGAAAGAATCTCAAAATATTATGAAATAAACATTATAAGGCCAAAGCGCCTATTAGTTTAAGAGTTTGGAGCAGTTTTATTTCATTAGTTTAAAAAATAGGGTTTCTATATTGTTGTCTGTATGTATTAATACAATATTAAAAGAAATACAATAAATTACAAGGATTTTATACGTTTTAATCACTGTGAAGCATCTAAACTTAGAAAAAAGTTATTGGTTGCTCTGCCCTTGCGTAATACTAATCATAATATGCCGCCAAAAGCGGCGGTTCGTGTAAATAAAAAGAATCTTCAAGAATAGATGGAGTTTAATTCCACACCTGACGTTTAGATGAAATCTAGAATTCTCAACTCTACCTAACTGTTTGAATTGCTGGGGGGGGGGGGTTCTAGACGTGTTTCGTGAAAAGAATGGCTTAATTTTTCTAAATGTGTTTCACAGTAAACTGCCGGAATAGAATAATTGGAAAGGTTCATTGAAATTATTTTAAAAGCAAAAATCGTAAATCTTGCAAAATATAAAGAAATGTGAAGATTTTCATAAAATATGAAGAGTTTACCACAATATATAAAAATTTTCCTACGTGCATTAAAGTATACACACTGCAAAACGTTAAAACGTTTGTTCCGATAAACGTGGTTTAGAATATAAAATGTCATATTTTGTTTGTCTCTAGTTATAAACCTACATTATCGTAAGGTAGGTAGTGAATGGTGTTACCGGGGGCGGTAGACGTGATAGCCGAGGCGTAACTCAGTCCTTAGTGGCCAAGTTTTATAACGAAAGTCTGGTATTTTTTCCACCATCGTGCATGTTGGTACCAAAGCGTTACTTGATTATGTTACTTTTTCAAAAAGACTAGAAACAATTGAATTAATGCTTCATTTGTTTGCAGAAAGATAAAAGTGAAGCGAGTTTTTACCTACTGCGAGATATTTTCAAATGTATTCACCCAGTAATGCGTTTAAATTCCTTAGGAGCGCTGCTGCTTTATGACGCAATACTGGAAATGAATTTCCTCTTTAAATATTAAAGTTAACCGTCATTTGCGTTATTAAAACATTTACAGCTACTGGCGTTATTTATTTCAATCTTTTGAGGCGTGTTTACATTGGCGGGGCTGTTGGTGTTTACGTTACAGGAACGGATGAAATCATTGGTCATTCTAAAAATAGCAGAGTATACATTTGCAGTTATGTTGGAGGTAGACAGGTGGTTGCCATGGCTACCCGGGGTAGGGGAAACAGACGCGTGCTGTCACCATTCGCTAGTAATGAGGAACAGTCAGCAAAGAGAGGGCTGAGGGAATCGCTAACAAAAGTCAACTTTGTAAAAGCTTTATTTGAACTCGCAATGGCGCTGCACGTGCTGTCCAAGTATGAAAGTTAGCAGCATTCTGCTTGAATATCGCGCAGCAAACAGCATAAAACTTTGTTGCCTGTTTCACTTATTGAATATGCATTTCAGGTTGCTTCTTTCTACGTATTCTCTTTGTTTTTATACTAGACCGGCATTGTATTTTAGCTTTCCATGATGTAACAATGGTTATCCTGTCAGACCATATAGTGTGTGCTTTGAGGAGAGAAAATACTAAACTTTATATTATCCACAGTTACTATGGTATATGTTACATTCACTGGCATTCTCTACCCTCTATAGTTTATTAGTGGTTATAGAACAATTCTCACTAAAGCTTATTTTTCTAAATACTACATTTTAATCCAAACAAACCTTTGCATAAATAACTACATTACACATTTCGTTATTGATACAAAGGGAACAGCGATAGTCAAATGTTTAAGAACTGAACGCCATATGCTGGCCTTAAAACTACATACTGTTTCCATACAATCGCGAGAAACAACTGAATGTTGACAGAACTTTAAAGAGATCTACATTTTTTGTGTAGTACGTTTTAGTCTATCGCTTAACGTTTACCTTATACCATATTATACAAAAAAAATTCCGAAGAAAGAGGTGTTCACAGGCTATTTCCATAAAACTCGAGACATAGATTTTATTGGTAATGCAAGTATCTTTAATATATAGTATTTTAATCAAAATCGTTAGAGCCATCTTTTAGAACATTAAACATTTCGAAAAGTGTTCCACATAAAGGGTAGTTGGGGTGGGGGAATTGAAACTCTTCGTGTCGCATCTTTGAAGATATTAACTTAAATATAAGTTTGGTTTTCTTTTTGAGTTATGCTGTTCACAGACACAGACACACACGAACGCACACATGGAGCTTTTTCTATTTTTTGTGGGGGAGAAGATACAGGGATCTCAAAACATTACTTCCAGTAAAATCTGGTCATCGAATTTTTGGGTGGAATACAATACTTCCAGGCTGGCCCCAGGTTTGATTCCCGGCTGGGAGGTGGAAATTTTTCTCTAGCCAAGATTATTCCCTATCTTCCCCAGAGTCTGGAAATATGAATGAGAGTGTGAATGTGTGTATGATCTAATGATTAAAACAAGCCAAAAGTGCAAGAAACCCAACAACAAGAATTACAGGAGTTAACACCATTGTCAATAGGCAATAACTTCCCAAGGAAAGACCGCCAATAAGACCAACGTAGTTAAAGGTGGAGTATAAATGGAACTAAACAAAATAATTCCATTACTTACTGCACGTAGTAGAGAAACTAAAAATCGTATGTATTACATTCACATGATTTTTTTCTACTCATACTTTTACAAACTATTCCTTAAAAATTCTCTGGTTTATATGATTTGGGAGAAATGTTTGCAGAAATGTATTATAACACATTTCGTTGTGGACGCAAGGAGAAAAAAGAGACATATGCGACAGTAAGACCTTTTATGAAAAAGCGACTCTGTATGTGTAGTTAGAGACAGGCAGAATGTGAAATTTGATAGTGTAAACCATGCTTGCTGTCATTGTGAAATGGGTATTTTTACGTTTTGCAGTGTGTTGGATTCAATGCCAAAAAAAATTAACATTCGTAATATTTTTAATAAAATCTTTGTATTATAAATGCACTTAGAAATCTCGCACCACGCTTTCCAACAAGTCAGATACAGCTGAAAATAATAGGCAGCATTTCCTCTGTGACGTCACGTGCGAAATAAAGGCCTTTCTATTCTTAAAACGTTTTCATGAACCGGTGCTTTTAGTAGCATCTTTTAATTATATTAAGCAAGGACACTATACTTGTGGCCCGCATTCGAGAAGCTCCGGGTTCAAAGTCCGGGAATCGACAAGCCTGAACGAAGGTTTCTTTGCGGTTTTCCTCGATTGCTAGGCGAATGTTGTGTAGGACAATTTGATTCCTTTGATCACAATTTAATTTCCTTCTTCTTCACCGCCATACCAGTATTGCACTGATCACTCATCCTGGATACGCTGTGATCCAGAGTTAGCTTGAAAGTCCTTCGGGGTGTAAGTCCTACAAAGAGGGGTGTAATAATAAGATGAAGCAAGTACAAGCAACCGGTAGGATGTAGAATGTGTTTATTGGAAGAGGACACTTCGCCACTGTCACCAACTTGAATTATTGTAGCGACACCCTCTGAGGTAGGGATAAGGTGAAGGAGCCGTAGGAGATCTCAGGTTCGCAAACAGACAGGCCCACAGAGACGCGTAGAAGTATCTAGTATTTCCAGTTTGAACACTCGCGCGCCAGTAGAGGCGAAGAATCCCGAGAGAGGGCAACGAAGCGATCCTAACGGGTGGGATAACGCACTCTGTCGTTCACGGGGAGAAATGCGCAAGTTATCACGGCAGCTGCCCGACACCACCAGCACTGCAGGATCCTAAGACACACCTGAAACGTGAAAGGGAGAGATGAAATGGGAGGAAGTAGGGGAAAGGTGAAATACACTACCCCGGCATTCGCTTAGGCGACAGGTGAAAACCACAAAACGCCCATGGTCAAAATCGGCGGTCACCAGGAATAGAACCGGAGACCTCCCGAATGCGGGCAACAGAGGCCTCCTGAGCCATCCTGCTCGGTATAAACTATATGTAGTTTGTTATATTGTTATATACCGGAGTGAGTCCAAAAGGTTTTTGCAGCCAGATATTAAATTTAGTTACCCCAGCATAAACAATGGGGAGCGTAACTGCAGTGGCAACGAGAGAACCAGGCACTTAGCTGCAAATATTTAAAGCATGCGTGGGATATTCATTACAAAATACACTTAATTTCATGTTTACTGTGGTTTATTATGTAGTTATCTTGGCGTCACTACATCGTTTACAACAGATTACAGGCAAACTTTGGAGGGCGATGCTCCACACACACACAGTCCTCGCACTCTATACAAGCACTCGCCCTGAAGACACACACAAGACTGACCCACGCTACTACTAGACTGACGCCATTAGAACAAAAAAACTAGTCTCTCTACTTGAAATCGCACCCTTTCCTCTCTCCACCCTTGGCCAGGAGGTGGGGTAGAGAGAGATACCACGTCGGACGGAATTCAAATCCCAATCAAAATAATTATTTCAACAATTCATGCTACAAAGCAATAATGTGTCCAATGCTCACACACACATACACGCTACAGATTTCATTTGATATTTCATTATTAAATATGGATAAATATTTACAAAGCTTATTTTTTTAACTCCTCCAAACCTTAAAATACAAGATGTTTTGCCTCTAGTAATATTTTGGTATTTTTTCTTCATATTTTCACATAGTGACAAAACTTTTAGCAAACTTTTCTTCATATTTTACACGTCTCCAGTGAGGGCTTTAAAATTCCATTCTCTTTGTGTAACCATGAGATAAAACAGTTTATATGTTGCAGTTACATCACTTTCTTTACTCACCATTCTACAACTATTATTATAAAAACTTATTATTCTAACTATTCCTTGTACATTGAGATCAGCCTTCAGTTTACATTTATGAATTTCCTTGTAGATTAACTTATAAATGTTTAAACAGCCTTTAACTGCCATGCTCTTTGCTTGACGATGAGAGAGAGAGAGATAATATAGTCTTACCACTTGGAAAAAGTGTGTGTGTGTTTTTTTTAAGTTAAACCAATAAAAACAATATCTCGAAAATGATTATGTTATTTTGCATAAATTGCGTGCTTAAATCAGATATACATTTTTGGTAGTAGGTTTTTTATATCTCTTACGGCTTACAACTTATACAAAATTCATTTGACCTAGCGGGATGACTCAGGTGGTAAAATCTGTGGCCCGCATTCGGGAGGTTCCGGGTTCAAATCACGTGGGCCGACCAATCTGTCTAAGGCTTTTCGTTGTTTTCCTCAGTCGCCAAGGTAAATATCGGATTGGATACTTAATACCACTACCCAAAGTTCCATCTTAAGTCTAAAATAATAGTAAAATGAAAAATAAATGGTAATAGCGAATGCTATGTCACCTATCTACAGACAATGTAAGCAGTTAAACTGGACGGCAGTTTAACGCCATTTGCAGGGCACGAAGCAGAAGATCCGGCTGGCATGCACTGGGGGTCTCTGTGGGTACATAACGAAGGAGGATGGCATGGTTACAGGGATGAGACCTAGAAGGCTAATTGTCCGCTTTTCTGTGTGAGGGGGCGGTTGGAGTGGATGGCACCCTAATACCATCTGCACGGCACGAGGCAGAAGATCCGGCTGGCATGCGCTGGGGGTCTCTTTGGGTACGTGACGAAGCAGGATGGCATGGTTACAGGAATGAGACCTAGAAGGCTAATTGTTCGCCTTTCTGTGAGAGGGCGGCGGACTGGACGGCTACCTAATGCTCTGCACGGCACGAAGCAGGTGGTTACAGGGGTGACACCTAGAAGGCTAACTGTCCGCCTTTCTGTATGAAGGCGGCGGTTGGATTGGACGGTACCCTAATGCCATCTGCACGGCACGAAGCAGGCGGTTACAGGAATGAGCCGTAGAAGGCTAACTGTCCGTTTTTCTGTGTGAAGGCGGTGGTTGGACTGGATGGCACCCTAATGCCATCTGCACGGCACAAAGCAGGTGATAACAGCGATGAGATCTAGAAGGCTAACTGGCAGAAGATTCGGTAGCTATGCGCTAGGGTCTCTGTGACACGTGACAGAGCAGGTGGTTACAGAGATGAGACCTAGAAGGCTAACTGTCCATCACATATCGTTCTAAGAGTTATCCACCAACAGATCCGACGCGATATGACCGGGGAGTTAAAGCGACGTAAAATAAAATAGAGCAAAAAAATAAATATCTTAAACTTATCGTATTTTAATCATAAGTACTACAAACCCTTTTTTAATAAATAACAAGTAACGAAAATTTTCGTATAGGTCTTCATGCGCAACCTTGAAGATATTGAACTCAAATTAAAATTTCAAGTTTAATCAACCTTTCCTTTTTACATGGACCATTTAGTTCCAAATTATATTATAACACATATTATAATTATTTATTATATTATGTGTGTCCTGTATTTTCTTTATTCTTTGTCTTGCAAAAAAGCAACAAATTTTGAATTAATCAGCAACCTCTGTTTCTAAAACAAATGGGATTAAAAATAAATACAAAATGTATCAACATAAAGACTATTAATTTTTTAGCTATAAATTGAATTGTAATTCATTTTGGAAATAATCCTAGTAAAGGGGGCAAACTCCTGAATTTAGTCCGCCTATTCAAGGCAATTGTCTTACCCGTTTTGTAGAAATTAATGGTATAAACCAACTTTTTATTTAAAAATATTGAAAATCGAGAAAAAAGTTCCCATTTTGAATTTTTTATCCCAGTTATGTGTTCACAGACAGACGACAGACAACCAAACACACAAACACACACACACACACACACACACACACACAAAGACGGACCTTTTTCTAAAAATGCATTTTTCATTCAGGGAGTCTCAAAACATGTATTTCCGGAGAAATCTCGGTATCAAAATGTTATGTGTAATACAATACTTCCTCTACTTACTATGGGTAAGCAGTAGAGAAAGTAAAGATTCGTTAATGTATCTGTTCTGGACTTTATATTTTTAAGCAATTGGTTTTCATTTAAGATAATTAATTGCTGGAAAAATACCATAAAGTAGCAACAATAATTAATTTTCTAGCATCACCTCTCAGTTAGGAACTCTCGTGTTTCTCAGAAATAGATAACATGGTATACATGGTAAATACTTTTGTGATAAAGCATTAAGGCATAATGTATAATTTCATAATTTTACTATACAAATTCTTTATGATTAACGCTGAATTTAAAAAATCAATTTAAACAATGCAAAATAATTTTTGTTACGGAAATTCCTTTTTTAAAACTTAAAAATGCCGTAGTGCTGCAAATCTGTTCATGTATTCACATTACACTGTATAGGCTTCAATGAAGATTATTATTGTGGTATAATGTTGCAGTTGTTAAACATTTAGGTTCAGACAAGCACCCAAAATCAGATCGTTTAGCTTTGTATTTATGGGAATACCAATTTATTGTCATATTTGTATACACAATTTAGTAAAAATTTGCCGGGATTGCCGGGATATAAGGACCGCCTTCGGTGGGGGCGTTGGACCCCGTGTGGGGTGGTGTCTGTCCATCCGCCCGGGCTTTATATTTGGAAACTTTAGGAACCCTGTAATTTGCTGTGCCGTCACTCCTGGTTCCGGCCGCTCGGTGTCTCCCTTCACCTCATCCCTTCCTCCCGGGGGCGTCCGTAAGGTACAATGTCGTCTCTCTAGATCCCTTTCGCTTCTCATTTATGGTTTTGTCTACCGCTTATTTATTATTAGGTAGAGGGAGATTTGTACTCCACCCAAATATCTGATATCGAAATTTCACAAAAATACGTATTTTGAGAATCTCTGAACGCAAAAATATATTTTTTTAAGAAAAAGGAGGTGGGTGGGTGTGTGGGTGTATCTGTGTGTTGTGTATGATAATGAACGCTTGTTCTTACTATATATGCGGCACTATAGGCGGTGAACGCTGGTGATACATGAAATGGCAGTATAATTGGGAAAGGAAATTTGGGAAGGAAACGTTCCAGGCCTAAATTTATGGCACCTTCCTGGCATTTTCAGTTATGAGGACTGCGGAAAACCTAGAGAACACTACAGTCAGAGACAATAGTCCTGGAGGTCACTCCTATCAGTATATGGATGTGTCTGTCTCTATATCTTTCTGTGCATGTTATTGTACGGTATTAAATATTTGGAACTTATTACCCTAGTTATGATCAAACACCCTGGGTTTTTCGTTTCTAAAGAATCATGTAAGTCAAACCTACATACGGTAAATAATTCTTCTTTCACGCAAGCCGTGTGTAGGACAAGGTTGGATAGGTAGGATCAGATTGAAAAATGCAATGCTATAGTGGGATTTGAAACACGGATCTCCCGGTTTCCGTCCGGTTGCTCTAACCAACATGCGGGCTAGATATCAGATTCCCCAACTGACTCGCATTTTTCCCAGTAAACCACATGGAGATCAAATTCATTTTGAGATAGCATACCCCAATGGCGACTTACAATGTCGTAAGTACCTTACGTCCCGGCTTCACAGTTTAATCAACCAAGAGGTCAATCAATTGTAATTAATTTCAGTTTAATTCTTTCTAACATTTCTAACCTTCTACACACGGTTCGTGTGAAAGAACGACCAATTACCATTGATTGACCTAATACATAGTTGATTAAATTTGAGAAAATGTTTTATTTTAGGAGGGGTATTGTTATTTGCCCCACGTATGGACGCCAATTTTAAGTAGATAGTTGTTTCTTTGAGTATTAAATATTTATGTTTGCTTCGGCTGCGTCAGTATTATTGTTAGAGACACGTTTCTCTTAGTAGGGTTTTGGTGCTACAGGAATGTAGGCTTACACAGATTATAATTTTACTTCACTCCTTTTATTAATACTTGATACGATTTAAATAACACTTCACTGATGTAGAGAGCTGTGAGGTTCTTTTTATTAATTAATTAATTACACTTTTTAACACGTAAAGTTACTTTTCCTCTCACACGAATACATATTATATTTCATGAGGACAGTTTTTGCGTCTGGTTACTAACTCTGTTTGTAGGCAACTGAATTGATTTCAACCGTCTAAACTTGTAAATTTCTGTATTTCAAGTCTCTGATTGGCTAATCCTACTCCAATAGAATACCTGCATTTAACTAAAGCTTTTTCTTGTTGTTGATTGGCTATTTTATAAACTGTCACTAAAATTACATTATTGTTACTCCAAGAATCACAAGTAGTACTGTTAAACATTCTTACTCATTATTGACTCAAGGTTACCTCATTATTATCTCATTGTTAGTAACTTTTAACTTATTATTCTCACAGCTGCTACATTATTAAATTACGTAATATATTTACATAACACTATTACACATGGATACAATAATATAGGCATATGCAATGACTGTTACATACATTTTACAAATTATTACATACACATATTGCTTCAAGGCGGGCTGTTATTATATAATTAGACTGAAATTATTTTAGTGTTAAAAATACTGCCTCAAATTAGAGACCTCCTAGTGGTCTAGCGGAAAAAATGCGAGTCAGTAGGGCAATTTAATGTCGTGCAGGAATGTTACCAGTAGCCCAGGTAGAACAACCGGAGGAAAATTGCAAGTTCCGTGGTTCAAATCCCAAATATGGCATTCAATTTTTACTTTCTTGACCACGTACATGGTAAATAGAGGAGGTGTTGCATTCTACCTAAAAATTTGATTCGATTTTTTTACCGGAAATGCATATTTTGAAGCCCCCTGAATCAAAATAGAAAAATTTTAAAACAAAAAAGTTTCCGCGTCTGTGTGTGTATCTACGAACAGCAAAGCTCAAAAACGAAAATTTGTATTACACCAAACTTGGTGTTTAGGTTCAGTACCTTTCAAAGATGCAACACGAAGATTTTCCAAAAAAATCCCCTTACCCCAAACTACCCAATTTCTGTAATTTTTTTATTTTCTAAAAAAAGACAGTAGCGATTTTGATTAAAATACCATACATATATTACGCACATTTATATGACAAATAAAATCTTGAATTTTTTGGGGAATAGCCTTTGAAGTCCTCTTCATTCGGAAGGAATTAAACATAATCTTGTGTAACTGGTAAACGTAAAGCGATAGACGAAAACGTACTACACAAGAAATATAGATATCTTTAAAACACACATTTTATTTTCAATAAGTATTTTTGTGGCATCACCCATTTCCGAGATATGGGTTATTAATGGTTCAAATTTTTCAATGTTTAGCCATTCTTTTGAAGTCCTGTCGATTTTCAATTGTTTCTCGCGAAACAGTATGGTATTTTAAGGCCAGCGTGTAGCGTCCAGTTCTAAAACATTCGACTATTTGATTTGCATCTATAATGAAATGTGTAATGCAGCTATTTTCGGAAGAGTTTATCTCGATTAAAATGAAGCAGATAGGAAAATATACTTTCGTAAAAATAATTTGTAGATAGATAGAAAAGTATATTTATTGGTTTCAATTATTGAAGTTATTACACAAGTTTTTAGTGCATGGGTCATTGACCGTATATGCATATTTAAGATGCAAGTATGGTGACAAAATAAAAAACAGAAAAAGAAAACAAAAAGAATACGGAAAAGGAAAATTGAGATAAATTACCTTTGTCTAACTGAATAAATTTGACTTAGCTTCGCGTACTTTAATCAAGACAATGCCCACGTTTTGCAGTTCCATTTCTATTCTCCTCAAATCCCTTTCCAAATCAGCTGCCCAAAACTTAGGAGACAGGTTTTCTCGCTGGTATTTATAACATTTGGATCGTAGTGTGGTGTTATCCCCCTGCATCAGCCTCAGCCACTTCACTGCTCTTATTTTGCAGTGTATTGTGTCTTCATAACATCCCACCTCCCTCAATACCCCCGAATTTGATGTGCCTTGTGAAACTCCAAGAACTCTTTTCCAAAATGCTACCTGTGTTTTATTTACATGATCTGCACTTTCCCATCCCCAGATATCACTTCCGTATAACAAAATCGGCCTTATCATAGAGTTATACATCTTTTCTAATGTATCTACAGGTACATCCGATATCCGCGAGAGGGTACGTAATAATTCATTTCACTGCCTCGTGCTTTATAGTTAGTTCCATTTTCCTCTCACATTAAACATTACTCCTAAATAGGAGAAATGTTTAACGTTTTGTAGTTCTAGCCCCTTGTAATACCAATTTTCATCCCTGCCATACACATAACCATTTTTGAAAGCCATTGCTTTTAGTTTATTAATGTTTACCAACAAACCCCATTGTTTACAATACTATTTCAACCTATTAATACCTTTCTGTAAGCCTTTAATCGTCACTGACAAAATTGTCATGTCATCCGCGTATAAAAGTACAGGAATGCAGACATCGTCTACTTTTGGGCCATTCATTTCCTCTGTTGCTAACATGTCTGCTATATCGTCTATGGATAAATTGAACAATAGGGGCGATAAAATACATCCTTGACGAACTCCTCTACTGGCCGATTTAGATTCAGTTACTGTATTTTGGTCTACTTTGATGCTGAAATTCACACTGTTGTAAATTTGCATCAAGGCTTTCATCATTTTACCAGAGAAATAAAATTTGTATACTCACTAATAAACCGTAGAGGGAAGGCAAAGTCCTGTGAATGTAACGCAAAGATTTTTACTTTCTCAACTAGGGGAAGTATTGTATTCCACCCAAAAATTCGATACCGAGATTTCACCGGAAATACATGTTTTGAGAACCCCTGAATCCAAAAAAGCATTTTTGGAAACATGTCCGTGTGTGTGTCTGTAAGTCTGTGTGTCTGTGAACAGCATAACTCAGAAACGAACAGATAAACACCAAACTTGGCATTTAGATTCAGTATCTTCCAGAGATGCGACACGAAGGTTTTCAATAAAATCCCCTACCCTAGATTACACTTTACATGGAACATTTTTCGAAAATTTTAATTTTCTAAAAAATGGCTATATCGATTTTGATTAAAATATCATATGTTTAAGATATTTTCATGACAAATGAAATGTATATCTCGAATTTTCTGGGAATGTCTCCAAAAGTATTCTTCATTGTGAACGACTTTTGCATAACTGGTAAACCATAAGAGATAGACAAAATTTTACTGCACAAAAAATGTAGCTCGCGTTAAAATACACAATTTATTTCAAATACATTTTTGTTGTTGAGTGAACCATTTTCGAGATATTGCTTGTTATTCCCTCAAATTTTCCAATACTTATACTTTTTCTCAAATTCGTTATTCATTTTTTTGTCATGGTAATGCAAAGAGAATGGAATACTCCACATACAACCAGCTCTTAAAAGATTTGACTATCGCTTAAAACCTACCAATTCCCCTTGCATCTACAACAAAATTAGCAATAAGATTAACATCTCGATTAACATGAAGCATATGGAGAATAAGTTTTTGTAAAAAAAAGTTTGTACAAGAGCAGAGAAATGTAACGCAAGATTCTTTTAGTATGATTCTGCCTTTCCAGACTCTAATATGTAAAATAAACCTGGTTTTGTGTACCTAACCCGCTGATGCTCGAAGTCTCCTCGCTGGTATATACATATAAGCGTATTGCAGTTCATCTTGCATAAAGATCACGTTTCTCAAAAAGCAGAATCTGGTAGCGAGGCGAGGAGATTCTATCGTCAAACTCTATACGAGAATTTCTTATTTTTTTACCCTTCCTTTGCTCACGCACATTAATCAAAGTTTCTGTTCTGAAATGAGAAATTCTCTCTTTCACCTAGCCTTCGTGCCGTGGGTGAGCAAGGAAGCATTTGTTTTTTGTTTTTATGACTGTCCGAGACATGATTTATTTTATCTGCAGTTTATGACCTCAGTAAAACCTTAAAGGAGGATGCTGTGTGGTGTTGACTTAAAGGTTGGACACAGGCAGAGGTAATTGTTAAAGACAACCTTCCGTTATTATACTCCCTCGTGACTGAAATTAATGCATAAACATGAAAATTTCATGACATATTGGGGGAATAAACCTCTCATGAATATGCTTCAAGTTATGAAAATGCAGTCGGCTTGAGGTTATGGGAAACCCGTCACGAGCTGAAATCATTAAATCTTTCAGTATTTTCTACTTCGTCTGGTTATAATGAGAATGAAAACACATTACTCATGGGATGAAATATGACTATCCGTTTTAGCAGTGAATGTGTGCCATTAACATGTTATGTCTCTGAAACATAAACAGGAACAACAATAAACAGAACAAATCGTATGTGTTGCATTCACACGACTTTCTCTACCTTCTCTTCTGCAAACTACGAGGTGTGTTTTTAAAGCAAGTACCGATAATTTGTTTAAAAACTAATACATTATTTTCCAAATACTTGAGTGTAGTAAAAACAAATCCATTATTTTTGCGTGAGATTGAAGGCTTATTTACCATAGTTAGAATGATACGATTTAGGTCAAATATACGCCCTTTTTACTTTCTTTACTACGTATAGTAAGTAGGGGAAGTATTGTATTCCACCCAAATATTCGATACCGAGATTTCACCGGAAATATATGTTTTGAGATCCCCTGAATCCAAAAACAGTGTCTGTGTGTCTGTGTGTCTATCTGTGTGTTTGTCTGTGTGTGTGTGTGTTTGTCTGTGTGTGTGTGTGTATGTGTCTGTCTGTGAAGAGCATAACTCAGAAACGAACAGTCGGATAAACACCAAACTTGATATTTAGGTTCAGTATCTTCCAGAGATGCGACACGAAGGTTTTCAAGAAAATCCCCCACCACAGAGTACCCTTTATATGGAACATTTTTCGAAAATGTTAATGTTCTCAAAAATGGCTCTAACGATTTTGATTAAAATATCATATGTTTAAGATATTTTCATGACAAATAAAATGTATATCTTGAATTTTCTGGGAATGTCTCCAAAAGTATTCTGCATTGTGAACGACTTTTGGTAAACTGGTAAACCATAAGAGATAGACAAAATTTTACTACACAAAAATGTAGATCGCGTTAAAATACACAATTTATGTCATATACATTTTTTTCGTTGAGTGAACCATTTTCGAGATATTGCTTGTTATTCCCTTAAATTTTTCAATACTTATTTTCTCAAATGGGAATTCGTTATTCATTTTTTGGTCTTGGATATGCAAAGAGTATTAATCTGTGGCAAAGGGAATGGTGCTGCACCTAAGAACCAGCTATTAAGAAATATGTATGTGCTTAAAGGCTACGGTATTTCTATATTGCCCTTGTAAATATATATCCCCCTTACATCTACAAGAAAATTAGCAATAAGATAGTTTCTGTAAATGCTTATCTCGATTAACATGAAGTAGATGGAGAATAAGCGTCTGTAAAAATAGTTTGTACAAGAGTAGCGAAAGTCGTGTGAGTGTAACACGTCAGATTTTTTTTGTTCTATAACTTGTTGCCATTTTCAAGGTAATTTCATTATGCCTCTCTCATAGAAGTCCTCGTCCCTATTGGCAAACAATTGAGACAGTCGATTTTCACAAGCCTCTCTTGAAGCGAATTTTTCACCAGAAAAAGCGTTTGCTATGGACAGGAACAGATGGTAATCACTTGGTGCTAGGTCTGAACTATAAGGTATCCACCATAAGAACCTCCCAACCAAGTTCCCGGAGCTTCTGGTGAGTCACTATCGATGTGTGGCCTGGCGTTGTCCTGATGGAACACAATTCCTCTCCTATTGGCCAAAACTGGTCGTTTCTGGGCGATTGCTTTCTTCAGACGGCCCAATTGTTGACAGTACAGTTCCGAGTTAAGAGTGTTGCGTAAGGGAACAGCTCGTAGTAGATGATCCCCTGCCAATGCCACCAAACACACAGCAAAACCTTTCTGGCCGTCAATCCTGGCTTGGCCACCGTTTTAGCCGGCTCATCGCGATTCGACCACGACCGTTTTCGCTTGACGTTGTCGTAAGTGATCCACGTTTCATCGCCAGTCACTAACCGCTTCAGAAATGGGTCGATTTTGTTGCGATTCAGCAGCGATTTGGAGATGGAAATTCGGTCCATGAGGTTTTTTTGCGTTATCTCGTGTGGCACCCATACATCAAGCTTCCAGCCTTATTTAAATGGTTCCAAACGGTTTTTTGTGTAATCTTTAGCTCTTGAGCAATCACAACAGTGCTTACATGACGGTCGGACTCGACAATTTCCATGATTTCATCGACAATTGGCCTTCCAGTGCGTGGTGCATCTTTAACATCGAAATTACCAGAACGGAATCGACGAAACCAAAATTGCGCGTAATCAACTGTTACAGTATCAGCACCATAAACACTATTTACATTTTCAGCCACCTGGCTTGTGTTTTCGCCTTTATCGAAGAAAAACTGTAAAATATGGCGTATTTTCTCTTTGCTAGTGTCCATCTTTGACGCGCGCTCAAACAAAACTGAGTCAACCAATTACCAAACTGTTCAAACGTTTGTTTTATTACGAAATCTCATCTTTCTAACGCCATCTAGTGTAACCCAATCGGACTTATACAACGCGAGATTCAGATAACTAAAGCTGTCTCTTGAAAAAATAATGAATTTCCTTTTACTACACCTGATATTTTATCATCATTCATTATCTTACACTACTTCCTTACATAGTTAGTGCCGTTATTCAGGCAATGGGAACCCAGTTTTTGTACACCTTCGTCAAAGAATGATGCCGCCTGTGATGAAAACCAAGTCTGCACTTCTTGTTTCCCAACTTCATCGTCGTTGAAATGCTTCCGCCAAGGAATTTCTTCAGATGAAAATCGCTTTGTGCCAAATCCGAACTTTAGGGAGGGTGGTCGAATTTTTCCCAACGAAATGATGCAATCAGATCTTGAGCTTGTTTGTCTATATGTGGCCTGGGATTTTCGCTCATTTTTTTCCCCATAAACCTCACACAATTGGCGATGAATGTTTCCTGGCGTAGCGTTTCTCGCATTGAAAAGCGAATCACTGATCTGACTTCGCAGTCGGCCGGCTTTGAACATTTCGAAACGCTCTAACAACAGCAAAACACTAAATGACGATCGCTCACAGCTGCGTCTGGCTTCCTAATGATTGGTGGAAGTGATCGGGCGTGCTCAAAATAGCAACTGCAGCGCTGCAGCGTCAAAATATTAAACATTAATACTTCCCTTTAAAAACTCGCCTCATATTCTTACAAAATCTTATTCTTCTATTTACTTCTAAACATGTAAACTTTGAGTATGCATTTATATATTTTCTTATAGATATAAGAAGGATACAATATTTTAAAGCGATAGTCATATTTTTAAAAAGCGGATCGCTAAGTGATCGCTTTGAAATTCCATGATCCTTGCATTAACGCGAGAAAAAATCTGATGTTATATTCACGTGACTTTCTATGTATTTCACATAGCTTCTGACAGCTACTCCTACTAAAGCAGAAATAGTTCGTTACATACTTCGTTGAGGGTGCAGGGGGGTAGAGGAAACCAAATCAATATTCAGAGGTTTAAAAACCGGGTCGCTATGTGCTGGCCTAGAAATTCTATACCCTTTCCATGATATAACGAGAAACAGCTGAATAGAGACAGTACATTAAAAAATTGAGAAGTATTGCAAAATTCAAACCAATAACAACGCATATCTCGGAAATGGCTGATGCCACATAATAGCTATTTGAAATAAATTGGTGCTTTAAAGAAACCTACATTTTTTGTCCAGTGGGTTCTTGTCTATCGTTTAAAGTTTACCAGTTATACAAGATTAAACAAAATTCCTTTCGAATGAAGAGGACTTCACAGGCTATTCCCATAAAATTTAAGATATATACATTTTATTTTATGTATCTTTATATATATATATATATGATATCTTAAACAAAAACGTTAGATCCATTTTCGAAAAAGTCCAAAATTTCGAAAAATGTAACTTGTAAAGCGTAGTTGGGATGCGGGAATTTTCTTGAAAATCTTCGTATGGAAGCTTTGGAAGATACTGCGATTAAATATCAAGTTTGGTATTTATCTGACTTTTTTCTGCGCCCGCGCGCACACAAACACACCGACCTTTTTTACAATTTTTACTTTCTCTACTACGTATAGTAAGTAGGGGAAGTATTGTATTCCACCCAAAAATGATATTAAAATATCATATGTTTAAGATATTTTCATGAAAAATGAAATGTATATCTTTAATTTTCTGGGAATGTCTCCAAAAGCATTATTCATTGTGAACGACTTTTGCATAACTGGTAAACCATAAGAGACAGACAAAATTTTACTACACAAAAAAGTAGATCGCGTTAAAATACACAATTGATGTCATATACATTTTTTGTTGAGTGAACCATTTTTGAGATATTGCTTGTTATTCCCTTAAATTTTTCAATACATGTTTTCTCAAATGAGAATTCATTTTTCATTTTTACTTTCTCTACTACGTATAGTAAGTAGTGGAAGTATTGTATTCCACCCAAAAATTCGATACCGATATTTCACCGGAAATATATGTTTTGAGACCCCCTGAATCCAAAAGAGCATTTTTGGAAACATGTCCGTGTGTGTGTGTCTGTGTATGTCTGTGAACAGCATAACTCAGAAACGAACAGTCGGATAAACACCAAGCTTGGTACTTAGGTTCTGTATCTTCCAGAGATGCGACACGAAGGTTTTCAAGAAAATCCCCCACCCCAGATTACCATTTACATGGAACATTTTTCGAACATTTTAATTTTCTCAAAAATGGCTCTAACGATTTTGATTAAAATATCATATATTTAGGATATTTTCATGACAAATGAAATGTATATCTTGAATTTTCTGGGAATGTCTCCAAAAGTATTCTTCATTGTGAACGACTTTTGCATAACTGGTAAACCATAAGAGATAGACAAAATTTTACTACACAAAAAAGTAGATCGCGTTAAAATACACAATTGATGTCATATACATTTTTTGTTGAGTAAACCATTTTTGAGATATTGCTTGTTATTCCCTTAAATTTTTCAATACATGTTTTCTCAAATGAGAATTTATTATTCATTTTTACTTTCTCTACTACGTATAGTAAGTAGTGGAAGTATTGTATTCCACCCAAAAATTCGATACCGATTTTTCACCGGAAATATATGTTTTGAGACTCCATGAATCCAAAAGAGCATTTTTGGAAACATGTCCGTGTGTGTGTGTCTGTGTATGTCTGTGAACAGCATAACTCAGAAACGAACAGTCGGATGAACACCAAGCTTGGTACTTAGGTTCTGTATCTTCCAGAGATGCGACACGAAGGTTTTCAAGAAAATCCCCCACCCCAGATTACCATTTACATGGAACATTTTTCGAACATTTTAATTTTCTCAAAAATGGCTCTAACGATTTTGATGAAAATATCATATGTTTAAGATAATGTCATGAGAAATTAAATGTATATCTCGAATTTTCTGGGAATGTCTCCAAAAGTATTCTTCATTGTGAACGACTTTTGCATAACTGGTAAACCATAAGAGATAGACAATATTTTACTACACAAAAAATGTAGATCGCGTTAAAATACACAACTTATATTATATACATTTCTTTTGTTGAGTGAACCGTTTTCGAGATATTGCTTGTTATTTCCTTAAATTTTCCAATACTTATACTTTTTCTCAAATTCGTTATTCATTTTTTTTATATCCTGGACATGCAAAGAGAATGGAATGCGCCACATAGCAACCAGCGTTAAAATATTTGACTATCGCTTAAAAGCTACCATATTTCCCTTGCTTCTACAAGAAAATTACCAGTAAGATTGACATCTCGATATCTCGATTAACATGAAGCATATGGAGAATAGGCGTATGTAAAATTAGGTTGTACAAGAGTAGAGAAAGTTATGTGAGTGTAACACATCAGATTTTTTTGTCTTGGATATGCAAAGAGTATTATTCTGTGGCAAAGAGAATGGTGCTGCACCTAGCAACCAGCTATTAAGATATATGTCTATGTTTAAAGGCTACTGTATTTCTATATTTCCCTTGCAAATTCAAAATAAGGGGAACACAGTACGCCTTAAGCCATAGTCAAATGTTTTTAGAACTGGTCGCTATGTGTATAATGTAATTCTCTTTGCAAGTCAAAAGATCGACATGATATCGAAATTTTGGATGGCGTGCAATACCTCCTCTACGTACTATGTACGTGGTAGAGAAAGTAATAAGAGGAGTCGTGAATAGTCACCAATATATATTCACGTGTCTCCGTTTTTCACCTTACGTACCTATAGCAACTATAAATATTGCATTACATCCAATAACTGGATACCCAGATTTCGAGTTCGACTTGTTTTGTTCTGTGAAGTGATACGGTACAAAATTGCAGATTCTGTACCATTTAAAAGAAATATATATAGGTATATTTACTTTTTTATTTACTGAGCGAGTCTTCTCATCTTGCGGATTGGTATCTAGGCAACCCTTCATTTTACAGACGATGCGAAATGCAGGTGCTGACACAACATTCACCAGCCCGCTGATTAGGTCTACGGCGGAGCTTGTTAATGCGCTCTATTAGCGCAATGGCTAATATGCTGCAAAGTCATATTGAATGTTGGAAGTTCAAACCACGTCTGCGAATAAATGAGTTTTTATTCATTTCTGTTCATGTTTCGAGAACGTTCTAGTAAACCATGATTTCTTTCCGAATGCACTAGAAAGTGGATTTGCACATTCTAACAGGTAGCAATTTGTGTTTTAATGAAATTCGCATAATTAAACTAATTAAGTGAAACGACACTTCCATGCCAGACTATCCGTTCTTGTTAAATTTACTAAAAATAAGAAGTGCCTTCAAGTGGCAGTATTTGAACCGGAACCTCTCACCACTGAAGACCAAGGCGCATACTATTGCACTACGAATACAAGTCACTGCACGCACAGCGGTGCAAAGCAGTCATTTCGGCCGAAAGTGATACAAAGCGATTCAGTGGGCAGTATTTATGGCATAGCCTGTACAAAGCCGTGACTGCATAACTTCTCAATCCGGAGGCTGGGAAGACTCACCCGGTATATATATTGAAGAAGTAAGTTTCAGCCCCACGTATGGAAGCCAATTTGAGTAGATGGTGTGTTACGTTATTTGCACCACGCTTTGGGCGTCAATTTGCAGTAGGATGTATTGTAGTTTAACTGTTGGGGAGCCGAACTTGAAGTAGTTGCAACCCACGTATGGTACCCGGTAGCCTTTGCCCCAATTTTGTATAAAATATTAACCTTGTAATTTGACTGTTTCTTTAAGTATTAAATATTTATGTTTGCCTCTGCTGCGTCAGTATTTTTGTTAGGGACACGTTTCTCTTAGCAGGATTGTGGTGTGTCTAAGAATGTAGGCTTTCACAGATTATAATTTTACTTCACTCCTTTTATTAATGCTTGATACGATGTATGTAACACTTCACTGACAGAGAGATGCGAGATTCTTTTATTAATTATTTGTACTTTTTAACACGTAAACTATTTTTCGTCTCACACGAATACGTATTAAATCTCTTGAAGACACCTCATACGTCTGGTTAGTAACGCTGTCTGCAACCAACTGACTTTTGAATTTGTAAATGTTTCACCTTTTCAGTTTCTGATTGGCTAATCCTACTCCAATAGAATACCTTTATTTAACTAAAGCTTTTTCTGGTTGCTGATTGGCTATTTTTAAACTGTCAGAAAATTTACATTATTGTTGCTCCAATAATGACTAGTAGTATTGTTAAACTCTCAAATTCATTATTGCCTCAAGGTCATCTCATTGTTACCTCATTGTTAGCAAATTTTAACTTATTATTCTCACAGCTCCTACATTATTAATTTACGTAATACATAACATTATTGAACATGTTTACAATAATATACGCATATGCAATGACTGTTACATACATTTTACAAATTATTACATACACATTGCGCTTCAAGGCGGGCTGTTATTGCATTTACATATTATATAATTTATATATATATTATATATGTGTGTATGTATTTGCATAAATGTTTTGGCTAGGATAATAAAGTATATGCAAAATTAAACAGGAAATTACAGTTTATAAGACTGAATAAAAGAACTAAAATATCATTTTTATGTAGTATTAATTGGAATTTCCTCTGAAAATTTTCTTATTGTTTAAAGGTATTTTTAAAAATGGTACTACAGCTGTGTTTTTGTGCTCTGAATTCTGCACCAGTTCAGAGAACAAATTATCGCTCCTAGCCTAGTGGAAGGTTCTTTCTTTTAAAGGAAGGTTTGTTCCCCAAATTGATACTTCTAAATATGTCATCTTCCATATTTCCAAGAAATCTTTTTTTTTCTTACTAAATATACAGGATATATCATAAGTAAAAGCGCACACTGAAACGGCTGAAAGTATACGATAATAGAAGTAAAAGCGTTCCAGAAACATGGATCCGCAAACAATCCGTGTGCGAGATTTATTATTAGGAATTTTGTTTATGAGCCGCCACTGACGTGAATTGCTTGAGGATATTCCCCTTGAGCAACGTCTGACTATGTGGAACATGCATGATGGAGCACCGGCACATTTTGTTTCTACTGTAAAAGACGCTAACGTGGAGATATGCTCCATATGGATAGTTCGAGGAGGGCCTTTTCCTTGGCCTCCACGATCACCTGATCTCAATCTTTTGAATTTTTCTTTTTGGAGTCACCTTAAAAGTGTAGTGTGCAACATTCCCGTTTATACCGTTGAAGCACTGGAACAGAGAACTGCATGTGCTTGTCAAGAATTCGGAGATGATCCGGGGGTTTTTGAAAGAATTTGAAACTCATTGCAGAGACGAGTGCACTTTGAACACTTCCTTTAACACGGAGGAGTTTACGTATTAATAACATGTAACAACTACTAGAGTTGTATTCCTTATTAAGTTAAGCTATGAATGAATTTTGAGGCAACTTAGAAGGGCAATTTTTAAACAAAAAGTCTACATTTCAAATTCATTTCTACTAATTAGAACGATGTTGCTTAATGGAGTCAGTGCCGGCTTGTAATCACACATTTGCAATATCTTGCACATGGGTCGTTTGAGGATCCATGATTATGGAACCTTTTTGCTTCTACTATCGTGTACTTTCAACTGTTTCAGTTCGCGCTATTAATTATGATACATTCTACATATGTGTGCGTGTTTTTTCCCCATTTTTACTTTGAATAATTTTTTTTCTGAATGACATTTTCTGACACACATTAAGCTTTTCTCAGGACCTACTGAAGATTGATGTATTACACTCACATGACTTTCTCTTCTCTTGTACAAACTATTGTTACAGACGCTTATTCTCCGTCTACTTAACGTTAATCGAGATAAACATTTGCATGAACTATCTTATTGCTAATTTTCTTTTAGATGCAGGCTTTAAGCGATGGTCAAATCTTTTAAGAGCTGGTTGCTATGTGGATCATTGCATTCTCTTTGTATTTCCAGGACATAAAAACTAATAACGAATTCCGATTTGAGAAAAAGTATAAGTATTGAAAAATTCAACAAATAACAAGGAATACCTCGGAAACGATTCACTCTACGACAAAAATGCATATGACATAAATTGTGTGTTTTAACGAGAGCTACATCTTTTGTGTAGAAACATTTTGTCTATCTCTTACGGTTTACCAGTTATGCAAATGCTATTCAGAATGCAGAGGACTTTTGGGGACAGTCCCAGTTAATTCAGGATATACATTTCATTCTTCATGAACATATCTTATATATATGATATTTTAATCAAAATCATTAGAGCCATTTTTGAGAAAATCAAAATTTATGAAAAATGTTTCATGTAAAGGGTAGTCTGAGGTTGGGGGATTTTCTTGAAAATCTTCGTGTCGCATCTTGGAAAGATAGTAAAACTAAATACCAAGTTTAGTATTTATCCGGCTTTTCGTTTTTGAATTATACTGTTCACAAACACGTAATACACAAGGTAAAAATAATGATGGATAAATTTTAATAAAGATTGTGTAATTAAGAAGAAATTCTACATTTCTTAATAAACCACATTGCTGTCTAAAAATATATCAATGTACTTGCAATACATCTATATCCTGTAAACTTTTCAGTCTGATATCTTAAATAGTTCTGAGATGATGGGCCATAAACTTAGCAAATTTAATACTGGCAAGATGAGGCTTTTAATCTGCCCTTAAGAATAAAGTGTCAACTACGTACAGTCTTCTTCTGGTTTCCTACAATGCTTTTCTAATTTAAACTCCTTATCATCTTTGTTCCACACTATCTCTGGGTGAGCCAATCTCTTATTGGTTTGAAACTAAGTCCGACACACACGCATTAGTGTATGAACAAAGGTCAGGCCTAGGTGAGAGCGAAAGGGAAAGAGTACGAAGGTATGCTTCGAAACGACAGTCCACACATGGACGAGTCCGTCTGGTATTGGTTTGATGTCAAAACTCTGCTTTTAAGCATTAACCTATCAACACAGGTGGGTTTCAGGCTAAGGAGCAAAGGAAAAGGAGGAAGTAAAAGAAACATTAAGAACGTGATGGCTCAGGCGGCAACGTCTGTGGTTCACATTCGGGAGCTCCCGTGATTGATCCCCGGCGACTGCCCTCTGTGTCCCATGGGTTTTTCGTGGTTTCCCAGGTCGACAGGCGAATGCTGGAGTGGTTCATCTTCTACCACGACTCTCCTTCCTCTTATTTCCTGTACCCCTTATCTTCCTTGTCATCTGTTTCATTGTTATAGGATCAGGCGACGCTGTTCGGCGGATTGAGGCTGAGTTGGCTTGCGTTCTGTAAACGTATTTTCTCCTGGCGTCGCTGCGGTACCGCTCAGTTAGGTCTCTACTCAGGGCTCCGCTCGGCAGGAACAGGCGACGTCGGATAGGCTCTATCTGAAAACGTTCGGGACCCCATCTACGCTTGCGCCCTTCAGGTCTCTCCCCTCATCCTTCCCTCCCAGAGGACATATTGGAGGCAGAAAAGGCCGTTACCGCCTACTTGCGCTGCTCCGCCCCGATTTTGGGGGCCCCTCTGAGATACGACGTATATTTACCTTTAAAATAAACATTAAATGAAATGTTAGAACCAGGTAATGGGGTGGGGGCTGGGCGTGGCAAAGACGTGATATTTCCTTATCAACATAAAACACAGCGCATTTTAGAGGCTTGATTCCATGCACTCGATTGCACATATAGATTTTGGATTTGATAAAAAAAGCAAAACTAAGAGATACAGAGAGAGATGGCTGCGCGGTAACGTGTGAGGCTCGTATTCCGGAGGTCCCTGGCTCGATTCCCGTCCGCTCAGCTGCTCTGATCATACGTTTGTTCGCGGTTTCCCCGAATGTTAGGGTGGTTCCTCCCTTCTACTATCAACTTCCTGTCCCCATTATTACCAGAATGGTGGAATTGTGCGCTTTGGAAAGTATTTCTCCCTGCTGGCTCAGATGTGCTCCATATAGAATCGTTAGGGATCCGACCTTGCTAGCGCACATCGTCCCCCGGATCTGGTCGCCCTTCGAATTTCCCCCTCATCCTAACGTTCCAGTGATCACATTGGAAGCAAAAAAGGCCCTGTGTGGCCTACTTGCGGTGCTGTGCTCTGTCGCCTTTCTACTCTAACTCCTACAGCTAGCAGATTTTTCAGGTGCATATAAGGAAGCAATCTCTGGTTAATGAATGATTGCTGCAGTGGAAGGAAATATGCTCGGTGAAGCGACAAGTTCAAGGTACACCGGAACAAGAACGAGTTGGACACAGTTGGATGCGTGAGGAGCGAGCGGTTCTTCCCGCAGCAGACATTCTGTCCTCTCTCTCTTTCTGTAATTCCGAATCCAATTAGTGCAAACACTGGCTTCATCAGTAGAACACGCCATATAAACGTACTTAGTTGCAGCACTTGAGCCTTGTAGTACAAGCCAACCCCCCTCCCCGCACAGACACAGTTTCCCAACATGTTCTTGTAATTAGAAACTATTTAACTGCACACAACTTAGCTGTACCAACTGCTTTGTACCTGCACTGCAAGGCGAATGTAGATCACACAACAATATGACATTCACCTTCTCTTTATTAACCAGCTGTGTGACGAATGAAAGATGAAATGAAATGCAGTTTTATTTATGGACGCCCTTTAACTACTGTGGTCTTTAGCATCCATTCTATATCGAGAGTGAAAGATTTGAAATTTTACTCATAGATACTTTTATCAGGCTTGAGGTTGTTTTACCCGTAAATATACAAGCGACCGCCATCTACACTTCCCTTCCGAAGGAAACCAGCTAAGGATTTTTCTTTAGACAGCATTGCCTAAAAGTAGAATTTTCAACATAGTGCACACGACCTAAAAGCTTTGGATTATCACACTAGTGTAATAATATTTTTATAGCACTCCGTTGTGACCAACTTTGATTTCAAGTCCAATCACATTGCAATTACACTTTGTATTTGCACATGTTTAATAACCCGACTTGGTTTGACTTTTATTCTGTTGATTTACATGATTAATTTCTCATGAGGTCGCATTATCTGTTCACAATACAAATAGTGATACTTTAATTTATCGCAATTCTTTGTGGAGTTAACATGTACATTATATTGGCAGAATTTTGCTTTCTTTGATCTAAATGGCGGCAATTATAATTAAGAGGAAACTGAAATGGAACAGCGAGGTGAAATTACAGAAGCAGCAGTGGGAACACTAGAAGTACTTACAAAAAAAATCCAGACAGCAATATTATACAGCATATAATCGCTTCATTGTGTAAGGCATGGTGAAAATAATTTCACGAAAGTGACTGCTAGCTGAAGAAGGTGTTTTGTTGGAGTTGTTTATTTATTTAGCTCCACGTATGGACGCCAATTTGAAGTAAAACTGTTCTTTACGTTGTTTGCTGCTACGTATGAAAAACCGATTTGAAGTAGTTTGTAGTGAAGGATTTGTATCATATTTCAACTGTTGGGGAGCCAACCTTGTAGTAGTTGCAACCGCAAGTATAGTAAACAGTTTCCGGTAGCCTTCGTCCCAAGTTTAAAAAGTCTTAACTTTGTAATTAAACTGTTTCTTTAAGTATTACATAATCATATTTGCCTCGGCTGCGTCAGTATTATTGTTAGAGACATGGAAGTCTTGGCAGGGCGTGATGTGACAAGAATGTAGGCTTACACAGATTTTAAGTTTTAATTCACTCCTTTTTATTAATCCTTGACACAAATTAAATAGCACTTCACTGATATCGAGAGCTGCGAGATTCTTTTATTTAATAATTGGACTTTTTAATACGTAACTTATTTTCTTTTAACAAGAATACGTATTAAATATCTTTTGCGGACGCACAAGCAACACATCCAGTTATGAGCACAGTCTGCAGGCAACTGACTAGATTCCAACCGTCTAAACTTGTAAATTTCTGTATTTAAAGACTCTGGCTAATCCTACTCCAATAGAATGCCTGTATTTAACTAAAGCTTTTTCTGGTTGTTGATTGGCTATTTTTATCTATGCATATGAAGCATATGGAGAATACGCGTTTGTAAAAATAGTTTGTACAGGAGTAGAGAAAGTCATGTGAGTGTAACACATCAGAAATATTTTTTATATTTTAATGCAGGTAGAATATATTATAAACTGTCACTAAAATTACATTAATGCTTCCAGGAATCACAAATAACATTTAAACTCTCAAACTCATTATTCCCTCTAGGTTATCTCATTGTTACCTCATTGTTAGCAACCTTTAACTTATTATTCTCACACCTCCTACATTATTAGATTACGTAATATATTCATATTACATTATTACACACGGATACAATAATATAAGCATATGCAATGACTGTTACATAAATTTTACAAATTATTACATACACATATTGCTTCAAGGCGGGCTGTTATTGAATTTACATATTATATAATTAGACTGAAATCACATTTTAACAAATGATTTCAGTCGATATTTGCCTCATAGCGAATCAACAAATCTCAAAACATCTGACGTCTCGCTTTATAGACATATCTCTTACTTCAAGGATGTCGTTCTAAAGTGATCCCTGTTAGTTTCAGGAATCAATATATTAATACTTTACAAATTCAAGCGCTGTCTAAAATAGTCTACGCCACACGTGTTAAAACTGGTTTTATTTTGCTCGTACGGTATCGTAATCTACTATTACGCCCGAAAAAAATCCATCCCCTCCGCCTAGGTTTGAGCCCGCGACCTCCGGAACTAGAGGCTAGCATAGTAACCCTAGACCAGTGGATGACAGAATGGAAGACGATATACCTAAAACCAAAGTAGTGAACTTTTGGGGGGGAGTAAGTAGGGGAAGTATTGTATTCCACCCAAAAATTCGAAACCGAGATTTCACCGGAAATATATGTTTTGAGACCCCCTGAATCCAAAAAAGCATTTTTGGAAACATGTCCGTGTTTGTGCCTGTGTGTGTGTCTGTGAACAGCATAACTCAGAAACGAACAGTCGGATAGACACCAAACTTGGTATTTAGGCTCAGTATCTTCCAGAGATGCGACACGAAGGTTTTCAAGAAAATTTCCCCACCCCAGATTACCCTTTACATGAAACATTTTTCGAAAATTTTAATTTTCTCAAAAATGGCTTTAACGAATTTGAATAAAATATATGTTTAAGATATTTTCATGACAAATAAAACGTATATCTTGAATTTTCTGGGAATGTCTCCAAATGTATTCTTCATTGTGAACGACTTTTGCATAACTGGTAAACCATAAGCGATAGACCAAATTTTACTATACAAAAAATGTAGATCGCGTTAAAATACACAATTTATGTCATATACATTTGTTTTGTTCAGTGAACCATTTTCGAGATATTGCTTGTTATTCCCTTAAATTTTCCAATACTTTTTCTCAAATGGGAATTCGTTATTATTTTTTTTGTCCTGGTAATTCAAAGAAAATGGAATACCCCACATAGCAACCACCTCTTAAAATATTTGACTATCGCTTAAAGCCTAGCAATTCCCCTTGCATGTACAAGAAAATTAGCAATAAGTTTAACATCTCAATATCTATGCATATGAAGCATATGAAGAATACGCGTTTGTAAAAATAGTTTGTACAGGAGTA
The DNA here is from genome assembly GCA_030765065.1 of Deroplatys truncata. Lineage (NCBI taxonomy): Eukaryota > Metazoa > Arthropoda > Insecta > Mantodea > Mantidae > Deroplatys > Deroplatys truncata. Next base: position 154,317,333 of record CM060988.1, on the reverse strand, counting down.
GTGAAAGTCATGTGAGTGTAACACATCAGAAATATTTTTTATATTTTAATGCAGGTAGAATATATTATAACTCATCTTACTGGATCTTTTTGAAGAAGAATAAATCTGGGCTCTTTTACTTACTGTTAGTGCAGTTTATAGCACTAAACAGCATCCCTGTCCCATATTATCATTTTTATTGCAAATTTCACTTAACAGCTCTTTTTCTCTCAAACAACAAATTAACATAACTGCTTGATTAAAACTTCCTGGGAGAGCTTGGCGCTAGAAGTGCTGAACACACTCCAATGCAAAAAGTATCTTAAGTTTCCTGACTGCATAACAGTCTGATATGTTCAATATTGGCAAACATTACTTCATGTTAATCGAGATAAAAATTTGCAGAAACGTATTGCTAATTTTCTTGTAGGTGCAAGGGGAATATGGTAGACTTTAAGCGATAGTCAAATGTTTTAAGAGCTGGTTTCTATGTGAAGCATTTAATTCTCTTTACATTACCAGGACATAAAAAAGAAAGAAAAAAAAAACAACGAATAATGAATTAGCATTTGAGAAAATCTATAAGTGTCAGAAAATTCAAAAAAATAATGGTTCACTCAACAACAAAAAATATGTACGACATAAATTGTGTATTTTGACGAGATCTACATTATTTGTGTAGTAAAATTTTGTCTATCGCTTACGATTTACCAGTTATGCAAAATTCATTCAGAATGAAGACGACTTTTGGGGACAATCCTAGAAAACTGATGACATACGTTTCATTTGACATGAAAGTGTTTTAAACATATGATATTCTAATCAAAATCGTTAAAGTCATTTTTGAGAAAATCAAAATTTACGAAAAATGTTCATGTAAAGGGTAGTCTGGGTTGGGGGATTTTCTTTAAAATCTTCCTGTCTCTTCTTTGAAAGATACTGAACCTAAATACCAAGCTTGGTATTTATCCGATTTTTCGTTTTTGAGTTATGCTGTTCACAGACACGCAGAAACATAGACTTTTTCTAGAATTTTTAGGCTCTTTTAACTTGGCTTTAGATTATTTTATTATACATTTTATTTTGTTATTTTATCCTCCTTCAGGCTAGTAAAAATCATTTCTAATTCATAACAAGTATTGCATATGCATAGCGCTTATTTTGAGGCGCATCTGTGTAAATGGGTCTCCTGTGGTTACATCGAATGATTGTTACCTTCCTTGCCAGTAGCACCAAAAGAACTGAGGGCAAAATCCCCTTTTGTATAGAAGTAGCTTAGTGATGTATGAAATTCATATCCCGGTGGTTGGAAGTTGTACATAATGTATCGTATAACAGGATCAGGAAGGGTTTGTACCTGTAGTCTGGATTACATAGGGTTATGTACAAGGAGAAGGGCGAACGAGTCTCTCCTGAGTGCATTTAACTTCGCTATATGCTTCTCTATTGCACATCATCTGTAACATAATGGCAAGTTGTATGAATGGGCTCAGACCGAGCCTGTCTTACCACGTGCTACCAGCTACAAATCCTGCGTGGGGTAAGGATTTCCTTTCCGTTTTGTGAAGGACTATTATCCACTCTCCGCACACCGTTCGTCAGGTGTTTTACTGCTTACCATATACCAAGCTTCCCTGTTGGTAAGAACCTTAAGTTCACGAGATCAAAAAATCTGATGCGTTACATTCACATGACTCTACATCTGTCGTTCACTATTGGGTACACAAGTTATTCTTACGAAAGTTTAATACTTTTTACTTCATTTTAATCGGGATAAACCTTTGCAGGAATAGCTACTCTACACATTTAGCTTAAAAAGGGAACATCGATAGTCAAATATTTAAGAACTGGGCCTTATATGCTGGCCTTAAAATTCCATACTGTTTCCATGACATCGCAAGAAACAAATGAAAATCTGAAGAACTTTAAAGTATAGAGTATTGAACAATTCGAACCATATCTCAGAAATATATATAAAGGTCCATGGGTGACTGTAAACAGCATAACTCAAAAACGAAAAGTTCGATAAATACCAAACTTGGTATTTAGGTTCAGTACCTTTTCAAAGAGGCGACACGAATATTTTCAAGAAACTCCGTCCATCCCACACTATTCTTTACTTGGAACACTTTGTGAATATTTTATTTTCTCAAAAATGACTAACGATTTTGATTAAAGTTTTTGTGGAGTGAACCATTTCCGAGTTATGCCTTGTTATTTTTTTTAATTTTCCAATACCAATATGGGAATTCGTTTCTCTGTTTTTATGTCCTGGACATGCAAAGAGAGTGGAATGCTCCACATAGCAACTAGCTCTTAAAAGATTTGACCATCGATTAAAGCCTATCATATTCCCCTTGCATCTAAAAGAAAATTAGCAATAAAGATAGTATCTGCAAATGTTTATCTCTATTAACATGAAGAAGATGGAGAATAAGCGTTTGTAAAAATAGTTTGTATAAGAGCAGAGAAAGCCATTTGAATGTTTCTTTCATTGTGTTTTTACCTTTTCATTTGTAATATAATTTAGTTCAGGTTATTTTGTGCATAAAGCAGTACTTTTATTTGTATTTTAAAGGAGTTTACATAATATGTAAACAATAAACGTATCAGAACTAATTTGTAACATTGGTAACAGTCCATTTTAGTTTGAGTATATATACCAGTGACACAATCAGTTCCTCTGCACACATTTGCTCTCAGACTCACATATTTTTTCAGCATCTTCACCCAGTACCAGTATATTTCTCCTTGGGATAAAGATCTGATGTGGTTCCCCAGATCAAAAGTGGTCTCCCGCAGGACATGCTGCTTTCTTCCAGAAGTAATTGAATTAGAAGACTGTCAGCGAAACATATATACAATATTATTATCTTAACTTTGGTGCAAAAGGGGCCTAATGTAGCTGATCTCAGATTAGTTAGTACTATTATTATGCATTTTATTCTGGTTCAATAGCATTTCTAATGCTGAACGAATCTATCCAATAAACAAACAAAACAAAAAAAGAATCAGTGCAATGTTTTGTATTCATTCAAATCACCTTCTTGGTCGAAACATTTAGCACACATGTGCAGAATGCAGAAGGTTTATTGTCTTTATGTTGTTGTATTGTTATTTCTAGCACCACGCTTTGGGAGCCAATTTGAAGTAGGAGTTGTATTGTAGTTCAACTGTTGGGGAGCCGTACTTGAAGTAGTTGTAACCGCACGTATGGTACCCGGTAGCCTTCGCCCCAAATGTACTTTCCGGTGGCCAAGTTTAAAAATATTAACTTTGTAATTTGACTGTTTCTTTAAATATTATATATTTATGTTTGCCTCGGCTGTGTCAGTATTATTGTTACAGACATGTTTCTTTTAACAGGGCGTGATGCGGCTGAAGAATGTAAGCTTACACAGATTATAATTTTTAATTCACTCCTTTTTTACTTTCTCTACTACGTATAGTAAGTAGGGGAAGTATTGTATTCCACCCAAAAATTCGATACCGAGATTTCACCGGAAATACATGTTTTGAGACCCCCTGAATCCAAAAAAAGCATTTCTGGAAACATGTCCGTGTGTGTGTGTATGTGTGTGTGCGTGTGTGTGTCTGTCTGTCCGTGAACAGCATAACTCATAAACGAACAGTTGGATAAACATCAAACTTGGAATTTAGGTTCAGTATCTTCCAGAGATTCGACACGAAGGTTTTCAAGAAAATCCCCCACCCCAGATTACCCTTTACATGGAACATTTTTCGAAAATTTTAATTTTCTCAAAAATGGCTCTAACAATTTTGATTAAAATATCATATGTTTAAGATATTTTCATGACAAATGAAACGTATATCTCGAATTTTCTGGGAATGGCTCCAAAAGTATTCTTCATTGTGAACGCCTTTTGCATAACTGGTAAACCATAAGAGATAGACAAATTTTACTACACAAAAAAATGTAGATCGCGTTAAAATACACAATTTATGTCATATACATTTTTTTATTGTTGAGTGAACCATTTTCGAGATATTGCTTGTTATTGCCTTAAATTTTTCAATAATTGTTTTCTCAAATGGGAATTCGTTATTCATTTTTTTGTCTTTGATATGCAAAGAGTATTAAGCTGTGACAAAGAGAATGGTGCTGTACATAGCAACCAGCTATTAAGATATATGTGGATGCTTAAAGGCTGTATTTCTATATTGCCCTTGCAAATACAAAACAAATATTTTTAGAACTTGTCGCTATGTGTAAAATGTAATGTTCTGTGCATGTCAAAAGATCGTTTCTGCAAACGTTTATCTCGATTAATATGAAATAGATGGAGAATAAGAGTTTGTAAAAATAGTTTGTACAAGAATAGAGAAAGTCATGTGAGTGTAACACATCAGATTCTTCTATTAATGCTTGATACGATTTAAATAACACTTCACTGATATAGAGAGAGAGCTGTGAGATTCTTTTGTTAATTACTTGCACTTTTTAACACGTAAACTATTTTCGTCTCACACTGAATACGTATTACATTTTTTTAGGACGTGTCTCGCATCTGTCTACAACCAACGCGTCCAGTTATGAACACTGTCTACAAGCAACTACTTCTAGATTTGTAAATTTGGCCATATTTCAGTTTCTGATTGGCTAATCCTACTCCAATAGAATACCTTCATTTAACTAAAGCTTTTTCTGGTTGTTGATTGGCTATTTTATAAACTGTCTCAAAATTACATTATTGCTTCCAAGAATCACAAGTAGTATTGTTAAACTTTCAAATTCATTATTGCCTCAAGGTTACCTCATTGTTAGCAACTTTTAACCTATTATTCTCACAGCTCCTACATTATTAACTTACGTAATACATTCACATAACATTATTAAACATCGATACAATAATATAAACATATACAATGACCTAATATACACTTTTTATATCTTGTTACATACATATTGCTTTAAGGCGGGCTGTTTTTATATTTTTTATTATATAATTTGACTAAAACCATTTAAGTGTTATAAATACTGCCTCAAGAACATTTCTGGAACACGCCCACACACATACCTCTTACACTTCATATACACATTCTTGGTTTTATTAGGATCTTTGCACCCTACAATTTGACATGCTTTACGTTCCCCACCTTGTTCGGTGGTCCTGATAATTGCATGTGTTAGTCCTTTCCTCGACAGTATATATTGAGCTGAAAATTCTTCTGCTAACTTCAGAAGAAATTCTCATCTACTTACTTTTTTCTGTAATTTTCCGGCATAATATCCATGCATTGATTCCGTCTAGGTCCAGTGCATTGAATAAAACATACATTGGCCACCGCCAGCAAACATACTTGACTGTGTATAGGTGACACATTTGATCTAGAATGTCAACCCCTAACAGTTTCTGGAAGTTTCTTGATACACTTCCACAAACTCGTGCATTCAACTTAGCTGGGGAACATCTTGCTTGGTTTAACCTTGATATGATATGATGGTAATATCATCAGATTTGTACAAGATTGTGTCGTGCAAAGATCTAGCGGTAGATTTTGCTGAAAGAGGGATCTCTCTTCATGCTTTCTTCAACGTGGACACCAGGTGGTGTTCCTCCGCTTCAACGCATCAGCAACATTTTTAGAAGTAAAAAAGTTGTCACAAGTAACATTTCTTCCTTTTGAATGAGGGGTTGCATCCTTCGTATGACAACGTGCTCTGCTACTGACCAGGTGGCCGTTCATCATGTTTTCCCAAATAAGGAAACCATAAGTTTTGTTTCAGAGTCTGCGGCAAGCCAGAACTTCACACCAAACTTAGCTGGTTTGTTACCCATATATTGAGTAGAGCGACATCGAGCCTTGCATGCTTACTAACAGCTGCTCATCTATAAAAATGCGATGTGTTACACTCACATGACTTTCTCTACTCTTGTACAAACTATTTTTACAAACGCTTATTCTCCATATGCTTCATGTTAATCGAGATATCGAGATGTCAATCTTATTGCCAATTTTCTTGTAGGTGCAAGAGGAATATGGTAGGCTTTAAGCGATAGTCAAATATTTTAAGCGCTGGTTGCTATGTGGAGCATTCCATTCTCTTTGTATGTCCAGGACATAAAAAATACGAATAACGTATTTGAGAAAAAGTATATGTATTGGAAAATTTATGGGAATAACAAGCAATATCTCGAAAATAGTTCACTCAACAAAAAATGTATATGGCACAGACTGTGTATTTTATCGCGATCTACATTTTTTGTGTAGTAAACTTTTGTCTATCTCTTATGGTTTACCAGTTATGCAAAATCGTTCACAATGAAGAATACTTTTGGAGACATTCCCAGAAAATTCAAGATATACATTTCATTTTCATGAAAATGTCTTAAACATATGATATTTTAGTCAAAATCGTTAGAGCCATTTTTGAGAAAATTAAAATTTTCGAAAAATGCTCCATGTAAAGGGTAATCTTCATGTCGCATCTGTGGAAGATACTGAACCTAAATACCAAGTTTGGTGTTTATCCGACTGTTCGTTTCTGAGTTATGCTGTTCACAGACACATACATGGACATGTTTCCAAAAATGCTTTTTTTGGATTCAGGAGTCTCAAAACATATATTTCCGGTGAAATCTTGGTATGGAATTTTTGGGTGGAATACATACTTCCCCTACTTACTATACTTAGTAGAGAAAGTAAAAATATCCGCACTTGGTTTGTAGCTGAATACTCAGCAGTACAAATGGAATCCAGATTGGAGTGCCTGCTGCAAAGCCATCCGTCTTCAGCCTCTCATCGTGTGTATGTTTATCAGTAAATCTCATGATTTTCATGATCTCAACAAATTTGTTTCCTCCCATAACACGAGAGAAAAATGGTGGTCCCACACCTGTGACCATAGAAATTTCAAGGAGAAGTTCTTCCCTCGATATTATCCACGGGCATGCAATATGGCTACAGGTACTTCAAGCTTGTCTAGCTCAAGAACCCAAGAGATAACCTTAAGGTCTTCACGGGTCCTAATTTCGGTGCAGTGTTTTATATTCTGGAGAGTGGTAGCACTCATTAACTCTTGCCATGCACTGGCATAGTTTCTACTCACTATGAGTTTCTTCGCGTGATCTGTAGGACCTGGTCTTTCTATCAGTATGACGCCAAGTATATTTCCTGGTTCAAACTGTACCATAAACAGCAGACTCGTTATTTCTCATAGCTGAAAAAATGTTCCCTGTGGAGCTTGACGTCCTCTGCCTCTATTGTGTGGGACAGGGACATGTGGTGTTACTTGGGACACGGTTATCTGTCTGTTCCTCCACAAATTCTTCATTCATTCATCGTATTATCACCAGCGTTCGGATCGAAGATGCACTTCTATCTTATTGATGAGAGATATATTCAGCATCGCCATTACTATTGGATAATTCATCTAATGAGATACTTCTAGTGAGATCTACACTTTCTGGTAATACATTTTCGTCTATCGCTTAACGTTTACCAGCTATACAAGATTGTACAAAATTTCTTCCGAATAAACAGGACTTTAGGCTATTCCCAGAGCATTCAAAATATACATTTTATTTGTCATGTAAATACGTTTAATATAGGATGGTATTTTAATCAGTATCTTTAGAGCCATCATTTAAAAACATATAAAAGGCTAGCTTTAGGGGGATGAGTTTCTTTAAAATCCTCGTCTTGCATCTTTGGAAGGTACTGAGTTTAAGTACCAAGTTTGGTGTTTATCCGACTTTTCGTTTTTGAGTTATTATATTCACAGACACACGCGCATGGACATTTTTCTAAAAATGCTTTTTTCAGATTCAAGGGGTCTGAAAACATGTATTCACTGTGAAATCTCAGTGTTGAATTTTTGGGTGGAATACAACACGTTTTATGCATACCATGTACGCGGTAGAGAAAATAAAAATAAAATCAAAAAGAAGTATCAGAAATACAGCTGCAGCTTTGAAGTTTTGGTAAAACATAAATTTTCCAAATATTTATTTATACTTCAATAAATTTGGTATGCAATAATTTTAACTCGGTAATCTCACTTTTATTGTGCCAAACTTTTTATTCGTACTGAAAATAGGTACTATAAATTGCTTCCCATCCAGGGGCGTATTTGAGGGTATGGGGAGTCAGTTGCCGCCCCCCAAGTTATGACAAATAATTAGGCTACTGATTATTATTGTTCTACCAAAAGAAAAATTACTATAACGCACTTTTAATACGAAGATTTCACATTTGAAAGATAAAAGTTGATTTTCTCTTAAGTTAAATGTATCGTCAAAATTCACATGAACATTCCGACAATTGCTTCAAGCAATCTTGCCCCCCGAAGCAGAAACTGAAATGGTACCCCTGCTCTCATCCATAATTATTCAGCCCATCTCCTATTAGGAGTAGCTTTCAGCATTACCAGCCCTAACAGAGCCTGTTTATTATTAAAAAAAACAGTCTCATTCGTGTTGAATATCTTCAGAATTGACAAACCCCGTCTTCGGTTTGCGGGGTGATTTTTATTATACCATCCCTAAAGAAATGTGGAGAGTATGATTTATATTTTTATTTCACAGCAATATTGAGTAAAAATGTCCGTTCGTGCTAACGAAAAATCATAATTACTTCCCGCAGAACACTTTCCATCCTCTCTTCCCTTGTGGGTAGTTTACTGTAACAGCGAATATTAGTGTCAAATTTCCTATTCTCTATATTGAAAATCCTTTAAAGTGTCTCTGTCGAACAACTTAATCTTCCATGAGGCAGTATTTTTAACACTTAAATGATTTCAGTCTAACTACATAATATAAAATAATAACAGCCCGCCTTAAAGCAATATGTGTATAAATAACATATAAAATGTATGTAACAGTCATTGTATTAATGTTTATATTATTGTATACATGTTCAATAATGTTATGTGAATGTATTACGTAATTTAATAATATAGGAGCTGTGAGAATATAGGTCAAAATTTACTAACACTGAGGTAACAATGAGGTAACCTTGAGGCAATAATAAATTGGAAAGTTTAATAATGCTACTAGTAATTCTTGAAGCAACAATAATGTAAATTTTGAGACAGTTTATAAATAGCCAATCAACAACCAGAAAAAGCTTAAGTTAAATAAAGGTATTTTTATTGGAGTAGAATTACCCAATCGGAAACTGAAATATAGCAAATTGTACAAATTCAGAAGTCAGTTGCTTGTAGAGAGCGTTCCTAACTGGACGCGAGACGCGTCCTCGATAAGTTTAACACGTATCCAGCGAGAGACAAAAATTCATTACGGCGAGGATATAAAATTTACGTGTTTAAAAGATGCAAGTAATTAATAAATAATCTCACAGCTCTCTATATCAGTGAAGTGTTATTTAATCGTGTGAAGGATTAATAAAAGGAGTGAAGTAAAAGTTATAATCTGTGTAAGCCTACATTCTTTAGCCGTATCACACCCTGTTAAGAGAAACAAGTTTCTACAAATTAATACTGACGCAGCCGAGGCAAACATAAACACAAAGTTGAAAGTAAACATTGGGGCGAAGGCCACCGGAAAGTAAACTTGGGGTGAAGATCACCGGAAAGTGAACATTGGGGTGAAGGCCACCGGAAACTTTGTACAATACGTAGTTGCAACTACATCAAGTTTTTTCGGTTCCCCAACAACGGAACTACAATATTACTCCTTCAAAAATAAACTACATTAGGGCGAAGAGCAAATTGCTGCCATTTGGACAATGTCAAAAGGGAACAATTTTGGAATTAGCATACAATACAAAATTGGTTAAATGCGTTTATACACAGAAAACTACTAATAAGAACATAATTCAGTGGACAAGCTATCCCCTTTACAATATTTTAATAAAGTGGGATTCGAGTATTGAGTATCCATGTTCAAAAATCAGTATCGTTATCGAGTATCGAGAAATAGTGATATCGTCCCATCACTAATTTAAGGCCAGTCATGCGACTCACCATAATATTAATATACAAGATGGACTATTTAAGTTGATACTGTACAATATCTCTAAAATTAAGCGTTGTAGAAAGAAATGTCTTTAATAAAATTTGCTTTATGTTACGGAGGGCTATCTCAGAAGTACTCGACCTAACAAGAAAAACAGAATAATTTTGGGAAAAAAAATCTTTATTTCTCTACATACTCTCCTTTCAGCTCGATAAACTTTTCCCAGCGATGTTCAATAGCTTCGATACCCTGTTTATAGCGAGAATCATCGAGTTCTGCAAAATAGTCATCTACTGCAGACTCCAGCTCTTCACTGTTGGCAAATTTTTAGCTTCAAGCTATTTCTTCAACTTTGGAAATAGAAAATAACCAGGGGGCCTTAGTCTGGCGAATAGGATGCATGAGGAAGCAATTCAAACTCATTGATTTTGGCTATGACGATAATGGATATGTGAACTGGTGCATTGTCTTGATGAAATAGAACTTTATTTTTCGCTAAATGCGGCCGTATTTGCTTGATTTCATCATTCAAACGCTGCAATAAGTTTGCATAATACTCGCTATTGATTGCTTTTCCTTTTTGAAGATAATCAATGAAAACTATTCCACACACATTACAAAAAACTGACGCCATGACCTTGCCTGCAAATGGAACTGTCTCACCTTCTTTGGAGCGGTTTCTCCCCTTTCAATCCACTGTTTTGACTGTTTCTTCGTCTCGCGTGTGAAGTGATGGACCCATGTTTCATCCATGGTTATGAATCGACGCAAAAATTCAGTTTTTATTGCAGCATCCTCAAGATGCTGTTTTTCTTCGATTGTGAGTAAACCCGGCACCCTCTTGCGCACAGCTTTCTCGTGTCTAAATTTTCAGTTAGTATGCGATGTACAGCACTTTTTGAAATGCCTATGATGTCTGCGGACGGTCATCCAATACCATTTTGTGGATTTTCTTCACAATTTCTGGCGTAGTCACCCCATTTGGTCGACCACTGCGATGTTCGACTTGGCAACTCGTACGGCCTTGCTTAAACTCTGCCACCCAATATTTTACTGTTGCAAACGAAGGAGCAGACTCCCTTAGAGTAGAATCTAGATCAGCTTTAATATTAGTTGGACTAAGACCTTTCAAATGAAAGTATTGTATCAGATAACGATGGCCAGTTTTATCCATGTTTACAAATTTGCTGAGAGCGTTCACTATTAATGGCTGCCAAACAATTAGTAAATAACGTAGCATCGTCAAACTTCAAACTTAAGCTTTATAAAGGTGGTACTTTCTGCCACAGTCATTTGTTCGAAACGACAACCACTACCTACAAATAGGGTCAAACAAAACACGACTAATGGCATTTATTTTCCCCCAGAATGTCAAGCAACTTTTGTTAAAGGCATTTCTTTCTACAACTCTTAGTTTTGGAGATATTATATAGTCTCAACTTAAATGGTCCACGCTGTATATGCTGTGTGGGAGTGTTCAGGCGGTAGTGGCTCTATTTCCGTTGGACTGATTTGTATTTTTTTCTTGGTTTTCCCACGTTGGTAGATGAATGCTGGCGTGGTATCTACACTACAACGAATTTTCCAGTCCCTCAGTTCCTTTCGTTTTATTTTCCACTTGATCTGTAAGGATTACAGGGTTCAAAAAATCAAATTGAGCTTTATTTATGGACGTTCTTTAACTACTATGGTTCTTAGTGTCCCATTCTATATTGGGCGTGAAAGACCGCAAATTTTGCTCAGAGGCCTATTTATCAGGCTTGAGGTACTTTTACGTGCCGTAAATCTACGACACGGGACCACCGGCTTTACTTCCCTTCCAAAATAAGTCATGCTAAGCCCTCCGCTGGTTTTGAAATCGCGACCTTGGGAACTAGAGCTATTGCAGGGTCCGGACGGGCTGGATGCCGATGTGCGGCGTAGATATAGGGTGGACTTTTTTCGGGCGTGTAATCTTCAGCTCTAACCTGTCCGTGAGATTAGGGAGGTATTGATGGGGTTGCGGGAAATGCTCAGTCTGGAAACGTTAGGGACCCGCCGCGCTAAGCCCGTCACCAGTTCTGGCTACCATTTGTACTCTCTCACCGCATCCCTTCCTCCCGAATGTTTAGTGTTCGTGGGCCTAGCCTTGGCCGTGGTGTCAACATCGTCCCCGTTTCTACCGCTGCTGTGCATTGGAGACATATATTACGTTATTTTTTAATGAGGGAGTATTAATATACGCGTTTCAAATCGTATTTCCCAAGTCAGGTTTACTTTCTTGTAATTTTGATATATTTCTTAAGGGTATTCATATATCAAATTTGGTCAAAATTTTCAAAAAATTAAAAAATTAGTTTTTATCTCCAAAACATACTTCAAACATTTACTTTCGGTTACATACTATGGCTTTCCCATATAACGTAGTTTGTAACCAGGGCTTGTTCAAATTTTCAACAGAAACTCAGAGAGAATTAACTTAAAAAAGGCATCGGATTTTTGCTGCGCTTTTAAATTGCTCATATGATATAATTAATTTAACCACTGAGGATAAATTGATACAGAAATTGTATTTAAATATTTAAATCTTTTTCTGAAACAACTAGAGGAGTGAAAATAATTATATATGCCATTGTTGTGTGTGTAGTTTAATTAATAGGGTAGTATTTTTATTTTTTAAAAATAACGATGTGGAATAATGTGTGGAACAAGTGATTAATTAACATAATACAATTAAAATAAATACATTATTTTTTTCTCAAAAATACTAAAGATATCCGCAATAAATTTGAAATACATTTACGAGGGCGGATAGATAAGTCCATGACTTTGACAAAAGATAGCGTTCTATTCTTGTTTGCACCCAGGTCTTACATCAATTCTGGGTATAATTGCAGAAATTCGTCTCATGTTTCTTAGAACATTGCTGAGAGCGTGTAAAATAAGCATGTAGGTGTGTGTTGCTTCGTAGAAAATGGAGAAAAGTGAATTTCTTGTTTCGATAAAGCACTACTTTTTTGCATAGTTAGGCCGTGAAGAAAACGGAAGAAAAGCTGAAGGTATTAAGGGGACTCTGGTCCATCACATGGCATTGTTCACAAGTGGTTAACAGAATTTCGATGTTGCAGTTCGGGCACAAGAGGTACCGTGCGCACAGGACGGCCGATTGGGGCCACAACAGAAGAAATGGTGAACAAAGTTCACGATATTGTGTTGAAAGATCGGCGAGTGAAAATCCGTGAGATAGCCAATAGTGTAAACATCTCGAGTGAACGGGTGTATAACATTCTGCACGAATGTTGGGTATGAGAAAGCTGTCAGCCAGATGGGTGTGGCACTGCTCGCAGTTTAGAACAAGCGGAATCGTGTGACCATTTAACAGGGATTTTTGAACATGTTTCAGGGCAACCCAAATGAGTTTTTGCGGCGTTATATCACGGTTGATAAAATTTGGATTCATTAGAATAAACAAACCAAACAACAATCAAAGCAGTGGATTTCCTTCGGCGAACCTGCTCCAAAGAAAGCGAACACCATTCTGTCGGCAGTAAAACCATGGCAGCTGTCTTTTGGGATTCACAAGGGGTGATAAGACATCCACTATCTGGAAAAGGGTAAAACGATCACAGGTTCATATTATGCCACAATGCTGGATCAGTTTCACAAGGAATTGTTAAAGAAACGACCCCATTTGGTGAAGAGAAAGGTTTTCTTTCACCAGGATAATGCACTCGCACCAAGTCAGTCATTGCCATCGCAAAATTAGTGGAATTGGGCTACGAAGTGCTACACTCACTATATTCTCCAGATTTGGCTCCGAGCGAGTTCTTCCTTTTCGCAAACCTGAAAATACCTGAGGAGAAGTTCACGTCCAGTGAACACATCATGGCAGAAACAGCCTCATATTTTGCAGACTTCGAAAAATAAGATTTTTTAGAAGGGTTAAAAAAATGGAGAAACGTTGGACGTGTATTGAATTGAAAGGAGACTATGTTGAGAAATAAAATTAATTTTTTGGAAAAAATTGTTATTTTCTTTAAAAAGTCACTGCCTTATCAATCCGCCCTCTATAATTTTGGTAAATGATGTGACAAAATTTTGAAAATGCATAGATAATAACTACAAGATTTAGAAATCTAACGTATGTGTACCCTTAACTTGTTATGTGCAGGCTGTTCGCTGTGAAGCGCTGCGGGAGGTGTCAAGCTGGTATCTCGGCCAGCGAGCTGGTGATGCGCGCCAGAGACCTGGTGTACCACCTGCACTGCTTCACCTGCGCGTCCTGCGGCGTGGCTCTAGCCAAGGGCGATCACTTTGGCATGAGGGACGGTCTCGTGTACTGCCGCCCTCACTACGAGCTGCTCTACCACCACCATCACCACGACCCTGCCTCAGCGGCTGCTGCAGCGGCGTACTGCGGGAGTGGAGCCAGCACCATCGAACTGGAGGCGGTCTTCAGGGCGGCGGCAGAGGGTTCTGCTGCTGCCCACCATTACTTCGGTAACGGAGCCTCGGCTGGTGCAGGTGGAGGCACGAGCGTTCAGAAAGGACGGCCCAGGAAACGAAAACTCACACCGAGTGTGGACTCCACGGATCTTCCGGTAGCCATGAGGATTCCAGCAGCAGCTCTTGGTAACTATCTACCAAAATCTTTGGTCTAGTAATGTTTATACAATATCTACTCTTTCCTGAAATCGAGCAATTTAATCGTTAGAGTGCATTAACATCTCGGCTCGTGCAGTAACGTCTATGGTTCAAACTCCCGGCCGACAAATATGACCGAATTTTCCCCGGTCGGTAGGTGAATGTTGAGTTGCATCATTGGATCCGCGAAATTTCATCACTACTTTTCGTTTTGTTCTTCTTCACAGCCATTCTAAGCATTGGGCTGATCACCCATCCTGGATATGCTATGATCCAGAGTTTGCTTGCTGCTCGACAGGCTACTGACCCAAGGCATTCGCTTGTAAGTCCTTGGGGGTGTAAATCCTAAAGCTAGGAGGTTAATCCGTTAACGAACAATAGTGCATTAGCATCGCTTTGTACGTTCATTTGTGCGCAGACTACTAAGCATATATGTACTTTAATATTGTTACATGTTGGGGTGAAGGCCAAAAAGGGTACCAGAAAGGGTTACCCCAACACGCCCGTGGGAGGAGGGGCGCAACTCGCTTGCAGCAAAAAGTCCGAGACCTTGGTGTGTGGAATTAAGGGGAAGGCGCGGGGTTTTATATTACATTGAAAGATTACATAACACACATTACCTGGGATTTGGTCACAAAAACGTTTGGCTTCTCTACATAGTTAACAAAGGAAATAGGATGAAGGGAGATGCCACAGACCGTAGGCCGGCCACATACGTCTGGTCCCAGCGATCACTTACTCTCGATTGACCTATCTTTTGCCCCCACGTGCCTAGCCAAAGCCAGACAGGATTGGCGTCATACCAGACAATTTCAAAAGGAAAGACCGTTATGCTGAGATATAACCAAGGATACCCAATAATGCTATGTTTGGTAGCAACAATACAACACAACAGTGCGCCTGGTAATGACAGTGAAATTATTTTGACACAGTAATATGAAAATAGTAAAGTATAAAATCCAGTATTAATATTCTTCAATTGAAAAATCAAACAGCATATGGTCCATGTTGGTGAAAACTCCTTAAAAGTGAAACAGAAGTATTACTACTTCTATTGTAGGTTATGTTAAGTATAAAAATAACCACGAAGAAAAAATAAGCAAATAAGTTGCTACATACTTGTGAGTGAATGCTAAACATATTATAACAAATCTGATGTGTTACACTCACATGTACATACTATTTCTACAAACGCTTACTCTCCATCTACTTCATGTTAATCTTATTGCTAATTTTCTTGTGGGTGAAAGCGGAATATGGTAGGCTTTAAGCGATGGTCTAATCTTTTAAGAGCTGGTTGCTATGTGTAGCATTCCATTCTCTTTTCATGCCCAGGACATAAAAAAACAACAACAAATGAGTTCCCATTTGAGAAAAAGTGTAAGTATTGAAAAATTCAAACAAATAACAAGAAATATCTCGCAAATGGTTCACTCTACTAAAATAGTGTATATGACATAAATTGTGCGTTTTAACGAGATCAACATTTTTTGTGTAGTATAATTTTATCTATCTTTTACGGTTTACCGGTTATGGGAAAGTCATTCAGAATGAAAAGGTTTTTTGGAGGCATTCCCAAAAATTTCAAGATATATATTTTATTTTTCATAAGAATATCTTAAATACATAATATTTTAATCAAAATCGTTAGAGCTATTTTTGAGAAAATAAACAGTGTCAAAATATTCCATGTAAAGGGTATTGTGGGTTAAGGGAATTTTCTTGAAAATCTTAGTGTCGTACGTTTAAAAGATACTGCACTTAAACACTAAGTGCCTTTTCCTAAAAATGCTTTTTCTGGATTCAGGGGTCTCAAAACATGTATTTCCGGTGAAATCTCGGTATCGAATTTTTGGGTGGAATATAATACTTCCCCTACTTACTATACGTAGTAGAGAAAGTAAAAATCTGACATGATACATCCACAAGAGTCTCTCCACCCTCTATCGTTTATCAGAGGGTATACAAACTATTCTTATTAAAGCTAATTTTATATCTATTGCAATCCAAATAAAGTTTTACAAAAATAGCTGCCTTACGCATTTCCGACAGTCAAATGTTTACGAACTGAACCTATATGCTGACTTTAAAATTCTTTACAGTTCCAAATAGAATCGCGAAAAATAACTGAATGTTGACAGGACTTCTAGTGAATGGCCAAGGAATAAACAATTTGAACCATTACTAATGGATATCTCAGAAATGGCTTATGTCAGAGAAAACTTGCTTGAAATAAATTGTGAGACATTTTTTTGTGTGTAGTACGTTTTCACCTATCGCTTAAGTTTACCAGTTATACAAGATTGTACAAAATTCCTTCCGAATGAAGAGGACTTCACAGTTTGTTCCCAGAAAATTCAAGATACACATTTTATTTTTCATGTTAATTTGTATAATATATGGTATTTTAATCAAAGCCGTTAGAACCATTTTTAGAGAATAAAACATTTTCAAAGAAGGTTCCATGTAAAGGTTAGTTTGGTGTGGAGGAATTTTCTTGAAAATCTTTGTGTCGTATCTTTGGAAGGTGCTGAATCTAAATACCAACTTTGGTATTTATATTACTTTTCTTTTTACTTTCTCTGCTACGTATAGTAAGTAGGGGAAGTATTTCATTCCACCCAAAAATTCGATACCGAGATTTCACCGGAAACATATGTTTTGAGGCTCCCTGAATCCAAAAAAAGCATTTTTGGAAACATGTCCGCGTGTGTCTGTGAACAGCATAACTCAGAAACGAACAGTCGGATAAACACCAAACTTGGTATTTAGGTTCAGTATCTTCCAGAGATGCGACACGAAGGTTTTCAAGAAAATACCCCCACCCCAGATTACCCTTTACATGGAACATTTTTCGAAAATTTTAATTTTCTCAAAAATGGCTCTAACGATTTTGATTAAAATATCATATGATTAAGATATTTTCATGACAAATGAAACGTATATCTCGAATTTTCTGGGAATGTCTCCAAAAGTATTCTTCATTGTGAACGACTTTTGCATAACTGGTAAACCATAAAAGATAGACAAAATTTTACTACACAAAAATGTAGATCGCATTAAAATACACAATTTATCTCATATACATTTTTTTTGTTGGGTGAACCATTTTCGAGATATTGCTTGTTATTATTCCCTTAAATTTTCCAATACTTATACTTTTTCTCAAAGGAAATTCGTTATTCGTTTTTTATGTCCTGGACATGCAAAGAGAATAGAATACTGCACATTGCAACCAGTTCTTAAAATATTTAACTATCGCTTAAAGCGGCGTCCTCCTTGGTAGTGGTACCGTGCTAGCCTCTAGTTCCCAAGGTCGCGAGTTCGGACATAAAAATCCTTAGCCTGGCTTCTTTCGGAAGGGAAGTAAAGCCGGTGGTCCCGTGTCGTAGATTTACGGCACGTATAAGAACCTCAAGCCTGATAAAGAGGCCTCTAAGCAAACTTACCGGTCTTTCACGCCCAATATAGAGTGGGACGCCAAGAACCATAGTAGTTAAAGAGCGTCCATAAATAAAACTCAATTTAAATTTTTATCGCTTAAAGCCTAGCAATTCCCTTTGCACCTACAAGAAAATTAGCAATAAGATTAACATCTCGATTAACATGAAGTATATGGAGAATAAGCGTTTGTAAAAATAGTTTGTACAAGATTTGAGAAAGTCATTGGAGTGTAACACATCATATTTTTTTTTATTCAGAACGCCTCAAAGCATGTATTTCAGGTAAAATCCCGATATCTGATTTTTGGGTGGAATACAATACCTTCTCTACCTACAATACATGTGGTAGAGAAAGTAATAGAATCTGATGTGTTACATTCGCATAACTTTCTCTACTCACTCTTGTACATACTATTCTTACAAAAGTTATTCTTCTATCTACCCATTAATCGAGATAAACTTTCATGGCCCATTTACCTACACATTACGTTGTATAGGTATAAAAAGACCACAGAAGGCTAAAGGCAAAAGTCAGATTTTTAAAAAGCGGATCAATATGTGATGGCTTTGAAATTCTATGCTCTTTGCGTGACCATGAAAGAAAACGAATAACGACTTGCCATTTGAAAACGGCATAAGTATTTGAAAGTTCGAAATGATAACAAAGAATATCTCGGGAATGCTTAACGGCAGAAAAATGTTTATTTGACACACATATGTGATTTAGCAGATCTACATTTTTTGGTGTAGTAAGATTTTGTGTACTTTTCACGAAAGGTACACAGTCATCTGGCTTCACAGACTATTGAAGATAAACATTTCATTTGTCATAAAAATATCTTAAACATGTGGTATTTTAATCAAAATTGTTGGAAACATTCTGGAAAAAGGAATAAGAAATAACGACAATCTTTCCATATAAATAATAGTTTTGTGTGAAGGGTTTTTTTTTCTAAAATCCTCCTTGAAAGACGCCAGACACGCAAACAGTTTTCTAAAACTGCATGTTTGGTGTTTAAGGAGCATCAAAACATGTATTTTCAGTTAAATCTCAACATGAAATTTTTGGAATACCTACTGGGAATACCACATAAAAATGGCCCATAACGGAACGCAGCTGTTTATGTTGATACTGGAAAATCTAGCCCCACCCTCTGCCAGCATGGCCTCCTCTGGTCTTAGAGCATAATTCTAGCAATTGGATTGGCAGGATACTTTAACTTCCTCAAAATATAGCTGAACTTCTAAAGGCTAGCATTACATACTAAATTTGCATGTTCTCACTAGCTAAATATCGTTAAGACAATCCTTCCTTGAATTTTGGTGTAAAAATAAAATATAATATAACAAAAAGTAGAAATAAAGACGAAGGTTAAAAACTTTCCGTGTTTCACTTTTTTAATCAATTAAACCTTGCATTTTCATGCTACACTATGTTAACGTCGATTTTATTACTGCCATTCGATGATGGCAATAACATTAAGCTTCGTCACCAGGTCCTGATAAAAGCTCCTATATAGATGTTGTAGCTTCTTGTCCAGTTTAAACATACAGGCAAATAATTTTTACCCCTTCCTCTAGAAGTCCAAATTATGTTGTATTAGTTTTAAAAAATTTAAGTGATTTTATTGTTTTTCAAAATATTCCCCCTTAACATCAGTACAGTTTTGCATTCGGCGAAACCAGTTCATAAAGCAATGATGCCCCTCTTCCTGAGGGATTTCAGAAACCAGGTTTTCATAATGCTCCACTGCTTCATCTGATGACGGAAAAGTAATTCCACGTATTTTATCTTTAATTTTTGCAAACAAAAAGAAATCACAAGCTGCTAGGTCAGGGCTCTATGGTGGAGAGTCCATGATGCTAACCTTTAGGGCATCAAGATACTCAGTTGATAGCTTTGCTGTATACAACGATGCGTTTTCATGATGTAACATTATTTTACCTTCTGGGTGTTTTTGCACGAACTTTTTCTAATTTTTTGCGGTAAACAAAACACTTATGTGCCAATTGGCAGTAAGGGTACGTCTATCTTCTAATGCCATAGTAGCAATATAAACCGTTTTAGAAAAAAAATCTGTTGTGTTACATTCACATGACTTTCTCTACTCTTGTACAAACTATTTTTACAAAGGCTTATTCTCCATATGCTTCATGTTAATCGTGATATCGAGATGTTAATCTTATTGCTAATTTTCTTGTAAATGCAAGGGGAATATGGTAGGTTTTAAGCGATAGTCAAATATTTTAAGAGTTGGTTGCTATGTCCAGTTTTCCATTTTCTTTGCATTATCAGGACAAAAAATTGAGTAACGAATTTGAGAAAAGTATAAGAATTGGAAAATTTAAAGAAATAACAAGCAATATCTCGAAAATGGTTCACTCAACAACAAAACATGTATGTGACATAAATTCTGTATTTTACCGCGATCTACATGTTTTGTGTAATGAAATTTTGTCTATCTCTTATGGTTTACCAGTTATGCAAAAGTCGTTCACAATGAAGAATGCTTTTGGAGACATTCCCAGAAAATTCGAGATATACATTTAATTTGTCATGAAAATATCTTAAACATATCACATTTTAATAAAAATCGTTAGAGCCGTTTTTGAGAAAATTAAAATTTTCGAAAAATGTTCCATGTAAAGGGTAATCTGGACTGGAGGGATTTTCTTGAAAACCTTCGTGTCGCATCTCTGGAAGATACTGAACTTAAATTCCAAGTTTGGTGTTTATCCGACTGTTTGTTTCTGAGTTATTCTGTTCACAGACACACACACGGACATGTTTCCAAAAATACTTTTTTTGGAATTAGGGGGCCTCAAAATATGTATTTCCGGTGAAATTTCGGTATCGAATTTTTGGATGGAATACAATACTTCCCCTACTTAACTTACTATACGTAGTAGAGAAAGTAATACTAGCAACCATTTTCTCACCAGCACTGCAAACTCGTCGGACTTCTGTAGGCTTAGGTTCTGTTCGAAAGACCCATTCATCGAATTGACTTTTCTTTTCAGGATCATAACAATAAATCCAAAATTCATCACCAGTAACGACATTCCAAACTAAATTAGAAGTGTCGCCTTGGAACTTTTCCGGAACATTTCTGCAGCAATCGGTGCATTATTGTTTTTGATTGGGAGTCAGTTTATGTGGAATCCATCGACAACAAGCCTTTCTCACGTCTAACTGTTTATGTAAAATGTTTTGGATTTGACTCAGACCAATACCTATGTCTCCCGAATAAATCCACAAGAGTCCATCAATCTTCTTTAAGCATTTCTCGAACAGCGGCAATATTTTCATCAGTGAAGCAGTTCTTGGTTGTCCTTCACGAAATTCATCACTAAGAAATAGCCCATCTCTTTTGAATTCGCTGTACCAATTATAAATTATTGTCTTAGATGGGGATTCTTCTCCAAATGCATTTCTAAGCGATCTTCACATTGTTTAGGCGTTAATGGTGATTTAAAATATTAAAAAATCATAGCCCGCAAATGTTCTCTAGTCAGATTCACTTTTGGGTGAACACAAAATATTTAAATGATGATAATTTTCAAACTATTAGAACAAATCGAAAAAACTACACGGCAATAAACTCGCAAAACTTTCGAAAATATCTGTCATATATAAACAACCTTTATTTGTCTTTAGAAACATGGCATTCTAATAATTTTCGGTATTGCCCTCGTAATTGATAAGCAAAGCTCTTTTCGCACAAACAAGACATGCAACTTACCTGTTTCTTGTATGCTAAGTTGACTCTCCTGTCCTTTGGGTTGGCGTAATTAGTGTACCACGGGATGTAAAACTTAGCACCTTTGCTTTCCACTTTATGTGCCATATACTTATAACTTGCTTAGGTCTCTTTTATCATCCTCAGTCCACCGCGTTAAAGATTTTTGTAACACGCAACAGAATATGGCATTTTGTGGATTCAATGCAAATCGTCAATGGTTTAAATGTTTTTGAGACATAAACTTATTGTTTATGCTTTAAATCACACTAGCGAACACCCAAGACCATGAACGCAACCACAATAATCACTACGTACAGACTGATTTCGCACACGAGCTAAATTGACACTGAAGGTCCAAGCCCGAGAAGTGATTTGAGAGGAAAAACATTCTATTACCCAAGGAAAGGGAGTTTTGCAAGTTTACAAAATAACTACTCAACAAAATCCAAGATTTTACCTTCACCGTAGCCTCGAAGCAGATAGTTTGTGGGAAGTACGCAGTACTCTCTTACAACCCATTTTCCTTATTCCCTGCTACTGCCGCAGTAACACTTCGGAATGCGCGATTTTCGCACTTAAAACAGTGATTCGTAAAATTTTAAGTAGATATTGTTGTTGCTACGTTACTTATTTATTTAGCTCCACGCTTTTGGCGTTAATTTGAAGTAGGTCGTATTGTTCTTTACGTTGTTTCCTGCTACGTATGAAAAGCCGGTTTGAAATAGTTTGTATTGAAGGAGTTGTATTATATTTCAACTGTTGGGAAGCCCAACTTGTAGTAGTTGCAACAGCACATATAGTAAACAGTTTCCGATAGCCTTCACCCCAAATGTATTTTTAGGTGGCCGCTGCCCCAACTTTAAAAAATATTAACTTTGTAATTTGACTGTTTCTTTAAATATTTAATATTTATGTTTGCCGGCTGCGTCAGTATTATTGTTAGAGACATGGAAATCTTGGCAGGGCGTGATGCGACATGAATGTAGGCTTACACAGATTTTAACTTTTAATTCACTCCTTTTTATTAATCCTTGACACAAATTAAATAGCACTTCACTGATATTGAGAGCTGCGAGATTCTTTTATTTAATACTTGCACTTATACTATTTTTCGTCTCTCACGA
Source organism: Deroplatys truncata (assembly GCA_030765065.1). NCBI lineage: Eukaryota > Metazoa > Arthropoda > Insecta > Mantodea > Mantidae > Deroplatys > Deroplatys truncata. The sequence goes on along the minus strand of CM060988.1, from coordinate 154,294,480 downwards.
ATACGTAATTAATTTCTCGAGGACACATCTCGCATCCAGTTACAAACACTGTCCGCAGGCAACTGACTAGATTTCAACCGTCTAAACTTGTAAATTTCTGTATTTCAAGTCTCTGATTGGCTCATTCTACTCCAATAGAATACCTGCATTTAACTAAATCTTTTTCTGGTTGTTGGTTGGCTATTTTTAAACTGTCTTAAAATTACATTATTGCTTCCAAGAATCACAAGTAATGTTTAATCTCTCAAACTCATTATTGTCTCAAGGTTACCTCATTGTTACCTCGTTGTTAGCAACGTTTAACTTATTATTCTCACAGTCTTATTATTAAATTACGTATTATATTCACATAACATTATTACACATGGATACAATAATATAAGCATATGCAATGACTGTTACATACATTTTACAAATTATTACATACACATATTGCTTCAAGGCGGGCTGTTGTTGAATTTACTTATTATGTGATTTTATTCCTCTATATGAGTAGTGAAATATTTAAATATTTAAAATAGAGATAAAAGCAGTATGCTTCACTTGTTTCACTGAAGTACCGCCCCTGCCTTGTATTGTTTTTCAGATCAGCATAGAACAGATACCCGCTGGGTGGTATTAAAATAGCGATCTAGGGGAATGGGCCACATTTTATGCTCGTCAGTGTACGTGGAAGAGAAAGTAATTATGGTATGTTCGGCTATATTATAGCACATAAAAACAGCGCCAGCAGTGTATAAAAGTGCACTAGTAGATTAATACGGAGCATCTTTGTGAGAAATTTTCAGAGAACAGGGTACCTCTTGTTAGCTTTCGCGAATTACATGAACGAATAAGCGGCACGACGACGTTTTCCATTACGGCAAGCGAGAAGGGTTTCCAAAGCAAAGAAAAGAGAGAGAATCTCTCCTGGAAAGGAAGGCGGCAAAGCGGGTGGGTTTCCAAGCTCGTGTCAACATTCCACGAAATGGATTACAGCAGTCCCGCACCCCTCCCCGCCCCGGAGGGAGACATTTCTTTGTACCCTCTTTCTCTCGGGCCAATTACATCTTCAAATACATCCCCCTCACATTGTAGAATATTTGCCTACGTTAATTCAACGGAATTTAGATGATGAAGTATTCTAACCAATAACAGTAATGCTTTGGGGACTGCGTCTGCTCCTTGGTTAATCCTCCTATGCCACTCTCTTTCTTTCAGCTTTCGCAAATCTCCAAATTAAAACACATGCTGCGCTTTAACTTACATATGACAATTCAACTTTTTCTGCTTTTAGCTTTCAGCCACTCTACATGCTGTTTTTTAAAACTTTTACTCTGAATTTCCTCACACTTCTGGATGAACCCTTCGAGATTCGTTTCCTCTTGCACTTGCACTGACGTGGTAGAGAAGTTAATCAAATTAAAATCGTTTTCAACATGGCAGTGATTATTAGATATATTCAGCAACAACTTCCAAAAGCCTTATGTGTTAACAATCACATGCAGTAACGTGTGAAGCTCGCATTCGGGTTCAGGTTTGATTCCCGTCGAACATCCACTCTGGCCTTGGGTTTTTCCTGGTTTTCCCGAAGGTTAAATTGCGTACATCGGTCAATAACCCTGAAAGAGGTTATCGTTCAGTTTCGTACATAATTGTTCTAAGAGCCCGATTGCTTACAAGGAGATGTTTTGTTATTATATTCGATTGCAGCACAGGATTAGGACGATATGGAAGTAGACTTTGTACAAAGAGTGCCAAAGAGAATCTTACTGCACCTTGTGTCTATCTCACATTATTTATCGTTGTACGTGGCCTTGCGAAGCCATGGGCATTTCATTGGTTGCTTTGAGGATATTATTTTGTTGTAGGAGTTGTATTGTAGTTCAACTGTTAGGGAGCCGAACTTGAAGTAGTTGCAACCGCACGAATGGTAAAAAGTTTCCGGTAGCCTTCGCCCCAAATGTACTTTCCGGTGACCTTTGCCCCAAATGTTTAAAAAACATTAACTATGTAATTTTGGCTTTATCTTTAAACATTATACATTTATGTTTGCCTCGGATGCGTCAGTATTTATATTTTTTTTAGAGACATGAATGTCTTAGCAGGGAGTGCTGCGACAAGAATGTAGGCTTACAAAGATTATAATTTTACTTCACTCCTTTTATTAATGCTTGACACGATTTAAATAACAGTTCACTGATATAGAGAGAGCTGTAAGATTCTTTTATTAAATACTTGCACTTTTTAAACACGTAAACTATTTTGTCACAGAAAATACATATTAAATTTCTTGAGGACACATCTCGCGTCCGGTTAGGAACACTGTCTGCAAGCAACTGGCTTGATTTCTACCGCCTAAATTTGTAATTTTCTGTATTTCAAGACTGTGATTGGCTAATCCTAGTCCAATAGATTACCTTCATTTAACTAACGCTTTTTCTGCTTGTTGATTGGCTATTTTATAAGCTGTCACAAAAATTACATTATTGTTTCCAAGAATTACAAGTAGTATTGTTAAACTTTCAAACTCATTATTGCCTCAAGGTTACCTCATTGTTACCTCATTGTTAGCAACGTTTAACCTATTATTCTCACAGCTCCTACATTATTAAATTACGTAATACATTCACATAACATTATTACACATGTATACAATAACACAAACATATTCAATGACTGTAATATACACTTTTTGTATATTGTTACATACACATATTGCTTTAAGGCGGGCTGTTATTGAAATATATATATTATATAATTAGACTGAAATTATTTAAGTGTTAAAAATACTGCCTCAGCTTTAGGCCACGGTGCAAGGGTGCGTCACTCCTTCTGCTAAGTAGTTACACCAATAACCACAACAAAGTTTAAAAATGGCGTAGAAACAAAATATATGTTTACGCTCTCGATCGTATTGGCTAAAAGGGAAAGAGGTAGAGTGAGTGCATTCAGTTTGTCATACGAACTCTTATCGTGATTGGTAGACCATACCTTATCGGCTAGTACAGGAAACACCTTTGAAAGGGTAAACAGCCCAGATTAGCGAAGTGTAGAATGTGTAGTGTGAGAAGAATTTCAGGGGGTGCAAATTAAAGCTTGAATGATATTCATTAAACACATAGCAAGGCAGCACTTTACAGCAAAAAATAAACAGAACTGTATTCTCACAGTGATATCAATGCTTGTTGCTGCATAGAAGCAAACATAACTAAATAGTAAATAAATAAAGCAGAATTTTTTCTCTCTAATTCAAACTATAATCGGTTAATATACCTTTACTACCATATTGCTGATCATTGGAATACAACAGGATTATAGATAAAAATATAACCCAATTGTCATATTCGGAAAACCAAATACATATACATATTTATCTCTAGTTTCTAAGCATGATCAGTCAATTATAACAAAAGATTAATTTGCATTTAGTAAACGAATATCATCTGCGGATGTTTTACGGTAAGTGCCCACTTTTTGACGAGTATATAGACCGTTTTCCCCAACTTCCCAGAATATTTTTATACAGCAATTTATTATAAAAACACTTTTATGCACTGTCGTTGCAATTGCTGTAACAATGCAACCAGCCTCCCACATACCCACAATGCGTTCACGAATAATTCTGGTAGTATACGGCATGACTGGTTCTGAGACAATAAACATGTTTTGGTTTCAATAATACCAGAGAAAACAAAGGCATCAAGCTCCCCTCTTTTCCCCCTTATTGCTGTGTTATCAAGCCACCAGCTCTACGATAGATAAGGTGGACACGCCTCAAAAGACCCCAGAAAACGATACAAAATCCGCCGAAGATCTTGTTTGGCGCCGTTTGTACATACGAGGTGTGGTGTGGTTGAAAGGGGAACTGTAGCTGAACATCAGGATCATACACCTAATACTTATCGAGCTAATCAACGCGTAATTTTGAGGAAGTAATTTTTTCACGTAACATATGCAAGAAACAGCAATATGGTATTACATTTCCTTTTACTTAATTTAACCAAGGGAAGGCATAGGTGAAAGATCCGTGCTTACTTAACTTCCACGTTGAGTATGTTCTAGTTCATTCAGCATTGCCCAGGGTGCACCACGAGGAGGCGAACTGCACATTTTACTGCTACAAAAGCAACTCATAGTGAATAAAATGTTAAAATGTTTAATTATCTAAAACGTTTTGAGCTGGAAAGCCATAAGTTTGACGAAACGAAACCTGTCAATCCTGTGTTTTTTATACATTCTAGTTTTTTCCGCAATGAAGTCAAATCTTCTTTTGTACATTTTGCCACGGTTTGTGTGTAAATGTTTACCTTCTCTACTACGTAGAGAAAGTAGGGGAAGTATTGCATTCCACCCAAAAATTCTATACCGAGATTTCACCGGAAATACATGCTATGAGACCCCCTGAATCCAAAAAAAAGCATTTTTGGAAACATGTCCGTGTATCTGTGTGTGTGTGTGTGTGTGTCTGTGAACAGCATAACTCAGAAACGAACAGTCGGATAAACACCAAACTTGGTATTTAGGTTCAGTATCTTCCAAGATGCGACACGAAGGTTTTTAAGAAAATCCCCCTACGCCAGATTACCCTTTACATGGGACATTTTACGAAAATTTTAATTTTCTCAAAAATGAATGTAACGAATTTGATTAAAATATCATATGTTTAAGATATTTTAATGACAAATAAAATGTATATCTTGGATTTTCTGGGAATGTCTCCAAAAGTATTCTTCATTGTGAACGACTTTTGCATAAATGGTAAACCATAAGAGATAGACAAAATTTTACTACACAAAAAATGTAGATCGCGTTAAAATACAAAATTGATGTTCATATACATCTTTTTTGTTGAGTGAACCATTTTCGATTTATTGTTTGTTATAACCTTAAATTTTCCAATACTTATACTTTTTCCCAAATTCGTTATTCATTTTTTTTGTCCTAGTAATGCAAAGAGAATGGAATACTCCACATAGCAACCAGCTCTTAAAATATTTGACTATCGCTTAAAACCTACCATATTCCCCTTGCATCTACAAGAAAAGTAACAATAAGATTAACATCTCGATATCTTGATTAACATGAAGCATATGGAGAATAAGCGTTTGTAAAAATAGTTTGTACAAGAGTAGAGAAAGTCATGTGAGTGTAACACATCAGATTTTTAGAAGTAGTAATTGCAACTGTGGTATCCACTTTATATTGTTTAAGCACATCTACAAGGGTAAAAATATCTTGTTGCGAACTGTAGAATCACTGGTTGTAACGAGAATGCAAACTTTTCACACGCATTCGTTATGTTAGAGCTCATCATTTCGGTCCATATATTTGGAGGAAATGTAGAGTCATTATAAATGTAATTCTCTGCCAGGTAGTACATTAATCTCTGCAACTTATCATTGTTTGACATGATTGCCTAAAGTCCTATATGTTGAACCTTGTGATGGATAATATGGCAGGATTTTGCACAATGTACGCCTGAAACCAACGACAATAATTCAGTCGTCTATCCTTATCTGGTTCCTGTAACTGATGGACAGCCGTAATCCTATACGGCTTTAGGCCTGCACTTTTCACAGCTCTCTGACACATTGAGTAGCTGTAACCTGTCTCATGCGACAAATGTTTTAATGATTTTTTGGATGACTAATCCAGTCGTGCTCTTGCGTCAACAACCTTGGGAAGCCTAGATAAACGAGTTTTGCCTTTTCACTCAGCAGAGATCCAGTTGTTTCCAGTTTGTTTACCAGTCCCAGCATTGTGTTTCTTTAGGGAGGATTCCGAACACCAAATTCTCTCTGATATGCCCTTTGAGTAGCTGTAATTGAATTCGTAATCCAGTATTGCTTTACAACGAAGAGGCGTTCATTTAGTGTGTACTCCATTTTCACGTTGACTAGAACAAAATCTCAAAAACAGTTGCGACAGTAAAACTAACAATTACGGATAAAACATGAACATCTGCGCATCTAGTGACAGGTAATCGAAACTCCAGAATATTCTGCTTAATTTGGTGCTAAAATTGGCGCATTGAGAGAATTTCGAACAGAATAATTGAAGAAAGAAATGTGTCAGTTCTTCATAAATCACCCTGTAAAAAAATCCTGTACACCATCTTCGTCCAGCATTGCTAGATCAAATATGTACATTAAGAACTGATCTATTTTAGTGTCGCTATAATGTTCCTTCTTTAAACCTTTATGTTGAATTCTACGGCGCCATGATTGCAGTATAGGAAACCTGCAGCTTTTAATTCTAGCATTTGACCATATTGAGTTATTACTAAGGTGGATAGCGTATTCAGAATCCATAAATATAGTATGAGGATTGCATCTCACCTTTCGAGTTTGACAGGCATCTCTTAGAAGTGAAAAACATGCTCGGGTATACGATTGAGTAAACAAAACACTGTAGCGGGTAAACGTTGAGCGTCTTTCGATGCGGGAAAACGTTGTTCCTCTGGATGATGCCCTCTACTGCAGTGTCCTAGTCTCCGGCTATTGCTGCTCCGCGGCTGCTGGTTTCTCCATTCCTAATAAACTACCTATCTAACTAATTTCACTGGTCTCTGGGTTTTCGTAGGTGAACCAAATTAAAATACAATGAATTTCCCTTAAGAATGTGGTTTATTATCAAATAAATACTTATGGGCGGCTAGCTTTTCCCATTGTAACAATTCCCACCATAATAATAAATTAGGAGCCTGATCTAACTTCACCGCTTCCCGCCCATATGCACACACATGAATCCGTTGTCCACAGAGTATCACTCTGGGTCGAAGATATTCTATAAGACAGTGAAAATCTGGGACTTTCTTTCCCTTTTATACCCAAATTTAGTGTCGCTCACCTTTGTGCCTCAAAATTTAATGAATTTCTGATTGGTCCTCAGACCGCGTTACCTAATTATGTATGAAAAAATTCTGCTCCAAAGACTTTCACACACGCGTCCCAGTGACGCGCCCGGAAGCAGATTCAGTAACTCTGTCTGTTTCTTATCTATATCTATCTCTTTGTATTTCTCCTTATTGCTTCGAGTTCCTTGCTCATTAGCTTAGTGAAAGGTGGGCTCTACCTATAAATATCTTTTACCTGGAATTAGCTAGCTCGCCCGTCCTTTATTTATCTAGGTTACAATCTGCTTTTGTACAATTCTTGTTTGCTAACATCTTTCTTGCTGAAATTATATTATGTACAATTCTTGTTTGATATTTATTTATGTCTATATGTATGTATATGTGTGTGTGCGTGTCCGCGTGCGCGTGCGTGCGTATGTGTGTGTTTTATATCCCCTTTCAACACTAACTGGATGTAATGCCCATTCTCTACGGTTTGTATGGTAAAAAACTGTAAAAAGAACTTTGCACTGCATTTAAACGTTCCATCTACCAACCATGTCTCACTTTAACTTACACCTTTAGGTTCCATCACAGGAAAATATAATTACATTTTCATTTCAATATAAATTATTCGTCATCGTATATCTTTATGTACGTAGAATTAGGAGCTTAATATACGTATTCTATAGTTTTAAGTCTTAGTGGTAAGCACTTAATATATCCTTACGTTTAATTTCTTTGCGGTTTAACTTCGGTAGTTCGGAAACATCTTCTACGTCTTTCTCTTCACTGAGTTGCGAATTATTTGATGGAGTCTTTATCTCTATGCCGGTTGATTTTGATTCAGACAGTTGACCCACTACAATCTGTTTTGATGTAACATTTACAAAATTTTTTTTACAAAAGCTCCATCGTTTCACATTGTCCTTCATATCTCTATGAAAACAAAACTTAAATCCATCTAGTAGAAGCCGTTTCTGCCCTTTCTCACTTAAACAGTACTTCTAGTTCACACAGCGACATGGTCGACTGAGAAACAGAAATAGACCAACACTATAAAACGTGAACACTAGTTACCAACATCTAGCAATTGATGTGTTAGCTGCCGACATATGTGTACATTCAGGTATCAATTTTTATATTGCAAGCACAAGCCTCGCATTTTTATACGCAATCGTGTTATGCCCTGTAAGCACAAAATTTGACCATGTACGCAATCGTGTTGTGCCCGGTTAGTACAAAATTTGACCATGTACGCAATCGTGTTATTTCCTGATAGGACAAAACTTGACCATGTACACAATCGTGTTATGCCCCGTAAGCACAATGTACGCAATTGTGTTATTCCCTGTTAGGACAAAATTTGACCGTTACGAACTTGGACTGTAAGGAAAACGGGGAACTGACTGTTGCGCGCAATTGGAACCCACCGGGTTTTCCCTGATCGGTAGGCGAATGCTGAGATGGTTTCTCATCTATCACGGCTTCCTTTCCATCACTTCCCTTTCATTCCGTTTCCTTCTCACATTTCAGGTATGCTTTTAGGTTTCGTGGCATATGGCGCTGTCGGACAGATGGTGCGGATGCTTGCACGGAAAGAGTGCTGAGTCACTAGAGGGCTGCTTGGTTTTATCGCTCTCTCTAGACAGCTTTAGCAGTTGGACGGGTCTTATAGCCTGAAATTGCTAAGGACTTCCGCGGGTCTCTGTGGCATGTAGTCTCCTGTGGTTCCTTCACTTCATTCCTCCTGTAGGGTGGTAGCCGCAATGGATATTGGATGTCTAAGTGTGCAAGGTACAGAATGTTACTTTTGTATTACTTCATGTTAGCCATCGTATTTCCAATATTTAGAATGTGATATAACTACGACTTGGAAGTTGGATAAAAATACATTTACCTCAGGCGGTAAAATCTGTGGCCCGCATTTGGTAGGTCCCGGGTTCAAATCCCGTGGGCTGACCAATTTGTCTGAGGTTGTTTCGTTATTTTCCTCAGTCGCCAAGGTAAATGTCGGATTGGATATTTAATACCACGATCCAAAGTTCCACCTTAAGTCTAAAGCAATAGTAAAATTAAAAAGAAGTGGATAATAGTGAATGCTATGCAATCTATCTACAGACAATGTAAGGAGTTAGACTGGACGGCACTCTTACGCCATCTGCACGGCACAAAGCAGAAGATCTGGCTGCCATGCGCTGGGTGTCTCTGTGGGCACGTGACAACCAGGATGGCATTTCCAGGGATGATACTTAGAAGGCTAACTGTCCGCCTTTATATGGGAGCAGTGGTTGGACTGGGCGGCACCCTAATGCCATTTACGCATGAAGCAGGAGTTACAGGGATGAGACCTAGAAGGCTAACTGTCCGCCTTTATATGGCAGCAGTGGTTGGACAGGACGGCACCCTAATGCCATCCGCATGGCATGAAGCAGGAGTTACAGGGATGAGACCTAGAAGGCTAACTGTCCGCCTTTATATGGGAGCAGTGGTTGGACTGGACGGCACCCTAATGCCGTCTGCACGGCACGAAGCAGAAGATTCGGTACCTATGCGCTAGGGTCTCTATGACACGTGACGTAACGGGTGGTTAAACGGATGAGACCTAGAAGGCTAACTGTCCATCACATATCGCTCTAAGAGATCCACCAACAGATGCGTAGCGATATGACCAGGAAATTAAAACGACGTAAAAAAATAGTAAAAAGGAACCTAAAATATATTTAAAATGACCAAATACCTACAGAAAAGTAAAAATATTATCCAAATTCATATTTTGAAGTGAAACTTGTTTAGGTACGGCAGGATAAACTGGCCTGGATCAAACGAAAAGTGAAACGCATAAGTTGGCCTGATGGAGAGATTCCAACCGGCAGTTATGAAGATAGAGAGGGAGAACCATTTCTACTCTCTCCTTTGCATACGTCGCATACAAGAATCCTTCCAAATAATTAGGACTCCATAGGCTATTCCCATAAAATTCAATATACACATTTTGTCATGTAAACATCTTAAGCATATGAGATTTTAATCAAAATCGTTGGAGCCGTGTTTCAGAAAATAAAAAATAACTAAGTTTTTCCTCATAAAGGTCTTTTTTTTTAATATCTTCATGTTCGTAACCTTTTAAGACGCTGAGTTTGGTGTTTACCTCATTTTCGTTTTTGAGTTATAATGTTGACAGACACATGCACGCGTGCCCTCACACAAGCACACACACCGCATTTTATAAAAACTTCCAATACATTGTCTGGCTGTGAGAGATAGAATTTATGCTACGATAAAAATAGTTTATGCTTCGACTATGTTTGAAATTCTTCAAGATGTTTGCATATTAGAAACTCTAAGAGAAGTATTCTTAACATCGGGTTCAACTAAGAGATCGTAATATAAAAGAAGTGGGTTGGAAGTATAACCTTGGTATTATCTAATGTTTTATGTGCTGTAAGCTTTTACTGCTTTTGAAAAATTATGCTTTAATAGCCAAAGACCACGTTAAGGAAGGACTAATGGTGAAAATTGCTAAAAAACGGTTCGCATGTGATACATTCATATGACTTTCTATAACCTCATCTTTATTAGTGGGTATACAAAGTATTCTTATTAAAGCTTGTCTTCCTATGTGTTTATTTCATTTTAATCTAAATGAGCCTTTATAGATACAAAGGGAACAGCGATAGTCAAATGTTAAAGAACTGAACGCTATGCACTGGCCTTAAAATTCCATCCTTTTTCTAAAAATACCTTTTTCTGGGTTCATGTGGCCTGAAAACATATATTTCCGGTGAATATCGAAATAGAATTTTTGGGTGGAATTCAATATTTTCCCTACTGACTATACGTAATAGAGAAAATAGAAAAATTGTCCACAAAAAGCATTGATATGGGGCTAGGAAATCACTCCCAGTACAAATTCTTCAATTCTTTCAAATAATTATCTCTTATAGGGTCACACAAGTGTTTAATAGTGTTCCAGAAGCTATCAGATTCAGGTATGTCTTTGTTTTGCAGGAGATGTTAGTTACTTAAGTGTCAATTTTCTGGATAGCAGTGTGTTCACTGGGATTAACAATTCTAAACACGTTGCAATGAGAGAAAAAAGGGAAGGAGGCATTGTAAGATATGTGGAGGTTGCCTTAGCGGTGTGGAGGCAGACCATGAAGGCAAAAATTTAGACAGGATTCAGGTTTGGTTGCATCATCCAATAATGGAACGTCACCACGAGGAAGAAGATAATGTTGTATGATTAGTTTCGTTTCACTGTTGTGACAAACACAACAGGAATATGATCGTGTATTTAGCCAGTATCGAACAATGTACAAACATTCAAATTTATCGTATACCTTCATAATTATAGTACGAGTTGGCAACCCTGAGCATACACCCAAATAGGTAGACAGACGATATAAATGGGTCAGTTAATAAATATTGCATCACTTTTTTTTCTACTGAACTAAGTTAGTTAGGTGAACAGTTTGAATTTGGCGCAGTTTTTCAAACCACCTCCACTCCACTGCAATAGCAACTTCCTAAGTCAACCGGTGGCATCACTGCTGCCTGTTGAAAAATGGCTGACATTGATGTTCGTATTAGATAGCGTTCTGTCATTGAATTCTTGAATGCGGCAGGTAAAACGCTCATTCGCATTCATGAAAGGCTCATAAAGGTGTATGGTGATGCAACAGTGGATGTTAGCACGGTTAGAAGATGGGTTCATTGCTGTAACGAAGCTGAAGGGCCAACACCCTTGGCTGATGAACAGCGGAGCGGCAGATCCGTGACTGCAGTGACTCCACGCAACATTGAACGAGTGGATGAGATCATTCGAGATGCCCCCGTGTAACAACGGATGAATTGTGTCGCTTTACGTCCCTCAGTAAAGGCACGAGCGTGTTGATTATTCATGAATTGGGGTACTCAAAAGTTTATTCGCGGTGGTTACCCCAATGTTAACGGACCAGAATAAGGAGACACGAAAAACAATAGCCTCCGAAAACCTGCAACGCTTCCATTTGGAGGGAGAGGAGTTTCTGGAACAAATTATGACTGGAGACGAAAGGTGGTCCATTTTTTTAACACAATCAAAGAAACAGTTTATGGAATGGCATCGTAAAACTTCACCAAGGAAGAAAAATTTCAGAACTGTGCCATCGGCAGAGAAAAATGATGGCACGTGTTTTGGGATGCAGAGGGTGTGATTCTGGTTGATTTTTTGCAGCAGGGATGCACAATAAACTCTGTGCAATACGTCAGCACTCTCATGAAATGCAAAACCTGAAGTAGTTTGTATTGAAGGAGTTGTTTATTTATTTAGCTCCACGTATGGACGCCAATGAAGTAGAATTGTTCTTTACGTTGTTTGCTGCTATGTATGAAAGGCCGATTTGAAATAGGAGTTGTATTATATTTCAACTGTTGGGGAACCGAACTTGTAGTTGCACTTTTTAACACGTAAACTTATTTTTCGTCTCACACGAATACATATTATATTTCTTGAGGACAATTTTTGCGTCTGGTTACAATCACTGTCTGCAGGCAACTGAATTGATTTCAACCGTCTAAACTTGTAAAGTTCTGTATTTCAAGTCTCTGATTGCCTAATCCTACTCCAATAGAATACCTGCATTTGACTAAAGCTGTTTCTGGTTGTTTGATTGGCTATTTTTAAACTGTCACTAAAATTACATTATTGTTGCTCCAAGAATCACAAGTAGTACTGTTAAACTTTCTTACTCATTATTGACTCAAGGTTACCTCATTGTTACCTCTTTGTTAGCAACGTTTGACCTATTTCTCACAGCTCCTACATTATTAAATTACGTAATATATTCACATAACATTATTGAACATATATACAATAATATAAGCATATGCAATGACTGTTACATTTTACAAACTACCACATATACACACTGCTTCAAGGCGGGCCGTTATTGAATTTACACATTATATAACAAGACTGAAATCATTTAAGTGTTAGAAATACTGCCTCAAACCACACCAGTCGTCACACCACTGAAGTGATTGTGAACATAGGAAGTCTTGTCTCATCCCCATGCAGCCCTGACCTAGCACCATCACACTTCCATCTGTTTGTGCCGCTAAAGGAAGTTTATCGTGGAATTCACTTTCTAGATGCGGAGGCCGTGAAAATATCTGTGCGTCAATGGCTTCGGAAGCAATACCGTGCGTTTTACCACACAAGAATACATGCCCTCATTAAAAGGTGGACTAAAACTGTGGAAAAGGACGGAGATTACATTGAAGAGTGAGAATTTAATCCTTAATTTGTGGCTTTCATGCTGTGTAATCAAAAATTAAGTTTCTTACAAATTACAAGAGAAAAAAAATAGGAAGCGTTGGTTATTGACTGACCCTCGTATAACAAAAACTACGCGCCTATAACAGGCTTGATGTATTGCTGTCGTAATCATTTATAATCCAAGAAAATTGACGTGAGTAGTAAGTATAACTAAAACTAACTGTGAATGTGTGAGATATAAAACAGTTTAAATGCTTACTGTCATACTGCGAGTAGACCGCACAAACTGCACGCCGCAAAGATATATCTAAATAAACTTTGAACACGAACGTTTCTCGGAACATAGGTACAAAGTCCCTCGCGAGTCATATCTGAGAGATATCCCCTCCACCGTGCACTGGCGCAAAGAGACAAAAAAGCTGCACATTCATATCGAAAATCGATTCTTTCTGCACTTCCATCTCTTTTCTGTCCTCTTTAGTCTTTTTCTTGAATGTCAGATGTCAGCCTGTACATTCCATTGGTGGTCCGATAAATTACCTTCCTTTACAAACTTATAACACTCCACCTCCGTGTTGTGGGTGTAGCGTGTTTGTCTCACGTTTAAGAGGTCTCGAGTTCAAATCTTGGAGTGGTTTTCCCAGGGTTTTCCCTTATCCTGAGAAGATGAATATCGAATAAGCATAAGTCCTAAGCACCCCGGGCTCGTTTGAGCGTCATTTCACCCATTTTATTAATTCATCGTCCTATAGGACCTACCAGGTTATGGGATGTTAAATTTCAAGCAAAAAGAATGTATACTTCTACAGTATAACAGTTAGTATCAGGAGGCCAGTGGTTTCGTTTCCGGCTCTCCTGCTGAGGGTCTGGGGTTCTATTTTCGGCTCTGGGCTGGCGATTTTAAGTCGGTCCTATCCACGCCTTCACCTCTGACTTAGACATATGAGTATCCCCAAGGAGTCCAGAGTCCACGGCAAAGTCGTCCTCCGTGGTGTAGTGGTTACCACGCTAGCCTCTGGTTCACGAGATCGCGGGTTCAAACCCGGCGGTGGGCAATGGGTTTTTTCAGCGTAAAAATCCTTAACATGGGTTCCTTCGGAAGGGAAGTAAAGCCGGTGGTCCCGTGCCGTAGATTTACGGCACGGAAAAGAACCTCAAAACCGATAAAGAGGCCTCTGAGCAAAATTTCCCCAATATAGAATGGGACGCTAAGGACCACATAGTTAAAGAATGTTCATAAATAAAACACAATTTAATTTAATTTTTGTCCACGGTAAAATCTGTAGGTCTTCTCATTCCACCGCCATCCTCATTCTCACGCTTCATCGCAGGCAACGGATTCCGCCCTCTGGGTGTCTCCGCCTCAGAAATGGGGCCAGGTATCGCTTGGTTGAAGGAAGTATCCCCTGAAGGTTATAGGCCATGTAGGGAGCGTTAGAAACGACGAGGACAACGACGACAATTAGCATCAGGTTGTAGGGGAAAACTGCCAGTTTGCAACTCCAGCACTTACTTATAATAAAGTACTCCACTCAAAAACTCCTTATCGATATTTCACCAGAAATACAAATTTTGAGGTTCCCTGAATAAAAAAAATTAAAAAACGCCGTGTGTGTGTGTGTGTGTTTCTGATTGTATCTGAACGAATGAGAATTCGGATAAGTACTTGGTAATTAAGTTCAGCATCTTCCAAAGATGCGACAAGAAGATTCTTAAGAAAATCCCGTACCTCAAACTACCCTTTACATGGAATAGCTTTTATTATTTTTTACTTTCTCAAAGATGGCTCTAACAATTTTTATTAAAATGCCATATGATTAGTAAAATGAATTTTCTGGGAATAACCCCTGTGTCTTTTTCATTCAGAATGATTTTTTTTTTTGTAATTTTGTATAACTGGTAAACCCATAATACCTAGATAGACAAAACCGATTGGATTGGATTGTGAAGCGGAGGGGATTCGGCACTAGGAATGAGGATATTGTACCGATGCCCCACGAGGGAACGCCCCCGGAGGGAGTGATGAGTTGAAAGGAGACACCGGGTGGCCGGAACAAGAGTGACGACACAGCATTGACACGATCTCTTCAATTTTCAAATTGAGACGCCCTGGCAGTCGGACAGGCACACCGGGGACCCCGCCACACCCAGGATCTAACGCTCCCTAAGGGGCGGTCCTTATACTATGACAACCACCCCAAGACCGAAGACCGAGGGACGGAGAGAGCATCATTTTCGCCACGCTGCACCGAAACACCATCGCTGACACTTAAAACCCTGAAACAGACCAAACGGAATGAAGGACAATGAAATGATTAATGGAATGAAACGGAGGGACAGAAATTCGGGGGATGAAACAAACCACTCCAGCATTCGCCTGACGATTCGGGAAAATCGCCGGGAATCGAACCCGGATCTCCCAAATTCAAGTCGCACTCGTTACCGCGGCGCCTCCTCGCTCGGTGAGACAAAACCTTACTACACAAAAAAGTAGATCTGTTTAAAATATACAACTAATTTCAAATAACGTTATTTCCGAGATATTCGTGGTTGTTGATTTGAGTTTCTCAAAACTTTTTGTCATTTTTTAAGTACTATAATCTTTTAGTTGTCTCTCGCGATGACATGTAAGGGATATGGAATTTGGATGCTAGCATAGAGTGATTGCTTTTCAAAGATATGACTCGCTTTAGTCTCCTATATGTACAAAGAAATCAGTGATAAACTATATATGTAACGTTTATCTCAATTAACATGAGGCAGGTAGAAAAATTAGCTTTTTAAGAACAGTTTGTAGACTAGCAACAAATTTTTCAAAAAGACCAATGCTATATAAAGTTACTTAACATAAATGGTATACTTCACTGGGCTGTACATATTGTTTGCCAATTATAGAAAATTATATAAATTTATTCAGAACAAAGAGAAGTTCAAAAGTTTTAAACAGAAAATTCGGGAAATATGTAAATTACACATACAAATATATTTTTCAAACTTTCAAAGATTAGGTCACCAGGCCTGTTCCGAGTCTTGATCCCGACGCTTCTCAGGTATACACACATCTCTCCTTTCCACTCTCCTTGCAGCAGAAATACGTGCCAGACAATTATTTATATATATATATTCATATATAATAAATATAATAACTAAATACACATAAAATTAGTCATACTTGTAGCATAAGGAATGAATCTTCAAAAGAGCTAAAGGTTTGCGGAAGGGTAGACCAGAACATGTAGCTGTTAAAAGAGCTGGAAGCTATAACAGCACACCGGAAAGGTCTTCTGCCTTTTAAGAATTCTGCCGAACATGTGGCGTTCTGAACAAAGACGGAACATTCCAACGAGATTTAGAGGCACCAAGACGTACTTGTTTAATCGGTATCCAAATTCACTGAAGTGGACGAACCAACGCTAGAAATGAGCGACCGGCCGTAAAATATTCCCAGATTGAAAATAGTAGTTCGCACTAGTCGGGGGTAGGAGAACCGCCAATAAGAATTAAGCGTAAAAAAAAAGAAAGCAGCAAATAACCGACGTGATAAATCACGTGGTTAGGGTATCAAACCAAGTGGCCTAGAAAATGGGCGTGAAATAGGAAAAGATCCTAGACAGAACAAGGTAGGAGCTGCGAAGACGAAGGAACACTCTCGTTCCGACCGACATCATGTTAAAACGCTAAGTGTTGCATCTCCGACGTAGTGGTCGCCAAAATAACTAAGTCTACCTTAACAAAGTTCACGTATAGCGTCGTGCAAGAGAATAAGTAATGATCATAGAAATTAGCGTGTTATAGCGAGGAACGACAACTCATCATCGGGACGTAGCATAGGTGACAGCGACTTAATAAATTATCATAACTGTAGCGATTGGCTTGTGGCTTGTGTGCGGGACAGAGGCAGTGTGTTTTTGCAAGAATAAAGTGACCAGCAACCGAAGGTCGTCTACTGGCTACCTGCGTCTTCTTTGCTTGTATACCTGAGATAAGAATCCTTCCCCGGTCCAACATCACATTATCACTGAAAGGGGAACGAACTCATGAGGGGCTAAGAACTTACGACCAAAACACACGCCCCCGCACCCACAACGATCCCAGCAACCCAACAATACCACACCAGTAGCACCTGACTTGTTTTAACCCGTACCGACGAGTCAATTCCAATAATCCCACACCAAAATGACGCCCAACGTATCCATACATTTATCGTTTATTTACAGTGCCGTCGCTACCACGCCAACCTGTACTCAAATACCGACTTTTGTATTCTTTGGTAATCCATTCTAAACAAGGGTTTTTTTATTTTTGTTTATACTGCTTCATTTCTTCGACTATGTTTGAAATTCCCAACTCTTCCATATGATTTTACTGCAACTGTGATCTGTAAGAGTGACTCCCATTTAAGGACCCCAAGGCTGGGCTTCCAGCCTTTTCTCATCCTGTCTTTTTAAAGTCCAAGTTTCGGTACCAAACATTATCATCAGTTTTGCCATTATATTATGAATTTTAATTGTAAACTTCTTTAATAAATTTTCAAATTTTATTGTGTCTATTTAATTTTGTATCTATATCATTATTTTTAAAGACTGAAATAACATTACCTAAATAAGTAAACGCTCCAAGCTGTTCAAATATTTTTCTATAATCGTAATCTTAATCCCAAATTCTTTTTTGTTTCCTTCATTGCCATGAATTTTGCCTTACCTGCCATTGGAATCATTTTTTTAAAAAATAGAAAAATAACAAAATACCTTTTGGTTTTGGAGAATTTCCTTGTAAATATTCACTTGGTATGCTTAAAATAGCGTTTCATTCAAATATGAAATCTGTTATCATTCTAATTTTCGTTTTTGAAATATGTTGCTTCACACAGACTGACATTTCCTGCTTTCAATGGAAACGGCGAAATCTCGGTATGGAATTTTTGGATTTGGTATGTAAAGCCAATTGCAAATGCAAAATTCGATTCGTTAGAGCATGAATTTTACTGAAGGAACAGTATCTACAAGATGGCCAGAAAGTTATATTGTTGTATAATGCATTATTGCTTCTTGGTACGTGAAAGAACGATCCGATTCTACAGATCGTTTACGCCTCCACTATTTTAGCGATTTCCCCAAAAACTCCTCTGCATATTTCTTCTCTAGTGGAAGATCCGCCACTGCTTGTCTTATCGTTTACACCATCATTTACCATCTATGATAAATTTCACACTCAGATTCTAAATCAGGTGCAAGTCTTCAATGTGTGTTGATTCCGTTGAAACTGCGTCAAAAAGTCAATAGGCTTCCCGCATTGATTTCTCCTATGCACCCAAAACTCTCAATAACACGCGTCACTGGACATAACAGCCATCGTTTGCTTTATACGATCTGAAACAAAAACAATTATATACCTTTCTATACTATACATTAAAGTAACGGGACTACATGGCTACCAATATAGTTTGACATATTTAATTTCTCCACCGCGTAATTTCACCCGAAATGGAGTTTAAGCTGTGTTACACTCACATGACTTTCTCTACTCTTGTACAAACTATTTTTACAAACGCTTATTCTCCATATGCTTCATGTTAATCGAGATGTAAATCTTATTGTTAATTTTCTTGTAAGGGGAATATGGTAGGCTTTAAGCGATAGCCAAATATTTTAAGAGCTGGTTGCTATGTGGAGTATTCCATTCTCTTTGCATTACTTCTTCTTCTTGTTTATCTGCTTAACCTCATCTTATGTAGGACTTACACCCCCCAGGACTTATAAGCGGGTGCCTGGGGTCAGAGGCCCGTCGAGGAGCAGACACTAATGGATCAGACAGAATATCCAGGATGGATGATCAGCCCGATGCCTGGTATGGGAGGAAGGAAGTAGATGAAACGAAATGATGATGAAATGGATGAAAGGAAAGGTGATGATGGAGCAGTTGGTGGAATGAATGGCGGGGGAAACCGGAGAACCCGGGGTAAACCCGCCCAGACGCCGCTTTGTCCACCACAAATCCCACATGCGGGTCCCTGGGATTGAACTCGGCCACGGCGCCGCCCATCTTTGCATTTCCAGGACAAAAAAATGAATAATGAATTCCCATTTGAGAAAAAGTATAAGTATTGGAAAATTTAAGGGAATAACAAGCAATATCTCGAAAATGGTTCGCCCAACAAAAAAAAAATGTATATGAAATAAATTGTGTATTTTAACGCGATATACATTTTTTGTGTTGTAAAATTTTGTCTATCTCTTATGGTTTACCAGTTATGCAAAAGTCGTTCACAATGAAGAATACTTTTGGAGACATTCCCAGAAAATTCGAGATATACATTTCATTTGTCATGAAATTATCTTAAACATATGATATTTTAATCAAAATCATTAGAGCCATTTTCGAAAAATGTTCCATGTAAAGAGTAATCTGGGGTGGGGGGATTTTCTTGAAAACCTTCGTGTCGCATCTCTGGAAGATACTGAACCTAAATACCAAGTTTGGTATTTATCCGGACTGTTCGTTTCTGAGTTATGCTGTTCACAGCCACAGAAAAAAAACACACAGACACACACACGGACATGTTTCCAAAAATACTTTTTTGGATTCAGGGGGTCTCAAAACATGTATTTCCGGTGAAATCTCGGTATCAAATTTTTGGATGGAATACAATACTTCCCCTACTTACTATACGTAGTAGAGAAAGTAAAAATGTAGAAAACGGTCCGCGCGCGCGCGTGTGTGTGTGTGTGTGTGTGTGTGTGTGTGTGTGTGTGTGTATGCGTGTATGCGTATCTATGAACAGCATAACTAAAAGGAGAAGTCCGTTAAATTCCAACCTTGGTATATAAATTATCTTCCATATATGCCACACGAAAACAATTAAAAAGCTATCCCCACCCCAAACAACCCTTTACACGGAACGTTTTCAAATTTTTTTTTCTGAAAAATGCCTAACGATTTACGAGATGCTGTTTATGACATATCCGTTAGTAAGGTTAGAACTGTTCAATACTTAGCCATTCTTTTGAAGTCCTGTCGATTTTCAGTTGTTTCTCGCGATATCATGGAAACAGTATGTAATTTTAAGGCCAGCACATAGCGTCCAGTTCTTAAACATTTGACTATCGCTATTCTCTTTGTATTTATAACGAAATATAGACTGCAGCTATTTCCGGAAAGGTTTATCTCGATTAAAATGAAGTAGATCGGAAAGTATACTGTCGTAAGAATAACTTTATACCCACTGATAAACGATATAGGCTAGAGGAAGTCATATGAGTGTAACATCAGATTTTTTTAATAGTGTTTAACCCCCGTTCTTACTGCGGTGCATACTGGTGGAATGTAATTATATTGGCAAAGAAAGCTTGGAAACGAAACTTTCCAGGCCTAAGTCTTTCTAGTACCTTCCAGCCATTTGCCACTTATGGGGACTGGAAAGAATCTGTCAGGGTGGACGGTTATGGCTGGATTTGAACCGTGGACCTCCCGTTCATGAGTCCGACTAAATGACTATGGATACCCATGTCATTGACCATAGCTCTATTATAACCGGGCACGTAAACAAAGACGTTTGCATGTTAACATAATGAGCGCAACTATACTCTCTTTCGGAGCAAGACTCCTGTTCGGATGAAGACTTGAATTATTGTATGGTTAGGGTAATATTAGCTGAAGCCTCGCTAAATAGACGAGTGTAAAGTACATAAGCTGAGGGCGTGAAAAGATGTGATTACTTTCCTTATCTATTATTGTTTATTATATATTTTCTACGGATTATTCTTACAAATACATATTTTACTATCTACTTCATGTCAATCGAGATAAAAGTTTGCAGAAGTGGTTTCATTGCACATTTTCGTTTGGGTACAGGTTGATACAGGGGGCTGAAGCGATGGTCAAGTCTTTAAAAAGCGGGTTCGTACATACTGTCAGTGAAATTCGATATTCTTCGCAAGAACATAATAAACAAGCGAATGGTAACTTAGCCTTTCAGAAAAGGTATAAGATTTGAAAATTCAAGCCAATAACAAGAATATCTCGGAAAGGTTAATGCCATAAAAATATTTGATATAAATTGGTGTTTTAACGAGATCTACAATTCTTATTTTGTAAGTTTTTGTCAACTTTTACCAGTTTATAGTTTTTTAGCATTCTTTTCGGCCAGCAGATGGGGTAAGGAAGGGAAGGATAGGTCCGTGCAGCAAGCGGCACGAGTCAACACGCACAGTATGTATGTAAACTGGCGACTTTGGACGATCTAATCTCTATTACCTCTCACGTCACCCCCAACGAGAGTACTATAGTTGCGAAAAGTTATACAATAAACGTACAATAAACACAAAATGCACAATGTTGATGAATTATAGTTCAGTAACATAGAAAAACCCTTCGAAGGTGTAACTCACCTAGACATGTATTCCCTTTCTGTCTTGGGCGGGCATGCCTCTGAGTCGCTGCTTAAGCATAGTTTCACACACGCCATAATTTTGCCTAGCCTAACTGCAGAGGCAGGACTATAGACACAAGAGCATTGCAACAAAAATGCTGTGTTTGCAGATTGCTGTGTAAGCCACGTCAAAGAGCAAGATGCAGCGGGTGTGAAAACAAATGTTTGCATATAACTAGCGATAGCATTTCACATACATGCGGCATTACCATGGGATATCTTCCAAAAGTTAATTCATACTTTTTAGGATTTTTCATATCCTTCACTCCCTCATCTATCTCTTCAAGGAAAAAGGTTCCTCGCTGTTTGATATTTATAATACAAGTTCCTTCAATTGAAGCTTTACAAAGAAAATTAGCTGCTTTAATTTTTTTTACAGGGAGACCAATTACACATCATCATCGTCTTGAAACTGTGCTCTTTAACATACCTCTTACAGAACTGAAATAAGGACTTTAGTTTTTGAGTTATCACGATGTAAACAAGTTCCTATTAACTTTTTCTACACTATAAAACCGCTGCGTTCACAACAGTGACGTGATACTTGTTTCCCAAGTATCAGCCCGCTTCCTCTTTAAGACACCTCATTATCCACTCAGTGTTTAAATGCAAAATACAAGTAGAGTTCTATTTCTTAAACTTCCCCCCATCACTGTACTCTGACTCCCATAGAATATGTATGGTCAGAACTGAAAAGAAACATTGTATCCAATAATGCCTCTGGAAGAAAAAATGTTACTGAAATTCGACCCTTAGTTCAAAATAGGATAAAGAATATTGAAAACAAGAATCATCGGCCTAACTACATACGCCATGTTTTAGAAAAAAGTATAGTTCATTTTACAGTGTAATTGAAAACAGCCAACCTGTGGTAATCGATGTAAAAGAAGACGACACATTTTTAGAAGATGGCGATTAATGTTATATACTGTGTATATTTTAATGTTTTATTTATCCTTCATTTTTAAAGATTATTAAAGGCCCGGGCTATAGACTCAGGATTCTTATTTACAATCGCGTCGAGGCAATTTTGAGCCAAATAGATATTGAATCCAAGTTCACGGTCATGTCGCATAGTAAGGACGATATTGCAACTCCGACATTTCAACTGCACTCGACCAGCACGTGCCTTACCTGCCGTAGTGGGAAGGTCAGGGTAACCAAACCTCTTCCCACCTCCCTAAGCCCTAGTCGAAAAGAATACGAATGGACTGTACCAGTTTATCAGTTACACAACCATTCGCAACGAAGAGATTCAAGATGTACATTTTATTATTATTATTATTATTATTATTATTATTATTATTATTATTATTTATATTTTTATTGGATTCTAGTAAGTAAACCATCAAGTTAGGAAGGCACCGAGGGTTGGTGGCAAGCTAAGGTGGAAGTACTTGTGACCTTACAGTGCTTTCTGTAAACAAACATACACCCTACGAAGGTAGATGAGGGTTAAGGAGTATTAGAAGGAAAACTCTGATGTGTTACACTTACATGACTTTCTCTACTCTTGTACAAACTATTTTTACAAACGCTTATTCTCCATATGCTTCATGTTAATAGAGATATCGAGATGTTAATCTTATTGCTAATGATCTTGTAGATGCAAGGAGCATTGGTAGGTTTTAAGCGATAGTCAAATATTTTAAGAGTATAATGGAGTATTCCACTCTCTTTGCATTACCAGGACAAAACAAATGAATAACGAATTCCCACTTGAGAAAAATTATAAGTATTGGAAAATTTAAGGGAACAACAAGCAATGTCTTGAAAATGGTTCACTGAAGAAAAAAATGTATATGACATAAATTGTGTATTTTAATGCGATCTACATTTTTTGTGTAGTAAAATTTTGTCTATCTCTTATGTTTTACCGGTTATGCAAACGTCGTTCACAATGAAGAACACTTTTGGAGATATTCCAAGAAAATTCAAGATATACATTTTATTTGTCATGAACGTATCTTAAATATATATATTTTAATCAAAATCGTTAGAGCCATTTTTGAGAAAATTAAAATTTTCGAAAACTTTTCCATGTAAAGGGTAATCTGGGGTGGAGGAATTTTCTTGAAAACCTTCGTGTCGCATCTCTGAAAGATACTGAACCTAAATACCAAGTTTGGTGTTTATCCGACTGTTCGTTTCTGAGTTATGCTGCTCACAGACCATACAGACATACACACGGGCATGTTTCCAAAAATACTTTTTTTGGATTCAGGAGGCCTCAAAACATATATTTCCGGTGAAATCTCGGTATCGAATTTTGCGTAGAATGCAATACTTCCCCTACTTACTATACGTATTAGAGAAAGAAAAAAAGCCATGTACATTTAGCTATTAATATGCAATATCCCCTCTCGTTAGTGTATGACACACATCCTCGAAAAATTCTGATTTGTGGTTTGGGGCTGGGAAGTTTGAAGGTGCACTTTCCTCATTGTTTCTTTCTTATAATGCCGCATGTTCATTGTGTTTCCTGAATGACAGTGTTGTCTAACATGACGTTTAAACGTAGTTTGAGTCTCTATGTTACATCTGAGGTTTTGCCATTTTTGTTGGTGTTCCTTACCACATTCCGCCACAAATGTTGCTAATTTTGATGTATAAACTCTTTGCTTTAGCCATATTGCCACAGTTCCCCACTGGTTTATATGCAGCGAATAAATGGAACAGTCGTAATGAAATCAGCTGTTGGGGAGGGGAGGACAGTGTCCCTCACAGTAGGTACCTGACGTCACCTATACTCCAAGCGGTAACAGGATTGCTCTGTTTACTTACTAAAACCTCACTGCCTGGTTATGAA
Organism: Deroplatys truncata; assembly: GCA_030765065.1. NCBI lineage: Eukaryota > Metazoa > Arthropoda > Insecta > Mantodea > Mantidae > Deroplatys > Deroplatys truncata. The sequence goes on along the minus strand of CM060988.1, from coordinate 154,270,164 downwards.
AATATCTTAAATATGTATTACCTACTTAAATTGAAATCTTTATAACATTTTTGAGAAAATAAAAGAAATATATAAATTTTTCCTTGTAAATGGTAATTTTTTGGAGAGGTTTTCTTGAAAACCTTCTGTGGCAGATACTGAGCTGAAATACCATCTTTGATATTTTTCCGACATTTGTTTTAAAGTTATGCTGTTCGCGCGCGCGCACACACACACACACACACACAATTATGGTGCATTTGCTTTAAGTTGAAACATGAAAAGTAGAAAGGGATGGCACTATATTCCGATAGTTGGTAATACTTAACTGCTTAATCTCAAACTTCTTACTATTATAAATTTGGGTTAGGTTGAAAGTTGAAATTTAGAAGAGAACAGCCAATACCCGCTTGTAACAATAGAAAAGCCAGCGAAGCAAGGACGGCCGAAGATTTCAGGATATTTTCCATATCACTACCAAAAGTGCAATTGGCAACAATAAGAGTGAGACACTAGGCGGTGAAGGATGACTGTAGCAAGGTTTCTCGGCACTCGGACAGTCCTTAATGCACCCCCCCCCTACTAGACCAGTCAGGTAGCGTCAAAATGGTCATGTTTCAACTTAAACTTCACGTACTTTATCTTAAAATTAAATTGTAGGTGCTTACATCAGAACACGAAACACGAATTGCCTCTATAACATGCAAGAGCGGCAATGCGGATACCAAATGGAATAACTCAGGAGGAGCATTTGCTCTAGAGATCCTTGCTTAAGACTACATTTACATAGGGTGCCAAAAAAAATCTTCGGCGGATTTTGTATCGTTTTCTGGGGTCTTTAGAGGCGTGTCCTTCACCTATCGCAAAGAGCGTGGTGATTTAATAACACGGCAATAAGGAGAAAAAGAGGGGAGGTTGATGCCTTTGCTTTTTCTGGTGTTATTGAAACCAAAACATGTTTATTGTCTCAGGACCAGTCATGCCGTATACTAGCAAAATCACTCTTGGACATATCCTGGGTATGTGGGAGGCTGGTCGCACTGTTACAGCAATTGCAACTTCAATGCATAAAAGTGTTTTTATAGTAAATTACTGGATAAAAATATTCCAGGAAGGTGGGGAAGACGGTCTACATACTCGTCAGAATGTGGGCACTCCCCGTGATATTGGTTAACTAAATGCAAATTACTGTTTTGTTATAATTGATGATCATATGTAGAAACTAGAGATAAATATGTATATTATATGGTTTATCGAACATGACATACATATTATGCCAATAAAATTGGGTTATATTTTTGTCTATAATTCTGTTATATTCCTATGATCAGCAATATGTTAGTAAAGGTATATAGTCAATTATAGTTTGAATTGGAGGGAAAATGCTGTTTTACTTATTTAGTATTTAGTTATATTTGCTTCTATGCAGCAGCAAGCATTGGTATCACTGTGAGAATACAGTTCTGTGTATTTTTTGTTATAAAATGCTGCCTTGCTACGTATTTAATGAATCCCATTCAAGCTTTTAATTTCCCTGAAAACCTTCTCACACTGCACATTCTACATTTCGCTAACCTGGGCGTTCATCAAGTTTGCCCCTTAGCTTTTAGCCCTTTCAAAGGCGTATCCTGCACTAGCCGATAAGGTATGGGCTACCAATCACGATAAGAGGTCTGTATGACAAACTTAGTGCACTCACTCTACCTCTTTTTGTTTTAGGCAATAAAATCCAGAGCATAAACATGTATTTCGTTTCTACACAATTTTGTAACCTTTGTTGTGGTTATTGGTGTAACTATTTAGAAGAAGGAGTGGCGCATCCTTGCACCGTGGCCTAAAGTAGCCAATGAAATGGTCATGGCTTCGGAAGGCTACAAACAACAATAAATAACGTCACATAGGCGCGAGGTGGAGTGAGATTTTCTTTGACGTTCTTTGTACAGTTGGGTGCAAAAAAAAAAGAAAAAAAAAAGCTGCCGATATGAGGAACCGCGGTTTAAGTTGACAATCAATAATTAACACGCCTCTACCGCGCCTTCCATCCCTCATCGGTTAAGAGGTTAACGCTTGAATGCCGAACCAATAAGAGGCGGATTCATTCAGGGCTAGTATGTATGGACAGTCTTTGGGAGGTATATTGTTTCAACCATTCATGTGACATATATGGATTCTCCATCCCTTTCATCACCTAGCTAGACCTGGCCAATCCCCATAAACTAATGCTACTCTGTATTCACTCTTAGGTTGATCCGTGTCAAAACAAACCCCAGGTGACCAGTGCACCACTATAATGTATCCTTCCGCCATTCGCACTAGAAATACTGTCACACTTTCAGACCATGTGGCGAGTACAAGCGGTACGTAGTGCAAAAAGGAACAGAATCCTTATTTCAACAACTGAAACGGTGACTAGCACATTCTGTTAAGGGTTAAAGGTGATAAGATTGATAGTTGCAACAAAATAAACGTTTGCACATATAATAATAGTTAATTCTAAAATAAATGAGCGAAAAATAAAGTAACAGGTATGCGATAACCTAATTTATTCGCTCTCTGGAAGCGGCACTTCATTAACTGTTGGCGGCTCATTTTAAAGAAGAAATTGTGCACTGTTACGCGAATTGCATTCTTCTTAAAATCACTACATTCTTGCATTAAGTATTTCATATACTTTCTTTTTTTTCCGGGTGTATCCACTTTTCCCGTTTCAGATTCTTCTGCACAAGCACTGTTTATACTTGTACTCGAAACACCGGTGAATTCAGAAGTTAATTTCACCATTTCGTTAGCGGAAAGTGTTGGATATTTCTCACATAACTTATAATAAAGATTCAACACTATTGTTTTTCACTGCTAATGCTTTACGTTATTCGATGAAAACACAAGAGCGAATTCACCGTCCGCCATGATACTAAACACAACTGCTGATTTCTGGCTGTAAACAATATTCTGCGCCTAACTGGATGTCAGGTGACTCATACGAATTGCGTCATAGGACTTGTAGCTCTGTTTTACGGTATAAATCAGCGTTAAATAAAACCTTAGACATTTGTATATAATATTATACTATTTAAGGATAAATTCATTCTAAAATTCAGAAATTAGCATGGGACTACTTTCCTGTGGGCATTGCTACCGTGTTGCACCACGGTGCACTGACCACGTGGGCTTGTTTTGCCGCGGATCAACCTAAGAGTGAATACAGCGTAGACTTCAGCTAAAACCAATTAGAGGGTGGCTCACCTAAGGCAGGCGCGGAACACAAATGAGATTCTGCCAACATTTAAGAATGGAAAACACTAAAAGTAACCTAAACATCGGCAGTTTTTTTTCTCACTTGACTGTACGTGAAATTTACTTTTGTGCGTTTTCTTTTAGTTGTCAGATAAATATCATAGTGGGTGTTTCAGTCTAGCAAACCCGAAATTTCACCCTGATACTGAATAAACTAAAAGAAGTAAATGTTATAGGAAGGTGACTACGCAACTAAGATCGGTGTCCAGCATTATATTAATATCTTGTGGAAAAAAAGCAGTGGAACTACGTGTTACATAACTTCAAAGTAAAAATTCCGACTAAATTGCTTTTTTCTTATTCAGAGGACTTCAGAACCTGTATTTTCAGTGAAATATGGGTATATCATTTTATTTATTATAGTTAGGTGGCAGAGAAAATAAAACTTCTTTGTATGATATAATATAAATAGGCACAAAAGGATTTCTATTATTATTATTATTATTATTATTATTATTATTATTATAGAAAACAGTAAACCACAAAGCCTTTGAATGCAGATTTTTCAGCATGTTATACATGATTTTTATAATATGCCGGTGTATTTTGTACATCAAGGGGAAAAGAGAGAGAAATATTAAAAAAAAAAAAAAAAATACGTACCTAAAATTAGCATCGCTTTGGTATATTTTTTTATCCAAAATATTTTGAAACTTTTTTTTAAAGCGTTTTACTGTTGCTGATTGCTTGTTAAGGTAAGGGCTTTGTTTGAATCGATTTCCGCTAATGAGTAGCTCTGAAATAATGACGAAACCGGCATCAAATGCATGAAAAGCTGTCTTTTTTATTTTGATAACATAACGCGGGATACATCAAAATATTGTACAAAATGAACGGGGGGAAAAACGAGCTTGGGAGGGAGGGCAGAAGAGAAACGCGAGAGTGGGGAAGGCCCGTCATGTCACCGCGGACAGTAATTGAACGGAACTAGTCTCTTTCCAAGGCACGTGCGCCGACTTCCGGACCCCTGAGTGCACTGATCCATCCAGACGGCTATAGACTTTTCTTCGACCCTTCCCCCTCCCCTGGAGAGTCTCGACTATCATCACATTTCGGAACTAATTTAATCCATTTCATGCCCGCTTAGACCACTTGCTTCCTTAGGGTTTGATCTTCAGGTTTCCTTATGCACTTGCGAGCGATATGCAGAAATACAGTCTCCGCTTTAAACAAGAGGCGTTCAGTGGAGAAGGGGCACATGCTAACAGAGCGTGTTTTTTTGGGAAAATGGAATTAACGAAATCTAATTTTGTATGGAAATGTGAACTCCTGTGTTATACCAACACTTATTATCAGACAGAGTTTTTATATATTTATTCCCATAATGCTATACAAAATTCTTACAATTTTTAATACATTACTTTGAGTTGCTATTTTTTTTCTTTAGTCCATCATCCATTTTAACACCGTGGTTATTTATGCATCCTGGGTCATAATAAATTCATATTGCTTTATTTTTTTAAACGATTTTTCTCTTACTCTCCCCAATTATTCTCATATTCTTTTTATAACCCTCTCCTTTTGTATTTTCATTATCCTAACTTTTAATACTTCTTTGATAACGTTCTCCCATTCCTTAGGTAAAAACTGATCTCCCCACAACTTAGTTTCTTTACATTCAATTATATAATGCAAATCATTATCTGCCTCTTCACAAAGAGGACACCTATTCAAATTCGCTCTCTTCCTATCTCCCCTTAGCCTATGTGCACTTAATCTAGATCAGGCCCACCCTTCTCTCACTAATCTATTACCTACATCCACATACTTCTCCCTTCCCCAGTCCACCTTTAATTATCTATATAGTTCCAAACTTTTCTTTCCTTCCAGACTTTGAAATAATTCTTGTTTCTCTATATCTTCTACTCCATTCCTCACTTCTTTCCAGAAACCTTTAGCTAACCCCCCTCTCTCTCTCTTTCTCTCTCTCTCTCTCTCTCTCCTCTCATAAGTTATCCATTCCTATTTCCTGTAAAATTCTCTTTATTCCTTGAGTCTATGCCAATATTTAAGTATCCTCTCTACTATCATGCCCTTGCTACCTACTCTTTCCAACTCCAACATTGCTGCTCCATTAGGTGATGAAATAGATAAACCTAACATACATTTACAGAACGATTTATGTACTTTATCAATCATCTCCCATCCTTTGTCTCTTCCCCAAATCTCTGATCCACAGACCATTTTTGCTTCAACTACAGCTTTGTAAACCCTTTCCAACCATTTAATTTGCATATCTGGTATTTTCTTTAAGCATATTCTTATAGCAGTCATTGCTAATCTTCCCTTAGCTAAGGCACTTATCTTATGATCATTCCATCTCCCACTACTACTTATTCTCACTCCCAAATAATCAAACTGTTTACTATTGCAACTCTTCCCCTTCCACATACCACTTTTCTTCCTTCTTCAATTTATGGCTCTTTTTAAATACCATATTCTTTGATTTTTTTAAAATTAATTCTTAAACCCCATTTCTTACAAAATGAATATATGATATGCAACCTTTTGTTAGACCTCCTACTGAAATAGAACCTACCACTAAATCATCTGCAAAAAGTATTCCTGGAATTTCTCTATTATTTACTGTGGGTAAATATAAGTTATCCTTATTCAACTCTTCTAAGATATCGTCAATAAATAAGTTAAATAGTATAGGGCTAAGTTTGCAACCTTGTCTTAACCCCATATTACTATCAATTTTTCCCATAATTTCATCACCATTCAGCCTAATATAAAACTTATTATTCATACATATATTCTGTATTGCTGTAATGAATTTTGAGCTTAGTCCCTTACTTCTCAGTTTAATTCATAGTGCCTCTATCTATAGTATCAAATGCCTTCTCCAAGTGAATAAATGCCATATATACCCTACCTCTTTTAATACTTAAGTATTTATCTATAACACATTTTATAATGAAAATATTGTTCACTGTTCTCCTACCTTTTCTGAATCCCCTCTGAAATATTGATAATTTATTTTCTTCCTCTGCCCATTTATGCAATATAGTTTCTAAAATTCCTGAATAGATCTTTCCTAAGACTGACAGCAAACTAATACCCCTATAATTAATTGGATCTTTGACACTTCCATTCTCTTTATAAATGGGTACAATTATGACAGAGGAGTTTTAGTAAGTAAACCATTAAGTTAGGAACGCAAGGTGGTTGGTGGCGAGGGAAGGTGGAAGCGGCTGTGACCTTGCAGTGTCCTCTGTAAACAAACATGATGCACAGTTGAAAGTACTACACCCTCCTTCGAAAGTAGGTAAATTAGCATTAAGGAGTATTAAAAGAAAGAAAGCAATGTATCTTTACTTATTGCTAGTTTATGATAGCTACGAAAAAAGCATTTCAAAAGCTGTGCATTTTTAAAGCAGTATCCTCTCTAATTACTGTATTAGTGTGTATCGTGTAACAATGTTGATCTTAGTTTGGGAAGGAGGGTTTGAAGATTCACTTTCCTCATTGTTCGTTTTTATTTTCTCTACTACGTATACTAAGTAAGGGAAGTATTGTATTCCACCCAAAAATTCGATACCGATATTTTACCGGAAATACACGTTTTGAGGGCCCCAAAATAATTTTTAGCAAAAGGTCCGTGAGTGTGTGTGTCTGTGAACAGCATAACTCAAAAACCAGTCAGATAAACATCAAATTTGGTATTTAGGTTCAGTATCCTTCAAAGTTGCAACACGAAGATATTCAAGAAAATCCCTCCAATCCATATTACCTTTTACATGAAACATCTTTCGAAAATGTTGACATTCTCAAAAATGGCTTAACAATTTTGTTTAAAATATCATATGTTTAAGATATTTTTATGACAAATGAAATGTATATCTTGAATTTTCTGCGAAGATCCCCAAAAGTCCTCTTCATTCTAAATGACTTTAGCATAACTGGTAAACCGTAAGAGATAGAAGAGATAGACAAAATGTTACTACACAAAGAATGTAGAGCTCGGTAAAAGACAGACACAATTTATGTCATATACCTTTTTTATCGAGTGAACAATTTCCAAGATATTCCTTGTTATTTGTTTAAATTTTCCAATACCCAAGGTATACTTGTTCTCAAATGGGAATTCGTCGTTCGTTCTTTTCTTTATCTCCTGGACATGCAAAGCGAATGGAATGCTCCATATGGCAATCAGCTCTTAAAACATTTGACTATCGCTTAAAGCCTTCCATATTCCTCTTGTACCTACAAGAAAGTTAGAATAAGATAGTTTCTGCAAATGTTTATCTCGATTAACATAAAGTAGATGGAGAATAAGCGTTTGTGAAAGTAGTATTTAGAAGAGTAGGGAAAGTGATGTGAGTGCAACACATCAGATTCTTAATAATATCACACGTTCCTTGTGTTTCATTATATTACAGTGTTGTTTAATAGAATTTTTAGACGCCTTTTGGTATATATGTTACATCTCATGCTTTCACCATTTGTTCTGAGGTGTTTACTTCTACATTCCGCCACAAATGATACTAATTTTGATGCATAAACTCTTCTTTGCTTTAGGCATGTTGGCACAGCTCCCCACTGGGGTATATTATACAGCGAATAAATTTAACAACCGCATGCGGTAACAGGATTGCACTATTTACTTACTAAAACCCCTCTGTCTGCTTATTACATAAACTAGACGTGCTTTTGCAAATTATATTCAGTATTGGGTAGTATTGGTTTGGTATTATGTCACTTTGTAGTAATTTAAAACAAATAATTAAAAGTAATTAAAACTAATAATTACTTGTATCGTATTTTCTATTCAACATCATTAATATGAACATATATTGTCGCCATCTTGAAGACTTATAAATACTAATATGTATTCAGTATTTAAGTATAAAATACAACTAGCCATGTCATAGGACACAAAATAAAATCTGCAAAGTTTATTGTCATAGACTACCTGATGACTAAATTATATTAGGAAATTGAACAACAAACTGAATGTAAATAAGTTAATAAATTATAACTTTGAAATGGCACTAAAACATTCTTGATGTTATAAAATATAAAATATTATAAAATTGTTTTGCTACACTCATTTGTTTGTTCGTTCGTACAATTCCTGCTTCTATTCGACTAAGGATCTAGTAGGCCAATTCTCATGTATTTTTCTCTAGTATTGGGGTAGGTACAAACTGTAAAAATGTAAAATCACAACAAGGAGTTTTTATTAATTACAATAATTGCACAATAATTTTTTTAAATTAAAACATTAAATAACACGGTGATTAATTTTTATTACACACAAGCCTGTGTAGGTCAAAATTGGAGAGGTAAAATCGGAAGACTGAAAAATTGAATGCCATAGTTGGGATTTGAACAACGGATCTCGTGGTTTACGTGTGGTAGCTCTAACCAACTTAAATACCAAGACACATACCCGCACAACACTAAATTCCCAAACTGACTCGGGGACTGACTGACTCCAATTCCCATTTGAGAAAAAGGATAAGTATTGGAAAATTAAAACAAATAACATGAAATATCTTTGAAATGATTTACTGGACAAAAAATGTAATGACATAAATTGTGTGTTTTAAGGAGCTCTGCAATTTTTATATAGAAAAATGTTGTCTATATCTTACGGCTTACACGTTATGCAAAGGTCATTCAGAAAGAAGAGGACTTTTAGGTACATTCCCTGAAAATTCAAGATATACATTTTATTTGCCATGAAAATATCTTAAATATGTGTTACTTTAATCAAAATCATTAAAGCCATGAATCATTTTAAAATATCTTATGTGTTACACACATGACTTTCTCTACTCTTGTACAAACTATTTTTACAAACGCTTTTTCTCCATATGCTTCATGTTAATCGAGACATCGAGATGTTAATCTTATTGGTAATTTTCTTGTAGATGCAAAGGGAATGTGGTAGGCTTTAAGCGATAGTCAAATATTTTAAGAGACGGTGGTTGCTATGTGGCGTATTCCATTCTCTTTGTATGTCCAGGACCATTTCAGAAAACGTATTGGAAAATTTAAGGAAATAACAAGCAATATGTCGAAAATGATTCACTCTACAAAAAAATGTATATGGCATAAATTGTGTATTTTAACGCGATCTACATTTTCTGTGTAGTAATATGTTGTCTATCCTTTATGGTTTACCAGTTATGCAAAAGTCGTTCACAATGAAGAATACTTTTGGAGACATTCCCAGAAAATTCGAGATATACATTTCATTTGTCATGAAAATATCTTAAACATATGATATTTTAATCAAAATTGTTAGAGCCATTTTTGAGAAAATTAAAATTTTCGAAAAATGTTCTATGTAAAGGGTAATCTGGTGTGTGGGGATTTTCTTGTAAACCTTCGTGTCGCATCTCTGGAAGATACTAAACCTAAATACCAAGTTTGGTGTTTATCCGACTGTTCGTTTCTGAGTTATGCTGTTCACAGACACACAACCACCCAAACGGACATGTTTTCGAAAATGCTTTTTTTGGATTCAGGGGGTCTCAAAACATATATTTCCGGTTAAATCTCGGTATCGAATTTTTGGTTGGAATACAATACTTCCCCTACTTACTATACGTAGTAGAGAAAGTCAAAAGGGTAGACTGGTGTGAGCGGATTTTATTCAAAATCTTCGTGTCGCATCTTTGAAAGATAGTGAACCTAAATATCAAGTTGATATTTATCCGACTTTTTGTTTTTGTGTTACGCTATTCACAGAGACACACCTTAACGGACCTTTTTTTCTAAAAGTGCTTTTTTTTGGTTCAGGGGTCCTCAAAACATGTATTTTCGGTGAAATCTCGGTATGGAATTCTTGGGAGGAATGCAATACTTCCTCTACTATCATACGTAATAGAGATAGTAATAAGTTCTCTATGAATAATATTTACATAATAGCTTCAAAGACAAACGATGTCAGGTAGAAAAATGTTCGTGTCTATTGTCTTTCAGATTTAGCAGCTTCACGTTGATGCACATGAAAATATTTTGATGCAAATGAGCATTTTTAAGAGTACAGGAGAAAAAATGTCTACATAACAAACACATTGTTAATTTTTTCACAAAATGAAAGGTTGTACCTTGACGTACTTCACAGAGTAATACTTTACTTTAATGAATGCAAATGCAAAACAGAACAATGCATGTATAACGTATAATGCATGCGCTTAGACTGTCGTTCCCTGAATACATTGTTAGTTATTTTGTCAATCCCATGCGGATTTTGTTTCATTAAGATGCTAATAGTGGAAAAGATTAGGAATATAACCGCATTTAAACCAAAACAAATAGGTTATAAGGCATTCGTTAGGGAGTCCATGCGTGTGTACAGTGTTGCCTATAGTGAACCATTTCCTCGAATTTCGAATTAGGTTTGTATTAATATCTAATTATATTAGTTAGCGATGGGACGATACAGGTATTTCTCGATACTCGATACCGATACTGATTTTTGAACATCGATACCCGATATTCACTTTATAAACAACTGTAACGGTGATAGCATGTTCACTAAATTAGGTTGTTCTTAGTAGTTTTCTATGTATAATCTCATGTAACCAATGTTCTTTTGTATGCTAATTCCGAAATTGTTCCCGTTTGAAATTCTTAAATTCTCAGCAATATTTTTACTTTCTCTACTACGTATAGTAAGAAGGGGAAGTATTGTATTCCACCCAAAAATTCGATACCGAGATTTCACGGAAATATATCTATATTTTGAGACCCCCTGAATCCAAAAAAATCATTTTTGGAAACATGTCCGTGTGTGTGTCTGTGTGTGTCTGTGAACAGCATAACTCAGAAACGAACAGGTTGATAAACACCAAACTTGGTATTTAGATTCAGTATCTTCCAGAGATGCGACACAAAGGTTTTCAAGAAAATCCCCCCACCCCAGATTACCCTTTACATGAAACATTTTTCGAAAAGTTTAATTTTCTCAAAAATTGCTCTAACGATTTTAATTAAAATACCATATGTTTAAGATATTTTCATGACAAATTAAATGTATATCTCGAATTTTCTGGGAATGTCCCCAAAAGTATTCTTCATTGTGAACGACTTTTGCATAACTGGTACACCATAAGAGATAGACAAAATTTTACTACACAAAAAATGTAGATCGCGTTGAAATACACAACTTATGACATACTTTTTTTTGTTCAGTGAATCATTTTCTGATATTGCTTGTTATTCCCTTAAATTTTCCAATACTTATACTTTTTCTCAAATGGAAATTCGTTATTCATTTTTTTTATGTCCTGGACATACCAAGAAAATGGAATGCTCCACATAGCAACCAACTCTTAAAACATATGACTATCGCTTAAAGCCTATCATATTTCCCTTGCATCTACAAGAAAATTAGCAATAAGATTAACATCTCGGTTAACATGAAGCATATGGAGAATATGCGTTTGTAAAAATAGTTTATACAAGAGTAGAGAAGGTCATGTGAGTGTAACACATCAGATTCTTATCTTTATAATGCCACAGGTTATATATCCCCTATTGTTAGTCGAGGATAATAATAATAATAATAATCTTTGCTTCCCTTTTTAAGTAAATATATTTTGGGCTGAAACTTTTTCTTTAGGAATTTTCTATCCATACAAAAAACAAGTATTAAAAATTCTTCTTTATACTACAACCTTGAAAACATAAACAAGTGTATGTTTTACATGAAACACAAACTACTAAAAATAACAAATGTTTCCAGGCGCTTCTGAGTGACCAAACCAGGCTATTGCAGAAACGTGATTTAGTGCCTCAGCTAAATCAACTTCATTCACATCTCAGTTAACGCTGCGCGTTGCACGGGTACCTTTACTATACCCCATTGTTTTGCATGTTATCATTTAGACATACGAGTCTTGGAATGTTTCATTCATTCACCACAGGGACCGCAGTCTAGGTCTATCAAGAACTATAGTCCAGGAACTGCTTGGGGACACTTGCGAGAAAATGACATTAAGACTCTACTGCTTTCATTCCGTATCTAGCATAAAGTTAAACGCAACGACTTTCATAATACAAATCTTAAAAATTAAAAGGTATCGAAAGTTTATCTGAAAGTATTAGACACATTTCGATATCATGGAGTATCGAGGTAATGGCGGTATCGAAATCCTATGCCTAATATTAGTAGTGATGATATAGACAGCAAGGTTGAACGGCAGTGTTCTTCCTGCACTCACAGCTACCAACACAAGCTACCTACAACATTTACCTCAGCTTGGTTTCATTATTGGAAATGCGTTCGCTATTTCAGTTGTATTATTTCATTCCGTTATCTGCTTTTACTTATTTCTTAACACTGTTTAATTTACCCTACAAATTAACATAAACGACAATGAGATATAAATTCATCACTACCTCAAGCAATTATTACAAATCTGATGAGATACACTCATATAACTTTCTCGCCCATTATAAAGTAACATACGTATTTAATACATGGTTTTCCCAAATCCTGATCTATTATATCTCGCAGTTGTGAACGGCGCTCGGTAATGTTGGTTGTATGTTTGCAGGGGTTTCAGAGGTGGTACAAATTTTAAGTAGTTACGAATTAGGGCCTGTACATACAGACATACATATAGCGTATAGTATGCATTACAGATATAAACTCTGCAGACGTGAGCGGGATTCGAACTCGAAACCTCATCGTTAGAAACCTGCCACCCTAACTACTCAAAGCACAGCTGCGGACATTACGGAATATTGTATTCCTGTTCATATTATAAACGCTTTAATACTATATGAAGTATATGATTAATAATACGCAAACAATATGTGGGTTAATCGACGTAACATAACACTCAATGCTAAATGCTACTACACCAAACACACTTGCCTCGTACGCAGTGACAGTGTTAACAATACCATAACTGAAACAGAAGCCCTACATAACGTAATGACATAACAGTAGACAAATTTTACCATCCCTGATGTTGCCATTTGGTTGCCCACTCGAGCAAAGTGGACAGCGATCCCTGACTGCCGTGTAGGTATATTATAGCAAACATTAAAACCTGATTCTTCTATCCAAGCGTTTCGCGACATATTTCTGCCTAGAAATTACTTCAAATAAACAAATAAGCACTTAACTACAAGCAACACTTAAGTAAAAATGATTATGGGAAGCACGGAGGAATAAATTCACAAGTCATGGTAACAGCTTTCAAAGAAAAAAATCTGATGCGTTACATTTGCATGACTTTCTCTATCCTCTATCGTTTATTAGTAGGTTTACAAACTATTCTACTAAAGCTTATTTTACTGTACACTACATTTTAATCCGAATAAAACTTTGCAGATATAGCTTCATTACACAAGAGAATTGCGATAGTCAAATGTTTAAGAACTGGATGCTATATGCTGGCCTTAAAATTATATACTGTTTCCATGTAATCGCGAGAAACAACTGAATGTGAAAGGACTTTAAGAGAGTACCAAGAAATGAGCAATTCGAACATTTGATAGTAGGTATGTCAGAAATGGTTAATACAACAAAAAACTGATTTAAAACAAATTCTGTGTTTTAAAAAGATCTACATTCTTTTTGTAGTACGTTTTCGTCTATCACTTAATGTTTATCAGTTATACAAGATTATACAAAATTCCTTCCGAATGAAGAGGACTTTACAGGCTGTTCCCAGTAAATTCAAGATATATATTTGATTTGTCATGTGAATATGCTTTAATATGTGTTACTTTAATCAAAATTACTAGAGCCATTTTATAAAATAAAAAGTTTCGAAAATGTTCCATGTAAAGGATCGTGAGTGGAGATTTTCTTGAAAATCTACCTGTCGCAGATAAAAATCTCGTATTTATCTGACTTTTCGTTTTTGAATTATGCTGTTCACAGACACACACACGCACGCCCGACCTTTTTCTAAAAATGCTTTTTTTTATTCAAATCCAGATTCATGTATTTCCCATAAAATCTCGGTATCGAATTTTTGGGGTGAAATGCAATAACTTCTCTACCTACTACGTACATCATAGGGAAAGTAAACAAGAAGAATCAGACACTTTCAAGCATCTTTAACCACATAACAAAGATTTATTTGAAAAAATGTAATCACACAGCATGAAATACTTCGAGAAAACGTCTAATGTTGCGGAAAAAAGTGTATCTGACATAAAATTTCTAAATTGTCCCTAATTTAAGTTTATGTGAATCTCTTATGTTTTCCTAAAAACTAAACAAACCCCATGGCTCTAAGGCTCACGCAGGGCCTTGGTCTACCAATCGGACTGCCGGTCTCACGCCCACATACGCACGGCAGAGGTAAGCGATTATTCAAACGATACGGGGAGGAAATGTGGCCAGTATCACACATCCGCTAGCCGGAATGTTGGTTCTCCAGACCGGGATCGCTGCCTATCGTAACTCCTCATTTTCTTCACGATGTTGAGTGGACACCGGTGTTATACCCTGGAGTTAAAATCTGCACCCCCACGGGGGGATCGAAACCGGGGGCATTCCGTGGCCGGGAACAATTATACAAAATTCTATCAAGATGTCTCTTATTTCTCATCACTACTACTACTTCCTCTTCTTCTTCTTCTTCAATGGATTACGCTCCTCTTTGTAGGACTTACAACCATTGCCTTGGGTCAGTAACTTGTCAAGGACAAGCAAACTCTGGATCACAGCATATCCCGTATATGGGTGATCAGCTCAATGCCTGGTATAGGGGGAAGAAAAATAAGTGAGAAAGAAAGGATGAATATCCGGCGTCCTGAAACTACTGTAGTGATGATAGGAAAATCTGCGATTCAAATTATCCAACCCAGCATTCGCTTAACGACTGAGGAAACCCGCGAAAACATCTTTGATAAGGGGGTTGGCACCGGCGTTTGAACACGGGATCTCTCGAATACGGGTCTCACACGTTACCGCGGCACCACCTTAGTCAGTTATTTCTTATCTCAATAATAAAATTCGTTAGAGTCGCCTTTGAGAAAATAATAATTAACAAAACATTTTAATGAAGCACTTAATAGATTCGTAAAAATCTTCATGTCGCGCTTTGGAAGATGCTTGACTTACACATTCACACCCGTATCACCACACTCACTGACACGGATCTTTTAGTATTAGTGCTTTTTGGGGAGGATAGTTCAGGAAACCTCAAAATATCACTTCGGATGAAATCTCGATATCAAATGTTCGAGCGAAATACAATACTTTGAGCACCTATAAAATATAAATAATAGAGTAAATAAACATTAAAGATTTGTAGCTATCTATTTATCGAAATAAGTAATAATTTCCACCGTTATTTATTTGTTTCGAATTCTTTTATTTTAAATAAAGCTAAGCTCCTTGTACACGATCAAATTTTTGTCAAATTTAGTGTTTTACAAGACTTTCTAAGAGTTGTCACAACTTCACAACTTTTCTTGTCAAATTGCTTCCAATATATTTAAAGTCTTTGAAAGTCTTGAAAGCAAATAAGGACGATCTAAAGTTTGTCAACGATTTGATCGTTTTCTCCAATGAAATGCGATATTTACAGTGCGTCACGAAATCTGTAACATGAATGAAAGCGAAAAGTAAACAAAAATTGATTTTGGGTGCTGATTAGGTTACACGAAAACTTGCCATGTCTGTATGTTGTGGGTTTCGTGGATTACCACAAGATGAAAGCGAGAGCATATGAAGAAATTACCAGGCAAATTTCCGAAGGTACAATAATGCAATATTATATGGTGTAGTTAACCTATCAATTCGTATTATTTCCATTGTATCCTTTAATCATAACCTGATTTCATGGATTAAAATGCGTGAAAGTGTTATGTAATATTAGATAGAGATTAATATTTAATTGAAAATTGTTATATAGTGATTTAATAATAATTTTCTTTGCACGTGATAAATTATCAACGTGTTCTGAAGAGGTTGCGTTTGGCAAAGAGGCATGTATTGCATTCTCAAGTCTTGTCAGTTCTTGTCAACTCAGATCCAGTCTTGTCAAATATTGAAAAATATTTCATAATTTTTGTTGTAAACACTTGAATTAGATAACATCTGATGTGTTACACTCACATGGCTTTCTCTTCTCTTGTACAAACTATTTTTACAAACTCTTATTCTCCATCTATTTCATATTAATCGAGATAAGCATTTGAGAAACGATCTTTTGACATACAAAGAGAATTACATTTTACTCATAGCGACCAGTTCTAAAAATATTTGACTGTCGCTTAAGGGCTACTATGTTCCCCTTGTTTTGTATTTGCAAGGGTAATATAGAAACACAGTAGCTTTTAAGCATAGACACATCTCTTAATAGCTGATTGCTATGCGCAGCACCATTCTCTTTGCCAGAGATTAATACTCTTTGCATATCCAAGACAAAAAAATGAATAACGAATTCCCATTTGAGAAAAAGTATTGAAAAGTTTAAGGGAATGACTAGCAATATCTCGAAAATGTTTCACTCAGCAAAAAAATGTATATGACTAAATTGTGGATTTTAACGCGATCTACATTTTTGTGTAGTAAAATTTTGTCTATCTCTTATGGTTTACCAGTTATGCAAAAGTCGTTCACAATGAAGAATACTTTTGGAGACATTCCCTGAAAATTCAAGATATAAATTTTATTTGTCATGAAAATATCTTAAACATATGATATTTTAATCAAAATCGTTAGTCATTTTTGAGAAAACTAAAGTTTTCGAAAAATGTTCCATGTAAAGCTTAATCTGGGGGTGGGGGGATTTTCTTGAAAACCTTTGTGTCGCATCTCTGGAAGATACTAAACCTAAATACCAAGTTTGGTGCTTATCCGACAGTTCGTTTCTGAGTTATGCTGTTCACAGACACACACACGGACATGTTTCCAAAAATGCTTTTTTTGGATTCAGGGGGTCTCAAAATATATATTTCCGGTGAAATCTTGGTATCGAATTTTTGGGTGGAATACAATACTTCCCTTACATACTAAACGTAGTAGAGAAAATAAAAATAAGTTTGATCATGTACAAGAGACTTTAGTTCATAACATTACTGTTTCAATTCATTAAGAAACCTGTAATTTCTAAAAGCTTCACCAAATGCATCCATAAAATTGCATTACGATATAGAAAAGTTTAGTATCAGAAGGCATTCAGATTTCAGTAGGCAGTTTTGAAATTTTCAAGCATATATTAATGAAGTTCGTATGCAAAGATGCTTAATTACGACCCTTATATATATGTGTGTGTGTGTGTGTGTGTGCAATAAAATGAATGTCAATATCTCTCAGGAAAGGTGTTTAATCTTTAATCTCCAGCGTAATAATTCCGGTTACAGTGGTTTTGTAGTTTCAGGATACTGGATATTGATCCTTTCTTTCTCACATCTAGCTAATTGCCTCGCGGGTAGCTAGACTTCAAGGCGACACTATTTTAAGAAACTCCTACAACGGTAGGCAATCTGAGGAGCACAAAACGATTACAGGTTTCCCAGCATCGCGTAAGCACTGGTGAAACCTATTGGAAACAGATTATGCTACTACTACTTCCACCACCACCACCACCACCACCACCACCACTAATAATAATAATAATAATAATAATAATAATAATAATAATAATAATAATAATAGTAATAATAATAATAGTGCATGATGGAAGTCATAGTTCACCAAGCGTCTGCTGAAACACGCCATTCAAAAGTATGTAAAGAAAGTGATAATAACAATTTGGCCTAACCCAGCAGGACGTCTGTGCCCGCATTCGGAAGGTCCCTGTTTCGATCCTCGGTGACCACTCACTCTGATCCACGGGTTTTTCAGGGGGCTTTCCCGGGTAGTCAGGCGAATGCTGTGGTGGTTTCTTTCGCCTCGAATATTCTATCTCTCCATTTCGTTCCAGTCATTTCGTTCATCCTTCAGGCCGTTTGGTCTGTTTCAGGGTCGGAAGTGTTGGCTATGGTGTTTCGGTGCAGCGTGGCAAGGAAAAACGACGCTCTCTGTGAACTTTCTCCGTCCCTCGGCCTTTGGCTGGTTGCCAGGGTATAAGAACCGTCCTTTGCAGGGTAGTTGGACCCCATGTGGGGACGGGTTCCCGGTCTGCCTGTCCATCTGCCGGGGCGTTTATATCTGTGAACTGTCATTGCTGTGCCGTCACTCCTTATTCCCCTTCACCTCATCCCTTCCTGCCGAGGGCGCCCCCTCGTGGGGGCGCAGGTACAATATCCGGATTCACTGGATCGGTGTCGAATCCCCTTCACTTCACAGTCCAGTCCAATATTGGCTAAATACTGCAGTTCATATTACACATTAGGAAAGATACTATAATGAATGAATATAATATATCCCATTGTTAACTGTTTGTATCGGTAAGCTTTAAAGGATTACAAACGAGCGATCTAAAACGTTTTCGGCGCTCTTTTTCCGCTCGCTCTACTCGCGAGTGCTGGTTCTGGTTTAACCACGAGAGCAACACACAGTGACTGATATTGTATACGGCTTGGTATTCGTGGCGAAAGTATCCTATTTACGACTAGCATATACGGTACTTTTCTTTCACACTGTGGCCACCGCACGACTGTTAACTCGGATTCGCGCCGAAAGTTATAATTTCCCTGCAAGTACCTCACGTTCTCATATTTTCAGTTACAATTACAATGGTAATAAGCACACTTTGTCATAAGAGATGTTGAAAATGTTGTCCTTCTGTATTATCCATATATTTCTAGCATCGTCTCGAAATTTTCATTCACACTCGAGAGTTCAGTATCCGAAATGGGGTACTGAATTGGGTGAATTTCTCCCCTTATGTTTTCTTTTAGTTGTTACAGTATGGGGTTTGTTGGATACACCTTTTTACAGTGATCATCACCATTTAGATTTTGCGAAATATGGCGATGATACATGTTTCGTCACAAAATAACAGATATTAGAACACAGAGTAACCGATTTTACACCCGAGATTCCCTTGCATGACGCGAAAATTGGTGTGCAGTAAATGTATATAGCATAATAGCACCTATATTTTTACTTTCTCTACCAATTACATAGTAGGTGGAGATGGTATTGCATTCCATCCAAAAATTCTATACCTATTGAATTTTCATTGGAAATACATGTTTTGAGGTTCCATAAATCGCGTGTGTGTGTACCTGTGTGAAGAGCATAACTCAAAAAAGTTGGATACATATCAAACTTGGTATTTAAGTTCTGTATCTTCCAAGGATGCAACACGAAGATTTTCAATAAAATCCAGCCATCCCAGTTTTCCTTTACAAGGAATATTTTTTTAAAAAAAACTTTTATAAAAAATTACTCAGACCATTTTGATAAAAATATTAAATATATTTACATAACAAATAAAACGTATATCTTGAATTTTCTGGGAACAGTCTGTGAAGTCCTCTTCATTCGGGAGGAACTTTGTACATCTTGTATAAATGATAAACGTTAAACGATAGACGAAAACGTACAACAAAAAATGTAGATCTCTTAAAACACACAATTATTTCAAATAAGTGTTTTCTGCCATAAGCCACTTCTGAGATGTCCTTTATTAAAGGTTCGAATTGTTCATTACTTGTTCGTGCTCTTAAAGTCCGGTCAACATTCAGTTGTTTCTCGCTGTTCCATTGACAGAGTATGGAATTTTAAGGCCAGCAATAATGTCCAGTTCTTAAGCATATGACAATCGCTGTTCCCTTTGTATCTATAACTAAATGTGTAGCGCAGTACTTCTGCAAGATTTATTGTGATTAAAACGTGGTAGATATACAAATAAGCTTTAGTAAGAATAGTTTGTATCCCCGCTAATAAACGATAGAGGGTAGAGAAAGTTATGTGAATGTATCACATCATATTTTATTGAACAAACAATAGGGTGGTACAGGAATGACACACCATTTTTCAACAGGTGACCGACTTTGTATATCACTCTGGATTTTTCCAGCAAGACTTGCTACTGCGAGTACAGCTGATGTGTCATTAAATTTAATTCAGGAAAATTTTGAAGATAAGGTAATTATTAATGAATTATGGCACTCATGAATCCCTGATTTAATTTTATGTGATTTTTGTGTAAGGGGGAACTTGGAAAATATGGCGTGAGCAGCAAAACCCATATATTGTAAGAACTAAAACAAAATACTCGGTGAGAAATTCACTGAATTTCGGATACTAAGGTCTCTGGAAATTTTCTGAGAAGACGCCAGAAATATGCGGATAGAGAAGGACCAAATTTCCCAGATCTTTTATGATAAGATATGTGCTTGTACTTGTAATTGTGTGTGAACGTGAGGCGGTTGCGAAAATACTATGACTGTTTCGGCGGGAGCCCGAGCTGCGGCGGCCGGCGGACGAGACGCCAAGGCAACTCTGTCGCTGCTTCTACACGAGCCGGGAAGATGGCAGCTTCGTCAGGTGTCCACAGAAACCTTCGTGCCAGGCAACTGTATCTCTTCTTCTACACGTGCCGGGTTGCCGTCCAGTTTACTTGCTTTCATTATCTGTGGATATATGGCAAAACATTCGCTATTAACCATTTATTTTCATTTTACTCTTGTTTTAGACCTAAGGTGAAACTTAGATAGTGATATTAATAATCCAATCCGGTATTTGCCTTGCGACTGAGGGAAATCACGAGCAAACCCCAGTTAAGTTGGTCGGCCGACGAGATTTGAACCCGGAACCTCCGAATGTGGACCACAGACGTTATCGTCTTAGCTAATCCGCTCAGTTTTTATAGCTTATAAACCATACGAGAAATGCAACTTATTGCATCAAAAACCTCGTTAAACGCGCATTTATATAATACGTATTTTTTGGTGGCATTTACCATTTCAGAGATATTCTTTGTTAATGGATTGAATTCTCAAGTACTCTACTTTTTATGCGGTAATGTGCTATTCGGTTTTTCTCGTGGACATTCAAAGAGAACAAAATCCTAAAACCATCACATAGCGTCCAACTTTTAAAAGATTTGACTATCGCTTCGGCATAGTGTAACAAAGCCTTTTCTGGAAATGTTTATCTGAATTAACGTAAAACAGGTAGAAGAATATTTGTAAGAATAGTTTGTAGAAGAGTGGGTAGATAAAGTCATATGAATGTAACACAAAACTATTTTCGCCTCTTTTTGTGCCACCGCTCGTAGTCTGGTGTTTGTACTGTAAAGCCGTTAAAACGTAAATTGTGTTTAAATCAGGCAGGAAAACAAAAATTTCCCCGAGTGTGCTGAAGCATGTAGTAAGAAAAGCGACCACAGAGCTAAACAAAGGGGAGGGGTGAAGTCCACTCTTGTGTAACATGGAGCTGATCCTTAAGAGTTTGAGGTTCTGGTAAAGCACGGCGCCAACCAAAGGTAGATCCATTGGCTAGACCGCACGGGATGTAAGCCGATTTGCGGTGGGACCTCGGGTATCCGATGACTCTTCTCTTTGGGCCACCCCTGCACAGCGATAAGCTTCAGAGATGGGGTAAAATCCTGTTTTCATAACTCTCCAACATGTCGCTACGGTCTCCAGATCTATTAGCAGACAGGTGAATGCTGGTACATGAATTGCTTTCCTCACCTATCGACCCCCACAATAATTTTTTCTTCAAACCCTAAATTGTGCACCTGATTGGGTAATTTTTGTACCCGCAATTCATAATTAATTTTAAAAATGTTATGTCTTACACTACCGCTCATTAATTTCAATAAATGCATAATAATCGCAATTAAAGGGAAGGCGAATAAAATAAGTTGTTTTGTTTTACATAAACATGTTTATTATTATAAAATAAAAACAAGTCGAAACAAAAACCTGCATATTTTGAAATAAGACGCCAAAGAGTAAAACAAGCAAGAAGTTCGCTCTCAGTCACTGCACTAATTAATAGACAGATGCATGACCGTCTGGCATTAGGTATGAGGTGATGTTAACTGCATGTGCACACTATCCGAATACAATCATTTGAGGACTGTCACAGGGTAGTCACAACAGGCAGTAATACGCTTGAAGCTCAGTATAAACAGTGAGAAACAACCACAGTAGAATAACTCCAAGGAAAGAAATATAAGTAGAAAAACGTTCTACAATTGTAGCACTACCACATGCAGGGCACACCGTGACTGAAGTCTCCCCTGCAGGAAGTAGGTATCTCTTGCTAATGCATACCAGTTTCCAGATATGCATATTGGTCTTTTCAAGGCCTGGGTAGCCCAGAAAGACCTCCGTTTAAACAGATAAGTACATCACACTCATAAGTAAACGAGAGAGATTTAAAACAGCGTCAGAAATCCAGTCCGAGTTAATGAAAACAAGCCATTTACAAATATCAGTTTCAACCATTAAGTGACACTCTGCAGTGAGGGCCTAAATGAACATGTAACATCTAAGAAACCACTGTTACGTCCTATTAACAAAACGAAATGCCTAGCCTGTGCAAAACAACACAGGAATTACACACCTGAGAGTTTAAAAAGATCCTGTTTATACAGGGTCTTTCAACAAGAGTGTCCTATCTTTAACATTTAATAGCTGCCGTTGTTATTGAGTTACAGCAGTCATATTTTTACTTTCTCTACTACTTATAGTAAGTAGGGGAAGTATTGTATTCCACCCAAAAATTCGACACCGAGATTTCACCGCAAATACATGTTTAGAGACCCCCTGAATCCAAAAAAAGCATTTTTGGAAATATGTCGGTGTGTGTGTGTGTCTGTGTATGTGTCTGTCTGTGAACAGCATAACTCAGAAACGAACAGTCGGATAAACACCAAAATTGGTATTTAGGTTCAGTATCTTCCAAGGATGCGACACGAAGGTTTTCAAGAAAATCCCCCACCCCAGATTACCCTTTACATGGAAGATTTTTCGAAAAGTTTAATTTTCTCAAAAAGGGCTCTAACGATTTTGATTAAAATATCATATGTTTCAGATATTTTTATGACAAATAAAATGTATATCTTGAATTTCCTGGGAATGTCTCCAAAAGTATCCTTCATTGTGAACGACGTTTGCATAACTGGTAAACCATAAGAGATAGACAAAATTTTACTACACAGAAATGTAGATCGCGTTAAAATACACAATCTATGTCATATACATTTTTGTTGTTGAGTGAACCATTTTCGAGATATTACTTGATATTCCCTTAAATTTTTCAATACTTATTTTCTCAAATGGGAATTCGTTATTCATTTTTTTGTCTTGGATATGCAAAGAGTATTAATCTGTGGGAAAGGGAATGGTGCTGCACCTGCAACCAGCTATTAAGAGATATGTATGTGCTTAAAGGCGACTGTATTTCCAAATTGTCCTTGTAAATATATATTCCCCTTACATCTACAAGAAAATTAGCAATAAGATAGAGTCTGCAAATGTTTATCTCGATTAACATGAAGTAATGGAGAATAAGCGTTTGTAAAAATAGTTGGTACAAGAGTAGAGAAAGTCATGTGTGTGTAACACATCAGATTTTTCATGTGGTTACAGTTTTTATTGATAAATAGCCATGGAACGTTACAGCATTCGGCAACGCGTAGAAATTGTGAAAATTTAATATCAAAATGGATCTTCTGTTCGCCAAGCCTTCCGTGTATTGCGTGAAGTTTACGGTGTGCATAATGGTCCCTGCTAGAGAACAATTCGGCGTTTGATCGATAAATTTGAAAGAAGTGGTTCTGTCAGCGATCAAAGAACGCCTGTACGAAATCGACGTAAGCGCTACAACGAAAACATAGGCGCCGTTCGTGATAGTGTACCGAGAACGGAAACAAATCAATTGCTCGTCGAACGCAAGAATTGGGGCTTTCGCCGACCACAACTTGGCGAATTCTGCATCTGGACTTGAAGTTTTACGCTTACAAAATGGTGTTAACTCAATAACTAAAGCCTAACGACCATAGGTTGCGCCGTGTATTCGCTGACTGGGCTATGGAGCAATTGGAAGCTGATCCGGGTTTTTGTCGAAAAATCACCTTCAGCGAAGAAGATCACTTTTGGATGTGTGGCGGTTTTATGTTTATTTATTTATTGAGCCCCACGTTTGGGAGCCAATTTGCGACGGTATTCTTTGTTAAGTTTGAAAGAATGCTACTGTTTATTTGCCGCACGTATGAAAGACAATTTGTCGCGGTCACTTCGTGTTAGCTTTTACTGAGCGCCTATTATTGTTTTTAATTTTTGGGTTTACTGTCCTCCGGCTAGCTATGATCTTTTTGGTCGAGCACTTATCTTACACAGGTGTGTAAACGGAAAGGAGTTTTTTATCCAAAGATAACACCGATGAAGAATTTGTTTTACACTTTTATTGTCGTAACACATTATGCACTTTCACATATTAATCTTGACACTCGCCAAACTGAAACTGTTATAATAACTTCTATACTGCACATTATTAATTCGCGAACTTCAACTTTTTGTGTAATTAACTTTACGACACTTGAGATTTCTCATAACATTGCTACGCCTAACCTGCGAATCGATAAACTGTGCGATGTATTCAGCGACGTGTAATGCACAAATGTTTCCGATGGACTGGAGCCGACGTGTAATGTACAAATGTTTCCGATGAACTGAAGACGACGTGTAATGTAAAAATGTTTTCGATGGACTGAACGAATTTGACTCTGACCTAGCCCTTTTTATACTCCTACACCCCGATATGCCTAAAGATTATAACAGAGCTGCTATTGGTTAATAAAACGCGCCAACATTAGCGTCTATTTTTATATCCAATGAAAATTATGAACACATATGCTCTAGGGAAAAATGTTCCCGCAAATTCTAAGAAAAGCGCGCCATTTGCTCGTCTCTAATAATGATAAACAGCTCACCCCTCACATTATTGCACGCTATTATTGTCAGTTTCAGTAAGGAGGTATAAACCCACTTCTCGACAATGCTTACAATCAACAAACATCTCAAATCAATGTCACACAACAATGCATATTCACACTACAATCACTCTGACATTTACATAATTTTGTGATACAAATTACTGCGTCAGATGGATGGTTGTGTTAGCAAACAAAATTGCCGCTATTGGAGCAATCATTATCTAATGCAGATTCAAGAACGACCACTTCATCCCCAAAAGGTTACTGTATGGTGTGGATTTTGATATGGTGGAATCACTGGTCCATATTTTTCCAAGATGAAGATGGAGAAGCTCTAACTGTGTTGGAGAAAGATATCGGGCTCTTATAAGGGACTATTCTTGGCCTCAATTGGATGGTATGTGTCTCAGAAACATCTGGTTCCAGCAAGATGGTGCCACATGTCATACTGCTCTCGAAATAATCGATCTTTTGAAGGAGAAGTTCAGAGGTTTCCTCATTTCCGTGTTGCTGATGTTAACTGACCCCCGAGGTCATGTGATTTAACGCCGTTGGATTACTTCTTGTGGGGTTATGTTAAATCTCGAGTTTGTCAACAATCCAGAAACAGTAAATGATCTTATGAATAACATCACGCGTGTTATTCGTGAAGTTGGACCTAATTTACGTTCTTGTGTCATTGAAAATTGGGTCAACCGTATACGCGCAACCCAAGAAGTCGCGGCGGTCACTTAACTGATGTTCACTTCCACACGTAATGACATTAATTCTGTTCCAAAATAAAAAAAAGAAATAAACCTCTATCGTTTATAGGACGTGTTTTATTTAAGTTCAAAGATCGAACACTCTTGTTGAAAGTCACCTGTATAGTCCAAAGCTTCGGACATTTGTTCGTCGCTGTGCAGCGGAGCGTATGATTTCCCAGTGCATCAAGGCAGCTGTTAAGCATGGAGGAGGTTCCTTGATGGTTTAGTGATGGCTCCGTCGCAGATCTTGTAAATATTGAGACTCGTTTAATAGGCAGTGGTATTGTCTTACAGCAGAACAACGACCTCAAACACACATCGCTGTAATGCAAGAGGTATATCGAATGTAAGGTGCAGCGAAATTATTTTAAAACAATATTATTTTGCCACTTCAAAGTCCAGACTGCAACCCCATTGAGTTGTTATGGAATCATCTAGACCGCGCAGTTCGTCAATTGCCAATTACAAGTACATCTCATCTGTGAGATGTGTTACAAGAAAAATGTAATCAAATCAATGCATATATTCTAGATGACTTGATAAATAGAATGCCTAGAATATGTACTGTTGTTATCAAAGCTCAGGAAGGGTATTTTGATGAGACAAAAGTTTAGATTATTATACTGCATTGTAAGGTTTTTGCTTTCAGTTGTACTTATTAGGTAATAATAGCCTTTTTATGTGAAATAAGACAACTAGTTTCATTCACCTTCCCTTTAACTGTGATTATAATGCATTTATTGATATTAATGAGCTGTAATGTACATTCGCATGACATTCTCTGCCCTCCATCGTTTATTAGGGTATATTAATTATTATTAATGAAAGTTTATTACTATCTCTACTACGTATATGACTTGACTTAAAACAAGAGTCGGGTTATTTGCCCTCAACACTGTAACCTATAGGTTTACTGTATTGTCTCCTTTCTTTATGGTTTTAGTTAAATAGTCCTGTATCTCTAATGAGGCACAGTAGGTTTTTAACTAAATTTTCTTTAGGAATGTTTTCATATCTTTTCCTACCTAGAACTTCACATTTTGAAGAATATACGAGACGCTGTTTCTTCCTCTTCATAGCACGAGATGCATACTGGTTCTCCTTTGAAGATTCCCATTGTGTGTAGATGTTTCCTTAATCTATAAATCCCGTCATTAACCCTGTTATCAGGTTTATTTGGGATCTTTGAGTTTAAGTACGTCTTCAATTAGTAAGGAAGATGTTCTAGTCATCATTCTCTTACTGTGCTTGCATCCTTCTGTTTGCACCCAGTTTTGTTGGTGGTGATATTTAGTCCACTCATCAATGGTTTTTCGAAAACAGAATTTATGGGGATGTCAAAAACTGGTTCAGGGCAGTGAATGATTGTGCAGAGCTCTTCCTTGCAAAGGCATCTGCTTTTTGGTTGCCTAAAATTCCCATGTGTCCTGGCACCCGCCCAAGAATAGCCTTGTTATGTTTTACTAATTGTACAAGGTTTTTTAGGCAGTTTCAGAGTAATTTAGAAGTAATCTGATAGATTGTAACTGCTTTTAAAGCTCCTAACTAGCAGAGAAAATTCAGATGTTGGCACCTTTGTAGCCGCTCTTAAATTCTCTCTGACACAGGTTTTAATTATAAATATTTCGGCTTGGAATACAGTGGTATTGCAATCAAGAGCAACATAAATGTCGCACTTTGGTGCTTCAAGTGTATTCCAGTTCCTATCACGTATATATTAGGCAGAGAAATATGTTTTGTGACCCCCCTGAACAAAAAAAAAGCATTTTTAGAAAAAGGTTCCATGTTTATGTGTGTGTGCGTGTGTGTTTGTGTGTCTGTGTGAACATCATAACTCAAAAACGAAAAGACAGATAAATACCAAAATTGGTATTTAGTTTCAGTACCTTCTAAAGATGCGACACGAAGATTTTTAAGAAAATTCCTCCACCCCAAACTACCCTTTATACGGAACATTTGTCGAAATGTTTCTTTTTCTAAAAAATGGCTTTAAATATTTTGATCAAATAAGAAAGATATTTACATTAAAAATAAAATGTATATCCTAAATTTTCTGCGAAGTCCACTTCATTCGGAAACAGTCTTGTAAGAGATAGACAAAACCTTCTAAACAAAACATATAGATCTTGTTAAAGAACACACTTTATGTCAAATAAAAGTTTGTTTTTGGCTTTAACCATTTCCAAGTTATTGATTGTAATTGGTTTGAGTTTTCAAATACTTTTTTCTCCTGAAAAATTGCTGTAAGGTTTTCCTCGCGGTCATGCAAAGAGCATGGAAGTTCAAAGTCATCACATAGTGACCCGCTTTTTAAAAATCTGACTATCGCTTTAGTCTATTGCATTCCGAAATGTGTAATGAAGGTTTATCTCGATTAACAAGGATACAACAGAATACGAAGGAATGAAAGAGCAGGAAACGGAGGGGACACCGCGACCTAACGTGTTTGCCACCCTCAGGAGGAACGGATGAGGTGAAATAACAGCAGGAAGCTATAGGTCACAAGAGGCCAACAAAGTTGCGCAGAGGTCCCTAAAATTTCCAAACTTAATGACACGGTCAGACTGCTCAGTGAAGGCTTCCCTTTGGCGTAAACGAGCAAAACTCGATCCACCAAGCATGTGTGCCACTGTCCGATACCGATTGACACTACACAGTCCATAAGCCAGACGAAACATGAAATGGGACACGAAATGATAGGAAATGAGGAAAAACGAAATTGTGGTAGAAGAGAAACCAGCCCAGCATTCACCTTGCCAACCAGGGAAAACCACGAAAAACCTATAATTGGGGTGGGCGTCCCCAGGAATCGAACTCGGAACTTCCTGAATACGAGCCCAGCTCGTTACCGCGGAGCCATCCCGCTCGGGGGACAGAAGAATAAGATTTTTTTTTAAGAATAGTTTGCAGAAGAGTGCATAGCCAAAATCATGTGAATGCAGCACATCAGATGTTTACCTTTTCTTCCACGTACCTAGTAGGTAGAGAACGTATTGCACTCCACCCAACAATTCGACACCAAAATTCACCTGAAATACATGTTTTGAGGCCCCTTAATACAAAAGAAGCATTTTTAGAAAAAAGTCCGTGTGTGTCTGTGAACAGCATAACTCAAACAATAAAAGTCGGTTCAACACAAAACTTGGTATTTAACTTCAGTATGTACCTTCCAAAGTGAGACAGTATTTTTAACACTTAAATGATTTCAGTAAAATTATATAATATATAAATTCAATAACAGCGCGCCTTAAAACAATATTTGTATGTAACAATATCTAAAAAGTGTATATTACAGTCATTGTATATGTTTATGTGTAATAGTGTTATGTGAATATATTACGTAATTTAATAATGTAAGAGCTGTGAGAATAATAAGTTAAAAGTTGCTAACAATGAGGTAACAATGAGGTAATCTTAAGGCAATAATGAGTTTGAGAGTTTAAATGTTACTTGTGATTCTTGGAAGCAATAGTATAATTTTAGTGACAGTTTATAAAATAGCCAATCAACAACCAGAAAAAGCTTTAGTTAAATGAAGGTATTCTATTGGACTAGGATTAGCCAATCAGAAACTAAAAAGTATAAAAATTTACAAATACAAAAGTCAGTTGCCTGCAGACAGTGCTCATAACTGGATGAGTTGCTTGTGCGTCCTCGAGAGATTTAATACGTATTCGTGTGAGACGAAAAATAAGTTTACGTGTTAAGAAGTGCAAGTATTTAATAAAAGCATCTCACAGCTCTCTCTCCATATCAGTGAGGTGTTATTTAAATCGTATCAAGCATTAATAAAAGGAGTGAAGTAAAATTATAATCTGTGTAAGCCTACATTCTTAGTTGCATCACAACCTTGCTAAGAGAAACGTGTCTCTAACAATAATACTGACGCAGCCGAGGCAAACATAAATATATAATATTTAAAGAAACAGTCAAATTACAAAGTTAATATTTTTTTAAACTTGGGGCAAAGACCACCTGAAAGTACGTTTGCGGCGAAGGCTACCGGAAACTGTTTACCATACGTGCGGTTGCAACTACTAAAAATTCGGCTCCCCAACAGTTGAAATATAATACAACTCTTTAAATACAAACTACTTCAAATTGACGCCCAAAGCGTAGTGCAAACTTCTACAACAAAACAACTTCTTCAAATTGGCGTCCATACGTGGGGCTGAAATAATCTTTCTCAAAAGACAAGATTTTCAAGAAACCTCCCTACCCCAAACTATCCTTTACAATGAACTTTTTTGGAAATTTTTATGCTCTAAAAATGGCCCTAATGATTTTGAATAAAATAGCACATTTTAAAGATTTTTACATGACAAATAAAATGTATATCTTGAATTTTCTAGGAATAACCTGTTAATTCCTCTTCATTTGGAAGAAATTTTATATGATCTTGTATAACCGGTAAATGTTAAGCGGTAGACGAAAAACGTACGATAGAAAAAATGTAGAACTCTTTAAAATGTAGAACAATTTATTTAAATAGCATTTTTTGAGGCATCAACCATTTCCGAGATATCCGTTATTAATAGTCCGAATTGTTCAATGCTTAGTCCTGTCAGCATTCAGTTGTTTGTAGCGATGTCATGGAAGCAGTATGGAACTTTAAGGCTGGCATATAGCGTCCAGTTCTTAAATATTTGACTTCGCTGTTCTCTTTGTATCTATAACCGAAATGTGTAATGTAGCTATGTTTATTTGGATTAAAATGAAGAAGATATAAAAATAAGCTTTAGTAAGACTAATTTGTATATCCACTAATAAACGATATAGGGTAGAGTAAATCATGTGAATGTATCACATAAGATTTTTAAACACTCAAGTGTCTCAAATTAATAGCCCAATTAGAGGAACATAGACTTTGCCAGTAATCAGCTGAATTTGTTCGCCTTGAGCAGCACTGTGAACTGTTTGTTTTCTCTCTGTGTGTGCGCCCATAGAATTGCACGATTTACACACAGTATTTACCTTACACTCGAAATGTTACCCCCTCGTGTTTTTTTCAGTTGTAGGTGCTGTGCAACACTACATGTCCGTATTTATTGTGCAAACATTGCGGCCCCTACAGTTATGTCAAAGAAGGGAGGGAATTAAACATGATTACGTCATACCTACTAGCCTACTACCCTTCAAATGCCCTCAAGAGTATACACGAACAAAGAGACATAAGAGGGATACCTAGTAAGTACGTTAATGGAGAGATTTTGTTTTTATCGCAGCCCCAATGGACAAACTCGCAGTGCAATAAAATGACGAACTGAAAGTGTACAAACTGACATTTTCACCTGTGTTTGTTTATGTAGTGTCTCTGGCAGCTTTCAAATATGAGCAAAGCAATGCTATCGCGCAGCCCATGTGTATCTATGAGAACGTGTTTACTCAGTCCTTTACGTGAATTTATGAAAAGGTAGATGTATAATAATTCTGCAACTTTTGTTATAAATTATTATTAAATTTGCATAGCTATTCTACAATGTATTCAAAAATCTTTCTTTTATTTATACTGTGTCGGAATTTACTTCTTTCCAGACGAAAATATGTTACATTCATAAAGATAAATATTTGCAGAAATGGCTACTTTACCATTTCGTTGTAGGTATAAAAAAGCGATAGTTAGATTTTAAAAATCTGGACTTTTTGTGATAGCTTAAACACTCAATGCTCTTTGTATGATCACGAGAACCGCGGTGACGTCTTGGTCCGCATTTGGAAGTTCCCGGGTTTGATTCCCGGCAAGCGCTTACACTGGCCCATGCTTTTCTTTGGGGGGAGTTTTCCCGGTCGTCAGGCGAATGTTCCATTAATAATTTCATTCATCCTTCATCCCGTTTGATCTCTCTTAGGGTTGGAAGTTCGTCGATGGTGTTTCGGTTCAGTGTGGCAGGAAAAAGGATGCTCTCTGTGAACTTTTTCGTCCCACGGTCTTCAGCTAGTTTGCGGGGTATAAGAACCGCCCCCTGGAGGGCGTTGGACCTTTATGGGGCGGGGGTCTACTGTCTACCTGTCCGACTGCCAGGGCGTCTCAATCTGGAAACTGAAGGGATCTGCCATTGTTGTGCCGTCACTCCTGGTTCCGGCTGCCCGGTGTCTCCCTTCACTTCGTCCGTTCTTCCTGGGTGTGCCCTTTCGTGGGTCGTTGATATAATATCCTCATTCCTGAATCGGTACCGAATCCACTCCATTTCACAATCCAATCTAATGATCACGAGAAAAAACGAATAGCGACTTACAACTTGGAAAAAGAATAAGTATTTGAAAATTCAAACCAATAACAAAGAATATCTCGGAAATTATTAACGCCAAAAGTAAGATTTTGTCTATCTATTACAGTTTACCAAATACACAACAGTCATTCAGGAGACCAACAGGAAACCTTACGAGGAGATAGGCAAAATAACGAATAAAGATATTCACAAAGACTGGAAGCGACTAAATTAACAAGGAAAGTAAAATGACAGATGAACAGAGGAAGACAATGGATTCTGGGCGCAAAAGTACAAGCAGGAGAGAAGGCAAGTTCAAGGGAAGGCATCTTAACATCAGCAACTAATTTCTACCAATCCGTATACTCAAGCTCTACACAAAGCCGCACGCTTACCACTTAGAGCCATCCAAGAAACATCGATTGGAGGCACCTCCAATCATGCACAGTGAAGTGCAAGCAGCCATTGAGAAACTCCAAAACACCAGGCGAAGACCGTATACAGAACGAACATCTGTAGATGGGGATAACACAACCGCTCATAGAAGCCTTTAACAACATCCTTCAAACCGAGGAATTGTCAGAACAGTGGAAAATAAGCAAAATCATACTGTTACACAAAAAAGGCGCCAGTGATGATCTAAACAACCACAGGCCATCAGCTTAATGTCAAACTTTTACCATCTCCTCTCAAAAATAATTACTCGTACAAGAAAAATAACAAGGACTTGAGATGAGGGTCAACTGCCCGATCAAGCAAGCTTCCGCACAGGCACCACGGCTGACCATCTGCAGACATTCAAACAAATCATCGAAAAATCAGAGGAATTCAACCTACCCCTATACCTCCCATTCATAGATTACACAAAGGCCTTTGACGCGCTAGAACACAGATGTGTAATACAGGCAATAGAAAGGCAAGGAATCGAGCTAAAATACACTCGGATAATAGATAAATTCTACAGCGAATTACAAGCCAAGGTAGCCACGGAATGAGAGGGACAAAATTTAAAATAGGAAGGACAGTGTGGCAAAGAGACGCAATTTCCCACGAAGTTATTCAAGAGTTTGCTGATAGAAATGTTACGAGAACTGAACTGAGACAGAAGTGTGGTATTACAGTAAATGGGTACAGGCTCACAAACTTACGATTTGCTGATGACATTGTGCTATTCGCCAGTAATGCCAACAAAATATAATCCAGGAGCTAAACAGATGTAGCAAAAAACATCTGATGTGTTACACTCACATGACTTTCTCTACTCTTGTACAAACTATTTTTACAAACGCCTATTCTCCATATGCTTCATGTTAATCGAGATATCGAGATGTTAATCTTATTTCTAATTTTCTTGTAGATGCAAGGGGAATTGCTAGGTTTTAAGCGATAGTCAAATATTTTAAGAGCTGGTTGCTATGTGGAGTATTCCATTCCCTTTGCATTACAACGACAAAAAAATTAATAAACAATTTGAGAAAATGTATAAGTATTGGAAAATTTAAGGGAATAAAAAGCAATATCTTGAAAATGGTTCACCAACAAAAACAATGTATATGACATAAATTGTGTATTTTTACGCGATGTACATTTTTTGTATAGTAAACTTTTGTCTATCTCTTATGGTTTACCAGTTATGCAAAAGTCGTGCACAATGAAGAATACTTTTGGAGACATTCCCAAAAAATTCGAGATATACATTTCATTTCTCATGACAATATCTTAAACATATGATATTTTAATCAAAATCGTTAGAGGCATTTTCGAGAAAATTAAAATTTTCGAAAAATGTTCCAAGTAAAGGGTAATCTGGGGTAGGGGGATTTTCTTGAAAACCTTCATGTCGCATCCTTGAAAGATACCAAGTTTGGTGTTTATCTGACTGTTCGTTTCTGAGTTATGCAGTTCACAGACACACGCACGGACGTGTTTCCAAAAATGCTTTTTTTAAGATTCAGGGGGTCTGAAAACACGCATTTCCGGTGAAATCTCGGTATCGAATTTTTGGGCGGAATACAATACTTCCCCTACTTACTATACGTAGTAGAGAGTGTAACAAGCCGGCCTATTGATGAACATGAGCAAAACACAAGTTATAACAAAAAGTCAAGACATACCATCACAATTGACACCAAAGTACTACAGTATGTTCCAGAATACGTATACCTAGCACAACTGGTAGGAATGCATAATGGCATGGAAATAATTTTAGGCACTAAAATTCGTTCCACTGGACAAGAATCTCAACCGGAAAATAAAAATCAAAACACTTGCATCTTCCTATGACTACTACACGGGTGCCAAACTTGGAACTTGACAGAAACACAAAAGAAACGTATTCAAGTTTGCCAGAGAAAAATGGAGAGGAAGGCGTTAGGACTATCCCTCGAAGACAGCGTGTTCACACCAGGTTAAGGGAAATAACAAACTGGAAGATGTATCCCAACAAGCCATCAATTTGAAATGTGGCGAGACCCTAGAACATCAGATGGGCATACATTTCTACAATGTGGACCCTTTCATCGGCAAGAGACGACAAGGCAGACCCGGGACAAGATGGGATGACGCCTGCAAGCAAGCAGCAGGAGCACACTGGGCCAAGACTGCAGCAGTTGGAGAGACATCCGAAGTGCTAAACACAACCACCTAGTGTCGGATCGGAATTAAGGGAGGAAGTGAGGAACCCCAAACAAGATCATGCAGTGCCATCGCAAAGAAGTGAATGAAAAATAGTGCGGAGGAAAGAACGCAACGAAAAATACACTTACACGGACTAGCTCCCCGCATGAGTCATATCGAATTAATTCTCGCAAGAGAAGACCTTAGCCCTTCAGGGACAAATCGACTTTTCATTCAGGAGATTTACGCTAGATTTCAATTTCCAAAAATTAGTGTATCCGTATTTTTAACCCGTAATGTAGAAATGTGCACATTTACCTTGCTTGGACAAAATGCCTTACAGTAGAACCTGTCAAAAAAATCTGATCTGTTACACTCACATGTAAATGTTAATCGAGATGTTAATCTTATTGCTAATTTTCTTGTAGGTGCAAGGGGAATATGGTAGGCTTTAAGCGATAGTCAAATATTTTAACACTGGTTGCTATGTGGCCCATTCCATTCTCTTTGTATGTCCAGGACATAAAAAATGATTAACTAATTCCTATTTGAGAAAAGTATTGGAAAATGTAAAAGAATAACAAGCAATAACTCGAAAATGGTTCACTCAACAAAAAAAAATGTATATGACATAAATTGTGTATTTTAACGCGATCTATATTTCTTGTGTAGTAACATTTTATCTATCTCTTATGGTTTACCAGTTATACAAAAGTCCTTCAAAATGAAGAATACTTTTGGAGACATTCCCAGAAAATTCGAGATATAGATTTCATTTGTCATGAAAATATCTTAAACATATAATATTTTAATCAAAATCGTTAGAGCCATTTTTGAGAAAATTAAAATGTCTAAAAATGTTCCATGTAAAGGGTAATCTGGGGTGGGGGATTTTCTTGAAAACCTTCATGTCGCATCTCTGGAAGATACTGAACCTAAATACCAAGTTTAGTGTTTATCCGACTGTTCGTTTCTGAGTTATGCTGTTCACAGACACACAGACACACACGGACATGTTTCCAAAAATTCTTTTTTTTGGATTCAGGTGGTCTCAAAACATATATTTCCGGTGAAATCTCGGTATAGAATTTTTGGGTGAAATACAATACTTCCCCTACTTACGATACGTAGTAGAGGAAGTAATATATTACAAAATCTCTCAAACCTTTATTTTCAAATATATGATAACTTGGAATTTTAAGAACTACCCATATCGTTATTTTCAACCCTTTGGGGCATAAGTTTGTTCACTTACACTATAGGACTCGGGGAAAATTATAAACTATCTTAAACATGCCATGCACCCTAGGATTTACAACCCTTTAGTATAAACGTACATCAGTTTGAATAATCTGGATAAAACATAGACACTTGTGCTTTAAGTCTGAGCAAAGCAGTACGTTACTCAGGATTTTTTAAAAAGTGCCCCTTATTTAGCGAATGTAAAATCCGAGAGAAAAATCAGTTTACTGTATATTTGATGTTTTTAAAATATAAATAAATTATTTATATTGATCCTTGCGTATAACTTCTGTCCTAGTTGTAATGAAAATTTATACATATTTATGAATGATCTCCACACAAGCATGTTCACCAAACTGGGTAGAGAAGGTATTGCATTCCACCCAATAGTACCGAGCGGTAACGCGTAGGACTTGTATTTGGGAGGTTCCGGGTTCGATCCCCGGCGACAGCCCCCTCTGACTCATGCCTTCTTCATGGTTTCACCGTTTCGGCAAGCGAATGCTACGCTGGTTCATTTACCACGAGTCTCCTGCCCCTCGTTCACTGTACCCATAACCTTCCTCGTATTTTTCAGGGTTGTAGGACCAGGCGAGGTGTTCGTGCGAGTTTCGGATGGGCGGTGGCTATGCGCTCTGTGGAGGTTTCTGTCCTGGCATCGTTCCAGGTACAGCTCGGTTAGGACTCGCCTCCGGATGATTTCGGGTAGGCGCTCCTGTGGGAACCACGTGGAGACTCGTAACCTATGGGTGAGCCCGGGCGAAGTTGGATGCGTTCAGTCTGGTAACATTAGGAACCCCGTCCATGCATGCGCCCATCGTCATCCAGATCTAGTCATCCTTCATCCCGCCCTCCCAGGGGTCACGGTAGAATCACAAGCAGCCGCTGGCCTGCGTGCGCTCTCTGCCCTAGTTTGGGGGTCCCCCTCCCTTCGTCAGTATCTTTACCTTTTCCATCCAAAAGTTCCTTAATAGAGTTCAGCGGGAATAATATTTTAAGGTCCCCTGAATCCATAAAGGAATTTGTAGAAAAAGATCCGTGATGCTTGCGTCTGTAAGCTGTATAACGGAGAAACTAAGTGTTGGATAAATACCAAATTTGATATTTAAATTTAGTATTGAGACACAAAGATTTTCAAGAAAATTCACCAACACATAATTCCTTTTTTGTGAAAACATTTAGTCATTTTTTATTTTCTCAAAATGCACTTAAATATTTTCATTAAAATGGGTATATTTAAATATTTACATAATTTTCTGGGAATAGCCTGTGAATTCCTCTTCATTCAGAAGGAATTTTGTATAATCTTGTGTGACTTGTAAACTTTGAGTGATCTAAATATGTATATTTTCTTCAAACACACACTTTATTTCAAATAACTTTGTAGTATCAGCCATTTCAGAGACATCTGTGGTTATTGGTATCAATTTTTCAGTACTTTTGTCATGAAGTGCTATCACCATTCAGTTGTTTCTCACGATGTCAAAGAAGGGTTCAAAGCAAACATATAACGACCCAGCTTAAAACATCTGACTATCGCTTCAGTTCCTCTATCTCCCTTGTACTTACAACGACATATGTTAAAACATTTATCTCAATTAACAATAGACAGAAGAATAATTATTTATGATACCAGTCGTATTTTTAAAGTACCGTTCTAATGTTTTACCACTACAGCGCTGCAATCGCGATTTTGAGCATACGCGATCATTTACTCCATTCATTAGGAAGCTAGACACAACTGTGAGCGATCGTCACTTTGTGTTATCCTGTTGTTAGAGCGTGGCCGAAATGCTCAAAACAATCATATGAACCACCGAATGTGAAGTCAGAATAGTGATTCGTTTTTTGAATGCGACAAATGTTACGCCAGCAAACATTCATTGCTAATTTGTGAGGTTTATGGAGAAAAAATGATGAGTGGCAATGCCCGGCCACACACAGCCATACAAACCCAAGATGTGATCGCATAATTTGGCTGGGAAAACAGGTTGACCACTCTCTCTCTACAGTCCAGATTTGGCACCAATCGATTTTCATCTTTGGCTTTCATCACAGCGGCATCATTCTTTGACGAAGGCGTACCACAACTGGTTTCCCGTTAAGACAAGTGCATGAATAACGGCGGTGACTGTGTAGAGAAGTAGTGTAAGGTAATGAATGATAATAATGTATTTGGAAAATAATATTCTGTTATTTTTTAAAAAAGATATTGATACTTACTTTAAAAACACGCCTCGTGCAACTGTCTAAAGTGGAGTTTCATTTTGCGACTAGAAATATTTGCGGAACGAGTCTGAAAGTCGAGTTTAGCAATCCGATGAGCAAAATAAAACTCCACCTTTAACATGTGTGGTCATTTACTATTTTTAGACACCCTGAATATTAATTACGCGCTGGCCTTCTGATCCCAAGGTCGCGGGTTCAAACCCGGCCCAGACGATGGTTGTTAAGTGTGCTTAAAAGCGACAGCTCCATCTCAGTAGATTTACTAACATAAAAAAACCCTTGCGGTACGAAATTCCCGCACACTGTCGGTGCTGATATGATCCTGGCGTCGTTAACAAAAAAAAATGTTTTTTTCCTCGTGAATATTAAATTATAAAGTATCC
Organism: Deroplatys truncata; assembly: GCA_030765065.1. Lineage (NCBI taxonomy): Eukaryota > Metazoa > Arthropoda > Insecta > Mantodea > Mantidae > Deroplatys > Deroplatys truncata. The sequence continues at coordinate 154,231,681 of CM060988.1, read as the reverse complement.
AGCTGAAGTTTGTGTGGAAATAGCAGTATACATTCGGACATGCGCAATGGTGTGCTCTGGTCTGTTGTTGTTTGGCCTTCATTGTTGTTTGACCTTCTTGGCACCGGTGTTGATAACCGAATACATATTCACTGTAATCATTTCATATATATTTTGTCTTGCACCATTGAAAATTGTTGTGTGTGTTGTTGTACTATTACCTCAACTTCTGTAATAATTGCAATGTTACCCTCTCCGCTGCTTGCAAAAATACATTTCTGAGTCATTCAAGTAATACGCCAATTAATTTATCAATACAAGGTCTCCGCTTAATATGCATATTATTTCTATTGCAAGAAACACGGGTGATGAGAATGTAGTGTTATAAAAAATTTATTCCATGAGTGTCGGCATCGTTTCTAACGCTCCCCATAAGGGGATACCTCATTCCACCAAGTGATGACTGGAAGGCCAGCGGACGAAATCCGTTGCCTCCGACGGTAGGGTGATGATGAGGATGGCGGTGGAGTGAGGGGACCTACAGCTTTTACCGTGAACTCCGAACCACCTGGCCTTGGGGATACTTCACAGAGGTGAAGGTGTAGAGAGGGGTGACTTAAAATCGCCATCCCAGACCCGGAAATCAAACCCTGGTCCCTCAGTACGAGAATCGCAAACGAAACCACTGCTTTACCCTGGCGCCCTATTCCACTGAGTGTTATAACTTCAATTTGTAGAACGAGTGGTTCATGTTAAAAGCTCTAATGTTATTGCCAGGTGTCTAAAAGAACTTTTATAAGACTAATTTATTGAGGAGTGAATAGAGAACGTCATTTAAATGTAAGGCATCATAAACTTTAGTTTTGAGTTATCGTTTAAAAGAAGAAAGAGTTAAGTAGACGTTCGTACATGCGCCCTGTTATTTTCATTCAACTTCCCACTCATGTTATCATGCGTGGGAAGTTGAAATTCCTGCTTCACATGTTTGCATTTTTACCGCAGATAGTAATGAAATGTGTTTAATCCTCCAAAAATTCATATGTATATTTATTGTTGTTGACATGCAATATAATCATATTTGATACTTGAATTTCACCATTTACAGAGTGGCCCATAATTATGCATATGACGTATGTGATGTTTCAAAGACTGCGGTAAAAAAATCTGATGTGTTACACTCACATGACTTTCTCTACTCTTGTACAAACTATTTTTACAAACGCTTATTCTCCATCTACTTCATGTTAATCGAGATAAACATTTGCAGAGTCTATCTTATTGCTAATTTTCTTGTAGATGTAACGGGAATATATATTTACAAGGGCAATATAGAAATAGAGTACCCTTTAAGCACATACATATCTCTTAATAGCTGGTTGCTAGGTGCAGCACCATTCCCTTTGCCACAGATTAATACTCTTTGCATACCCAAGACAAAAAAATGAATAACGAATTCCCATTTGAGAAAATAAGTATTGAAAAATTTTAAGGGAATAACAAGCAATATCTCGAAAATGGTTCACTCAACAAAAAAAATGTATATGACATAAATTATGTATTTTAACGCGATCTACATTTTTTGTGCAGTAAAATTTTGTCTATCTCTTATGGTTTACCAGTTATGTAAAAGTCGTTCACAATGAAGAATACTTTTGGAGACATTCCCAGAAAATTCAAGATATACATTTTATTTGTCATGAAAATATCTTAAACATATGACATTTTAATCAAAACCGTTAGAGCCATTTTTGAGAAAATTAAAATTTTCGAAAAATCTTCCATGTAAAGGGTTATCTGGGGTGGGGGATTTTCTTGAAAACCTTCGTGTCGCATCTCTGGAAGATGCTGAATCTAAATACCAAGTTTGGTGTTTATCCGACTATTCGTTTCTGAGTTATGCTGTTCACAGACACACACAGACACACACAGACACACACACACACATGGACATGTTTCCAAAAATGCTCTGTTTTGGATTCAGGGGGTCTCAAAACATATATTTTCGGTGAAATCTTGGTATCGAAATTTTGGGTGGAATACTTTACTTCCCCTACTTACTATACGTGTAAAAATCTAATGTGTTACACTCACATGACTCTACTCTTGTACAAGCTATTTTTACAAACGCTTATTCTCCATCTACTTCATGTTAATCGAGATAAACATTTGCAGAAAGATGTGCAAAAAAATATGTTTTTAATGGGAACCTACAGTTAGGGTGAAATTAAATTGTCCCTAAAATGACCATCACAACTTCCTCCAAATGAAGCACAACTAATGGTATTTGCTTTCCCCCATAATATCAAGCAACTTACTCTTAGTTTTGGAGATATTGTAGAGTCTCAGCTTAAGTGGTCCACCTGTATATACTGCGGGGGTATTATTGTTGTTCGCCCCACATTGGGGAAACAATATGTAGTGGTATTAATGTTGGTAGTTTAAAATGCTACTGTTTATCTGCCGCACGTATGAAAGTCAATTTGTCGCGGTCACTTCGTGTTATCTTTTGCTAAGCGCCTGTTATTATATTTAATTTTTGGGTTCACTGTCCTCCGGCTAGCTATGATTTCTCGGTCAAGCACTTATCTTATACAGGATGTGTAAACGGAAAGGAGTTTTTATCCTAAGACAACACTGATAAAAGAATTTGTTTTACACTTTTATTGTCGTAACAAATTATTCACTTTCATCTATTAATCTTGACACTCGCCAAACTGAAACTGCTATAATAACTTCTTTACTGCCCATTATTAATTCGCGTACTTCAACTTTTTGTGTAATTAACTTTACGACACGAGAGATTTTTCATAAATTTGCTACGCGTAACCTTGATGATTTTCGTGCGACGCATACACCATGAATGCCTCCGTTGAACTACGTGAAACTTGACCCTGACACTGGATTTATACTTCCTCGCCCCAATATGCCTAAAGATTATAACCGAGCTGCTATTGGCTAATAAAACGCGCCAACATTAGCGTCTATATTTATATCCAATGAAAACTTATGCTCTGGGGAAAATGTTCCCGAAAATTCTAAGAAAAACACGCCACTCTGACGTCATTTGCTCGTCTCTGATAATGATAAACAGCTCACCCCCTCGCTACATTATTGCACGCTATTATTGTCAGTTTCAGTAAGGCCGTATAAACCCACTTCTCAACAATGCTTACAATCAACAAACATCTCAAATCAATATCACACAACAATGCATATTCACACTACAATCACTCTGACATTTAAATTATTGTGATACAAATTACTGCTTCAATACAACAGAATATTAAATATATGGGGAAACGAGCAACTCCATTGTATACATTGTATGAATAGTATGTATTGTTTAAAGCAGACAATAAATCATGCATTCATACAAGAATATACAAAAAGCCTTCCGAATGAGGACTATTCCCAGGAATTTATGATATTGTGGCGTATTAATAATTTGGGGGTTACATCATTGTTCTACATTATCATTACCAGACACATTGTTGTTTACGTCACTCTTGGCTGGTAGCTTTGCTAGCCACGAGTAGTGGTGCTATATCGTCAGTCTCAGTTAGGATTCCGTGAGGAACGGACCGCGTGTGCAAGGAGGGCTTTGGATCGGCGGACATCTCCTATCACCTTCCATTTTTAATAATGTAGGAACTCCAAACGGTTGGGAAGTAAATCTAGAAATGTGTGAGTAGATTTTTGTTATGATTTTGTACAGTAAAAACCCACTCCTTCCTCTTGACCTCCACACCACATTTTGGTCCTCCCCCTCGTACGTGCTGGGTACTCAAAATTAATTTAATTTTCATGTGAACTTTTACGCCATCTATCCGGCATGTAACAATATACATTTCATTTACCATGTAAATATCTTTAACTTGTGGTATTTTAATCAAAATCATCGGAGCCATTTATTAGTAAATAAAAATTTTGAAAAGTTTAACATGTAAAGGGTAGTTTGGGGTGGGGAGATGTTCTTGTAAATGGTCATGTCGCATATTTGGAAGATATTGAACTTATACCAAGTTTGGTATTTATCCGACTTTTCATATGGACATGTTTCCAAAAATGTCTTATTAGAATTCAGGGGGCCTCAAAACACGTATTTCCGATAAAATCTCGGTGTAAAACTTTTGGGTGGAATGCAATACCTTCTCTACCTACAGAGTGAGTCAAAAGACTCCGAACCGGCTTCGCGGTGTTTTTCCTGTCCACATCCTCGGCGCTCGTTGTCGTCTGCCGCTATCATAGAAAGGCGCGGATGAAACCATACAACATTTTTAAAACTACTTTTAAAGGTTTTACTTACCAACTTTATGAAAGGAAATGCTGAAAGTGGCCATCGTCGTTGTCTATATATTTTTGGCACCTCTTTAGGAAAGTACCCATCACTTGCCGGAGCTCACGTTGAGAAATTTCCTGGCGGATATTTTGTTTTAATTCTTCCAGGGTGTGTGGGTTTGTCTTGTACACTTTGTGTTTTAAGTTATCCAGGAGAGGTACTTTATGAACAATATTACCGGCTGTGCGGTGTTTTACCACTGGGCGTGTGGAAATAGGATAAAAACATGATAACGCACTGCTGTTATAAACAAAGACACGCTGTTGTGGTTTTGGTTTGCAGTGTAGGGTGCAGTTTTGAGTTGACGGTGATGTGATGTGGTTCGGTTATTACGAGTTATTTATTATTTTCTCCTGTACTTAGTCACAAAGTATATTATGACTCAGTATGTGTTTTCTACTGCACAGCGTGTATTTATTTATGATTCGTATGCGTTAACTGGGTCAGCTCGCCAAGTGAAAGTACGATTTGCAAAACGATTTCCAGATGTAAAAGTTCCAGGCCGTACAACAATTCATGAACTTTACAGTAAATTTCAGGCCATAGGAAGTGTTCAGGCTAAAAAATCTAAAAAACGGCGTTCGATTCTTACCAAAGAAACATTAGGCGACATCGGTCATCGTTTGGATAGTTTCCTAAAGAGGTGCCAAAATGTATGGACAACGACGGTGGCCAGTTTCAGCATTTCCTTTCATAAAGTTGGTAAGTAAAGCCTTTAAGAGTAGTTTTAAAAATGTTGTATGGTTTCATACGCGCCTTTCTATGATAGCGACAGACGGCAACGAGCGCCGAGGACGCGGACAGGAAAAACACCGCGCAGACGGTTCGGAGTCTTTTGGCTCACCCTGTATTAGGTACGTGGTAGCAAAAGTAAATATACTGCGTTGCAGAAACCCGACTTCGTCTCTATTTTTAAACGTCTTCCTCTTTTGCAAAGATGCACTTAGCCCACTTGTATCACAATATACTACGAAGAAATGACAAAAATGTAATGGTAAAAGTTTTGCACATGCAGGAGATTGTCTGGCCCCGTTAGCCAGGAGGGGTGGGGGAGTGAGTGAGTTGATAGGAAGTCGGGAAGGTACGGGGTCATGTTCGCTACCGAAACACACCCTTAAGGCAAGTTTTGAGAGGCATAAGAGGGAGAAACAATGCAGCTCCAGGTAATGTATCATACATGACGTACGCTAAGCTAGGTTTGTGTACATGTTCCATGCGATGTATGCCAGAGTTGTTATTTTTTTTTCCTACCTCCGCCTCCTGCTGCTCACGTATCCCATATCAGCTTTATAAACCGAGAGAAAGAACGAGATAGAGCGGGCAAACCCATCCAAGAGGCCGTGAATGTGCATAGAATTCTTATCCGTGTATGTAAAAGGGGGTGGGGGTGGGGATATAGCTAAACAACAACTCAGGGTGCGTGTATCCCCCACGGGCCAACACTTAGCATCTGAGGCAGAGTAAACAGTTGAAACATGATAAAAGAGGAAAGCTAACGTATGACTAGTACAACAGTATTAATAACTCGAGAAAACCCTCCCTCCTTCGAAAACAAAAGTAATGAACGAAAGAAAAACGAGTGTAGATTTTTTTAGACTGGTGGGGAAAAATAAGAGTGCTTTTGCCTATGCACGTACAATAAAACAACATCAAACAAAAAGCTGCTATATATACACCCGATGGCAAGTTCCAAATGAGCTACTTGTAGGAAAAGGGGAGCTGGTGGCGCAGCGTGCAGGCGAGAGTGGGAATCAGATCACCCACGCCGTCGTCATTTGTTACCATTCGAAACAATAGAGGTCTTAGATACAGTATTTATAGAATAACGCGATACCTGTTTGGCGCTGTCGTCGCTCTTTGTGCATCGGTTAGCACGTCACAGTTGATATTGACCTTCATCCAATCGCTACGCGGTTTGTTGCGGAGGCATACGCTTTAGGAATGAACAAAGATTATTTTCCTTCTCAAATAAAAACAGTTGCAATTACACCATTGACGCAATGCATCTGTTTGCATTTCTCAACAATGTCATCCGTGGTTTTCGTTTCGGGTGATGAAACAAACTTCTATATTCTATTTATCGGAAATAGTTACTGAAAAACTCTTATTGTTACATTCACAAAGGCTTCTCTGCTCACTATAGTTTGTTTTTATATCTCTTGTATAAACTTTCTGGGTCGGTAGAGCACCTGTCTGTTGTACTAGAGTCCCGCGTTCGATTCCCGGCTAGGGGGTGGGAATTTTTCTCCAGCCAATATTAATCCTATCCTCTCCAGAGTCTGGGAGTATGGATGAGAGTGTGAATGTGAGTATAATCTAATGATTAAAAACTAAACTGCAAGAAACCCGAGCAAAAGAAGCTACAGAACTACCAACACAATATACTGATATCAAAACACCTCTCCAAGATGCAGTCTCACACTTTAAGAAGAAAATATACAAAGAATGGCTGACCAGTTGGATGAACAATTCTACAAGTAAACCTTATGATGTACGTGGAACTTCAACTCAAGAATATCCAATAAGACAGCTACAGCGGCGAAACCAAATTGTAATATCCCGATTACAAATTGGGTATACTAAACTGACACACTCTTATTTGTTAAATAGAAGCTCTCCACCAACTTGTGAAACATGTAAAACAGCATTAACAATAGTACATATACTAACGTGTGCAAAATTTGAAAATCAACGTAGTCAGGTTGGTATGCCCAGAAATATTTCTGATACAACTTTCACCCAGAAAGTAATTATTTTTCTTAAATTAATTAATATCCCTCAGTACATTTAACCAAATTGTAACCTGTATGTATACATAATGTATAAGTATTATACTGTAATTCAATAATGTAAACAATTGTACATGAAAGGTCGTGATAACACATAGGAAGGTTATAATGACCCTAAATAAAATCTGTTTTTTAAAAAAAAGAGTGACACGCGTTAACACCATTGCCAATAGGCTAAAGTTCCAAAGGAAAGGCCGCCGATAAGACCAATGCAGTTAAAGGCAGGGGTAAAAATGGAACTTAAAAACCTTATTGTTAATTGAGATAACATTTCTTTGTAGGCACAGCACGGGTATAGAAGACTGAAGTAACAGATCTTAAAAATTTGATATCTTACGTTCACATAACCTTCTTTACCCAGTATCGTATATTCTTATATGCCTTTGCAAAAGTATTTTTATTACACATTTCGTTGCAGATACAAAGGGAATAGAGCAAACCCAATGGATAGTAAGATATTTAAAAAATCTTATGTGTTACACTCACAAGACTTTCTCTACTCCTAAGCAAACTATATTTACAAACTCTTAGTATCCATCTATTTCATACTAATCGAGATAAACATTTGCAGAAACGATCTTTTGACATGCAAAGAGAATTACATTTTACACATAGCGACCAGTTCTAAAAATATTTTACTATCTCTAAAGGCGTACGATGTTCCCCTTGTTTTGTATTTGTAAGGGCAATATAGAAATACAGTAGCCTTTAAGCATCGACACATCTCTTAATAGCTGGTTGCTAGGTGCAGCACCATTCTCTTTGCCACAAATTAATACTCTTTGCATATCCAAGACAAAAAAAATAAATAACGAATTCCCATTTGAGAAAACAAGTATTGAAAAAATTAAAAGAATAAGAAGCAATATCTCTAAAATGGTTCACTCAACAAAAAAAATGTGCATGACATAAATTGTGTATTTTAACGCGACCTACATTTTTTGTGTAGTAAAATTGTGTCTATCTCTTATGGTTTACCAGTTATGCAAAAGTCGTTTACAATGAAGAATACTTTTGGAGACATTTCCAGAAAATTCAAGATATGCATTTTATTTGTCATAAAATAGTTTAAATATATGATATTTTAATTAAAATCGTAAGAGCCATCTTTGAGAATATCAATTTTTTTTAAAAATGCTCCAAGTAAAAGGTAGTCAGGGGTGGGGGGATTTCCTTGAAAATCTTCATGTTGCATCTTTGAAAGATACTGAACCCAAATACCAACTTTGGTATTTATCTGACTTTTCGTTTTTGAGTTATGCTGTTCACGGTTACACAGATACATACACGGTATGATCCCAGAAGTCTCCTTCGTTTTTGTAACTGGTAATCCGTAAGAGATAGACAAAATTGTTCCATACAAATAATGTAGAGCTCGATAAAACACACAATTTGCGTCATGTACATTTTTTTTGTGCGGTCAACCATTTCTGAGATATTCCTTGTTATTTGTTGGAATTCTCCAATACTTATACTTTTATCTCTAATAGAAACTCGTTACTCGTTTTTTTATGTCCTGGACATGCAACCACATAGCAACCAGCTCTTAAAAGATTTGACTATCACTTAAAGCCTATGAGAAAATTAGTAATTAGATGGTTTCTGCAAATGTTTATCTCGATTAACATGAAGTAGATGGAGAATAAGCTTTTGTAAAAATACCTTGTACAAGAGTAGAGAAAGTCGTGTGCGTGTTAAATCAGATTTTTGTTTATGGTTTACCAGTTACAATAAAATTATACAAAATTTCTTCCAACTGAAGAAGACTGCACAGGCTATTCCCAGAAAATTCAAGCTGTACAACTTATCACGTAAATATGTTAAATAGATGGTACCTATTTTAGTCTAAATCGATAGAGCTATTTGAGAAAATAAATGTCCAGAAATATTTCGTGTAAATGGTAGTTGGGGTGTGGTATTTTCTTAAAAATCTTCGTGCAGCAGTTTAGAAGATACTGAATTTAAATACCAAGTTGACTATCTTTCAACCTTTTGTTTTTAAATTATATTGTTCACACGCATACCTACATGTGGACCTTTTTCTAAAAATGATTCCTTTGTATTCATATATTTCCAGTGAAATTTCATATAGAATTTTTGGGTGGAATACAACACCTTCTCTAGAAAGGGAAGATAGAAAAACGTTGTAGAAAAAACAAAAAACGCTTTTATGTGGTCTGAAGCTATGAGCTCACTTGTTAAAAATGTGTACAGGCGTTTCCATTATGAAACAAATTCATCCAAGTAATATATAAAATGGCTTCTGGAATATTTTTTGTACCTCCAGAAAAGTTTAGGCATCCGGAGAAGTAGGGTTTCTCAGTATTCCAATAAAATAAGACTACTTTCTTTTATTTCTGTTTCGGCAGATGGTTTCTTAGTCACTGGTGAGGTATATAAGGCGACAGGAAGCAAACGTTTGCAACAAAGAACAGGAAATGCTTTTAAAAACCTCGCATGTTTTCTGTCGTTGTCACCTAGGAGCACTTAGTGGATTGGTAACATTTTTTTAGTGTCAATCAAGAGGAAACACTTGTCGATTGTCTTCCTTATAAACGGAAATTCTGAGTTATTTGTTAGCAAGCTTGCCATAAATTAAAAGTTTCTACTTTGTCCGTGAAAACAAGCTATTCTCTGATGCAGCTGGTGATTCCCCAGAAAAACTTGATTTCCTTCGGAGCAGAAGACAGGAAATTTTATTCTGCCGCGACAGTCTCTTCCGTGAATAACAATGTGTCACAGAGTTTTTGCATTCAGCTACAACTTCAGTCTAAAGCTTACAGTGCTGTCAATGTGGTTGTTTTACAAATAAATATGGTCTTTTTGAAGCAGGGATGATATAGAAATCTAAAGTTTTAGAATGGGAAATTTGGTTATTTTTGAATATTATCTAATTGAAACACATTTTGTTTCTTTAAGGATTTTTCCTATCCTAGATACTGCATAAAGTGAAACTTTTGAACACTAGTGAGTGAAACAAGCACATTCTTTCTTTCTTTAGCACCTACTTATATCAGGTAGAGAAATATTGTATTCTATTCAAAAATTTGATATTGAGATTACAGGAAATACGTATTTTGAGAACACCTGAATAAAAAAGAAGCAATACCACAGAAAAAACTCCTCCTGTGCGTGTGAAAATCAAAAATGAAGTTTTGAAAAAATACGAATGTTATTCTACAGTTCAGCATCTTCCAAGGAAGTAACATGACGATTTTAGGAAAATTCACACACCCCAGACTACTCCTTTTATGGAAAATTGTTCTTTATCTTTAATTTCCTCAAAAATGGCCGTTAACAGTTTTAATTAATACCATACCAGGTGCCCAATCGTGCCGCATTTCAAATGTGCAGAAATCCCTTTGTGCGTTAAAAGAGTTGCAGAACACAACGGGGCAATTCCAAGTACACACAGATCAGTGGAGAACTGACAAATTAGCGTGACAAAGCTTTTTTTTTAAGTTCTATTTATAATCCGCCTTTATCTACAACGTTCTTGTCGGCGGCCTTTCCTTTGGAACATATTACTGTCTATGGACAATGGTGTTAAATCATATTCGTTTGTCTTGGGTTGCTCGTAAACTTTGGGTTTTAACCATTACATCACACACACATTCAGAATTCCGGATTCTGGGAAGATAAGGAAAGATCTTAGCTAGAGAAAAATTCCCACCCTCCAGCCAGGAATCGAACCCGGAACTTCTCGCATAGCAGGCAGGTGCTCTACCGACTGAGCTACGGGGCCAACCGAACTTCGTTCCACTCCTCTTGCTTATCAGCAAAGCCGAAGAGCGGATCTGGCTCATTGATAGGCACTTCCCAGGCTTGCAATAGAGTGTACAGTCCGTGATGATAGACAAAAACAGATCTTTGCACTAGAGTGTATTGACCATGAGATGATAGACAAAAATAGACCGAAAAGATCTAAGAATATTTTTCACCTCAGTTACACAAGCTTTATTTTTCAGGTAGTAAACTCACTTTTTAGAATGACAAATAATTAAGACGTATTTATTTGACCTATCCGCATTCGCCCATAGCTATTCTTTTAATTGTGTTTACACTGTTCTTATCTAACATTACGGACTATAAGCAACAAACATGAGAGCACGCAGGGTGCCATTGTTTCGCTTGCTGTTATGGTTACCATTATTATTATCGTCATCTAACGGTACTTTTAAGCTGACTTCGCTCATTGAGTAGGTGTTCAAAATTTTGTCGCTGTTAATTGATACGATGTTCCAAAAATCTCCGTGTATCCTGGTGTTGTAGTTGTAGTATTAATAGTAATACTAGCATTAGTAGTGGTGGTGGTGGTGGTAGTGGTAGTGGGTTTTTAGGGTGCTAATGCGCCAGTTCCCCTGTGTATACTTGAAATTGCCCCGTTAGTACTGCAACGCTTTTAATACACGAAGGATTATCTGCACACGCCAAATACGGCGTGGTTGGGCAACCTGGTATGCTTAAGATATTTGCATGGCAATAAAAATGCTTATCTTGAATTTTCTGCGAGTAGGCTGTGACATCTTCTTCATTGTGAATCACTCTTATATAATCGGTAAACCGTAAAAGATAGACAAAGTCTTAGTATACAAAAAATGTAAATCTCGTTAAAGCACACAATCAATGCTAAATAAAATTCTTGTGGCGTTACTATTTCCGAAATTGTCTTTGTTATTTGCTTGAATTTTCGAACACTTAGTTTTTCCAAGCGGTATCTCCTGGTTATGGAAAGAGCATGAAATTTCAGAGCCATTATACAACGATACGCTCTTTAAAAATCTGACTGTCGCTTTACCTAGTGTATCCATCAACAAAATGTGTAATTATACATTAAAAGTTTATCTGGGTTAACAAGAAATATCTAGAATAATAAGCTGTTGTAAGAATACTTTGCAAAAGAGTAAATAGAGAAAGTCATGTGATTGCAACACATCAGTTGTTTACTTTCTCTACTACATAGGGAAAGTACTGTATTCCACCCAAAAATTCGATATCGGGATTTCATTGGAAATACATGTTTTGAGGCCTCCTGAATCCAAAAAAAGCATTTTAGAAAAAGGTGTGTGTGTCGTGATTCTGTGTGGATGTGTGTCTGTGAACTGCATAACTCAAAAACGAAAAGTCGGATAAATAACTAACTTGGTATATAGGTTCAGTATCTGTCAAAGATGCGACACGAAGATTTTCAAGAAAATCCCCCATCACAGACTGCCCTTTACATGGAACATTTTTAGAATATTTTGATTTTCTCAAAAATGGCTGTTAACGATTTTTATTCAAATATCATATATTTAAGATATTTTCACGACAAATAAAATGTATATGTTGAATTTTCTGATATTGTCCCCAAAAATCCTCTTCTTTCTCAATGCCTTTTTCATAACTGGTAAAGAGATAGACAATATTTTTCTACACAAAAGTGTAAATCTCCTTAAAATACACAATATATTAATATACTTTTTTTTTGGTCGGTGAACCGTTTCCGAAATATTCCTTGCTATTTGTTTGAATTTTCCAATACTTATACCGTTTCTCAAATTGAAATTCGTTATTCTTTTTTTCTTTTTGACTATCGCTTAAAGCCTACCAACTAACCTTGCATCTACAAGAAAATTAACAATAAGATTAACATCTCAAAATCTCGATTAACATGAAGCAGATGGAGAATTGGGCTTTGTAAGAATAGTAGTGTAGAAAAAGTAGTGTGAGTGAAACACATCACACTTTTAGAAAAAGGTCCGTGTATGTGAGTGTGTGTGTGTGTGTGTGTGTGTGTGTGTGAACGGCATAACTCAAAAATGAAAAGTAGGATAAACACAAAACTTGGTATTTAGGTTTACTACCTTCCAAAAATGCGACACAAAGGTTTTCAAGAAAATCCCCCAAACCCAAACTATCCTTTACATGGAACATTTTTCGAAATGTTTTATTTTCTAAAAAAATGACTAACGATTTTGATTAAAATACTACGTATTAAAATTATTTACGTGAAAATAAAATACACATCTTGAATTTTTTGGAAATAGCCTATGAAATCCTCTTCATTCTGACGGAATTTTATATAATCTTGTATAACTGGTAAACCTTAAGCAATAGACGAAAACGTACTACACAAGAAATGTAGATCTCTTTAAAACAAATAATTTATTTCAAATAAGTTTTTTGTAGCATAAGCCATTTTTGAGATTCGTTATTAAAGTTTGAATTGTTAATTTCTTGATCATTCTTTAAAGTCCTTTCAACATTCAGTTGTTTCTTGCGATTGCATGGAAACAGTATGGAATTTTAAGGTCAACATGTAGTGTCCTGTTCTTAAACATTTGACTATCGTTGTTCCCTTTGTATTAAAATGTAATAGATAGAAAAAAAATTCTGCTGTGTTACACTCACATAACTCTCTCTACTCTTGTAAAAACTTTTTACAAACGCTTATTCTCCATATGCTTTCATTGTTAATCGAGATGTTAATCTTATTGCTAATTTTCTTGTAGGTGCAAGGGGAATATGGTAGGTTTTAAGCGATAGTCAAATCTTTCAAGAGCTGGTTGTTATGTGGTGCATTCCATTCTCTTTGTATGTCCAGGACATGAAAAAATGAATAACGAATTCCCATTTGAGAAAAAGTATTGGAAAATTTAAGGGAATAACAAGCAATATCTCGAAAATAGTTTACTCAACAACAAAAATGTATATGACAAAAATTGCGTATTTTAACGCGATCTACATTTTTTGTGTAGTAAAATTTTGTCTATCTCTTATGGTTTACCAGTTATGCAAAAGGCGTTCACAATGAAGAATACTTTTGGAGACATTCCTGAGATACATTCCATTTGTCATGAAAATATCTTAAACATATGATATTTTAATCTAAATCGTTAGAGCAATTTTTGAGAAAATTAAAATTTTCGAAAAATGTCTCACGTAAAGCGTAATTTGGGGTGGGGGATTTTCTTGAAAAGCTTCGTGTCGCATCTCTAGAAGATACTGAACCTAAATACCAAGTTTGGTGTTTATTCGTCTGTTCGTTTCTGAGTTAATGCTGTTCACAGACACACACACGGACATGTTCCCAAAAATGCTTTTTTTTTGGATTCAGGGGGTCTCAAAACATATATTTCTGGTGAAATCTCGGTATCGAATTTTTGGGTGGAATACAATACTTCTCCTACTCACTATACGTAGTAGAGAAAGTAATAAGATTTAATAAACGATAGAGGGTAGAGAAAGCCACGTGAATGTATCACAGAATTTTTTTCGTGGTTTTTAATGCGATTTATTAGATTTATTGCGACTTAGACTTGGGCTGGGAAACCTCCGTTTAATTTTGCAGAAATGTCAGATGATGAAAGTGCATTTGTAAAGGCAGCTACAGATTATAACGATACCTACTTGAGAGTTTTTCTAGGAACATCCACAGAAGCATAACGTAGAAAGATAGCATGATGGCGGGATGAAACAAAAGCCTTGCTTAGCGAACTAGAAATAGCGAGATTACAATTGTTACTAAATTGCTTACAAGAGAGAGATATATCAGCGATTTTCAGGACAGCCTTAAAATTCATGAGCAGCACCAGTAATAAATGTACAAATACATAACACAAAACAAAACCCAGCTTGTTATTTCAATTCTCTTTGTTTCATTTCCTGGGATTCAGATAACGTTTATGGAGATTCCCAGATAGCGGCGCGCATTGTAGAGTAGTTGCAGTGTTGATTAACTTTTTAGAACTTTACAGACAGACCACCCGGGTTCAGAGGCGCTTCCTGAATAATTACACCCTTGTGTCTATCTAAAGGTAAATGTGTGACGTGTTACATTCACATTACTTTCTCTGTCCAATATCGTTTACTTTTACTCTTCCTACTACGTAAGGGAAATATTGTATTCCAACCAAAATTTCGATACAGAGATTTCATTGGAAATACACGTTTTGAGTGCCTGTGAGCAGTATAACTCAAAAACGAAAATTCGAATAAACACGAAACTTTGTACTTCGGTTCAGTATCTTCAAATATGTGACATGAAGATTTACAAGGAAATCCATCCTCCCCTCACTACCTTTTACATAGATCATTTTCCCAAGTTTTTGATATTCTAAAACATGGTTCTAAAGATTTTGTTTAAAACACCGTGTATTAAAGATATTTACATAACAAATAAAATGCATATTTTGAATTTTATGGGAATAGCTTCTGAACTCCACTTCATTAGGTAGGAATCTTGTATAATCTTGTATAACTTGTAAACTTTAAGCGATAGACGAAAACGTACTACATAAAAAGATGTATATCTCTTTAAAACAAACAATTTATACGAAATAAATTTTTAATTTCTCTACTACGTATAGTAAGTAGGGGAAGTATTGCATTCCACCCAAAAATTCGATACCGAGATTTCACCGGAAATATATGTTTTGATACTCCCTGAATCCAAAAAATGTAATGTGTTACACTCACATGACTTTCTCTACTCTTGTACAAACCATTTTTACAAACGCTTATTCTCCATCTACTTCATGTTAATCGAGTTTCCAAAAATGCTGTTTTTGGATTCAGGGAGTCTCAAAACATATATTTCCGGTGAAATCTCGGTATCGAAATTTTGGGTGGGATACAACACTTCCCCTACTTACTATACGTAGTAGAGAAAGTAAAAAAAATCTGATGTGTTACACTCACATGACTTTCTCTACTCTTGTACAAATTATTTATACAAACGCTTATTCTCCATCTACTTCATGTTAATCGAGATAAACATTTGCAGAGTCTATCTTATTGCTAATTTTCTTGTAGATGTAAGGGGAATATATATTTACAAGGGCAATTTGGAAATACAGTAGCCTTTAAACACATACATATCTCTTAATAGCTGGTTGCTAGGTGCAGCACCATTCCCTTTGCCACAGATTAATACTCTTTGCATATCCAAGACAAAAAATGTATAATGAATTCCCATTTGAGAAAATAAGTATTGAAAAATTTAAGGGAATAACAAGTAATATCTCGAAAATGGTTCACTTAACAAAAAAATGTATATGACATAAATTGTGTATTTTAACGCGATCTACATTTATTTCCCAACATAGTCTCCTTTCAATTCAATACACGCGTTGTCCCACGCTTCTCTAACTTTTAACCCTGAAAAAAATATTATTTTTCGAAGTCTGCAAAATATGAGGTTGTTTCTGCCATGATGTGTTCACTGGACGAGAATTTCTCCCAGCGAGACAATTTTTCAGGTTTGTGAATAGGAAGAGGTCGCTCGAAGCCAAATCTGGAGAATATGGTGGGTGAGGTAGCAGTTCGTAGCCCAATTCCACAAATTTTGCGATGGCAATGGCTGACTTGTGTGCGCGTGCATTATTCTTCTGAAAGAGAACATTTTTCTGCACCAAATGGGGTTGTTTCTTTAACAATTCCTTTTGAAACTGACCCAGCATTGCGACATAATATGAACCTGTGATCGTTTTACCCTTTTCCAGGTAGTGGATATCTATCACCCTCTGCGAATCCCAAAAGACAGCTGCCGTGATTCTTCCTGGCAGCTGGTTTTCGCTTTCTTTGGAGCAGGTTAGCCGAAGGAAGCCAATGCTGGGATTGTTGTTTGGTTTCAGGTTAATAGTAATGGATCCAAGTTTTATCAACCGTGATATAACGCCGCAAAAGCTCATTTGAGTTGCGCTGAAACATGTTCAAACGTCCCTGTTCTCAACTGTGAGCAGTCGCGGCACCCATCTTGCTAACAGCTTTTTCTTACCCAAAAGTTCGTGCAGAATGTTATACATCCGTTCACTCGAGATATTTACAATCTTGGCTACCTCACGGAGTTTTGCACGGCGGTCTTCCAACACAATATCGTAACTTTGTTCACCATTTCTTCTGTTGTGACCTCAACCGGCCGTCCTGTGCGCACGGCACCTCTTGTGCTCGAACGGCCACATCGAAATTCTGTGAACCATGCCATGTGATGGAGCAGAGTCCCCATAATACTTGTTCAGCTTTTCTTCCGTTTCCTTCTCCGTCTTACCACGCAAAAAGTAGTGCTTTATCAGAACACGAAATCCACTTTTCTCCATTTTCTACGAAGCAACACACATCTGCTTATTTTAGACGCTCTCAACAATGTTCTAAGAAACAAATGACGACGAATTTCTGCGATTATACCCAGAATAGATGTAAGACTTGGGTGCAAACAAGAAAACTTTGATTAGCACGCTATCTCCCATCAAAGTCATTTACTTATCAATCTGCCCTCGCAGGGCGTGAAATATTTGTTTTTAACTTTATTAATAGATACATAAATGATGCTAATCTTTTACACATAAAACTTACATGATTATCTCAGGTTAAGCTGATGCCTGCCAAAAAACTTCATAGTTTAACATACTCTGTTTTATTTTTAAAAAATACAGTTTCAGAATTTAGAGAAAAGATTATATTTTCAGTTTTGTTTGAATTAATTGTCAGTTGATTTGAAAGGAACCAGTCCTGAGCAGTTTCAGAAGCTTTTTTATAGTTTGGTTGAGTTAGTGTTCAGTTCTTAAACATCTCTGTTCTCTTCGTGCCTGTAATGAGTAATGTAGTTCTTTCTGAAAGGTTTATTTGGATTAAAATGAAGTAGATAGAAAAGTAAGCTTTAGTAAGAATGGTTTGTATACCCACTAATAAACGATAGAGTGTAAGTAAGCATGTGAATGTATTACATCAGATTTTTTTATACATATATCTTCTAAAAGCTATTTTAATACAGTTTAGAACAATTCCTCACTGGCAACATTGTTCACTACTATACTGTCTGTGTTAATCATTAGGTTGTCCTGAAATTCATGTACACACATACTTTCGTACTTCAAGACTTTAGGAGAGTTAGAGAATAATCCTAACTAAAGAAAAAATTCGCACCCTCTAGCCGGGAATCGAAACCGAGACCTCCAGATATGTTGGCTACCATACCACAAAGGTAACCGAGATGAACCTTTAGAAATAGCTTCATTAGGCATTCGGTATAGGTACAAGCGAGATAAAAGGGACTAATGCGATCGCTATATGCTAGCCTTGAAATTATATACTCCTTCTATGACATCATGAGAAACAACTGAATAGCGACATCACTTTAATAATGACAAAGTATTAAAAAAGTCAAACTAATAATAACGAATATCTCACAAATAGCTGGACATTAAAAGTTATTTGGAATAAATTCGATGTTTTAAAGGGATATACTTTTGTGTGTTAGCTTTTATCCATTTCTTGTGGTTTACTAGTTATCTACAGAATTATACAAAATGTCTTCCGAATGAAGTGATTTTAAAGGCTATTCCCACAAAAATCCAAAAATATTTTTTATTTATTATTCGTCAGTTTTTTACAATGTTTTACAAATTCTTCTGACTACCAAACACAATTATACTACACCAAAACCTTCTGTCCTTTCCATAAATCCTCCATGGTTTCTTCCATGTTGCTGGAGGTCACCCTCTTTTTCGTCTCCTTGATGGCATCCATTCAAAAGCAATCTTCGGTAACCTATCTTGGTCCATACACATTACATGCTGGTATTTCACGGAAAATACATGTTTTGAGTTCCCCTGAATACGAAAACACATTGTATAATGGTCTGTATGTGTGTGTCTGTGAATAGCATAATTCAAAAAAGAAAAGTTAGGTAAAAATCAAGAAACTTTTTGACTTTCTAAAAAATGGCTCTAACACTTTTGATTAAAATACCATATATTAAAGCTATTTACCTGACAAATAAAATGTTTATCTTAAATTTTGTGGGAATTGAATTTTGAATTCCACGGAAGGAATTTTGTATAATCTTGTTTAATTGGTAAACGTTAAACGATAGACAAAAACGTACTACACAAGAAATGTACATTGTGTGCTTTAACGAGATCTACATTTTTATGTAGCAGGCTTTTGTCTATCTCTTGCAGTTTACCAATTAAAGAAAACTCAATCAAAATAAATAGGAGTTCATAGGTATTCACAGATAACTCAAGATGTATATTGTACTTCTAATGTAATATCTTAAACAAGCGGTAGTTAGAGCCATTTTTAAAAAATAAAAACTAACGAAACGTTCTCTATACAAAGTGCAGTTTGGATTGGAGGATATTGTGGTAAATTCTCGTGTCTTAAATACCAAACTTGGTATTTATCAGATTTTTGTATTTGAGTTATGCTATTCAGACACACACACACATACATACATACACAGACAGACAAACGAACACACGGGTTTATTTTTCTTCTTCTAAAAATGCTTTTTAGGGGGGTTCAAGGACCTCAGAATATATATTTCCGGTAAAATCTCGACATCCAAGTATTTTTGGTGCATAATACTTACCCTGTTATTTACCCTATCCGTAGTAGAAAAAGAAAAAAAATTAATAAAATCAAACGTTAAGGAACCTATAGTCAACGAGCTATTTTCAAGTCAAAGTATCCGAAATAATCATAGAAATTAAAGGGGGCTATACAAATGAAGCAATTAGAACTTTAAGATTTTAATCACAGGATTCAAAACATTCGTATCTCCCTCTCCTTAGTATTAACACAGAAAAGTATGGCTACGAACCCTAATTCCAATCATTCCCTGTTACTCACAAATATCTACAAATTATGCGTCATTTGGGGGGGGGCAAGGGGAACATTTATCCCCTTCCCCCAATATCTCCAACTTAACATTTTGTTTTGAGTTACTTTAAAGCTCTAATACATAGTGTTGCCCTCAAACAACAAAGATGTTTAGCCAAAGTTTTAGACTGTTTTAACAGTGCTTTTTATTATTTTCATTTTGCACTGATCTTTAAAAATAAAATGCAAGTATATGTAGCTATTTTATCATATGTTAATTTATATCAATACTATTGTGACGTGATTTTAAGAAGAAAAAGCAAAATTTATGTAACTGCAATAAAATATAAGCCTGTCAGAATTCACATGTTCCATTACACCGGTTGTTTTACGTGGGCCCTCCCCATCCTTTACAGGCTATTTTTACTGCAGTCGCTGGGACTCGAATTCATTATGTTCAACTATGAATGGATGGCCGGTCCATTTTGTTTCGGCTTAACCATCCTGGCCATTCAAATGGCTTCCATTAAGGTGACTATGTCAGGGGTTTACACCGGTTTAGGAATTAATAATTCATGCAGTAGAGGATTAAGTAAAATCATAAAAGTGTAATTCATACTTAAATTAATAGAGTAGTTTACGCTAAAATATCTGTGCATTATGAACGTTTTGATTCACAATTACCAAACAATGACAGGACTGACCTTGGGTGTTCAGTGCTAGTGTATATATTTCCTTGTCAGTAAGCTGGGAGTGATGCAAAGGTCATCGCTGTTTTTTGGGGGAAGGGCCATGTAGACATTACATTTCAATATGTTTTGGAATACCAAAGTCGTAGTGGAGGGTTGAAGACGAACTGTTAGCGTTTACTTCCTTTGTTTCCCAAGAGCGTTTGTAACATCATGGCTTTTCTTTTTAGCAGTCTCAGTGAAGAAACAGTAGTATTAACTATTTGAAAAGTTTTTGCACAATCGTGTGTTTCTTACGTCTTGCCTGTGATATTTACACGGAGGGAAACAAAAGAAATCATTTGCAAATAAAGCAGTTTGATAAGTGTTCTAAATACGTTGTTGTGTTGTTGCATTTTTATAATTATTATTATTTACATTATTATTTTAAAACGGTCAATTATTACTTCCTTGAAGGCCGTTTTTAAACGTTTTGTAATTACTTCCTCCCCAACCCCTCATAGCTTGCTCTTAATCTTTTCTTTTTCTGCTTCTTCTCTTTCTTTTATAGCGTTTAACGCCCGCTCTTACTACAGAAGCAGGCGGTGGGCACGATGATACATGAAATGAAATGATAATAACTATGAAAGGAAATTTGGGAAGGAAATGTTCCAGGTCTATATTTTAGGGTACGTCCCCTGCATTTGCCAGTTGTGAGGACTGAGAAAAACCTAACAAAGGCGAGAATTGTCCTGGAGAGATTTGCACCCCAGACCACGCATTCAGGAGTCCGTGCCTTAACGACCTCGACTACCCGTGTTGGTGGCTTCCACATTACGCTCATGTTTACAAAACTGTGATCTTACTCTCTTTTTTTGAGCATGCTTTTTGTTACCAAAAGAAAAGTTACTAATAACTTCTGTAAACAGATAGGTACATTTTATTTTTATCTCTATGAAATTACAGGTTCTGGTTGTGGGCAGATTTATGTATGGTAATTTGTAAACGTATGCATTACAGTGATGCCAACTCCGGAAGTAATTTGATCTGAAAGGAAGATTTTCTCTGCTAAAGTAATAGTGTTTCTATTAGAGTGAAAAAAGAACCGTTTTTATGCTGCATTCTGCTTACTTAGATGCTGTCGTATCCAATTCTGATGAACAAAAGAACATTAAAGCGCCTAGTTACGCTTATGCTCGGCGTATATTTCCTGAGTGATTAACATAATTTGCATATGCCGTGAAGAACATCCGGGTGCCGACGTTCAGCTGTTTCTGTGAGACGTTCTTTTGTCCCAATTGAATAATTGAAGGGTCCAGGGCGCGCGCTATCTCCGTTATTTATTGGATCAGAGTTTGTGGAGTCTGTGGGTGGGCATGCTGTCTGGCCGGACAGTGACAGATGTGAATCGCACTCCGAGATCCATTGATTGGATAAGACGCCGAGCCAGCGGCCAATAAAGGCACGAGGAGCCGGTCACGGACAAACATGGCCGCCGCGCACACAAACATAAAGAAAAAGAAGAGGAAGAGAAGAGGAAGAAAAGCTGGACCGGACTGGTTTCTGTCTCACACGTGCCGTTCTCCTCCTTGTCTTTGCTGTTCAATACGCCAGAAGCCTGCACATGCATTCAGACGCTATAGATAAATGTCATTAACAGTGCACCTGTGTCAAAGTTCAAGTGAACTATCATCAGCTTACAAGAGACTTAACCTCATTAGTTCTTGCTTAAGTCTTGCACACGAGTCGTTCGGCTGGCTTTGTTGCCGCAATTCGTAATGTAGCAAATATTACAGTTTTACTTCCACTATACAGCAAGTACCCACCCTAAAATTCGGTACACCTTCACCGGAAATACATGCTTTGGGATCCTTTGGTATTTAGGTTCAGTATCTTCCACAGATGCGATACGAAGGCTTTCAAGAAAAACTCCCTACTAAAACTATCCTTTGCACAGAAGACTTTTCAAAATTGTTTATTTTCTAAAAAATCTTATGTGTTACACTCACATGACTTTCTTTACTCTTGTACAAACTATTTTTACAAACGCTTATTCTTCATCTACTTCATGTTAATCGAGATAAACATTCGCAGAGTCTATCTTATTGCTAATTTTCTTGTAGATGTAAGGGAAATATATATCTGCAAGGGCAATATAGAAATACAGTAGCCTTTAAGCATATACATATCTCTTAATAGCTGGTTGCTAGGTGCAGCACCATTCCCTTTGCCACAGATTAATACTCGTTGCATATCAAAGACAAAAAAATGAATAACGAATTCCCTTTTAAGAAAATAATTATTGAAAAATTTAAGAGAATAACAAGCAATATCTCGAAAACGGTTCATTCAACAACAAAAAAATGTATATGACATAAATTGTGTATTTTAACGCGATGTACATTTTTTGTGTAGTAAAATTTTCTCTATCTCTTATGGTTTACCGGTTATGCAAAAGTCGTTCACAATGAACACTTTTGGAGACATTCCCAGAAAATTCAAGATATACGTTTTATTTGTCATAAAAATATCTTAAACATATGATATTTTAATCAAAATCGTTAGAGCCGTTTTTGAGAAAATTAAAATTTTCGAAAAATCTTCCATGTAAAGGGTATCCTGGGGTGGGGGGATTTTCTTGAAGACCTTTGTGTCGCATCCCTGGAAGATACTGAACCTAAATACCAAGTTTGGTGTTTATCCGACTGTTCGTTTCTGAGTTATGCTGTTCACAGACAGACACACAGACAGACAGACACACAGACACACACACGGACATGTTTCCAAAAATGCTTTTTTTGATTCAGGGGATCTCAAAACATGTATTTTCGGTGAAATCTCGGTATCGAATTTTTGAGTGGAATACAATACTTCCCCTACTTATTATACGTAGTAGAGAAGGTAAAAATGGCTCTAACTATTTTAATTTAAATTCCATATATTAAACATATTTACGTTATAAATAAAAGTAAATCTTGAATTTTCTAGAAATGGCCTGTAAAGTCCACTTCATTCGGAAGGAATTTTGTGTAATCTTGTGTAACTGGTAAACGTTAAGGGATGAAAACGTGCTGCACAAAACATGTAGATCTCATTAAAACACACAATTTACTTCCAATAGGTTTTTTGTGTCATAAGCCATTTCTGAGATATTCGTTATTAAAGGTTGAATTCTTCATTACTTTGCCGTTCTTTAAAATTCTTTAGCATTCAGCTATTTTTCACGATTGTATGGAAACAGTATGGAATTTTAAGGCTAGCATATAGCGTCCAGTTCTAAAAAATCTGACTATCGCTGTTCTCATTGTATCTATAACGAAATGTGTAAAGTAGCTATTTCTGCAAAGGTTTATTTGTTTTAAAAGTAGTAGATAGAAAAATAAGATTTAGTACAATAGTTTGTATACCCGCTAATATACGATATCAGGTAGAGAAAGTCATGTGAATATATCATATCAGATTTTTTTTAAGAAAAAGTAATTGCTGATAAATTGGATTCAAATCTATGCTAAAATTAAAAAAAATCGTATCTTCCTTAATAAACAAACTTAGTGGATTATAGATCAGTGATTCTAGAACGCATGATTTTACATCCTATAAAGATTTCATCTAGTTTCTGAGATAATGGGCCTTGAATGTAACAAAATTAACATTGGTGGGATAATCTAGCCTTAAAAATCGTCCATATCCTAGCCTGGGCATTATGTGAGCATTGATGGGTTTACTTCCTAACAGTCAGCTTTGGTAATAAGCGAATCTAAGTCCTATACAAGACTTTTCAGCAGTACGAAAAATGTGTTCGATGCACATAGACTTTTATGTGGTCTAAACGTAAGGGAAGGTAATTCCAACAATTATTTTTAAACCAATCTTGACACGGTGTTTGCGGAAACAATGCGACATTGCGCATTCTTCAAAATAAAGACATTGCTATGGTTACGTTTTATTGTTATAGGTATATAAGATATATTTCAGTACTGCTACAAACATTTAGATGTTATTAATACAGGAGAAGCGTTTATTAAGGGCGAAGAAAATTTAATTTTCAGGCAAGATAGTGTACCACTCTAGGTAAAACAGCCGGAGATGGTGGTCTTCAAGGGCAGTCTTCAGAGAAATAGTCTGGATGAATAACTTGCCAGATGAACAATTCTTGATTTTCTGGATTAAACAGCACAAAGTGTTGCATCTTCAAGGTCATATGTAGCTGCATAACATTACGTCTCCTGAAAAGAGAAGGTTTCGTATTAGTGTATTTAATTTCTGAAAAATATAAAACTCTCAAATACCAGGTATAAACGTCCACTGTATGCACTTATTTATGAGTAAAGCTAGGACAAGAATCCATTGAGAGAATTAACGTAACTACCATCCTACCTAGTACACGTTACGTCCTACTGAATACATTGACACAGAGATGCACAGTCGATAGTAGTTCGCTTGCGTTACTGGTATGCTAGAGTTTCTCTCTGTGAGCTCTGTGTTTATGTTCTGTTCTACCCCTGACCAGTTCCAGGCTATCTGTGGCGACCCCTTCCCCTCCCGCACTGTCGATACAAAGTCGCTGCGTACACACATTGTAAGTCAAAGGATATTTGTCCTAGCTCTGATTATGACCATTTGATTTGAGTATAATTGAAAATAGGTTCCTTGAACAGATTTTTGGAAAAGCAAGAAAAAAACCAAATGTAATCTTTGGGCAAATAAGTAAATAAAGAAACACTAATGGCAATCTGTGAAACCCGGGGCTTACGAGATTGTAAACCGTCATTGGGATATGTTATCTAAAATAAATCTGATAATGCCTTGTGGTTTACTGGAAAAAATCTGATGTGATACATTCACATTACATTCTATACCCTCTATCTTTATTAGAGGTATACAAACTATTCTTACTAAAGCTTATTTTTTCTCCTACTATATTTTAATCCACATAAACCTTTGCAGAAATAACTACTTTACCCATTTCGATACAGATACAAAGAGAACAGCGATAGTCAAACGTTTAAGAACTGGACGCTATATGTTGGCCTTAAAATTTCATACTGTTTCCATGCAATCGCGAGAAACAACTGAGTGTTGACACGACTTTAAGAGAATGATCAAGTAATAAAGAATTCGAAGCATTAATAACGAATATCTCAGAAATAGCTTGTGATACAAAAAAGACATACTTGAAATAACTTGTGTGCTTTAAAGAGATCTACAATTTTTCTAAAGTACGTTTTCGTCTATCCTTTAACGTTTACTAGTTATGCAAGATTATACAAAATTCTTTCCGAATGAAGAGTACTTGATAGGCTGTTCCTAGAAAATTCAAGATATGCATTTTATTTGTCACGTGTATATTCAATATATAGTATTTTAATCAAAATCGTCACAGCCATTGTTTTAGAAAATCAAAAATTTATAAAAATGTTCCATGTAAAGGGTACTTTGGGGTGGGGAGATTTTCTTGAAAATCTTCGTGTAGCATTTTTGGAAGGTACTAAACCTAAATATCAACTTTAGTTTTTATCCGACTTCTCGTTTTTGAGTTATGCTGTTCACACACAAACACACGGATCTTTTTCTAACAATGCTTTTGGGGGGGGGGATCTAGGGAACCTCAAAACATGTTTCCGATGAAATCTTGACATCGAAGTTTTACGAGTCAATTCGCGTGTTTCGAATCTAAGCATTGGCATGGAATTTTCCAGGAACATACATTGTTTGCACAAATATTCTGAAACAGACATCTGCCACTGTTTAGATTTTTCAGCAGCCGTTTATTTCTTGTTTTGCTTATAATTTGCAGTACGGATGTTAATACTCTGGATTTTCTCGGGCTTAAAGTTCGGTGAAATAGTGGAGATTTCTGAAGATCGCCCTCATAGTACCTTGTTGATAATTATTTATTTTACTTTTGGACTAAAGTAGCAGAATAGATATGCTTATTTATCTATTCTACAAGTATGTTATTTTGTCCCACTTCAGTTTCATTTCCTTAATAAACTTTGACGGTTTTAGTAAAACACTAAATTATAAATGTTTGTTTATTTGCATTTATATGAATTAAAACAGTTCAATTCAATTCTTTTAATTTGATCACGTCATCTTCATTGTACCAAATTTCTCGTTCGTACCAAAACATCCTCCAGATTGCTTCCCATAAAACATTTTAACCATTAGGAGTGCAATTTCGTATTACCAACACTAAAAGAATAAGGAGAGAACATTTTATTATTGAGAAAAGTCGGTAAAATGATACCGAGATCAATTTGATCGAGGCGGAACAGACCGAGGGATCTAAACTTCAAGATTGATAATAATAATAATAATAATAATAATAATAATAATAATTGAAAAAACAGGGCCATTCGGACTGAAAATGCTCATAATTAATGTCCGTCGAACATTGTTGGAGGTGGTTTTATTTATACCACCTCCAAAATATGAAGAGATATTATTTCTATTTTTATTTCAAAAATTATTGAGAAAACATGCTGAAAAACATCAAAATTGCTCCCCCTTCCCCTCTACCGTTAGGGTTTTTTTATACACCCCCACAGTATTTTTACTGTTGTCCTAAATATATGTGTGTTAAATGTCCTATTCGTACTGAAGCTCCTCCAAAATATCTCCCATCGAACAATTTTCAAACCCATTAGGGGTCTTTTTGTATTACCACGCCTAAAACAATAAACGGAACAACATTTATCCTTTTATGTCGAAAAAAGTATTGAGAAAATAGGCTCATTCGTGTAGACAATTCTCAAAGTTGCCAACCCACCAAAAATGTTCGACTCAGTCCTCCATTGAGTTGGTTTTTTGCTATACGACGCCCATAGTGGCTTTACTCTTGACATAAAGAATACGTGTGTAAATTTGATAAAAATCGGTGCAAGGATGTAGGAGCCTATAAGGTACATACATTACACACACACACACACACACACACACACACGCACGCACACATATATATATATATATATATATATATATATATATATATACAAAGGGTGGACCATTTAAGTTGAGGCTGTACAATATCTCCAAAACTAAGCGTTGTGGAAAGAAATGCCGTGAATAAAAGTTGCCTGACATTATGGGGGAAAGCAAATGCCATTAGTCTTGTTTTATTTGGATAACACTGTGATGGCCATTTTAGGGTCAATTTAATTTTTTAAAATGAGAACCTACCCTTTTTATGTTGTTTTCTCACTCCTCATAAAAAACTAAAACGCATTTGTATCAAGCACTTTGCAATTGTTCTTACACTAACTAAATAACAACGAAAATGCTGAATGGATGTGTACGAAGAGCGTAATAATTGTTCATTTGAGGGTCAAGCTACGTTTCGTAATTGGGAACCAACATTTTGCCTTCTCTACTACGTATAGTAAGTAGGGGAAGTATTGTATTCCACCCAAAAATTCAATACCAAGATTTCACCGGAAATATGTTTTGAGACCCCTGAATCCAAAAAAAGCATTTTGGAAACATGTCCATGTGTGTCTGTGTGTGTGTCTGTGAACTGCATAACTCAGAAACGAACAGTCGGACAAGCACCAAACTTGGTATTTTTTTAGTATCTTCCAGAGATGCGACACGAAGGTTTTCAAGAAAATTGCCCCACCCCAGATTACCATTTACATGGAACATTTTTCGAAAATTTTCATTTTCTCAAAAATGGCTCTAACGATTTTGATTAAAATATCATATTTTTAAGATATTTCCATGCCAAATAAATTGTATACCTTGAATTTTCTGGGAATGTCTCCAAAAGTATTCTTCATTGTGAACGACTTTTGCAATACTGGTAAACCATAAGAGATAGACAAAATTTTACTACACAAAAAATGTACATCGCGTTACAATACACAATTTATGTCATACATTTTTTTTTGTTGACTGAACCATTTTCGAGATATTGCTTGTTATTCCCTTAAATTTTTCGATACTTATTTTCTCAAATGGGAATTCGTTATTCATTTTTTTTGTCTTGGATATGCAAAGAGTATTAATCTGTGGCAAAGAGAATGGTGCTGCACCTAGCAACCAGCTATTAAGAGATATGTATATGCTTAAAGGCTACTGTATTTCTATATTGCCCTTGTAAATATATATTCCCCTTGCATCTACAAGAAAATTAGCAATAAGATAGAGTCTGCAAATGTTTATCTCGATTAATATGAAATAGATGGAGAATAAGAGTTTGTAAAAATAGTTTGTACTAGAGTAGAGAAAGTCATGTTAATGTAACACATCAGATTTTTTATCTTGTTTCCTTATTCCTAATCACAAAATAAACATCTTTTTATAAGCCATTTTCTAATAAGAAAATAATATACAAACTGTAGGTTTCCATTTATAAAAATTAATTTGGCCCTAAAATGACCATCATATGTCCTTCAAACAAAACAGGACTAATGACATTTAACTTCCCCCATAATATATATACACACACATAGGCGTATAGACACTGGCTTTTACATAATTGCTAGTATTTTAGTTAGAGTGTTAATATCTGCAGTATCAAATACCGGATTTTGAATACAAGAAATCATGTTAATTGAGATCCGTTGTTATTGAATTTTGATTTTTTTAGAAGACGATGGGAACCATGATATAAGTAACGGGGTCACATGGTTGTCTGACCCAGAGGTGCTGCATACGGGAGAGCTGTCCTCGTCGATGGACTCTCTGGGGTACGACTCGGCGGTGGCGTCGCCAGGAAACCCGGGACAGCAACAGAGGACGAAGCGTATGCGCACCTCGTTCAAACATCACCAGCTGCGCACCATGAAGTCTTACTTCGCGATCAACCAGAATCCAGATGCCAAAGATCTGAAGCAGTTGGCGCAGAAGACGGGCCTCTCGAAACGAGTGCTTCAGGTGAGTTGACCCACGTACATCCAGTGGGACTATTCCAACTTTCAAAAGTCACTTCAAACTTTAAACCATAATAAGTATACCATCCTAATTAGGACAAACATAGAGGCGCATACTGTGTTACAAAATCCACTTTTTACTTTCTCTACTACGTATAGTAAGTAGGGGAACTATTGTATTCCACCCAAAAATTCGATACCGAGATTTCACCAGAAATACATGTTTTGAGACCCCCTGAATCCAAAAAAAGCATTTTTGGAAACATGTCCGTGTGTGTCTGTGAACAGCATAACTCAGAAACGAACAGTCGGATAAAGACTAAACTTGGTATTTAGGTTGAGTATCTTCCAGAAATGCGACACGAAGGTTTACAAGAAAATCCCCCACCCCAGATTGCCCTTTAAATGGAACATTTCTCAAAAATTTTAATTTTCTCAAAAATGGCTCTAACGATCTTGATTAAAATATCATATGTTTAAGATATTTTCATGACAAATGAAATGCATATCTTCAATTTTCTGGGAATGTCTCCAAAAGTATGCTTCATTGTGAACGACTTTTGCATAACTGGTAAACCATAAGAGATAGACAAAATTTTACTACACAAAAAATGTAGAACGAGTTAAAATACACAATTTATGTCATATACATTTTTTGTTGTGTACCATTTTTGGAATATTGCTTGTTATTCCCTTAAATTTTCCAATACTTATACTTTTTCTCAAATTCGTTATCAATTTTTTTTGTCCTGGTAATGCAAAGAAAATGGAATAGTCCACATAGCAACCAGCTCTTAAGATATTTGACTATAGCTTAAAGCCTAGCAATTCCCCTTGCATCTACAAGAAAATTAGTAATAAGATTAACATCTCGATTAACATGAAGCATATGGAGAATAAGCGTTTGTAAGAATAGTTTGTACAAGAGTAGAGGAAGTCATGTGAGTGTAACACATCAGATTTATTTTTTATTTTTTTAGTTTTGATGTTATGTATTTGTGATTTTAATTAAAAGTAGGATAGGGGGACCTACGCAGAAGGTGGATTGAGGTAAGAGGACCAGAAGTCATGATACAGGCAGAGGGCAGGGCCCCTACCGTCTACATATTTTAAAATTCCCCGGTGGTGGCTGGTGCAGCCAGCTCCCCTCTAAGTCCCTGAGGGTTTACACACCCCATGGAGGCCAGTAACCCGGAGGCCGCTCGCAGTCCGGGGGAGAGATCCTTTTCCCCTGTCATGCACACGCCGAGACACCCAGCCGACGCTTGCAAGCCTGATAGAAACCAAGCAGATGAAAGGTGAAGTGAAATGAGAATGGAAATGAAGTGGAGGGACAGGAAATTCGGGGGATTTAATTATCCTTCCCAGCATTCGCCCAGCGACTCGGGGTAACCCCGAATAAACCATGTGTAAGGAAGTTTGGCCACGGGAATCGAACCCACGGCCTCCCAATGCGGGCCACAGACGTTACCGCCTGAGTCATTCTACTCGGTCAATTAAAATGCAAGCTAGTACTGCAAAAGCAACTATTAAGACATAATTCATGGTTCTAGCACAAAGCTATTATAAGGGAAAGGTAATCTCTTTGAGTTTCTAGGAAAATCTGCAGTAATTAACCGTACGCATGTCTGAAATCAAGACCAGAAATTAAAAAAAATCTGATGTGTTACACTCACATGACTTTCTCTACTCTTGTACAACCTATTTCTACAAACGCTTATTCTCCATATACTTCATGTTAATTAAGATAAACATTTGCAGAAACTTAATGCTAATTTTTCTTGTTGGTACAAGGGCAATATGTTAGGCTTTAAGCGATAGTCAAATCTTTTAAGAGCTGGCTGCCATGTGGAGCATTCCATTCTCTTTGAATGTCCATAAAAATAGGAATAACGAATTCCCATTTGAGAAAAAGTATAAATATTGCAAATTCAAAGAAATAACACGGAATATTTCGGAAATGGTTCACTCGACAAAAAAGTTATATGGCATAAATTGTGTGTTTCTATCTCTTACGGTTTACCAGTTATGCGGAAGTCGTTTAGAATGAAAAGGACTTTTGGGGACATACCAACAAAATTAAAGATATACATTTCATTTGCCATGAAAACATCTTATGCATATGATATTTTAATCAAAATCATTAGAGCCATTTTTGAGAATATCAAATTTTGGAAAAAGTTACATGTAAAGGGTAGTTTGGGGTGGAGGAATTTTCTTAAAAATCTTCGTGTCCCATTCTTAGAAGATACTAAACTCAAATACCAAGTTTGGTATTTATCCGACTTTTCATTTTTGAGTTATTCTGTTCACAGACAGACACACACACAGAGATGTTTCCAAAATTACTTTAAATGGATCCAGAGCACCTCACAGCATGTATTTTTGGTGAAATCTCGGTATCAAATTTTTGGGTGGAATGGAATACTTTCCCTACCTAATATACGTAGTAGAGAAAGTAAAAGTGTAAATTTTTGTTTCTTTTTACTGTCTCTACAATATATCTTTAGTAGGTAGAAGAGATATTGTACTCCATAAAAAATTCGATATCACGTAGAATACATGTTTAGAGGTCCCATGAATCTGTGTGTGCCTGAACAGCATAACTCAAAAGGA
Organism: Deroplatys truncata; assembly: GCA_030765065.1. Lineage (NCBI taxonomy): Eukaryota > Metazoa > Arthropoda > Insecta > Mantodea > Mantidae > Deroplatys > Deroplatys truncata. The sequence continues at coordinate 154,199,832 of CM060988.1, read as the reverse complement.
TGCAACCCAAAGATTTTCAAGAGAAATCACACCCTTAACTGTCCTTTACATGTAAAACTTTTTGTTAATTTTTATTTTCTCAAAAACATCTTCAACGTTCTTTATTGTTTAAATACCACATGTTTAATACAGAGCCTTCGTTTGAACCCGTAGCCGACCTACCGTTAACTGCCCTTTACATTGCAACGTGCTGACCCAGTTAGGTCATAAGTTGGATCTGTTATAAAACGTGGATCTGTGAGTTATGATAGGAGCTAGGGTTCAAATGTGATAACGGTTTATTATAGCAAACCTTTATGTTTTTAACAATCTAATAGAATTCAAGAAAGTTTGCAATATATTTAACAAAAATCAAAGTTAATACCTTTCAAGTACAATCATCGCGTATGCTTCTCTTTTCATCATATGTCGCGCCATTTAGTTTGCTTTATGGTATAATAAGTATTTAATTTCCTGCCCATGCAAAAGCAATATAAATACAAGTAACGAATACTGAATGCTTCTCCCGTGAGTAAATTTTGAAAGCTATGAGTAGAACGTTTAATTTAGAATGTTTACCAAAACGATGTGATTAAGTTTAGAAATAGCCGAAACATTACCCTTGGCAACCTTAAGCAAATCTCGCTGAGGTCTAACAGAACTAAATGCCCTGACAGACAGCTCGCTCAGATCCCTCATTGGTAACTGTCTTCTCGTCCCGCCCGAGACCTTGACGTTTCATTCACGTCCAGGAGGGCGCTGTGATGAGCGACGTGAAAAAAACAGCCAATAGTAGCGCTGGACCACCATAATGATGTTCTCCCAGCTGCTACATCAGAAATGACATCTTCCGAGAACGTTCCTTGTGTTGATGTGCTGGTGACATGTCCACCGGCAGGGAGGGGTTAGAAACGGCACATGTAAAACTTTTCGCTAATTGTTATTTTCTAAAAACGCCTTATTAAAATGTCACATGTTTAATACAAGGCCTTCGTTTGAACCTGTGGCTGCCCTGCCGGAAGTTTATTTGGCAACGGGAAACACGCTGTTGCCAGCGGAGCTCGATATTCATAGCCCTTTAAATTCAGACGCGTAGATTTCTTATGCAAATTATAACTACAATAACCACATAGAAGATCTTCTAAATTATCTTCTTATGCCGCCACACATCTCTCATACATTTTAAGAAAAATTTACATTAACACGCATCATTTTCATGTAAATAAAATCATGCTTTGTGAAAAAAATACTAAACTCGGATCAATAGAGCAATCATTAATATTATCCAACATCCAAGTAGAAATTAACTCTCCTCATAACGTGGCTGCAATTCCTGAACTATAGTTATCTTATAGGATTTTAATTTTAAAAGTTTAGTGGCATTCCAAGCCGAGGCTTGCAAAATTCCTGATCTGTACAAAGTTTCTCAGAGATTTCTTTGGATTTCGTTCTAACTTCCTTCCTATTACATCGAGTTTTCCCTGTGTAAGAACATGGCGATTTACTTTCAGTATCTTTATCAAGAACAGATTCCGTTCTCCCTAAATCTATTCATAAGATTACGAACCGTTTCTCTGTGAGGGGCACGAACAGTAGGGATCTCTCTATAAATCGCCGTCTTGCTTCTCTACTAGAGTTTATTGTCACATAGGAATCACACATGAAGGCTCTGTCTGCCAAAGTGTACGGACATTTTGGCATTATAATAGCAATAACACACAATAACACTGGAACACCTGGTCTCACAACGCATTAACCTCTGTACAACACAGACTTCGCGTCAACTTGGCTGGCAAATAGAAAGGAGGGAAAGTGGAGGGGGAGCAAAAGCGGATAGAAACAGAGCAGAGTAATGCAAGGCAAGCACTTCACCGTAATATGGCCACGCGTATGTATATTGGTATGAGAAATAAAATATATGTCTGAATATTTTATGAATATCCCGTGTAATTTCCTGTGTTTGATTGAGTTTTGTATAAAACAGAAATCTTCCGCAAAAATGTAGATCTAATTAAATACACAGTTTCTGTTAAGTATGTTTTTCCTATGGCAGTATGCACCATCCTCGTTAAACAAATCCTTCAGGGACCTTCAGCTCGCGGTAAGAATTTGACCGTGGTAATCACCACACAGCGGTGCGCCAATGTTCACCGCAGTTTAGGTGACCGGGGTTATCTGGCAGGCGCTCCCCTTAGTTGAGCGCACCGTTCATTGCAGGTAAACTCTATACTAAACGCATCGGGATGTACATCACGTCGTCTGTTTTTCACTTGTTCTACCTCCTTGCTGAAGCGCATGCAAGTAGTTCAGCGTGCAATGTAGGAGAGCAAAAGCAGACCCAAGTTTCTCTATCACGTTATTAAATTTAACATCAATTCTTAAGAAAAGATAGAAAGTACAGAGATAGAAGCAATAACTTTAAGATGGACACGCGGGAAAAGCTGGCCTTACAATTGATAAGAAAAATATTTTCAACTATTATAGGTGTTTTTTCTTTCTTTCCACACTGGCTAAATTCCAATTAGCTTAGCCGATATTCACTGAAAGACAGGCAGAAAAAAGAAACAAAAAATACACTATTCCCGAACAAAATTTGAACCCGAACCTATTGAATAATAGGTGCACACGCTACCCTGGCACCACGATAACTTCCTATACCTGTGCAATCAAGCATTTAATATTTCTAAAAATGTAGTAATTGCACCAAATCCATTCATTACTCTCCTTATTTCTGCCTTGTTCTTGGAACTATGCATCAACTGATATAATTGTGATATGTAATACCGTGAGTGTGTAAATTTTCGTTACGTCTTAAATCAGGATATTTAAGGCACCTGTCGCACAAATAGGCCTTAAAGCATTACAAATTACAAAGTACATTAAAGTAGATCTATCAGGATGTATTCATGGCCGAAAATGGAGTGTATCTATTCTTTGGGAATTCTAACTTATACCGTTCCGACATTTTAAGATTTCAGCACAAGTAACGTTGGAAATAATCGAAGAAAACCGGCCGTTCATGGCCGGTCAGATTTAACCGCGGTAAAATCCTCGATAAACTTTTACCGGCGTCGATGCACCACAAATGACCGTTCACCGCGGTAAAGTCCATGTTTTACCATGGCAAAATCTTGATCGAGAATGGTGCACATGGGCACTAGTGTTTCTGTTTTCGGAATATTCCATGTTACAAGTTTAGTGCTCGTGCTTGAAAGTTTGAGATTCTTGCTTTTTTTCCACCCCTTTTTACCCTTTCTTTTCTTTTTCAACATTTGAGTTTCAACATGTTGAAACCCTTTTGCTAATTTGAAATAATTCCTAGGTTAAAATATATTGTGAGTAAATTAACAAGAACAATCACTTTTAATTATAGTATCATATACAGGGTGGACCATTTAAGTTGAGACTGTACAATGTCTCCAAAACTAAGCGTTGTAGAAATAAATGTCTTTAATTAAAGTTGCTTAATGTTATGAGGGAAAGTAAATGTCATTAGTGTGTTTTATTTGGAGGACATCTCATATATGGTTAGTAGTTAGTAGTATAAAGTTAATAAAGATGATTGATGTAAAGATTATAACATTTTGAATTATGAATTGAATGGCAATTCATTTTGGGAAAAATCCTAAAAAGGGTGGTAAACTACGTAAGGATAGAAAAGAAATGAATAAAGTGAATTTAATAATTTTTTATATTTTTCAATGAATTAAAGGTATGAGAAATAAAAGATAAATTGGTTGCAGTTGTAATCAAAATGGTGATGGACATTTTAGGATGAATTTAAATTGTCCCTAATTGTAGGTTTCCATTTTCAAATATTAAATTGACCCTAGAGTGACCATTATAACGTTCTCCAAATAAAACATGACTAATGAAATTTACTTTCTCCCATGATATTAATAAACTTTTATTCAAGACATTTCTTTCTACAACGCTTAGTTTTAGAGATATTGCAGTCTCACTTTAAATTGTCCAACCAGTATATAAAGTATATATAATGTGAATTTGTCATGGTAGAGAAAGTCATGTGCATGCATCACATCAGATTTTTATTGTTAGAACCCTCGGTTTTCTAATTCCGTGCTTAAATAATGTAACCAATGGTTAAAATGGCAATGTGGATATACATTTCTGTAGATGTTAGAAATCAAATCTTGATTTTCTCCTTTCCGTGTGTAAATTAAAATGCGTGGTGAATTCTTACCAAATAAGTAAAAAAAACTTATCCTTAAGGGAAACATTGCGAAACTCTTGTCGTACAAATCTAACGATATTTATTACTATTTTTTTAAAAATGCTTTCTTAAGATTTTTAAATTCTGCATCTGCAGTTGCACGAACAGGGTAAACAGTTTAATAAATGCTCCTATTCCAATTTTAAACTTAAATTGCGGAATAGTTGCCGGTCATTTCGTAAGAACCTGTATTCATTCTTTCTGATGTTTAGGACCAATTCTCCTGCTCTCGGTTGCTGGATTAAATTTAGAAATGAGTTTAGGTGGCTCACCCAACATTCCTATGTAACCGAATGTTTTTAACGGCTTAGCTAAACTTGCATAATGTAGCGCCACAAAAAATTTTTGTTGACATCTTTATGTTCCCGTAATAAAATGCTGCTTTCATGTCTTTCCTATTCCAATAAAATTATCGTGTTATTTATGTTTTAAAAGACTCTATCTAAGCATCAAGTGCCCTTATGTATAACAGTTGTCAAAATTTATTTTAAAAATTGCTATCCAAAATAAAATACAATACAATTATTGAAATCTCAGGATGTGTTTGTTGTTTCAATGAGAATTTTTATTTAGATAAACGGCTCTTATCACAACTTCCTTACTGGTGACATAATAGTATATATGAGCGTTGTATTAAAGATAGAAAAGTAATAAAACAACATTTGATTTTGGTGACAATGTCAGGAAAACAGACTGTGTGTCCATAACTACATTCAAAGGCTGTAATTTCAAAATTTATATTCCGTTTTAGTATCTATTGTGAATTTTCACCTCTATATGCAACAAGGTGATAATATAAACTTAAAAGTATTTCCATTTTACTCCAAACGTTTATTCGCCAGGTATGAGTTTTCGTTCATTATTATGGAATTGTTTTCTTATATTCCAAAAGGTAAAACAAATAAAATAATTATGCAAAATGTTTGTGTTGAAAAGGTTTATGAGTAATTAATTTCTAAGCCTAAAATATGGGAAAAAATATAAATTTATGATAATAATGTTCTTTAAAAAATTCTTATGTGTAACACTTACATGACTTTCTCTACTCTTATACATACTATATTTACAAACGTTTATTCACCATCTACTTCATGTTAATCGAGATAAACCTTTGCAGAAACTATCTTGTTGCTAATTTTCTTGTAGGTCCAAGGGAAATATGGTAGACTATAAGCGATAGTTAAATATATTAAGAGCTGGTTGCTATGTGGAGCGTTCCATTCTCTTTGCATGTCCAGAACGTAAAAAAATGAATAACGCATTCCCATTTGAGAAAAAGTAAAGGAATTGGAAAATTCAAATAAATAACAAGGAATATCTCGAAAATAGTTCATTCCACAAAAAAAAAAAAAATGTATATGACATAAATTGTGTGTTTCAACGAGATCTACATTTTTATGTAGTAAAATTTTGTCTATCTCTTATGCTTTACCATTTATGCAAAACTCATTCAGAATGAAGACTACTTTTGAGGACATTCCCAGATAATTAAGATATACGTTTCATTTGCCATGAAAGTATCTTAAACATATGATATTTTAATCAAATCATTAGGGCCATTTTTTGAGAAAATCAAAAATTTTCTAAAAATGTTCCATGTAAAGAGTAGTCTGGGGTGGGGGGATTTTCTTGAAAACCTTGTTATCGCATCTTTGAAAGATACTGAACCGAAATACCAAGTTTGGTATTTGTCCGAATTTTCATGTTTGAGCTTTGCCGTTCACAGTCACACAGACACATTCACGTACCTTTTTATAAAATCCTTTTTTTGGATTCAGGGGGCCTCAAAACACGCATTTCTGGTGAAATCTCGATATTGACTTTTTTGATGGAATACAATACTTCCCTACCTACTATAGTAGTAGAGAAAGTAAAAAGATATTTTCTTGTAAAACAAAACTAGACTAAGTGATACATGGATGCTCTTAAACAAAGATTATTTTTAAAACTTTCATTCTGTGGAAGATTTGGTAGGCACAAATATTAAAAAAAAATACTCGTATATCGAAACGAAAACTTGAGATTAAAATTTCAGCCAAACTGATTAAAAACGTTATAGATAAACACTTTAGGTAATATATCCTAATATACTCTAAGCCAGGATTATATGAAAAAGATTATTGTTTTTCTTATATGCTGATAACGACACATGTTTGGTGATCATGTTCAAGTTACAAAGCATCATGTAGAGGCAAACCTATTTCTTTTGGAGAGCGTAGAATGTGTTGCTTATCAAAGTAAATACAAGGCGATAACGAAGCCGGGAATTACAAATCATGGGAAATACATTATGCAAGGATGCATTCATAATTCTTTATTTTTCTTAGATGAAGGTTTGACCACATATATGATGACTGTTGTGAGTACTAACAGACATCATTATTGCTATGAGAGGAAGCACAGCGGACAATGTGGGCTATGCATTCTATTATGTTTTAATTTTCCCAAACTTAACATATTAAATTAATAAAAATAATATAATTTGTTCTATAGATGATGTCTCATAAGCAACGTCGGTTCTATAGTCCTGAGCCTCCTTTCAGCGAGATTTGCTATCCCGCAACGGTACCAGTTTTTTGATTTTGATGCGCAGAATTGGTTGATATACATTTCAACTGCTTCAAAGTTTACAAAATTCCTTCCACGTAGGATATGGGTCATGGATCTAAACAGAAGCCAATTGATGGCGCAGAATCAGAGCTATATGCTGGATGTGGTAGCAGTTCGATTCCTTCCAATTCTTGAATTTTGTCTATTGTTCTTTGAGCTGTATGACCTGTCGCATTGTCCTGCTGCAAGCAAACTCTTGTATCTATTAACTAATGCCAGGTACCTCTGCCTGAAAATTTGTTGAACTCGTTCCAGATGTTGCGATTAAAGATCCGCATCGACTGCACCTCGATTTGGAACAAATTTCCAGTGAATTACATCTTCAAAATTCCATGGGTATCGAGCCACTGTTTCGAAGTGTCAGGTTTGCGATAATACACCATATTTTCATCGCATGTGACAATTCTCCTGGTAAATCTATCATCCCAGGGATTAGTAATAAGCTGAGATATCACTCCACGTTGAGCTTGATCAGGTGTCAATTCAAGTGGTACAAATTTACAGCTTCTGGACGATTTTTAAGTGTCTTAATTTGGCAATGTATGAAATTTTTTGAAGCACCAAGTTCTTCTGACAACCTCCGAGTGCTTTTCTGTGGATTTACTTCCAAAACTTTGCGTGTATTCTCAATATTCCATAACCTGGACTTCTCCAGAACGTAAATCTTTAAAATTTTCATCTCCATTATTGAAACGCTGGACCCAACGTTCTGCTACTCCGACGCCTTCACCTTGACTTTAAATAATCTTCAAGCCGCGGCAACAGTTTTATAATCTTGTTTCCAATAGTGCTTCAGAAAGACTCTAACCTCAAACTTTGCCTCCATTTTAAAATCTTGTATTACCAACTGCTAGCTTGCAGCACCATAGCACCCCATAAATAGTATTGACAAAAATAAAAGCATATATACGTATGATATAATATCAATTAAATAAGACTTACTTATGAGACAACCTAATATAAAGAGAATGTACTGAAAATTATAAGTTATATGTTATATTACAACAGTTAATAGAATAACTCCATTACTTTATATGAATCTACTACTCACAGCATTAATGATCTTATACTGCACATGCACACATGTGTTAGCAACTTAACTGTCATCCCTAGCTCATTCCCTGCGGAGTGAGCTTCCTTACACACTGTACATTAGCCCGAGAACAACTTCAGTGTAGTTAAATACCGCCAGAAAGTCAGATGAGGTTAATTTCACAGAAAAGTTGACAAATGAGTTTTTAAACGGATTAAATTAAATTCGTGTTATGGTTATTAATGCTAAAGAATGGAACCTTTCCCAAGGCTTGCTAGGAAGGGCCTATACAAGTTTGAGAAAGAAACAAAGGCAAGTGTGTGACTAAACACTAAATTTAAAAACTGTGCCTGTAAGGTTTGCCAAAGATTTGTAGGCCTATCTTTGCCAAGGCGCTATTTTTCGCACATAAAAATAAGTATGTTATACCCTTTAAAATATTAATTTGTTTATCTTTAAAGTGGTTTTATTAAATTTACGATTCTTGTTAAATAAAATCGCATATATGGAAGAGACATATGCAAAGTTTTAAAATGATTCACGGTGTTTCTCAAAACTCACAGTAGCGGTTTGGGTGCTTGCAAAATTTAGAATCAGATAGCCCTGAAAATGTGGAATAGGATCTGCTGTATAATAATTATGATTATGAACAACAACAATCATAATACGTAATGCATAAGTTTTCTGGCGAAAGAAAGGGTTGCTTAGTGAAAGTTTGTTGTTGTGTACATAATTAAGTACAAATAAATAAATAAATGAATAAAAATCTGAAATACTCCGCCCCGGCACCTAGTTTCCTAAACACGGGCGTACTTCCGAATTTCTATTCCTTTATTTCTATTATAAACAAATAACTCACACACAAATAATTGTTTAGACATATAAAATAATAATACAAAAAACACAAACTACAAAAACACAGGCCCATTTTTACTATCTACTATAACCAAAATGTTTAAGGTAAATACTTGTAACCAATATTCCTTATAAGCTGGTAACCAGCTTATACTCTCTAACTATATACTAAATTACCAAAAACAAAAACATACTTCTCTACCAAACAAATAAAGTAATATAATTTAAGAATAAAGTTTCCTAAATTAAAACCATTTACTGGTAACCGGTAAACTAAGCGCTGGTATTCGTACTTTTTTTTCTTCATTTATGATTTTTTTTAATGAAATAGTATGTCTTAAAGAATTTAGAATGTTCTTTATTTATTACACCTATACATATTATTATTTAGTTTAATACTTTAAAGCTCCATTATTATCAAATTATTATTTATTATTGATATTCTATTTTTACTTATTTTATATTATTAAGTACAGCGTTTTAGGGCAAGAACGAAGTAGCGTGTAAATTAAATTGCAGTTGCGAATATGGATGGTCTGGAATAAACGGTAGAAGTTTCCGTACTCGTGCAATTGACCTACTTCTGTGACAGTACTACCATCTAGTGGCATTAAGTAAAATTGTAGTGATAATCGCACTCAATATACCATTAGTCAATGGCAGATAGAGTATGCTAGTCAGTTGCCCAATTAAAGCCGTACTATGCTGATGTAACTCACTTTCGATTACTACACTGACAGTATTTCATGGTGGTTCACTTGTTTTTAATTTGTATGAATGCAGTGAGTGAGATCACGTAGGCTGTGACTACAATAATAGTAACTGCAAATGTTGCGCTTTGGAAGCCAAAATATTGATAATATAAAAACAGCTGTAGATAATTTAACGCCAGAAAACACAAAGAAGACTAAAGTATGGTGTGCAACGAATTTTCAGGATTCTGTACGGAAAGAAATTATAAAATTGACGTCTCAGTTAGCGACAAAGAGATTGCTTCCATTCTACAGGACTAACAAACATGGTTGGCTAACCTCATAAGTTTTTCGTGTGATTATCTAGCCGAGTAGCACTCGTGCTACAAGTTCTACATGACAATTTAATTTCGGTTCCAAACTCATGCATCTTTTCATGAGATAATTATTTATCAACCTTAGGTCTCGAAATAATTATCATGAAAAGAAGCATTCGTTAACCTCAATTAAATTGACGTAAAACTATCAGCACTAATGCTACTACTATTGATAGTATGGAAACACGGCGTAGGAGAAGCTTCATGCACGTCTTCAAGTGTGCACGACCGTATGTATTTGGCCCATAAGGTAATTACATCATACCAGTTCCGCATGCGCATTAGCTCCTTAAAGCGTGCACAAGTTAAGATGTGCTACCGACCCTGTTGCCACATTTCATCGAGTTTAGAGGAGTGTCGCGGTAGATTTAAACTCCGTAGATTTTAAATTACACATACACGCTACATAAAATAACAAATCAATCCGCAAGGTGTCAAAAAGTTAGTATTCGAGTGGTCTGGTGCTCTTATACAACAAACGCCATGATTATAACTATTATAATAACATTTAAGAATGGAAACAAACAAAAAATAAAACACTGGGATTGAGTTATAAAACATTGGGTATCTGTCCACCGCTCTCATGTTCAAAGTGCACCATTCTTTCTGCAACTTATGCACAGCGTTTTGCAGATAATGTTGGAGTATTGGCAGGTTCTTGCAGGTTTGTTGAATGTACGAAAACTCGTTCTTTAAGGTAACCCCGAACCAAAAGTTGACAGGAGATCGTGGCGGCCATATTTTAGAAAAAGATCTGTTCCTGTGTTTAAATCCCCATAATAATTATGAATTAAACATGGGCTTACTCTTTCATTTTTCCAGCCCTTGCTTTCAGGTGAATATTGCAGCAGCTGTATTCGAACATTTAATAATGGTGCCATGGCTTGCAATTTACAAATCAGTAATGCTTTATCAACAAAATGGTAACTATACTGACTATAGAATGAAGGAAAGAAAAACCAATGATGTTTTATAAAACATTTTATAATATTTATAATGCTTTAAAGTTTGAAGGGCGTTTGAAAGATACTATATATTAAATCTTACTTCTGATAACCTTGCCCCACTGATATGTCTTCTTCCGCGCTGCGTTTCCTTCTTCTTTCACCTGATTGGCTAATGTAAGTACACCTTTGAATGGCGATGTATGACAAACAAGATGCACGTGCTTTCGTCATCTGAGAGGCTGATTCAGATCGAAGAATCATCCTACCTATTTACCGATAAAAATACATCTGCATTCCAGATACGGTTTGAAAATGTAAATTTGACAATTCTCTTCAAGTATATTAAGATAATAATCATGTTAAATAAGGAACTATTTTGTATCGAACAACAACCTATTACAGCAGCCAATGAGAGGGGCCTAGTGTTCGTGACAGTTAAGAGATGTGGGGTAAAGTTATATTGATCAGGCTTCAAAGAGATTTTGTTTTTTGTGGTTGTAATTTACTCATGCCCATTTCCTGTTAGAGCTTATTTATATTACAACACATACACACACAAAACAACAACCTCCCCCCAACCACATATGATGCCACGTCTGTCGTAGTTGAAACGGTCATTAAGGAAAATATCTTTAACTGGAATAGAATTAATATACTCACATTTGCAGGTTGGCTATATTTATTCCCTAACTTAAGAAAGGACTATCCACCCTGCTGCAAACCCCACATCAGGGACAGGACTCGGAGGGCTCAAAAACGTTTATAAAAAGTTAATTATTAACATATTGTTATTTTCAATGCTCTCTATATGATGGATGACCTTCGGAGGAACCTCGTTCCAGCAAGCCATGACTGGATATTTATTAACTGGAGGCACCCAGCGGGCGGTTTCTGTTATTTCCGATGTTAGCATTACGATAAGGATGGCGATAGAACGAAGGTACCTACAGCTTTTATGGTAGACTAATGACTAAAGTAGACCTTGAGGATGCTTCACGTGAGCTTCTCACAAGTGAAGACCTGGATAGGGACGACTTAAACTCGTCACACATAGCCGGAAATCGAACCACGGAACCTCGAATGAAATCACTGTGCTACCCAGCAGCTTGAGTGTGGTATGACGCCACAGCGACTCAGCAATTTGAGCAAGCGACACAACCCTCCAGAACATCAGGAAACAAGAGAACAAAACAGAAACATCATAATTTTAAACTAGTTAGCCAAAAATCTGTTTCAATCGTAATTGTAATTTTTTTGAGGCAGAATGAGGTACGCAGTATCTAATTACTGTACCTAGAAACACGATCCTGAAATGCAGAACTTGCAGAAATAATGTCATAAGAGCATAGTTATTTCTTTTTCTAACCAAAACGAAATGACTGCCCTGGTTAGCTTTACGCAGTTAAAATAAAATTTTCATAAAGATTGGTGGGCTGGACAATATACTGTAAATAAGGTGGTAAAGCTCCTGTGAGTGCATAAAAACGGTTTGAAAAAATGACCAGCACACAAAGAAAATCTTGTGTTATATTCATATGATTTTCTATAGCCAGAATCGTTTATTTTAATATAGCTTCCACAAACTATTCTTTCAAAAAGCGTATTACTTTCTCTATTACGTATATAAGTAGGGGAAGTATTGCATTCCACCCAAAAATTCTATATTCAGATTTCACCTCAAATATCTACATGTTGTGAAACCCCCTTAGCACAAAAAAGCATTTTAGTAAAATGTGTGTGTCTGTGAACAGCATAACTCAAAACGAAAAGTCGGTTTAAAACCAAACTTTGTATTGTATTTAAACAGCAACCAAACTCAAACTATCCTTTACATAAAAACTTTTTCAAAATTTTGATTTTCTCAAAAATTACTAACGATTCTGATTACGATGTCACATGTTTAAGACATTTTCATGACAAATGAAATGTATACTTTGAATTTTCAGCGAATAGCCTCATTTTGCATAACTGGTAAACTGGCCGAGATAGACAAAATCTTACTATAAAAAATCTGATGTGTTGCACTCACATTACTTTCTCTACTCCTGTACAAACTATTTTTACATACGCCTATTCCCCATCTACTTCATATAAATCGACATAAACATTTGCAAAATCTTATTGCTAATTTTCTTGTAGGTGCAAGGGGAATATGCTAGGCTTTAAGCGATAGTCAAATCTTTTAAGAGCTGGTTGCTATGTGGAGCATTGCATTCTCTTTGCATATCCAGGACATAAAAAAGTGAATAACGAATTCCCATTTGAGAAAAAGTATAAGTACTGGAAAATTCAGCCAAATAACCAGGAATATCTGGGAATGGTTCACTCGACAAAAGAATTTATATGACATAAATTGTGTTTTAACGAGATCTACATTTTTTGTCTAGTTTTTACTACAGCTATGCGAAGGTCATTCTCAGAACTTTTGGAGACATTCCCATAAAATTCAAGATTTACATTTCATTTGAGATGAAAATATCTTAAACATATGTATTTTAATCAAAATCGTTAGAGCCATTCTTTAGGAAATCAAAATTTTATAAAATATTCCATTAAAGTGTAGTATGGGGTGGGGGAGTTTCTTGAAAACCGCGTCCCATCCTTAGTAGATGCTAAAATCAAATTCCATGTTTGGTACTAATTTAACTTTTGGTTTTTCAGGTATGCTGTTCACAGACAGACACACACACACGGACATGTTTCCAAAAATGTTTTATTTGGTCACAGGGCACCTAAAACATGTATTTCTCGGTACCGAATTTTTGACTGGTATGCAATACTTCCCCCGCTTACTATACGTGACACAGAAAGTAAAACTGTAGATCTCGTTAAAGCACACAATTTGCCAAATAAATTTTTTTGTGCCGTTAACCATTTCCAAGATATACTTTGTTACTGGTTTGCATTTTAAAAGAATACTTTTCTTAATTGGGACGTCGTTATTCGTCTGTGTTGTGTTGGTCGTACAAAGATAACGAAATTTCAAAGCCCTACGTAGCTCTTAAAAGATTTGACTTCTGCTTAAAGCCTACTGAATTACCCCAGTCCGATTTTACCTAAAAGGAAATCTTCAATAGCCAATTTCTGCAAACGTTTACCTAGATTAATATGAAACAGATAGAAGAATAAGCGTTTGAAAGAATAGTTTTTACAAGAGTCAGTAGAGAATGTCATGTGAGTGGAACACTATATATATTTTTTCTATCTAATTCATGAGATAAGCGTTTACAAATATAATTTCATAACATATTTCCTGCAACCAGGTACAAAGGCGATACAGCAGACTGAACCGACAGTGATAGTTATAAAAACATATCTCTATATAGTGGCCTTAAAATTTAAGACCCTTTCCATGGCATCGCCAGCAACTAGGACGGCAGCAAAAATTGTGACAGCACTTCATAAAATTGCACTGAACATGAAATGGCTGATGTTCCGATAAAGTAATTTCAATGGATGTTTTAAAGAGGTCTACATTTGTTGTTTAATACATTTTTGTCTACCCTTAGGGTTTCTCATTTGTACAAAGTCACTCAGAATGAAGACTTTATAATCTATTTCTAGATAATTCAAGATATACATTTTATTTGTCATATAAATATTTTAAATAGATAAGGTAGACAGAGACAGGCACACATACACACGCACGGGCACACACACGAACCGTTTTCTATTTTTTAATTTCTCTACTACGTATAGTACATGTTTTGAGGCCTCCTGAATCCAAAAAAGAAGCATTTTTGGAAACATGTCCGTGTGTGTGTCTGTTTGTATGTCTGTGAACAGTATAACTCAGAAACGAACAGTCGGATAAACACCAAACTTGGTATTTAGGTTCAGTATCTTCCAGAGACGCGACACGAAGGTTTTCAAGAAAATCCCCCACCCCAGATTACCCTTTACATGGAACATCTTTCGAAAATTTTAATTTTCTCAAAAATAGCTCTAACGATTTTGATTAAAATATCGTATGTTTAAGACATTTTCATGACAAATGAAATGTATATCTCGAATTTTCTGGGAATGTCTCCTAAAGTATTCTTCATCGTGAACGAATTTTGCATAACTGGTAAACCATAAGAGATAGACAAAATTTTACTACACAAAAAATGTAGATCGCGTTAAAATACACAATTTAAGTCATTTATATTTCTTTTTTTGTTGAGTGAACCATTTTCGAGATATTGCTTGTTATTCCCTTAAATTTTACAATACTTATACTTTATTTCAAATTTGTTATTCATTTTTTTATGTCTTGGACATGCAAAGAGAATGGAATGCATCACATAGCAACCAGCGCTTAAAAGATTTGACTATCGCTTAAAACCTACCATATTCCCCTTGCACTTACAAGAAAATTAGCAATAAAATTGACATCTCGATATCTCGATTAAAATAAAGCATATGAAGGATAAGCGTTTGTAAAAATAGTTTGTACAAGAGTAGAGAAAGTCATGTGAGTGTAACACATCAGATTTTTACTTTCTCTACTACATGTATAGCAAGTAGGGGAAGTATTGCATTCCACCCAAAAATTCGATACCGAGATTTCACCGGAAATAAATGTTTTGAGGCCTCCTGAATCTAAAAAAAGCATTTTTTGGAAACATGTCCGTGTGTGTCTGTCTGTCTTTATGTCTGTGAACAAATAACTCAGAAATGAACAGTCGGATAAACACCAAACTTGGTATTTAGGTTCAGTATCTTCCAGAGATGCGACACGAAGGTTTTCAAGAAAATCCCCCCACCCCAGATTACCCTTCACATGGAACATTTTTCGAATACTTTAATTTTCTCAAAAATGGCTTTAACGATTTTGATTAAAATATTATATGTTTAAGCTATTTTCATCACAAATAAAATTTACATCTTGAATTTCCTGGGAATGTCTCCAAAAGTATTCTTCATTGTGAACGACTTTTGCATAACTGGTAAACTGATAGACAAAATTTTACTACACAAAAAATGTAGATCGCGTTACAATACACAATTTATGTCATATACATTTTTGTTGTTGACTGAACCATTTTCGAGATATTGCTTGTTATTCCTTAAATTTTCCAATACTTTCATTTTTTGTCCTGGTAATGAAGAGAGAATGGAATACTCGACATAGTATCCAGCTCTTAAAGTATTTAACTATTGCTTAAAGCCTACCAATTCCCCTTGCATCTACAAGAAAATTAGCAATAAAATTAACATCTTGATATCTCGATTAACATGAAGCATATGGAGGATACGCGTTTGTAAAAATAGTTTGTACAAGAGTAGGGAAAGTCATGTGAGTGTAACACATCAGATTTTTTTTATTCGGTAGACCTTAAACATGTATTTCTACTAAGATTTTCAATCGAAATTTTAAGTGAATACATTACCTCCTCAAACTATTATGCCTGTAGTAAGTAATACGTACCTTTATTCCATTGCTTAGTATAGGATGCTCCAGTTCCTTCGGAGCTGAAGGAACACGTGTCTTAGAAAACCCAAGATTTCTGCAAGCTTAGTGTATAGCACCTGCAAAAGAGAAATTACGTTTGTACTTTGCAGTAGGAAGCTTTTGTTAGATTGTTGCTTGCTAATTCAATTTTCAAACTAAAATGCAAATTTTGTTAGCGCCTTTTTGTGTTGCCCATGTATTTATACAGAGATAAAGAAGTTTCCATAACATACCGCAAAGCACCATTCTATGAAGACTATAAACATACTTTTCCAACATAAACGCTTATTCTCCATCTACTTCATATTAAGTGATAAATATTTGTACAAACTATCGTATTGCTAATTTTCGTGTAGATGCAAGGGGAATTGGTAAGCTTTAAGCGATAGTCAAATATTTTAAGAGCTGGTTGCTATGTGGAGTATTCCATTTCCTTTACATGTCCAGGATATAAAAAAATAATAACGAATTCCCATTTGATAAGTAGTATAATTATTGGAAAATTCAAATAAATATCAAAGAATATCTCGGAAATATATATGGAAATATATGAAATTTTAAGGGCAGCATTTAACGTCCAGTTCCTAAACATTTGACTATCCCTGTTCTCCTTTTACTCTAACGAAGTGCGTTATATAGTTATTTCTGCAAAGGTATATTTTGATTAAAATATAGTAGATACAAAAATAAACTTAAGTATGAATAGTTTGTATACCCACTAATACAGATAGAGGATAGAGAAGTTCATGTGAATATACATCAGATTTTTTTGGGCTAGGAATAATTTTAAGCAAGACGTGCTTAGTTACAAAATTATGATATAGTATTCAAATGTTTGTTTAATCGTGGTAACAAGCTACTGCAAGTGAAAGTAAAGAAAGAGGTAAATCTCATGTATTGCATTCACATCACTCTCTATCCATTATTGTTTACTTTTATATAGCTTCTACAAACTATTCTTACAAACGTTATGTCTTACAAAACTTTGCCTTCACGTTAATCGAAATAAACATTTGCAGAATTAGTTTCACTACATATTACGTTGTACGTAAATGTGGGATAGAGGAAGCCGAATGATAATCAACATTTTAAATGTCGGTCGTTATTTGCTAGCCTTGAAATTCCATACTCTCTTCATGACATAGTGAGAAGAACTGAATGATGATCATTTCAAAAAATCTGCTGTGTTACCTCACATGACTTTCTCTACTCTTGTACAAACTACTTTTACAAACGCTTATTCTCCATACGCTTTAAGCGATAGTCAAATATTTTAAGAGCTGGTTGCTATGTGGAGTATTCCATTCTCTTTGCATTACCAGGACAAACAAAAAAATGAATAACGAATTTGAGAAAAAGTATAAGTATTGGAAAATGTAAGGAAATAACAAGCAATATCTCGAAAATGGTTCACTCAACAAAAAAATGTAAACGACATAAATTGTGTATTTTAATGCGATCTACATTTTTGTGTAGTAAACTATTGTCCTTATCTTTTGGTTTACCAGTTATGCAAAATCGTTCACAATGAAGAATATTTTTGGAGACATTCCCAGAAAATTCAAGATATACATTTGATTTGTCATTGAAGTGTCTTAAATATATGATGTTTTAATCAAAATCATTTGACGCATTTCTGAGAAAATTAAAATTTTCGAAAAATGTTCCATGTAAAGGGTAATCTTGGGTGGGGAAATTTTCTTGAAAACCTTCGTGTCGCATCTCTGGCAGAAATTGAACCTAAATATCAAGTTTGGTGTTTATCCGACTGTTCGTTTCTGAGTTATGGTGTTCATAGACACACACACAGACACATAGACACACACGGAAATGTTTCCAAAAATGCTTTTTTTGGATTCAGGGGCTCTCAAAACATGTATTTCCGGTGAAATCTCGGTATCGAATTTTTAGGTGGAATACAATACTTCCCCTACTTACTATACGTAGCAGAGAAAGTAAAAGTAGCTAACTATTGAAAAGTTCAAACCTGTAACAACATCTACGGTAATAGCTGAGAGCACAAAAGTAGCTTTAATAAATTCTGCTTCATAAAGATATATGAATTTTCTTCGTAGAAAGTCGTTTACCAATTGAACGAATTTGTGCAAAATTCTTTGCAAATGAAATGGCTTTTGCAGACTATTCCTAGAAAATTCAATATATGCATTTTATTTGTTTCCATAGATACTCGTAAAATAATGTTAATTAGCAAATCATATTATAAAATCTTTTTTCATAATAAAATAATCTTTCTGAGTATTTACAAGGAATATCCCTTCAGAAGGTTCAACGAGTATTCAAAAAATCATTAAAATTCAACAAAAGTTGCTTGTTAATGTCTCTCCCACGTACTTAGCAGGCAGAGGAACTATTGCATTCCACTAAAAAAACTGTATGTCGAGATTTCACCGAAAATACATGTTTTAAATGCCTCATTAATCCAAAAAAGCATTCTATATTTTATACACGGTGGACCATTTAAGTTGAGGTTGTACAACATCTCCAAAACTAAGCGTTGTAGAAAGAAATGTCTTTAATAAAAGTTGCTTCATATTATAGGGGAAAGTGAATGTCATTAGTCATGTTTTATATGGAAGAGGTTATGATGGTAATTTTAGGATCAATTTAATGTGACCCTATTGTAGGTTCCCATTTAAAAATGTTACAAGTCATTCAGAATAAAGAGGACTTTTGGGGACATTCTTAGCAAATTCGAGATATACATTTTATTTGCCATGAAAGTATCTTAAATTGTTACAGCCATTTTTGAGTAAATCATACTTTTCGAAAAATGTTCCATGAAACGGGTAGGTTGGGATGGGGGGGTTTCCTGAAAAGCTTCGTGTCGCATTCTTGGGGAAGTTACTAAGCTCAAACAGCAAGTTTGGTACTGATCGTTCTTTTTTTTGAGTTATACTGTTCACAGACAGACGCACACAGGGACATGTTTCCAAAAATTCTGATGCGTTACACTCACATGACTTTCTCTACTCTTGTACAAATTATTTTTACAAACTCTTATTCTCCATCTATTTCATATTAATCGAGATAAACATTTGCAAAAACGATCTTTTGACATGCAAAGAGAATTACATTTTACACATAGCGACCAGTTCTAAAAACATTTGACTATCGCTTAAGGGTACTATGTTCCCCTTGTTTTGTATTTGCAAGGGCAATATAGAAATACAGTAGCCTTTAAGCATAAACATATCTCTTAATAGCTGGTTGCTATGTGCAGCACCATTCTCCTTGCCACAGATTAATACTCTTTGCATATACAAGACAAAAAATGAATAACGAATTCCCATTTGAGAAAATAATTTTACGGGAATAACAAACAATAACTCTAAAATGGTTCACTTAACAAAAACAAAGTATATGACATAAATTGTGTATTTTAACGCGATCAACATTTTTGTATAGTAACATATTGTCTATCTCTTATGGTTTACCAGTTATGCAAAAGTCGTTTACAATGAAGAATACTTTTGGAGGCTTCCCAGAAAATTCGAGATATACATTTAATTTGTCATGAAAATATCTTAAAAATATGATATTTTAATCCAAATCGTTAGAGCCATTTTGGATAAAATTAAAGTTTTCGAAAAATGTTACATTTAAAGGGTAATCCCGGGGTGGGGGATTTTCTTGAAAACCTCCGTGTCGCAACTCTGGTACATACTGAACCTAACCCAAGTTTGGTGTTTATCCGACTGTTCGTTTCTGAGTTATGCTGTTCACAGACACACAGACAGACACACACACGGACATGTTTCCAAAAATGCTTTTTTTTTGGATTCAGGGAGTCTCAAAGCATATATTTCCGGTGAAATCTCGGTATCGAATTTTTGGGGGAATACAGTGCTTCCCGTACTTACTATGCGTAGTAGAGAAAGTAAAAATATTCTACTTTGATTCAGGGCACCTCAAAACAATAATTTCCGGAGAAATCTCGGTAGAGAATCTTTGGGTGGAATGTAATACTTCCACTTCTTAATATACGTAGTAGAGAAAGTAAAAAAGCACTCATAACTCCTATACACTTTGGAGTAAACCTGTAATCCATCTTTTAGGGAACATATTGCTAAAATATTGGTACTAGTGTTAAGTAATGGCTGTTTCTATTACTTTGGTTACTTTTCTTTGTAAATGTATGCGAGTTAGTTTTCTTCATTTTCCTTTGAACAGCTTTTTCTGTGAATGGCATTTTCTGGCGAAATGTTTTCTCAGAAATTATTAAAGATAGCTAAATTAACTTTTAGGTGATAAAAGCCACCCCTAAGTGCTGTGGTGGATTTACTTTGGTGTTAATAATGTTTTAAACTAATGTACTGCTGACAAATGTTAATCAAGAATAGGATTATTTTCTTAATTGTAATATCTTCCTTAGTAAATGTATTGGGTAAAAATGGAAGTCGCGGTAGCATGGCCATAAAATTATTAAGGGCGGTTATGAATAGGGAGTCCGTTTTTTAAGCAATTTGTATGAGCTCAAGTGATAAATATGAACTAATTCCGAGTTTAAATACTTAAATAAATCGATTTTATATTCACAGATTAAGATGCAGCAATTGGAATTAAAATTAGGTTAGCAGCTTTTGCGTGTTCTGCGCCAAAAGTGCTGTGACATGAGAATTAATGGCCTCAGTAAAGTATTTTATATTACCGCTACAGACCATTGTATTTCACTACAAAATAGTGTTTCTGTTATGCTCTAAACTGGGAGATGCTGCACTCATTTGGAAACCACTCAAAGAGCACTGCAACGAAAACATTCCCTCGATATCTTAACAAGGTTGCACCGACGCCATCTAAACTACAGTTTATGTTGCTGTCACCATTGGCGAGCGTGTTGGAAGAAATGTTCCGAGAACAGAACTGGCAGAGAAATACTGTATCACAGTAAATGGGTACAGGCTCACAAACTTTAAGATTTGCTGATGACGTCGTGCTATTCGCCAGTAATGCCAAAGATCTGCAAAATATGATCCAGGAGCTAAACAACTGCCACCTATCAATGAACATGAGCAAAACATAAGTTATGAGAAAAGCCAATACATACCAACCACAATTGACACTAATGTACTACAGTATGTTCCAGAATACGTATACCTAGCACAACTGGCAGGAATGCAGAACAACATGGACGAAGAACTGAAACGCAGAATAGCAATATCATGAAAATCATTTTGGATCCTAAAATACCTAGACAAGAAGCTCAACTGAAAAATAGAAATCAAAACACTTGCATCTTCCCATGACTACTATTGTCACGAGTGCTGTTGAGGAACACAAGGATTCACAGAGAGGTTCAGACATACATTTTTGGGACACCTCTTTATTTTGGACTAAATTATATATACACTTCGTTATTTCGGGATAAAAGTAGACATTTCTTGAAACCTTACATTTTCTCTTGTTGACGCACGGATCCGGACAACCAGCGTGTAACAGGATGTACGCGGCTAACCCCTTCCGCGGATAATTCTCTAGGAATAACTTGGAGAAATGCACATCGCTCAGAGGATGTGCGTCAGATAGAATGTTCTAGAAAATCAGGTTTTGCTTAGTAATCCCACAGGCGATGACCCACAGGAAGCCACGAACTATATAAAGGCTCACAGAGTCAGGTTTCGGGGGTTGTCCTTGCTAGAATTGTCTTCGATGGTGTGTATTCATTCTGGCCGAAGTTATCACTCCGAAACTACGTGACTCCGGGGCCATTCTCGCTCCCGGCTCAACGGTTCGCCCCGGCCTAACTTCTCTGACTGCCTGAACACCTCAACAGCAATCGTGTCTACTCAACAAGGTAAGTCCCTTATGGGAATTTATTATATGTTATTCGTAAACATGTTTGGTCAAACCATGCCCACTAAAATACTTAATTAATAAAATGGACCATTCCGTAAAGCAGAGTGCTCATTACCATCTAATGGTGAAACCCCCCTGTCATCCTCTAGCACTAGCTTAGAGTATGGTGACACTATACGGGTGCCAAACTTGGAAATTGACAGAAACACAAAAGCAATTTATTCAAGTTTGCCAGAGAAAAATGGAGAGGAATGTGTTAGGGCTATCTCTCAAAGACAGAGAGCCAACACCGGGTTAAGGAAATAACAAAACTGAGAGATGTATCACAACGAGCCACCAATTTGAAATGTGGCGAGGCTCCAGAACATCAGATGGGCATACATTTCTACAATGTGGATCCCCTACATCTGCAAGGGACAAGATGGGACGACGCCTTCAAGAAAGCAGCAGGAGCACACTGGTCCAGGACTGCACAAGACCTGGAGAGACATCCGAAGTGCTAAACACAACCACCTAGTGTCTGATCGGAATTAAGGAAGTGTCTGAAGTGCAGAAGAAAGAACGCAACGAAAAACACCACTTATGCGGACTAGCTCCCTGCATGATTCATACCGAGCTACCCCTCCCAAGAGGAGGCCTTAGCCCTTCAGGAACATATTGGTCATTCATTCACCTTTGGCAATATTGTCCAAGACATGCAACGCGAAGTTGATCTGTTGAAGTTTTTTTAGTTGAAGGAGTTTGCACCACGCTTTGGTAAGCCAATTTGAAGTAGTTATTGTCTTTACGTTGGAGTTGTTTATTTATTTAGCTCCACGTATGGACATCAATTTTTAAGAAGATTGTTTGTTATGTAATATGCTGCTACGTATGAGAAGCCGATTTTTGAAAATTCATTTTTTTGTTACGCTCCAAGTTTAAAAAAAATATTAACTTTGTTATTAAACTGCTTCTATAGATAGTATTTATGTTTATGATTGCCTCGGCTGCGTCAGTATTGTTTTAGAGTCACGTTTCTCTTAATCAGGGCGTGGTGCGACAAGAATGTAGGATTACACATATTTTAAGCTTAAATTCACTTCTTTTTATTTATCCTTGACACAAATTAAATAGCACTACACTGATATTAAGAGCTGTGAGATTCTTTTATTTAATACTTGCACTTTGTTAACGCGTATACTTATTTTACGATTCACACGAATATGTAATATTTCTTTAGAGAACACATCTTCCATCCGGTCACTACCAAGGTCCGCAAGCAACTAAACATACTTCAGCCGTCCAAACCCGTAAGCTTCTGTATTTCAAATCTCTGATTGACTAATACTAGTCCAATAGAATACCTGCATTTTACTAATGCTTTTTTCTGGCTGTTGATTGGCTAATTTTAAACTGTCACAAAATTTACATTATTGCTGCCCTAATAATGACTAGTAGCATTCAAACTCTCAAACTCATTATTGCCTCAAGGTTACCTCATTGTTAGCAACGTTACACTTATTATTCTCACGGCTCTTGCATTATTAAATTACGCAATGCATTCACATAACATTATTAAACATGTTTACAATAATATAAGCATATGCAATGACTGTTACATACATTTTACAAATTATTACATACATATTGCTTCAAGGCAGGCTGTTATTGAACTTACATATTATATAATTTAATTGAAATTATGCAAGTGTTCAAAATACTGCCTCAGACGTAAATATCGCGCTACTAGTAATACGATTAGGAAATATCTCCTTCCCGCCAACCTAGAAAGGAGCTACTATTTCACCGGAGGTATTTTTGCTGTTATTTTTGCAGTTTTTTAACAGGATGTTCCAACCCCAACTCCCTCCTATGGCTACGCCTCTGAGAAGTAGTGCATCTAAATTGCATAAAATTTTCGTCTAATATCCTAAGTAGTTTATGATATAATGTCATGGATTTAGCATTGGCGGGATAGGGATTTTAGGAGGGTTATCCGTTAAAGAAGAAGTATATGTTGAACGTCCAAAAATTTTGCGATTTTAGAGCTCCTGCTAAAATGTCCATAACGAGTTTTAACAACTAGAGTAGCCAAATCGTTAAGGCATGATCTCGTGAACGGTAAGTTCAAATCCCACCAGAACCGTTTTCTTAGACTGACTTTTTTGGCATGTTTTCCTCAATCTACATAACCGGAAAATGCTGGGGAGGTACATTAAACCTAGGGCCTTGCACATTTTCCTTTCGCAATCATTTCATTCCATGTATCATCAATGTCCACCGCCTGTGGTGCGTAATGTAGTAAGAATGGGCATTAAATACTACAAAAAATTCTGACGTGTTACATTCACATGACTTTCTCTACCCTTTATCGTTATCCCTATTCTTAATGAAACTTATTTTTCTGTCTACTTCATTTTAAATTGGATAAACTTTTCCGGAAATAGTTGCATTACAGACTTCGTTATAGGTACAAAGGGAATGGCGATAGTCAAATGTTTTAGAACTGGACACTATACGCTAGTCTTAAAATTCCATTTTGTTTCCATGACATCGCCAGAAACAGCTGAAAATCCATTTAAAAGAATGGCTAAGTGTTGAATAATTCTAACCATTAATGATGGATATTTCGGAAATAGTTATTTGAAATAAGTTGTGTGTTTTAAGGAGATCTACAATTTTTGTAGAACTTTTTCGTCTATCACTAAGCGTTTACTTATTACGTAAAAGTATACATTTCCTCTGAACAAAGTGGACTTCACAGGCTATTCCCATAAAATTCAAAATATAATTTTATTACTCATGTAAATGTTTTTAATATATGGCATTTTAATCAAAATGTTTGTTATTTTTAGAAAATCAAAATGCAATAATACTTTCTCTACCACTATGTACGAAGTAGAGAAAGTAAACAAGCATGCTATTGCATAGTTTCCGCTATAAATTGAATGCATTTAAAATTTTATCTTATGGCTATGCCTACGGATTAGTCTTAAGGTATCTGTTTTTGATGATAATTAAAAACAGAGCACATGTAAAGTGTGTATATGTATCCCATCCTTCAGGTGTGGTTCCAGAACGCGAGAGCCAAGTGGCGACGGAACCTCATGCGACAGGAAAGTGGCCAGACGACGGGAGCCGGCCACACAAGCGCTAGCGGCGGCAGTGCAGGGGGCGGCGGAGCCGGAGGGCCGCCCTCGGTGGGATCTGCCTCCGTCATCATGGGCGACAGCAACAGTCTTCCGCCGCAACCTACGCCCGAGGACCTGCACCATCAGCATCACCATCACCATGCTCAGACAACGCAGACCCTCAGCTTTGGCGACCTCTACTGATCTCTGAGACAAGCGCTAATCGATCGGCTCTTGTTCATGCCAAGTTACCGTTAACTTTACACGAAGACAGTGAATGAAACTTTCGAGAATGGTGAAGTCAACCAAAGATATTATTCGTATCCTTAATATAAAAGTGGTCAATAGCATTTAAGTACACACAGTCTTCTATAAACCGATCTATTTATAATTTCAGAATTACCTCGTATTCTTCTCTCTCTTTATCTGGATTTTCTTTTTTAAAAATTATTGTATTGATGAAGTGAAAACAATTGTGCAATGAAGACAATTTAGAGCTTTTCATCAGTCCTGTGCATTTCAATTGAAGTAACCGCTCTCGAAAATATTTAGGTTCCTATGGTGGCCCAAAGAAATAGCAAACGACGATCAGAATTCGAATCATAGAACCTCGACTTGATTATATATAAAGAGTAATGTTTAAATACCATCATGAATTAGCTTGTTTCTGTTAAAATGACAACAATAATATTATACTAGGCGATAATAATAATAATTTACAGATAGTTACAGATAATAAAGAGCCATTTTGAAATTGATAAACGTCTAAAATTAAATAAATACAAATTTTAAAAAATCCCAAAAAGGCTTTGCTTAACATATGCTAGCTTTGGAGACCGTAACTACTTAAATAAAATTTAAAAAAGAATCTGCTGTAAAAAGTCCACACAACTTTCTCTGTCCCTTATAAATTAAAATACCTACATGTGTTATATATTATATAATTCACATGCAAAGTTAATCTCTCTGTGATAGGTCATTATTTTTTCTAGAAATTGTTTTAAACTAAACAATATAATATATGGTCTTCATCACGAACGAAGGCGGTGAGTGACAGTTGCTATACAGACATTTCGAAGGAGTAAAGAGCGGGTTATGGTCGAAAGCACGTGGCAGTTTGATACGAGGCGAGCAACACATTTATTTGTTGCCAAATGTTAATGCACTACGGATCTTACCTTAATTTTCGTCTTGTATTCGCTCCAGAGTCCGAATCCAGAAGGAATCTGCACAATGGAGTCGGGATTGTCAAATTTCATTGTTAAGCACCAAAAATAAGTTCGCACAAACACACAGTGAAACAGACTACCGCCGATTGGTTAGGAAGCACGTGACTATGATGTAAAGTTCTTGCTATTGCGCAACCGCCTTCGTTCGTGACGGAGACTACTTGCACGCAACAAGCGCGAACAATACTCAGCTGTTTATTTCACAAATCGATTTTTTTTTATTAGCAAGAAGGTTATGCGAAAGACTGGAAAGAAAAATTAAACAAATTGTCAAATTTTTCCATTAGACGACATACTTCAACACGAGAAAATGAAAACATACAAAAAGCAATATCTCGAAAATATTAATACTACGAAAAAAGTTATTTAACACAAATTGTAGGTTTCAATGGTATGCGTTTTTCTATCGCTCATTATTCTGAGAATTAAAAGGTTTGACAGACTCTTCCCAGAAAATTCATGACATATGCATATCAAAAACATATAAGAATGTAATCACATCATTATCACTTTGAGAAAATAAAAAGAAGCGATAATTGTTCCACATAAATATTCGCCTTGCATTCTTGGTTCTAATTCCTACAAGACGTCGGGGTAGCACTGGCCAAAGCTAAATCAAAGAAGAACGAATTTTTCGTTTGCTGCTTTTTCCAACACATACGAGTACAGCGCATTGTAATACATGTTTCGATTTCATCGTACATTTGAGGTAACCCTTTTGCTCATATAGTGTTCACAAGCATGTTTCTGGTGTTTTAATAAAAATTATGAATAAAAAGGTAAAGCATACTCAAGAATAACAATTTTTTTAAGATACCTAGAACCAATTTTTAAAACCCAACATTGCGAAAAGAATCGATTTTCACAATTTCTGGGAAAACTGGCTGTTCATAACACACAGAAATAATACATTTCATTTTAAGAGAATTAAACTTTTTTTAAGATGGTGGCTAATTTCTTTTGGCATAAGTATGCGCAACTTAAATAATTGTGTGGGATGCAAGTTGCTTCATTCTCAGTATCTTACGTAAAACTTAAAAATTATTATTATCATCATCATCATCATCATCATTATGGCCAAAATCTACCAAAAATGTTAGAATCAAATTAAAACACATTAACATTTAAAATTGATCCTACAATTTATAATCAGATATATCGAAATAATATCACTGTTAATTTTTTTTTTAGCTACTGTATGTGTTCTTACTTACGCTGGGAGTCAAGCCGATAATAATTTCACAGTTCGAACCCGAAACATAACGACATACCTAGCACACGCCGGGCCAAAAAGTGTCACCCAATGCGAATTTTAAAACACACAAATCTACTATATGCGAGGCCACGAAAATGCGACTGTATTGAATATGGTTTTTATTCAAGCTAACAAAGGAATGGAAGAATGGCAAAACTTTATGAACACTTAATCCAGAAGTTTGAATTAAGTTTAAAACCACATAGCTAACAGAAAAACTCTGTGCCACGGACCAAAGTTTTGGTTAATATGGGATTAAGAGAAACACTCTTTTAGTTATATTATTATTAAAGTAAAAGCTAGAAAATGTATGCTCCTACCTAGCAGAGAGATGGAGTTTCAGCCCAAATGTACCTAATTAAATCATATTCTCTTGGTTACAGTTGACGTTAAAGCTAAAAAACTTACAAAACACGATCTGTTTCCATTCAAGTTAGGCGGAGGTGACGTAGACTTTGTTTACGTGTTATTAAACTTATTGTGACAAATAAAAAAACTGAACTTTCTAAGCTTTTCTAACCTCTAATTGTACTTACAAACACCGAACTCAATATTAGTTGCCATTGCCTTTTAAATACTTTCTTCCAGTTCACCCAACAGTGTTACGCATGAAAAAGGAACAGCTCAATTTCTTAAATTATTTTATTAAGTAAGATTTAGTAATCCTGAATGTTTTTCTTGCTTTTAGTGGCTTCAAATAAACCACAAATAGACTCATCCTGGCTTCTATATGCCACAGGGTTATAAAAGATAAGAGAGAGAAGAATTAATATTTCCTATAAACCATTACAGAACAGAAAACATTGAATTTAATACCCGAATTCCGCAGATGAACAGCAAAGCATGTATGTCAGTAAGTGAACTGTGTGCATCTCAATAGAAACTGAATTGTTAAAGAAACGATCCATTGACAGTGTGTTGTACTACACGTAATGTTAATCCAACGAAGTGTTTTGCTATCCACTTATTCAAAAGTTCCTATATATATTTTCTTCTGTGTTGATTTGATGTGTCTTCATGTCTCCTTAGGATTGTAATGTAAGACTTGCACATTATTATTCCTAGATAATGTAAAAAAAAACTGTGTACCCTTCCTACTTTCTTTTATTTTACGAAGCTGTGCACCAAAATGTATATAATTTAACCATAAAATTGTACAATTATACAAGTGTGTTCTGTTTTGTAGACTTTCTCACTATATCACCTGAGACAATGCTTTTAGATTTGGAATGGTTTTCCTTTTTATTTTTAAGTAGATATACTCTCGTGTTTTTAGCCATTAAAACATCGAAAAATATCCTTTTCTACCTCCAGCATACTCCTCGACTCCGAATACACTTATAGGAAGCATGTGGTGAATTCTTTCATTTCTGAGCCATTTTGCTGCAAGGTGTCCATAATTTTGCACACTAACTCTCTAGGATCATATCCGAAGCATAAATCAGAGACATTATGGAAATTCTTTTCTAAGTATAAAAGTTCTCATGTATAAAATTTAAACTTGCCGCTTTTTCTCCTCCCCCTAACGCACATCTAGTATACATTTAAGGAAGTTGACCTTTAGCCGGTTAGCCGAACCCGCATGGGTGGTGTCAGCAGCAGGCTGGCAAGTACTCACTGTAAACAATGCACTTTATGAATGAGTACCTCTAATATGAGAATTATTACACTTATAACAGTGCTCCATAACATTTTGTCTCCGATTTAATGGAAGAACACGACCCTGGAGAAGCAATGTGTGAATTCTTGAAGATGCTGTATTTTTTTAACCCTTGTGCTGTTCAAAACCTATAAATTATAATGAAATTATATGCTGCACAGTCATATATAATTATTTAATGTAGTTTGCATTTGAGGAATTTTTGAAACCTTTCTTTTATTGTAGAGTGTTAATTAGATTCAATTTTTACTAACAAAATAACAAATAAGCAATCAAAATATTGTTACACATAAATGTGTACATTTCAGTTATATAAGTTACAAAGTTTCATGTAATTTTAATAATTTATATTCATACTATCGACACATATATGCTTTTACTAAATCAACAAATTTATAAAAATTATATGTAAAATTCTGAGCAAATGAGTTTATATTCTCTGGCACAACAATAACTCTACCAAGTTTTGGTTACCTGTCATTTTTACTTTAGAAATGACAATGGTTTTCCTTAAAGTATATAATTTCCATTCAAAGTCTTAGAAGCCTTTCAATCTTTCCTGGCTTTTAGACGAGAAACTGTAGATTTGGTGTTCAGCAGCATCGGTACTGTAGTGTAAATAATAGTAGATTATATATGCTATTGTAAATGCAGCTATACATATCAATGTGTTGTACAAGTGTCAATTTTGTTGGTGGAAACATAAGACAAAAGTAATGTATGTCATTCTAGGTGCATCGGAAACTTCCAGACAAATTGTATTAATACTTTCTGGTTCTTCAGTTTATAGCAGAGTCAGCCAACTCAATTATCCGTGATATATCACAGTTTTGTGACTTAACACTATTTCTAGGCTTACTAGGCAAGGGGTGGGGAGGGTTGGCAAAGACAGACTTTGTTTCTTTAATCAAATAGGTATAAACTACTACATACACTCTCCTTAGCCCACAACTCCTTCGCTAACAGTAACTTCGGCTTCCCCTTGCTTTCACTTCTCACCGAGTTCCTACCTGAGCAAGTAGAGACTTGCTCGCTGACGTCACAGAGCATGCAGTTAGTTGGCTGACTTTGGTTTAGAGGGACCGGCGATTCACTAAATAATGCTTTACGTTTAGAAAGCAATACAACACACAATATTAAAACAAAGATACTCATGGTCATATTTTAGTTTTGCTTTGATCTCTTTTACCTAATAGAAAAGAAATTTGAAGAGAATTACCAGCCGGTTATAAAACGTTTTACCCAATCATTAACCTATGATGTTCGTTCTAATGAAATAATATATCCTAATTCTGTTTGGAATGGGAGATTGTCGAAGAAAAATATTTCGGCTAGGTGTGGATTTTAAATGGCATTCTTCCAAAGCAGTTTTTCTATAATGACTTGAAATGTTTAGCTTTAAAACAATATAAATATCATTGTAGCACTAGAGATGTAGTTAATATTTTACACACGTTTAAAAAATAGTTACTGCATGAAGTATTTCGATTTTGAATCAAAACAAATCAACATATTTAATCTAAGTGCCTACGTGATAAAATTATTTCTGTAAAAATTAGCGATTTTGAAAACTTTATTTGCTCTTCAAAAATTTGACTTACAAATGAAAGGTAGTGTTAGCATCTTCGATCACTATAGTTAACTAAATAAAGGAAACAAATAATTGGTTATTCTTTTAAGGGGAACGGAAAGTGACATCCGAACACGCACTACAAGGAAATATGCATATTTCTGAGTAAACTTGATAGATAAGTGTAAAGAATTAACTCTAATATACATATACTTGCAGCTCTTTCTCTGTGAAATCTCCTACTTATACAGTACATTCGCTTCCCCCTGCGGGCGGGCGATCGCATGCAAGCGCGGAGCAGCAGTAACATAGCCTACACACGTGCTGCCTCACTGTTGTCGCAGTTCTCAGATGACTTGTGTTATCTTAGTTGTTGTGCGCTTATTGTTTAATTATTTTTAACTTTGGGTTCTTTATCCTCCGGCTAGCTATTATAACTCAGTCAAGCAAGTGTCTCTAAGCAGGGTGTGTAAACGGAAAGGACTTGTTGCTAAAAGATAACACTGATAAAAAAATCTGAATCTAGACCTTTATTGCCTTCACGCTTAATTAACAATTAACATATTTAATCTTTATACGCGCCTGACTGAACCTGTGATATTTTCGAATGTAACTACAGTCGTTTTAGTTGCCGCGTACCAATTACTTCGCGTACTTTACATTTTTGTAACTAACTCTGCGACGTGCACCTCGTGAGAGATTCTTCAGAACTGTGCGACACTTGCTTATGGCTCGAGAATATATACTCCTTCACCTCGTATTGCCTAAACATTATAATATAGCTCCTATTGGTTACCAAACTGCACCTACTTTAGCGTCTCTTTTGGTCAGCCAATCACTACTACGAACATATATGCTCTAGGGAAGATATTACCTCCATTTCTAAAAAAGGCACGCTGCCCTGACGTCAATTTCGGCTTTCTCTTCTTAGTGACAACTCACCCCCTCGGTTTATTGTTACCTTCTATTTTCAGTTTCAGTTAGGCCGTGGAAACTTATTTCCTAACAATCCTTATGGCTAACAAACATCTAAAATCATGTACATGCAATAATATTAATTTACACTACAATCACTCTGACATTCACAGCATGTTAAGATATAAAATATTGCCTCACTGTGGCAGTTTCCGTAAAACAGTCAGTTTACGCTTGTCTGTGCAGTGTAGAAAACACAGTCAGTTTTCGTTTTTCTCTACAGTGTATAAGACATGTCATAGGTTTATTTTAAAATCCATTAATATGTCAATTAAGAAATTCACGCTTGAACAAAGAGTTTTGATGTAGGATACTTATGTAAAAGCCGAGTCCTGCAGAGCGGTGTGTAAACAATTTCAAGACAAACTCCCTACCGTTCCAGCTCCAAATAGAGTTCATAAATTAAGAATAACGGAATCCCTAAACGCTAAATGTTCTAAGCCAAAGAGAAGGGTCCTTACTGAAGAAAAACTCGTTGAAATTAATGCATCATTCACTCACTATCCAACTAAGAACAGAATTTTTGAATTTTGAAAATTACCGAAGAAGAACTTCAGCGGGTGAATGGAAATGTCATCAAAAGATATCAAGAATGCATCAATGCAGATGGACCCACCTTCAACATCTTCTGTGACCAGGTTAGTACTCAATAAATAAACAATAAATGAGTAGGATAAGCTTGAAGGTTGATACATGTTGCTATCTAATGCTCAGCGCTTACATGGGACTGCCCGCCCGGCCAAAGGGGGACGCGAACGCATTGTGCATGTTATACATCTATGATATCCTGAAAATCATTAACTTCTGAAAGAAATATTTGGAAAATAATTCCAAACATATTGAGATCTATAGGTTCCCTTTTTCTCAGAAACTATTTGAAGGAGATAGCTAGGATATCTACTACATCTTTAGACGTTATTTTAAAATATATTAAGAAGTATAAATTTTAGTTCAGTGCGTTTACATACTCCGGAAATTTCATCCTTGCATCCTTTATAGCTTTTGGGAAAAGGGCGCACATATTTAAAAAAATGCAATTTTGAGATAATCTTAATTAAAGTTTGGTCT
Organism: Deroplatys truncata; assembly: GCA_030765065.1. NCBI lineage: Eukaryota > Metazoa > Arthropoda > Insecta > Mantodea > Mantidae > Deroplatys > Deroplatys truncata. The sequence continues at coordinate 154,166,987 of CM060988.1, read as the reverse complement.
AAGAGGTGTGACCCGCTCTTATAAATTCCTCATAATATTCATTAGCTTCAACCCGTGTTGTGTTCGGATTGAACAGCGAGTCCCTATTGGTTTGAACCAGGGAGAGCCTCCGTCTCCTAAGATACCTCATAAATATCAAGAATCCCAATCAAAGAGGGTGTTAAACGGAATTTAAAATGTAAATATTGTTACATGCTAGGGTGAAGGCCAAAACGTTCCCAGCAAATTATTAAATTTTTAAGCACCCCAATACGCACATGAGAGAAACGTAGCACAGAAACTGCAAGAGGACCAGGGCATTGGTAACTACATCCCGATGAAGGGGTTTTTAACAAATTATACACAAATTTCACATCATTCACATTACTTGCGGTTTATTAATAAAAGAATTAATGGCCCTACATTACACACAGGGAACAAAGGATTGAGGGGAGATGCCTCGCACACGCGACCTACGCCTTGCATACTTCCTTAACAAGTGACGCTCAAACACACAAAGAAGTAACGCTAACATCTATCCCCCTCTCCCAACCCTGGCTAGGCACACCAGCTCAAGCTAGCGAGAGTCATACCAGACGGAACTTCCAACAACCGAAAGAAATAACAAATCACCCCAATAATACCGTCGACAATGCGACGCAACAATGTGTCTTAAATGACGATACACACTCATACGCCACAATTACGCTATATATTACAGTAAATTTTATATACAGAAGAAGAAGGAAGAACCACAGAATTTATTTTCATCAAGCACAGAAAATTTGATCATTTTACGTTTCTCAGTCGCCTTCAAGCTGTTTAGTGATGTTAGGTAGTGTGAGCCAAAAGAGCCTTTCGTAGGTGAGTATACAAATTTATTGGAATGAAGAAAATTTCTGCACACCTGCCATCTTTCTGTGTTGGGGTCATTCTTGGACACAAATGTCAGTGTTCAATGAACTGCGACAGAGATTGGAATTGAGTATGATGTTTTTTTGCGTTACTCAAATCATAGAATAATGCTCGGTATTGTATCAATAAATGTTTGATAAATCAAAAAGTAAAATAGAAGGAATGATTTCAATAAATAAATAAATAAATAAACAGGATACAAATCATTACCTACAGATCAACATAATGCTAATCCCTACTGTCCATTATAAACCAGAGTGCCTTTCACTGAAAATAAACTCTTTGTATTATCCGCGCGAAAGTAGTTCCAATCCTCGGCCCTGATGGCAGCTTGTTCCCCTCCCACGTGCTTGTTGAACTCTGTTTAAATCTATAAAAACGCGTCCTGCGTGAGAATCATAGTTCAAATGCAACCCGAGATAACAATCGGTTTTATAAGTATGGGCAATAAACATTCTACTTGCGTTAATGACAATCCTCGGGCAAAAGTGCAACACCCAAATCCGAATCCTCCGAAGGTGACTCAGCTACCATATCGAAATCAGAACTACTCTCCAAAATAATGACAAGCTTATCCACAATTCCAAAGCGCTGTCGCACTTAAACCAGGTTCCCAGATTTTATCCTCTTCTATGTTCTATTATGTCTGTTTATATTCCCTGCTCGCTTTGGTTACACTTCTCACTGAAACGCCTGTAAAATCCGATACTAGTTTTGTAATATGCACTAATGCAAGTGTCTGGTATTTTTCTAATACTGAGTTGAATATATAAGGTATTGTTTGTTTTTCGCCACTTTTTAACTGTTTCCCTCTGTTGTGTTTGAACAGTTTATTCGCACTACACGGACCTTCCTCTTCCATGTGAACTCAAATACCAACTGACTAAATCACAAGATTTGGCCTGAGCTGGGCATATGTGTGTTAGTGTATTATGAATGACTGTTCGCTTATCATATTTCCTATGTTACGCAAAGTGTTTTTTCGGTACTCAGATAGCACCTCTGGGAATTCATTGCTGCATTTCTCGTATATGTAACAGAGTGGCAGTCATGCATACGGTTGGTATTAACAAGCAAGATGATCTCGGCGTTAGCGCAATAGCAGGCGAAAGTAATATTTTGTAATCTCTTAACAGCTAGTATATATCCATTACCTTTAACGATGAGTTCTTATGATATCCGTAATAAAATGTGCAGTTCTATACCTTTCCTGCTCCAATATTTCATAATACAATACATGTATTAAGGAACTATTTACGTTGGCATAAGAGTGTGTTCTTGGGTTCGTGACAAGTAGAAGCACGTGCTTCTGTTTACATCAGAGGAAACTCTGGTTTGGAACGGACAGTAGTTTGTAGGGGAAGGTACGCATGGTCGAAGCTGTAAAGAAAACCTACACGTGCACTCTATAGTCTATTTAAATAACCCACGAACCAGTTCAGTGTAGAATTAAATTATTATACCAGTGGTCCCTTTTAGTTGGTGCTATACCACCTGCAGCTTAGAGCTGTGTTTGAACTGGCGCTGTAGAATTCAACAACGTTCCTTAGCAAGTGTGTTAAATCCTATACAAGAAACTATTCTACTCTTAAGCTGCGGGTTCTCTGAATTCCTACAAAGTTATGGTTTTAAGAATACTGCAATGTCAATTCCTGCAATCTGAGATGTGCATTGCTATAAAGATAAAATTTTACCTCCTGTTAACACGGGCTTAGAAGTGAGTAAACTTTGTACAGGTTCGTGTGATTAAAATTTTCAACTTTATTTGTTTAAAATTATAACATTGTCAAACAGCCTAGGCATTAATTCCATAGTCAAAACGTTGTTTGTGTAGGACACTTGAAATTAATCAAACCTTGTGATGCGCCCACGTGAACGTTCATTAATCGCCCCTTGTACGACGCGTATTTTTAAAGTAAGCAGCGTTTTAATATGTTCCCGCTGCAGCGCTGCTGTCGCGATTTTGAGCATGCGCTATCACTTCCTCCATTCATTTGGAAGTCAGACGCAGCTGAGAGCGATCGTCATTTTGTATTTTCCTGTTAGAGCGTTTCGGAATTTCCAAATAATTGAACCTCCCACCGATTGTGAAATCGGATCAGTGATTCGTTTTTTGAATGCGAGAAATCTGACGCCAACAAACATTCGTTGTCAATTGTGTGAGGTTTAAGGGGAAATAACAACGAGTGACAATGCCCGGGCACAAACAGCCAAATAAACTCAAGATCCGATCGAGAGTGGTTGGGAACAATTCTACCACTCTCCCTAAAGCCCGGATGTGGCACCAAGCGATTTTCATCAGTTTCTGCATCTGAAGGAATTCTTTGGTGGTAAAAAACGTTTCAGTGACTATGTGAAGAAGTACTGTAAGGTATATGGTAATGAATAATAAAGGAATATACTTTCTTTAAAAACACTCATTGTAGAAATGTTTCTTCTTTAATGTCTTCTTTCTAAATGAGACGTGCACGTGAGATCTGCACTGCGTCGTTTTACGAGTGTGCTTGTTTGCAATCTCTACAAGTCCTCTAAAAATATGATGATAAAAATTAGCATTAAGGTCTACATGGAAAGCTTCTCAGGCAGTGTGTAGAGAAAAAAAGACCGCATGTCTCTGGTGGGAAAGTACTCTCTTCGCCTGCATATGTGTCAACAATATAATCACAAAATTAATCTAATTTGTTATACTGAGGCTAAACAGACATCAAGTCATACTGTCATGTTGATAATGAAAAGGTGGCTGACTATTGACTGTGATGAGTGTTGTGCGATTTTAAGCTGTAAGCAGAAACTGGTGAGAGTGAAATAGAAGAGTGGTTGACGTATTTGCTTGAATTACCTTTTCTTGACGAACATGGTCATCCTCCATTATCTAGGGGTACCATGCTAGGCTCTAGTTCCCGAGGTTGCGGATTCAAGCAGGCGGAAGGCGATGGGTGTTTTAGAGCATAAAAATCCTTAGCATGGCTACCTTTGGAAGGGAAGTAAAGCCGGTGGTTACGTATCGTAGATTTACGGCATGTAAAAGAACCTCAAACCTGAGAAAGGTCTCTGAGAAAAATTTTCGGTCTTTCACGCCCAGTATAGAATGGACAATAAGGGCCATAACAGTTATAGAACGTCCATAAATAAAACTCATTTTTTATGAAGGTTGAGGCCGTATTTTTAACACTTAAATGATTTCAGTCAAATTATATAATATGTAAATTCAATAAAGCCCACCTTGAAGCAATATGAGTATGTAATAATTTGTAAAATGTATGTAACAATCATTGCATATGCTTATATTATTGTATCCATGGGTACTAATGTAATGTGAATATATTGCGTAATTTAATAAAGTAGGAGCTGTGAGAATAATAAGTTAAAGGTTGCTAACAATGAGGTAACAATGAGGTAACCTTGAGGCAATAATGAGTTTAAGAGTTTAAATGTTACTTGTGATTCTTGTAAGCAATAATGTGATTTTAGTGACAGTTTATAAAATATTCAATCAACAACCAGAGCGGGTTTTAGTTAAATGAAGGTGTTTTATTGGAGTAGAATTAGCCAATCAGAGACTTGAAATACAGAAATTTACAAGTTTAGACGGTTGAAATTAGTTCAGTTGCCTGCGGACAGTGTTTGTAACCGGATGCATGATGCGTCCTCGAGAAATATAATACGTATTCGTGTGAGACGAAAACAGTGTATGTATTAAAATGTGCAAGTATTAAATAAAAGAATCTCACAGCTCTCGATATCAGTGAAGAGCTATTTAATTTGTGTCAAGGATTAATAAAAAGGAGTGAATTAAAACTTAAAATCTTCGTAAGCCCATATTCTGGTCGCATCACCCCCTGCCAAGACTTCCATGTCTCTAACATTAATACTGACGCAGCCGAGGCAAGCATAAATATAATACTTAAAGAAACAGTTTAAATTACAAAATTGATATTTTAAACTTGGGGCAAAGGCCACCTAAAAATACATTTGGGGCGAAGGCTACCGGAAACTGTTTACTATACATGCTGTTGCAACTACTACAAGTTCGGCTCCCCAACAGTTAAAATACGATAGAACTCCTTCAATACAAACTACTTCAAATTGACGCCCAAAGCGTGGTGCAAATAACGAAACAACTCCAACAAAACACCTTCTTCAAGGTGCAATTGAAAAATGTAACTTGACATATGTACTTGAAACATTTTTGTCCTGGGACTTAATACTTGGCTGTTTGACAATGTTATAATTTTAAACGAAGAAAACATTTTTAACCACTCGGCCTGTATGAAGGTTTATCAGAATGCTTCACCAATCTACAGAATTTTATGAACTAACATATCTCATTTCCGCGATATTACCTACAGGAATTCACTATCACAATTTCTTGCATACTTCACGTGCTATGAAACCCTCAAAATTAACCACAAATGTGAATAAGAATTATTTTAGTATGTGAACGCTACGAATAAGTGCTTTACAGACTATAAATATCTCTGCATCTCTCAGGCTAAGCGGAATTGACTTGAATAAGGCACTGTCTCAGAGTCCAAGGTACGTCGAGGCGGTTTGGAATCCTAGATACTTCTTTTACTTTCTCTAACTCATAATTCTAGTATTAATGAATGTATGATTGTCTGTTTTAAACCTTACATACAATTTATACAATGAATACAATACAATGGAGTTGCTTATTATTTCTCTTCCCCTTATATTTAACATGTTGTTGTATATATAATGGGGATGTATAATGTATCCACTATTTACTTTTTTGCCTTGTTACACTTATTTCATATTTTTTTCAATTTGCCTCGCATTTCTTCTAACCATTTTAACCATATTTTTCCTAAATATTTTCCTGCTTTCTCCATATATTTTTCCAACTTTTAGCTCTACTGCTAAATTTTTCCATTTCTCTAGTATTAAGTTCTCTCTTCCTTTATCCATAACCTCGCATTCCAGAATATAATGTCAATTGTCGTGTAATCCATTATATTTAGTACATCTCCCCCATTCTTCTCCCTGTTAGACCACTTAAAATCATTACACCTGTCCTCGCCCATGCATACCCCATTCTTGCCTCTTTGTCACATACTTAGATGTATCTTTCGTTTCCCCATTCCGTTTTAAAATATTCATAATATATTAATGACCTTTTTTCCTTGAAATTACTTACAATTTCTTGCTTTTCAGTATCCTCCACTCCTCGCTTTTGTTGTTTCTTTCTGTCATAATTACAGTATGCAGAGGAAGTAATGCATTCACACAAAATATTCGAAGTAGAGGTCGAGATCGAGGGGATTCGAGATCCTCTGAATCCAAAGAAAGCATTTTTAGAAAAAGTTTTATGCGCAAGAGTCTGTCACAAATGAAAAGCCGGATAAATGCCAAAGTAAGTTGAATATCTTTCTACGGATAAGACACGAAAATTGTTTTCAAGAAAATTTGCCCCATTTAAAATTTTCCTTTATACGGACAGTTTTTTACCTTTTGTTATCAAAAATGCCTTACCGGTTTTGATTAAAATACCACGTGAAGATATTTACATGATTAATCAAATGCATAACTTGAATTTTCTGGGTATGGCCTGTGAAGTCCTCTCCATTCGAAAAAACCTTAAAAGTTAGACAAAATCTGTAATTTTTTTTAAAACAAAAATTTATTCTAAATAATTTTTTCTGGCATCAACCATTTCCGAAATATTCTGTTGTTATTACTTTGAATTACCCAATATTTGGTCGTTTCTTACCATGCTGTCAATATTCACTTGTTTCTCGCTAGTCATGGAAAGAGTATGACATTTAAAAGCCAGCATACAGATCCGCTTTTAAACATGTGACTATCGCTTCAGTTTCCTCTATTCTTCCTTGTAGCTATAATGAAGTGTGTAATGTAACTAGTTCTGCAAACGTTTATCTTAATTGACTTGAAGCAGAAAGAAAAATAAACTTTTTAAGAAATATAAAAATAAACGACAGTGGTAGGGAAAGACTATGAAGCTGGTTAATTGTATGGTGGTGTTGTATTGTATTTCGACTGTTGGGGAGCCGAACTTGAAGTAGTTGCAACCGTACGTATGGTAAAAAGTTTCCGGTAGCCTTGCGCGTAAACTATTTTCGTCTCACACTGAATACGTATTAAATTTCTCGAGGACGCACTGTCTACAACCACGCGTCCAGTTATGAGCGCTGTCTACAAGCAACTGAACTTCGAATGTGTAAATTTTACTATATTTCAGTTTCTGTTTGGCTATTTTATAAAGTGTCTCAAAATTTACATTATTGTTACTCCAATAATGACTAGTAGCATTATTAAACTTTCTTACTCATTATTGCCTCAAGGTTACCTCATTGTTAGCTACTTTTAACCTATTATTCTCACAGCTTCTCCTTATTAAATTACGTAATATATTCAGATAACATTATTACATATATATATAGAATAATATAAACATACACAATTACTGTAATATACACTTTTTATATATTGTTACATACACATATTGCTTTAAGGCGGGCTGTTATTGTATTTATATATTATATAATTAGACTGAAATCATTTAAGTGTTAAAAATACTGCCTCAACTGTATTACACAGGAGTTATTGTATTAAATATGCATGTCATTTAATTATCTCTGGTGGGATTGAAGTGAAGACACATAGACTCTAAGCTTGCCAGAGGGAAATAAATAAACTATACTCAAGGTTTACACTTGAAGTTAACTCTACTTCAGTTTTATTGCTCTGTACATCGTTCACATTCTGACGTTAGCAGCAGTGATGTTTATGTACGAAACATACGGAAGAAATTGCTCCAGCAGTCGTTTTATTTTTTTGTAATGAAGACTTTATTGAGAGGCGGCAGAAGGAACAACAAAATGGCCGACTCGCGTGCCAGTGTCCAGGTTGATTCTACATAAACAACTTGCAATTACAGAGAGCGATCGCCTTGAAGAATTCAAATCCATCTCCTTCATGCTAGCACACTAATTAATGAAGTGCATTTAATGAGCTTCTCTTACTGATTACTAATTTGTTTCTGTGGATTCTCAAGCTGAAGAATTAATTGCAGAAGTCGTATAATAACACAGTTCATGGATACTGCTCGTTCAGGCAGAGAAAGCCAATTATAAAGAAGGAAAATTGCTACTGGGGCCCTCTCTCAAGAGCAAATGTAACACAAACAGCAGTTAGAGCAACAAATTAGGACATGCTTTCAGTCTAATGATTACAGGATTTATGTTAAAGGCGCTTTAATTGCTTCAAGTGACTTTGTAGTGTATCTTAATTCATTAAGAGTTATTTCGATCCAAGAATTCTAATTTTTACTCGATTCACTGTCTTCGTTATCACTTACAACGATGTTTTTGGAAATTCCTCTACATTAGGTGGCATATCCAGTTAACAAATGAGTCATTGGGAGGAATCTTTTACCACTTAATAACTCTTCAGGATGAGAAAAAGAACACTAAATGACACATTCATTCACTAATTTGGTAGCGGGAGCGTAATAGATATCGTATTCTACACTTCTTTTGATGTGTTGATATTATAAATATACTGATATACTTCACTACAAAACAAACGGGATTTCCTTTATAGAAACTCTATAAATTACTGAATAAAATAGTCATTTAGCTTTTATTTGTTTTTTGTTTAATGCTTAGGTAAATACCTTTTTTCGTATCTGACATTTACAAACTGGTATAACCATTTGGAAGAGGTTTAATTATATAGAAAGCTTTAGTTAAAGCAGTTACTTTTCCCCTTCTCCTTCATTGAAACCTTAAACAATGTTTCAACGTCCCTCTCGTAAAAATTAAACATTTCGCTGCGAAATCACGAAAGAACTGTCTTCAGAACTAAATATGACTAACAAGCGATCATTTCCGCAACACCGTCTGGGCCGCTCTCCGAAACTCATCGCTGTGAATACAGAGCGCCAAAGAAAATCTTCGGCGGATTTGTATCGTTTTCTGGGGTCCTTTGAGGCGTGTCCTTCAGCTTATCTATCAGAGAGTGCTGACTTGATAACACAGGAATAAGGGGGGAAAGAGGGGAGGTCGATGGCTTTGCTTTTTCTGGTGTTATTGAAATCAAAACATGTTTATTGTCTCAGAACCAGTCATCCCGTATACTAGCGAAATTACTCGTGGACGTATCGCGGGTATGTGGGAGGCTGGTCGCACTGTTACAGCAATTGCAACGGAAGTGCATAAAAGTGTTTTTATAGTAAATTACTGGATAAAAATATTCCAGGAAAATAGGGAAGACGGTCTAGATACTCATCAGAAAGTGGGCATTCCCCGTAAAACATCCGCAGATGATGATATTCGTTTACTAAATGCAAATTACTGTTTGTTATACTTGACTGATCATGTTTAAAACTAGAGATAAATATGTAAATGTATATGATATACCGAATATGACGTACATATTATGGCAATTAAATTGGGTTATATTTTTGTCTATATTCCTGTTGTATTCCTATAATCAACTATATGTTAGTAAAGGTATATTAAGCAATTATGGTTTGAATTAGAGGGAAAATATGCTGCTTAATTTATTTATTATTTAGTTATGTTTGCTTCTATGCAGCAACAAGCATTGATACCACTGTGAGAATATATTCTGTTTATTTTTATTATAAAGTGCTGCCTTGCTATTTATTTAATGAATACCATTTATGCTTTAATTTGCACCCCCTGAAAATCCTCTCACACTACACATTCTACATTTCACTAACCTGGGCGCTCATCAAGTTTTCCCCTTAGCTTTTAACCCCTTCATAGGTGTATCCTGCACTAGCGATAAGGCATGGGCTACCAATCACGATAAGAAGTCTCTATGACAAACTGAATGCACTCACTCTACCTCTTTCTCTTTTAGCCAATACAATCGAGAGCGCAAACATATATTTCGTTTCTACGCAATTTTGTTACCTTTTTGTGGTTATTGGTGTAACTATTTAGCAGAAGATGTGGCGCACCCTTTCACCGCGGCATAAAGCAATCAATGAAATGGTCATGTCTTCGCAAGGCCACGTACAACGATAAATAATATGACATAGACACGAGGTGCAGTGAGATTTTCTTTGGCGCTCTTTGTACATACTGTCAGGCAAACTTGACCTAGTTCTCCCGCTCACCTGCAAATTAAAACGCCCTTGTCAACGACGAATGAAATACTCCAAATCTTATGTTAGTCTCTAAACTTTAAAAATAATAATACATTTGGACCGCTTTCTTCGTCCCATTATACGAGAGCTGATCAAGAAAGACAGAGACTGATTTTTTTCACAGATGTTTATTACTCCATTTCAATTTTTACATAATCTTTTTCAAAGTAATCCCCTCTTGCTTCAATGCACATTTTATAGCGTCTCTGCCAGTCCTCGAACACATGCAGGCCATTCTTTTCCTCACTTTTCTGGAGAGAGTTCTCAAATCGAATGCCCGGAGCTTTAATAAAAACAGTCACAGAGTGCAAAATCGGAGCTATAAAGCGGATGCGCTACACAGGTAATGTTCCATTTAGCCAAAAACTGCATGACTTGATTTGTGTCGTGATGAAGTCGCCAGCCAGTCCGATGAAGTTCTGGTCGTTTCCTTGAAGTGTGCTTCCTCAGTTAGCTAATACTGACGTAGTATGCTGCTATGACAGTAGTGTGAGGAGGAACTGCATGCTGGTAAATCATTCCCTTAGAGTCAATGTGGTATGCGAAATGCAAGCAAAGTCTACAGAACACTGCATTACTACTTACTACCAACCTACAAGAGTTTTGCCACCTACGGACATTACACATAAAATCTTGCTCTTTTCAAATATTCATGGTAAGGACCTCGGCCCTCGTAATTCAAAAGGAAGACTTATAAATGGAATAGTACCTATACGATAGCACAGTAACTATTCTGCATTTTTTATTATTTTTATTTTCTTCTTTAAGCCCCCATTTCACCATAATTTAGCATTTTTACTTTCCCTGCCACATACCTATTACGGATAATCCACCCAAGAATTCCATGTCGAGATTTCATCGAAAATACATGTTTTGAGGTTCACTTATAAAAACAATAATTATAAAAAGTCTATTTGTGTGCATGTGTGTGTCTGTGAACAAAATGTTCAATTAGTACCAAGCTTGATATTTTAGTTCAGTATTTTCCAAAGATGCGACACACACTTTATAAAAAAGAAACCCTCCACACCAAACCAACGATTTTTATTAAATGTTGAATTTTCTGCAAAAACGTTGTGAAGACTTCTTTTTTCGGAAGGAATTTTATATAATGTTGTATAACGGGTAAACCATAACAAAAACGTAATACATAAAAGAATGCAGAACTTTTTAATACACAATTTATTTCAAATAGTTGTTTTGTAGCATTAGCCACTTCCGAGAATCCGCTATTATTGGCTTCAGTTTTTCAATACTCGCCATTTTCAGTGTTGTAGCTGGACACCAATTTAAATTGACTTATAAATTAATGCGCTCTAACTTGAGCTACTGAAGCGAGTTCCTGACCGTTTGAAGATAAAGAATAAAATTGATTATGAATCGTGCGACTCGAAACTATAACAATTGAATTGTTATACCTACTAACTTCTGCAGTATCAATTTTGCGGTTGAAAATAACTGTTTCCGCAATAAAATAAACTACAAGTATAAATTGCCGTGAGTAGCTAAAATGGTTACCGGCAAAACCCCTCGCAGCCAGCGCTAAGTAACTAATAACCCAGTGCAGTCTACGAACTGCGGAATACCGTAAACGACTGTAATTCCCTAAGGCTGTCCACGAAATAAAAGAAAGAAAAATGCTAATTTTAGCAATTCCAGCTCTTCTATTAACTTAAGTCCCGCCTGCTTTAGAACTACCCCACCAACGCTCCTACATTATATATTGTCAAATCTTACGCATCTTAAACAAAACTTTTACTCTTTAAGTAACAAATTCTAAGAATTATTTCAGTTACTCAATTTTTCCAAACTGCCTATGTGCAGATCCGCATCTCTTATTTTTTAACATCTTGAATTCTAGCTACCTGCACCTTATGCTAATGGGGTTCTTGTTGACTTAAGTTCGCCGGAACGCTTTATCGCTTAGATGCACTACACTTTTATTAACTACTTTTCTTGAACCCATAATCTGCTTGGTACAGACTTCCTTACTCACTTACAAAGTTGTAACCCTTTCATCTTCCGTTAAGCACTGATTGAGTATATGAAAATTAATTATCTTACTATCATATCTTTATTTAATTATTTATATCTTCCCATCAATAATTGCGGTGTCAGCCATCATCTCCTTCATTGTCATCTGTTTCAAGGTTGTAGGACCAAGCGAAGGTGTTCGGCGGGTTGCGGCTGGACGGTGCATTTGCGCTTTGTAAAGGCATCGGTCGTGACTGCCTCCGCCTCCGAGGGGCCGCACCAAGGGGGGCTACCGAGGTTAGAGGCTCGTAGATGGAGTCGGACGACATCGGATGCGTTCGATCTGGAAACGTTAGGGATCTCGTCCATGCTTGCGCCTGTTGATATCCGGATGTTGTCGACCATCGGGTCTCACCTCCTCATTGCTCCCTCCTTCACTTTAGAACCACAATGGTTACAATGCTTGCCCCCGAAGCGGGGCCCTCTCCGAAAATTGAAGATGTTTTGTTGTATTGTTATTTACCCCACGTATGGAAGCCAATTTGAAAAGAAGTTATTGTCTTTACGTTATTTGCAACACGCTTTGGGCGTCAATTTAAAGTAGGTTGTATTGAAGGAGTTGTATTACATTTCAACTGTTGGGGAGCCGAACTTGAAGCAGTTGCAAACGCACGTATGGTACCCGGTAGCCTTCGTCCAAAAATATAAAAATATTAACTTTGTAATTTGACAGTCTCTTTAAATATATAATATTTATGTTTACCTCGGCTGCGGCAGTATTTTTGTTAGAGACACGTTTCTCTTAGCAGGGTTGTGGTGTGACTAAGAATGTAGGCTTACACAGATTATAATTTTACTTCGCTCCTTTTATTAATGCTTGATACGATTTAAATAACACTTCACTGATATATAGAGAGAGAGCACTTTTTAACACGTAAACTATTTTTCGTCTCACACGAATACGTATTATACTTCTTTCGAGGACACTTTTTGCGTCTGGTTAGTAACGCTGTCTGCAGGCAACTGACTTCTGAATTTGTAAAACTTTCTCCTTTTCAGTTTCTGATTGGCTGATCCTACTCCAATAGAATACCTTCATTTAACAAAAGCTTTTTCTGGTTGTTGGTTGGCTATTTTATAAACTGTCACTAAAATTACATTATTGCTTCCAAGAATCAGAAGTAGTATTGTTAAACTCTCAAACTCATTATTGCCTTAAGGTTACCTCATTGTTACCTCATTGTTAGCAGCGTATAACTTATTCTCACAGCTCCTACATTGTTAAATTACGTAATACATTTACATAACATTATTAAACATGGATACAATAATATAAACATATACAATGACTGTAATATACAGTCCTTTATATTGTTACATACACATATTGTTTTAAGGCGGGCTGTTATTGAACTTATATATTATATAATTAGACTAAAATCATTCAAGTGTTAAAAATGCTGCCTCAAAATATATACCTTTGTACCTTTTTTATAGTTTGTAGAATAGTGAGTAGAGAATGTGGTGTGAATGCAACACATAAGATTTTTTTTAGATTTAAAAGGTCCAAAGATACAAATGATGATGCAACAGACCGTTACTTTGACAATGCCAACTCAAGATAGGAATATTCTCTGAGACATCTTCATTACAGGTTGCGGAAAAAAATCATCATATCTTAAAACAGCCGAGGTGTAATAAGTCAGAGCAAGAAGAGAGACAAGTTAACCCTGCAGTTCCATTTCCGACACCTGCATTGAACTTCCGGTCATTTTGTACTTGCACGCAATATGATGAATTCAGACCCAACATGTCATTTATTTGTTTCGAAGTAACAGTAAAAATAATTACCCCTTTTCTACCTTTTTCATGTCATTAAAACATGCTTTAACCTTGTATACTACGAAAGAAACATCTAATCAAGATTCTTCTTATTTTCTCTACCACGGTCTGTTCCATTTAACGTTGCCCCATATCTCTTAACGGTCACGTGCACAGAACCTCACATTGAGTGCTCTCGTGGTATAGGTTGTTATGCGATATAAAATAGTTCTTATTTAACATGGTCTACTTATTGCTAATTTTATTGTAGATGCAAGGGGAATTGCTAGGCTTTAAGCAACTCAAATATTTTAAGAGCTGGTTGCTATGTGGAGCATTCCATTCTCTTTGTATGTCCAGGACAAAAAAAATGAATAACGAATTCCCATTTGAGAAAAAGTATAAGTATTGGAAAATTTAAGGGAATAACAAGCAATATCTCGAAAATGGTTCACTCAACAACAAAAATATATATGTGTATTTTAACGCGATCTACATGTTTTGTGTAGTAAAATTTTGTCTATCTCTTATGGTTTACCAGTTATGCAAAAGTCGTTCACAATGAAGAATACTTTTGGAGACATTCCCAGAAAATTCGAGATATACATTTCATTTCTCATGACAATATCTTAAACACATGATATTTTAATCAAAATCGTTAGAGCCATTTTTGAGAACATTAAAATTTTCCAAAAATGTTCCATGTAAAGGGTAATCTGGCGTGGGGGATTTTCTTGAAAACCTTCGTGTTGCATCTCTGGAAGATACTGAACCTAAATACCAAGATTTGTGTTTATCCAACTGTTCGTTTCTGAGCTATGCTGTTTATAGACACACACACAGACATGTTTCCAAAAAATACTTTTTTTTATTCAGGAGGCCCCAAAACATGTATTTCCGGTAAAATCTCGGTATGGAATTTTTGGGTGGAATGCAATACTTCCCCTACTTACTCTACGTAGTAGAGAAAGTAAAAATAGATAGGAGGATCCTTCGGTTTAAACCTGCCTCTCAGGATGACGAAAGCACGTGCCCGCTATCTATAATGTGCTTATATCACTTTTATCGCCTGTCCTTGCACTGCACACCGCTTGTTTGTCACCATTCGAAGGTGTACACCCGTGGACAAAAAATGAGTCATAAGACCGCAGCTTCTCACTCTTCTTTTTTTCTGTTAATAATGTTTAATCAACACATAGGGACTACTATTTTGATATACTCCATTTCATACACGGCATTTGGTAAATTTCATAATAGAATAATTATTACGATGCAAAATACATTTCTTCATGATCGCATATCTGAATCTGGTCGGATATCAAAGAACGGTCTAGGTGTGTTGTAGCAGCTTGACGATACACTGAACAGTGCGCAATACACGGCAATACTTCCGAATGTTTTGATTCCCTCTGTGAGAATAAGATATCCGGATGGAATTGTTGAATTCGTACAGGATTCTGGTCACAAATTCAAAATGCCTGGGATGTTGTAGCTTTTTGTCCATGTTACTACACGGATTTAGTTTCGTCTATAACCCGGAAATGAAGACAGTTTTATATATAGGTGCTCAGGGTTTATACTCTCTACATTAATTTTGTTTTATTTTTTAAGTGTTTTAGTTTTAGAGCATAGTTGTTTAATTGCATTTATTTTTTCTCTTCTTTGTTAAATAGTTATTTAATACGAGTATTTTACTAGAATTGTATTTTTGTGTGCACAGATATGCCTAAAACTTAAAATGCTAAAGTTATATTAATGCAGTATTATGTTCTACACATCCAGTCATAAACCTAACAGTGTAAAAAATAACCATAACTAATGTCAGATTTGAACTGAGGAGCTTATAAGCGCAAGCGATGCCTTCCTAACCTCTCGGACAACGTAGCTATTTTTTCGAGCGTAATGGTCACCGCCGTGGCGCTCCCAGGACAGAGACGATTCTACAGTTCCTGTATGCGTGTTGTGAACACAGCCCTCCGACGGCCACATGGAATCTGGAGATGACTTTTTTTGGGGGGGGGGGCTCAAGAATATACATTAGCCAACTAGGGGAAAGGGGAAGGAAACGCAGTGTGGAAGAATAGATGTCTGCGGGGCAAGGTTATAAGAAGTAGGGCTTATTTGGTAGAGGAAGTATTGCATTCCACCCAAAAATTCTGTATCGAGATTTCATCCAAAACACACATTTTCAGGTCCCCTCATAACAAAAATTAGAAAAAGGGCCCTTTCCGTGTGAACAGCACACCTGAAAAACCATTCATTCATTCATTATCTGTTTACCCTCCTCTTATGTAGGACTTACACCCCCCAGGACTTACAAGCGGGTGCCTGGGGTCAGAGGCCCGTCGAGGAGCAGACACTCATGGATCAGACAGAGCATCCAGGATGGGTGATCAGCCCGATGCCTGGTATGGGATGAAGGAAGTAGATGAAACGAAATGTGGATGAAATGGATGAAAGGAAAGGTGATGATGGAGCAGTTGGTGGAATGAATGGCGGGGGAAACCGGAGAACCCGGAGAAAACCCGCCCAGACGCCGCTCCGTCCACCACAAATCCCACATGCAGGTCCCTGGGATTGAACCCGGGCCGCCTAGATGGGAGGCGAGAGGTCTAACCACTCGGCCACGGCGCCGCCTACCTGAAAAACCAAAAGATGGATAAATGTCAAACTTGATATTTAAATTCAGTTTCTTCCAAAGGCACAACAAGAAAAGTTTTAAAAATATACCTCACCCCAAACTTTTCTTTATTTTTGATTTGCTCTATAGTATTTAAGACATTTACTTGACAAATAAAATTTAGACAAATAAATTACTGTCTTCCTCTCTGAAGTTCGATATCTAAATTTCAACATTTTATCGGAAATATACGTTTTGAGTCCTTAATGTGTAGATTCCTCTCTACCACTGCCTCATATTCCCCCTCATCCTCTAACTCACCTGCTCCCGTCGCCTCCTCTGTCTATCTCCCTCCCTCCCTCTCTCAGTAATGAGGTACTTTGAAAACCAGTAATACGTTATTTTTTGCTCACCTCCTTGGTGTGGAACTAGTATATAGGCTCATAACCAGAAAACCTGAGTTTAGATATCGATTGGTGTGAGTTACCTGTGTGTGCCTTTTTCCAGGAATTTCCCTTGTACTCGAAAGACACACATCGGGTAGCTCAAAGCTATAGACCCCCCAGCTCTTTTGAATGTTAATTTCAGATATGTATCCTAATTTGAGACCTGCCGGTTTCAGGGACATTGATTTTAAAACAATTTGCAACAGGCTGCTTCTATGCTAGAGTGTCAGCATTTCCATCGTTCAAAATATCTCCTATCCTTCGCAGAGTCTGAGCGCGTTCTTTTTAAAAGTTAGTAACACCAGCGATACGGTAACCTACAGTTAATCTGAATAAAAGCATCAGTCAGTTGTTTCTGAAGCCAAAGCCACCGCTATTGCATAGTAGATAAATTGAGCTACACAAACGAAACAAAAACATTCTGATGTACATTCACATGATTTCCTCCATCTCTACCGTTTATTAGCGGGTATACAAATTATTCTTAAGATGGTTTATTTTCCTACTTCATTTTAATCGAGATAAACCTTTCTGGGAATAGCTACATTACACATTTCGTCATAGATAGAAGGGAACAGCGATAGTCAAATGTTTTACAACTGGACGCTATATACTGGCCTTAAAACTTCATACTTCTTCCAACTGAAAATCGACAGACTTTAAAAGAATGCCAAAGTATTGAACAATTCTAACCAATAATAAAGAATATATCAGAAATGACTTATGCTATAAAAATTTATCAGATATACAAAATTATACAAAATTCCTTACCAATAAAGAGAATTTCACACGCTATTCCAGAAAGTTCAATAAATGCATTTGATTTTTCATGTGAATACCTTACACTAGTGGTATTCTAATCAAAATCGTTAGAATCATTTTTTCAAAAATCAAAAGTTTTGAAAAATGTTCCACGTAAAGGGTAGTTTAGGATGGAATAATTTTCTGGAAAGCTTTGTGTTGCATATTTGGAAGATAAGGAACCTAAATACCAAGTTTGCTATTTATCAGTCTTTTCGTTTTACAGCTACGCTGTTCAGACACGCGCGCGTGGACCTTTTTGTTAAATGCCTCTTTTTGGATTCGGGGGTCCCAAAACATGTATTTCGGGCGAAATCTCGCAATCGAATTTTTGGGTGGAATGCAATACTTTCTCTACACACTATGTATGTGTGGCAGAGAAAGTAAATATCTAGACTACCTCTGTGGTCAAGTGGTCAGCGTTCTCCTTTCTCAACCAGAGGTCCCGGGTTCGACTCCCGGTTGTGACGGGAGAATTCTTCATTAATTATGGTCTTTCCCTATCTTCCAGAGAGTCTGGAAGTGTGTATGAAGGTATGTTTTAAGGATAGTACTGATTGAAACCAAACGTTAAAGAATCTACAGTCAACGAGTTGTTTCTCATATCAAAGCACCCTGATATGGCCACAGGGTTTTGATGCAGTAATTTGTATCACAAATTACTTAAATGTAAATAATGATTGTAATATGAATATGCATTTTTATGTGACATTGATTTCAGATGTTTATTGATTGTAAATATTGTTGGAAAGTAAATTTATAAGGCTTTACTGAAACTGTCAATAATAGCGCGCAATAATGCAGCGAGGGGGTGAGCTGTTTATCATTATTGGAAACGAGGAAGTTACGTAATGTTGGCGCGTTTTCGGTAGAAACTTCTGGAATGTGTTCTCCCTAAAGTATACGTATTCATAATTTTCATTGGATATTAAGATAGACGCTAATGTTGGCGCGTTTTATTAGCCAATTGTAGTTCAGTTATAATCTTTAGGCGTATCTGTATGCAGGCGTATAAATAAGGTAGGTTGGAGGTAAAGTCAGTCAGTCCTTCAGTTCGCCGAAAGCATTCATACACTACACGTCGTCTTCAGTCAGTCCGTTCGTCAAGTTACGCGCAGCAGAATTATGAAAGATCTAAAATATGGTAAAGTTAATTATACAAAAGGTTGAAGTACGTTGATTAAAAGTGATCAGTAAGAAGTTATTATAACAGTTTCAGTTTGGCGAGTATCTAGATCAATATGTAAAAGTGATAGTGAACGTGTTCGACAATAAAAATTATAAAACAAATTTCTTCATCAGTGTTCTTTTTGGATAAAAGATTCCTTTCCGTTTACACAACCCTGATAAAGATACATGTTCGACCCAAGATAAGATAATAGCTAGCCGGAGGACAATAAACAAACTTAAAATTCTTTCGAACACTAACACTGATGCAAATTGCTAACACAAGATGGAGCTACAAACCGAACAAATGAATGACGTCACAAGATGGCTTCAACACTGATGTAAACAAACATTATAAGCAATACCGCATCAACGTGGAGCTACAATAATGTTAAATAAACAAATAACATTAATACCGCATCAAATTGGCTCCCAAACGTGGGGCAGTTAAAATTATGTAACCAAACAAAACAAAAGCAGCACAATATAAGATCTTCAAGTTATAATAATTTACGCAAAAACATATTACGTAAGCAATTGATGCTACTACAAATTGGCTACCACAACGTGGGGCTCAAAACATATAAATAAAACTGTCGCAAATTGGTACCAAACGTGGGGCTACAATAATTCTATTACAAAGTGGCACCCAGAACGTGGGGCACGATGACCAGGAAAGGAACACGATGACCAGGAAATAGCAGAAAGACCAGGAAAGGAATACGATGACCAGGAAAGAAGCAAAGTAACCAGGAAAGTAGCAGAGTGACCAGGAAAGGAACCAGGACGTGGAACGAATGCAGCAGTGAAATGATCTACAAGACGCAGATTCCAAACTACAGGACAACAAGACAACGTAGATTCATCATAACACAACGCAGAAGCGACATATAACCTAGGAGAGAGGGGCAGGAAGCTGGACATCAAAGTAACAGCAACAGACAGCATCACAAAGGTCAGAGTATCGTAATTTTTTTTAGAAAACAAAATTGTAACCTTTAAATGTACTTAAGGAGTGGTAGGATAAAGAAAACAATGGCTACTAATAATACAGAAGAAATAATTATGGAGGGAGATAATGTAACAGCTAGCTGTAATTCAATACAGGTTACAGAAAATAGCCCAAACGTTTTAGGATTTGAGGGTGAAAATGTTAGTGCAGAAAGTGAGAGTAGAATAGCAGGAAATGTTAATTTTGATGCTAGTATGATGATGGAAATGCTGAAAGATATTGTTAAGAGTCATAGGGAATTAAGGGAAGATCTTAGTAAGAAAATAGATCAAAACAGGGAAGATATTGATAGGAGTTTAGAACAAAAACTAACTCAGAATAATGAAAAATTAGAACAAAAACTAACTCAGAACATGGAAATGAATAATGAGAAATTAGAAAAGAAAATAGATCAAAACAGGGAAGATATGCAAAAGAGTCATAGGGAATTAAGGGAAGATATTGGTAAGAGCTTAGAACAAAACAGGAAATCAATTGAAAATATTGGTAGGAGTAATGAGGTATTAGAGCAAAAAGTAGATCAAAGCAGTGAAGAAATTGAAAAGAAAGTTATGAAGCTAGATGGTAGTATACCAAAAATGAGAGATGAAAATGAGGAAGTAATAGCAAGTGAGATAGGAGAAGTTTCAAAGAAAATGTTAGACATGAGCAGGGAAAGAGATAACAAAGAAAGTGAGGTTAATACTAAAAATGAACATGTTGATGTAGAATGTACCGAGTCAGGTAGTAGATTGAGTAACATTTCAAGTGAGATAAGAGAGATGAAAGAGGTTATGAATGTAGATGTGAATCAGGCGCAAGTTAATTTCAGAGGGGAGATATCAGAAATACAGAATGAGACAGTAATGCAAAGAAATAAATTGTACCAAGATGTTCAAATTGAAAAACTCCAGTCCAGTACAGTTTAGTACAGATTTGTCAGAGTATTCTCAAGTTATAAAGATAGCAAATGAATTGAAAATTAAAGTTGTCAAAAGATGTATTGTTCAGGAAACTTTAGATTGTTTTGAAATGTTATCTTGGGATGAAATTTTATATGAATACAAGAAGTTATTCATGAACAAATTTTTGAAGGTTAGGATACGGCTACGAGTAATGTTTAGCCACACACAATTTGATCCAGGAGGGTAAATAGCAATGAGACGTAAAGTAAATGCTGGATAGGTAAAGATGACTTGCAGAGAAATGTATTGGAACGTAAGAGAGTTAATTATTTATATGTCATTTGAAAAGAGAAATAAATTACAAAAAAAAAGAGAGAAATGTTTAAAAAAAAAATTAAATTTTTAGTAACTGTAACAACATTTGAAAATTAAGAATGCAAAGATTGAAACTTAATATGATATTAAATTAAAAGTACGTAAATACAATTCCAAGAGTATTGTTAAAATAAAGTACAAAATAACAAAAATGGGTAAAAATAATTAAAAACAAATACTTATGTAGCAAACAGAAAAGGCGAAACATTGTCTAGATTTAAGAAATGAAAATATATTTGTGTAGAGGGTGAATATTTTGGTAAAAATGTTAAACAATTACAAAAATCTTAAATGTATAAATTTTTGTCAACAACTTAAGAAAGTAAACAATTTGGTAACAGTAATTAAATAATTTAGGGTACAGTATTTGCTATAAAAATTTTGTGATGTCAGATTAATATCTAAATTAATTAAACCAGAGCCAGTAAGTAGTGGCGAGATAAATAAAAAAAAAAAAAACATGTCGTGTGTTAAATACGTGTGAAGTGTAAACTGAAAGTGATAGCGTGTGTTCCAAGATTTAGGAGACCAAAAACACAACTATAAAATTTCCAAACAAGTTGTAAATATTTATAATTATGTTTCTAGTGGGGCATATGATGCAGTAATTTGTATCACAAATTACTTAAATGTAAATAATGATTGTAATATGAATATGCATTTTTATGTGACATTGATTTCAGATGTTTATTGATTGTAAATATTGTTGGAAAGTAAATTTATAAGGCTTTACTGAAACTGTCAATAATAGCGCGCAATAATGCAGCGAGGGGGTGAGCTGTTTATCATTATTGGAAACGAGGAAGTTACTAATGTTGGCGCGTTTTCGGTAGAAACTTCTGGAATGTGTTCTCCCTAAAGTATACGTATTCTTAATTTTCATTGGATCTAAAGATAGACGCTAATGTTGGCGCGTTTTATTAGCCAATTGTAGTTCAGTTATAATCTTTAGGCGTATCTGTATGCAGGCGTATAAATAAGGTAGGTTGGAGGTAAAGTCAGTCAGTTCTTCAGTTCGCCGAAAGCATTCATACACTACACGTCGTCTTCAGTCAGTCAGTTCGTCAAGTTACGCGCAGCAGAATTATGAAAGATCTAAAATATGGTAAAGTTAATTATACAAAAGGTTGAAGTACGTTGATTAAAAGTGATCAGTAAGAAGTTATTATAACAGTTTCAGTTTGGCGAGTATCTAGATCAATATGTAAAAGTGATAGTGAACGTGTTCGACAATAAAAATTATAAAACAAATTTCTTCATCAGTGTTCTTTTTGGATAAAAGATTCCTTTCCGTTTACACAACCCTGATCAAGACACATGTTCGACCCAAGATAAGATAATAGCTAGCCGGAGGACAATAAACAAACTTAAAATTCTTTCGAACACTAACACTGATGCAAATTGCTAACACAAGATGGAGCTACAAACCGAACAAATGAATGACGTCACAAGATGGCTTCAACACTGATGTAAACAAACATTATAAGCAATACCGCATCAACGTGGAGCTACAATAATGTTAAATAAACAAATAACATTAATACCGCATCAAATTGGCTCCCAAACGTGGGGCAGTTAAAATTATGTAACCAAACAAAACCAAAGCAGCACAATATAAGATCTTCAAGTTATAATAATTTACGTAAAAACATATTACGTAAGCACTAAATACACTCGCAAATTGGCTACCACAACGTGGGGCTCAAAACATATATATAAACTATCGCAGTTTGAGCTATTGAAATGAAAAAATTTTAGAAATTCCACAATATAAATAAAACTTAAGGGTACATAGAGGTGAAAATTGAGCATAATCCTTCAAAAAGTCTACTTTTTATTTATATGTATGGTATGTTATTCAGAATGAATCGTCTAGTTTGATAATCTATATTTGGTGTCCATTACTGATGATTAGAAATAATATTACTAGTATTTTTAAATGCGCATATGCAAAAGGGTTTTCTCACTGTCTGTTTTTTCCACATTTTTAACTTTTAAAGTGTTCAACGCGATGCAATTTTTGTTCAATGTCCCTCAAACTTTGTAGTGAAATATTCAAAACTATAAGTATAAAATCTTTGAGTCATTTCACTTTATCAGTTATAATTTCAGAAATAATTAACGCACTAAAATTAGTGAAAAATATTGTTTCTCATAAGTTTTTATTTATTTTTCTCAGAAACTAAATCATCATTAAAAAATCTTTTCTAACATTTTTCTTAAATATTCGTTAGGGTGAAAATAGATTTTATATTAGCAAAATTTTAATTTTTTATGGTATGGATTATTTTTGTTTACCATTAAAATAATGAATTAAGCAATAATTAATAACTTGAAAATTACTGAAACTATTGCAATGAAAATTTGTACACATGCTGAGGCAGTATTTTTAATATTTAAATGATTTCAGTCAAATTATGTAATATAAATTCAATAACAGCCCACCTTAAAGCAATATGTGTATGTAACAATATATAAAAAGTGTTTATTACAGTCATTGTATATGTTTATATTATTATATACATGTAATAATGTTATATGAATGTGTTACGTAATTTAATAATGTAAGAGCTGTGAGAATAATAGGTTAAAAGTTGCTAACAATGACGTAAAATGAGGTAACCTTGAGGCAATAATGAATTTGAAAGTTTAACAATACTACTTGTGATTCTTGGAAGCAATAATGTAATTTTTGTGACAGTTTAAAAAATAGCCAACCAACAACCAGAAAAGCTTTAGTTAAATGAAGGTATTCTATTGGACTAGTTTTAGCCAATCAGAAACTGAGATATACCAAAATTTACAAATCTAGAAGTCAGTTGCTTGTAGACAGTGCTCATAACTGGACGCGTTGGTTGTAGGCAGACGCGAGACACGTCCTAAAAAATGTAATACGTATTCAGTGTGAGACGAAAATAGTTTATGTGTTAAAAAGTGCAAGTAATTAATTTAAAAAGAATCTCACAGCTCTCTCTATATCAGTGAAGTGTTATTTAAATCGTATCAAGCATTAATAAAAGGAGTGAAGTAAAATTATAATCTGTGTAAGCTTACATTCTTCAGTCGCACCACAACCTTGCAAAGAGAAACATGTCTCTAACAATAAAACTGACGCAGCCGAGGCAAACATACATATATAATATTTAAAGAAACAGTCAAAAACTACAAAGTTAATATTTTTAAACTTGAGGCGAAGGCAGCCGGAAACTTTTACCATACGTGCGGTTGCAACTACTTCAGGTTCGGCTCCCCAACAGTCGAAATATGATACACCTTCAGTGTACAGGTTTTATAGAATACACATTTGTGTGCTTTCCTTACATTGTCACTGTGCTGTTCTTAAATATTCATTCTAATGATACTCTGTAAATGATAAAACGTTCCCGAAATATTATGCTTATAAAGATTTATTACAATACATTTTATTAAAAACCATAATTAATAAGAGATGTATTTCAACATTATTTATCTTCGTCATGTGCACTTAGAAACAAGAGGCTAGCCTAGGATGTACACTAATCTGGGGTGAAAGGAGTTAGGTAAAAATTATAAAATGCGATTCTTGTCTTGAGGGTAGTCAACAACTATTTACACAAAAACGAAAATTACCAGACATTTCAGTTACAGTCTTATGTGTGTAGATAATCAGAAACAAATGAAGCGGACAACGCACCATTGGTATATATACACACACAGAGGGGGAAACCAAGAGAAGCTGCCTTATATTTCACTGTTGATGACCAGGCAGAGATAACCACCGGATTTTTGAAACCAAATCTAGACAAAGCACATTTCCTGTGCCGTGTTTTACCCCAGTTTAATCGCCTCTAAACTTTATTTTCCTTTTTTATACCAGTCGTATGATTGTGAATTTCCGACCCAAGGTTTTATGAAGTCAAAGCGAGGTAAGAAAACAATAAAAAGTCAGCTATCTAGAGACTGACTATATTTCGTAAGGAGAAATTCAGGCAGTGGCGGCTTCTATGGTGAAAAAAATTAAGTTCACTGGTTTACGGACACACAAACACATCTGTGCTTGTACGCTGCAATAAACCAATTATACACTTATTTTCATTACCATTTTTGTAAGGTAGAGAAACTATTGTGCTCAGCTCGAAATGTCGATTCAAAGTTTCGCCAGGTTACAGTTTCTAAGGTCTCCCGAACCCCACCAAACCTCCCCCCAAATGCACGTTTACTTCCTTTAGGGTAAGTATTGTATTCGGTTCTAAAGTTGTAGAACTGAAGTCCCTGAATCCAAAAAATAAGTTTTTTAAATTGAACGAAAACGAAAATTAGAATAAATACCAAATTTCATACTTGATTAAGATCATATTGAAGCATACTAGCAAACATTTTCAAGAACATCCTATACCCCAATCTTTTACACGGAAAATCTTTTAATTATTTCTTTATTTTCTAAAAAAACTCCAAAATATTATACTTTTGAGATTTTAACATTAAATATGAAATGTATATCTTAAAATGTCTGTGAATAGCTTATGAACTCTAGTATAATAAGATATAAACACAATTTACTGACGGAAAAGTATTGAATTCTTAAAAGGTACAGTTTATATCCGATAAGTTTTTGTACCTTTAGCCATTTACGACATATTCCCTAGTTACTTTCCCTACCACGGAGAACCTATTGTATTCCCCTAAAAATTCGATATCGAGATTTCTCCTTTTGAGGCCCCAATGTTCAAAAAGCATTTTTAGAAAAAGGTCCGTGTGTATGTCTGTGAACGGCATAAGTCAAAAACTAATGGTTGGATCAACACCAAATTTGGTATTTAAGTTCAATATACTCCAAAGATGAGACACAAAGATTTTTTAAGAAAATACACTCACTCACTCCAAAATACGCTTTACATGGAACATTTTTAGGACTATTTTTATTTTGAAATAAATCGTTCTAACAATTGTTATTAAAATACTGACATATACATGACAAATAAAATTTATATCTTGAATTTTATGGGAATAGCATTTAAAGTCCTCTTCTTTTGAAAGGAATATTGTATAATCTTGTATAAGTGGTAAACCTTAAGCGATAGACGAAAACGTGCTACGCAAAAAATGTAGATATCTTTAAAACACACAATTTATTTTAGATAAGTTCTTTGTAGCATCGGCCATTTCTGATATATCCGTTATTAATGGTTCGAATTTTTCATTTCTTGGTCATTCTCATGAAATCCTGTTGACATTCAGTTGTTTCTCGCGATTGCATGGAAACGGTATGGAATTTTATAACCTTCACATAGCGTCCAGTTCTTAAACATTTGACTATAACTGTTCTCTTTGAATCTATAACGAAATGTGTAATGTAGCTATTTCTGTAAAGGTTTATCTGGATTAAAACGTAGCAGATAGGAAAATAAGCTTAGTATGAATAGTTTGTATACCCATTAATAAACGATAGAGTGTAGAAAAATTCAGGAGAATGTATCACATCAGATTTGTTTTCTTTTGCAGTATTTTAAGCAAGTGCCGTTTTCTTTTGTTTCTCCTGAAGCATGCAATATCAAGGCAGCCGTATCAAACTTGTGCACCTACTAAAAATGTCTGATGTATTACACTCACATGACTTTCTCTACTCTTGTACAAACTATTTTTACAAACGCTTATTCTCCATATGCTTCATGTTAATCGAGATAAACATTTACAGACTCTATCTTATTGCTAATTTTCCTATAGATGCAAGGGGAATTGGTAGGCTTTAAGCGATAGTCAAATATTTTAAGAGGTGGTTGCTATGTGGCACATTCCATTTTCTTTGTACGTACAGGACATAAAAAATGAATAACGAATTTGAGAAAAAGTATAAGTATTGGAAAATTTAAGGGAATAACAAGCAATATCTCGAAAATGGTTCACTCAACAAAAAATGTACATGACATAACGCTATCTACATTTTTTGTGTGTAGTAAAATTTTGTCTATCTCTTATGGTTTACCAGTTATGCAAAAGTCGTTCACAATGAAGAATACTTTTGGAGACATTCCCAGAAAATTCAAGATATACGTTTCATTTGTCATAAAAATATCTTAAACATATGATATTTTAATCAAAATCGTTAGAACTATTTTTGAGAAAATTAAAATTTTCGAAAAATGTTTCATGTAAAGGGTAATCTGGGGTGGGGGGATTTTCTTTAAAACCTTCGTGTCGCATCTCTGGAAGATACTGAACCTAAAAACCAAGTTTGGTGTTTATCCGACTGTTCGTTTCTGAGTTATGCTGTTCACAGACACACACACACAAAAACACACACGGACATGTTTCCAAAAATGCTTTTTTTTAATTCAGGGGGCCTCAAAACATGTATTTCCGGTGAAATCACGGTATCGAATTTTTGGGTGGAATACAATAATTCCCCTACTTACTATACGTAGTAGTGAAAGTAATATATACCGAAAACATATGTGCTAATATTTATCATGGTTGACATACATAGGGTTACTCTGAAAGTTTTGAGAATGGGCAACAATGAGTTTTAGCGTGTCTTCGTATCTTTAAGTTCAGATAGTACGTGCACAAGCCTGGGTGTGCTCCAACAATGTGCATCGTCAGCATTTCTCTGTATGCTGCTACGCCATACGCTGGGATGGATCTCAAGAGAGAACATTTCCATCGATGATTTTCTTTGACTATAAAGTCGGTTTAGCGTTGGGTTGCCCTGTGTCCTTTAAAAGCGCGATTTCCCTGAATTTTAGCACATGTAAAAGAAGATTCCCGCCCGATTTTCAATAAATTCTCGAATGTCCTGAACAATGAAGACCTGTTACTCTTGCATTTCTGTCGCCGCTGTACCACTAGTACGAGAATAATCGCCAAAGAGTGTGACTAACGTTACTATTACATTCTCGTTGGCTGGCGCTCAGCACTGCTACTTTGCTTGCGGTAACGTAGTTTTTGACTGTGTGTGTCATTGTTTCACGTCTTTCATAAATATACAATTAAATAAGAGTATCTGTATACCTATGAGGTTGTGAATAAACTGATTTCTTTTGCAAAAATTTATAACAGGGGGAGGACCAAAATTTTCTAGAAGTATTTAACCTAGTCATTGTTAAGACTTTTGAACAAGAAGCAAAAAATTACCACTTGTCTCGATTATTTATAAAAGTGGGTATTTTCAAGTGTTTCAACTCGTTGCTCTTGAGGTAGGCATATAGAACGCACTGTTTATACTTATTAAGCATGGTTGCAAAGCTTAGCATTCAACCAATCAGTGTGTTTAATAAATTTTGTGGAAAAAAAACAAACAAAACTGAACAGCCTGACTCTGGCAGTAATTTCATGTAATTTCAAAGGTCCATGCGGTGTGCGTGTGTGTGTGTCTGTATAAATTAAAATCGAAAAGTCGGTTAAATACCAAACTTCGCATTTAAGTTCAGTATCTTCCAAGCCACTGGATAAATTCGTGTAATGTTTCTGTTCTTGTAAGAATAGTGAGCAATATTCTGAAATATTAAAGATTGCGCAGTTCCTTTTCTGTTTGCTTACCCATAATGCATGTGTGGAATGTTCTTCATGATGAATACACAATGGACAGATGACAGGAATAAGCTATAAATGAAATTCATTGGAACAATTCCGATGGTTCAATATAATTTGAAAAGTATATTATGCTTGGAATTTCATGAATATCTGTTGCTGAAGAAGATTTCATCGTCATAAGAATATGACTATTTTAAGACTAAGAATGATTAATAAAGCAACGAACTTACGGAATACATTCAAATATGACATTTAGTAGCACTTGCACATACGTAAATTTTGGCATAGAGTCCTGAATTCTTATCTCACCCTTATGACAACTCTATTTTAGGAGATAGAATACCTTGAAAAAACTGCATCTGGCAGTTGGGTATCTTTGTCCTCGCAATCCACGATTTATCGATGGTTTGCAGAGTTTAGAAGAGGAAGGTCCCATCGAAGAAGACCACGCAGGATGGCGGGCTATAGCCACAATGGATGAAAGTAGAGCGTGTGTTGTGGGAACATAATCGCTGCACATATTATCAGATTCAAGAGGCCCTGAATATTGAATCGGCAGCAGTGAACTCCACCCTTCACATCAGGAAGCTCTGCAGTCGTTGGATCCACCACCACCTCGCAAAGTGGCAGAAACAGGCAGGTGAGCTATGGTGCCAGGAAATATAGAAGCATTTCATGGGGGAAGGTCCAAAAACGTATCGTAGTAAGTGACGAAAGCTGGATATAACGGTATGATCCAGAAACTAAGCTACAGTCCTCAGTCTGGGTCTTCTCAAGAGAGGATCCCCCAACAAAAGTGAGGCAAGCAAGAAGTATTAAGAAGTGATCTTGTCCTAACGGAAACCAGTTTTTGTATGCCTTCGTCAATGAATGATGCCAAGTCTACACTTGTTGTTTCACAACACTGTCGCCGTTGAAATCTTTTCCACCAAAGGATTTCTTCAGACGAGGAAGCAGATGAAAATGCCAAATCCGGACTGTAGGGAGGGTGGTAGAATTGTTCCCAACTAACTATGCAATCAGATCTTGAGTTTCTTTGAGATGTGTAACCGGGGGATGTCACTTATTATTATTGTTTCCCCATAAACCTCACACAAGTGGTGATGAATGTTTGCTGGCGTAACATTTCTCGCATTCAATAAACGAATCATTGACCTGGCTTCACAGTGGGAGAGTCGTTCGATTGTTTTGAACATTTCGAAGCGCTCTAACAACAGAAAAACATCGTTCACATCTACGTCTGGCTTTCTAATGAATGGAGGAAGTGATCACGCATGCTCAAAATAGCGACTGCAGCGCTTTAGCGGCAAAATATTAAAACGGTACTTACTTTAAATGCACGCCTAGTACTTACTATTCCAAAAAGCTATTTGAACCCTATTGCAGGCACCAAATAGCATGTTATGATTATAAATACATATACAACATTAAACAAACAATAAATTAACATATTACAAATAGTTAAATGGATGAATGAATGTCAGAAATAAAAGATATAAAAGCAGATGGGTGATTTAGTGAATAATTTTGCCAATAGCTGGGAATAAACAATTTTACAAAGGAAGAGATGTCCGTACTAGGTTATCTTCTGATATGATGTCGATCGCACTGCAACAGCTGTGGAATACTGTTTCTTCGGACATTTCACATTTACAAACAATACCATCTTGTAACTATATAAAAACGTTGCATGTACCTTCCAAATGTTCCGTGTCCAGCAATAAAACGTGTAACAATATAATCTTGTGTCAAATACAAAAGATGGATCAAAAAATGAAGGAAAAAATATATTTCTTGTTCGCTATCCATTTACTGTGGTTTTCAAATGGGATGATGTTTGTCCTTGAGCGCGGCCAGAGCGGCAACCAATCGGAGTTCCGCTGTGTTGTCATATTGCATTCGCCGTAAGCTAAGCGTGACGCGCGCTAAGGGAATCTGTTTCTAATAAATATAATTTGCGCTAAGACAAAAATTAAAATTTTGCAAAAAGAAACCCACTAGAACGTAGGGAGTAATTTTCGTAACACACCGTAAAAACCACATATTTTTAGCTCAAATAGTTTTCATAATACAAACGAATAAACATACCCATATGTTATATCATAAGCACGTAAGCACTGTAATGGTCACATTATTTGTATGTATGGATTATTGTATACATTATGTATGTATATTTGTAATTATATAGCACTACTGACTTGATGGTGATAAAGAATTATGTTGAAAAACCAAGGCGTTTGTTAAAGCTGAGAGAGAGCAAACAGCCACCCAGCTCACTTGTGTTACTTGTAGAATGCTGAATCTGCAGAACGTGAGCCGTCACATGTTTATTATTGTGTGTTGTTTCTAAATCTGGGTTTGAGTTTATTTACCCTACACAGTTAATATCAGTATGCAGTTGTTCAAAGAGCAAGCAGCAAGAGTAAAATAGTGCAATGGCTTATTGTAGTGAATTTAGTGGCGAGTCAAAGAGGCAGGTATTGCGAAGTCAGGCTCGAAGTATTATATTTAGGGTCTACTCGTTTTTTGAAAAATGCAACAATGAGGAACACAGAAATCAACTTGATTTCAAAAATCCTCAACAGCTTACTGCTAAATCGTGTGGTGTCGGTAAAGCAAGTGTGTCTCGCATTTGCGGAGAGGCAAGATTAAAAGCACAGGTAATTCATAACCTATAATTATATAACACTTAAAAAATATGTACGTAACATGCGAGTATATTCCCAATTATGAATTTAAACACCAGGAGAATTATAAAAGTTTAGAAAATTCAGTTTGGGTTGCTGTACTTCGACCATTCTAGCGCCAGGCCGATGTGTGAGTGAGAGGGAAATATGAAGAGTGGGGGTAACGAGGCGGCAACGCTGTGCACGCAAATGCACCTCATTCGCTGTAGAGCAGAACTCTTCCCATTTGAAACTAATAGTAAGTGCTTAGCCAGAGGCTTTTCCACCTTTCTACTATTTCTTTCTTTAGAAATGCGTTTAAAATATAGATTTGTGCATAACAAATAGCTAAATTGCAGTTTGAATTTGACAAAAAGTTTTTACATCTGATCAGCTCTTTTGTTTACAATTACAGAATGGCCCTTAACCGCGATAAAGGAATACGTTTGGTAATTTGAATAATGCCCTTTCTGATTGTATTTGCCAGAGTGTTGATAGTGTACTTATCTTGAATGGCTAGAAGAGAGGCGTTTGAATCACTGATTCATGGAGTTGGTAGTGGGGTTTAAAAAAGGTGTAATGGGTCCGTTCTTGGTGTTGGTTTGGTAATTCGGAAGGAATGGCGTTGCTGCCGGCTACTCAGTTAGAGGAATTTTGGTTGTTGGACTCCTACCTCAGGGAGTGTGGATGGGATATGAATGAAGCTCACTGTTCTCCTCTCAGATGGCCCGTTTTATTGAAGCTCCACACTGTTGTCCTCGTCCGAATACCCTTCACACAAGACGCAATTTCTCCTGTCATCCCGTGCTATTGTTTACGTGCATTTACCCTTTCTTAAGTACTTTGAGAAGTTGAAGTATATTACAATGTTACTTTAATTACTTAACCCTTAGTCAAGTTCTAGCTACCCTTTTTACTCACGTTTACTTTAAACTAATTTCCCATACATAAATAATTACTCGTAGACATCTGCACTGTTTCCCTCTCGGATAGAAAATACATCTGAATTTCTACATCTATCTTACTCTCCCTCACAACACGACATGAAGTTACCTTCTCTACCCCACGTTTCGACACACTGAAGCATCTTACACACGTCTGTCATAGATAATTTTCTATTTCACACCTGTGTTCTAGTTTAGATCTATCTTTTTGCTATGCACGTGACTTCTATTAATTCTTATTGGTTATCTCTCTGAATTTTTCTTCGTCTTCCATCGGCTCTTAATTTCGTCGCCCGAGCATCGTCCGCATCTACCATTAACAACTTAAGTTCGCTAGACTGAATTTTCTGTGCGCTTGACTGAAATCGGTTTCCGGCCCGTTGTCTTCGTATCCTGTGAGCTCTACTCGGTTCCTATTGTGACTTAAGCGATTCCTAATGTCTCTCTTCCTGTACGTTCCTAAGTCTTCAACTTTTTATGGTTTTCGCCAAGTCTCTTCGTTCTCAAATACACGTTTTCTACATTTTATTTCACTTTATGATTATTAATTAATATCTACTCTTTACTTTATTTCTCTCGTTATGATTTTATTCCCCCCATTTTTAATTCTTAATGTTCTCTTTTATTCTTCCCTTATATTGGTATTCCCCTCATTATTTTGATTAGATGCTTATTAATATTCTTATTATGGTTATTATTTATTATTCTTATTATTCGGGCGGATCTTATCACTTCAAGTTGTAGCGATAATAAGGGAAGTCCCTGGAAGACCAAAAGCTGAACTGATGCCCTCTGCGTTCTTTTTCCTTCTGCACCAGGTCCTTCCGCCCCTAGGTCTTTATACACGCGAACGGTTGTCAGTCCTTAGTTTTTCTTGTTCTTCATCCCCTCCCAGCAGAATGTTGTGCTTACGATGGCAATCATACGAGGAGGAATAGTAATTACTGACTTCGAGTGACTTGATGTAATCATACCAAAACTGTTTTGTTTAAAATCGCTTCACGCCAAAGGCGCTGGGATTTCTCTGGTTTCTGAATCGGATACTGGAATTCAGCTGTTCACCCTTATGATCGCTACACTGTAATAGGTATGTGCCATAGTGAAATATAAGAAATTTATGGATATTCTGTGTAAAGCAAAATCACAGTTAGGGCAGAAGGAGAGAGTATGCGGACCTGATCGACATTTACTTACAGAATTTAGTGAAAAATAAATTCCAAACAATTAAGAGATGGTGAGTAAAAACTAAGTCAGACTTTATGGTCAGACTAGAAGAAGAGAAAAATACCCTATGCAAGATGCCAACTTAACTAAAGACAACGGTGAGCAATACGCGATGAATACTTTGCGATAGTCAGGAAAAACATGTGGAAGGGATGGACATAATAAATAATGAAGGAAAACCAACATTTAAAACGACCGGAAGAAGAAATAAAACTAGTTACGACATTGGATAAGTTGCTCTGAGATGCATTGGAAAAAATGGTGAAAAGGACATATGTTCGAGGTAGAAAAATCTGATGTGTTACTCTCACATGACTTTCTCTACTCTTGTACAAACTATTTTTACAAACTCTTATTCTCCATCTTTTTCATATTAATCGAGATAAACATTTGCAGAAACGATCTTTTGACATGCAAAGAGAATTACATTTTACACTTAGTGACCAGTTCTAAAACTACTTGACTATCGCTTAAGCTGTACTATGATCCCCTTGTTTTGTATTTGCAAGGGTAATATAGAAATACAGTACCCTTTAAGCATAGACATATCTCTTAATAGCTGGTTGCTAGGTGCAACACCATTCTCTTTGCCACAGATTAATACTCTTTGCATATCCAAGACAAAAAATTTAATAACGAATTCCCATTTGAGAAAAAGTATAAGTATTAGAAAATTTAAGGGAATAACAAGCAATATCTCGAAAATGGTTCACTCAACAAAAAGAATGTATATGATATAAATTGTGTGTTTTAACGCGATCTAGTAAAATTTTGTCTATCTCTTATGGTTTATCAGTTATGCAAAAGTCGTTCACAATGAAGAATACTTTTGGAGACATTCCCAGAAAATTCGAGATATACATTTCATTTGTCATGAAAATATCTTAAACATATGATATTTTAATCAAAATCGTTAGAGCCATTTTTGTGAAAACTAAATTTTCGAAAAATGTTCCATGTAAAGGGTAGTCTGGGATGGGGGGATTTTCTTGAAAACCTTTGTGTCGCATCTCTGGAAGATACTGAACCTAAATACCAAGTTTAGTGTTTATCCGACTGTTCGTTTCTTAGTTATGCTGTTCACAGACAGACACACACACACGGACATGTTTCCAAAAAATTTTTTTTTGGATTCAGAGGGCCTCAAAACATATATTTCCGGTGAAATCTCGGTATCAAATATTTGGGTGGAATACAATACTTCCCCTACTTACTATACGTAGTAGAGAAACACTTTATCATAAATGTTCATATGTGAAGATGAAGAAGGAAGCAGAAAGAAGGGATCGTTAAATTCACCTACAGAATCACAACATTGAGGTTAGCACAATTAACGTGTGCCTTGGCACACGTCATTTTTAACTAGATACACATTAATCCACGAACTTCATAAACTTATTCCATTGATTGTCTCTTAAAAACGAGATGGTCATTTAGAAGTTCATTAAGCACGAAACGATGTCACAGATTTTTGAAATCGTTCTTATTTTTAAACAGTCTCCTTTGAGATCAGTGCACTTGATCCAGCGATGCTCATGAAAGTCAGATTCATCCAGATCTACAAACTATACCTCAATTGACACTTCAAAAGAAGATTTATTTCTACCAAGAAACTTTCTCAGTTTACGGAACAGTTGTAAGTCGCGTAGGGCTAAGTCAGGGGAATAAGGTGGATGTGGCAGCAAATCATAGCCTGCTTCGTTGATTTTTGCCATTGCAACACATGTGTGAGGGTGAGCTTTGATGAAAGATGACTTTCTTCTCTGCACGCCTTGCCTATACTCGTATATTTTAGCCCTCAGGCGGTCCAGAAGATTAACATAATACGTTCCGATGTTGCCGAGCGGGATGGCTCAGGTGGGTACTCTGTGGTCCTCATTCGGAAGGTCCCGGAATCGATTTCCGTCGACCACCCACTCTGGCTTATGGTTTTGCGTATTTCCCCGGATCGCTAGGCGAATGCTGGGGTGGTTCTCTCCTGCCCCTCAGTTCCTGTACACATCATATTCCATGTCATCTGTTTCAGGGTTGTAGGACCAGGCGACGGTGTATGGCAGGTTGCGGTTTGGCAGTGGCTTGTGCTCTGTAAAGGTTTCTTCCCTGGCGTTGCTGCGATACCGCTTAGTTAGGTCTCTCCTCAGCGTGGGGCTCTTTCTGGGGACCCTGGAGGTTAGTATGTTGTGAACAGGGACCGTGCGGCGCCGGATTCTTTCTATCTGGAAACGTTAGGGACCCTGTCCATGCTTTCGCCCATTGGCATCCGGATCTGGTTGCCCTTCGGGTCTTTCCCCTGATCCCACCCTCCCAGGTGTCGCGTTGGAAGCACAAGGGGCCGACTGGCCTGCGTGTAGTGCTCTGTCGCGGTTCCGATGGCCCTTCCGTAATACGTACCTTTTAAGTTCCGATGTAACATTTTCCAGGGGGAAGATAATCAATCAGCAGCACACCCTTGGTATTCCAGAAACTCGAGATTACACACACATTTCTTTGAAGGTAGAGAATCCTGGCGCTTCCATTGTTTATTGTCTCCTATCTGTGGCAGTAAATGTGCAAATATTTCATCATTTGTTACGAATTCATGCATTAATTCAGTGGGATCTCTCTGAAATGAGCCAAACTTTGCTCAGAGATTTGATTCTGATTCGCTTTTGATCCAGAGTCAGCATTGACAATACTCATCCTGCAGATCATTTTTTTATGTCCAACTCCTTTATCAAAATGCGAGTCACACATTCTACTGACACAACCAGAGCTTCAGCAAATTTAGACACCTTCATTCGGTGATCCTGCAGCGCTATATGCGTACTTTATTGATGATTTCTGCCATCATGGGGCATTACATCTTCTACTCTATGCGTTATCTTCCAAGCTTTCACGTCCGCGTTTCAACGCCGTGGTCCACTGGTAAATGATTGAACTTGTTAGTTGTAGCGGGAACTACGAGATCATTGTAAATACACGTTGGGCGCCATATGCGACGGAT
Organism: Deroplatys truncata; assembly: GCA_030765065.1. Lineage (NCBI taxonomy): Eukaryota > Metazoa > Arthropoda > Insecta > Mantodea > Mantidae > Deroplatys > Deroplatys truncata. The sequence goes on along the minus strand of CM060988.1, from coordinate 154,130,507 downwards.
CTCCTCGTGGCGTCGACTTTCTTCCTTCCTTCTTTGATGGAGCTGTGGGTGGATGGTCTAGGCTGAAATTGTAAGCCTAGCACACTTGTGTGTTGCCCTATTGCTAAACTCTTTCCCAGGGTGTGGTAACGGTAGACGAAATGAAACTCCGTGATACTTTAACTTTGATTTATTAGTAATAATAATAATAATAATAATAATAGTAATAATAATAACAGTACTCTGAAACGCCGCTAGCCGTGTGTTTTACTTTAATACTCAATTCTCAGGGGGCTATCTGCAGACGTTTACCTCCCCAAGCTAAATCTATCTCCTATTGCTGGCTTAACATGCATCGCCACAAACATGGCGTGAATTGTACCTTCTCTACAGAAACAGCAAAGCGATAAGACGTCAAAGCTTTACACGTGCTCCCTTTTATACCGTCACAGGGGAACGCTACATTTACCTAGCTATTTTAAAAGCTTTACTCTCATTGGCTTCACCTGCGGGTGGTATGAGAATATTTGCCTTCATATCTGAAGTCCTGACAAGTGTCAAGATCTCTCTCCCTCTCTTTCTATCTTATCACTATCTCTATCACTGCTTGTGACTGCTTTAGCGAGGTTGCAATTCTGCCCTCCTATTACCTGCATTCTTACCCTTCTCACGGCTAGCTGGCCTTCCCTCACAGCTTACATGTCTGTGTTACAATACTAAGTTATCTTATTTCATTAACATTTACAATGATCTCGTAGTTCCCGTTACATGGTGCAGAGTCGCTTAGTGTTTGTCATAGCGGTAGGAAATTGTTTACTTCCTTACGTAGTACTATAGATGACACGACATTTAATATTTGCCACGTCTACACTGAAACAAGTAGCGATGCCTTTATGATTCCTGAAACATCCCTATGCTAGTGAAAAAAAATGTTTCCCTGCAAAATGGCATTAGTATTGAAAACAAACCTACTTCGGAAATACTGTTGTAATTCCAATAACTTTTCAAAATGACCATCCTACTTCATACTCTGGGTTTTAGATACTCTGTACTGACTAGATGCGACACAGGTTCACTGTAGAAATGACATATACTTCTGGTTATAACGTATTTATTAATTTCCTTGCATTCTTGCATTGTAATAGAAGAATAACCCGATAAATGTGTAAACGAAAAGCTGCATGGAAAAATATCAATTAATCTAATTAATGTTCTATGATTTTGTGACACACGTTACACTATTAAAAAAAACTATGCCTGCTAAAGTTAAATAGAGTTCTTTCTGATTTAAAAATTTAAAAATTAGGTAATTTTTAGAACCCTGTTAAATCTTCACTTTAGGCCAACAATCAGAGAATTTATTGGGTTGTCTCGTAAGTAATTTCTGTTTTTATGTTTGGGGTTAGAATTGGTTTTCTTTGGTTTGCCAATGCTATTTAAAAGATGCCATGGCTAGTATTGCGTATATTTCAAGAATGTGTCAGTTATTAATGCACAATCACAAAATGGAGTTACTAAGTTTGAGATTACAGTCCTTCTAAAGCACTCCTGGAAACAAAAGTATAAAGGTACTGCCGCGGCTCGAAAAATATATGAAGCGGAAGGAGAGGGTGTAGTTAGTGAGCGTGTGGCACAGCGATGGTTCCAATGTTTAACACTGGAGAAAAAAACACTTAAGAATTTACCACGTTCTGGAAGACCTAAATTATGAGATATTGAGAATACACGCAGAATTTTGAAAGAAAATACGCAAAATACTAATCGTAGGCTGCCAAAAGACTTGGTTCATCTTATGATACCTACCATACATCGCCTCGTTAAGAAACTTGGAAAATCCAACAAGCGGTAGATTTGTACCTCATAAACTGAAACATCAACAGTGGATATCTGCCATCAGCTTATCGGTAATCCCATGGATGATGGATTTATCAGGTGAATTGTCACATCTGATGAAAAATGGGTCTTATACCGCAACCCTGACGCCTCGGAACAGTAGCTCAGTCCCCTTCAAGCTGCCAAAGTCATCGTTAAAACGATCAGTTCGGCCCCAAAGTATTGTGAGTTTTGAAGCAGTGATTCACTTGGAATTTGTTCCAAACGGGCGTACAGTCAATGTGGATCTTTATTTTCAACAACTGGAATGAGTTCATGAAATTTTGAAACGGAGATACCCGGCATTAGTTAGTCGAAATAGAGTTCTCGTGCAGCAGGACAAGGCAACACCCCATATGCACGAACAATCATGACAAAAGTTCATAAATTGGAAGGAGTCGAACTGCTACCACTGTCAGCATACAGGGACGATGGGAACTACAACTCCTACCTGATAAAGTTTATGGAACATAGCATTTATCTATTTCGGATAACACTTGCAAAATACTTTGGTCTGTAGGAAAGTAACGAGAGCTCCGATTTATCTTATAGAAACTGGGGCATAATTTATATTTAGTTTAGTATTTCATGAATAAATTGATAAAACTCCATAAAATGCTATTATGAAATATTATTAATTACACAAAATATATTTACAGTTGTTAATACCTAATACGGAATTGTAATTTACTCAAACAGATGAAGGTAGAACTTCTGCAACCACATTCATTAGCTATTGTTACCTAAGAAAGTAGCAATTCTACATTGCCGAGCAGGATGGCTCATGCGGGAGGTCCGGGTTCAACTACTGTAAGCCGACCAATTAGGTCAGTTCTCAAGGTAAATACAGTAGTGAATTGTTAATACCACGACCCAAAGTTCTACCTTAGGTCTAAAACAATAGTTATCATCAACGTCAGGGATTAGGCCTTTTGCCCGTTCCTCATCTCAAAGAAACTGGTCCATCCATCTCTTCGTGAGTCTTCCTTTCTTTCTCTTTCCTTTAGGTTTGTATTCTAGCATCTTCTTGGGAATGCGGGATTGTGGCATTCGTCTCACATGAGCATAACGTTTCATCAGCCCAGCTTCTCTGTAGAGGAAATGCAGTAAATGAAATGTCCCCTGGCCGCGTTACGAGCACTGCTTAGGGTAAGGACAGTAATGGACTGCCATCTTCAAGCTTCCATTCGAGCTTCTCTGTGTGCTGACCCCTTAAGAGAGAGCTACTGCTTAGATCTTCTATCTGTAGAGGTGATCACCTGGTCTCATGTCACCTAGCCGAACGTTGCAGTCTTCGCACATATCCCTGTGCAGGGGGCCCAAATAAGACTTGAGACATCGGAACGGTTATCCTCGGTTCTGGAGGATGAGCTAGGACACTTCATCCCAAACTCAATTTTTGGGTTTACCCGCCAGTACTTGGTTGGCTGCTTGCAGTGGAAATCCAGACGGCAACCTAAATTCATCTGCCCAGCACGTGTAAAAGCAGAGGTGCATAGAAACACCAGGGGACTAGCCCCCCGTGACCCTGGGAGGAAGGCGTCAACCGAGTGACTCCTGCCCCCATGGGTCGGCACCTGAAAATTCAATCCGGCCGCCCCATTACAGGGTGGAAGAGTATACCCCTACTTACGCGCGTCAACCCCAAAGGGGAAGACTACCGAAGAACCTCGATGGGAGCGACAGCAACCTAGCAAACTGTCTACCGGCTCTCCAGGGCGGTACCGGAGAACCTTGAGGCGTCTCACAACCCCACCTGGACGGAAAACCACCCAGACGTCCCCAAGCTCCCATGGGTATCGGTAACCACTGCCCCGCTGAGTCCAGCCCAATCGAAACGACATCATTATGGGTGGCGCTCAGACGTTTGGCCCAAGGTACTTCTAGTAACGTCAGAAGTAGCACGAGTGCTCAGGTTCCGCAGCGTTTGCACCATGGTAGCTGAAGGGGTCGGAACCGTCTCTTACGAAGAGAATAGAAGCACAAGTGCCTAGCACTAAGGCCTATATGGACGCGACACAGAGTAAGATGGTGTGGTACAGGAATGAGACCTAGAAGGCTAACTGTCCGCCACACACAGAGCCACGAGGTATCTTCTAATAGATCCGTCGCGATATGACCATGTAGTTAAAGGACATAATAGAGAGAAAAAAGTTTCACATCGAGGTGATAATTTGAAAACGATAAAATTAAAACAATAAAACTTCTGTGAGAGGTGCGAAATCAAAACATAGAAATAGTCCTGATCGTTGAAATAGTCACTTAAATATGCAAAGTTTCAGGTTTCCTCTATAAATAAGGCTTTGTAATATTCTTATTAGAGCAATGACGGTTTTGGGCATGTCTAAAAGTCGATTGAAGGGCTGATTTTGAGAATCTTCACCCGTACTAAAATATTAATATGGTGATAAACAATATTTTGTCTACTTTAAAGTTGATGCTAAAACAATAATTTAAATATGGATGTTAATTGTATGATCAGTTGTTGAAATGCTTGAGGTTTCTATGCACCATTGCTGCCGAGAAAGAACCGCCCCTGACTGGAACAGACTACATCTGAAGCAATAGCAGAAAAAAAGGGCAAGACATTGACAGAGATACGAGCGCAGCTCCGCCGTGGTATGCGGTCCAATAAAGAGACTGTGCTGACATTAGGAAGCTTTGAGAGGTGCCCAAAACACGCTCCCTTTCCCTGACCACCTCATTTCTCTTGCTCCTTGTGTTCTTGTTTTAATGGATTTCCTTTTATCTAGTTCCTCTATCATTCCCTTGTTAATCATTCCTTCTCTCTTTCCTACCTTATGTTAATGCACATGGAAGGCAGAGATCCTAACCGAGTAATGCAAAGCCAAAGGACACCCAAATTCCTCTTTGTCTATTAATCCACGTTTCCTTTAAATTTATTACATGTCGTTCATCAGTGTTGTCCACGTTTCCAGGCGAACAATCTCCTTAACATTTTAAATGCATTAGCTGGAAAATTAGATGCATAAAGTTTAAGAAATGGTTTCAAGCAGATGAGTGTCTTTATCCTATTATTAAAATTACAATAAAGTATAAAATTAAAATATTTTCGTACATGTTTTACTCAACATATTGGATTAACTGCAGAAGTTCCTCTCCCTTTCTTTGTGCAAGGCTCCGTTCACGTGATGTTTTCGAAAACATTTTTAAAACTGCTGTTTACTTTCCGCTCCAGTACCTCTTATTACCGTAATTATTGACGAGAATATATAAATAATTAAATAAAGAAATTATAGTAAGAGACTGAAATAATTGCAATAAATAATTTCCGTACATTAAATCAATGTATACCTAATGTAATAAACCTGAATTGAGAGATTTGTCTGGAGAAAAAAGTCATTAGCGAGTCATGTTAAGAAAAGTCATTAGCACAGCAAGGAGCGTTAGGCATAAAGATTTCTGGAATGCATTAGGTTATTATTTCAATACATTTGCCCCCCACGTGGGATAATTCTGTAAATTATGAAATTCCTAGATTAATGAAGTAACTTCTCAGAATCAGGGTGGTACCCCATAGCAACAAGATAACAGACGCACATGTAAGAATTGTAAGATTGAATCCGGTAAGAAGGAGACTTGTTGGGGTAGTTCTAAAGTAGGCGGAGCTCAAGTGATAAAAGGGCGTGAATTGCTAAAATTAGCGTCTTACCTTTCTTTTCTTCGTGTACAGCCTTAAGGGGCTTACAGTCTTGTACGATGACCGGCAGTTCGTAGCGCCTAAGACCGCACTGGTTATCAAATACTTAGCGGTAACCGCGAGGGGTTTTGCCGGTAAGCATTTTAGCGACTCGCGGCAAGTTATGCTTCTAGGATTTTTATTGCAGAAACACTTATTTGAAACTGCAAAATTGATACTTCAGAAGTTAGCAGGATTCAATAGTTATAGTTTCGAGTGCTACGATTCATAATCGTTTATCTTCAAACGGTGACAACTCGTTTCAATAGCTCAAGTTCACACATTAACTTTCACGTCAAATTTCTCAATTTAAACTGGTGGTATCCTTTCAAAATACGCCCACGCAAACCCTGAGAGAAAGATTTCATAGCCAACCACTGTAGCAGCCGCCAGAAGAATCAATGGCAGATATTGAAGCAAAGGTACGGCTTCAAAAAGTGGTGACCATCGTCCGACTTCACTGTGCTATATAGAGAAAGTATTGCATTTCAAACAAAAGTAACTTATGCAACAAGACTATAATGGTAGGATGCGAGTATGTTTATGAAACGAACGCCAGTGAGTTCGTTTCATAATTTTCATACTAGCGCCTTAATTCGCATTATAGCTAAGTTGATGCAACTGCTTTTAGTCGACTACATTATAATTTCAAAACTTTGAGTTTTTATAAAAAAAAGAACTTATTTTGTTAATTGCGTGTAATTAAATACTAATTGGTTGGCAGGATCTTGAGTGTATTTGTGAACAGTGCAACAGATATCAGCACTGTTGAGTTCTCACCGTATTTGTGCTTGCAGGTAACGTGAAAGCAACACACATTGAAGCAAGGATAATGAACTCAGTTTCTTATAATATTAAAATAACAATGAACAGAATTTAGTTTATTTTAAATAAACATATTTCATTGTTTATTTGAGAAATGGATCCCAGTGGACTGCTGCTTTGAAGGTGTGAAAAAGTATGGGCGATAGGGGAGCTGTTGGCTGCGCCGAGTAAGATCATAATGATTCGCTGAAGTATTATGAATGCTAACACAGTTGAGTTACGTCTCATGTAGTCAGCGCACTATAGTGTGGTCGACCAAAAAGAGGTTTTCAGACATATCAGTTGAACATTTTTAGACCACTCTACGTCCAAAACTACTATTACGTGGAAAACTTTTGGATATTTTTTATTTTCTAAAAAACAGCTCCAATGATCTTGATTAAAATAATTGTATGTTTAAGACATTTGCATGAATAATAAAACTTATATGAATTGTCTGTGCTATAGGTAGGCTGAGCAATACCTCTCATAATTCCGAGATATTCTTTATTATTTGTATGAATTTTCCAATACTTATAGTTTTTCTCAAATGAGAATTCCTTATTTGTTTTTTTATGTCCTGGACATGCAAAGAGAATAGAATGTTCCAAAAGTCACCAGCTCTTAAAAAATTTGACTATCGCTTAAAGCCTACCATATTCCCCTTGCACCTACAAGAAAATTGGCAATAAGATAGTTTCTGCAAATGTTTACCTCGATTAATATGAAGTAGATGGAGAATAAGCGTTTGTAAAAATAGTTTGTATAAGAGTAGAGAAAATCATGTGAGTGCAACATATCAAAATTTTACTTCACCAATCCACTTCAATATTTACTTGCGCCCTGCTTCTATTTTCATAGAATTCCAGTTTGCTTTGTGAGCCTGTTTAAGTTCATTCCTTAAATATGTCCATAAAGTTTTAACTTTCGTTTTCTAATGTCACTGTGAATGTCTATATTTATGTTTATTTCATTTTTACTTCTGAGTCTCTATTGTTTATCTATTACTTGTGGACCTAACATTTTATACCCTTTTTTAACAATAGCTTCGATATCTGCTTTTCTGTTCACAATTAATTTTCCGCTCCATAGATGCACTCTGACTCAAATACAGCGTTATGATGTGTTTTGTATGCTTAGACATGCACTTTTTATTATAGATGTTATGAGTAAGCCAATGTGCTGTTTCAATTTTTGGCATATACTTTTATTAGTTTTAGTGTCTATTCCATTTCCCTGAATTATTTCACCAAGGTATTTAAATTGCAAAACTTGTTTTATTTTTCTATATACGGTTACCATGTATTTCTTTATTGACGAAATGTATTCAATTTATTCGAAGGATATCTACAGACCGATTTTCACTGCAGTTTATTCTAGGCAAACTATCTTTAATTTTCCGCTACCTAATACCATAGTTTATTATTATTCCTTCTTTTACAAATCCTGCTATCTTCAAGGTAGTTAAACTAAAATTTTTGCAGTATTAGATGTACATTTCTATTCTTTAGGAACTTAAATAGTACAAATAAAGTAAATTACTTTTTGTTCATAAAAACCAACTCTTTCTACACTACTTCCGTGGTTCTGCTACTGTATTCTATAGGTATTTATCATACAAATCTTTGTTTGGTACAATGCTGTTTTATAATTTACACGCCTGATCACATGGTTACAAAGCAAGGGAACTTCTCCAAATAGTTTTAAATTCTTCCATGCAACGGGTAGTTTGGGGATATTTTTGAAAATCTTCATGTCATATCTTTGGAAGATTCTGAACTTAAATATAAATTTTGATATTTAACCTACTTTTTGTATTTGAGTTATGTTGTACAACACACACACACATACACACCCATCCGACACGCGTAGCCGAAGTGAACGGCAGCTCCGCGGTTCAAATGCCACCAGGGGCGTCCTCCCTGACAGGTTTATTCAGGTTTTCCTCAGTACTTATAACTAGCAAATGCCTAAACTAATCCTAATTTAACTTTTTTAAATGGGAACCTACATTCTTATGTTCTTTTCTCACTCCTCATAAAAAAACTAAACAACATTTGTATTTAACACTTTGCAGTTGTTCTTACACCAACGTAAATAACAACGAAAATTCTGGGTGGCTGTGTACGAAGAGCGCAATGAATGGTTGGACCATCCATGGACAATCACTTGAGAGTCAAGTTAGTTTCGTAATTGGGAAACTGCATTATTTTTTGTTTCCTTATTCCTCACCACAAAAAAACAGGTTTTTATAAACCATTTTCTAATGATAAAACAACAATGTAAGTTTCCATTTAAAAAAAAACTAAATTGACACTAACATGACCATTACAACGTCCTCCAAATATACCACCACTAATATCATTTTCTTTCCTCTGTAATATCAAGCAACTTTTATTCAAGACACTTCTTTCTACAACGCTTAGTTTTAGTTATATTGTACTGCTCAGTATGTTGAACTGGGTGCAGCCATGTTTCATATGCCCATTGCAGGGCCAATATATCCCTATGTTGACGTTGGAGTACGGAACGTTACCGAACGGAAAAGTTCAATGTGATTTACTGGTTTGGAGACGGAAAAACGTGATTTTCCAAATAGTATGAAAAGTATTGAAACGTCTTTTTTTCTGGAGCTAGTTGCTAATATTTACTTAAGCAAGAAAATTCCCATGCTTATTTTAGTTAGAAAAGCAACGAAAAGCCTTACTGATCTGTATCAGTTAAAGCCAGTACTATGAAAACCATAGTCGTAATTCACTGCACGTTTACATGTAAATTCTTTGCACATTCTTTCACTGGGAATGCAGTGATACACAGTGAACCCATTTTTTAAACAGTATGTACTTTTCCGCACAGTAGAAAAAGACTTACACCGCTCACCAATTATTTCAACAGTGGCGATCAAGGGAAAAAGAAATTCATTCTTCTTCTAGGGTGGTCCGCGTGTCCTCAGTCTAAATTAGGTTCTCCATCCAACTTCCTTAGGACATCCTCTGCGTACAGAGGGTGGAGATATATTTTGTAAAGGCATCTGATTGTGCCTGCAGAAGGGGACATCTTGGTTACCACGTTGTTTATAGATATCTACCCGACGGCAGTCACAAATGGCTAAGTGCGGCTGTCATTAATTGCTACGGTGTTCTTGCAACACAAGTACAGCATCAGAAAGATGTTTACGACCGCCTACAAATCAGCTGATATACTGCTGACTTTATACCTTTTCTCTGGTTTCTTTGTTAATTCTTAAATATATGTTTACTTAAGAACTGCCGAATTTATTCAATGGCTTACACGACGATATTAAGAAAATTACATATTGTAAATTCAAAAGAGAGATGTTAATAATATTGGTTTAACTTACCTATAAGGTACAGGTATAATATTGAATTTATGTAATACATTTTAACGTCATTGACGTTACTATGAATGTATAAATGTTTAAGTAGGGACGGGACCTCGGTACCGTCGATACTTCGATACTCGATGGTATCGAAATATGTCTTAATACTTTGAAATAAACCTTCGATACTTTTACGATACTTTTAAGCTTTTAGTATTTGCATTATTGAAAATTGTTGCGTTTAACTTTATGCTGGATAAGGAATGAAAGGAGTTGAATCTTCATGTTATTTTTCTCACAAGTGTCCCCAAAGAGCTGCTGGACTACAGTTCTTGACAGACCTTGACTGCGTTTCCTGTGGGTGAATGAATGCAACATTCCATAGACTCGTATATCTAAATGATAAGATGCAAAACAATTGGGGAAGGAGCAGAGGTAATCAAGTAGCATGCAGCGTTAAATGAGTTGTGATGATGATTTAACTGACAGACTAAATCACGTTGACTCACTCTCAGCCATTACATTTACTTATAATTGGTGACAAAAATTTGTGAATCCAGAAGAAACAAATCAAAACTTAAGACGTGAGATAACACAGAGGATGGAAATATATTTTATTTTTAGTTGTTTGAGTTTAATGTAAAATATATATTTGTTTATGTTTTTAAGATTGCAGAATGAAGAAGAATTTCTAGTATTTACCTTTAATTGGATAGAAAATCCTTAAAAAGAAAGTTTCAGCACAAAATATGGTTACATAAAAAGGGAAGCAAACTAACAGTAGGGGATACATAACGGTGGCATTATCAAGGTAAAAAATCTGATGTGTTACACTCACATGACTTTCTCTACTCTTGTACAAACTATTTTTACAAACGCTTATTCTCCATCTACTTCATGTTAATCGAGATAAACATTTGCAGACTCTATCATATTGCTAATTTTCTTGTAGATGTAAGGGGAAAATATATTTACAAGGGCAATATAGAAAAACAGTAGTCTTTAAGCACATACATATCTCTTAATAGCTGCTTGCTAGGTGCAGCACCATTTCCTTTACCACAGATTATAACTCTTTGCATATTCAAGACAAAAAAATGAATAACGAATTCCCATTTTAGAAAAGTACTAAAACATTTAAGGGAATAATAAGCAATATCTCGAAAATGGTTCACTCAACAAAAAGAATGTACATGATATAAATTGTGTATTTTAATGCGATCTACATTTTTTGTGCAGTAAAATTTTATCTATCTCTTATGGGTTACCAGTTATGCAAAAGTCGTTCACAATGAAGAATACTTTTGGAAACTTTCCCAGAAAATTCAAGATATACATTCTATTTGTCATGAAAATATCTGAAACATGATATTTTAATTAAAATCGTTAAACCATTTTTGGGAAAATTAAAATTTTCGAAAAATGTTCCATGTAAAGGTTACTCTGGGGTGGGGGATTTTGTTGAAAACCTTCGTGTCACATCTCTGAAAGATACTGAACCTAAATACCAAGTTTGGTGTTTATCCGACTGTTCGTTTCTGAGTTATGGTGTTCACAGACAGACACACACAGACAGACAGACACACACACAGACAGACACACACACGGACATGTTTCCAAAAATGCTTTTTTTGGATTCAGGGGATCTCAAAAATGTATTTCCGGTAAAATGCCGGTATCGAATTTTTGGGTGGAATACAATACTTCCCCTACTTACTATACGTAGTAGAGAAAGTAAAAATTACTGCCAATTGGAGAATGTAAACAGGAACAATTTCGGAATCAGCATATAAAACAAAATTGGTTGCATGCGATTATACACAGAAAACTACCAATAATAAACATAACTCAGTAAACAAGCTGTCGACTTTACAGTTTTTTATAAAGTGAGTATCGAGTATCGGGGCTCAAAAATCAGTATCGATATAGAGTATCGATAAATAGCGGTATCGTCCCATCACTAGCCATTAACAATAAATATGTCTCATTATAATAAGCGCCAAGGAATTGTACTTTTCTTCTGGAGGAAAACTTCATAGTTCGAAAATTTAGTACGTACCAAAGAAAACGTACTAAAATCAACTTGAATTGCTTAATGTTTCTGATATTAGAAGTAAAAATGTCAACTTTGGAATTTTCTTTTCAGTGCGTCATAAGATTCCGCCTTCGTTAAATAGAATGCTAAAATTAAGAATTACTTGTCCCGTTGACGGTTGAACATCTGGAAATCGTTTCTCGGATGTCTTGTAACACTTATTTAGAATCTTTACGATGCTACCACCACTGATATTTAAGTTCAGTGTATTCCAGAGCTGCCACATGAAGATTTTCAAGAAAATTTTTCCCTTCACAAACTACCCTTGAAACATTTTTCGAAATTTATTATCTCGCAGATGATTCCAACAATTCTGATAGAAATACCATGTATTTCGGACATTTACATCACAAATAAAATGTATATATTGAATTTTCTGGCAACAACGTGTGAAGTCCTCTTCATTCGGAAGAAATTTTATATAAGTGGTAAAAGTGAAGACATAGTGCACAAAAATGTCCTTTCTAACGCTCCCCATATGGCCTATGATCTTCGGGGTATACCTCATTCCAGCAAGCAATGTATGGGCCCATTTCTGAGCTGGAGGCATCCAGCGGGTGGAATCCGTTGTCTTTGATGGTAGGGTTAAGATGAGAGAAATGAGAGGACCTACAGCTTTTTACATGGACCGTGAAACACTTTAGGCCTTGGCGATACATAACATACAAAGGTGAAGGCGTGGATATAGTACTTAAAATCCCACCTCAGAGCAGGGAATAGAACGCCGAAACCTCAGTACGAGAGTCGAACACAAAATCACTGCGCCACCCCGGCACGAAATATTGTTATGCACATCCTTGTGATGTGTAAATTTGTAACCATCAATCACAAATAAAGACTTCCCTTTCTTATTTGTCATCGACTCCATGGCTGTGCACAACTGAGAATGAGAATTATTACGTATGTCCAGTTTGACCTTTTATGCTATATATGACGTAGTAGAACGCGTTCTATACTTTTTGGCTGTGTCTTTTCGAATAACCTAAACCTACCCAAGCTACCTAAGCAGCTAAATGTGGACGCAACTGGCGTACTGATTTTTCGTAAACATTTACGTGGACGCACCTTTAACACAGACTTTATTCCAAAAGATCTCATTTGGATTCAGGAGGTTTGAAACACGTGTTTTCGGTGATACTTGTGTATACAGTTTAGACCGCACAATATTTCCAAAACTAAGCGTTGTATAAAGAAATGTGTTTAATAAAAGTTGTTTGATATTATGGGGGAAAGTAAATGCCATTAGGCAGGTTTTACTTGGAGGTCGTTATGATGGTCATTTAAGGGTCAATTTATTTTTTAAATGAGAACCTACAATTATGATCAATTTAAACTGACCCTAAAATGACCATCACAACGCCTTTTAAACAACACACGACTAATGGCATTTACTTTCCCCCATAATATCAAGCAACGTTTATCAAAGACATTTCTTTCTACAACGCTTAGTTTTGGAGATATTGTACAGTCTCAACTTAAATGGTCCACCCTGTATTAAAATGTTTGGGTGGAACATATAATTTATTCTCTAGTTTAAACTTACATACAGTTTATAAATGTTTACAATACAATGGAGTTGCTTATTATTTCTCTTCCCCTTATAGTTAACATTCTGTTGTATATATAATGGGGAAGTATAACTTTCCACTATTTACTTTTTTGCCTAGTTACTCTTTTCCCGTATTTTCTTCAATTTTCTTTTAACAACTTAACATAATTTTTTCTAAATATTTTCCTGATTCATTTGATCTTATATTAAAACTCTTCCTAACTTTTAGCTAACTTTTACATTTTTTCCATTTCTCTAGTGTTAAATTCTCTCTTCCTTTATCCATGTCCTCGCATTCCAGAATATGATGCCAATTGTCAAGTAATCTATTACATTTAGTACATCTCTCCTCCCTTCTTCTCTCTGTTAGACCACTTAAATTCATTACATCGTCCTCGACCATGCATACCCCATCCTGTCCTCTTTGTTGCATCTTCGATGTATCTTTCTTTTCCTCCATTCCATTTTAAAATATTTATGGTCTATTAATGTCCTTTTTTCCTTGAAACTATTTACAATTTCTTGGTTTTCAATATCCTCCACTCTTGTCCTAACATCTTTCCAGAAACCCTTACTTTTATTGTTCTTTCTGCCCATGCTTCCCTATTCCTATTTCTTCCAATGTCGTCTGTACCTTGTGCATCCAAGTTTCTCTTTTCCCCATTTTCTCCTGTACAACCAAGCATTGCTTTAGTATCTCATTTTCCTCTAGTATTTGAATGCCCTTTCTACTATTTTGTCTTTTGCTCCTACCCTCCCTAGTCCTAATTGTGCTACTCCATTCGATGAACTTCTTGGTAATCTGAGGCTTATTTTACAAAAGCTCTTATGTATAGCATCTACATTTTCCTATCCTTTTCCAGCCCCCATATCTCTGCTGCGTATAACACCCTTGCTTCCACCACTGTGTTATGTATGCTTTCTAGCCGTGCAATTTGCATTTCTGGTATTTTGTTCACACATGCTCTAATTACCTGTATTGCTTGTTTCCCCTTTGTTAGTACGTTTTTCTTCTGTTCTCCCCAATCCCCTGCACTATTGAACCTTACTCCTAGATAGTAAATTGTATTCACTACTTCCAGCTCCGTTCCTTTCCAATACCTTCTTATTTTATATCCTTTCTTAGAATTCATGATTTTCAATTTCCTTGGGTGGAATATAATACTTTCTCTCTACCATAGAAAAACAGTAGAAAAACTAATTACTTTTCATTGATTATTCAACGCAACTGTATTTCTAGTTTTTTCCCTAATTATATTAGGTTTGTAATATTTTAAATTTTGGAGTGATGTTTGAAAAAGCCTGTATTCTGAAACCAGCATCCATTTTTCTGCGTACTTCTAATTTACAAGCTTTCTGTAACAGCAGATGGCTTTTTCTGACATGAGTTATGGCTTTGCTTTCCTCTCTGTTTTTTGCTAAATGTGTGAGTCGCTGTGTTAATATGATAATGCATTCCGACAAACAAATGCCCTCAGTGCTTATTTCCTCCAGTACCTACGTTGTATTAACCCATTAACAACATTTGAACGCGATAGTCTGTACATTTGTACTTCCGGTCATGCCTTATTTAATTGCTTTGCACAACGCCACGCAGCATTAAAAGAATACAGGTTTCTTTTTTGCCGACGTTCAGTAGATGAAGTGATTAATTTTACTTGCTCATTACATTTGTAAGTTTAAATATGCTTGTGTATGTTACACCGCTTCTAAGAAAGTCATATTCTGCTAGCATTTGCTTACTGAAACGTTGATTATAATTTGTAATGTTTCAAAGAATTTCCCTTTTCGGTCAAAATTCCATCGATTTTTCCACTCATGAATCAAATAATCCCAGACAAAAATGATTTCAATTTGGACCTATCACAGCTGTCTAACCTGCTAATTTTATCGCTTTCATTTCCTCGTATTTGTTTTATCACCTCGGTGTGAAACGACGAAAATAAAAAGTTTTATTTATGGATGCTCTATAACTTGAAGCAACATACAGTACTAGCCACGGACAAACTAATACAATAACCCATTAATGTAATAAGATATCTAATTCACAGCTTCATAGCATAAACAATTTCTTTCTTTAATATTTTGTTCTAAGTTTTACGTTTTAGATATTTTCTTTGCTAATATTGTACGTATAATAATTAAGGGGATGTTAAAACACATATATTCATAATGTACACATTGAGGCAGTATGTTTAACACTCATATAATTTCAGTCTAATTATATAACATATAAATTCAATAAAGTAATATGTGTATTTAACAATATATAAAAAGTGTATTTTACAATCATTATATTATTGTATCCAGGTGTAATAATATTATGTGAATGTATTTCGTAATTTAATAATGTGGGAGCTGTGAGAATAATAGGTTAAAAGTTGCTAACAATGAGGTAACAATGAGGTAACCTTGAGGCAATAATGAATTTGAAAGTTCAACAATACTACTTGTGATTCTTGGAAGCAATAATGTAATTTTTGTGACAGTTTATAAAATAGCCAATCAACAACCAGAAAAAGCTTTAGTTAAATGAAGGTATTCTATTGGATTAGGAATAGCCAATCAGAGACTTTAAATACAGAAATTTACAAGTTTAGGCGGTTGAAATCAAGTCAGTTGCCTGCAGACAGTGATTGTAACCGGATGCGAGATGCGTCCTCGAGAGATTTAATACATATTCGTGTGAGACGAAAAATTAGTTTACCTGTTAAAATGCACAAGTAATTAATAAAAGAATCTCACAGCTCTCTATCAGTAAAGTGTTATTTAAATCATATCAAGTATTAATAAAAGGAGTGAAGTAAAATTATAATCTGTGTAAGCCTACATTCTTAAGTCGCACCACAACCCTGCTAAGAGAAACGTGTCTCTAAAATAAAACTGACGCAGCCGAGGCAAACATAAATATATAATATTTAAAGAAACAGTTAAATTACAAAGTTAATATTTTTTTAAACTTGGGGTATAGGCCACCTGAAAGTACATTTGGGGCGAAGGCTACCGGAAACTGTTTACTAGACGTGCGGTTGCAACTACTACAAGTTCGGCTCCCCAACAGTTGAAATATAATACAACTCCTTTAATACAACCTACTTCAAATTGACGCCCAAAGCATGTTGCAAACAAGTTAAAAGAAAACCCGTTCTTCAAATTGGCGTCCATACGTTGAGCTAATAAATGTCTTTCTCAACATGGTAGAGAACAAGTATATAACGTTATAACATATAAAATATAATATAAGGGAAAAAGACCATTGTTAGCTATAAAACCAGTAATATAAAATTACGAGAAATGCAGTAGTATCTACGTAAGCATGTAACGTATCTTGGATTCATAATTAAGACGATGAAATCTGTAAACATATATATGTAACATACACTGTTATTGGATAGTAGCCCCAATCAGGTACATTGACACAAGCCTTTAATTCAAATACGTACGTTAAGAAAACGGTTGGAGGGAACGCTAACAGAAGCTTGCCAGTCCACGAGCAGGAAGGCCGTGTACAAACTCGTCTCTAAATAGCCACTAAAACTACGTATTAAAGTCTGCCAGTTATACATATTTTAACATAACAAATATAATAGTGAACTGTGAATATCTACATGTGGTTTATCTAAAATACAAGTGAAATAATTAACAGAATACGTGCGTGCAAAGTATTTTAACATTCTCCACACCCAACCCTGACAAAACACAAGTGCTCTCCAACACAAATACACAAGTAGTACAATTATAAAATAATAATTACAACATATTAACACACACGCAAGAATACAGATATACGATCATCAGATTCCAGTCTACGAGAACGTCGTGTTACATCACAAGAGTACGAGCATAAAGACAACCTACAAGTACGTAACACAGCATCCATCATCATCAACGTAGTGGGGGGCCTACCAAGGAGGAACCGCTACAAACTACTGTGGTCCTTAGCGTCCCATTCTATATTGGACGTGAAAGCCCGGTAATTTTGCTCAGAGGTCTCTTTATAAGACTTGAGGTTGTTTTACGTGCCGTAAATCTACGACACGTGACCCCTGGCTTTACTTGCCTTCCGAAGGATTTTTACGGCCGAAAAAAATCCATCGTCCGCGACCTCGGTTACCAGAAGTACCCCTAGACTACGGTGTGAAACTGTGGTTTTTACTTTCTCTAACACTTACCTATAATAGGCATTTTTGCCTCTACCGTGACCTCTGAAAGCGATGCATGAGAGGAGAGGCCCGAAGAGCAACTAGATCTGGATGACGGTGGGGCAAGCATGGGATCCCTAACGTTTCCAGATCGAACCATCCTCCGCCGCCCGGGCCCACCTAAATCCTTCAGACCCCCTGGCGATTCCCCCCTGGTGGGGCCAACACGGAGGTGGGTTCGGATAGAGCAGTCCCGCAACAACGCCAGGGAAGAAACCTCTACAGGGCATGCATCCAACGCCCAGCCGCAACCCGCGAACAACGTCGCCTGAACTTACAACATAGCAATGAAGGAGATGATGGGCATAGGAAATGAGGCAGGAAAGTCTCGGTAGAAGAGGAATCACCCCAGCATTCGTCTACCGACCCGGTGAAACCACGAAAAACCCATGGGTCAGAATAGGGGACCGAACTCGGGACCTCCCAAATGCTAGCTGCGCACGGCGCCACCTCGCTCGGTTTCTAAACACAAAAAGAATTAGAGGCCATGTGTTTGTGCATGGGTGTCGTTTTATGAGCACCTTAACACAAAAACGAAAACTCGTTTGAATACCAACTTTCGTATTTCAGTCAGACACCGCATGGGAAAGTCTCCTGTTTTTGTTTATTTACATGACATATTAAAACCAAATGGGCTAAATATCTCTTATTTGCATTTTATTTTTTAAAGGGGCTTATCTCCTACTTTGTTTTTAATGTTTGAAGACTGAGGTAGGAGAGGAGAAATTAAGTTTCTCAGATTCGTGGTTGAATATACTCTATTGGATAAAGGAGAAGTGAGGAATAAGAAATGAACTGAAGGCATAAAATATTCTAGAAAAATAAAAGTATTCAATAAAATGTAAAAGGTCACGTAAACTGAATGCCAACAGCAAATATAAAAAAGCGGCAATCAACTACAACACAAAAGGAAGGCGATGAATTATAAGGCCAACAAAAAGATAGCAGATTGAATTTGTTGGAGGCGGAACACACCAACAGTCATCTTGAAGGCGAAAAAGACGATGACAATGATTGAAGATTTTCAAGAAAACTTCACATGCTGAACTACCCAGGAAAATATGTGTTTTTTCCCTTACTTTTCTTTTTTTTCAATAATAGCTCTAACGATTTGCTAAAACACTAGTGATTGGAAATTGTTTCAGAAAGAAATCGACTGTCGGTAGATCACCTAGGTGCTATGCAAGGAGTTCCAGATTGAACTACTTGCTGCATTCGATAAATTGCTGTTTAACCAAGAAGATTTATCGGTGTACCCAGAGTGGTTTGTGTATGCGAGTGTGTGATACCAGTTATTATAAATATCTAATGATCAAGCTCCACCCTGAACCCAGGAGGGAAACCTCATTAGTTCTTCTATTAGGACGGTACTTATTTTATAAACCCTCCTCCTGCTTTCACAGGGACGAAAATGGATACCCACTTACGTGCGTGAGCCCCATAGGAGAAGACTTACGAACAACTGCGGTGGGGGCAAGTGTCTAGCCACGTTCTACCAGTCCTACAGGTTAGTGTCGGTGGATATTAAGGCGTCTGACAACCCCGGCTGGGCTTCGCCTAGACGTACCCATTCTCCCATGGGTGTCATGAATCATTGCCCCGCCGAGTACAACCCAATCCGAACAACTCCCTTTCGGGAGGGACTCAGATGTTCAGCCCGGCATAGTTCAAGTGACAGCATTTGTACGTCAAGTGCTAGGGTTTCGCAGCACCCGCACTACGGCAGCTGAAAGAGTAGGATCCTCCTATGGAGTGTGATACTTGTTTTTAATAATTAATTTGCCCGTATAATCACATTTCAGGATTACTGCTAGTAAAAAACTAAGTATAGGTGTATGTTACCTTTTGAATGCAAGAATGGTTAAATCGATTATGGTGAAAATTTGCGTACATGACACACCTTAGGTCCCACACAGAAAATACTTTATTGGTATCTTAGTTATCGTTCCGAGAAGGGAGTTATAAGGAGCCAAAGGAAACAAAAATGGAAATACTAGGCTTTTTATTCCGGAATATTATATATTCGAACTTTATAAGTACCTATATGTATAATATTTCTGATAAGTTTAGTTATTTACAAAACATCGAGGGGAACATTCGAATTTTTCGTTATTACTATTCGTGAAAGTAAACCAATTATCATGGGAAACAGTATAGTTGCGATCGTATAAAAAGCAAAAGGAATAGGCACAAGTTGGTGTACTAATAAGGCTTTTATTAATGTTTTGATTCTTATCCCAGGAAGTTGTCGCAGTAATCTGTTCGTGATTTCTTTGTTTACTTGGCGCCTGTTATTGTTTTACTATTTTGAATTTTGGGTTCTTTGTCCTCCGGCTAGCTATTATTACTCAGTCGAGCAAATATCTCTGAACAGGGTGTGTAAACGGAAAGGAGCTGTTACTAAAAGATAACACTGATAAAAGAATTTGTTTTTACACTTTTATTGCCGTCACACTTAATTAATTTCACATCTTTAATCTTGATACACGCCTGACTGAAACTGTTATATTTCCGAATGTAATTACTATCGTAATACTTGTCACGTACCTACTACACATTTTGTAACTAACTTTACGACGCGAGAGATTCTGTAGAATTGCGTAATGTGTACCTCGCGAGAGACTGCTGAGAACTGCGTGATGTGTACCTCGTGAATGCTTCCTTAGAACTGCGTGATATTTGCTTTTGGCTAATTTATACTGCCTCACCCCGATATGCCTAAACATTATAATAGAGCTGTTATTAGTTAATAAATCGCGCCAACATTAGCGTCTATTTTGTCATCCAATCACAATTACAAACACATATGCTCTAAGAAAGATATTCCCTCCATTTCTAAAGAAAGGCACGCTACCCTGACACATTTGTTTGTCTTTTCTAAGTGATAAACAACTCACCCCTTCGCTTCATTGTTACCCGCTCCTATTGTCAGTTTCAGTGAGGCCGTGTAAACTTATTTCCTAACAATGCTTATAGCTAACAAACATCTAAAATCATTGTCATACAATAATGTTAGTTTACACTACAATCACTCTGGCATTCACAGTGTTGTGATATAAAATACTGCCTCAAAGTGTAGTTTTTATTGTCGTTTTCAAAACATCATAAGACGTGCAATTTGCACAGAGAAGAGAGTGATGGGGAAGAGTTTGAGAAATAGCAGGCAGAGAAAGATAGAATGAGAGAGAAAGAAATCAGTAAGAAAATGAGAGAGCAGAGAGAGAGAGAAGCAAGGAAGGAAGGAAGAAAGAAAGAAAGAAGAATCTTGGCATTTAACACAATAACGCTAGCAAAGCTACGTAAAACGCGCAGCTCTACTGGCGTTATTATGTTGTGCGGAATTGAATTTTATAACATTTGAGAAAGCACTTTTTAAATTTGTTATAAGTCAATGATAAATTAAGGATAATTACAATGTTTGTTAATGCTACCAAAGACGTTACTTTCGCTACTTGTTAAAATTTACTTGAAGTTTTTTGAAAAGAATATTATACTGTCTTTGTTACTGATTAATGAAATGTCAGATCTGTGTTAAACGACTATATTACATCGACATTAACATATACGTGTCATTATGCTATATATTTGAGTACCCTTCTTAATTTGCAGTCCATTACGATCTTCTACTATTGATAAATCAATCAAAACTTACAAACGTCCGCGTTAATTGACATGTTTGAGATACCGTAAATTTGCTACATTCTACTGTCTGTCTCTTGATCAGTGTCCTTAAAATGAATTGCTAGGAGTTAGCCAATAATGTCAACAGGATACAAACATATTTCAAATTGCGTAGTTATGCTTTACTGCTTTCTGCAAACTTTCGTAAGCATTTGATTAAAATAAATCAAAAAATCTGATGAGTTACACTCACATGACTTTCTCTACTCTTGTACAAACTATTTTTCAAACGCTTATTCTCCATATGCTTCATGTTAATCGAGATATCGAGATGTTAATCTTATTGCTAATTTTCTTGTAGGTGCAAGAGGAATTGGTAGGTTTTAAGCGATAGTCAAATATTTTAAGAGCTGGTTGCTCTGTGGAGTATTCAATTCTCCTTGCATTATCAGGACAAAAAAATTGAATAACGAATTTGTATTGGGAAATTTAAGGGCATAACAAGCAATATCTCGAAAATGGTTCACTCAACAAAAAAAATGTATATGACATAAATTGTGTATTTATAACCATCTCTTATGGTTTACCAGTTATGCAAAAGTCGTTCACAATGAAGAATACTTTTGGAGACATTCCCAGAAAATTCGAGATATACATTTCATTTGTCATGAAAATATCTTAAACATATTAAAATTTTCGAAAAATGTTCCATGTAAAAGTAATCTGGGGTGGGGGTATTTTCTTGAAAACCTTCGTGTCGCATCTCTGGAAGATACTGAACCTAAATACGAAGTTTGGTGTTTATTAGACTGTTCGTTTCTGAGTTATGCTGTTCACAGACACACACACACACACGGACATGTCTCCAAAAATGCTTTTTTTGGATTCATGGGGTCTCAAAACATATACTTCCGGTGATATCTCGGTATCGAATTTTTGGGTGGAACACAATACTTCCCCTACCTACTATACGTAGTAGAGAAAGTAAAAACCAATACACTAACTTAATTTTGGATTTTGGTTTCAACCCGATTTGGGGATTAAACATAGCTTTAAAAAAATGAAAAAAATTCCGCGCGTGTCCATGTGTATATTTCTATGAATAGGGTAATTAAAACACAATGAAATAATACCCAGTCCATACTTGTGAAACACGTTCTAAGAATGTATGGTAAGGATTTTCAAGGAGTTTCTGAACAATCCTTTGCAAGGAACAATTATTTGTTTCCCATATTCGTAAATACTCTGATTAATATACTCTGTGTTTGAGATATATTTATTGAATTTTTACTTTCTCTACTTCATATATTAAGTAGGGGAAGTATTGTACTTGACCGAAAAGTTCGATGTGCGAGGAAGTGTGCGTGTGTGCCTGTGAACAGAATAGCTCAAAAATGAAAGTTGAATAAATATCAAACTTGGTATTTAGGTCCAGTACCTCTCAAATATGCGACACGCACATTTTCAAGAAAATCCCTTCATCTAAACTACCCTTTAGATGGAAGGTCGTTCGAAATTTTTTATTTTATAGAAATGGCTTTTATAATTTTGATTAAAATACCATATATCAAAGGCATTTACATGACAAATAAAATGTCTATCTTGAATTTTATGGGAATAGCCTGTAAAGTCCTTTTCATTCGGAAGGAATTTTGTATAATCTTGTATAACTGGTAAACGTTAAACGAGAGACGAAAATGTAATACAAAAATGTATATCTCTTTAAACCACACAGTTTATTTCAAATAAGTTTCTTATGGCATAAGCTATTTCTGAGATATCTGTTATTAATGGTTCGAATTGCTCAATACTTGGCCATTCTCTTGAAGTCCTTTCAAGATTAAATTTCTCGCGACTGCGTGGACAGATAAAGTAGGTTGTATTTTTTGTATTGTTATTTGCACCACGCTTTGGGCGTCAATTTGAAGAAGATTTGTTCAAATTATTATTTTCCCCACGTTGGGCGCCAATTTGAAGTACATAGTTTCTACCCCAAATGTACTTTCCGGTGTCCTTTGCCCCAAGATTTAAAAATATTAACTCTGTATTTTTACTGTTTCTTTAGATATTATATATTTATGTTTGCCTCGGTTGCGTCAGTATTAATTTTAGAGACATGAATTTCTTAATAAAGTGTGGTGCGGCTGAAGAATGTAGGCTTACACGGATTACAATTTTACTTCACTACTTTTATTAAAGCTTGACACGATCAAAATAACACTTCACTGATATAGAGAGAGCTGTGAGATTATTTTATTAATTACTTACACTTTTTAACACGTAAAACTATTTTCGTCTCACACGAATACGTATTAAATTTCTCGAGGACGCATCTCGCATCCGGTTACAAACACTGTCTGCAAGCAACACGTCCATTTATGAGCGCTGATTACAAGCAACTGACTTGATTTCCACCGCCTAAGTTTTTAAATGTCTGTATTTCAATTTCTGATTGGCTATTCGTAATCAAATAGAATACTTTTATTTAACTAAAGTTTTTTCTGGTTCTTGATTGGCTATTTTATAAACTGTCACTAAAATTACATTATTGCTTCCAAGAATGACAAGTAGTACTGATAAACTTTCAAATCCATTACTGCCTCAAGGTTACCTCATTGTTGGCAACTTTTAACCTATTATTCTCACAGCTCCTACATTATTAAATTACGTAACACATTCACATGACATTATTGAACATGTACATAATATAAACATATAAAATGACTGTAATATACACTTTTTATATATTGTTACATACACATATTGCTTTAAGGCGGGCTGCTATTGAATTTACATTATGTAATTAGACTGAAATCATTTAAGTGTTACAAATACTGCCTCAAAGAGCCTGGAATTTTAAGGTCAACATATAGTCCAGTTTTTAAACATTTATTTGACTATCGCTGTTCCGTTATATCTATGACGAAATTTGTAATATAGCTATTTCAGCAAAGGTTTATTTGGATTAAAATGTAGCAGACAGAAAAAAAGCTTTAGCAAGAATAGTTTGTATGCCCACTAGTAAACGATAGAGGGTAGGGAAAGTCATGTGAATGTATAACATCAGATTTTTTGTAAATGGTGTGTGAAATTCTGCTCATCTGTTTAGGTCGCAGTGTACGGAGGTTAAAGGTAACCTTTACGACCCACTATTTTAATCTAATGGCTATTACAGAATCCTTACCTCTCCAATTAAAATCCTCATATTAAGAAATAACAATCTGGTAGAGGAAAGGATTGATGAAAAAAACTGGCCTTTTTGAAAATGTTGGTAGATTTTTAAAACAAACTTTCAGTCTGGAAAAGGCCCATAGTAAATACTGGGGTTTCTCAGGATGGAGCAGTTGATTTATAACTCAATGAAACCCTTCAATCTTATTTGAAACGAAGGACAAGGGCTTGCAGATCGTGCCCATATATTTACTGGAGAAATGCTTGCGAATTCAGCTTGCAAACTAACGTGAAATGTTTATTGTTCCCAACAAAAGAAGAGGAGGAAGCCTCCCTTGATGGATGCAATATACTTGGGAAGTCAGTTTTCTTGTTTTAGAAGCAACAGAAATAATTCCATCCTCGCTGCAGCAGATAGCGCTGCGTAAACTGGCAGAATCGTCAAAACAGTTTTATGACCTAAAAATGTATATGAGAGGTGGCTTCAAATATCTAGCATGTAACTAACGGCCATGCCTATCCATTTTCATTAATTTTCATAGCTAGTTCATACGTTTTCATACAAAAGTTTTCGAAAGCATTTCAGACTGCAGCATTATGAGGGTTAAGCTAAAGAAATTCAGATAACACTAGCTCCATTATTCCATTATTATTACCCTTAAAGAAAAGTTACCGCTTCGAAATGTTGCTTGTACGAGTGTAATCCAATTGCGCTATCGGGCAATTCAACAAGGTCGAGTGGTTTCCTCGTTATATTTTCTCATCGTTGTGTGTGTGCCAGTCGAAATATGATTTTATTGTGCATTCTGTGATTGTTCGAAATGAACCATGTGATACAAAGTCCCTTCGGTTGTGAGGTGAGAGGTATGGATTTTTTTAATTTGACCTTGCCGTCAACTAACAGGCCGTAATGAACGAAAGAAATATGACAAAGGGTGTGATATGTTTAAAAATAAATAAATAAGTGTGCATGACGAAACCCAAATTTCCATCAGATGATTTGAAGAATAAGTGAAGAATAAAAACGTTCAAGGTAGACGTGAAACCCTAGATGAGTTACAGATTTATTTCCCAAACATTTAGCATTCTTTGCTTAATAAAATTGTGTATTAACTTCTTGGCTTAATGGACCGGCGGACAGAGGCGATTATGCAGAGAATCAAAGTAAGCTTCAACTTTGTAACATACTTTCTTTTAATAAAATGCTTTTTCTGAATATAATAAAGCCGAATGGTCGTTACTTCCTGGATTACTCCCGTTTGTCAAAGCACTCTAGCATGACGTTAAGTCTCTATTATATGATTTAATGTTGTTAATTAAATGGCGTAAGCAATTACTATATATGCTACATAACAATGGAGGATGTCAAAAACATATATTCATTAGAAAAATTTTATAAAATTGCTTAGAGAACTGCTGCAGCACTCAGTAATTATGAAGTGAACTTCAGTGGAGGTTATCTTTGTCCCTTAAACCACTTTTTACTTTTGTTAACAAACATTTTCAACATTCTGTCCCAGCAGTTTTGAGGTTATGTTCGAGAATAAGAAAAACATTTTGCTACAGCATTGATTATTATAATGAGCAAGATTAAACAAAAGCGCAGGCGCAAAATCTGGTAAAGGAAAAAAGAATATTCCAAAAGTGTGTATTTTAATATTATGTTTTTGTTTAACCCATAGGCCTTCAAATTGTTGGATTAATATGAGGCTGAGGAGTTTATGTACTTCATACCAGATATCACTGAAATTTATAAAACAAGAAACCTGAATTTGTAAGCCTCCGAAAATGAAATTACAAGTTATGTGTCACTATTTTTAAGTTTGATGGTGAAACACAGAGTACTTCTAAAATCTCGAAGGTCATTTTCCATTTGTGCCTTTTACAAATTTTATGAACACACATTAGCTGACGTAATGCCACATAACTCAGCCTAGCGCAAGTTCTTCTGCGAGAGATTAGCTGGTATGTTCCTAAAGCTTGAACTGCCAGAAGGTCGCTCGCTTCAGGTTGGGAGCGGATTAATTCCTCAGTGCATAGCATTTTCTTAATTGGAATTGGAATTTCGGAATTCTAACCATGGCTTTCTCAATATTCGTGTTACATTAAACATCCATGTAACATCTTCATTTAAATACTAAATTACATAATTATTCATTTTCATTTACAATTGATGTAAAAGTTGTGATTTTATGTTCTAAAGTGACTCGATGTTATGAGAAGGTAATGAGCTGCTAATAGCTTAAGGGCCGATAATAGATGTTTGTTAAAATTCATGATGATAATTTTTAATTACGGCAAATAGCAGGAATAAAGCATATATCCATATATTTAGGAATAAACGTAAATTTAAAAACGATACTGAACTCACAATTTTAAGTTACTTTGTGAGGATTTATATATGACTTGGGCATTTCTTTCAGTAATTCACGACATATATATTACTTTATGTTTCACGAATATTCTATTTCGGTGAATCAGATATATAGGGAAGTGATATATTTTATATTATAGAATAAACTTTCAGATGAAAGAAAGTCACAATTTTCAAGAGCTCAAAAATTGTATTTCACATATTTAAGTTTAGGAATACAATTAAGTAATACTTCCAAGGATAGTCATGAATGATAATTAATCTTTTACTTGTTATAACCAACAGTGTAATAATTGGCATAAATTTCAACCGCATACGAGGGGATACTGAAACTTTTTAGAATACCATGTTTCTAAAATCAAATGAGTTTGTTCATATTTACGGCTACTTTTAATGCCTTTTCGAGTTGATTGCTGTGTAGTTTGTTCGATTTGCTCTAATAGTTTGTTAATTATCATCATTTAAGGATTTTGTACTTACCCAAAAATGAATTTGACTAGAGAATATTTTTTACCATTTTAAATCGACATTAATCTGAATAACGGCTTATAAATGCATTTGGCGAAGAAGCCCTGTCTAAACCAATAATTTATAATTGGTACAGCGAATTCAGAAGAGGTCGGTTTTTTCTTAGTGATCAATTTCGTAAAGGACCCCAAGAAATGTTATTACTGATGAAAATATTGCCGCTGTTCGACAATGCTTGAAGAAGATCGACAACTCTTATGAAGTTATTCGGGCAACACTGGGCATTGGTATGAGTCAAATACAAAACATTTTACACCAACAGTTAGACGTGAGAAAAATGTGTTGTCGATGAATTCCACATAAACTGACTCCCGATCAAAAACAACAACGAATTGGTTGGTGCAGAAAAACTTTGGAAAAATTCAAGGCGGCTGTTCAAATTTGGTTTGGAATATGGTTACTGGTGATGAATCTTGTATTTATTGTCATGGTCCTGAAAAAAGTCAATTGGCTCAATGGATCTTTCGAACAGACCCTAAGTCTACAAAAGTCCGATGAACTCCCAGTGCTGGTAAAAAGATGGTGGCTAGTTTTTTCCTAAAATGAGCCATATTGCTACTATAGCATTAGAAGATAGACATACCATTTCTACCAATCGGTACACAAATGTTTAGTTACCCCAAAGTTTTTAAAACGTTCGTGAAAAAGGCTCAAAAGGAAAAATAATATTACATCATGACAATGCATCATTGCATACAACAAAACTGAGTATCTGGATGCCCTAAACGTCAGCACCATGGAACCTCCACCATACAGCCCTGACCTAGCACCTTGTGATTTATTTTTGCTTCCAAAAAGTTAAAAGATAAAATGTGTGGAATAACTTTTTCGTCATCAGATGAAGCAGTGAAACGATAAAAGCCTGGTTTCTGAAGTGCCTCAGGAAGAGTGGCATCATTACTTTAAGGACCGGTTTCATCGAATGCAAAAAAATGTATTATTATTATTAAAGGAGAATATTTTGAAACACAATAAAGTCATTTAAACTTTTAAAAGCTAATCATTGCTTCTAAAAATTTTCAGTGTTGCTCTTATATCTTACATACTGTGGCTTTTCCAGATTTCACAGATGCATTAGCTCGATAGTTTATTTTCCACCATCGATACTCTAGTCGATTCATGTGGAATTTAAACTTATACAGTACGACATTGTACATTGCTATGTCCGTGAAATTCTCTATGGATCATTAGCAGAGGAATTCTTCATGTGGCGTCTAGATTTTGCACTACCCTGGTAGATACGGCAGCAGAATAATAAAATTACTCACATTGATCACTCAAACCATCTTTTGTTCTCTCAGGATCATTGAGAACAATACAATTTACTCCATGGTCGTGTTCGCTCGCTCGCTCGCTCTTGAGAATGTTGGCAAAACTGTCTTGGAAGTTGCTGATGTCCGGTGGAACGCAAATTCATCTATTATTCATGCGCTTGTGCATTTATCTGCCATGAGTACAGAGCTTTAAAGCATTACGATCTGCATACAAAACGCTGTCTTGGTGATATATCTCCTTATTCAGGATGATGTTTTAACTTGCGCTTCCACTCACAACTATAAAACAGCTACTTATTTCCATCCAGCAAAGTCATAACTTAGAAAATAGACTATATGTATTTTAAACACAAGCAATTGTCTGGTCTGCGATGATTGTAAGACTTAACACAAGCTTGGAATCAAGATTAATTCTGAATAAAATCCTAACCTTTTCTCATACTCTATATAAGTACGTATAACACGTATAACTAATACAATCTATATTCATACTATAGAGAAAATTTATGTGTGGGTGTGTTGAAAAGTCCAATTCTTTCTCTCGGACATGGTCTGTAAAACATCCTCTAATTTTATTTCATAGGTTACTAAAATATAAAAAAGGATTTATAAAATCCTTGTGCTTCAATACGAATACGTTAGTGTTATAAAAGAACATGATTGCAAAGAAGTTTTGACTTTTAGTTGAAAATTCCATGGAGTAGAAAATAGTTTTGAATATTGATACCTAATTATTGACAGGAATGTATAAATAAATAAAGAAAAGATAGTATGATAAAGAAATAATGGCAATAAATAATTTCTGTATATTAAAGCTTTTAATTTTCGCTGAGTGAAAAGATTTGTCTGCAGAAAAACGCGATTTGCGGGTCATGATAAGGTAAGTCATTAGTAACAGCCGAGTAGCAAACGCATCAACATTAACGTTCCTGGAATGCAGTTAGAGTTGAGTTCAGTACGTTTGCAAAGTCTCGTAGACAGGAATTCTGTAAACTAGAAAGGGAATCAAATTCTGAAATTCGAGCATAGTAACAGTATCGGATACGCATGCGTAGAGTTTTAAGATTGGACCACATAAATAGGAAAGTTGGTAAAGGTAACGATGGATAAGCGTGCATTTTAAATCAGACTTCTTACTTACTAAATCATGTGACTTACTCGTGCAACGGCTCTTATGATTATTCCTGTGGTAGTTAGTTTC
The DNA here is from genome assembly GCA_030765065.1 of Deroplatys truncata. NCBI lineage: Eukaryota > Metazoa > Arthropoda > Insecta > Mantodea > Mantidae > Deroplatys > Deroplatys truncata. The sequence continues at coordinate 154,100,797 of CM060988.1, read as the reverse complement.
ATTTTAAGTTGTGTAGTGCATAGAAACATTTAGAGCTATTATGTGGAACCTTTCCGAGTAACATTTCTGCAACTAATGCTTCGCTTCTTTATTATAAAAATAGTTTAATTCTTTTTTCAACAATTGGCGAATATTTTCAAACAGAATACTAGAGTCAACATTAAAATTTATCTGCTAACTAGCTTAACTAAACTTATCCTTTCACACTACACTCACGCATACCCTGAGACAAAGAACTCATAGCTATACCACTGTAGCAGCCGGCAGATCCAGACAAGCAGGACAAGCTAGGAGATGACAGTGTAGAACTCCACAATAAAGCAGGTAACATTAAGCGTTATCTAAATAGATGCAACTTCGAGATAGCAGCATCAAAATTTGAAGTAAAGAATAGGACTTCAAAATTGTCGCAGCACCAATGGCTTCAAAAAGTATGAAAATAAGACAAATGCCGCGGATATTTAATTCCAAACTACATACACATAAATACCTTTTTGTCACCACAATATACCACGCTGATTAAAGGGACATAATTGAACTGTTATTGCATCCATAATACCTCAGCGACTCATTATGGTCTTACTCGGCGGCGCGCGCAGCTCCCCTATCGCCATATCTTTAACACCTTCAAAACAGCAGTTAACTGGGATCGATTCCCCAGATAAATAATGAAATATGCGTATTTAAAATAAAATAAATTGTATTCATTGCAATTTTAATATCCTAATAAATTGTGTTCATACCCTTTCCTTTAATGTGTTGCGTTCACGTTACCTGCAAAGAATCAATTAATACAGCGTAGACTCAACGGCGCTGTTACCTGTTGCACTACTCGCAAATACTGAAGGCTCTACCATTAGTGCTGCCATCTGATTAGCATTTTTAATTACTCAAAATTAATAAGGAAAGACCTTTTTGTAAAAATTCAAAGTTTTGAAATTACATTGTGATCGACCAAAATCGTGTGCAACATGACTAAGATGGTAATAAAGATGCTCGATTGAAAATTATAGGTTTAAGTAGGATTGAACATTTTTCGGGCGTAAAAATCCTTAGCATGGCTTCCTTCGGAAGGGAAGTAAAGCCGGTGGCCCCGTGTTGTAGATTTACGGCACGTAAAAGAACCTGAAGCCTGATAAAGAGGCCGCTGAGCAACATTTCCGGTCTTTCACATTCTATGTAGAATGGAACGCTAAGAACCACAGTAGTTAAAGAGAGTCCATAAATAAAAATTAATTAATATGAAGGTTATGAAACTCGTGTCTTAATTACTACCATTACAGTCTTGTTGCATAATATACTATAGAGGGTCACAATTTAGCAATTAGGACACGGTAAAGCAAAAGAGAATCAAATCTGTTTATAATTTAGGATACACATAGGATATCAATGTCAAAATATATTAATAACCCTCGTGTAAGAATGTTTTACTTCACTTCCGTTGTACTTACTGTGTAATAAATTTCTTTAGCAGGATAATTGTATACAGAGAGCCTATATTTTTTAATTACAACTGAGAGTATTATTTTTTTCTGAATGGTCACAGACTATATGTGTTTTATGGGATTGCAAAATCTACACATTAACCACTTTCAAGAGAACTACTGAAGTAAAACTTCACATGTCTATTTTATTTAATATTTTACAAGATCCTGGGTTGTGCATAATAATGTTGAAAACCAGAACTATGTACAACTTATCGTTCAGGATCTGCAGGGTTTTTTCCACACCAACAGCGCACTGTGCTGACGTCATGCGGCTAGCCAGCATTCTTGAAGTATCCCCTGCCGGAGAGCTGATCAGTCATAGCGTTAAACGTATTATTTCAAGTTTTAACAGGAATGTGTAGTCACTGTAATGGTTTGAATATCCAAATGTCACTTCTTTGAACTCGTCTCATTATACTTATTTACGTATTTTAGTAATCCAAGCAGAGAGAAGTACCGGTCCTCCATTTCCTCCTTATTAGGTTTAATTTTCTGGAGTGAGCCAATATTACAAGGAATGTCACTACGGTCAGTAACTTCTGGTACAACATACTCGTATTTCAGTTTGTGTTCATTTACTTCACTCACTATCTGTGTTACAAGGTTTTATCTCAACTCATTTGCTTTTTTCTCATATTTCTTTTTACACACCCAGACGATTTAGAATATTCCACGGAACTACATACTGCTTTTCTTCTTCCTTGGTGAAAATTATGATGTAGAGTAGCTATCATTGATCTAGCATATCGATCCGGGTATAGTGGTTACCATGCTCGCTTCTAGTTCCCGAGGTCGCGGATTCAAACCCGGAGGAGAGTGACGGATGTTTCGGGAGTAAAAAGCCTTAGCATGGCTTCCTGTGTTAGGGGAGTAAAGCCGGTGGTAGATTTAGGCACGTAAAAGAACCTCAAGCTTGATAAAGAGGCCTCTGAGCAAAATTACCGGTCTTTCACGCCCAATATAGAATGGGACACTAAGGTTAATGATCGTCCATAAATAAAACTCAATGTAATTTCAATTCTGACATGCATGCCTACAAATGAAAAATGTCCTCGTTTTGGGAAATACTTCAAACACTCATTGTGATAGGATTCAAGGCTTACTGTATAATGAAAATGATTTATATGCATAATCTTAGTTAGAAATCTTCCATTATTTATGAAACTGCACCGGTATTGTATTCTATGGAAGTGTTTCTAACTTTTTCTTCACTCAACATATCATGAGCTAATGAATGAAATTTCGTGAAACCTACCCAATTACGGACATTAGTAATGTGATTTAGAATTGACGTGAACGTTTACTTTAGCAGTACATTGTCACTTTCACAAATTGCAGATGCCCAACACAGATGATTATTACCACGTTCCCATGGGGAATTGAAATCGATTTGAGTACACTCTCCATATTGAATATTGCAGGAAACACTGATCTGAATCGCATTGAGATTGTTTTGAATTTCGGATTCGATCCTGGGAGACGATCGGATTGTAATTTGTTACATGGAAACACCTACCGTATTTAAAATTGTTTTGAATACACCAAAGATACTATACTATACTCGCTCTATCATGCTGCATGCTCGTCATTTTTTTTTTTTTTGTGGAAACCGTTAATCACGTATGTAATAAAACACACAGCAAAGCCACTTTTATCGCTTCCATAATTCGCAATTTATTCTTGTCAAAAACACTCACTAACCTCAAAACCTGCTTAAAATATACATAAAAACAAACTAACATATGTTTAACAGGTTCGGCAACTTAAATCCAAATCGAACAACGTAAAAGCTTAAATTATTTATTCTCGAACTTTGTGTATCAAAATAGGTTCAATATGTATTGAATTTAACATAGAAACGCGGAATTGAACTCAAATCGAATTCAATTCCCCATGGAAGGACCAAAGATTTTGGAATCTTATTAAACACCTTCATAAGAGATTTAGCAAAATTTCATACATCAAATCATGGTGTGTATGCGAAAACTTATTACTTTCTCTACTACATATAATAAGTAGGGGAAATATTGTATTCCACCCAAAAATTCGATATCCGAGATTTCACCGGAAATACATGTTTTGAGACCCCCTGAATCCAAAAAAGCATTTTTGGAAACATGTCCGTGTGTGTGTCTGTGTGCCTGTGTGTCTGTGTGTGTGAGTGTGTGTGTGTGTGTGTGTCTGCGTGTGTGTCTCTGAACAGCATAACTCAAAAACGAAAAGTCGGATAAACACCAAACTTGGGATTTAGGTTCAGTATCTTCCAGAGATGCGACACGAAGGTTTTCAAGAAAATACCCCCACCACAGATTACCCGTTACATGGAGCATTTTTAGAACATTTTAATTTTCTCAAAAATGGCTCTAACGATTTTGATTAAAATATCATGTTTAAGATATTTTTATGACAAATAAAACATATGTCTCGAATTTTCTGGGAATGTCTCCAAAAGTATTCTTCATTGTGAACGAATTTTGCATAACTAGTAAACCATACGATATAGACAAAATTTTACTACACAAAAAATGCAGATTGCGTTAAAATACACAATTTATGTCATATACATTTTTTTGTGGAGTGAACCATTTTCGAGATATGGCTTGTTACTCCCATCAATTTTTCAATAATTTTCTCAAATGGGAATTCGTTATTCATTTTTTTGTCTTATATATGTAAAGAGTATTAATCTGTGGCAAAGAGAATAGTGCTGCAACTAGCAACCAGCTATTAAGATATATGTCGATGCTTAAAGGCTACTGTATTTCTATATTGCCCATGCAATTACAAAACAAGCGGAACATAGTAGGCCTTAAGCGATAGTCAAATATTTTTAGAACTGGTCGCTATGTATAAAATGTAATTCTCTTTGCATGTCAAAAGATCGTTTCTGCAAATGTTTATCTCGATTAATATGAAATAGATGGAAAATAAGAGTTTGTAAAAAATAGTTTGTACAAGAGCATAGAAAGTCATCAGATTTTTTTTTATCAAAACTCTGTCTGTCAGGCACAATTTTATGGGCAGATTTTCATTCATAGAAGCCAGTATATTTTTGCAAGCAGCTTTCTGAATATCACAAATTACAGTTCTTCTTGTAGAAGTCTAATATTCCCTACTAAACATAAGCTTGTATCATTCATGGCAATTGCAAAATTACTTTCTTTTTCTTTTAACCAGGCTTTGTATACAGAAGGGAAAACAAACGTAAAACAAGTCTATAGAAATATAATTCAGAAAAAAATAGTTTTATTACTTTTGAGAATGCCATGAAACAGTTATATGTCATTCACTAAAGATAGATGCCTAAAGCTATGCATACATTACCTTTCAGACTTCCACTTTCACCTCCACAGCACCACTCATAAGTGTGCTCGTTCACACAATTCGCATTTATGACCCTCGTGTGTTAGATTTTCTTTCAGTGACAGGCGCACCGCATATGTGACAAACACTTAATAACACAAGGAGAGGCATTTCTTCACACAAGCAAACACAGAAGAATATTTTCTGGACACACCAACATCTTCTCCATCTTCACTGGATTCCCCCAAAGATTCATTTGGTTTATAACCTACATCATTTACAGCTGAAGATTCGCCTTCCTCATTAGTCAAACTCATTCACATTAGTTTATAGCAGAAAACGTTTCAGTTCGCAACTCGCACTGTAAAGTCTAGTATAGCTTCACTTCTTGCCTACTGAATTATCGACTTGCTGTCGCACTTGCTTTCTTTTAAGAAAATTTGGATTTCTTGTCTTAGGAGGTTTTTTGTTTTCTCTATTACGTATAGTAAGTAGGGGAAGTATTCTATTCCACCCAAAAATCGATATCGATATTTCACCGGAAATACATGTTTTGAGACCCCCTGAATCCAAAAAAAGCATTTTTGGAAATATGTCCGTGTGTGTGTGTGTCTGTGTGTGTGTCTCTGTGAACAGCATAACTCAGAATCGAACAGTCGGATAAACACCAAACTTGGTATTTAGGTTCAGTATCTTCCAGAGATGCGGCACGAAGGTTTTCAAGAAAATCCCCCACCCCAGATTACCCTTTACATGGAAAATGTTTCGAAAATTTTAATTTTCTCAAAAATGGCTCTAACGATTTTTATTAAAATAGCATATTTTTAAGATATTTTTATGACAAATGAAAAGTATATCTTGAATTTTCTGGGAATGTCCCCAAAAGTATTCTTCATTGTGAACGATTTTTGCATAACTGGTAAACCATAAGGGATAGACAAAATTTTACTACACAAAAATGTAGATCGCGTTAAAATACACAATTTATGTCATATACATTTTTTTGTTGAGTGAACCATTTTCGAGTTATTGTTTGTTATTCCCGTAAAATTTTTCAATACTTATTTTCTCAAATGGGAATTCGTTATTCATTTTTTTACTTGTATATGCAAAGAGTATTAATCTGTGGCAAAGGGAATGGTGCTGCACATAGCAACCAGCTATTAAGAGTAATGTATATGCTTAAAGGCTACTGTATTTCTATATTACCCTTGTAAATATACATTCCCCTTACATCTACAAGAAAATTAGCAATAAGATAGAGTCTGCAAATGTTTATCTCGATTAACATGAAGTAGACGGAGAATAAGCGTTTGTAAAAATAGTTTGTACAAGAGTAGAGAAAGTCATGTGAGTGTAACACATCAGATTTTTTCGTATAGTTCTCCGAAAAATTTCGAAGACACTGCATTATCTTTCAGTCAAGGGCTTTTTAATTTCTCGTAGTTCATTATTCCTATTTTTACGACATCCGACTCATTAAAATCACTTTTTTTTAAATGAATTCCACTTACTCTTAACATTTTTTGTTGGCACAAAGTTTTTGCATTTCATAGCAGCAACTCATTTGCTGTACACATGTCGACTCTTATCTCTATGAGGGAATGAGTACAATAGTGGAAATTAGTATAAAGGCATAGACATTTGGAGTAAAATGAACAGGCCCTGTTGGAATATTGTTGCATACAGTATATCCACAATAGTAAGAAATTCAGTACACTGACAAATGCATTCAAATGGTATCTCAATTGAGTCAGTAATACAGTATGACAAGGAATCAATGATTCAGGTGGTAGAAGGTGGTAGTCTGTATAAAGGTAGTCAGAGCTGTGTGGCGTTAGGGTTTCCATATGTGACTCTACTGCAGCCAGTAAACAGACACCAATACTGACTGCTTGACATGTATTGCATAAACCATTATTGTGACAATGCCATGTGTGAAATGTTTCTCATGTGATGAAAAAGGAAAAATCAGTGTGTACAAGAAAATGGAACTGTTCAGCCTTTCGACGCCAAGAAGTTGAACTCTTGTAGTTCAAAAATTTAGTTTTGTTACAATGAACACGCAATATGGAAAGAACATAAGCTATGTGCAAAGTATAAAATAATCTGAGGTAATAAAGCAATTACTTTTGAACAAAATAAGGGTCCAAAATTGTTAATTCTTCCCAAAATATTGCTGATTTATTGTTGCCAGTAATTGTCAAATGTGTAAGACAAATGTTGTCAAATGAGAAACATCTTCAATTCAAGAAACAATGACATAATCCAGCTCTAACATTCACTCATAAGAAGGCTTGGTTGGATTTTCCAAAAAAGTATATAATGGTCTTCAGAATGGGAGAAAGTGATCTGCAGTGATGAGAAGAAGTGTAATTTAGATGGGCCTAATATATTTCAATATTATCAGCATGATCTTGGAACACAGCAGCCAATAAAAATAAGGAGAAATTTTGGTGGCAGAGATGTTATGGTTTGGTATTCCTTCTGCGCTAAAGGTAAATCATGCATTGCTTGACTGAGCACTGGAATGAACTAGCATGTACTCTAAAATGATAGAGACAGAATTAATTCAAATGTATGAGGACCTAGGGGAAGAAAGTATAAATTTCAAAAAAATAATGCATCTGTGCATTCTTCTGTTACAGACAAAATGTGATTTAAAGAAACAGATATTATCTTGCCCTGGCCAGTATGTAGCCCAGTTTTGAATGCCATGGAATACCATTGGTAAATACCTGCAATCTTTTCGCAATGGAAGACAACTTCAGGGCATATCTGAGCTGAAAAGAGCAATACCAAAATAGTGAGCCAAAATTTCAATGCTGGAAATAAAAACCCCACTAAAAAAATCCTGATGTGTTACACTTACAACACTTTCTCTACTCTTGTACAAACTATTTTTACAAACGCTTATTCCCCATATGCATCCTGTTAATCGAGACATCGAGATGTTATCTTATTGCTAATTTTCTTGTAGATGCAAGGGGAATATGGTAGGCTTTAAGCGATAGTCAAATATTTTAAGAGCTGGTTGCTATGTGGAGCATTTCATTATCTTTGCTTTACCAGGACAAAAAAATGAATAACGAATTCTCATTTGAGAAAAAGTATAAGTATTGGAAAATTTAAGGGAATAACAAAGCAATATCTCGAAAATGGTTCACTCAACAACAAAAATGTACATGACTAAATTGGTATTTTAACGCGATCTACATTTTTGTGTAGTAAAATTTTGTGCCTATCTCATATGGTTTACCAGTTATGCAAAAGTCGTTCACAATGAAGAATACTTTTGGAGACATTCCCAGAGAATTCAAAATATACATTTTATTTGTCATGAAAGTATATTAAATATGTGATATTGTATTCAAAATCGTTAGAGCCATTTTTGAGAAAATTAAAACTTTCGAAAAGTGTTCCATGTAAAGGGTAATCTGGGGTGGGGGATTTTCTTGAAAACCTTCGTGTCGCATCTCTGGAAGATACTGAACCTAAATACCAAGTTTGGTGTTTATCCGACTGTTCGTTTCTGAGTTATGCTGTTCACAGACACACACACACACACACACACGGACATGTTTCCAAAAATACCTTTTTTTATTCAGGGGGTCTCAAAACATATATTTCCGGTGAAATCTCGGTATCGAATTTTTGGGTGCAATACAATACTTCCCCTACTTACTATACGTAGTAGAGAAAGTAATAGGAACTAAGATACTTCTTAATGTATATAAGAATAAAAGTGGTTCGACAAAGTATGCAATAACCAGTAGGACAGAGGGTGCCATTATACTAATTTCCATCCAAGAAATGCAAATGTCTTATTTTGTTACTGGTTTTATGATAGAAACTAATTCTGTCATAACTTTTATACTTTCATATGGCTAGGAAACTGTACCTTTGTATCACCTGGATCACCTACTTACTACCTTTCAGTAAGAAACGCAGTGCCTTTATAATGAATTTCCACTACTCTAGAAACCAGCATTTCTGTTTACGCCAGAATTATATACACAGCCATAAGCATTCTTGACTTTACATCTCCAGAACACTAGGAAGAAAAATCTGTTGTGTTACACTCACATGACTTTCTCTACTCTTGTAGGAACTATTTTTACAAATGTTTATTCTCCATATGCTTCATGTTAATCGAGATGTTAATCTTATTGCTAATTTTCTTGTAGATGCAAGGGGAATTGGTAGACTTTAAGCGATAGTCAAATATTTTAAGAGCTGGTTGCTATTTGGGGTATTCCATTCTCTTTGCATTACCAGGACAGAAAGAAAATGAATAACGAATTTGAGAAACAGTATAAGTATTGGAAAATTTAAGGGAATAACAAGCAATATCTCCAAAATGGTTCACTAAACAAAAAACTGTATATGACATAAATTGTGTTTTTTAACGAGATCTACATTTTTTGTGTAGTAAGATTTTGTCTATCTCCTATCGTTGACCAGTTATGCAAATCTAGCCTCATGGCGTCACCGCGAGGTGCCTTAACTGTATAAAGGTGCTTCCAGAATGAAAACGAGAGGTCATAGAACGACGCTGTTTTCAACAGTGTGCTCAGATTTTTTTATATTTTATTCTTAGAAACTTTAAAAATTTAGTTCAGGCCTCCTTTCACCTATTTAGGATTAGCATTACGTTACAGAGGGGACACCTAGCACTTTGACCAGCATAGGGATCTTTTGTGCATACAACCCCAGGAGGAACGGATGAGGGAAAGGAACCATAGTGACGTATGGGCTGCAGGACCGGCCAACGCCTGGTACAGAGATCCAACAAAGGGTGGCTCATAGGCTCCCCTCTAGCGGAGACCGCGGAAGTTTGACTCAGCAGCGGAGATTCGAGCGGCCTCCATCAGACGGCCCCGTTTCAACACCCAAGCCATCTGTGCACAATCGTCCGACACACAACTCCTGAGCCAAGTTGTAACATGAAAGAGGAATATGAAATAAGGGGGAATGAGGGAGAGGAAAACTCGGGCCTTCCCAGCAATCGCCTATGGACCCGGGGAAATCCCCCAAAATGCCCATCGGTCGGGAAGGTCGGCCACAGACACTGACGCAACAGACTGAGCCATCTCGCTCGGTTTTTATCTATTTGGTTCTATGTGTTAAGGATCTATGTAGTATATTAAAAGTGTTTACCTTTTATGTCACTAAACAACTAACCGATCATCGGATCATTACATCCCCCGAATTTCCTGTCCCTCCATTTAATCCCCATTCTCATTTCACTCCACCTTTCATCTGCTTGGTGTCTTTGAGTGTTGCAAGTGTCGGCGGGAGGTCTCGGCGTGTGTATGGCAGGGGAAAAGGGTGTCCGGTACCCGGGCCCCCAGGAGAGGTGTAAAGCCACAGAGGGAGAGGGGGCCGGCTACACCAGCCACTACACGGGGAGTTCAAATCTGTAAAAGGTAGGAACCCTGCCCTCTACCTGTCGTGCCTCCTGGTCCGGCCGCCTCTGTCTCCTCTCACCAAATCCGTCCCTCTCGTCAGAGGCATAGACGCAAAAATCTGCGTAGCCGAGGTTCTAAGTCCCTCTCCGGTCCTCGTCCTATCCTATCCAACCAAATAACTAACGGACTAAAGAGAAGGCACAAAGGTTTAAAATTTCACTTACTGTAGTTACTCGATCATTGTTCCACAGACAGAGGGTATGTAGAGGCTATGTAGCATTTCCAGAACTACGAAGACTGTCGGCGGGAGGTTAAGGAAGTCAGACGTTCCGCTGGTCTTTCACGTCCTCTTGCGTGAATATCAGAAAATTTGTCATCTGTCGGATCTGTACCAAAGGGGAAAGGGGGGAATTTACTATAAAATCTTCTAGGTCATTGTACAATAAAACTATCCACGCAACGTCGTGTAGTTAGCTGGTAACCATATTAAAAAATCTGATGTGTTACATTTACATGACTTTCTCTACCCTCTGACGTAGATTACTAAGTATACAAATTATGTTTACGGAAGTTTACTTTCCGGTCTACTTCATTTTAATCCAAATAAACTTTGGCATAAATAGCTACATTACGCATTTCGTTATACATGCAAAGAGATCAGCGATAGTCAAATGTTTAAGAACTGGACGCTATATGCTGGCATAAAAATTCCGTACTGTTTCTGTGACATCGCGAGAAATAAATGAAAATTCACAGGACTTTAAAAGAATGGCTAATACTGAGCAGTTCGAAACATTAACAACAATATCTCCGAAATGGCTGATGCCACAAAAAAGTTATTTTAAATAAATTTTATTTTAAACAGATCTACATGTTAGTACGTTTTCGTCTATCGCTTAAGGTTTACCAGTTATACAAGATTATTAGATAAAATTACTTCCGAATGAAGAGGACTTCAAGGGTTATTCTTAGAAAATTTAAGATATGCATTTAATTTGTCATGAAAATATCTTTAATATACAGCATTTTAGTCAAAATCGTCAGAGCGATTTTTTAGAAAAATAATAATTTCAAAAAAATCATCCATTTAATGGGCAGTTTGGGGTAAAGGATTTTCTTAAACGTTAAGACGAAAACGTAATATACAAAAAATTAAATAACAATTTACATCAATAACTTCTTCTGTGGTATAAGCCATTACTGAGATATCCGTTATTTAAACTTCGAATTGTTCAATACTTGTCATTCTTTTAAAGTCCCATCGATTTTCAGCTGTTTTTTGCTATTGCATGGAAAGAGCATGGGATTTTAAGGCCAGCATATTAGCGATCAGTTCTTAAAACATTTGACTATCACTTCTCTCTTTGTATCTATAACGAGATTGTAATGTAACTATTTTTACAAAGATTTATTTGGATTTAAATATAGTATTTAGGAAAATAAGCGTTAAGAATACTTTGTACACCCAGTAATAAACATAGAGGGTAGAGAAAGCCATGTGAAGTATCACATGAGATATTTTAAGTTGTTTTTAATCCAGCTGGACTAAAATTGCTGAACATGAATACCCACCTTTTGTTCTTTTCATGTACCGCCAGGAAGCGGGAAAGCCCCAACCACAGAACATCAAAATCTACTTAACGTAATTCAATAAGATATAAATGTACACGAAATTCCGGCTGCATTATTGGATTTAAATGAGGTTGTCCCGCCTTCTGATAGAGTGTCATTCCAGTTAGCCAATGAAAGCTTTCTACTGTTTTCCAAGCATCGCGTTCTGTTTCGTTAAACGCAGATGGAATAACTTCCTCTGGCAAGTTAAGTGGATTGGAAGATAAATTCATTTGGTGCTGTATGAGTTAAATGTCTCCAACATCCTTAACAGTTACTCAAGAATTGGATGGAAGCATGATTAGCAAACGTCATGCATTCATTAAGCAATCAAGTGAGGAAGATTCAACAGCTTCAATTGTAAAAATAATCCTATGTGTTGCATTCACATCACTTTTCTACCCACTGTCGTTTTTTATGTATATTTCTAACGCAAATGTTCTTACAAGAGCTTATTTTTCTAGCTATTTCGTGTTGATCGAGATGAGCGTTTGCAGAAATAATTTCATTACATACAAGGGCAGTCCCAGAAGTACAGTATATGTAGCAGTTGTTGTTTTAAACCAATGACTATGGTCATAAAGCTTAAGTTTGAATTTTGGCGATGCTACGTTGTTTAGTAATTGCTTGACAGCCATTAATAGTGAACTCTCTCAGCGAATTTGTAAACAGGATAAAACTGGTCATCGTTATGTGATGCAATACCTTCATTTCAAAGGTCTTATTCCAACTAATATTAAAGCTGAGCTAGATTCTACTCTGGGAGCGTCTGCTCCTTCGTTTACAACAGTAAAATATAGGTGGCAGAGTTTAAGCGAGGCCGTACGAGCTGCCAAGGCAAACATCGCAGTGAATGAGGTGCCAGAAAATCCACAAAATGGTATTGGATGACCGTCGACTGAAGGTTCGCGAGCTAGCAGACATCGTAGGCATTTCAAAAAGTGCTATACATCATACACAACTGTGTTTTTCAAATGGGATGATGTTTGTCCTTGAGCGCGGCCAGAGCGGCAACCAATCGGAGTTCCGCTGTGTTGGCATATTGCATTCGCCGTAAGCTAAGCATGACGTGCGCTAGGCGAATCTGTTTCTAATAAATATAATTTGCGCTAAGACAAAAATTCAAATTTTGCAAAAAGCAACCCACTAGAAGGTACGGAGTAATTTTCGTAACACAACCGTAAAAACCACATATTTTTAGCTCAAATAGTTTTCATAATACAAACGAATAAACATACCCATATGTTATATCATAAGCACGTAAGCACTGTAATGGTCACATTATTTGTATGTATGGATTATTGTATACATTATGTATGTATATTTGTAATTATATAGCACTACTGACTTGATGGTGATAAAGAATTATGTTGAAAAACCAAGGCGTTTGTTAAAGCTGAGAGAGAGCAAACAGTCCACCCAGCTCACTTGTGTTACTTGTAGAATGCTGAATCTGCAGAACGTGAGCCGTCACATGTTTATTATTGTGTGTTGTTTCTAAATCTGGGTTGGAGTTTATTTACCCTACACAGTTAATATCAGTATACAGTTGTTGTTCAGAGAGCAAGCAGCAAGAGTAAAATAGTGCAGTGGCTTATTGTGGTGAATTTAGTGGCGAGTCAAAGAGGCAGGTATTGCGAAGTCAAGCTCAAAATATTATATTTAGGGTGTACTCGTTTTTTAAAAAATACAACAATGAGGAACACAGAAATCAACTTGATTTCAAAAATCCTCAACACTACTAAAGCGTGTGGTGTCGGTAAAGCAAGTGTGTCTAGCATTTGCGGAGAGGCAAGATTAAAAGCACAGGTAATTCATAACCTATAATTATATAACACTTAAAAAATATGTACGTAACATGCGAGTATATTCCCAATTATGAATTTAAACACCAGGAGAATTATAAAAGTTTAGAAAATTCAGTTTGGGTTGCTGTACTTCGACCATTCTAGCGCCAGGCCGATGTGTGAGTGAGAGGGAAATATGAAAAGAGTGGGGGTAACGAGGCGGCAACGCTGTGCACGCAAATGCACCTCATTCGCTGCAGCTCAGAACTCTTCCCATTTGAAACTAATAGTAATTGAAAATTTAGACATGAGAAAGCTGTGCGCAAGATGGGTGCCGCGTTTACTCACAATGGAACAAAAGCAGCGTCTGAAAATGTTTCAGTCGAGTGTTTGGCGATGTTTCGCTGCAATAAAGCCGAGTTTTGCATCGATTCATAACCATGGATGAAACATGGGTCCATCACTTCACACCTGAGACGAAGGAACAGTCAAAAGAGTGGATTGAAATGAGAGAATCAGCTCCAAAGAAGGTGAAGACAGTTCCATCTGCAGGCAAGGTCATGGCGTTAGCTTTTTGGGATGCGCGTGGGATAATTTTCATTGATTATCTTCAAAAAGGAAAGGCAATCAATGGTGATATTGCAGCGTTTGAATGATGAAATGAAGCAAAAACGGTCGCATTTAACGAAAACGAAAGTTCCGTTTCATCAAGACAATGCACCAGTTCACACACCCATTATCACCATGGCCAAAAGCAATGATTAAAGTTCGATTGCTTCCTCATGCACCCTATTCGCCAGATTTAGTCCCCTCTGATTATTTTCTGTTTCCAAAGTTGAAGAAATAGCTTGGTATTAACAGATTCGCTAAGAATGAAGAGGTGGAGTTTGCAGTTGATGGCTATTTTGCAGAACTCGACGGCTCTCACTATAAACAGGGTATCGAAGCGATTGAACATGCTGGGAAAAGTGTATCGAGGTGAAATGAGACTATGTAAAGAAATAAAGATGTTTTTTTCGCAAAAGTTTGTGTTTTCTATGTTAGGTCGGGTACTTCTGGAACAGCCCTCGTATTTATAGGTACAAGAGCGAAATAGGAGGCTGAAGTGATATTAAAATACTTCAAAATATGCTGTGTTGCATTCACATGTCTTCTCTACTCATTCTTCTACAAACTATTTTTGAAAAAGTTATTCTTCTGTCTGGACTTTGTTAATCGAGATAAAATTTCATAGTAAATATAAGAATACAATAGGCTAAAGTGATAATCAGATTTTTAAAAAGCAGATCGCTATACGATAGCTTTAAAATTTCATGCTCTTTGCATGAAGAGAAGGAGAAAAAAATCTGAAGCGTTGCGTTCACATTACTTTCTCTCCATCTATCCTTTATTACTAGGTACATAAATTATTCTTATTATAGCTTATTTTTATATCTACTTAATTTTAATTGAGATAAACCTTTACAGAAATGGCTAAATCACGCATTTCGTTATAGGTAAGAAGCAAACAGCGATAGTCAAACGTTTAAGAACAGGACGCTATATGCCGGCCTTAAAATTATATGTAATCGCGACAAACAGCTGAATGTCGACAGGAGTTTAAAGGAATGACAAAATATTGAACAATTCGAAACATTAATAAAGATATCTCGGAAATGGCTGATGCCACAAAAAATTGTTTAAAATAAGTTGTGTGTTTTAAAGATATCTAAATTTTTGTTCAGTATGTTTTCGTCTATCGCTTAACGTTTACGTTTTATATACGATTACACAAAATTCCTTCCGAGTAAAGAGGACTTCATAGACTATTCCCAGAAAATTCAAAGTATACATGTATTTATTGTGTAAATGTCTTGAATATATTTTAATCAAATCTTATAGCCATTTTTTCAGAAAACCAAAAATTTCGATAAATGTTTCATGGAAAGAGTAGTTGGGGTGGGGATATTTTCTCGAAAATCTTCGTGTCACGTTTTTGCAAGATACCGAACTTAAATACCAAGTTTATTATACTTATCGTTTTGAGTGAGCCTTTCCTAAAATGCCTTTTTTAGATTTAGAGGCCACAAAACATGTATTACCGGTGAAATATCGATATCGAATTAATTGGTGGAATGCAGTACCTTCTCTGCCTAAGGTACGTGGTAGAGAAAGTAAAAACGTATAGCGACTTATCACTTGAAAAAATTGTGTGTTACAAAATTCAAACCAATAACAAAGAATATCTCGGAAATGCTTAAAGCCACAAAAGGAAGTTTGATTTACTTTTTCCTTCAGCGAGATCTACACTTTTTTGTATAACAGTTGTCTTTCTCTTTTGGTTTACTAGTTATACAAAATGAAGAGGACTTTACACTATTCGCAGAAAATTCAGGATATGTATTTTATTTGACATGAAATATGTTAAACGTATCGTATTTAAATCAAAATCGTTGGAGCCAGTTTTGAGAAAATAAAAAAATAACGGAATTTTTCAATGTAAACAATAGTTTGAAATAAGGGGATTTTCTTGTATAAAGTTTTATATTTATCCGAAGTTTTATTTTTGTGTTGTGCTGTTCTGGATTCAGGAGACTTTAAATCACGATATTTCATTTTTGTGTGGAATACAACTTCCCTTTTATCCATTTCACCGTCATTTCATATCATCTACTTCCTCGCTCTCATACCAGGCTTCGGGCTGATCACCCTTCCCAGTTATTCTATCTGATCTAAATAGTCTGTCTGTTCATCGACAGATGTCAGATCCCAAGTATTGGCTTGTAAGTTCTGGGGGGCTTAAGTCCTTCAAATGGGGAGGGTAAACAGAGAAAGCAGAAGAAAAAGGGAAGCAAAGAAATAATAATAATTATAATTTTTGCTGAGAGGGATGGCGCAGGAGTAACTTCCCACATTCAGAAGGTCGTGTGTTCGATCTCCGTTGCCGACCTTCCTGACCTATGGGTTTTATCGGGCTTCTCCGGGTGGCCAGACAAATGTTAAGAAGAAACATTACATCTCCCGAATTCCTTGTCCCTCTATTTCATCTCCATTCTCATTTCACTTCACCTTTCATCTTTCAGGGTTGTAAATGTCGGCGGGAAGTCTCGGCAGGGGAAAAGGATGCGCTGAGTAACAATTTCGGAATTAGTATACAAGACAAAATAGCTTACATACGTTTATACACAGAAAACTACTAATAAGAACTTCAGTGAACAAGCTATCGCCTTTACAGATTTTTATAAAGTGAACATTGAGTATAGGTGCTCAAAAATCGGTATTGATTATCGAGAAATAGTGCTATCTCTCCATCACTAGCAAAAAAATAACATATTTTTAGTTTCAATCCACGAGCTCACCACCAAATCAACCAAGGAATCGATTCACTCTACTCTTTACCTCGACAACCCATATCAGAGCATTTTCCTTAGCCTTGTATGGATTTAGCATTTGTAGGGCTTACGACCGCTCCCTCAGCATCAGTAATTTGTTCCAATCACTCCTCCCTCTGCTGGAAACAAATGCGTCTCCTCATCATTCCTTAAGCGGAGCCAAGGAAACGGTAGGTCGCGGATCGAGACCTACTGAGAACTGGCCGCACCATCAATCAGAGCAAGCAACGTGCTGAACAAATGGCGATGCATGTTTTAAGGGGCAACTCGAAATCTTGTGTAATTGCGACAACTGGTTTCCTTTGTGCGATCGCCGTCTCTCAGCCAATTAGAAGCAAGAAGTCGTCGTTGTATATATGTTGCCACGCTAAAATACCCATTTGCCAAACCTATCTAAATAGAAACGCGCTTTTTCTCGGTCACGCACTGCGGCATTCCTTCACGCGCCTGAGTTCTTCTAACGCGAATGTGGTACAATACATACCAGCTCTCACAAGAAACAACTGAAAGTTTAATGTTGCCTTGGAACTTTTTTGCCTACGTATTACAAAGTTTATTTTTCCGTTTGCTTTTAAGTTAATCACTACACGTATCTGCAGAGAAATGGCACATTACCTGAAATGTACGCTGACTCGAGGGTGTGTTCGTATCCATACAATCTTCTGCAAACTAAAGCCTGCTTTTCTACTACCTACTTCGTCAAGTTAAGGAGAAATTTGGTTCAGAAATGTGAACACCTTGGATTTTTTTATAATACTTACCAACGCTTTTAAAATCACAAATGTCTATTTAATCGATCCTGTACTATATAGACGAGCACTGCATTGCACTTCTAACTCAAATTTTCTCACTCCTTTTTTTCAGGATTTTTCACTATCCAAAATGCTTAGGACCACAGTTTATAGCTTATTAACTTTAAATTTTCAAGAGAGCTTCGGGAGTTACTGATTTAAAAATTATTACACACTACTTAAAAAATATTAAATCGTTGAGTTGAAATTAATTATTTTCCATAACTCACATGAAAAAGTTGAACATTTTAATAACAGGTATAAAATTGTGTTTTCTTTTAAACTAATTAAAATCAAAAACAGCCTGCACTTCAATTTATTCATATTTGCGTACTAAGCTCAAATTAAAAATTTCAAAGCAATACGATAAACCGTGTTCAAGGAACGCATTTTATTGCCATATCAAAAAGTGATAATTCATTAATAAAAATAATTGTGAACTTTGGAATTTTTATTATAGGTATAAACAATTTTAAATCACAATTTTAAATCGATCCTTTACCATATAGATAAGCACTACATTGAACTTTAAACTCAAAGTTTCTCAACTCCTTTTTCAAGATTTTTTAATATTCAAAATACTTCTTGGATCACAGTTTATAGCTTATTTAGCTTCAAATTTTCAAGAGAGCTTCAAGAGTTATTGATTTAAAATTATTGTACACTACTTAAAAATATTAAATAGTTGAATTGAAATTAATAATTTTCCATAACTCACATTGAAAAAGCTGAAACTTTTAATAACAGGTATACAAAATTGTTTTTTTTCTTAAACTATTTAAAATTAAGAACAGCCTGCACTTCAATTTCTTCATGTTTATATACTAACCTCAAATTAAAAATTTGAAAGCAATACGATAAACCGTGTTCAAGGAACGTTTCATATTACCATATCAAAAAGTGATAATTATTAAGAAAAAATTATATCTTAACGCTTTTAAATTGTTCGTTAAAATTTTGTGTACACTATATGTTTTATGCACTTTGTCTACCGTTTATCGTTTATTACTGGATATACAAACTATTCGTACTAAAGTTTATTTTAATCCAAATAAATACCTGCAGAAATGCCTAAATTACACATTTCGTTATAGATACAAAGAGAACAGCGATAGTCAAATGTTTAAGAGCTGGACCCTAAACGCTGGCCTTAAAATTCCATACTGTTTCCATGCAATCGCTGGAAACAACTTGAATGTTGACAGGACTTTATAAAGATATCTAGATTTTTTTTTTTTTGCAGTACGTTTTCGTCTATCACTTAACGTTTATCATTTAAACAAACTTATACAAAATGCCTTTGGAATAAAGAGCACTATACAGGCTGTTCCCAGAAAATTTAACATATACATTTTATATTTCCTGTAAATATATTTAATACATGGTATTTTAATCAAAATGTTAGAGCCATTTTTATAAAATAAAACCACGTTTCGTATTTATCCGACTTTTCCTTTAGAGTTATGCTGTTCACAGACAGACAAAAAATGACAAATGTATTAAACTTTTCAACACAATAATAATGGATATCTCGGAAATAGCTAATGGCACAAAACGATAATTGAAAAAAATTGTATGTTTTAAAAATATCTACATTTTCTATACAGTATGTTTTTGTTTATCTCTTATAAATTACCGACTACATAAAATTAGAGAAAATTCTTTCCGAATGAAGAGGACTTATAGGCTATCGCCAGAAGACGCTGCATCCTGGGAAGACGCTGAAGTAAATACCAAGTTCAGCATTTCTCCTTTTGAGCTATGCCGTTCTAAATCTAAATCTTTATTCAACCATTCAAATTTGCATTGCATGTCAAAACTTATACAATAGTCTACCATAGTTGTCTATAAATCTTAAATATGGACCGTTCAAATATCTTGTAAAAACAGAACTCTATGGTTAATGAATACTGTGATAATATATGCAATTTTGTTTAATTATATATTCTTGATTTAATCATACGCAGTCATTATTTCACAAAAATAAATCGTCTATCTAAAGCATTTAAGCAGAGAAATAAAACCACTGTATGCCATAAATTTCTCTACACCAATTTAAAAAATCATATATGTGGCACTCACATGACTTTCTCTACTCTAGTACAAACTATTTTTACTAAAGTTTATTCTCCATCTACTTCATGTTAATCGAGACAAACATCTGCAGAAACTTATTGCTAATTTTTTTGTAGGTGCAAGGGGAATATGGTAGGCTTTAAGCGTGAGGCAGTATTTTTAACACTTAAATGATTTCAATTTAACTATATAATATATAAATTCAATAACAGCCCGCCTTAAAGCAATATGTGTATGTAACAATACATACAGTCATTGTATATGTTTATATTATTATGTACGTGTATAATAATGTTATGTGAATGTATTATGTAATTTAATAATGTAGGAGCTGTGAGAATATAGGCCAAAAGTTGCTAACAATGAGGTAACAATGAGGTAACCTTGAAGCAATAATGAATTGGAAAGTTTAATAATGGTACTAGTAATTCTTGGAGCAAAATAATGTAATTTTTAGACACTTTATAAATAGCCAATCTACAGCTAGAGAAAGGCTAAAAGTTAAATAAAAGTATTGTATTGGAGTAGGATTAGCCAATCAGAGACTTGAAATAGATAAAATTTGCCAATTCAGGCGGTAGAAGCCAGTTGCTTGTAGACAGTGTTCCTAACCGGACGCGAGACGCGTTCCGAGCATTTAAATACGTATTTAGTGTGAGACATAAAATTCATAACGGCGAGAATATTGTAAAGTTTACGTGTTAAAAAAGCGCAAATAATTAATAAAGGAATCTCACAGTTTTCTATATAAGTAAAGTGTTATTTAATCGTGTGAAAGATTAATAAATGGAGTGAAGTAAAAATTATAATTTGTGTAAGCCTACATTCTTTAACCGCATCACCCCCTGATAAGAGACACATGTTTCTACAAATTAATACTGACGCAGCCGAGGCAAACCTAAATATATAATATTTAAAGAAAACATTAAAATACAAAGTTGATTCCTAAAAGGCCACCGGAAAGTAAACTTGGGGTGAAGGCCACCGGAAAGTAAGCTTGGGGCGAAGACCACCGGAAAGTGAACATTGGGGCGAAGGCCACCGGAAACTTTGCACCATACGTGGGGCAGTTAGTTACATCAAGTTCGGCTCCCCAACGGTCGAACTACAATACAATACAACCTATTTCAAGCGATAGTCAAATGTTTTAAGAGATGGTTGCTTTGTGGAGCATTCCATTCTCTTTGCATGTCCAGAAAAAAAAACGAATTCTCATTTGAGAAAAGGTATAAGTATTGGAAAATTCAAACAAATAACAAGGAATATCTCAAAAATGGTTCACTCTACAAAAAAAAGTATGTGAAATAAATTGTGTGTTTTAAGGAAAAATGCATTTTTGAGTAGTAACATTTTGTCTATCTCTTACGGTAGTAACTTTTGCAAAAGTCATTCAAAATGAAGAGAACTTCTGGGTAAATTCCCAGAAAATTAAAATATACATTTCATTTGCCATGAAAATATCTTAAATATGTTATATTTTAATCAAAATCGTTAGAACCATTTTTGAGAAAATAAAAATTTTCGAAAAATGTTCCATGTAAAGGGTAATCTTGGGTAGTGGGACTTTTTTGAAAATCTTCTTATCGAATCCTTGGAAGATACTTAACTCAAACACCAAGTTTGGTATGTATCCGACTTTTGGTTTTTGAGTTATGCTGTTCACAGACACAGACTCACAGACACGTTTCCAAAATTATCGAATTTTTTTTCTGGAATGCAATATACGTAGTAGATAAGATAAAATAAAAGTTTTATTTATGGACACTCTTTGACTGCCGTGGTCCTTAGCGTCCCATTCTATATTGGGCATGATATACAGGAAGTTTTTGCCAGAAGCCTCTTTATCAGGTTTGAGGTTCTCTAGCGTGCCGTAAATCTCCGACACGGGACCACCAGCTTTACTTCCCTTCCGAAGGAAGCCATGCTAAGGATTTTTATGCCAAAAAAAATCCCTTGCCCTCCGGCGGGTTTGAACCCATGACCTCGGAGGTCGACTTATGCTTATGACGTCATGGTATCCACAAGTGACAAAAGAAAGCTGGAAATAATTAGACAGAAATGGGGGTATTTCAACTCCTTATTTGTAGTATTTTGCAGCTGATGCGTTATTAAGACATTGTGTTAAGTCTTGCTGTAACATTGTAATAATGAAGTTTAGCTTAACTGTCAGTTTTAATGTATTAAAGTTTTTGCTTTAAAAAACTTGAAGACCCTGACATGAAATATGCGAAAGGTTTTGCAACTACTCGTGTAAATTACTTGACTTCAGGCCGGCTACAACAACGTAATGAAGGTATTAAGATGAATCTCTTCCTTCAAGGATGATGAGTATATATAGTTTGCTTTTTATAATTCAGTTGTTGAACAGGCAATTGGAAAACGTACATGAAGTAAATCTAGCTTGCAATTTCTCGACTTGGTGTTGAAGGTGTACGTGAGTGAATTATCTACCACATGCATAAAGTAGTTCAAACTATAAACATTTGAAATCATTAGACATGGAGTTTGTACACAGTAACAGTTTCCCAGAATATTTTATCAATAGTGCAATAAAGACATTAAAATATTAAGGCGATACTGAAAATTTTTAGAATTCCATTTTCTAAAAACAAATAAATTTGTTTCTATTTGACAGCTACTAATCATTTGCGAAATTATTGCATGTAGTTTGTTTGATTTGCTTTAATAGCTTGTTAATTATCATGAATTTTGTGTTCATCCAAAACTAAATTTCACATTTTCGGACTATGATTTTTTATAACCTTAAAACGTCATTAACGCCTAAACAATGTGAAGATCGGCTTAGAAATTCATTTAGCGAAGAAGCCTGATCTAAGACAACAATTTATAATTGATACAGAGTATTCAAAAGAGATCGGTTTATTTCTTAGTGATGAATGTCGTGAAGGGCGCCCAAGAATTGGTGTTAATGATGAAAATATTGTCGCTGTTCGAGCATGCTTGAAGAAGATTGATGGACTCCTTAAGTTTTCGAACTACATTGGGCATTACTATGAGTCCAATCCAAAAAACTTTACATCAACAGTTAGACGTGAGAAAACTTCGCTGTCGATGGATTCCAAATAAACTGATTCCCGATCAAAAACTGCAACACATTGATTAGAACAGAAAAAAGCTCTGGCACAAGTGCCTCAGGAAAAGTGGCATCATTTCTTTAAGAACTGCTTTCATCGAATGCAAATAAGTATTGATGTTAAAGAGGAATATTTTGAAAAATAAAAACAATCTGATGTGTTACACTCACATGACTTTCTCTACTCTTGTACAAAGTATTTTTAAAAACGCGTATTCTCCATCTAGTTCATGTTAATCGAGATAAACATTTGCAAACTCTATCTTATTGCTAATTTTCTTGTAGATGTAGGGGAAAATATATTTACAAGGGCAATATAGAAAAACAGTAGCCTTTAAGCACATACATATCTGTTAATAGCTGGTTGCTAGGTGCAGCACCATTCCCTTTGCCACAGATTATAACCCTTTGCATATCCAAGACAAAGAAATGAATAACGAATTCCCATTTGAGAAAATAAGTATTGAAAAATTTAAAGGAATAACAAGCAATATCTCGAAAATGGCTCACTCAACAAAAAAAATGTATATGACATAAATTGTGTATGTTAACGCGATCTACATTTTTTGTGCAGTAAAATTTTGTCTATCTCTTATGGTTTACCAGTTATGCAAAAACCGTTCACAATAAAGAATACTTTTGGAGACATTCCCAGAAAATTCAAGATATAAATTTGATTTGTCATAAAAATATCTTAAACATATGATATTTTAATCAAAATCGTAAGAGCCATTTTTGAGAAAATTAAAAGTTTCGAAAAATGTTCCATGTAAAGGGTACTCTGGGGTGGGGGGATTTTCTTCAAAACCTTCGTGTCGCATCCTTGGAAGATACTGAACCCAAATACCAAGTTTGGTGTTTATCCGACTGTTGGTTTCTGAGTTATGCTGTTCACAGACACACAGACACACACACAGACAGCCACACAGACACACACGGACATGTTTCCAAAAATGCTTTTTTGGATTCAGGGGGTCTCAAAACATGTATTTCCGGTGAAATCTCGGTATCGAAATTTTTGGTGGAATACAATACTTTCCCTACTTACTATACGTAGTAGAGAAAGTAATAATACAATCATTTAAATTTCTAAAACTAATATTGTTTGATCTTCTAAAAATTTTCAGTGTAGCCCTCGTATGCAACTAAATATGCAATAGATATGTGGAACTATATAGAACAGTTTTGAATGTAACAGTAAATTTATGCACAACATCGGAATAAAGGCTAGTTCACAATAATCGGGAAGGGGAACCACAACGGAAACGACGAAGACAAAACACGTGAATTAACGGAATCCACAATTAACGGAAAGCTTACCGGATCCAGGAATGGGAAGTTTGGTCAAGCTTTATCTTTTTACGTCCCGTTCCCGAGAACGATATATTGGATTGCTACTAGCCTTTATAAAGAAATTGTTCAAGGAGGCCGTAAACTTACAATGCCGCTAGAGTTCCATCTAACTGGAATGGAAAACAAAACCAGAAAATCTGACAACGACAATACACTGTTAGATTCCTGGCTGGGACGGGGGAATAATTCCATATCCTCCTCAGAGTCTGGAAGTATGCATGTGGAAGTAATCTGAGTGTCTAATATTAAAAGATTATAAACCATCGTTAAAGTACCTACAATCAACTAATTGTTTCTCGAATTAAAAACCTCGGATATGACCACAGAGTTAACCGGTTATACAAATGGAGCAATGAAAAAAATCTGATGTGTTACACTCACATGACTTTCTCTACTCTTGTACAATCTAATTTTACAAACGCTTATTCTCCATATGCTTCATGTTAATCGAGATATCGAGATGTCAATCTTATTGGTAATTTTCTTGTAGATGCAAGGGAAATATGGTAGCTTTTAAGCGATAGTCAAATATTTTAACGCTGGTTGCTATGTGACGCATTCCATTCTCTTTGCATGTCCAGGACATAAAAAAAATGAATAACGAATTTGAGAAAAAGTATAAGTATTGTAAAATTTAAGGAAATAACAAGCAATATCTCGAAAACGGTTCACTCAACAAAAGAAATGTATATGACATATGTTGTGTATTATAACGCGATCTACATTTTTTGTGTAGTAACATTTTGTCTATCTCTTATGGTTTACCAGTTATGCAAAAGTCGTTCACAATGAAGAATACTTTTGGAGACATTCCCAGAAAATTCGAGATATACATCTCATTTCTCATGACATTATCTTAAACATATGATATTTTCATCAAAATCGTTAGAGCCATTTTTGAGAAAATTAAAAGTTTTGAAAAATCTTCCATGTAAAGGGTAGTCTGGGGTGGGGGGATTTTCTTGAAAACCTTCGTGTCGCATCTCTGGAAGATAGTGAACCTAAATACCAAGTTTGGTGCTTATCCGACTGTTCGTTTTTGAGTTATGCTGTTCACAGACACACACACACACACAGACACACACACACAGACACACACACACACACACAGACACACACACGGACATGTTTCCAAAAATGCTTTTTTTGGATTCAGGAGGTCTCAAAACATGTATTTCCGGTGAAATCTCGGTATCGAATTTTTGGGTGGAATGCAATACTTCCCCTACTTACTATACGTAGTAGAGAAAGTAAAAATCTTAATAGCTGGTTGCTAGCTGCAGCACCATCCTCTTTGTCACAGATTAATACTCTTTGCATATCCAAGACAAAAAAATTAATAACGAATTCCCATTTGAGAAAATAAGTATTGAAAAACTTAAGAGAATAACAAGCAATATATCGAAAATGGTTCACTCAACAAAAAAAAAGTATATGACATAAATTGTGTATTTTAACGCGATCTACATTTTTTGTGTAGTAAAATTTTGTCTATCTCTCATGGTTTACCAGTTATGCAGAAGTCGTTCACAATGAAGAATACTTTTGGAGACATTCCCAGAAAATTCGAGATGTACATTTCATTTCTCATGAAAATACCTTAAACATATGTTATTTTAATCAAAATCGTTAGAGCCATTTTTGAGAAAATTAAAATTTTCGAAAAATGTTCCCTGTAAAGGGTAATCTGGGGTGCGACCTTCGTGTCGCATCTCTGGAAGATACTGAACCTAAATACCAAGTTTGGTGTTTATCCGACTGTTCGTTTCTGAGTTATGCTGTTCACAGACACACAGACACACACAGACACAAGCACGGACATGTTTCTAAAAATGCTTTTTTTGGATTCAGGGGATCTCAAAATATGTATTTCCGTTGAAATCTCGGTATCGAATTTTTGGGTGGAATACAATACTTCCCCTACTTACTATACGTAGTAGAGGAAATAAAAAACAAACATAATGACGAAAATAGTGTAGAACAAACAAACGTATCAGGATGGCGCTTTCACAAGATGAATCAGAAATAGTAATTGCATGACTTTTAGAAAACATTTCGTGCAGCGAACTTTGAAGTTGGTTAATCTTACTAAGTCGCCTGAATTGCAAACAGGCGAAAAAAAAGTGGGATGCGTTACATTCACATGACTTTCTCTATCCTCTATCGTTTATTACTGGGTATTCAAATTTTCCCAAGCATTTCATTTCAATCGAGATAAGCCTTTACGGAAATACCTGCATTACACATTTCGTTATAAATATAAAGGGAATAGCGATAGTCAATTGTTTTAGAACTGGAAGCTACACGCTAGCCTTAAAATTCCATACCCAAGATGAGAAACCATTGAAAATCAACAAGATTTAAAAGAAGGCTTATTGAACAATTCGAACCATTAATAAATGTTATCTCGGAAATGGCTCATACCACAAAAAGTTATTTGTGTTATAAGGGGATCTACATTTCTTGTGTAATATGTTTTCGTCTATCACTTAACGTTTACTAGTTATACAAGATTAACAAAATTCCTTCAGAATTAAGAGGTCCCAGGTTATTCCCAAAATATACATTTTATATCTCATGTATATGTCTTTAATATATGGTATCATAATCAAAATTTCTAGAGCTAATTTTTAGAGAAACAAACATTTCGAAAAATCTTCCACGTAAAGGGTAGTTTGTAGGCAGGTATTTTCTTTAAAATCTTCATGTGGCATCTTTGGAGGACACTGAACTTAAATACCAAGTTTGGTGTTTATACGACTTTTCGTTTTTGAGTTATGTTGTTCACAGACACACATACAACACACATATGTACCTTTTTCTAAAAATACTTTTGAATTCAAGGGCCTCAAAACAAGTATTTCTGTGAGACTATGTACGTGACAGAGAAAGTAATAAGTAGACTTCTTTAAAACACAATTTATGTCAAATAAATTGTTTATTGCATTAACAATTCCCGAGATTCTATTTGTTGGTATCGTTTTGAATTTCAAACATTTCGTGTACATTTTTCAAGTGTTTAAGTTGCAATTCGTTTGTTTGTCATTATCATTCAAAGAGCTTGAAATTTCAAATTCAGCGTACAGTGATCCGCTTTGTAAAGATTTCTCTATATCTTCAGCCCCCAGTATCCATATTGTATCTAAAAATAAATGCGTAATAACATATCTCGGTTAACAAAAAGTAGATAGAAGAATAAAATTTTATATCTAAGAATGATTTGTAGAAGAGTGAGTAGAGAAAGTCACCAGCGTAAAGTTAGATAATACAGATAGTGTAGTTTTTGTTATAGGTGTATAGGAAAATGAGATAATAAACATTTTTACTTTCCCTACCACGCACATAGTAAGTAGAGAGGATATTGCATTCCACCCAAAAAGTCAATAACGAGATTTCACTGGAAATACATGTTATGAGTTCCCCGAAAACTTTTTTTTAGAAAACAGTCCTTGTGTGTGTGTCTGTGAACAGCATAACCTTATGTTGGATAAATACCATACTTTGTATTCAAGTTCAGTAGCTTTCAAAATGCAACACAAAGATTTTTAAGAAAATCCTCCACCCCGATCCACCCTTTACATGGAAAAACTTTCGTGTTTTTGATTTTTCTAAAAAATTGGCTCTAACGATTTTGATTAAAACACCATATGTTTAAGATATTTTTATAAAAAAATTAAATACATATGTTGCATTTTCTGAGAATAGCCTATGAAATCTTTTTCATTTTGAGTGACTTTTGTATAGACATAAGCTTAATACACAAAACATTATTTATTTCAATTGTCAAGTAGATACTTCAAACTTTCTTCAACTGCGAAGTCGCTGCTCGTTCTTTTTCTTAGCCAGAGATGTATTTGACTATCGCTTAAACCTACTGTATCTGCTTTGTACCCACAACGAAAGCATAATAAAACGATTTCTGCAATTGTTTATCTCGATTAACATGAAGCAGATAGAAGAATAAGTTATTGTGAGAATAGTGTTTGTAAAGAGAAAATCATGTGAATGTAGCACAACAGATTTATATACAATATAGAGTATAAGAATGTAGACACTTGTCTTACGGAAATGAGAAGGTAAAGAAAATAAAACAACGTAACGTTTAGTTTGGCTATAGATCAGCACGAGCGTGCGATACGTTATAAGAAGTCCGCCCGCTTGCTAGTTCACAAGATGCCACACCCGTTCGGAAGAATAATGGCCCGGATGGCAGCATCCCAGTATGGGACTCATTACAATAATTCATCACTCGTCACCATCGCAACCCTTACGCAAACAACATCCCCGCCGTATGCAGATCATGATCGTTATCTCCCGAGCATCAGCTCTGCTAAGATATAGCTTCAAGACCCTGCTTATGGACACGTGTCTTCGGAGAGACCGGGCGTCAGGCGATTAAAGGAACATAACACACAAACTGACAGAGCACATTTCATTCTGCGAAAAAAATATATCAGAGATCAACGATAAGATAAAATATTAGATGTGGGTTTGCATTCATTTATCTAACTAATTATGGACAACAATTTTGTGTACACCTGCTTACATTATACCCACTAGTGATGTTTGGAAGAACGTGTCATTAAAAGTATTCAGGGTGGTGATAATGCTTTAGATAGGTATATTTCCGACAGATACTATGATAAAGAATATTACTCGTACCACGAAAGCATCAAGGTGGGCTCACGAAGCGGAAATAACGAGAAATCACATCCTGCAAGGGCGGATAGACAAGTCAATGACTTTTTAAAGAAAATAATTTTTCCAAAAAATAAAATTTATTTCTCAACATAGTCCACTTTCAATTCAATACACGTTGTCCAACGTTTCTCCAATTTTTTTAACCCTTCCAAAACATATGACTTTTCGAATTCTGCAAAATATGAGGTTATTTCTGCTACGGTGTGTTCACTGGACGGAATTTCTTCCCACCGAGCCAATTTGTTCAGATTTGAGAAGAGGAAGAATCGCTCGGAACCAAATCTGGAGAATATGGTGAGTAAGGTAGCAGTTCGTAGCCCAATTCCACAAATTTTGCGATGGCAATGGCTGAATTGTGTTCGGATGCATTATCCTGGTGAAAGACAACCTTTTTCTTCATCAAATGAGATTATTTCTTTAACTGTTCCTTGTGAAACTGATCCAGCATTGCAGCATAATATGAACCTGTGATTGTTTTACCCTTTTCAGGTAGTGGATGTCTATAACCCCTTGTAATCCCAAAAGACAGCTGCGTTGATTTTTCCTGCCGACGGAATGGTTTTCGCTTTATTTGGTGCAGGTTGGCAAGAAAATCAACTGCTTTGATTGTTGTTTGGTTTCAGGTTGATAGTAATGGATCCAAGTTTCATCAACCGTGATATGAAGCCGCAAAAACTCATTTGGGTTGCGCTTGAACATGTTCAAACATCCCTGTGAAATTGTTACACGATTTCGGTTGTTCTCAACTATGAGCAGTCGCGGCACCCATCTTGGTGAAGCTTTCGCATATCCAAAAGTTCGTGCAGAATGTATACACCCGTTACTCGAGATGTTTATGGTCTGGCTATCTCACGGATTTTCACACGGCAATCTTCCAACACAATAAGGTCAACTTTGTTCAGCATTTCTTCCGCTGTGACCTCAACCGGTCGTCCTGTGCGCACGGCATCTCTTGTGCTCGAACGGCCACATCGAAATTCTGTGAACCACTTGTGAATGATGCCATGTGATGGAGCAGAGTCCCCATAATACTTGTTAAGCTTTTCTTCTGTTTTTTTTACCGCCTTACCACGCAAAAAGTAGAGGTTTATCAGAACACGAAATTCACTTTTCTCCATTTTCTACGATGCAACATCTATCTTCTTATTTTAGCCGCT
Organism: Deroplatys truncata; assembly: GCA_030765065.1. Taxonomy (NCBI): domain Eukaryota; kingdom Metazoa; phylum Arthropoda; class Insecta; order Mantodea; family Mantidae; genus Deroplatys; species Deroplatys truncata. Next base: position 154,070,655 of record CM060988.1, on the reverse strand, counting down.
CTCAACAATGTTCTAAGAAATAAATGACGACGAATTTCTGCGATTCTACTCAGAATAGATGTAAGGCTTGGGCGCAAACAAGAAACCTTTGATTAGAACGCTATCTCTCGTCAAAGTCATGAACTTTCGCCCTCGTATATTTCCAATATGCAACACTTCCTGTGCTTTTGCTGAGACTTGGAAGGAGCAACAACAATACCAGTGATAGTATTAATAAATAATAATATCTGGATAAAAGCCCAGTTGGAAATCACGACATTGAAATGGCAGATAAACTGATGAAGGAAGCTGCGACAGGAACCACTGGAACCATCGAAGATACAAAGAAACCTATATCCTCAGTTATCACCCAGATAAAAGAAGGAACTACTTTGGCAGAACGAGTGGAACAACGCAGCTAAAGGAGTTCTTCCCGTCTGCTGGAGACAGATTGAAACTTAAATGTAACATAACACCAGAGTTTTCTGTAAATTAACTGAACATAGCAAAAAGAAAGCACATCTCCATCGAATAGGAATCTTAAACGACTCAATCTGCCCATGTCAGAGAGCAATACATACCGTGGACTATCCCCTGTATGATTGTGAATGCAGCAACACATAAGAAACATGTTGAAGGAAGAAATCCGCAAAGTGAGGCAGTATTTTAATACCTGAATAATTTCAATTGTATTTTATAATAAATAAATTCAATAACAGCCCGCCTTGAAACAATATGTATGTAATAATTATTTAAATTGTATGTAACAGTCATTGAAAATACTTATATTTATTGTAAACATGTTTAATAATGTTATGTGAATACATTACACACTTTAATAATGCAAGAGCTGTGAGAATAATAAGTTTTAAGTTGCTAACAATGAGGTAATAATGAGGTAACCTTGCAGCAATAATGATTTTCAGAGTTTGAATGTTATTAGTCAAGATTAGAGCAACGATAATGTAAATTCAGTAACAGTTTAAAATTAGCCAATCATCAGCAAAGAAAAAGCTTTAAGTAAAATGCAGATATTCTATTGGACTAGAATTAGCCAATCGGAGACTTGAAATACCGAAGCTTACAGGTTTAACGGTTGAAATAATGTTCAGTTGCTGGCAAACCTTGGTAGTGACCAGATGGAAGATGTATTCTCTACATAAATATTATGTGTGAATCATAAAATATGTCTACGCGTTAGCTAAGTGAAAGTATTAAAGAATCTCACAGCTCTTAAAAAGTGTAGTGCTTTATTAAAATGTGTAAAGGATAAAATAAAAAGAAGTAATTTTAAAAAATTAAAATTTGTGTATGTCTACAATTATTGTCGTACCGCACCTTTCCTAAGATATACATGACTCTACAAACATTACTGAGCCGCCGCGGCAAATTTAAACATAAATAATATATAGAAGCAGTTTTAATAACAAAATTAAATATTATAGTGTAAAACTTGGAGTGTAACAACAAAATTACATCTTAAAATCAGCTTCTCGTATGTAGCAGCATATTACGTAACAACAGTAACTATTACGTAATCAACAACTTCAAACCGACACCGAAAGCGTGTTGCAAACTTATTAAACAAAGTAACTCCAAGAACAATACTTCTTCAAGTTAGCTTCCCAAGCGTGAAGCTAAATAATTTACGCAAATAAATTACGTAAACAAAACACCTCAAAAGATGGAAGAAAATGGCCAGTGCCACAGAAAGACTTTAAACGAAAATATATAAGATATTTTAAGAAATATACATATAAGAACAATAATATGCTCTAAGGTAAAAACGTCAAGTGAATAACTTATTAATATATACAAATTTATGTGAAATGTACAACATTATGTACGAAATACTGTGTATATACAATGTCAATAGGTTATTTGATGGATGTATAGTTACCACAGTAATGGGGCATGCTGACAAAGAAAAGAATAAAAAACTAAATAATAATAATAATAATAATAATAATAATAATAATAATACAGGTGTATTCTATTACACAATAATTCTCCTTCAACTCAAAGTAATCTGTGCTTTCACGTCTCATCACATTAGCCATGTGTAGGAACTAACAAGTTGAAAAGTTTAATCATACTTGAAGAACGTAAAATTGAAGTTGAATTTTTACTTTCTCTACCACGTACATAATAAATAGGTATTGCATTCTACCCAAAAATTCGATACAGAGATTTCACCGGAACTACATGTATTGAGGCCCCCCTGAATCCAAAAAAAGCATTTTTAGAAAAAGGTCCGTGGGTGTGTGTCTGTGAATAGCATAACTCAAAAACTAAATTTCAGACTTTTCGAAATCTTTGATTTTCTAAAATATGGCTCTAACGATTTTGATTAAAATACTGTATATTAAAGATATTTAAATGGCAAATAAAATGTATATCTTGTATTTTCTGGGAATATCCTTTGAAGTCCTCTTCATTGGTAAGGAATTTTGTATAATCTTGCATAACTTGTAAATGTTAAGCGACACGAAAACACACTGCACAAGAAATGTGGATCTCTATAAGGCATCAATTTATTTCAAATAAGTTTTTTTGTGTTATCGGCCATTTCCGAGTAATCCGTTGTTAATAGTTAGAATTGCTCAATACTTAGCCATTCTTCTCAAGTCCTATCAATTTTCAGCCGTTTCTTGCGGCGCTATGGAAAGAGTTTTAAGACCAGCGCGTATCATCCAGCTCTAAAACATTTGACTATATCTGTAATGTAGCTATTTCCGGAAAAGTATATGTAGATTAAAATGAAGTAGATAAGAGGATAAACGTTTGTAAGTGTAATTTGTATACCAAATAATAAGATATAGAGGGTAGAGAAAGCAATGTGGTATAACACATCAGATTTTTCAAGCCTGAATTCAGCCTACATACCGTCACCGTAGAAGAACAATTATCAGGTAACAATTTAAACTTAACAGTTGTTAACTATAAAGCACAGAAGTGTAAGGGACTTGCAACTGTAAGTCGTTTAGAGGTATGATATCTCTAATATTGAGATAGCATTTACACTCGAACCAGATGATCACTCGCCATGCGATAAATGCATCGCCAAGGAGTTTAAACTTTTCAAGCCTAATTCAACTTACTAACCAAAATAATCTGCTATCGTCGGAATACCTTGCCTATCATAGTCTTCCTCAAACGCGCAATAGAAGTCGGAACATACACACCCCCAAAACGAGCTGGCGAAGACACCGGACTTCAATTGCTGCTGAAATCAACACAGCCATACAAAGAACTTATAGCGTAAAGAAAAAGGAAGCGGCAAGAGATAGAACCTGGCTGCTACGCCAGAACGCCATGGGGGATTTCTGAATGATCTGAATGAAATAGAACCAATCTCAAAGACATATAATAACCCGTTTTGCGATGCATGGTTTTCGTCACAATATGTGCAAAACAAACAACTACCATGAACGGTATGCAAGTTGGGCATGTGAACAGAGCAATATATCAATATAAATTTATTGTCATTAAACAGTTATATAACTGCAATAGACATTGTCAGTATATACAATAATACAAATCAATAATACAACATAAACCACACCTTGTGCAACCTTTACAGCAAAAAAGTAACAATTAAATATCAATATCAGATGCAGTAAAATCAATAAATTCATTAATAGAATAAAATGGATTCTTATTAAAAAGTTTAATCCCTATATAGGAGTAACTTTGAGAAGTTTTCTTAAGTCTATGCTGAGGAATATCAATCATTTGACCATTTCGGATATTGTAATTATGAATATTGGATCTCGTGTCATACATATGTTGATTCTGTTTCATAAAAACCAATACAGTATAAATATACAACTTTATAACAGTCAAAATATTATATCTTTTAAAATAGGGTTTACAATGTGTTCTAGTAGTTATCTTAACTATAATTCTTATAGCTTTCTTTTGCACAAGTAATACACCTTGGATATATGAGCTATTACCCCAAAGTAAAATACCATAATTAATAATACTGTGAAAGTATGCAAAATATGAGACATGCATATACTCAAAGGGTACACAATTGACTAAGTTCCTCATCAAGAATAAAACCCTTGACAACTTTCTGCATAAAAATGTAATATGTGACTCCCAGGTTAAAAATCTATCAATAAAAATGCCTAAAATCTTTACATCAGTATAAAGCTTTGCGACAACAACATTATTTAAAGTAAAAATTATATTTTTAGTTTTAGAATCATTAAGTAAAATATTATTTGCTTGAAACCATTGTGATGTATACATTATATTATTTTGAACCTCAGTTTCAAGATACTGTATATTTGCATTATTATGAATAAAAGTAATGTCATCAGCAAATAATATGGTTTTAGATTCAGTATTGAATGGTAAATCATTAATCATAATTAGGAATAGCAGAGGACCTAGGATAGAGCGCTGAGGAACACCGCACATCTAGAAGCCGAAAATCAAAAATATTGTAAACAATACGCAACGAAGGGAACTAAACGCTCCTTTATTTATATACTTATAGTCTTTTTTACTTTCTCTACTACGTATAATAAGTAAGGGAAGTATTGCATTCCACAGAAAAATTTGATACCCAGCACCGGAAATACATGTCTTGAGGCGCCCTGAATCCAAAGAAAGCGTTTTTGAAAACGTGTTCGTGTGTGTGTGTGTCTTGATTTCTGTGTGTTTGTTTGTGAACAGCATAACCCAAAAATGAAAAATTGGATATATACCAAACTTGCCATTTGAGTTTAGTATCTTTCAAGAATGCGACACGAAGATTTTCAAGAAAATCCCGCATCCCCAACCATCCTTTTCATGGAACATTTTTAGAAAATGTTGATTTTTCTGTAAAATAGCTCTATTCAGTTTTATTAAAATACCGAATCTAAAAGATATTTACTTGACAAATAAAATGTATGTCTTTAATTTTTTGGGAATAACCTAGTTAAGTCATCTTTATTCGGAGATAATTTTATATAACCTTGTATAATTGGAAAGCGTTAAGCGATAGACGAAAACATACTACATAAAAACGTAGATCTCTTTAAAACACACAGTTTACTTAAAATAAGTTTTCTTACGGCATAAACCGTTTTTGAGATATATGTTATTAAAAGTTCGAATTGTTCACTACTTCTCATTCTTTTAGTCTCATCGATTTTCACTTGTTTCTCGCTATCGCATGGAAACAATATGGAATTTTAAGGCCAGCATATAGTGTCCAGTTCTTACACATTTGACTGTCCATGTTCTCTTTGTATCTATAACGAAATGTGTAATGTAGCTATTTCTGCAAAGATTTATTTGGATTAAATGTAGTAGCTAGAAAAATAAGCTTTAGCAAGAATAGAAGAGAGAGGGTAGAGAAAGTCATGTGAATGTATCACATTAAGTATGTTCCTTCGTACCCAACCCATTACTATTAACCACTCATTGCTTAATTTGAAATCAATCCTACATAAAAGGTCATCATGAGTAACGTAACATGGTTAGAAGAATCAATTTTATATGACGGATATAATAATATGTAAATTTGTCAATGTCGAGAAAGTTCTGTGTGTGTGTTCACTTAATTACTTTCTCTACTACGTGTAGTAAGTAGGGGAAGTATTGCAAAAATTCCATATCGAGATTTCACCGGAAATATATGTTTCGAGACCCCTGAATCCAAAAAAAAACCTTATTGGAAACATCTCCGTGTGTCTCTCTCTGTGTGTGTGTGTGTGTGTGTGTGTGTGTGTGTGTGTGTGTGTGTGTGTGTGTGTGTGTGTCTGTGTCTGTGAACAGCATAACTCAGAAACGAACAGTCGGATAAACACCAAACTTGGTATTTAGGTTCAGTATCTTCCAGAGATGCGACACGAAGGTTTTCAAGAAAATCCTCCCACTCCAGATTACCCTTTACATGGAACATTTTTCGAAAATTTTAATTTTCTCAAAGATGGCTCTAACGATTTTGATTAAAATATCATATGTTTAAGATATTTTCATGACAAATGAAATGTATATCTCGATTTTCTGGGAATGTCTCCAAAAGCATTCTTCATTGTGAACGACTTTTGCGTAACTGGTAAACCATAAGAGATAGAAAAAATTTAATACACAAAAAATGTAGATCGCGTTAAAATACACAATTTCTGTTATATACATATTTGTTGTTGAGTGAACCATTTTCGAGATATTGCTTGTTATTCCCTTAAATGTTTCAATACTTATTTTCTCAAACGGGAATTGGTTATTCACTTTTACTTTCTCTACTACGTATAGTAAGTAGGGGAAATATTGCATTCCACCCAAAATTTCGATACCGAGATTTCACCGGAAATATATGTTTTGAGACCCCCTGAATCCAAAAAAAGCATTTTTGGAAACATGTCCGTGTGTGTGTCCGTGTGTCTGTGTGTGTGTCTGTCTGTGAACAGCATAACTCAGAAACGAACTGTCGGATAAACAACAAACTTGGTATTTAGGTTCAGTATCTTCCAAGGATGCGACACGAAGGTTTTCAAGAAAATCCCCCATCCCAGAGTACCCTTTACATGGAAGATTTTTCGAAAATTTTTATTTTCTCAAAAATGGCTCTAACGATTTTGATTAAAATGTCATACGTTTAAGATATTTTTATGACAAATAAAATGTATATCTGGAATTTCCTGGGAATGTCTCCAAAAGTATTCTTTATTGTGAACGACTTTTGCATAACTGGTAAGCCATAAGAGATAGACAAAATGTTACTACACAAAAAATGTAGATGGCGTTAAAATACACAATTTATGTCATATACGTTTTTTTTTGTTGAGTGAACCATTTTCGAGATATTGCTTGTTATTCCCTTAAATTTTCCAATACTTATACTTTTTCTCAAATTCGTTATTCATTTTTTTATGTCCTGGATATGCAAACAGAATGGAATTCTCCACATAGCAACCAGTGCTTAAAGTATTTGACTATCGCTTAAAAGCTACCAAGTTCCCCTTGCATCTACAAGAAAATTAGCAATAAGATTAACATCTCGATATCTCGATTAACATGAAGCATATGGAGAATAAGCGTTTGTAAAAATAGTTTGTACAAGAGTAGAGAAAGTCATGAGAGTGTAACACATCAGATTTTTTTTGTCTTGGATATGCAAGGAGTATTATCTGTGGCAAAGAGAATGGTGCTGCACATAGCAACCAGCTATTAAGAGATATGTCTGTGCTTATATTGCCCTTGCAAATACAAAACAAGGGGAACGTAGTACACCTTAAGCGATAGTCAAATATTTTTAGAACTGGTCGCTGTGTGTAAAATTTAATTTCTCTTTGCATGTCAAAAGATCGTTTCTGCAAATGTTTATCTCGATTAATATGAAATAGATGGAGAATAAGAGTTTGTAAAAATAGTTTGTACAAGAGTAGAGAAAGTCATGTGAGTGTAACAGATCAGATTTGTTTTATTTTTTTCCATAACTGTCAACCCTAGTTTACATATATTAGGGATATAGTTTACAAAAATAAAAACTAAATGCTAAACAACAATAACTATAACATTACAATTTGTCGTGAATGTGTAGGATAAAACATAATAAACCGTTATAACAACATTTCTTTTTAAATAAATGATACAAGGGTGTACAAAATTGATTATTACAGTAAGATAAACGATTAATAAAGAAACAGCTTTTTATTCCGAAAATCGGACAGTCAAATAATAAATGTTTCACTCTCTGTTGACTGCCACAAAGGCATTGGTAAGTACTTCCAACATTGATGTGAAACCTTTTGAAGTAATCTTGAAGCAGTATTGGAGGGGTGTTTTTGAGATATAGAGCTCTTCAGATATGCATGAACTTATTTTTGGAGTATATTGATATTGCATTTAATACTTCTAATTTCTCACATACTCGATTCTTGTAATATATTCCATATCAAACGTCTATTATTCGTAATAATAATAATAATAATAATAAAAATAAAAATAATAATAATAATAAATAATTTCTCATTTTAGTGATATATTATTTTAAATCTCTCATGCTATCTTGTTTATGTTCTTCTTTAAAAACCTCAAAACAGAAGTATCACATACTCACAGCGTAAGTTTTAAGTACCTTATTACCTTCTCTACTATGTACGTATAATAAGGAGGATTGCATTCCACCCAAAAATTCGATACCCATATTTCACTGGAAATACATGTCTTGAGGCCCCATGAATCCAAATAAAGCATTTTTGGAAACATATCTGTGTATGAGTCCATGTTCAAAATGTCTGTGAACATCACAACTCAAAAACGTAAAGTCGGATAAACACCAAACCAAAGATGCGACAGGAAGATTTTCAATAAAAAATTCCCGCCCCAAACTACCCTTTCATGAAATATTTTTCGAAAATTTTTATTTTGATTAAAATACCTTATATGAAAGATATTTACATGAAAAGCAAAATGTACATCTTGAATTTTTGGAGAATAGCGTATGAATAATCCTGTATAACTGGCAAGTGTTAAGCGATAGGCAAAAAGATACTGCACAAAAATGTATATATCTTTAAAACACACAATTTATTTAAAATAGCCTTTTTTGTGGCATACGCCGCTTTCGAGATGCCGCTTATAAAAGCTTCTAATTTTTCATTGCTTGGGCATTCTCTTAAAGTCCTTTCAACATTCAGTTGTTGCTCACGATTGCATGGAAATAGTATGGAATGTTAAGGTCAGAATATAGCGTTCAGTTGTTAAACATTTGAATATCGCTATTCCCTTTGTATCTATAGTAACGAAATGTGTAATGTAGCTATTTCTGCAAAATTTTATTTGTATTAAAATTTAATAGATAGAAAAATAAGCTTTAGTAAGTATAAATTGCATACGTGCTAATAAAATATGGAGGGTAGAGAAAGCTATGTGAATGTATCACATCCGACGTTTTTTTAAACGTAGATGGTAGATTGTAAAATAATTATCAGATTATTTTCTTGAAACAAAGTCAGCCGCTCCATTCTTCTCTCCTTTCAGCTTTTCTTATCGTTTGTGCATATATTGTGTATGCACAATTATCTATTTTGTGTTTTTTCCCTGCCTTGAGTCACTTTCCCATTCACCATTCCTTTCAGTAGCTATAGTCCTAGCAGTTTCTTCTCATCAAATGTCCCAGCCAGTGTCTTTCCTCCACCTGATAAGTTTCAGCATAATTCTTCCTTCACATATTCTTTCTAGAACAGCTTCGTTACTTGTTTTAACTGTATTTCATTCATTCATTCATTCATTGTTTAACCTCATCTTATGTAGGACTTACACCCCCAGGACTTACAGGCGGGTGCCTGGGGTCAGAGGCCCGTCGAGGAGCAGACACACTCATGGAGCAGACAGAATATCCAAGATGGATGATCGGCCCCATGCCCGGAATGGGGAGAAGGAAGTAGTTGAAACGAAATGATGACGAAATGTATGAAAGGAAAGGTGATGATGGAGCAGTCGGTGGCATTAATGGCGGGGGAAACCGGAGAACCCGGAGAAAACCCGCCCAGACGCCGCTTTGTCCACCGCAAATCCCACATGCGGGTCCCTGGGATTGAACCCGGGTCGCCTCGGTGAGAGGCGAGCGGTCTAACCACTCGGCCACGGCGCCGCCCTAACTGTATTTTAAAGTCAAATTATTCCAACATTTCAAGTGATCTCAATCGTTGTTCCTCTGATCACAAAGTATACAGTAAGACCGCAGATGATTGCAATATTGACAGTAAAATTCGGAATATTGTAGATGAAACCGGCCTTCAGGATGATTTAAATGGAATAAGTAATTAGGCAGCTGCAAATAAAATAACAATTAATGATAAGAAAAGCAAGTCCATTGCATTTAAGAGATCTTAGGGGCAATTCCTACATAACATCACATGGGCGGGTAAAAAAAATTCCGCAGGTAGACAGCTGCAAATATTTGGGTGTGTACTTGGTGAGGAACGCTGGATGAAACGACCAGGAATTCTGCATCTAGGAAAGCATGGACAACATTACATTTCATAATGAGGATGCTGTAAAAGGGGAACGCAAAGTTCAGAGAATTGCCTATAAGGCTTTACTGCGTCTGTTTATGAAATATCGAGCAGCATGATTGATTCGTTAGAAAAGATACAAAAAGGACTAAAGTTTATAAAAAGAGGTAAATATTTTGGGGCCTACAAAAGGGGGAAGAGATTCAATGGGAGCCTTTAAAAGTTCGGCGTGAGAGACATCGGTCATGTACATTATTTAAAGCTTATGCTGGTTTAAATGCATGGGTGGGCGTTAGTGAAAGATTGTGGAGCCCGACGTATTACGGAAGAAACGATCATTTGTTTAAAATTAAGAGAAGGCACAGAACCGACGTAGGAAACTTCTCCTTTGTTGTATATGTATATGTATATATTTATTTCCATAATGCTATACAAAATTCTTACAATTTTTAATACATTACTTTGAGTTGCTGTTTTTTCTTTCTTTGGTCCTATGCATTTTAACACCGTGGTTATTTATGCATGGTGGATCATAACAAATTTAACCATTTTTCTCTTACTCTCCCAATATATTCTCGTATTCTTTTTATATCCCTCTGCTTTGAAGAATGTTTATTTTAGGAATGTTTATTTTTGTCTCACACGAATACGTATTAAATTTCTCGAGGACACATCTCGCGTCTGATTAGTAACATTGTCTGCTAGCAACGCGTCCAGTTGTGAGCACTGTCTATAAGCAACTGAACAGATTTCAACCGTCTAAACTTGTAAATTTCTGTATTTCAAGTCTCTGATTGGCTAATCCTACTCCAATAGAATACCTGCATTTAACTAAAGGTTTTTGTGGTTGTTGGTTGGCTATTTTATAAACTGTCACTAAAATTACATTATCGTTACTCCAAGATCACAAGTAGGTAGTACTGTTAAACTTTCTTACTCATTACTGACTTAAGGTTACCTCATTGTTACCTCATTATTAGCAACTTTTAACGTATTATTCTCACAGTTTTCACATTATTAAACCACGTAATATATTCACATAACATTATTCCACATGGATACAATAATATAAGCATATGCAATGACTGTTACATACATTTTACAAATTATTGTTACATACACATATTGCTTCAAGGCGGGCTGTTATTGAATTTACATATTATATAATTAGACTGAAATTATTTAAGTGTTAAAAATACTGCCTCATTATTTATGCATGGTGGGTCATAACAAATTTATATTGCTTTATTTTTCTAAACCATTTTTCTCTTACTCTCCCCATATACTCTCCTATTATTTTATATCCCTCTCCTTTTGTAGTTTTATTATCCTAACTTTTAATACTTCTTTGCTAACATTCTCCCATTCTTTAGGTAAAAACTTATCACTCCACAACTTAGTTTCTTCACATTCAATTATATAATGCAAATCATTATCTGCCTCTCCACAAAGAGGACACCTATTCAAATTCGCTCTCTTCCTATCTTCCCTTAGCCTATGTGCACTTAATCTAGACCAGGCCCACCCTTCTCTCACTAACCTATTACCTACATCCACATACTTCTCCCTTCCCCAGTCCACCTTTAATTGTCTATATAGTTCCAAACTTTTCTTTCCTTCCAGACTTTGAAATAATTCTTGTTTCTCTATATCTTCTACTCTGTTCCTCAATTCTTTCAGAAACCTTTAACTAACCCCTCTCTCTCCTCCCATAATTTACCCATTCCTATTTCCTGTAAAATTCTCCATATTCCTTGAGCCCAGTTCATCCCATCACTGGATTTTCTTGTAGTATTAAACATTGCCTCAAGATATTATGCTCGTCCAATGATTTCAATCTATGCCAATATTTAAGTATCCTTTCTACTACCATGCCCTTGCTATCTACTCTTCCCAACTCCAACACTATTGCTCCATTAGGTAATGAAATAGATAAACCTAATATACATTTACAGAACGATCTATGCACTTTATCAATCACCTCCCATCCTTTGTCACTTCCCAAATCTCTGATCGTTAGAACGTTTTTGCTTCAATAAAGCTTTGTAAACCCTTTCCAACCATTTAATTTGCATATTTGGTATTTTCTTTAAGCATATTCTTATAGCAGTCATTGCTAATCTTCCCTTAGCTAAGGTACTTATCTTGTGATCATTCCATCTCCCATTACTACTTATTATCACTCCCAAATAATCAAACTTGTTTACTATTTGCAACTCTTCCCCTTCCATATACCACTTTTCTTGCTCCTTCAATAATTGCCTGTAGTAGCGTTTTAGACCTGTCCTCTGACCGTGAGGAAATTTAGGAAAAATCCGAATAGAATAAATGTTGGATAATTAATTATAAACGTTACTTAGATACATATTTAAAATTTTATAAACTTGTTATGAATACCATTGGTAAACTTATTGGCTATACCGACTTGATAGGTAATTAATGAATGTAAATATTAAAGTAATTAATGATTTCAAAACTTTTACTTGTTATGTTACACTGGTAGCTATAATAATATGATTGTTGGTAGAATTATTGTTATACATTATTGTTTATTGTTCTTATATTATTATTGTTTGTACACTTATTTTTGTAATGTTATTTCGTATATTTAACTCTGTCACCGAGTACTACTGATTTGCAATGAATAAATACATACGAGGTGAATTGTTCACCAATAACTTGTGGACGTAAAATTTTTCTTATAATGTTTCATTCTTTTATCACAATATTTTCGATATCTGCTTTTCTGTTTAAAATTAATGTTTCTGCTCCGTAGAGGCATTATTATTATTATTATTAATATTATTATTGCTATTATTATTATTATTATTATTATTATTATTATTATAGAAGCTAATATAATATGTAGTAAGAATAATCTTCACGTTTCTGTTTTTCTTCATTTCACCCTTCATTTCCTCAACCCTTGTTCCTTGCCTTCTTTCGGGCCAAATATTTAAAATGGTCACCTCAGGCCTTGGCTATACATCATGAGAGGCGAGCGTGGAGACGTATACGATAAATGGTAATTTTTATTTATGTGCTTGTGATTCAAAGCTTGAGCGCAGCTAAGTAATGGCTCTATATGCTATGAACTGGAACCTTATTTTTCACTGGATGCCCACGCCTTAACATCATAAATACTGTTCGAATGTTTGCTCACGTAGGGACATGCAAACGTTTTCAAAGTAAACTTCCCATTAGCCTGTTTTATGTTGCCCGTGTATACCCTGTTAACACTGAAGAAATTTGTTTAAAAGTATTTTAGGTAAATCTCTTTAAGTACTAAGAGTTGCTAATACACTAGCCACTACTTATATATACACGAGGTGTGATCAAAAAATAATGGGAATGTTTTTAATTTCGCGCACTTTATACATCCGCTGTTCAAAACTTTCGTTTTATCTTGTTGGTACACATGTTCCTGATGTATGTTTGCATTTTCAGCTGTTTTGAACATTTAGTTTATTGTTGACAGTCGAAAAAGTAATACGTGCTTTCGAGTGTTCGTCGAATTTTTACTTACGAAAAAGACGGAACAAACAATTTGAATTACATTTTGCTTGAAAAATGGAATAAAGTGCAGCACCGCGTTTGAAATGTTGACTGTTGCTTTTGGCGAATATACTACGAGTTTACAAGTGGTATAAACGTTTCAAAGAGGGTCGAGAAGACTTGAAGACGACGACCGCCCTGGACACCCTAGCACATCAATTACTGGCGACAAGGTCAAAGAAGTAAAGAAACATTGCCAAATCACCAGCAGAGGTTGCTGATGATGTTGATATCCTTTGGCTTATGCCAAGAAATTTTTTCGGGTGTTTTGGGCATGAACCGTGTAGCAGCAAAGTTTGTGCCGAAATTATTGAAAATTCGACCAAAAACAACGTCGCGTAGACATCGCCCAGGAATTGCTGAATGAAGTCGAAAACGATTCAGAACTTCTTAAGCAGGTTGTAACAGGTGACGAAACATGGGTATATGGGTATGACGTCGAAACTAAGGCCCAATCGTGCCAATGGAAACTGACTGAAGATCCAAGGCCTAAAAACATTCGACAAGTTCGATCACATGTGAAAGTTCTTCTAGCTGTCAATAAGGAATACTACCTGGAAGTTATACGCCGTTTACGTGAAGCAATCCGAAGAAAACAACCAAAATTGTGGCAAAACCACTAGTGGAAACCACATCACGACAATGCACCCGCTCACACCTCAAAGCTTGTTCGTGGCTTTTTGTCAAAAAACAAAACCGTTATGCTGCCTCAGCCACCGTATTCGCCGAACATGACCCCCTACAACTTCGTTCAATTTCCGAGGCTTAAAAGAAGCATGAAAGAAAGACGTTTTGCCACCATTAATGAGATAAAAACAGAACCGCTGAAGGAGCTGAACACCATAACGAAAAGTGAGTTCCAGAAGTGCTTCCAAATTGGAAAAAGCGCTGGCAGAAGTGTAATATATCTGAGGGGGATTACTTTGAAGGGGAAAAAGTTGATGTTGATGATTACATTTACTTTTTGATCACACCTCGTATATGTATGTACATATATGAAGATTTTAGCATATTACTTTCTCCACTACGTACTACAGTAGGATAGGATAGGACTAGAAGCGGAAAGGGCCTTAGCATCACAACCTACGCAGATCTGTTGTACCTAGGTTGTGAAAGATGAGGTGAGGAGAGACAGAGAGAGGCCGGACCAGGAGACACGACAGGCAGAGGGCAGGGTCCCTACCACTTACAGATCTGAACTTCCCGGGAGCTGGCTGGTGTAGCCCCTGCCTGTGGGCTTACACATCCCCTAGGGTCCCGGGACCGCTGACCGCTCGCATTCCGGGGGACGAAGGTTTTTACCCTGTATTCCCTTATCCCACTTGTACCTATAAAGGAATTACATAATAAAACCAAGTGCTACAAACGTTTATATAGATCAAGTAAGTAAAGGAATAAGGTTTTCTAGGAACAGTTTCTTGAAAAATGGGTAGAGAAATGCATATAAATGCAGCACGTTATATTCGATACCGTAATTATAAACAATTAAATAAAGAAGTAATAGTAAGATAGAGAAATAATTTCCGTATATTAAATCAATGTATAATGTAATAAGCTTGAGTTGAAATGGTTGTCGCAAAAAAGGAAGGTAATTAGGAAGTCAGATTAGCGAGTCATTAGCGATAGCGAAGTAGCGAACATTTTAGCTTAATGATTCTGAGTTAAATTCAATAAGTTTGAGGCACGTAGGCAATTCTGTAAATTAGAGAGGCAAAAGAAATTCTGAGAAATGTGAAAGGCTAAGTTAGTAGCAGTCAGAGATGCACATAAAAAGAGTTTGACATTGGCCCGGGCAAGAATTGAAGCTGGAAGGGGAAATAATATGTAGGCGGAGCTAAAAGTAATTTTTTTACATCACAGAATTACTTTTGATACCAGCACTGGTACTTACAGTCGTCCGTGCACACCTTCGTGCACACAGTTGTGCATACTCTGGTACCGTCACCGGTACGCACTCATGTGATATTTTAAGCAGCAGTGGCTTGCTAATGTGAGTAAGATTCTGGGACTATTGCGAGAGGTCACGCCGTTAAGCATTTTAGCAACTCACGGCAGGTTACGCTACTTTCTTTTATTGCGGAAACAGCTATTTCAAACCGTAACTTTTACACTGCAGAAGTTAGCAGGTATGATGGTTCAGTTGTTACAATTTCGAGTACTACGATTCATAATCAGCTTCATTCTTTGTCTTCACACGGTCGACAACTCACTTCAATAACTCAAATATTAGTTCACAATAAACTTCTCAGTCAATTTAAACTGATGTTGTCCTTCACAATACATCCACGTGTACCCTAAGAGAAACAGCTCATATCCATAGCACTGGAGCAGCTGGCGCGCGAGACAACAGAACGAACAACGAGATCAGGGCAGCAGAACAACAACGAAGCAGGTAAAGTAAACGGCTTTAAAACTGACGACCATCTTTTCGTATCATATCTTATTTATTAATAATTTATAATAAAATAAACAATAAAACACATAATTGTGCAAAAAATAGTGCGCAATACACATGTGTAAAATGCATGTCAGAATCTCATTCGTACATCATGTGTAGTCCCAGGTAATTAACATTTGACGCGCTTGCATGCAATGCTTATCAGCTTCTCATCTTTCACTATGTAATCGGGGTGACAGTAGGACCCTACTAATATGCACGAAAACCAAATTAACTAATGTGCAATAACATGTAGAGGGGTTTTAGTGGGTAGCGCCAGTGTCTAATGGCCTGTCCCACACTGTGAGCTTCACTGGGGTACGTGCATAAAATTATTTCCCCTCCACAAAAAAGAAGAGAAAATAATTGAAACAGAAAAGACTCGACTTATTCTTAAGTTCTCAAACTGCTTCTCGATTTTGTACCAATGCACTTCCCATAGTCAAATCGCAATAGGTATAGGGTGATCCGTTTGAGATGCCAGAAAAGTAAAAAGTTACATATAAGAGGATTTTTTTATTTATGGACGCTCTTTAACGGCTGTGGTCCTTAGCGTCCCATTCTACATTGGGCGTGAAAGACCGGGCTTTACTTCCCTTCCGAAGGAAGCCATACTAAGGATTTTTACGCCCGAAAAAATCCATCGCCTTCCGCCGGGTTTGAACCCGCGACCTCGGGAACTAGAGGCTAGCATGGTAGCCACTACACCACGAAGGACGACATATAAGAGGATAATGCACACATCTCTGAACAGTCTGCTCTAATATAAGCAGAAAGGATGGAACTTAACAATGAGTGAAGTTTCAGACTTCATCCACATGACATGGCAGCGCTACCATGCATAGGAGACAAACAAGGCACTCAGTGTGCTGTATGGTATGTGAAACGTGTCGTATGAGACGTATGGGTTCTCGGTTTCCCAAATAATGCAGTTATGCTTGTTGACTCGGCCACTCACATGAAATGTGGCTTTGTCCATGAACATCCATCGATTTAGCATTGATCTTCGTTTCCTGCCTCTCATACATCATAACAGCAAACTAGAGTCGAACTTCGTAATAACACTGTGTCAGAGCATGCTTTCGCTGAATATGGATGGAAACATTTTAGGGTGCCTATGATGGAGAATTAACAGCTATAAAAGCAGCATTATAGAACATTTTATATAGACCATACATAAAACAAAATCAGCCATAGATGGAATAGTAAATTACAATAATAAAACAACAAAAAATATTAAAGAAATAAGAAGCCTAATTAAAGCCGTTGAACCTAGAAATCATGTCCCTCTAAAATGGATCCCAGCTCATGTTGGACTTTTGGGCAATGAACATGCGGATCAATTAGCAAAGAAAGGTACAATACAACAAATAAATCCTGTAGGACAAATAGAAATAAATAAACAATTAAATAGCATTAAACAACATTTCAAAAGACAGCAGAGACTTGATGAAGATAAATTAAAGGATAAAGATTATAAGACTATTAAAGATAGATTTGATATACAAAAAGTACCAAGGAAGACTGTATTGACCTTATTTGGATGGCAACTGGCCACGATTGCCTCGCAGAATACCTACAAAATACGATGCCTACCTACAACCAAGTGCACTCTCTGTGAAGAAGATGTCATCCTGAACAAACAGCATCTTGCCAAATGCAAAGGCCTTAAAAGTGATAACTTACAGACTTTATATTGGGAAGCCAGAGGGAAAATGATGCAGATCAATTAATCCCCAGTGCCATTGGTGAACAACAACAACATTTTAAGGTACTGTCTAATAAACCTCTTAACACGTTGCGTGTGGCATACTCTGCTCTGCTGATAAGTGGTGGACTTCCAACATTTTGTCTCCTATGCATGCATGATGGTGCTGTATGCGACGCGGATGAGGTCTGAAACAACTTCCATCCTTTCTGCTTATTTTACAACAAACTGCTCATAACCTTTTATACATAACGTTTTACTTTTCTAACATCTCAAATGGATCACTTTATACTATTAATGTTCATCACAATGCTGATGTAAATTTCCAAACACTCAAAAATGCATCTGACTGTGCTCACACACGTTTATAATGATCTTGTTGGCTGCAGAACACTTTAAAACGTGGCTTTTTTCACGGTGCTGCCCAGAGTTAGCATTTCCTTACTTCATCTGTAAATAAGACGTTTTTAAGTATCCTTGGAGAGTTTCTGGAGTTTGCATAGTCTTGCTAATAGAGACGTAATGGGAAATGAATGGACGTTTACCACAAATACAAGTGGCATTCCACTTTAATTTGCCTTTGTACTTAACTCTGTGTTAAAATAAGAGAAAATACAACTTTCAGCAGAGGGAATTGAAAGTCTTCGTCTTGCAAACTGTGGACGAGTGGCCAGGTTAAGATTAGGGCCATGGAGCAGGGTATTAAAGAACTTCTTCTGGTCCCTAACCACTTTTTAATTAAAAATAAGTGGGTCTCTTGGGTTTAACCTTTACGTTGTACTCTGCTAGCCTGCCAAGATCACGCGTCTTCAAGTCTTGGAAAAAGGGAGACGGAAATTAAAAAAAAGAGATGAAATAATAAGCGTCGTATACGAGAGTTTCCAGGAACAAGAAATTCATACGAATTATTAAAAATCCTCAATTCTTTGTGTGTACTTTCTTTTCTTTTTGCCTTGCTGGTATTCCCCAATTTTCGCGAGAGCCGTATTGCAGCTCTGCGTCCCCCTTCAAACTTTCTTCCACGACGTGAAGACGGAGAAAAAGAAAAGAAAGGCCTTCATAGCATTCCCAACCCCCTCTAAGAACCTCGTCTTCAGAGTTCATTAAAGAGAGGAAAACTTGATCAAAGGTGAGCTACGTTTCCAAGGAAGGAAATAAGCTTTCCTCCCCCACTCTATCTCATCTCATGTCTTAGTGTTCTTCTTCTTCTTCCTTAGCTAACAACTAGATATTCCTTCAGCCTTCTTCCGAGGCTTGAGTTCTCGTATTCCTTCCTCTCTACATCCTTGTCTGCCAGGCGATATTTCAAAAGTAATACTATCCTGAACAAGCAGAAGTCAGGAAAACTTCTTAATGAAAAATCTTATGTGCTGCATTCACATGAGTATTCTTTATTTTTGCACAGCTTCTACAAAACATTCTGGAGAAATTTTATACGAGGGTGGCTATCAAAATTTTTAGAAAATCAAACAAAGATTGGTTATAAAAAAATCTGATGTGTTACACTCACATGACTTTCTCTACTCTTGTACAAACTATTTTTACAAACGCTTATTCTCCATCTACTTCATGCTAATCGAAATAAACATTTGCAGACTCTATCTTATTGCTAATTTTCTTGTAGATGTAAGGGGAATATATATTTACAAGGGCAGTAACGAAATACAGTAGCCTTTAAGCACATACATATCTCTTAATAGCTGGTTGCTAGGTGCAGCACCATTCCCTTTGCCACAGATTAATACTCTTTGCATATACAAGACAATAAAAATGAATAAGGAATTCCCATTTGAGAAAATAAGTATTGAAACATTTAAGGGAAAAACAAGCAATATCTCGAAAATGGTTCACTCAACAACAAAAATATATATGACATAAATTGTGTATTTTAACGCGATCTACATCTTTTGTGTAGTAAACTTTCGTCTATCTCTTATGGTTTACCAGTTATGCAAAAGTCGTTCACAATGAAGAATACTTTTGGAGACATTCCCAGAAAATTCAAGATATACATTTTATTTGTCATGAAAATATCTTAAATATATGATATTTTAATCAAAATCGTTAGTCATTTTTGAGAAAATTAAAATTTTCGAAAAATGTTCCATGTAAAGGGTACTCTGGGGTGGGGGGATTTTCTTGAAAACCTTCGTGTCGGATCTCTGGAAGATACTGAACCTAAATACCAAGTTTGGTGTTTATCCGACTGTTGGTTTCTGAGTTATGCTGTTCACAGACACACACAGACACACAGACAGACACATAACACCCACACGGACATGTTTCCAAAAATGCTTTTTTTTTGTATTGAGGGGCTCTCAAAATATATATTTCCTGTGAAATCTCGGTATCGAATTTTTGGGTGGAATACAATACTTCCCCTACTTACTATACGTAGTAGAGAAAGTAAAAACGTTTTTATAATGCTCTACTGCTTCATCTGTTTCCACGTATTTTATCATTAATTTTTGGAAACAAAAAGAAGTCACAAGGTACTAGGTCAGGGTTGCATGCTGTGCGGTCCATGGTGCTGACCTTTAGGGCACCTAGATTCTCAGTTGTTAGTTCTGCTGTATGTGACAATGCGTTGTCATGATGTAACATTTTTCCTTTTGGACGTTTTTTACTAACGTTTTCAAAACTTTGCGGTAAACCGACAGTTTTGTACCAATCGGCAGTAGCGGTACTTCTATCTTCTAACGCTATAGTAGCAATATGACCTTAGAAAAAGAAAACTAGCAGCCATTTTCTTAGGTTCTATTCTAAAGACCCATTGACTTTTCTTTTCAGGACCATAACAATAAATCCGAGATTCATCACCAGTAACCATATCCCAAACCAAATTTGAACAGCCGCCTTGGAATTTTTTCATCGTTTTTCTGCGCCAATCAATGCGTCATTATTTTATGTCGTTATCATCGACAGCAAAGTTTTCTCACGTCTACCAATGCCCAATGTCGCACGAATAAATTCATAAGATATCTGTCGATCTTTTTCAAGTATGCTCAAACAGCAGCATCTATCTGTTCTTGGACGTCCTTCACGAAATTCATCGCTACGAAAAAAACCTATCGATTTTGAATTCACTGTACCAATTATAAATTGTTGCCTTAGATGGGGCTTCTTCGCCAAATGCATTCTTAAACCGGTATTCACATTGTTTAGGCGTTAATGATGATTTAAAATCGTAAAACATAATTGCCTGGAAATTTTCTCTAGTCAAATTCATTTTTGGGTAAACACAAAATCCGTAAATGACGATGATTAACAAAATATTGGAGAATATTGAACAAACTACACGGTAGTCAACTCGCAAAACATTTGAAAGTAGCTGTCAAATGTAGACACACTTCATGTGTTTTTAGAAGCACGGCAATTTTCACTATCGCCCTCATATTTCTATCTGCTTAATGTTAACCGAGATAAACTATACAGAAATACCTAACGTTCATTATACATTTCGTTGTAAATACAGGGGCGTAGAGGAAACCGAATCCATATTCAGATGTTTAAAACCGGGTCGCTATTTACTGGCCATACATTCCATACTCGGGCGCCGGGGTAGCAGTCATTCCGTTTCCAGCTCTCGTACTGAGGGATCGGGCTTCAATTCCTAACCCTGGGGTGGCGATTTTAAGTCGGCCCTGTCCACGCTTTCACCTCTGACTTGCTCATGTGAAGTATCCCCACAGCCCAACATGGTTGAGATTCCACGGTAAAAGCTGTAGGTCCTCTCATTCCACCGCTATCCTCAACATCACCCTACCATCGGAGGTAACGGATTCCACCCGCTGGGTGACTCTACCTCAGAAATGGGTCCAGTCATGCTTGGTGGAATGAGGTATACATTATAACTGTTGGCGCTTATGCACCAGAAGAAGGTAGGAAGGAAGATGCTGAAAATTATTACGAGATCTTACAAGAAACAGTT
The DNA here is from genome assembly GCA_030765065.1 of Deroplatys truncata. Taxonomy (NCBI): domain Eukaryota; kingdom Metazoa; phylum Arthropoda; class Insecta; order Mantodea; family Mantidae; genus Deroplatys; species Deroplatys truncata. The sequence goes on along the minus strand of CM060988.1, from coordinate 154,049,080 downwards.
GAAATATAAATAAAAATCTGCCGTTATACATCCATATGGCTTTCTCTACCCTCTAGTGTGTATATAAGCTGTTCTTATTAAAACTTATGTTTTTATTTGCCTCATTTTAATCCAAATAAGCCTTTCGGAAATAGTTACATTACACTTTTCGTTGTACATGCAAAGGGAACAGCGATAGTCAAATGTTTAAGAACAGGACGCTATATGCAGCCTTAAATTTCCATATTGTTTTCATGCAATCGCGTGAAACAACTGAATGTTGAAAAAGTTTAAGAGAATGGTCAAGAAATGAACATTTCAAAACTTTAATGACGAATATCTCAGAAATGACTTATGCCACAAAAAATAACTTTTTTGAAATAAATTGTGTGTTTTAAAGAGATATGTGTATTTTATATAGTATGTTTTCGTCTATTACTTAACGTTTATACAAGTTTATGTAAAATTCCTTTCGAATGAAAAGAACTTCAAAGGCTATTTCCAGAAAATTCTTTGTAATGCAAATATCTTTAATATACTATTTTAATAAAAATTGTTAGAGCCATTTTTTAGAAAATAAAAATTTTAAAATATGCTCCATATAAAGAGTGGTTGGGGTTGGAGGATTTTCCTGAAAATCTTCGTGTCGTATCTTTGAAAGATACTAAACTTAAATACCAAGTTTGGACTTATCAGACTTTTCGTTTTTGAATTATGCTGTTCATAGATACACACATATACACACAATACACACACAAGGACCTTTCTCTAAAATGTTTTTTCTGGATTCAGGGATCCTCAAAGCATATTTCCCGTGAAATCCTGACATCTAATTTCAGGGCGAAATACAATACTTCCCCTACTTACTATACGTTTTAGATATACTATACGTTGATAAATACGTAGGCAGCATATTAAGTGCAGCATATGAAATATGAAAATTGTGCCAGAAGATTTAGTGTTATATGTTAAATTAAATTAAATTGAGTTTTATTCATGGACGCTCTTTTACTACTATGGTCCTTAGCGTCCCATTCTATACTGGGTGTGAAAGACCTGTAATTTTGCTCAGAGGCCTCTTTATCAGGCTCGAGGTTCTTTAACGTGCCGTAAATCTACGACACGGGACCACCGGTTTTACTTCCCTTCCGAAGAAAGCCATGTTAAGGATTTTTACGCCCGAAAAATTCCATCGCCCTCCGCCGGGTTTGAACCTGCGACCTCGGGAATATCAGTTTTTTTTTCTTTCTTTCTTTCTTTCTTTCTTTCTTTCTTTCTTTCTTAGTGTTGCATTTCGTGAAGCACAGCCAATAACTGCTGTTACTAATGAAAATATTGCCGCTTTTCGAGCTATGCTTGAAGAAATTTGACTCATCTTATGAATTTATTCGGGTGACATTGGGCATTGGTAGGAGTCAAATCCAAAACATTTTACATCAACAGTTAGACGTGGCAAATTTTTGAAAACGTTAGTGAAGAAGGGAAGAGTGATGTTACATAATGATAACGCATCGTCGCATACAGCAAAACTAACAACTGAGTATCTGGATGTTCTAAAGGTCAGCATCATGGACCCACCACCATACAAACCTGACCTAGCGCCTTGTGGTTTCTTCTGGTTACTAAAAATTAAAAATAAAATGCGTGGGATCTCTTTTCCGTCATCAGATGAACCAGTGGAACATTATAAAAACCTGGTTTCTGAAGTGCCCCAGGAAGAGTGGCATCATTGCTTTAAGGACTGGGTTCATCGAATGCAAAATTATATTGATGTTAAAGGGGAATGGAATTAATTGTTCTTCCACACAAGCCGTGTTTTGGACAAGGTTGAAAAGGTAGAATCAGACGACTGAAAAATTCAATCCCATAGCCGGGACTTGAACCACGGACCTCGCGGTCTACGTCCGGTTGCGCTAATCACTCAGCTACCGTGACAACATGCCTGTACGCCATTAAATTCCGCAACTGATTCGCTTTATCTCGGTAAACCACAAGGAGATCTCAGTGGTTAGAGCAACGGGACGGAGACGGGGAGATCCGTGGTTCAAATTCCGGCTATGGCATTGAATTTTTCAGTCCTATCTCAAAGGGGAATGCTTTGAAAAACAATAAAATCTTTAACTTTTACTTTCTCTACTACGTCGAGTAAGTAGGGGAAGTATTGTATTCCACCCAAAAATTCGATACCGAGATTTCACCGGAAATACATGTTTTGAGACCCCCTGAATCCAAAAAAAGCATTTTTGGAAACAAGTCCGTGTATGTGTGTCTGTGAACAGCATAACTCAGAAATGAACAGTCGGATAAACACCAAACTTGGTATTTAGGTTCAGTATCTTCCAGAGATGCGACACGAAGGTTTTCAAGAAAATCCCCCCACCCCAGATTACCCTTTACATGGAAAATTTTTCGAAAATTTTAATTTTCTCAAAACGATTTTGATTAAAATATCATATGTTTAAGATATTTTCATGAAAAATGAAGTGTTTATCTCGAAATTTCTGGGAATGTCTCCAAAAGTATTCTTCATTGTGAACGACTTTTGCATACATTTGACTGTCGCTTAAATCCTACCATATTCCCCTTTCATCTACAAGAAAATTAGCAATAAGATTAACATCTCGATATCTCGATTAACATGAAGCATGTGGAGAATAAGCGTTTGTAAAAATAGTTTGTACAAGAGTAGAGAATGTGATGTGAGTGTAACACATCAGATTTTTTTAAAATTAAACCTTGTTTGATTTTCTAAAAATGTTCAGTGTCGCCCTCGTAGGTATACAAATTAAACGATAGTGGCTAGTGTTAATCATATGAATGATAAGACAACACACTTCTTTTTCATAAACAATGTCTATTGAAATGGCAAATCGACGCTTCGAATATTCGTACAGGTGCTGTCCCAGGCAAGCTATGACATAGGGAGGGGACTGGTTGATATTCAGAGAGACGAACATGGGCGCCTCCACAAGATGATACCGCTTTTGTATTTCAAGCCACGCCACTGCCATCTTGTTCTTCTTGACAGCTGCATTTTATCAGTTCTTGTCGAAGTCCATTACAATTGCCGGTCTTCTTCCGCCCCACTGAGTTCAGGCAACATGTTCACATTACATACCGCAGTATATACAACTGGTCCTGAAGAAGATGGATGATTTCGGGCTGCCGACCGACTCAAACTTTCACGATGAGCGCTTTAAATAATTCACGACAATAAACAAAAACCTTCCTCTACCGCTAATTTTCAAAGGGGAAAAAATCTTACCTCTTCATAAAATTAGTAATATTACTTGATAATTAGCAGACAGTGCGAAGTGGCGGCGCGGTAAATGTGCGACTCGCATTCGGGAGGTCTCGGGTTTAAGCCCGTGTAACCGACCAACCTGACCGAAGATTTTTTTTCATATTTTACCTACACTAGATTAATTCTTAGGTTGATCCGCGGCAAAACAAACCCACGTGGTCAGTGCACCGTGGTGCAACACGGTAGCAATGCGCCCAGGAAAGTAGTCCCATGCTAATCTCTGAATTTTAGAATGAATTTATCCTTAAATAGTACAATATTCTATACAAATACCTAAGGTTTTATTTAACGCTGATTTATACCGTAAAACAGAGCTACATATTCCATGACGCAATTCGTATGAGACACCTGACATCCGGGTAGGCGCAGAATATTGTTTACAGCCAGAAACCAGCAGTTGTGTTTAGTATCATGGAGGACGATGAATTTGCTCTTGTGTTTTCGTCGAATTACGTAAAGCATTAGCCGCGCAAACCATTGACTAGTGGTGAAAAATAATAGTATTGAATCTTTATTATAAGTTATGTGAGAAATATCCAACACTTTCCGCGAAAGAAATGGTGAAATTAACTTCTGTGTTTCGAGTACAAGTATAAACAGTGCTTCTGCAGAAAAATCTGAAACGAGAAAAGTGGTTACACCCGGAAAAAAAAAGAAAGCATATGAAATACGTGATGTAAGAATGTAGTGATTTTAAGAAAAATGCAATTCGCGTAACAGTGGACAATTTCTTTTTTAAAATGAGCCGCCAACAAATAAAGTGCCGCTTCCAGAGAGCGAATAAATTAAGTTATCGCATACCTGTTACTTTATTTTTCGCTCATTTATTTTAGAATTAACTATTATTATATGTGCAAACCTTTATTTTGTTGCAACTATCAATCTTATTACCTTTAACCCTTAACAGAATATGCTAATCACCGTTTCAGTTGTCGAAATAAGGACTCTGTTCCTTTTTGCACTACGTGCCGCTTGTACTCGCCACATGATCTGAAAGTGTGACAGTATTTCTAGTGCGAATGGCGGAAGGATACATTACAGCGGTGCACTGGTCACCTGGGGTTTGTTTTGACGCGGATCAACCTAAGAGTGAATACAGAGTAGGTCGCTAGGCTACCATGGATGAAACATGGGCCCTTCACTTCACACGAAGGAACAATCAAAACAGTGGATTGAAAGGGGAGAATCGGCTCCAAAGAAAGCGAAGACAGTTCCATCTGCAGGCAAGATTTTTGGGATGTGCGTGAGATAATTTTCATTGATTATCTTCAAAAAGGAAAAGCAATCAATGGCAAGTATTATGCAAACTTATTGCAGCGTTTGAATGATGAAATCAAGCAAAAACGACCGCATTTTGCGAAAAAGAAAGTTCTGTTTCATCAAGACAATGCACCAGTTCACACATCCATTATCACCATGGCCAAAATCAATGAGTTAAAGTTCGAATTGCTTCCTCATGCACCCTATTTGCCAGACTTAACCCCGTCTGATTATTTTCTGTTTCCAAAGTTGAAGAAATGGTTTGGTGGTAAAAGATTTGCCAACAGTGAAGAGCTGGAGTCTGCAGTTGATGGCTATTTTGAAGAACTCGACGGTTCTCACTATAAACAGGGTATCGAAGCTATTAAACATCGCTGGGAAAAGTGTATCGAGTTGAAAGGAGACTATGTAGAGAAATAAAGATGTTTTTCCCCAAACATTTTTGTGATTTCTTTGTTAGGTCGGGCACTTCTGGGACAGCCCTCATACATTGATCCAGGGTTTGCTTGCTGCTTGACAAGCTACTGGCCCAAGGTATTGGCTTATAAGTTCTTGGGGATTGAAGACGTTCGTGGTGCGACAATTTTGAAGCCGTACGATTTGCTTCAAATTTTGATGCTGTTTTCTAGAAGTTGTATCAATTTAGTTGACATTTAATGTTACCTTCTTTGCTGTCCTAGCTCGTTCTGTGCTGTCTGATTCGCCAGCTTCTTCAGTGGTACAGCTGTGAGTTCTTTATCTCGGGGTGTGCGTGAGTAGTGTGAAAGGATAACATCAATTTAGTTAGCTGATAAGTTTTAATGTTGACTCAAATATTGTTTGAAGAGGGTTGCCTACTGTATTAAATTATGTCTACAATAATAAGCGCCAGTTGACGTAAGTCGCAGAAATGTTACTCGGAAAGATCCCTCGCAATAACAGCTATATCTTCCTGACTCAAGCGCGGTACAATTAAAAATGAAACTAAAACTCATAAAATAGTTGTATTGTTTGTAAAAATAGTTTGTACAGGAGTAGAGAAAGTCATGTGAGTGTAACACATCAGATTTTTTTGTCTTTGATAGGCAAAGAGTATTAATCTGTGGCAAATAGAATGGTGCTGCCCATAGCAACCAGCTATTAAGTGATATGTCTATGCTTATATTGGCCTTGCAATTACAGAACAAGGGGAACATAGTACGCCTTAAGCGATAGTCAAATATTTATAGAACTGGTCGCTATGTATAAAATGTAATTCTCTTTGCATATCAAAAGATCGTTTATGCAAATGTTTATCTCGATTAATATGAAATAGATGGAGAATAAAGGTTTGTAAAAATAGTTCGTACAAGAGTAGAGAAAGTCATGTAAGTGTAACACATCAGATTTTTTTAAGAATAATTTGTATACCCAATAAATAATAAGTGCTACAGGAAGTGTGTATGTAATACATCAGATTTTTTGAATGCGTTTTTTGGATCCAGTAAGTCTCAAAACTTGTATTTTCAGCGAAATCTCGATATCAAATTTTTCATTGGAATGCAATACTTTCTCTATTTCCTACAGGTAAGTTACCTAGTAGAGAAAGTAAAAATGAAAACGTATGCCTGTGGCTCCATTTGGGGGCATTACTTTCTCAATGCCTGGAGAGTTATAGATGGTCCAATTATTCCAAAAACCTTTCTGTTTGGAACGTATAAAAGAGTGCGGCTCGTTTGTGGGTTTGGTTAAACCTGTGGAATTAATTATCATTGTTTGGTTGGTAACTATAAGAAAAGATGTTGGCTACCGCAGCAGCTGGCTGACATATTAGGATCTCCACGGACGGATATATCAGTTTCCTTCTGCCTCACATTCCCTTTTTGCTCCTCACTAAGTGGCCGCTAAGATATCGCTTTATGTCCAACAGCTGACTCGGCTTCCCTTAAACCAGGTGACGTAGAAAAACAATAACGATGCCATGCTTTCTTCTTCGTCAGAAGCTTACATTGCATTCCTCGTGCAGGATGTACAGGCGTATGTCATAGATGGGCAAAATATAGGAAACCGGATAAAGGAGCAACATTTATTACGTCATGTTATCCCTCCCCCTAAACTCCTACATGTCACACGTCACGCTTGCAGTACTTTGTGTGTGTCTGTGAACACCGTAACGCAAAAACGAAAAGTCAGATTAACACCAAACTTGGTACTTAATTTAAGCACCTTCCAAAGATGCGACGTGAATATTTTCAAGAAAATCTCCCAGCACATACTACCCTTTATATGGAAAAGTTTTCGAAAATTATGATTTTCTAAGAAAATGGCTCAATGCATTTTGTCTAAAATATGATGCAGTAATTTGTATCACAAATTATTTAAATGTAAAGAGTGATTATAGTATGAATATGCATTATTATGTGACATTGATTTGAGATGTTTGTTGATTGTAATTATTGTTGGGAAGTAAGTTTATACTGCCTTACTGAAACTGAAAATAATAGCGTGCAATAATGCAGCGAGGGGGTGAGCTGTTTATCATTATTGGAAACGAGGAAGTTACGTAATGTTGGCGCGTTTTTCTTTTAGAATTTGCTGGAACATTTCCCTAGAGCATATGTATTCATAATTTTCATTGGATATAAAAATAGACGCTAATGTTGGCGCGTTTTATTAGCCAATTGCAGCTCAGTTATAATCTTTAGGCATGTCGGAGTGTAGGAGTATAAATAGAGTAGGTTAGAGGTAGACCCCGTCAGTTCGTCGAAAGTATTTGTACGGCACACGTCGGCTATCAATTCATAGGTTACGCGTAACAGAGTTATGAAAAATCTCAAGTGTTATAAAGTTATTATACAAAAAGTTGAAGTACGCGAATTAAGAATTATCAGTAATGAAGTTATTACAACAGTTTCAGTTTGGCGAGTGTCAAGATCAATGTGTAAATGTGATAGTAAATGTGTTCGACAATAAAAGTGTAAAACAAATTCTTTCATCAGTGTTATTTTTCGATAAGAGACTCCCTTCCGTTTACACAACCTGTATAAAGAGAAGTGCTTGACCAAAAGATAATAGCTAGCCGGAGGACAGAGAACCAAAATTAAATTAAATAACAGTAGCATGCTTTCAAACAAAAACTAATACTGCCGCAAATTGCTAACACCAGATGGAGCTAACAAACCTAACAAATGAATCACGTCACAAGATGGATTCACCACGTGGAGTAAACACAAATACACAAACATTATAAATAATGTTACCTCAAATTGGCTACCACAACGTGGGGCTACAGAAATGTTAAATATAAATAAATTAACATAACATAAATATCGCTTACAAATACAGTGTATTAGACATATTTAGATGACAGATAAAATATATATCTTGAATTTTCTGCGAATAGACTGTGAAGTCCACTTCATTAAATAAAATTTTGTATAATCTTGTATAACTGATAAACGTTAAGCGACAGACGAAAATGCACTATACAAAAAATGCAGATCTCTTTAAAGCACCAAGTTATTTAAAATACGTTTTTTAGTGGTATAAACCGATTTTGAGATATCCGTCATTAAGTTTCGAATTGTTCATTTCTTGGTCATTCTCTTGAAGTACTTTCAACATTCAGGTGTTTCTCGCGATTGCATGGAAACAGTATGGAATTTTAAGGCAGCATATAGCGTCCAGTTCTTAAACATTTGACTATCGCTGTTCTCTTTGTATCTATAACGACAAAAATTAAAATTGAGTTCTTAACGTCCCATCTATATTGGGCGTGAATGACCGGAAATTTTGCTCAGAGGCCTCTGTATCAGGCTTGAGGTTCTTTTACGTGCCGTAAATCTACGACACGGGACCACCGGCTTTACTTTCCTTTCGAAGGAAGCCATGCTAAGGATTTTTACACCCTCCGCCGGGTTTAAACTCGCGACCTTGGGAACTAGAAGCTAGCATGGTAACCACTACATCACGGAGGATGACATCTAAAACGACATGTGCAATGTAGCTCTTTCTGCAAAGGTTCATTTGGATTAGGTAGCAAAATAAGCTTCAGTAAGTACGAGAATAATTTGTATACTCACTAATAAAGCATAGAGGGTAGAGAAAGTCATGTGAATGTATCACATCAGATATTTTTGTTGGCGATTCCACTCCCATATATCACACTTAACGCTTTACATTATGAGCGCCGGTATAGGGCACTGATTTCGTTTCCGGCTTTCGTACTGAGAGTCCGGGGTTCGATTCCCGGTTCTGGGGTGGCAATTTTAAGCCAACCTTATCCACGTCTTCAACTCTGACTTGCTCATGTAAGTATCCCCAGGGCGCAATGTGGTTCGGAGTCCACGGTAAAAGCTGTAGGTCCCCTCATTACACGCCACCATCATCATCACCCTATCATCGGAGGCCACGGACTTCGGCCGCTGGGTGCCTTCACCCCAGAAATAGGTTGTCATTGCTCGGTGCAATGACGTATCCCCTGAAGGCCATATGGGAAGCGTTAGAAACGACGTTATGCATTATAAACACTTACGAGGCTGAGCCTCGTAGCTTAGTCAGTAGAACACCTGCCTGCTGTGCGAGGGGTCCCGGGTTCGATTCCCGGCTAGTGCGTTCTGTAGCCGGGTTATTCCCTATCCTCCCCAGAGCCCTAAAGTATGAATGAGCGTGAGAATTTGTGTGTAATTAATGAATAAAACCCAAAGTTTATCAGAAATCCAGCGAATGCGAGTTGAACACCTTTGCCTATAGGCAATAACATTTCTAAAAGAAAGGTCGCCGATAAGACCATTGTAGAACTTAAAAACACTTATGAAATCGAGGACAGAGTGCACCCCAATAATCTGGAATGAAAATGGAAGGAGTTAAGCACTAGATGTTGCCCGGACTAAATCATGAGAAAGGCTTTTTTGTTGTATTGTTATTTGCACCACGTATGGAAAAGCCGATTTGAGAAGGTTAGTAGTTGTATCGTATTTCAACTGTTGGTGAGCCGAACTTGTAGTAGTTGCAACCGCACGTATAGTAAATAGTTTCCGGTAGCCTTCGCCCCAAACGTACTTTCAGGTGGCCTTTGCCCCAAGTTTAAAAAATTATTAACTTTGTAATTTGACTGTTTCTTTAAATGATATATATTTATGTTTGCCTCGGCTGTGCCAGTATTTACTTTAGAAACACGTATCTCTTGGCACGGTTGTGATGTGACAAGAATGTAGGCTTACACAGATTATAATTTTAATTTACTCCTTTTATTAATCCTTGACACGATTTAAATAACACTTCACTGATATAGAGAGCTGCGAGATTCTTTTTATTAATTAATTACACTTTTTAACACGTAAAACTATTTTCGTCTCACACGAATACGTATTAAATCTCTCAAGGATGTGTCTCGCGTCCAGTTAGGAACACTGTTTGCAGGCAACTGACAAGATTTCTAGCGCCTAAACTTGTAAATTTCTGTATTTCAAGTCTCTGATTGGCTATTCGTAATCCAATAGAATAGCTTCAGTTAACTAAAGCTTTTTCTGGTTGTTGATTGGCTGTTTTAGAAACTGTCACTAAATTTACATCATTGTTGCTCCAATAATGACTAGTAGCATTATTAAACATTCTTACTCATGATTGCCTCAAAGTTACTTCATTGTTAGCAACTTTTAACTTATTATTGTCACAGCTCCTACATTATTAAATTACGTAATATATTCACATAACATTATTACACATGGATACAATAATATAAACATATAGAATGACTTCAAATTGGTGCCCAAAACGTGGAGCTAATAAAATTCTCTTCTCAATATATAACTAAATAAAAATCTGTTTTGCACAATATCTCCAAGAAAAACTATTTTATTGGCTATATAATGTAAAACTATAATGCATTATACATTTTGCTCTCAAAGAGGACACGTTTGCTAGACATTACTGCAATTATCTCTACATTATAAATATAGGGTGAATTACCCGGATAAGGTTTTTCCGGGTTTTCCCTTATCCCGACGAATGTTGGGTAACTTAAGTTCACTTAAGAGAATGTCATTCATCGTCGGATATGACGTAAATGGTTAAAGATTCTAAACTAAAAACAAAACAAACAAAAATCTTCATAAAATAGTATTTTTAACATCAATAATTATAATGTAAAACTGAAGTAAATTATACTATTTACTCTCAAGAAGGACACATTTACTAGACATTACTTTAATAATCTGTTCATGCAAATGCTGCATGGAACTGTCCTAGCATTTTCTTCAAACGGCAAATTGGCTTCCTACAATTCTTCCGCGATGCACCTCCGAAATATTTGCATACTTCTTGTGAGCTGCAGTTAAAACACACCACTGCTTAGTCGAACAACAAAGGCAGAACGCTCTACACATATCCCTCCCTGCTACGTACGCGCCCGCTGGGAAGGTTGGTAAAATGCCTCCCGAAACTACGGTTTATATGGAAGTGTACAGGAAAATTCGTGTTAATATAGAATCCACTCCAGCCTGGAAAAAAACTGAAACAGTTTTTCTGTCGTATTATAAAAGTGTTTAACCGTTTTTATATTCTCTTTTCTTTTGTGGTCTCGTGAGGTAAATCCAGCAAGGAACCTCAGAAAGCCCAATTCAGAAGTTTATATTGTTCTTTTATCTGTTTACTTAATAGCTGTATTTCCGATATGGGAACTGCTAAATATAAACACATTTACTTGAATTCTATCACCCAGAATTGGGTTTGCACCCGATTACGTGGGCACAGAAAGCCAGCGCTCGACAATTTGCGCCACTCAGCGTAGCTATGTGGTAAGAAGTGGTACAGTTGCGATACAAGTCGGAGAAGTCGAGTATTTTCAACTTCCGAGATTCTCCAAAGTCTTAATGCATGTGTATTGAATATTGTTTTAGTGAGTAATAGAAACAGTAGTTTGCGAAAATAAAATTAATTACTAACACCTGTTGAACACGGTGGTTCTAGTAGCAAGGTGACCAGCATTAACATTAGTGGTGAGCTGGCGATCGTTTATCCACGGCGAGGAGGTAACATGTGAAACTCCCATTCGGGAGGTCCCGGGTTCGATTCCCGTCTGCTGCCAAATCTGATCTTGGGTTTTTCGTGGTTTTCCATCATCGGTAGGCGAATGCTGGGTGGTTTCTCATTTAACACGATCCTTTTTCCATCATTTCTCTTTCATTCTGTTTCCTTCTCATCTTTCAGATGTGCTTCTAGGTTTCGTGGCGTAAGGCGATGCCGAAAGATGCCGCGGTAGCTTGATCAAAAACAAAAGAGTGCTTCCCATGGACGCTAGAGAGCTGCTTGGTGGTCGAGTCGTCCATCGCCCTCTTTAGACAGCTCCATAGATCTATGTAGGTCTCAGTGCGCGAGGTGCCTCCCTTCGGTTGTATAATCTATACCTATATCTATCCACGCCTGGTTGTTGGCCTTAGAGCAATCAATAACTTGCGACTTAAACTTAGCTGTTGCATGAATTAAATAATATTATAAATAAAAGGAAATGAAACACCTAGTAAGATTTAAATGTATAATACAGCTATCAAATACTGCCTGTAAAGATAAATATATCAAAACTTAGAGGATTTAATATAGTTCATGTATATACGTGTAGTAAAATAGACAAAACACCCAGGTAGGTTAGTTACCAGTACCGAATGTAGAAACTCCAGCTTTCCACCACGAACAGCATGAAGGGAAAGTGGATAGAAAAACACTATCCTCGAAAAAAATATTTAAAATGTCTCTTTATTTAAGTTAAATTTCTTTACAGGCGCTTGAGAATGTTAAAGAGTAATAACTGGTAAACTGTTGCGAGGTTTACTTGGAAAATAACACAAAAAGAGAAATTCTCGAGCAGAATGAAGGTGACAAAGCACTCGAGCGTGAACTTTGCCGTAGTTAAAAGCGAATGGATGAATAGAGCATTTCTAGCAAATACACATTACGATTTCGCGATGAGTATGACCAAAACTTCAGCCAAGTGGAAGATGCGGGCTGGTGTCGTTATAGCAACCTTTAACCCCGTCCTTTCTCTTTCAACCCTTCACACACACACACACACACACACACGCCCTGCTGACTGCTCGTTCACTCCTCATCCCTGCGAAGCTTCCTTGGCTGCAGACCGTCAGTTGAGAGTTGGGCTGGTGGACTCATTAACTTTTGTCGTAGGCAGGAGACGCGGGTTTCTCCATCCACCCATCCCATCCCCGGTTCTCTACCGCACCCCTTTTGCCTGCAGAAAAGGAAATGCTTCAACTGCTGCTGCTGCTGCACTGAATATAGACACCATTTGGAATCCCACATCACATGCTTGCTCTGCTGGGGTAGAATAGACGTCACGTGGACTGAGTAAACCCTAGATAATTTGAATAAAGGAGACCGAGAATTTAGAGAAGCGGCTTTCCAGTGGCACCGACACTTCAGAAAAACATCGACCACTAAATGATAAAATACTAAATTTCTTCTTTTCCTCCTTTGACGCAGTATTTTATATCACAACACTGTGAATGCCAGAGTGATTGTAGTGTAAATTAACATTATTGTATGACAATGATTTGAGATGTTTGTTAATTATAAGCATTGTTAGGAAATAAGTTTACACGACCTCACCGAAACTGACAATAAGAGCGGGTAACAATGAGCAAGGGGGTGAGTAGTTTATTAATTAGAAGAGACAAGCAAATGACGTCAGATTAGCGCGCTTTTCTTTAGAAATGGAGGGAATATCTTCCCTAGAGCATATGCGTCCGTAATTTTGATTCGATATAAAAATAGACGCTAATGTTGGCGCGTTTTATTAACCAATAGTAGCTCTGTTATAATGTTTAGGCATATCGGGGTGAGGGAGTATAAATTCCGTGCCAGAGACGGGTGAATCTAACGCACAGTTCAACAGAATCATTCACGGGTTACACGTCGCGCAGTTCTACAGAATCATTCACGAAGTACACGTTACACAGTTCTACAGAATCTCTCGCGTCGTAAAACTAGTTATAAAATGTGAAATACGCGAATTAATAATGTGCAGCAAATAAGTGATTATAGTTACATTCGAAAATATGACAGTTTCAGTCAGGCGTGTATCAAGAGTAATATATATGAAATTAATAAAGTGTGACGGCAATAAAAGTGTAAAAACAAATTCTTTTATCAGTGTTATCTTTTAGTAACAACTCCTTTCCGTTTACACACCCTGTTCAAGAGATTTGCTCGACTAAGTAATAATAGCTAGCCGGAGGACAAAGAATCCAAAATTCAAAATAGTAAAACAATAACAGGCACTCAGCAAATAAGATAACACGAACGATACCGCGACACCTTCTCCTTCCAGGGACTCGGCGAATTCACCTGTTTCAGTGTCTAACAAGAAGCCATCGACTGCGCCGTCTACCCAAATCTCCTTCCATTACCTGACCGAGCGAATTCGCTTCGAGGTAAGGTGTGAGACCCGCATCCCGGGCTCGATCTTACAACTCTGATCTTGAGTTTTTCGTGGCTTTCCCTGGATCGACCAAGATGGTTTCTTGGTTCTAGTATCATATATTACAATAAGGCTATAACATAAAAAAATCTAATGTGTTACACTCACATGACTTTCTCTATTCTTGTACAAACTATTTTTACAAACGCTTATTCTCCATATCCTTCATGTTAATCGAGATGTTAATCTTATGGCTAATGTTCTTGTAGGTGCAAGGGGAATATGGTAGGCTTTAAGCGATAGTCAAATCTTTTAAGAGCTGGTTGCTATGTGGCGCATTCCATTCTCTTTGCATGTCCAGGACATAAAAATAAATAAAGAAAAAGAATCAGTATTGGAAAATTTAAGGGAATAACAAGCAATATCTCGAAAACGGTTCCTCGACAAAAAAAAATGTTTTAACGAGAACTGCATTTCTGTGTAGTAACATTTTGTCTATCTCTTACGGTTTACCAGTTATGCGAAAGTCATTCAGAATGAAGAGGACTTTTGGAGACATTCCCAGAAAATTTAAGATATATATTTCATTCGCAATGAAAATATCTTAAATATATGATATTTTAATCAAAATCGTAGAACCACTTTGAGAAAATCAACATTTTTGGAAAAATGTACCACGTAAAGGGTAATCTGGAGTGAGAAGATTTTCTTGAAATATTCGTGTCGCATCTTTGAAAGATACTGAACTTAAATACCAATTTTGGTATTTATACGACTTGTTTTAGTTATGCTGTCCACAGACACACGTTTTTTTTTTATTCAGGAGGCCTCAAAACATGTATTTTCGGTGAAATCTCGATATCAAATCTTTGGGTGGAATGCAATAATTCCCCTACTTAGTACATGTAGGAGAGAAAGTAAAAAACTAAATGGGGCCTAACAGAACGCACACTCGCTTCGCTCTCGTACTCTGGTGTAGGCAATATCATTTTTCTTGTCAAATGTTTGCTACAGTTGGAGGCGTACCTTGGCTATGTTTTGGCGGAAAGATTGGCAATATAAGAAAAGCTTTCATAATGCCATGGGGGTGCATGTGACACCAATACCGGACATTGTTTGCATTAACGAAATTTGTTATGTTCCAGTGTTAATTTTGTGTGTTACTGTGTTATTTTTGTATTAAAGTGTTGATAACGTTTACTCAGGAATAAAAGATGCACACAGATAAACCCAGATGCGTGAGGTTAAGTAGTATAGCGCGGTCTATTGATCGCAGTCCATTGGTAGCTACATACTAGACAATAGTCGATTTCTTATATACCACAATTTTCTTTCCTTCATTCCCTTTCATTCCGTTTTCTTCTCATCTTTCGGAAGTGCTTCTAGGTTTCGTGGCGAGTGGCGGTGCCGGATAGATAGGGTAGATGCTTGCTGCAAAGAAACTGTATTCCTGTGGACTTTAGAGGGATGCCTGGTTCGAGGCGTCGTTCATTGCCTTCTCTGGGAAGTACCAGCAGTAATGCGAGTCTTTGAGCCAGAAACTTTAAGGGAATTTCGCACGTCTCTGTGGCCCGTAGCCTCCTATGGTTCCATCACTTCATCCCTTCCTCCTGAGGGATGACAGCCGCAATAGATCTATGTAGAATAAGTTGTTCTTCTACACAAGCCGAGTGTAGGACAAGATTGAAAAGGTAGAATCAAAACACTGAAAAATGCAATGCCATAGCCGGGATCTGAACCACGGATCTTCCGATTTCCGTCCGGTTACTCTAACCAACTGTGCTAACACGGCAAGATGTCGGTATGACATTAAATTATCCAATTGACTTCCATTTTTCAGTAAAGCACAAGGAGATCTCAAATTCATTTTGAGATGAGATACCCCAATGGCGACTTACAATGCTGCAAGTACTTTAAGTCCGGGGTTTCGTAGTTAAACTATTATATCAATTACTGGAATTTTGTTACACACAAGCCGTGCATAGAACAAGGTCGGAAAAGTAGAATCCGACGACTGAAAAACGCGAGTCAGTTGGGAAATTTAATGTCACACCGGTATGTTGACATGATAGCTCACTTGATTAGGTCAACCGGACGGAAACCAGAAGATACGTGGTTCAAATCCCGGCTATGGCATTGAATTCTTCAGTCGTCTGATTCTACATTGGCGGCGCCGTGGCCGAGTGGTTAGACCGCTCGCCTCCGACCGAGGCGGCCCGGGTTCAATCCCAGGGACCTGCATGTGGGATTTGTGGTGGACGAAGCGGCTTCTGGGCGGGTTTTCTCCGGGTTCTCCGGTTTCCCCCGCCATTCATTCCACCAAGTGCTCCATCATACCCTTTCCTGTCATCCATTTCACCAACATTTCGTTTCATCTACTTCCTTCATCCCATACCAGGGGCTGATCACCCATCCTGGATATTCTGTCTGATCCATGAGTGTCTGCTCCTCGACGAGCCTCTGACCCCAGGCACCCGACTGTAAGTCCTGGGGGGTGTAAGTCCTACATAAGAGGAGGGTAAACAGATAATGAATGAATGATTCTACATTTCCAGATCCATGTAGGTCGTAGTGCGGGAGATGGAACTCTACGTAGTACACCCTATGCCTTAACTATTATCTGACATTCTAGATGTGTTTTTTTTTTATTTTACCATCACATATTCTTTCATTAATTTTAAATATATTCAAATCTGAAACTGTAGTTTTATTTATTATTTATTAGCTCTTACATATCTCATAATTGCATCTTCGCAAACTGTTCCTTCTTTTTACTTTCTCTACTAATAAGTAGGGGAAGTACTGCATTCCACCTAAAAATTTGATACCACGTTTTGAATCTCCCTGAGTACAAAAACTATATATATTTTTAGAAAAAGGTGCGTCAGGTGTGTGAGAACATCATACCTCAAAAATGAAAATTCGGATAAATTCAAGCTTGGTACTTAAGCTCAGAAAGCCGAGTGGGATGGCTAAGGCGATAAAGTCTGTGGCCCCTATTCGGGAGATCGCGGGTTTGATTACCGCGACCGACCTTCCTTTTCGGAGGTTTTACCGGAACGCTTGGTGAATGCTGGGAAGGTTCATTACATCCTCCGAATTTCCTGTCCCTCAATTTCACCCATATTCTCGTTTCACACCACCTTTCATCTGTTTGATCCGTTTTAGGGTTGAAAGTGTCGGCGGGAGTTTCGGCATTGCATGGCAGGGGAAAAGGATGCTCTATGTAACACTTCGTCCTCCGGAAAGGGGCTGTCTCTGAGTCCCGGACCCCACAGAGAATGTGTGAACCCTCAGGGGGGAGCCGGTTTCACCAGCTGCCATCCAGGGAGTTTGAATCTGTAAACTGTAGGGACCTTGCCCTCTGCCCTGTCGTGCCTCCTTGTCCCGCCGGGTACAATCTTATAGGTCAAGGTGCTAAGTCCCCCTCCGCTCCTAGTCCTAGTCCTACGCTCAGGATCTTTCAAGAGCGACACGAAAATTTTAAAGAAAATCTCGCAATACGAAATTATTCTTGACTTGAACAAATGTTCGTCCTCTTCATTCTGAATGAATTGTGTATAACATGTATACCCTAACAATGTAATTGCAGATCTCTTTAAAACACGATTTATCTCAAAATTCTTGACACTGATCATTTCCGAGATATTCTTTGTTCGTTATTTGAACTGTCAAATAAGTACCTTATACGTTTTTCAACTGCTAAGTCGCCATTTAAGTTTTTCTCGTGGTCACGCAAAGAGAACGGAATACCAAAGCCATCTCATAATGTGAAATAAAACAATTTTATCTTTCTTAGCATGAAACAGATAGAAAACTAGATTTGTAAGAACGGTGTGTAAAAGAATGGGTAGAGAATGTCATGTACATGCAATGCCATATTGTTACTTTCTCTGATTAAGAAAATTTTCAAGAATATCAGATCAGATCTTCTTGAAAGAGATAAGATCAGAATAAGATCAGAGAAAATTAAGATTTTCTCTGATCTTATAAAACCTTTTTATGCTTCTTTTCTAGTTCCTCCTCTTAAAGATCAATTGTCTTGAAATTTATTAACCTTCATCACAAAGTGTTTGTTACATTTCAAAGTAATATCATATCCAATATATTGGAAGTGAGATACTTGTTCTAAAATGTTCCATTAATTAATGTGTTCGATCTAACAGGATTCTTCCCCTTAAAATCCACCATTTTTGTTTTATTTGTGGAGACCTTTAAAGGATAACGCATTGTAATTTACCTTAATGCCAGATCTTTGCGGTTATCTTCTGTTTCCTGGATAATTATTTAACTACCAGCATATAAGGTACATAAAAATGCACTTAAGTTTATTTTAATCCCTTTTTTCATTCTTCCACTTGCTAATTAGATCAATTAAATCCTTAACATTTCATCTGCGTTGTTGAAATGTTAACTGTTAACCAATTTCGTATTTATGTATAAAAGTTTAATGGAATTAAAGATATACCTTGTAAAACCTCTAAAATATCGAATTTATTTCAGGAAATTAGTGCTTTAGAACTACAGCTGCTATAGAGAACATTAAAGGTTTACTTATAGCGAAAATATTATTATTTAATTTCTGTACCACTTAACTACAAGTAGAGTATTGCATTCCTCCAGAAATACGATATGTATTATTCACCAAATACATGTTTCGAGGTCCCATTAACACATAAAGGCCGTTTAAGGTATGGTCGTGTGTGTGTGCGTGTTTTGTAATGATCCAAGGCTTTAAACCCTTACAGAGGGGGTAGTTCAGGGTAGGAGCTCTCGTGCTTAAAGTGGAATGGAGAGGACTACGTCTGGGTCCTATAAAATCATGCTCAAGGGATTTATTCTATACCACAAGACCAGAGTTCTGGCAAGTTTGGAAGTTAGAAACAGTATCACACAACTTTTGTATATGGACGTCTATGTCAGAAGTGCCTGCGTCGGATTTGATTCACGCCGGGACCGAATCTCGTGGCCCACTTGGGGATATCTTATATTTCTTATCGGCGCTGACTACTACAATCATCAGCGTTCTAGTGGTGCCGATTACTGAACTGTTCTAATTATAACACTTTCTGACATGTTCAACCTCTCGTCACTAGTCCGTGTTCGGTACACAGAATGTAAGTAAGTGCATGCATTATATAAATATGCATTATGTTTTATGTTCGTTACAATTTATTCAATTATATAATGTATTAATGTATCTTTAATTGCACAGTGGCCATGGCCAACTAGGGCTTTATTAACTGTTGATTTTATATACACATAATATGAGAGAAAGAAAGAGGTATGTGTCTTAATATAACGACAAATACACATCCATAAATGAAAGAGCGGTGCAAGACCAAGATTTGAGACAAAGGGTGGATGAGAAAAAGTTAAGACATAGTCAAGGGGGTGATGTTGAAGTAGTTGTTTATTTTGTTTACCCGACGCTTTGGGAGCCAATTTGAAGAAGTTTTGTTTGCTTCACGTATGGAAAGTCAATTTGAAGTAGGAGTTGTATTGCAATTCAACTGTTGGGGAGCCGAACTTGAAATTTGTTGCAACCACACGTATAGTACCCGCTTTCCGGTAGCCTTCGCCCCAAGTTTAAAAAATATTAACTTTGTAATTTTGACTGTTTCTTTAAATAGTATATATGTATGTTTGCCTCGGCTGCGTCAGTATTATTGTTAGAGACATGTTTCTCTTTGCAGGGTTGTGATGCGACTGAAGAATGTAGGCTTACACAGATTATAATTTTACTTCACTCCTTTTATTAATGCTTGAAATGATTTAAATGACACTTCACTGATATAGAGAGCTGTGAGTTTCTTTTGTTAATTACTTGCACTTTTTAACACTTAAACTATTTTCGTCTCACACTGAATACGTATTACATTTTTTTAGGACCTGTCTCGCGTCTGTCTACAACCAACGCATCCAGTTATGAGCACTGTCTACAAGCAACTGACTTGAATTCCGCCGCCTAAATTTGTAAATTTCTGTATTTCAAGTCTCTTATTGACTAATCCTAGTCCAATTGAATACTTTTATTTAACTTAAGCTTTTTTCTGGTTGTTGATTCGCTATTTTATGAACTGTCACAAAAATTACATTATTGTTGCTCCAAGAATGACTAGTAGCATTATTAAACCTTCTAATTCATTATTGCCTCAAGGCCACCTCATTGTTACCTCATTGTTAGCAACTTTTAACCTATTATTCTCACAGCTCCTACATTATTAAACTACGTAACACATTCACATAACATTATTGAACATGTATACAATAATATAAGGATATACAATAACTGTAATATACGCTTTTTTATATATTGTTACATACTTATATTGCTTTAAGGCGGGCTGTTATTGAATATATTATATAATTTGAATGAAATCATTTAAGTGTTAAAAATACTGCCTCAATACAACTAATCCTTCCTAATTATCCGACAGCCTTTTAATGTGATTGTCGCGCATGTTAGTTCGCCGCACCACTTGTTTTTATTATATGGAAGGAATATTAAAGAGTTCTTTTCAGTTTTAAGAAAACGTTACAATGTATGCAACTGCAGGTGCCAGTGTTAATGATGTGGAACTGAGAGAGAGCTTTCTCACCGTATATTTGTTTATGGGAGCAGGAAGCTCGCTCACAATGATCCAGTTGGTTGCGTGATTGTGATGTCATGTTAAGGCGACACGACGCTCTCGTTTTGATCGAGGCTCTGATTTCATCCATCAGCTGACCTGTCATCGTTCCATGTACCTCATCACCAAACTGCGATATTAACGTACACACACTACCTCTACAAAACATACCTCTCATGAAACCTATCCGTGGAATGTTCACAGCTTTGATCGGTGCAAATATATTAGCTTACAAAAATTTGCTGTCCTAAGTTTACATATTGTTAAACGCGTGCAACGCTTAAAGAACACCTATTTTAAATTAGGTAATCAGCGAGGTCCCCTCGTTGCATAACTAATAACCTATAAATTAAGTAACAAATTCTTTAATTTACCGCATGCTGGATATAAATAACGTTTCATCATAAAATATTTTGTTGATTATCAAACACAACTTTTAATAGCTTCTTTAATAACTACTAAAGTAGGCAGAGAAGCAAAATAACATGCTTGTGTACTGTGTAACCATCAGTAGCATTCGTTGGAAACAAATAAAACAAAAATAGATATCTTAATTCATAAGTTAAAAAAATGATCGTGTTTAAGCCTTTAATAAACGAGACTAACAGCTCCTCTAACCGAGCGGGATGGCTCAGGCGGTAACGTCTGTGGCCCGCATACTGAAGTCGTGAGTTCGATTCCCGTGTCCGACCTTCCTGACCCCGGGTCGCTAGGCAAATACTGGGAGGATCATTCGTTTTCCGAATTTTCTGTTCCTCCATTTCATCTCCATTCTCATTTCATTTCGCCTTCATGGTTGTACAAACACCACTAAAGAAAATCTTCGGTGGATTTTGTATCGTTTTCTGAGATCTTTTGAGGCGTGTCCTTCACCTTACCTATCGCAGAGCGTGGTGCCTGTATAACACAGCAATAAGGGGGAAAAGAGAGGAGGTTGATGCCTTTGCTTTTTCTGGTGTTACTGAAACCAAAACATGTTTATTGTCTCAGAACCAGTCATGCCGTATACTAGCGAAATTACTCGTGGACGTATCGTGGGTATGTGGGAGGCTGGTTGCACTGTTACAGCAATTGCAACGGCAGTGCATAAAAGTGTTTTTATAGTAAATTATGGACAAAAATACTCCAGAAAAGTGAGGAAGTGGGCACTCCCCGTAAAACATCCGCAGATGATGATATTGGTTTACTAATTGCAAACTACTCTTTTGTTATAATTGACTGATCATGTTTAGAAACTAGAGATAAATGCGTATATGTATATGGTTTACCGAATATGACATATTATGGTAATAAAATTGGGTTATATTTTTTCTTATCATCCTGTTGTATTCCTATGATCAGCAGTATGTTAGCAAAGGTATCTTAACCAATTGTAGTTTGAATTAGAGGGAAAACATGCTGCTTTATTTATTTATTATTTAGTTATGTTTGCTTCTACGCAGCAACAAGCATTGATACCACTGAGAGAATGCAGTTCTGCTTATTTTTTGTTATAAGGTATTGCCATGTATTTAATGAATACCATTCAAGCCTAATTTGAAAACCTTCTCACACTGCACATTCTACATTTCGCTAACCTGGGCGCTCATCAAGTTTTCCCCTTAGCTTTTAACCCTTTCAAAGGCGTATCCTGCACTAGCCGATAAGATACGGACTACCAATCACGATAAGAGGTCTGTATGATAAACTGAATGCACTCACTCTATCTCTTTCTCTTTTAATCAATATGATCGAGAGCGTAAACATATATTTCGTTTCTACGCCATTTTTAAAACCTGTGTTGTGGTTATTGGTGCAACGATAAAAAATGTGACATAGACGCGAGGTGCAATGAGACTTTCTTTTGCGTTCTTTGTACGTGTCGGCAAAAGGTCTCGGCATGTATATGGCAGGTGTAGCGGTGATTAATGGGTAATAGGTTTTTCATGGTGTCGGGTTTCTTATTCGCAGGATTGTTGTTGCCGGCTACTCAGGCAGAGGATTGTTGGTTGGGTGACTCTTATCTCAGGGAGTGTGATTGGGAGATGAATGATACAGTTCTCCTCTCAGTGGCCCGTTTATTCTGAAGATCCACACTGCTTTCCTTGACCGAATACCCTTCACACAAGACGCGATTCCGCCTATCATCCCCCGCTATTGTTTACGTGCTTTACCCTTTCCTAATTGTCTTTAGAATTTGAAACATATCACGACGTGAATTTAATGACTTGATTTTTGTCATTTCTAGCTACCCTTTTCTCACTTCTACTTAACACTAACTTTCAAATACAAAAATGCTTAAGTTTCAACATCTACACTGTCTCCCTATCTGACACGAAATGCTGTGAATTTCCTCATCTATACTCTTTCCCTGTACGACACGAAGTCATGTATTCTTCCCCACTGTACGACACGAAGTGCTTTACGTTATGACATCTCTACTGCTTCCCTATACAACACGAAGTGATCCATCTTACATACGTCTGAAACTGCTCTCCGTCATAGATAATTTTTCAATTCTACGCCTCTTTTCTAGTTTCATTCCTTCGTTTTACTATACACGAGACTTTTATAATTTCTCATTGGTCATTTTTCTAAATTTTTCTCCGTTTTCCATTGGTTCGTTATATCGTCACGCTGACCTTGCCCGCGTCTACCATTACCGCCTTACGTTCGCTTGATTAGCTTTTCTCTGCGCTTGACTGCATTCGACTTCCGTCCTGTTGTTGCGGTGAGTTTCACCAGATTTCTATAGGACTTGAGCGTTTGTTAATGTTTCTTTTCCTGTATCTTCCTAAAGTATTTCACCCTTTTACAGTTTTCAGCATGTGTCTCTTCGTTCTAAAATACGCGTTTTCCTACATTTTATTTCACGTTCTGATTATTTATTCGTATCTGCTCTTTACTTTATTTCTTTCTTTCGTAATGATTTTATTCCCGCCTTTTCTAATCCTTAATATTATCTTTTATTCCTCCTTCTTATTAGTATTCCCATCCTTATTATTTTGATTATATGATTATTAACATTCTTATGATTATTATTATTAGGGCGGATCTTATCACTTCACAGAGGAAAAGGATGCCTTGTGGGAACATGCTCTGTGGAAACCTTCGTCTCCCGGAATGGGGACGGTATCCGAGTTCGGGGTCCCCAGGAGATATGTAAGCCCACATGGGAGAGGGGAGAAGACAGCACCAGTGTCCATTCTGGGAGTTCAATCTGTAAATGGCAGAGACCCTATCCGCTACCTGTCGTGCCCCCTAGTGCTGCCGCCCTCTGTCTCCTTTCACTTGAACCCTCCCTCCCGGGGGGCCGTCCGGGATACACGGACAAAAGATCTATGTAGGTCGACGTGCTAAATCCCCCTCCGCTTTGAATTCTCCTAATAATTACTCTATCTTAATTTTATTTAAAAAACCAATAATACGAAAATATGTAGAAGGTGCAGGAGAGCAAATGAAACAATATTTCATTTGCTGTGTGACCGTGAAGCTCTCACAGTTCTTAGATACAGTACTTTAATCAGGAAATCATGCAATTGCAAGGATTTCATGAAGAACCCACTAAGAGACCTGCAGACCTTTCGAAGTAGGCAAAGATCTTAGAGGATTAAATGAAGGGAAGCACAATAGACCACAACTACTCGCAGTGCAAAGGACCTTTATTGTCCTCCCTTACTTTAAACAAAATAAAATAAAAACACAGGAAACCAAAACTAGTGTAACAATTGCCTTATAAACCTATATGAAAATATAGATAACAGAACAACTTTGAGGCTTCTCCACAATAACTTTTTATTAAACATATATAACTAACCCATAACAACTACAATTTTAATTGCATCATTTTTGTTTATAACTGTAATGACCTTTAAACCGAGGATATGTGAATCCGTGATGGTGAACTAGAGATGCCATTGCTGTGCGGAATGTGTGTGGTCATTTATCAGGCCGTTGTTGTGACGTCAAGCGTAAATTACGGTTGGTACCAAACAAAATACTAATTATTATTATTATTATTATTATTATTATTATTATTATTATAGTCACGATTGAACTGCCCATAACATCAATCTTTGTGTTGTTTTCTTGTACTTTTCGTGGCAAGACCTAAGCGACAAGGAAATATTGAGCAATGTATGCCAATTCAGTAAAACTGCTCAGCATAAATTAAATTAAATTGAAAGTTGAAAAAAGTTTAATTTCGCAGGAATCTTGTTATAAAAACTTTTGGTTAAAACATGTTGCAGAGGGAAGCACTTGTCTCTTGACGAAGAGGTATGTAACCTCTTCAAGACCACTACAGTCTGCCAGTGAGCTGAAGGACGTGTTTAGAACATCTGCTTTAATCAACAGAATGAAGATAGCATGGCTACAGAAAGGCAGCATCACTGGCCAATAATTCCTTCTTATTTTAATTAATCCAGATCTCCTTCGGACGATGTCAGATTGCAATTGATTATAGATAATATGTTTATCTGTCAACATGTGTGCAACGCCGTTAACAACTTTGCACATGTACGCAAAAACGGCACCCATGGAAAAGACGTATTATCGTTTATAAAGCAGCTATTTTTGCTTTCTCTACCACGTACACGTACGTGCGCTCTCGAAGCGCATATTTGTCTAAGTCCAAATCGTTTCCGCGGGCGGTTCACAATGGTGTCTCGGGACGCGTGTTTTTAGCTTCGTTTTATTGTCACGTTTCATATTGAGTCCCAGCAACTAAATATGCGCTGACGGCCGAGCAGTTATAAGCAAGTACGTAGTATTAAGGCCTATCAAGGTTCATATCCCGTGCATATTACCTTTTTTCTCAGAAAAAGGGAATGCTTAATACGCATAATATAATTTCCAGTTGCTAAGACTTATTTCATTTTATGCTCACACATAAAAACGAAACACTCTCCTTTTCGTTTTCAAACTAAAGAAGAAATAAGTAAATATTATAGACTTAAATGAAAAATACATTCACATGACTTTCTCTACTGTCTATTTTTATTAGTGCGTATACAAATTATTCTTGCTAGAGCTTATTTTTCTATCTACTACATTTTAATCCAAATAAACCTTTGCAGAAAAGCTATATTACATATTTTTATAGATACAAAGAACAGTGACAGTCAAATGATTAAGAACTGGACGCTATATGCTGGTCTTAAAATTCCATACACAAGGAAACAGTATGAAGTGCACTTTAGAATTCGTAATAACATGACACTTATTTTGAAAACGAAAAGAATAATTTATGCATGAATGTTTTAAAATGTCAAAAGAATACAGCAACAATAAATAAAGGTGTCAGACAAGGGTATCCATTGTCACCCAGTTATTTAATTTATATATAGATGATATTGTCAGAGAATGACAGAATAGCTTAAATACATACAGAGTGATTTTAAATGATGGACCCATTTTATAAAATTCGTATTTATTAAAGCACAAATCCAACATGAACAATCTGTATAACAATGAAAAGAGGAAGTTTCAAAGTTTTTTTCGGCGGGTGGTGATGGTTTTATAAGCGGCCGGTAGAGTGCTCACGCAATAGGGCGCCATTGCGTTTCACTGTCAGTACGCAGTGAGATGGCTACTGTGGAGCACAAGGTTTTCTACGTTATTGAGTTCGCAAAAAGTGAGTCGCAAATTGTAGTGCAGCGGGCATTTCGCAGCAAATTCGGTATTGAACCACCAACTAGAAAAAGCATTAGCCGTTGGTTTACGCAATTTAAATAGACTGGAAATGTGTGTAAAGGAAAAAGCACAGGCCGACCGCGTGAGTCAGAGGAGGACGTCAGACGGATTGAAGACAGTTTTGTTCGCAGTCCACGTAAGTCTACCCATAGAGCTAGTAGAGAACTTGGAATACCCCAACCAACTGTATAGAAAGTTCTGAGACGGCGTTTGCTGTACAAGCCCTACCGATTACAACTTGTGCAGGCTCTTAAACCTAAAGGCAAAGAGAAGCGTCTCGAATTTTGTGGTTATGTGCTAAGAATGATGGAGGATGACGCGTTTCTACAGCGTATCATTTTTAGCGATGAAGCGACTTTCCATCTTGGTGGAAAAGTCAACAGACACAATGTTCGCATATGGGGTTTGCAAAATCCACATTCAACATTGCACACGAAAGAGACTTACTGAAGGTAAACGTGTTCTGTGCCTTATCCCGTACAAAGGTTAATGGACCATTTTTCTTTGCGGAAAAAAACTGTAACTGGAACAACGTACCTGGACATGTTGTAACAACGGCTATTCCCTCAAATTATGGAAGATTCACAGGACCTCATTTTCCAACAGGATGGAGCTCCGCCCCATCGGCACAGCGATGTGCGAGGCTTTTTTAAATGAATCCCTTCCTCAGCGCTGGATAGGTCGCAGGGTAAATGAAGACCTGAATCTACACTTCTGGCCACCGAGATCTCCTGATCTCATCCCATGTGACTATTTCTTATGGGGTTATGTTAAGGAAGCTGTTTACGTCCCGCCTCTACCTACAACTCTGGACGACCTGCGGAACCGTATCACTGCTGCCGTGCACTCAGTAACAGAAGATACGCTTGCTCGTGCGTGGGGCGAGTTTGGCTATCGCGTAGATGTTTGCCGTGCAGCAAACGGTGGACACATTGAACATTTATAATGTATTAAACAAAACTTTGAAAAGTCCTCTATTTATTTTTATAAAGATCGTTTATGTGGGATTTGTACTTTAATGAATACGAATTTTATAAAATGGGTCCATCATTTAAAATCACCATCTATTTTAAGATAAATAATATTATTTTAGATGTAATGTTATTTGTAGATGATCTGATCTTAATAAGTGGCTCAGAATTAAATACGCAAAAAGCTGTATATAAATTAAACAAAATAAGCCAAAATTACAAAACAAAAATATCACCACACAAAAGTAAAACATTGGCTTTCAGAGGACCCGAAACATTAAGAGTAAAAATAATAATACCAGAGACAATATTAGAACAAATAAACTGTTTTAATTATTTAGGCTGTAACGTCTCACACTTTAAAAATGATGACATAATAAATGAAATTAATAAATTATATGCGGAACCATCAAACGAAATTTAAAAAATACCAAGAAAGAGACAAAAATAAAATTTTACAAAGTGATGGCTGTTCCAGTGTTAACGTATGGATCCGAATGTTGGACAATGACCAAACAAATGGAAAGAAATATAGAAGCAGCAGGGATGCGCTTTTTAAAACATGTAGCAGGATATACATTAAAAGACAGAAGGAGAAGTGAAGACATACGTACAGAATTAATAATTTTCAAATAACTAGAAAGAATTAAAGAAAATCAAAACAACTGAAAACAATATGTGGAGAGGATAGATGATAACCGTTATACGAAGTTGGTTTTAAGATATACACCAAAAGGCCAAAGAAACATCGGAAAACCTAAAAGAAGATGTACGGAACAGTTTAAATGATGAGACCAGAACAAGCCAAAGGGCCTAAAACATGGAAAATGATCATGATTTAAAATGAATAGATATCTCATGCATGGAAAACATACGTCATTGCTATATATTTAACAAATTAAAATTTAAATAATAAACAAACATTAACGCCAAAGAATCGAACCGATGTTGCTTCACTTACGAGACACATGGGTTTCACTGCTGAGCTACCATGCATACAACCGCAGTGACAGTCATCTTCCTACTTATTCCATAGCTTTGAAATGAATGTAGGATGTATTAAGTCGTGTGTTGTGAACGCAGCGTCAGCGAATGCTTCCGACGTTTCCCGAATCGAACTTGGTTATTGCTCATTTACTTTGTCTTAGGCTGTACACAGTAAGCAGAGAAGGTATTGCATTCCACAGAAAAACTCGATATTTTTTAGACAAAGTTCCGGGAACGCGCGCGCGCGCGTGTGTGTGTGTGTGTGAACAGCAAAACTCAAAAACGAAAAGTCGGATCAACACCAAAATTTGTATTTAAGTTCAATACCTTCCAAAAATGCGACACAAAGATTTTCAAGAATATCCCCTACCCCAAACCACGCTTTACATGGAAAATGTTTCGAATTTTTTATTTGCTAAGAAACGATTTATGATTTTTATTCAAATACCATATATATAAAATATTTAGATGACAAATAAAATATATAACTTGAGTTTTCTAGAAATAGCCTTTGAAGTCCTCTTAATTCGAAAGGAATTTTGTATAATGTTGAATAACTGGTAAACGTTAAGCGGTAGACGAAAGCGTAGTACACGAGAAATGTAGATCTCTTTAAAACACACAATTTATTTCAAATACACGTTATTAATAGTTCGAATTGTTCATACACAGTGGTTCTTTTAATGTCCTGTCAACATTCAGCTGTTCCTCGTGATTGCATGGAAACGTATGGAATATTAAAGTAAGCGTGTAACCTCCAGTTTTTAAACATTTGACTATGGCTGTTCTCTTTGTATCTGTAAAAATGTGTAATGTAGCTATTTCTGTAAAGGTTTATCTGGATTAAAATGAAATAGATATAAAAATAAGCTTTTGTGAGAATAGCTGGTATACTGACTAATAAACGATAGAGGGTAGAGAATGTCGTGTGAATGCATCACATCAGAAGTTTTACTAATTTTTTTCAACAACTGCTTCTCAAAATTACATTAAAGAACATGACCATATGCTTTAAAAATGTTTCTGTTTTGAGGAAAAAATTATTAAGTTTTTTGAAGAGTACGAAAGAGTAACAATTTTTCAACAATAATTAGGAGTTATATAAAAACTTCTCTTTGTTGAGGATATATCTTTTTGTAAACTCATTTAGTATAAAAGCTGATTTTTTATGTGAACATTTTTAAAAATAATCGTGATTAGGAGTTTAATAGGAACAACGAATTTGCAAAATAAAACTTAATACTCAAGTAACCATATAAGTTGGAATTTTTAAACTTGGCAACAATATGCTGTTGTGTTGTTGATCTAATGCGTAGGATTTTGATCCAATTTTTCCGTTATTAGCCAATATAAATTGTGTGTCCTCCCATCTGGTACAGATTTCCTCAATTCTGGGCATTCTGATGGGTGTTCTCCATTTAAAATCTTGTCAGCATTGCAAATTTTACATGCTTTGTCATTCATGAAACCAAAGCTATGTAAATGTTCCGCCAGACAGTCATGTCTAGTGGCTAATCTGAAGTGAGCAACGGCTTCTTTCCTTGGGACATTTTTTTATTTTTTGTACTATTTGTTTTATGTTGGAGTAATTTTTGTTAGTAATTTCCTTTTTATTATTATGTTGGTATTTTTGTTCTATATTAATTTTGACATTTTGTAATTTCGTATCTAGTTCACAAGACTTTATAAGTATTGAATATAAAACTTCAACCTTTTGGCCAGAAAGTCTGCTGTCTCGATACCATTCACTCCCACGTGTGCTGGTATCCACAGTAATATTTGGCAAACATATTGTCGTAGCTATTTTTACTTTCTCTGCTATGTATAGTAAGTAGGGGAAGTATTGCATTCCACCCAAAAATTCGATACCGAGATTTCACCGGAAATTCATGCTTTGAGACCTCCGGAATCCAAAAAATCTTATGTGTTACATTCACATGACTTTCTGTACTCTTGTACAAACTATTTTTACAAACGCTTATTCTCCATCTACCTCATGTTAATCGAGATAAACATTTGCAGACTCTATCTTATTGCTAATTTTCTTGTAAATGTAAGGGTAATATATATTTACAAGGGCAATATAGAAATACAGTAGCCTTTAAGCATATACATATCTCTTAATAGCTGGTTGCTAGGTGCAGCACCATTCCCATTGCCACAGATTATAACTCTTTGCATATCCAAGACAAAAAAAATGAATAACGAATTCCCATTTGAGAAAATAAGTATTGAAAAAATTAAGGGAATAACAAGCAATATCTCGAAAATGGTTCACTCAACTAAAAAAATGTATATGACATAAATTGTGTATTTTAACGGGATCTACATTTTTTGTGTAGTAAACGTTTGTCTATCTCTTATGGTTTACCAGTTATGCAAAAGTCGTTCACAATGAAGAATACTTTTGGAGACATTCCCAGAAAATTCGAGATATACATTTTATTTGTCATGAAAATATCTTAAACATAAGATATTTTAATCAAACTCATTAGAGCCATTTTTGAGAAAATTAAAATTCTCGAAAAATGTTCCATTTAAGGGGTAATCTGGGATGGGGGGTTTTCTTGAAAACCTTCGTGTCGCATCTCTGGAAGATACTGAACCTAAATACCAAGTTTGGTGTTTATCCGACTGTTCGTTTCTGAGTTATGCTGTTCTCACACACACACACACACACACACACACACACACACACACACATACGGACATGTTTCCAAAAATGCTTTTTTGGATTCAGGGGCCTCAAAACATGTATTTCCGGTGAAATCTCGGTATCGAATTTTTGGGTGGAATACAATACTTCCCCTACTTACTATACGTAGTAGAGAAAGTAAAAATGTCTTTTTGGAAACATGTCCGTGTGTGTGTCTGTGTGTCTATCTGTCTGTGTCTGTGAACAGCATAACTCAGAAACGAACAGTCCGATAAGCACCAAATTTTGTATTTAGGTTCAGTATCTTCCAGAGATGCGACACGTAGGTTTTCCCTCACTCCAGATTACGCTTGCATGCAATATTTTTCGAAAATTTTAATTTTCTCAAAAATGGCTCTAACGATTTTGATTAAAATATCATATATTTAAGATGTTTTCAGGACAAATAAAATGTATATCTTGCATTTTCTAGGAATGTCTCCAGAAGTATTCTTCATTGCGAGCGACTTTTGCACAACTGGTAAACCATAAGACATAGACAAAACTTTACTCCACAAATAACGTAGATCGCGTTAAAATACACAATTTATCTCATATACACTTTTTTGTTGAGTGAACCATTTTCGAGATATTGTTATTCCCTAAAATTTTCCAAAACTTACAGTTTCTCTCAAATGGGAATTCGTTATTCATTTTTTTTTTTGTCCTGGTAATGCAAAGAGAATGGACCAACCAACAGCAACCAGCTGTTAAAATATTTGACTATCGCTTAAAAGCTACCATATTCCCCTTGCATCTACAAGAAAATTATCAATAAGATTGACATCTCGATATCTCCATTAACATGGAGCATATGATAATAAGCGTTTGTAAAAAATGGTTTGTACAAGAGCAGAGAAAGTCATGTGTAACACATCAGATGTTTAATAAATTGTACGAATTTCAACAAGATATCTTACATACTGTGGATTTCCCAAATTTCACAGAAGTATTGCCTTAAACAGGAATATTCTGAAGGGTATATTATGTGAATTGAGCATTTTGATAAATTATACGAATGGAGAAGTTTTTCCCTTTGAGTGGATTCTCACTTAGGAAGGTGCAGGAATATGTTACAGTTAGCTACTAACCAGGGTAAGGTTTCAGTAGCGAGGGGGAATGACTGTGATACGGGTTTGGGTCAGTGATTGGAAGGATGTTGTAGTTGATGGTATCTTTGCTGCCAGAGCTATGTGGCAGCTCGGTATATCATCGTGTGCGATGGGGCGATGAGTCGGACAGAGATATCGCCATATCCGGGGCAGACAGGCGGAATGACGGGGAAGTCAGGCTGCAGGTACCGGTGTCATGCCGGCTGTACTGCCCGGCTCCTCTTCAAATGGACACCACATGTGACCATATCACATTATTGCTACATGCCACTCCTCTTGTTGAAATAAATAACGGATTTATCTTAATTTTTTCTCTATTCGGAATTATTTCATACTTTATTTATATAAATACTTCCTACTAGTTTCAAAGACATGCAGGAATTTTTTAATAATACAGTTATGAAGTGTTCTATGTTCATATACCTAAAGTTTACCTCAAAAACAGTTCCTTTTCAAAGCGACACGCTTCTACTAACGCATTTAAAGTGTTTGAAAGCATTGCTGTAAACCATTTTGCGAAACCTTTCTCGGCGCTCTTTTCACCTTCTCCGCCACCTGCATTGTGTATTCCACCCAACAATTCCATTCACAGGTTTAATCGAAAATACATGTTTTGAAGAATGGCTAAGAAATAGACCATTCAAACCATTAATAACGGATATCTCAGAAATGCTTTATGCTACAGAAAAAGGTACATAAATTGTGTGTTTTAAAGAGATCTACATTTCTTGTGTAGTACGTTTTCGTATATCGCTTAACGTTACTTGTTATACAAGATTATACAAATTTTCCTCCGAATAAAGAAGACTTTGTAGGTTATTACCAGAAAATTCAAGATATACATTTTATATACATGTAAAAATCTTTCATATATGGTATTATAATCAAAACCGTTAGTAATTTTTTAAAAAATTATAAATTTCGAAAAATGTTCCATGCAAAGGGTATTTTGGGCTGGGGATATTTTCTTAAAAACCTTTGTGTAACATCTTTTGAAGATACTAAACTTAAATACCGGGTTTGGTATTTATCCGACTTTTGGTTTTTGAATTATGCGTCCGTAGCAACATACACATGCACACACGGACCTTTTTCTAAAAAGGCTTTTTTTTGAGTCCAGAGGGTCCCAAAACATATATTTGCTCTGAAATATCGATATCGAATTTTTGGGTGGAATATAAAACTTCCCCTGCTTACTATACGTAATAGAGAAAGTAAAAATTGTATCGCGTGGGGCATTTGAGTATGGAGAAATGCTGAAAAATGTTTGCAAGAAAACGAAGTTTAAAATTGGCAAACTTAATAATAAGCTTGCGGCTGTCCATTTATAGCTTCAGTGGTGCGTCATAGATGCATTATCTTAGGCGAACAGATTACTTTCTCTACCATATAGCTAGTGGACGGAGAAGATATTACATTGACAATCGAGATTTCAAAGGAATTACATGTTTTGGGGCTCCATGATATAAAATAAATAAAAAAAGCATTTTTAGAAAAAATCCGTATATATATATATATATATATATATATATCTATGAACAGAATAACTCAAACACGAAAGCTCGGTCAAATACCACACCTGGTATTTAAGTTCAGTGTCTACCAAGTTCGCGACACGAAGATTCTCAAGGAAATCCCCTACCATCCCACCTTTTACGTGGACCATTTTTCAAAAATTATTATTTTTACATAAATGGTTCTTAACGATTTTAATTAATATACGTGTTTAAGGTATTTGCATACAAATGCAACCTACATCTTGAATTTTCTGAGAATAGCTTGTGAAGTCTCTTCATTGAGGCAGTATTGTAAAAGGAGTGAAGTAAAACTATAATCTGTGTAAGCCTACATTCTTGTCGCACCACAACCCTGCAAAGAGAAACATGTCTCTAACAATAATACTGACGCAGCCGAGGCAAACATAAATATATAATGTTTAAAGAAACAGTCAAATTACAAAGTTAATATTTCGTTAAATTTGGGGCGAAGGCTACCGGAAACTGTTTACTATTACGTGCGGTTGCAAACTACTTCAAATTGGCTTTCCAAACGTAAAGATACTATCTATTTCAAATTGGCTTCCATACGTAAAGCAAATTTACATCTTCAACAGCTCACCAACATTAAATGTCAATCCGGATTTTCCCAACAAGACTTTGCTACGCGCATACAGCTGATGAGCGATTAAATTTAATTCAGAAAAAATTTTAAGATAAGGTAGTTAGTAAAGAATTATAGCCCTCGCGATCTTTTGGTTTAACTGAATGTGATTTTTATCCACGGCGGAAGTTCAAAAATAAGGGGTGTGAAACAAACCCCATACATTGTAAGAACTAAAAGAAAACATCAGGCGAGAAATTCAATTAATTTCACATATTAAACTCTCGAGTGCGACGCAGTATTTAAATGAGATGAAAGCAACATATTTATTAGAGTTAAAGCCATATTGAAATTACAAATTCAAAGAGATGAACTATACTTGGCACATATATAATTGTTATGAATAAACGTGTTAAAATTATAAATTAAACAATATATAAAATTAATATTTGTAAGGCATACTTATATTATGAAAAACCAATTAAAGTTGTATTAGATAAAGAACAAAAGAAAAGAAAAATGAATAAGTAAAAAAGTGAAAATATGTTAACAAGAATGAACGATAAACGTTGCATTCACAATATTTTAAATATGAAATAAAAATGTCAAAGAAAGAGAAAACTATAATCGAAATACGATAAAGAATGAATTTGTATTGTAAATATGTTATTTGTATCGGAATGTGACTTCTTTAACTTAGAGAGTTTGTATATAATTTATCATTTCTCTCGCTATGGTTAGCAATCAGGCTAGTAAGAAAACAATGTTCAAATGTTTTGATTTGCTTAGGAAATTTTCTTAAAGAAGAAAACATGTTGGGCAATGGTCAAAACAATAAATTAAATTGTAAAGCATGTTGTGTTAAATTATGCAAAAGAGATTTTCAACAACGAATTGTGAAACAATGTATGAGAAACAGAACTACACATTTGAGTAAGTAAATTACAATAATAAAACAACAAGAAATATTAAAGAAATAAAAAGCCTAATTAAAGCAGTTGAAACTAGAAATCATGTCACTCTACAATGGATCCCAGCTCATGTAGGACTTTTGTGCAATGACCATGCGGATCAATTAGCAAAGAAAGGTGCAATACAACAAATAAAACCTTAGGACAAATAGAAATAAATAAACAATTAAATATCATTAAGCAATATTTCAAAACACAACAGAGAGTTGATGAAGAAGATAAATTAAAAGATAACGATTATAAGACTATTAAAGATAGAGTTGATATACAAAAAATATCAAGGAACACTGCAGTGGCCTTATTTAGGATGGCAACTGGCCACGATTGCCTCGCAGAACACCTCTACAAGATACGATGCCTACCTACACCCAAGTGCACTCTCTGTGAAGAAGATGTCATCCTGAACAAAAGTATCTCACCAAATGCAAAGGCCTTAAAAGTGACTTACAGACTTTATTTTGGGAAGCCAGAGGGAAAATGATGCAGATCAAATAATCCTCAGTGCCATTGGTGAACAACATCATTTGAGTAAATGAAATTGAAGTACAAAGATAAATATTAATCCACAATTAATTATTCAAATTGCCCGAAAGAAAATAAATAACTTTTCACGTTGCTATTATGGTTTAATTTGTCTTATCTTGCTCAAACACGTAACAAAACCCTAGATGAGAGTAGATTGTAATAACTGATCTACACATATTTTAAAATCACTTAAAATACACCAGATAAACCTATCAAATTAAAATAAAGCTTCAACAAAATTCTAAAGCGTAACACACGCTACAAAAGTCCAGCAATTACTGGGAAGAGCTAATATTCAGCTAAGAATCACTTATGCCATACCAGGCAGACACCATGATTTATTGGAGCGGTAACTTCAAATTGGGCAGTTACAAGTTATAGTGTACGGAACGACCAGATCAACGGAGAGATTCTAGATCCAGAGCAAGACCATGAGGCAGTATTTTTAACACTTGAATAATTTCAATTAAATTATATAATATTTAATTCAATAACAGCCCGCCATGAAGCAATATTTATGTAATAATTTGTAAAAATGTATATAACAATCATTGCATATGCTTATATTATTGTAAACATGTTCAATAAAGTTATGTGAATGCATTACGTAATTTAATAATATAAGAGCTGTGACAATAATAAGTTTAACGTTGCTAACAATGAGGTAGCCTTGAGGCAAGAATGAGTTTGAGAGTTTAAATGTTACTAGCCATGATTAGAGCAACGATAATGTAAATTTTGTGACAGTTTAAAAATAGCTAATCAACAACCAGAAAAAGCTTTAGTAAAATGCAGGTATTCTATTGGACTAGGGTTAGCCAATCAGAGATTTGAGATACAGAAAGTTAAACGTTTATACGGTTGAAATATATTCAGTTGCCTGCAGACCTTGGTAGTGACCGGATGAAAGATGTGTTCTCTAAAGAAATATTACGTATTCGTGTGAAACGAAAATTATGTATACGCGTTAACAAAGTACAAATATTAAATTAAGAAATCTCAAGCTCTTAATATCAGGGTAGTGCTATTTAATTTGTGTCAAGGATTAATAAAAACAAGTGAATTAAAGGTTAAAATCTGTGTAAGCCTACATTCTTGTCGCACCACGTGTCTCTAAAGTATTACTGAACGCAGCCGAGGCAAACATAAACATAAATAATATCTATAGAAGCAGTTTAAGAGCAAATTAAATATTATTTTTTAAAACTTGGAGCTTAACAACAACAAAAACTACATCTTCAAATCGGCTTTTCATACGTAACAGCATATTACGTAACAAACAATCTTCTTCAAATTAACAGCCAAAGCGTGGTGCAAACTTCAACAACAGTAACACTACTTCAAATTGACGTCCAAACGTGGAGAGAAATAAATAAACAACGTAAAGACAATATCTACTTCAAGTTGGCTCCCATACGTGGGGCTAACATCAAAACGTAAACAACTTCAAATTGGTTCCCATACTTATTCAACCAGAACCTGCTACAAATCCTGTACCAACTGTGAATAAACTTTTCCTGAGAAGATGCCAGAAATGTGTGGATAGAGAAAGATATTTCCAACATCTCTTAATGATAAGGCATGCGCTTATTGTCATGTAATTGTAATAGTAAGTATGGGAACGTGGGGCGGTTGCGGGAATATTATAAATGCTTTGGCGGGAGTTCGAGCTGCGGCGGCAGGTGCATGAAGTGCATCAAGGAAAAGCACTATAGTGCTGAACCCCCTAGATCAGTGCGCCTGATAGCTTTGTAACAGGGTAATTACGATAAATTATCATATTTTAGTTCTTCTTTACTTCAAGGATTAGGTATTACACATGTTCCGTCTTCGCATTCTTTTTACTTTCTCTACTACGTATAGTAAGTAGGGGAAGTATTGTATTCCACCCAAAAATTCGATACCGAGATTTCACCGGAAATACATGTTTTGAGACCCCCTGAATCCAAAAAAAAGCATTTTTGGAAACATGTCCGTGTGTGTGTCTGTGAACAGCATAACTCAGAAATGAACAGTCGGATAAACACCAAACTTGGTATATAGGTTCAGTATCTTCAAGAGATGCGACAAGAAGGTTTTCAAGAAAATCCCCCCAACCCAGATTACCCTTTACATGGAACATTTTTCGAAAACTAAGTTTCTCAAAAATGGCTCTAACGATTTTGATTAAAATATCGTATGTTTAAGATATTTTCATGACACATGAAATGTATATCTCGAATTTTCTGGGAATGTCTCCAAAAGCATTCTTCATTGTGAACGACTTTTGCATAACTGCTAACCATAAGAGATAGACAAAACTTTACTACACAAAAAATGTAGATCGCGTTAAAATACACAATTCATGACATACATTTTTTTGTTGAGTGAACCATTTTCGAGATATTGCTTGTTATTCCCTTAAATTTTCCAATACTTATACTTTTTCTCAAGTTCGTTATTCATTTTTACTTTTTCTACTACGTACAGTAAGTAGGGGAAGTATTGTATTCCACCCAAAAATTCGATACCGAGATTTCACCGGAAATACATGTTTTGAGACCCCCTGAATCCAAAAAAAAGCATTTTTGGAAACATGTCCGTGTGTGTCTGTGTGTCTGTCTGTGTCTGTGTGTGTGTCTGTCTGTGAATAGCATAACTCAGAAACGAACAGTCGGATAAGCACCAAACTTGATATTTATGTTTAGTATCTTCCAGGGATGCGACACGAAGGTTTTCAAGAAAATCCCCTCACCCCAGGATACCCTTTACATGGAAGATTTTTCGAAAATTTTAATTTTCTCAAAAATGGCTCTAACGATTTTGATTAAAATATGTTTAAAATATTTTCATGACAAATAAAACGTATATCTTGAATTTTCTGGGAATGTCTCCAAAAGTGTTCACTGTGAACGACTTTTGCATAACCGGTAAACCATAAGAGATAGAGAAAATTTTACTACACAAAAAATGTAGATCGCGTTAAAATTTGTCATATACATTTTTTTGTTGAGTGAGCCATTTTCGAGATATTGCTTGTTATTCTCTTAAACTTTTCAATACTTATTTTCTTAAATGGGAATTCGTTATTCATTTTTTGTCTTTGATATGCAAAGAGTATTAATCTGTGGCAAAGGGAATGGTGCTGCACCTAGCAACCAGCTATTAAGAGATATGTATATGCTTAAATGCTACTGTATTTCTATATTGCCCTTGTAAATATATATTCCCTTTACATCTACAAGAAAATTAGCAATAACACAGACTCTGCAAATGTTTATCTCGATTAAAATGAAGTAGATGGAGAATAAGCGTTTGTAAAAATAGTTTGTACAAGAATAGAGAAAGTCATGTGAGTGTAACACATCAGATTTTTTTTGTCCTGGTAATGCAAAGAGAATGGAATACTCCACATAGCAACCAGCTCTTAAAATATTTGACTATAGCTTAAAGCCTAGCAATTCCCTTTGCATCTACAAGAAAATTAGCAATAAGATTAACATCTCGATATCTCGATTAACATGAAGCATATGGGGAATAAGCGTTTCTAAAAATGGTTTGTAGAAGAGTAGAGAAATTCATGTGAGTGTAATACATAAGATTTTTTGTTTTATTTCCATCTCTTTCTTTGGAGTCCGATGTCTCTTTTTCCTAGTGGTTTATATTTATTAATTAATAATTGTATTCCTTCTTCACTCATGCGGTTCATTTCTCTTTCCAACAATGTTTGATTTCTTCAATTTTATCATATAATTTATAAATATTCAGTTCTTCTCTAATTGTTTCATTTCTTATTAAGTCTAGCCTAGTGCATCCGTTAGGTGTCCGTAAAAATCTCATTTCCGCCGATTGTATTTTACTATTGTCCTTTTCTTTTATTATCCAAGATTCGCTGCCATACATGTTCACCGGGACTGCCGTGGTCTTGTAGAACTTCATCTTTTTGAAAACTAATTTATTTTAATTTAAATATGAAGTACAAATTTACTCAAAAGTAACTGAGAATAAAATTTGGTTGCTCCTCCAAATTAGCCTATGGATGAAATTTTGCAAAAATCGCGGTAATGAAATCTTGGGTAAAGTACAATGTTTTCTCTAGCTCAGCGAAATAAAAAACTAATCAATTTTATTTTCAAACGCCAGTGTATAAATTATGGGAATGTTTAGCGCTCGATAAAGTTTATAATGTCATAATTCCAAGTCAAACAAAAAATTACAGAAGCAAGAGTCATTGTTGAAGTTTTATTTACATGTTTGGCACCGGCTGCAAAGAGTAATTAATAATACTCGAAAGGTAGAAGCGAAAGGAGTGTAACGGATGCACCTAGTTTTATGTTCACCAAACAGGTAGGTATATAGGTATGCTTGCTATTACCAATGGACCGAGGAAAGCCGTTGTATGAAAAACTTAAACAGGAAGTACCACTCATGCAGACTTCCACTATTCTCTCCATATATGAGCGAGTTTTAGATCAATACCTCAGCAAACGTGCCACAGTAACGTCGGAATACTGCAAATGTGTTACAAAGTATATAGTTTAGAATGCACAAAATTACACGCTCAAAAACAGCGCTATTTGCATTATATTGCACCGCAGTACACTAAAAAATGATGTGCTGCACTCAAAGGCTTTCTCTACTTTGGTACAAATTATTTTTACAAACGCTTATTATCTATCTAATTCATGTTGATCGAGATAAACATTTGCAAAACTATCTTACTGCTAATTTTCTTGTAGGTGCAAGGGGAATATGGTAGGTTTTAAGTGATAGTCAAATATTTTAAGAGCTGGTTGTTATGTGGAGAATTCCATCCTCTTTGTATGTCCAGGACATAAAAAAACGAATAACGAGTTTCCACTTGAGAGAAAGTATAAGTATTGCAAAATTCCAACAAATAACAAAGAATATCTCGAAAATGGTTCACTGGACAAACAAAAAGTATGTAGCATAAATTGTGCGTTTTAATGAGATATACAATTGTTGTGTAGTAAAATTTTGTCTATATCTTACGGTTTACCAGTTATGCGAAAGTCATTCAGAATGAAGAGGACTTTTGGGGACTTTTCCAGAAAATTCAAGACATACATTTCATTTGCCATGAAAATATCTTAAACATATGATCTTTTAATCATAATTGTTAGAGCCATTTTTTAGAAAATCAAATTTTTCGAAAAATGTTTTATGTAAAGTGTAGTCTGGGGTGGAGAGATTTTCTTGAACTCTTCCTGTAACATCATTGGAACATACTAAACTCAAATATTAAGTTTTGTATTTATCAGACTATTTGTTCTGAATTATGTTTATGTTTACAGACAGACAAACACACACACACGTACATGTTTCCAAAAATGCTCTATTTGGATTAAGGTCCCCTCATAACCTGTATCTCTGGTGAAATCTCGGTATCGAATTTTTTTGGGTGGAATGCAATACTTCCCCTACTTACTATACATAGTAGAGAAAGTAACTAGAGAAGTTTGGAAAGAAAATCTGGTGTGTTTACAATTATGCGACTTTCTCTACTCACTGTTCTATAAACTGTTCTTACAAAAACTTATTCTTTGTTTAACGTATTTATATAAAGTCGCCCACCTGCATGGTCTTATAGCGACATTTAAAACATTTTTACAAACTTTTGACACAATGTATACAAATAAATTACACTATACAGTACATTTTACAATATTGGTATAACTAAATTGGCATTCCCAAGTAACATATTTTAACAAATTTTTCCTACATTTTGCAATTATAATACATTATGTGTAGTAAATTTTACAATATTTTGCCATATAATTTGGTGCATTTAAAAAAAACCTATATTAGTCTACCACCTGAATTTATATTCCTCATTGACCGGTTTAGATTACTTGGAATCTTGAGTTTTTTTCCTTAAAGATCGTACAATTGGCAGTTCTCGATTATTTGCTGGATACTGGATCTTGTATTGCAGGTTGTGCATTGCGGTGACTCTTCTGAAGAGGGGATGTAAGCTTCATATGTCCAACTCGGAATCTGGTTATGCATATCTGGTCACGGCGATTTAGGACTTGACTGAAAAGAGTGCTATAGAGTTATTTCCTGCGTCGTGAAGTTCACTTTTCATAGAAGTGACCCAAGAACTTTCCCGTGCATCATGGAGAGTTCTTTTCAAACGAATGTTGACGTCAAGACGTCATTACAATATGGAATTTTGGCATTTTAATTTATACTTGGAAGATTTGTTGCATCTTTGGCTGCTTTGTCGGATAAATCATTCTCATGTATGTTGGTGCGTGAGGGAATCTAGATGAACACTGCGATTCTTTTCTTCGTGAAGATGCAACTAAGGAACTGATGAACTTCATTGATGAGAAGATGAATTGTTGAAGTATCTTGAATGGCTAAAAGAGCACTTCTAGAGTCAGTAAGAACAAGAAAAGGTGTTATACTATCCAGGTAATTTATTTAAGACACGGCTTCCTTGATGGCAAACACATCATGTGTGAAAATGGCACATAGGTATAGTAGTTTGTGAAGTATCTTGCTCTCAGAGTCAATAATGATGACACGTTATTAGTCTTCGAACCATCAGTGTATATTTGTCTGTAATCTGGATATTTTTCTAGTACTTCCTGGAACAATTGTTTGTAAATTCTACTGCATATACGGCTTTGAGAGTTTTCCTTGCAAGATCAAAGTTTACCCGCACCGGGAATCTCCAAGGAGGAAAGTTGCCATAAGGTTGCTTCCATTATTGAAGGAATTGTGAAATTTAAATCTTGCAGGGTTTGGTGGAACAGTACAGGGACAGTTAGGCTATCTGTGTACTTGTAATGGAACTGTTCTTTTCTAGAAAAATGTAATCGTACAAAGGTAAGTCAATAAGTATCCGCACACTACTTTTAATTTTTTGTAGGTTGGCTGTATCGGTTTGTGCGCGCGCACTTCGAATGCTGTTCCTTCGTCTCCGCTTGTGGAATGTTTGACCGTTATCACTCCAGTGAGTGTTGCATTGTTGCATAATAAGCATAGCTGCACTCCTCGCCGTTTGCACCAAAGAAGAACAGCGTGCGGTTATCCGTTTTTCGTCGTCTGAAGGTGTACCAGGTGACGAAATCCAACGAAGACCTTTCGCACAATATGCGAAATGTGTACGATTGGATTGAAAAGTTCAAAAATGGTCGGACAATTGTGAAGGACGAGGAAAGAGCAGGACGCCCATTCATATCCACTAGTGATGCCAACATTGAGCAAGTGCGTATCCTGATTCAGAGAACCGAAGATTGACTGTCGATGAAGTGGCAAACCATATCTGTTTTGATCCACTTAAAAATGCCTTATGGGGCCGTTGCTTCACCACAGACCAAGAAGTGAAGGAAGCGGTGCATACATGGCTTGCTGCTCAGAT
Organism: Deroplatys truncata; assembly: GCA_030765065.1. Taxonomy (NCBI): domain Eukaryota; kingdom Metazoa; phylum Arthropoda; class Insecta; order Mantodea; family Mantidae; genus Deroplatys; species Deroplatys truncata. Next base: position 154,006,111 of record CM060988.1, on the reverse strand, counting down.
GAAAAACTTTTTTTCTGAGGGCATCAGAAAGCTTGTGTAACGATGGACCATGTGCATTGAAAAGCAAATAGACTACATTGAAAAATTAGCTAATTGTAAGTTTCTATTATTCTTATAATAAATTTAAGAAATTATATGCGGACTTTACCAATTCGACACTCTAGCCTAGACCTAACTTTTAATGCATACGAGATACTTAGTTGTTTTTGTCAAACAGCTAGAGGAGGTTCATTGGCTTTAATCAGTAGACCACTAACTGGACTGGTCCGAAAGGCTCCAAGTGCTAGTCTCACTGAAGATGTGTGGATGGACTCTGAGAGCTGAGGGGTAAACTATAAAACCGTAGTCCAGCTATTGTTTTATTTACTTGTTGTCAATCGAGATAAAGTTTCATTAGGCATTCGTTGTAGGTATACCGAAACTACAATAAGCTAAAGTGATAGTCAAATCTTTTCCAAAGTTGGTCACTATAATATGGATTTGAAATACCGTTCTCTTTATATAAATACAACAAAAATTGTGATGTTTTACACTCACATGACTTTCTCTACTCTTGTACAAACTACGCTTATTCTCCATATGCTTCATATTAATCGAGATGTTAATCTTATTGCCAGTGTTGTTGTAGGTGCAAGGGGAATATGGTAGGTTTTAAGTGATAGTCAAATATTTTAAGCGCTGGTTGCTATGTGGCGCATTCCATTCTCTTTGCATGTCCAGGACATAAAAAAATGAATAACGAATTTGAGCAAAAGTACAAGTATTGGAAAATTTAAGGAAATAACAAGCTATATCTCGAAAATGGTTCACTCAACAAAAATAAAGTATATGACATAAATTGTGTATTTTAACGCGATCTACATTTTTGTTTAGTAAAATTTTGTTTATCTCTTACGGTTTACCAGTTATGCAAAAGCCGTTCACAATGAAGAATACTTTTGGAGACATTCCCAGAAAATTCAAGATATACATTTTATTTGTCATGAAAATATCTTAAAACATATGATATTTTAATCGAAATCGTTAGAGCTATTTTTGAGAAAGTTAAAATTTTCGAAAAATGTTCCATGTAAAGGGTAATCTGGGGTGGGGGGATTTTCTTGAATTCAATAATGTGGTTAACAGTCGACCTCTCAGGGAAGAATACTTTTATACATTTCACTATGAGTTACCATAGTTACTTTCAGTATACATGTTAATATTAAAATGACAAGTGAGAGACACAAATGGAAACACAAGACGAAACAACTGCACAATCTGCTTGAGTCTCAATCCTCCATAATTTACGCACGCCTTTATCAAGGGATATACATGCAATTCCTGTTTGGTTAATGAACCTGAAACAGATCAAAGTAATAATAAATAGACATTGGATTTGTACAAGGGCGACACTGGACATTTTTTGAAAATCAAACAATGATTAGTTTTAAAAAATTTAAATGATTTTATTATTTCTCAAAATATTCCCCTTTAACATCAATATAATTTTGCATTTGATGAACCCAGTCCTTAAAGCAATGATGCCACTCTCTCTGAGGCACTTCAGAAACCAGGTTTTTATAATGTTCCACTGCTTCATCTGATGAAAAAGTGATTCCATAAGGTGTTAGGTCAAAGCTGTACAGTGGAGGGTCCATGGTGCTGACCTTTAGACATCTGTGTAACTATTGGTAGTAACGGTACATCCAACTTATAATGCCATAGTAGCAATATGACCCGTTTTAGAAAAACAACTAGCAACAATCTTCATACCAGTACTAAGAATTCATCGGACTTTTGTAGACTTAGGTTCTGCTCAAAAGACCCATTGAGTCGACTGTTTTTTTTTTAGGATTATAACAATAAGTCCAAGATTCATTATCAGTAACGACGTTCCAAACTAAATTTGAAGTGCCATTTGGAATTTTTCCAGAGCTTTTCTGCACCAATCAATGTGTTGTTGTTTTTGACTGGAAGCCAGTTTATGTGGAATTCATCGACAACAAAGTTTTCTAAAGTCTAAATGTTTTGGATTTGACTCATATCAATGCCCAATGTTGCCTGAATAAATTCATAAGATGTCCGTCGATATTATTCAAGCATTTTCATCAGTAACAGCAGTCCTTGGGCGTCCTTCACGAAATTCAAAACCGTTCTATTTTGAATTCGCTATACCAATTATAAATTGTTTCCTTAGATGGGGCTTCTTCGCCAAATGCATTGCCAAGCCATTCTTCACATTCTTTAGGCGTTAATGACAATTAAACATCGTAAACAAATCATAACCTGGAAATTGTCTCCAGTCAAATTCATTTTTGGATGAACGCAAAATCCTTAAATGATGATAATTATCAAACTATTAGAGCAAATTGAACAAACTATACAGCAATAAACTCTCAAAAGTCATGGCATTCTAAACATTTTCAGTACCGCCTTTGTTTGCATTAAAACTTTCCAAAATATGCTCTATAATACCTAAAATATGCACTAAAATTGTTAACTTTAACCTTATACTTTATGGTGCTAACAATGATCTTGGTTTCTTAGTTATAACTTCAGTCGTTATAATTTAATTGCAGTATACAATGTTCATTCTCTCCAAATGTTGAGGCGTACGTTTATGGCGTTTATAGCCTAACACAAATGCTGACAAGGATCTTTCCACGTCTGCAGATGTTAATGAGCAAAATTTGAAATACTTACTAACTCTGGGGGAAGTTTATTCAGGAAGTACTAGGTTTTCACAAAAATAATGTCCTCTAAATGCTTCTCTCTAAAACACTGCACAATTAACCTACATACTTATTAAAGCAGCACTATGAGGAATATTTTGAACCTCTCTGAGATATGATAACAGATTCATGTAAAGACAAAAAAGTAGGAAAAGTATTGCATTCCACCCAAAATAGATTTCACCAGAAATACATGTTTTGAGATGTCCTGAATCCAAATACAGCATTTTTGAAAACATGTCCGTATGTGAGTCTGTCTGTGAACAGCATAACTCAAACACGAAAAGCCCGATCTGTACCAAACTTGGTATTTGAGTTTAGCATCTTCCAAGGATGCGACACGAAGATTTTCAGAAAATACCCCCACCCCAAACTACTGTTTTTTTTTAAAAAATGGCTCTAGCGATTTTGATTAAAATACCATATGTTTAAAATATTTTCATGACAAATGAAATGTATATCTTGAATTTTCTGGGAATTTCTCCAAAAGTATTCTTCATTGTGAATTAGTTGCATAACTGGTAAACCATAAGACATAGACAAACGTTTACTACACACAAACTGTAGATCGCGTTAAAATACACAGTTTATGTCATATACATTTTTTTGTTGGGTGAACCATTTTCGAGATATTGCTTGTTATTCCCTTAAATTTTCCAAAACTTATATTTTTTATCAAATTCGTTATTCATTGTTTTTGTCCTGGTAATACAAAGAGAATAGAATACTCCACATAGCAACCAGCTCTTAAAATATTTGACTATAGCTTAAAGTCTAGCAATTCCCCTTGCATCTACAAGAAAATTAGCAATAAGATTGACATCTCGATACCTCGATTAACATGATGCATATAGAGAATAAGCGTTTGTAAAAATAGTTTGTACAAGAGTAGAGAAAGTCATGTAAGTGTAACACATCAGATTTTTTAAATGGGAAGCTACATTTTGATTGTTTACTTATTAGAAAATGGTTTCCAAAAAGCTGTTAATTTTGTGATAAATAAGGAAACAAAATTAAAATGTTGGTTGCCAATTACGAAACGTAACTTGAACCTCAAATAACCATCCATGGACGGTCCAACCATTCATTGCGCTCTTCGACACAGCCATTCAGAATTTTTGTTGTCATTCAGTTGGTTTAAGAACAATTGCAAGGAGCTTTATACAAATGTTTAGTTTTTTACGAGGAGTGAGAAAACAACATAAAAAAGGTAGGTTTCATTTAAAAAAATTAAATTGACCCTAAAATGACTATCACAACATCCTTCCAAATAAAACACGACTAATGGCATTTAGTTTCCCCCATAATATCAAGCAACTTTTATTCAAGGCATTTCTTTCTACAACGTTTAGTTTTGGAGATATACCGCCTCAACTTAAATGGTTCACCATGAATGTGATATAGGATTTGGGTAATGCGTTCAGTCAAATATACAATCTTTTATTTTATATGTTTTTTAATTTTTTTTTGTTAAACTCCGTGGTGGTTTAAACCGCCAAACCTTCCCCTTTCGCTTGACTACTGTATTTCTGAATTTAACGGTACTTATATTACTACAAGCATGTTTTCCTCAAACGCTAGTCATTTTTACGACAAAATAACGAACAAGCGCAAACTGTTACGGAGTGAAATTACGTATTTGCTTTACTCTAACTCCTAGTTATGGTATGCAGTTCAAATTCACATGGATTTTCTATGCACTAAACCTTGCTATGTTTAGGAAACCGATAGCCGCATCGGTACCTGGACTGACTTGATATTTATATCGTTACTCTTGAGATGTGAAAGCATTTCTTGCAGATATGCATGAGTAGCATGAAGAAAAATAACGTTTCTTCTGTCTTACTTCAAGATTAGCTAGGAAAGTAAATCTGCGACTATTACACACCGGATTCTTTTTATTATATATTATTATTATACTAGTTGACAGAAATGAGGAAATAAATCAGTTTGATAATCGAATTAACATATTGTTGCATAAAGAAATTAATATTCCCCTAAAAAGTGACTGAAAACTACTTTTCAACATAGTCTATGCTGTTACATTATGTAGCTTTCATTTACTTTGCGCCTCCCCCCAAACCTGGGTCTGAAGCTACCCACATGAAGGTCGTTATGTGTACAATTTTGTATATACGTTGTTAATCTTCATTTCTGTTTATAATTTAGAAACTCTGGCACCCTGTGACCCCCTTGTGCATACACCTTTTTCTAAGTTTTAATGTTCCTCTTACTTCTTACGTCGCCACAGGCGGTGACGCTGATGGTACATGAAAAGATATTCCAGAAGAAAACGTTTCAGATCTAAGTTTACTCTCATTTGCCAGTTATGAGGAGTGAGGAAAACCTGGAACAATACTCAGTAAGGGAGGACAGTCCTGTCGGGATGTGAACCGCAGATCCTTCAGAGCCCGTGACTTCGTTAAGCCAACCTCGGCCAACCGTACCGGTGCCTACACCCTTGGTTTAACCAAATTTTACCTTTTGTTTTTGTGTGTTTACCTCGGGCTATCGCCGTTAAGCTTCGTAGCCCATAAGATATGCTTAGGTGTAGCATATTAGAAAAATATCAACATTTCATAAGACTTTAGCTTCCCATGAACTGCGAAGCTTATGGACTTCACTCTTGTGCACTCTCTTTCAATTGTTACATTTCGAGAAGAAACACAAACAGGAACTAGATGTCGGCAGCCGCAGCTTGGACTCCCACAGAATGTCATAAGTAATATCCCCGTAACCACCTCACATTCCCACAGTTATAGTAACAATTACAATTATAATAATCACATACCTTATCATAACAGATGTTGGAAAGTCCTCTGTCCACATATTTCTGGCATCTTTTCAAGAAATGTTCATTCACACCCAAGAGTTCAATATCCGAAACTGAGTGTATTTCTCGCCTGATGTTTTCCTTTACTTCTTTCAATGATGCGTACACTTTATTACTTTCTCTACTACGTATAGTAGGTAGGGGAAGTACTGCATACCACCCACAAAATTCGATACCGAGATTTCACCGAAATAGATGTTTTGAGTCCCCCTGAATCCAAAAGAAGCATTTTTAAAAAAAATGGTTCTTGTGTGTGTATGTGTCTTGAACAGCTTAACTCAAAAACGAAAATTCTGATATATACCAAACTTGGTATTCACTTTCAGTATCTTTCAAAGATGCGACACGAATATTTTCAATAAAATCCTCCAAAACCCAGACTACCCTTTACATGGAAAAATTTCCGAAAATTTTTATTTTCTCAGAAATGGCTCTAACGATTTTGATTACAATATATGTTTAAGATGATTTCAAGACAAAAAAAATGTATATCTTGAGTTTTCTAGGAATGTCCACAAAAGTCCTGGTAAACCGTAAGAGATAGATAAAAGTTTAGTACGCAACAAATGTAGATCTTGTTAAAACACACAATTTATGTCATGCATTTTTTTTGTCGAGTGACCTATTTCCGAGATATTCCTTGTTATTTGTTTGAATATGCCAATACTTATACTTTTTCTCAAATGGAGATTCGCTATTCGTTTCTTATGTCCTGTACATATAAAGGTTGCTATCATGAATTACATGGAGAATAAGCCTTTGTAAAAATAGTTTGTACAAGAGTGGAGAAAGTTATGTGAGCGTAACACATCAGATTTTTTCAAGTTCTCCACAGATAAAAATCGCATATAGTTATATCAGTAAATCGTGGGGGTCATAATTCCTTACTAGTTACCCTATCTGCAACACTCCCTGAATTTAATTTAGTTGCTCTTCAGCATGCGTGGTAGCAGAGTCTTGTTGGAAAAATCCAGACGGACATTCAACGTCAGTCAGCTGTTCAAAAAATGTCCCTCTATACTCTACTAAACGCAGTTACTGCACAACACCACAGCAATTTCCGCGCCATGCAAGGTAATCTCGTGTGTAAAATCGGGTATCGCTGTGCTCCAATAGCTGTTAACTTGTGACAAAGCATAACCATGTAAATGGAAACATACTTCGTCGTAGAAGAATGTTAAACGTGGGAAGAGAACGTTCCAGGGATAAGTTTAGGTACCTCCGTCATTTGTCAGTTGTGAGAGCTGAGGAAATCCTGGACCAACCTCATTTAGGGAGGGCAGTCCTTTCGGGATATGAATTGCAGGGCCCGTGGCTTAACGACCTCGGCTAACCGTACGGTGTCTACACCCCTGGTTAATACCAAAATTTACCTTTTTCTGTGTTTACTTTGGGCAGCCCATATGGTGTAACATATTAGAAAAATATCAACATTTCACAAGCCTTCAGCTCTCCATAACTAAGAAGTTTTTGGACTTGGCTCTTGTGCATTCTCTCTCGACTGTTACATTTTGAGAAGAAACACAAACAGGAACTAGATACACATCCCTTGTTAGTCATATAAAATAACGGGGCATATGTACCTACCTCTTTCATTAAAGTAAGGAACCAGGTTGTGATAACCTTGGGGCTAAAACTGCTCGTTCCATGTATCATTCCCTGACGTCGTCATTCGCCGCTATGGCGCTGTTGCAGCTCCAACATGGCGCCACTGTAGCACTGCTGCGCGATCTTCCATTGTTTCACTTTGGGCGAGGATACACTCAACACCACGCCGGGTTTCGGCTTCACGGCAGCGAAATCCTTGCTGAACTGATCACTGCTACGCTAGTTGCTCCTGTCTCTGCAGTTCAGTTAGAGTAGGTCCAGTTATGGCTGTGGTGACCGGTTAACGAGGCTAATTAGCGACCAAATCGAAAACGAGTTTTCCCTATCCTTTTTTCCTCCTCCTTCTCTTTTCTGGCTTTTCTTCCTTTTATTCCTTTTTCCTGGATTAAAATAGTAAAGAGAAAAGACAAAAAAATAAAACATAGCGAAAGAAGCAAAGAGAGAAACCTATAAGAGGGATGGATTTGGTGTAAAAAATATATACTCCATGTTTGTGAGTAATCTCTGTCTGAGATAATTGGATTCCAGCCGACGGCAGCTACCTACCGTATGTGGCAGGGTAGCAAGTCAACCCAGTTGTCGTAGCTTCACGCTACGTAATTAACGCTAATAACATCGCCGGCCGCCGCGACCACCTTGCTCTCTACCACCCACTTCTTCACGAGTGCAAAACAATACGGCGCGGGAGGCAAAATCATCATCATTGGCGGTGTCTTTGTCTGCTCAACAGTCACATTTTTCTTACTTCTGCTGCCTCCTGTTCAAGGACAAGCCTTACATTCTCCAATCCGGAATTTTGATTAGAAGAACACGGTCTCTTCTCACGAGACGGAAACAACTCAGATTACTTGGTAGCCTGAAAATATAGACAGACAAAATGTGAAGAAAAATCTTATGTGTTACATTCACATGACTTTCTCTACCCTCTATCGCTTATTATTAAGTATACAAGTACCCTTACGAAAGCCTATTTTCCTATCTACTTCTCTTTAATCGAGATAAACCTTTCAGGAAACACCTGCATTACACATTTCGTTATACATACAAAGTGAATAGTGATAATCAGATGTTTAAGAACTGAACGCTGCATACTCTTTCCAGGATATCGCGAGAAACAAATGAAAATCGACAGGACTTTAAAAGACTGACTTAAGTATTTCGAACCATTAATTGTTCTTCCACACAAGCCGTGTGTGGGACAAGGTTGGTAAGGTAGAATCAGAAAAATTCAATGCCATAGCCGGGATATGAACCACGGATCTCCCGATCCCCGTCCGGTTGTTCTAACCACTGAGCTACCATGACAACATACCGGTACGACATTAAATTCCCCAATGATGCTATCTTTCCAACCTTGTCCAACACACGCCTTGTGTGAAAGAACAATTAATTCCATTAACTGACCTAATAGTGGTTGAAACTATGAAGCCCAGGACTTAAGTACTTACAACATTGTAAGTCGCCATTGGGGTATGTCATCTCAATATAATTTGAAATCTCTTTGTGGTTTACCGGGGAAAATGCTAATCTTGTCGTTCTGGCATGTTGCCATGGTAGCTCAGTGGTTAGAGCAACCGGACGGAGACCGGGAGATCCGTGGTTCAAAACCCGATTATGACATTGAATTTTTCAGTCATCTGATTCTACTTTTCCAGCCTTTCCAACACACGGCTCGTGTGGAAAAACAATTCCATTAATTGACCTAATAGTGGTGGAAACTATGAAGCCCGGGACGTAAAGTACTTGCAACATTGTAAGTCGCCATTGGGGAGTGTCATCTCAATAGATGTCCTTGTGGTTTACCGGGAAAAATGCGAATCAGTTGGGGAATTTAATGTCGTACCGACAAGTTGCCATGGTAGCTCAGTGGTTAGAGCAACCGGACGGAGACCGGGATGGCATGGAATTTTTCACTCGTCTGATTCTACCTTTCCAATTCGAACCATTAATAACGAATATCTCAGAAATGGCTTATGCCACAATAACGTTATTTGAAATAAATTGCGTTTCAGAGGGATCTACAGTTTTTGTGTGGTACGTTTTCGTGTACCACTTAAAGTTTATCAGTTATACAAAATCCCTTCTGAATGAACGGGACTTCTCAGGTTATTAACAGAAAATTCAATATATACACTTTAGTTATGTGAATGCCTTTAATATATGGTATTTTAATCAAAATCGTTATTGACATTTTTTAGAAAATCAAAAAAATCGAAAAATGATCTATGTAACAGGCAGTTTGGGATAAGAGGAATTTCTTGAAAATCTTCGTGTTGCATCTTTGGAAGATATTGAACTTAAATACAAAGTTTGATATTTATCTGACTTTTCGTTTTTGTGTTATGCTGTTCACAGACACACCCACCCAAGCATACACCGGGCCTTTTTGTAAAAAAAATTATTAGTTCAGGGGGCTTAAAGCATATTTCCGGTAAAATCTCGAAATCGAATATTTGGGTGGAATATAATACTTCCCCTATTGATGTAGGATGTGTTTATCGGAGGGAAACACCTCCGGTACTCCAACTAGATTTATCTATTGTTGCTAAACTTCCCAGGAGGCAGGTGATGGAGCCGTAGGAGATCTCAAGTCCGCAGGTAGACTGGGCCCACAGAGACACGCAGAAGTCCCCAATATTTCCAGGTTGAACACCCGCGCACCAGTAGAGGCGAAGAATCCCGAGAGAGGGCGACGAAGTGATCCTAACGGGCGGGACAACGCATCATGGCGTTCAGGGGGAGAAATCTTTACAATGCGCAAGAATTCATGCCACCTGCCCGACACCGTCAGCACCCTAGGACCTGAAAACACACCTGAAATGTGAAAGGGAGAGGTGAAATGAGAGGAAATGGGGAAAAGGATAAATCGTGGTAGAATACATTATGCCTAGGCGACTAGGAGAAAACCACGAAAAATCCCTGGCACCAGGAATGGAACTCGGGACCTCCTGAATGCGGGCCACAGATGTCGTCTATGCCATCCCGCTCGGTACTTACTATATATAGTAGAGAAAGTAATAAGCTTTCATAAGAATAGTTTGCAGGGAAATGAGCAGAAAAACTCATGTGAATGCAAACATCAGATTTTATTTCTGACAACATAGTTATAACAATATAGTTAGGGATGAACGTATATATCTCCGCATGTAAAGCTTATGGCGACATTGACATTTCGTACTACCAATCGCTCGTTTGTACAAACGCCGCAGTCTTAACCTTACGGAGCAGTGTGGACACCACCTTCCTTCAGCTATCCACTGTTGACCGGAGCCGCACGAGATCTGCTTCTTTGATATTCGAATGACCCAGTTATCTTTCCTAGTTTATTGAAAATCCGAGGTTAACATACAACCTTATTCATATTCTCATTTTGCAGAGTAGTTACATAATTCTATATTTACAAAACGTGTTCGTTCAGATGGTCTTATAAAAGGATATATATTATTTTCTTTACTACGTATAGTAAATAGGGGAAGTATTGCATTCCACCAAAACATTCGATATCAAAATTTCACCGGAAATACATGCTTTGAGGTCCCTTGAAACCAAAATAAGCATTTTTGGAAAAAGGTCCCTATGTGTGTCTGTAAACAGCATAACTTAAAAACGAAAAGTCGGATGAATACCAAACTGGGTATTTGGGTTCAGTATCTTTCAAGAATGTGACACAAATATTTTCAAGACTACCCTTTACATGGAACATTTTTCGAAAATATTTATTTTCTCAAAAATGGCTCAAGCGATTTTGATTAAAATGACGTATCTTTAAAATACTTTTATGGCAAATGGAATGTATATAATGAATTTTCTGGAAATATCCCCAAAAGTTCTCTTCATTCTGAATGAATTTTACATAAGAGATATACAAAATCTTACTGCACAAAAATGTAAATCTCATTAAAACCCAAAACTTATGTCATGTACATTTTTTTGTCGAGTGAACCATTTTCGAGATATTCCGTGTTATTTCTTTGAATTTCCCAATATTTATAATTTTTCTCACTTGGGAATTCGTTATTCGCTTTTTTATGTCCTGGACATGCAAAGAGAATGGAATGCTCCACATAGCAACCAGCTCTTAAAAGATTTAACTATCGCTTAAAGCCTACCATATTCCCCTTGCACCTATAAGAAAATTAGCAATAAGATTCTGCATGAAGAATAAGTTTCTGCAAATTTTTATATCGATTAACATGTAGTAGATGGAGAGTAAGCATTTTTAAAAATAGTTTGTACAAGAGTAGAGAAAGTCATTTGAGTGTAACACATCAGATTTTTTCCTTTGAAATTTATCAGTTTTTTATACAATAATTTTAGCAGTTGCTGCATTGATATTTCCTTAATGCATCCCATGCAAGAAATTATATTAAAATGCTCAAACACGTGTACTCCTCTTATAATGCTTAATAGTGCTAGGAAACTAGAAAAGGTGGGTTGAATAGTCCACGCGCAGTCTTTTTGGTCATAAAGAAGCGAGTGCAAATTAGAAGCATTGTAAATGACGCACAGAAGGAATGAAAACTTCTTTGGTCATAGTTGTGACTGGTAACGTCGAATTCGTAATAATTCCTAATCATTGTTCATCCATCTCAACATTAATTTATCACAAGACAGGTTCTCGGCATAATATTTTCACATCCCCCGAATTTCCTGTCCCTCCATTTCACCTCCATTCCCATTTCAATTCATCTTTCATCCGTTGGTTTCTTTCAGAGTTGGAAGTGTCGACGATGGTGTGGTAGGGGAAAAGGATGCCCTTTGCGACTTTCTCCGTCCCTCGACTTTCGGCTGGCTGCCGGAGGTATTCGAACCCCTTGAGGGGCGTTGGATCCCTCTGTGCGGGGTGGAGTCCCGGATCTGCCTGTGCATCTGCTGGGGAGTCAAACTTAGGGACCCTACCATTCCTGTGCCGCGACTCCTGGTTCCGGCCGTCCAGTGTCTCCTCTCGCCTCATCTTTCCTCCCGGGGACGTCCCCTTGTTGGGTACAATATCCCCTCCGTGGCCAATCCAATCCAAGATGCTTAAAATAGTTAACGTCCGTCCGTTGTCGACCCTAATTCCATGTTTTGGTAAATTTTGCAATTCCATGGAGGTCTTACAGGCTTCTGTGTTTATGTGATAAAAGTAGCAATGTGGAAAGATTGGTAATGTGTGACGAGCCGTGTGAATTCCTCATGTGTGACGATAGATGTAGGAAAGAAAACGTAACCGTTATTATGGAGCGGTTCCATTAACCCCCCCCCCCAAAAAAAACATGTACGATTATACAGTTCCAAAATAAGTCCCCCCAGCTTTGCACTGACGGAATATGTAAGAACTTTTATAGCCGGTTCCAAAACCACAGACTGCCCGTTACGTTATAAGCTACAGAGGTTACAATGTACGAGAGGTTACTAAAGTGCAGCTTTGACATTCTTCCACCTGTATAGGATGAGTAACTAGAATCTGGTGATATTCGGGTTGTTAGGTTCCATTCATAACCGGCAACACCTCCGCAAATACACACCTGTTACATGTATTGGGAAAGTTAGTTATACTGTATATGTTACATTGGCGCCCTGTTTTTATATTCGCAGGTGTTCAAACTTTGCACGCCAATCATTTAGTCACCAACTGATGCACTGTTTATAATATAAATTATATTATACATTATTACATTAATTATATTACTATTTATATTACATTGATTATAGAGGTTATTAGGTTAATATTAATTATTAGGCCTTAACTTTGCAGCTAATTAGAAAATTTAATTGTTTTTTGCAATTTTTGGTGTAATGGTTGTCGTTTTTGTGCGGTTTTATTTTTAGAGAAAGAAATCAGCGTAGAAAACAAGAGATTTACTTGTTTGGTTTAGGTAAGTACGCCGAAATCATATTAAAACGTAACTATAAGCTGTTTTTCATACTATTACAGTGCAGTAATTTGCAGCGTTTAATATCGTACACATGTTATATAAATTAAGTTCATAGCACGGTTCAGTGCTTAATTTAACACTTAAGGTGCATCCAGGTTATAGGTAATCAGCGATTATGGCAGAGAAAGATAATGACCAAACCTTTGCACTGAAGAAAAGAATGTCACAGAGCAGTACATATAAAATGATAGTTGTGGCGGGAGTACACGTAGGCCCATGTACCTGAAGCTCCGTTACTTTCTACAGGTTCTTGCCGGCTGCCAGTTGAAGAGCTGAGAAAAGAATGCCTATCCTATCTAGTTGGATAATGACTCTGGGATTTTGTGGGTGAAGGCAAAATAATAAACTGATTTTCCTATACGCTTGATTTATTGAAGAAAATAATGTCTATTCAGGCGGTGAGAAATTCTCCATTATGAAGCACTTTTCAAATCTTATAGCTTAAACCTTCCCGCTATCATTTTATGTTATTCTATGGACATAGCTAATTCGTCACACGATCTTCCACCTGGTTGAACAATTTAATTATATCACTGATTCTAATATCGGTTGTTACGGTAGTAGCACGCAAACTAATCTCAAGAGAGTATCTCAGAGAGTCGTGTCGGCTCCCTACCTTTTTATATATTTTCCTATGAAGTGATAAGATCCGCACGAAGAATATGAATAATAAATCATAATAAGTATATTAATAAGCATCTAATCAAAATAAGAAGGGGAGGAATACCAATATGAGGGAAGAATAAAAGAGAACATTAAGAATTAGAAAAGGGGGGAAATAAAATCATAACGAGAGAAATAAAGTAAAAAGTAGATATTAATTAATAACCAGAAAGTGAAATAAAATGTATAAAATGTGTATTTGAGAACGAAGAGACTTGACAAAAACCGTGAAAGGTTGAACATTTAGGAACGTACAGGAAGAGAAACATTAGTAAGCGATAAGTCACAATAGGAACCGAGTAGAGCTCTCAGGATGTGAAGACAACGGGTCGGAAACAGAATTCAGTCAAGCGCACAGAAAATTCAGTCTAGCAAACATAAGTAGTTAATGGGAGACGCGGATGATGCTCGGACGACGAAATTAAGAGCCAATGGAAGACGAGGAAAAATTCATAGAGATAACCAATAAAAGTTCATAAAAGTACGTGCATAGCAAAAAGATAGATCGAAACTAGAAAAGAGGCGTGAAATAGAAAATTATCTATGACAGAGAGCAACTTTCAGACGTGGGTAAGATGCATCACTTTGTGTCGAACTGTAGGATAGAGAAGTTGACTTTGCGTCAGAACGTAGGGGAGAGAAGATGAATACTTTGTGTCGAACCGTAGGGTAGAGAAGGTCACTCCATGTTGTGCAGTGAGGGAGATTAAGATAGATGTAGGAATTCAAAGTATTTTGTATCACAGAAGGAAACAGTGCAGATGTCTACGAGTAATAGTTATGTACGGGAAAAATTAGCTTAAAGGAGCCGTGAGTAAAAAGGGTAGCTAGAACATGACTAAAGGTTAAGTCATTAAAGTAACATTGTAACGTTTTTAACTTCGAAAAATACCTAAGTAAGGGTAAATGCACGGAAACAGTAGCAGGGGATGACAGGAGAAATCGCGTCTTGTGTGAAGGGGTATTCGGACGAGGACATCAGTGTGGATCTTCAATAAACGGGCCATCTGAGAGGAGAAAAGTGAGCTTCATTTCATCTCCCATCCACACACTCCCTGAGGTAAGAGTTTCCAGAACCCATATTCCTCTACCTGAGTAGCCGGCAGCAACATCAATCCTCCCGAATTACCAAACCTACACCAAGAGCCGATCATTACACCTTTTCCTTTTTTAAACCCCGCTACAACTATGACGCCAGAATTCGCGTTTTTATTTGTTACAATAATCTCCATTGGTTCTTAAGTAGCGTTAAGGATGCTATGACAATAAAATGTGCAACATTTCCGAAGACATGCGTCCTGCTGACTTATCCGGCAAAATCCAATCTCTCTGTCCTCTTAATTACATGTTTCCTTTTCTATTTCACCAACTCCCTCGAGTTCCGGTAAATGGACCACTATTCTTCTCTTTCTATTCTCTGCCTGAACCCTGTACGCATTAGCGGGTGTGTTGATGGATTTTCATCTCTCGTTTGCTAGCTCGCCTGTTTTAATTACAGCTATGTTACAAGTTGGTTTTACACATTTTAAATCATTCTCAATATTTTAACATGATACTTTATATGCTGTAATTTCCTACGCTTATTTATTATCGGGTATTTCCTCTTACATAACGACTCATAATACTGTCAGAAGACCAAAATGCTGTTCTGGTAATTTCTCTACATATATATCTAGTTACTCAAGTTAGAACTTTGACGGCCCTGACATGCTGATTTTTAGTAACTTGAGTTATGTTGTGAATAGGAGTGAATAGTATATTGCGATACATATATGGTAAGTTCATCATTGTAGAAAGAGAAAGAGGTTGAAAATAGGGGACGAGATCCATTGTAACTGAAACAGTGTACATATTAAACAAACTGCATGCACATAACATTATATTGTCACTGTAAAAAGATTCAAGACAAAGCTAGAGTTAGTAATGGAGATGCACATTCCAGGCTCACGTCAACGATTCTAAATGAAGTACTCTTTTACGTGGGGTAAAAATATTTGGGATATACTGCCAGTCAGGAAAAATGACTGATGGTTTAGTTTTACTTGCTATTGTGATTGCGAGAGCGCCCGTCATCGACACAGGTAATGTGCAATGGATCTAATTAATCAGTCAGTGCGATGAGAATCGATCAAACGTGCACACTGGATCAGCGGGAATCTGACAGCATTCATCACTCACCGACCAGCACAAAAAGGAATTGAAATATGGACGTCAGTTATGAGTAGGACGTGAACGATTTGAAATGTTGGGCAGCAAGGGATGAAATGTTCTGACTTCCGTGTCATCTGCCAGCTTCCGGCATATGTTGAGTTTGGATTTATCATCTAAGACGAAGGTACTAATTATGATCACGCAGTTATAATGAACTACACTGTATCCAATTTTAGAGAATCATCTTTATTTATTCGTTTAATGTTAGATACTTTCACACTGAAGAGAATTATGTTTAATTTCCCAGATCGACCTTAAAAACCTCAGCAGGTATAATTTATTTATTTATAAATATATAATAAGTCTGGAAGCTACTATATAAGATTCAAACCTATGCTATGACTTTGTAATTTCATGCCAATGATACCACTCGGTTGCTTTGAAAGTCGCAGCTCACTGACTTTAAAAAATAATTAAGTTTTATATGAGATGAATTTCTTATCACCGCTTTAGCACAACTTTAAGCATATAATAAAAGTCTCAACAATATGGATCAGCTGAACTCCAAATCCAGAAGTCTTGAGTTTAAATCCCAATTGGAGGGGTAGACAATTTTCCTATTCTTCGTAGAGTCTAAAGGTATAAATGATATATGGATAAACCCAATTAATTTAGACACTAAAGGGGGTGTAAAATGGAACAAATAATGATTTTGATTAAACTACGATAGAAGTATTGTGTAACTATTATTAATCATGGACTTCACACCAGAATTAAAACACTTATTCAACATCGTCTGTGCGAGGTGATGCGTGTCTCTAATGGATTTTACCCTATTGATTCTTTAGTTGCATAGATGCGAAGTTTTCTTTTGGACTTACAGTAAAACCCCGCTTAAGCGAATTAATGGGGGCAGATCCGTTAAGCATAACGCATTTTTACTTTCTCTACCTCATACATAGTAGTTAGAGAAGGTATTGCATTCCACCCAAAAAAAAGATACCGAGATTTCACTGAAAATACATATTTTGAGGCCTCATGCATCCCCCCCAAAAAACATTTTTTAGAAAAAACTCCGTGCCTGTGTGCGTGTGTGTGCGCCTGCCGGTCTGTCTGTGCACAGCATAACTCAAAAACGACACGTCGAATAAATACCACACTTGGTATTTAGGTTAAGTACCTTACAAACATGCGACACGGAGACTTTAAAGCAAATTCCCCTCCCTAAACCACGCTTTACATAGATTTTTCGAAATTTGTTATTTTCTTTTAATGGCTCTAAAGCTTTTGATTAAATACCATATATTAAAAATATTTAAATGACAAATGTGTATCTTGAATTTTCTGGGAATAACCTGTGAAGTGCTCTTCATTCGGAAGGAATTTTGTATAATCTTGTATAACTTGTAAACGTTAAGCAATAAACGAAAAGGTACAGAGGTGTGAATATAATTAGTCTCATTCACATTTTATGGTAAAATGATGGTAATTTCCGAGTTTGAAAATAGTTCACAAATCTCCAAAATCTAATCAGAAGCTTATGTGAAAGCTATAATCTATTTTTCACTGTGTATATGTATTTTTTTTCAATAACAACATTGCACTAATAATTTTTCTTGGTGAAAGAACAATCTTCAAAACAGAACCTTAAAAATCTACATAGAAAAAATGGTTTACATCACAGATCACATATCTAGTATTTAATTTTCAGATATAATCTTGAAGTTTTACAGCTAATGCAGAGGTGAAAAATGACTGAAATCGGTCGTCTAATATCTATTTCTGGCAAAGTTATTTCACTGAAGCAAAAATATTTCCTTCTGTCCAATACTACAGAATAAAGGTTGATTCTATGATTTTATTCTACTTTTTATATAGAGAGTTACTTAATTCCGATTTAGGAGAATTACATAA
Organism: Deroplatys truncata; assembly: GCA_030765065.1. Lineage (NCBI taxonomy): Eukaryota > Metazoa > Arthropoda > Insecta > Mantodea > Mantidae > Deroplatys > Deroplatys truncata. The sequence continues at coordinate 153,988,313 of CM060988.1, read as the reverse complement.
GCATTTTATCACAATATAGGTTCAGTATCTAAATTTCACACCTCTGTACTACACAAAAAAGAATATCTCTTTTTAAAACACAAAATTTATTTCAAAACACTTTTTCGTGTCGTCAACCATTACCGAGATCGTTATTAATGGTTCGATTTCCTCAATACTTTTTCATTCTTTTTAAGTGTCATCGATTTTCAGTTGTTTCTCGCGATTGCGTGGAAACAGTATGGAATTTTAAGGCCAGCATATAGTGTACAGTTCTCAAACATTTGACTGAGCTGTTCTCTTGGTATCCTAACAAAATGTGTGATGCACCTATTTCTGCAAAGGTTTATCTGGATTAAGATGGAGTAGATGGAAACACAAGCTTTTGTAAGAATTGCACATGCAGTAATAAACGAGAGGGTAGAGAAAGTCATGTGAAAGCAACACATTAAAAAAATTCGGATGGTAACGATTTTAAGTAGTAAAAGAAAAAAAATCGTTTGTATACATCATGCATGTAGTAATCTTTAATAAACAACAACTATTACTACTATATTTAAAATATGCATTACAGTATTTACAAACCTACTTCATAAAATACCAATTTTTTCTGAACTTTCTCCACGCAACGCTTTCAAGCATCTGTATTTGAAAAGCATTATACACTACGTGATCAAAAGTATCCGGACACCTGGCTGAAGATGACGTACAAGTTCGTGGCGCCCTCCATCGATAATGCTGGAAGTCAATATGCTGTTGGCCCACCCTTAGCCTTGATGACAGCGTTCACTCTCGCAGGCATACTTTCAATCAGGTGCTGGAAGGTTTCTTGGGGAATGGCAGCCCATTCTTCACGGAGTGCGGAACTGAGGAGAGGTATTGATGTAGGTCGGTGAGACTTGGCACGAAGTCGGCGTTCCAAAACATCCCAAAAGTGTTCCATAGGATTCAAGTCAAGACTCTGTGCAGACCAGTCCATTACAGGGATGTTATTGTCGTGTAACCACTCCACCACAACCCGTTCAGTATGAACAGGTGCTCGATCGTGTTGAAAGATGCAATCGCCATCCCCAAATTGCTCATCAACAGTGGGAAGCAGGCAGGTGCTTAAAATATCAATGTAGATTTGCACTGTGATCGTGCCACGCAAAACAACAAGGGGTGCAAGCCCCTTCCAGGAAAAACACGATAACCTCCGAATTTCACTGTTGGCACTACACACGCTGGCAGATGACGTTCACCGGGCATTCGCCATACCCACACCCTGCCATCGGATCGCCACATTGTGTACCGTGATTCGTCACTCCACACGTTTTGCCACTGTTCAATCGTGTAATGTTGACGCTCATTGCATCAAACGAGGCATCGTTTGGCATTTTCCTGCGTGATGTGTGGCTTATGAGCAGCCGCTCGACCATGGAATCCAAGGTTTCTCACCTCACGCCTAACTGTCATAGTACTTGAGTGGATCCTGATGCAGTTTGGAATTCCTGTGTGATGGTCTGGATATTACTCTTTACGACCCTCTTCAAATATCGGCGGTCTCTGTCAGTCAATATACGAGGTCGGCCTGTACGCTTTTGTGCTGTACATGTGCCTTCACGTTTCCACTTCACTATCACATCAGAAACAGTGGACCTAGGGATGTTTAGGAGTATGGAAATCTCGCGTACAGACTTCTACACAAGTGACACCCAATCACCTGACCATGTTCGAAGTCCGTGAGTTCCACAGAGCGTCCCATTCTGCTGTTTCACGATGTCTAATGACTACTGAGGTGGCGGATAATGAGTACCAGGCAGTAGATGGCAGCACAATGCACCTAAGATGAAAAATATATGTTTGTGGGGTGTTCGGATCTTTTGTACACATAATGTAACTGTCGATTCACTGTTTTGTTCCAAAAACGGCAAGGCAAACTAAAAACAAAACGTTTTATGTTTTTGATAGTTTCGCAATTCAAAATTTTCCGTTAAGATTTGAATATGAATTTGTAAACTTTCTTACCTCTAATGCTTTGAAACCTTCGACCGCTGTCATAACGACTTCGAGATCTGTTCAATGCTCATTATAACACGCTTTCTTTTCGCTGACATCTTAAACACTGATCGACACCGGCAGTAAAACAACACTGGGGCTTCGCATTGAATGCATGTGCAAGCAATTAACACTTGTTATAACGGTGCAATATTTCCTGAAACTGGGGTAGTGGATGAAAAATTAAATTGAGTTTTATTTATGGACGCTCTTTAACTGCTATGGTCCTTAGCGTCCCATTCTGTAATTAGGCGTGAAAGACCGGAAATTTTGCTCAGAGGCCTCTTTATCAGGCTTGAGGTTCTTTTACGTGCCGTAAATCTACGACACGGGACTATCAACTATACTTCCCTTCCGAAGGAAACCATGCTAAGGATTTTACGCCCGAAAAAATCCATCACCCTCCGCCGGGTTTGAACCCGCGACCTCGGGGTAGTGGGTGAGGATTAGCTGCACGCAATGGGTGTTTTTAAAGTAAGTACCAATCATAACGTTTTAAAAATAAACATAACATTATTTTCCAAATACTTTATTATCATTCATTACCTTTCGCTTTACAATAAAATGAATTATTTCTTCAAATGTTTATCTCGATTAATATTAAATATATCTAAAAAAAATAAGCTTTTGCAAGAATATTTTATAGAAGCTGCACAAAAACAAACGATAGAGGCTTGATAAAGTTATGAGAGCTAACACATTATATAGTTATTTTCTTGTGGTCATGGAGAGAGTGGAATATCCAATCCATCTCTCTCTACCTATATTCTCTACCACGTACATAGTAGCTAGGTAGAGACGTATAGCATTCCACTCAAAAATTCTATACTGAGATTTCACCGGAAATACATGTCTGCGTATGTGTGTCGAAAAGTCGGATAGATGCTAAACTTGGCATTTAGGTTTAATATTTTCCAAAGATGTACGACACCAAATTTTTCAAGAAAATTTCCCCAACCCCTTTACATGGAACATTTTTAGAAATTTATTTTATAAAAATTGCTCTAACTATTTTGTTTAAAACGCCATATATTAAAGGTATTTACATGACAAATAAAATGTAAATCTTGAATTTTATTGGAATAGCCTGTGAAGCCCACTTCATTCGAAAGGAATTTTGTATAATCTTCTATTACTGCCAAACGTTAAGTGTTAGACGAGAACGTACTAGACAAAAAATGTAGATGTCTTTAAAACACACAATTTATTTCAAATAAGTTTTGTTGTGGCATAAGCCATTTCTGAGATATCCGTTATTAATGGTTCAAATTGTTCAATACTTGGTCATTCTTTTGAAGTCCTGTCAACATTCAGCTCTTTCCCAGGATTGCACTGAAACAGTATGGAATTTTAAGGCCAGATATAGCGTCCAGTTTTAAAACGTTTGACTATCGCTGTTCCCCTTTGTATCTATAAGAAATGTGTAATGTAGCTATTTCTGAAAAGGTTTATTTGAATTAAAATGTAGTAGATAGAAAACTAAGCTAGAGTAAGAATAGTTTGTATACCCAGTAATAAACGATGGATTGTAGAGAAAGTCATGTGAATGCAACATACGATTTTTTAAATATTTGACTATCGTGTCAGTCTAAACTATTCCTCTTTAACCAACAAGAATTGCATAGTAAAAACCTTTATCTACAGACAGAAGAATCAGCTTTTGTAATTATAGTTTGTGAAAGAGTGGTTAGAGAAAATTGAGACAGTATTTTTAACACTTAAATGATTTCAGTCAAATTATACAATATAAAATGTAATAACAACCCGCCTTAAAGAAATATGTATAATATAATGTATAAAATGCATGTAACAGTCATTGTATTAATGTTTATATTATTATGTACATGTTCAAGAATGTTATGTGAATGTATTAGGTAATTTAATAATGTAGGAGCTGTGAGACTAAAAGGTTAAAAGTTGCTAACAATGAGGTAACAATGAGGTAACCTAGAGGCAATAATGAGTAAGAAAGTTTAATAATGCTATTAGGCATTATTGGAGCAACAATAATGTAACTTTTTGACAGTTTATAAATAGCAAACCAACAGCCAGAAAAAAAGCTTAAGTTAAATGAAAGTATTCTGTTGGGGTAGAATTAGCCTATCAGAAACTGAAATAGGGCAAATTGTACGAATTCAGAAGTCAGTTGCTAACAGACAGCGTTACTAACCGGACGCGAGACATGTCCTCGCTAGTGTCAGAGAAAAATAGTTTACTGTTAAAAAAATGCTAGTAATTAATAATCTCACAGCTCTCTCTCTCTCTCTCTCTCTCTCTCTCTCTCTATATATATATATATATATATATATATATATATCAGTGAAGTGTTATTTAAATCGTGTCAAGAATTAATAAATGGAGTGAAGTACAAATTATAATCTGTGTAAGCCTACATTCTTAGCCGCACTACACCCTGTAAAGAAATCCATCTCTCTAACAATAATACTGACGCAGCCGAGGCAAACATAAATATATAATATTTAAAGAAACAGTCAAATTACAAAGTTAATATTTTTAAACTTGGGGCAAAGGCTACCGGAAACTTTTTTACCATACCTGCGGTTGCAACCACTTCAAGTGTTGGGCTCCCCAACAGTCGAAATACAACTCGTACTTCAAATTGGCTTTCCATACGTGAAGCAACAACCTACTTCAAAATAATGGGAAAGTAACACACCAGATGTTACTAATGAACGCGTTCGGAAAAAATTAAAAATGCTTTACTAGGCCCAGGAATCTTCAAAACTCGTATTTTTTGTGAAATCTTAATATTTAGCTTTTGGATCTAATGCAATACTTCCCCTGCCTTAGTTGCGAAAGCGGTAGAAGAGTTAATAAGCCTTTATATTTGTGGTTTGTAGCGCCGCTAAGCTAATGTGAATAGACAGTCATGTGGCTGTGTTCCTCAGTTTGCAATGCTGGATGTTTTAATGACCGAGGACTGTACGACGGGAGTGTCAGTGACTAGGTCAGTGTACGAGGGTCACGTGACACCACCCGCGGGGCCTAGTCCGTTGAACGACGTGGCCTCCTACGCGAGTCACCACCCCCCACGGCCCGCTACAACGCATTAGGGTGGGAAACAATGCGCTTGATTGATCTTCACCACTCCACCTTAGGACACAAACTTATCCACGCCAGATCGATTCGTGTTTGCTTTGCCATCGCCGTCGTGCGCGTCTTCCGGGAACGTTTGGCTACATCATTTTGTACACTAATGGAATTAAGTTTTATCTCTCGAGGAGTCTTACTTACAGCAGGTTGCTAATTTTGCTCTCTACCCTAGTGTTTAACTCCCTAGTAAGATACCTGTGAAATCTAAGTTTAATAGTATAGGTATAATGCGATACAAGTGTGGTAAGTGCATCATTGGAGAACGAAGAGGAGATTCTCCAATGCACTTAACCCGTGTGCATTTTATACTATTTTTTGGAAGAAATAGTACTTGCGCGAAAATAAAATTAATAACTAACAACTATTGAACACTGGTTCCAGTATCAAGGTCATCGACATTAACCTTGGTGGCAAAGTGACGATGATTATCCACGGCAAAAATTCAATAACTTGTTACTGCAGGAATTAAATAGTAAGTAATTAATAGCAAATGTGAAGGAGGAGTATTTAGATTTTTTTAAGTACGAGTTTTAATATTACGTTATTTGCACCACGCTTTGGACGTCAATTTGAAATACGACTATTTTAGGAGTTGTATTGTATTTCCGTTGTTGGGGAGCCGAACTTGAAGTAGTTGCAACCACGTATTGTACAAAGTTTCCGGTGGCCTTCACCCCAAGTTTACTTTCCGGTGGCCTTCGCCCCAAGTTTTAAAAAAACTTTGTAATTTGAACGTTTCTTTAAATATTATATATTTAGGTTTGCCTCGGCTGCGTCAGTACTAATTTGTAGATACATGTCTCTCTTAACAGAGTGTGATACGGCTAAAGAATGTAGGCTTACACAGATTATAAATTTTACAACACTCCATTTATTAATCCTTGACACGATTAAATAACACTTCACTGATGTAGAGAGCTGTGAGATTATTTATTAATTACTTGCACTTTTAACACGTAAACTTTATAATATTCGCCGTAATGAATTTTCGTCTCACACTGAATACATATTAAACTTCTTGAGGACGCGTCTCGCGTCCAGTTAGGAACGCTGTCTACTAGCAACTGAACTGATTTCTACCGCCTGAATTTGTAAATTTCATCTATGTCAAGTCTCTGATTGGCTAATTCTACTCCAATAGAATATTTTATTCAACTTAAGCTTTTACTGGTTGTTGATTGGCTATTTATAAACTGTCTAAGAAATTACATTATTCTTGCTCCAAGAATTACTAGTAGCATTATTAAACTTTCCAGTTCATTATTTCCTCAAGGTTACCTCATTGTTGCCTCATTGTTAGCAACTTTTGACCTATACACTCACAGCTTCTACATTATTAAATTATGTAATACATTCACATAACATTATTATACATGTATACAATAATATGAACATTAATACAATGACTGTTACATACATTTTATATATTATACACATATTGCTTTAAGGCGGGCTATTATTATATTTTATATTATATAATTAGACAAAATCATTTAAAAAATACTGCCTCAAATGAAAATATGAAGTGTTACATTCACATTACTTCTCCACTGCTCTACAAACGATTCCTATAAAAGCTTATTCCTGTATCTACTTATTTCTTCCCCTATTTATTTTAGTTGCTTTAACTACCTGATCATATCGGACGGATCTGCTAGGAGATATTTTGTGGATCGGTATGTAGCGGACAGTTAAAACTTTCTCATCCCTGTATCATACCATCTTACTTCGTCACAGTTCACAAAGGCATGTGCATAGCAACTGTACCTCTGCTTCTGTGATGGGTAGACGGCAGCCGCAACACGTGTCCACAGAGGAACGTGCATAGCAACTGCGCCTCTGCTTCTACACGTGCCTGGCAGATGGCATTAGGATGTCTTCCAGTCCACCTGTTTTCATTACCTGTGGATAGATGGCAGAACACACGTTATTACCATCTATTTTTCATTTTTACCATTGTTTTAGGCTTAAAGTACAACTTTGGGTTGTGGTATTAAATATCCAATCCGGTATTTACCTTGATGATTGAGGGAAACCACGAAAAAACATCAGAACAGATTGGAAGTATCTTATTGCTAATTTTCTTGTAGGTGCAAGGGGAATATGTTAGGCTTTAAGCGATAGTCAAATCTTTTAAGAGCTAGTTGCTATGTGGAACACTCCTTTCTCTTTGCATGTCCAGGACATATAGAAACGAATAACGAATTCTCATTTGAGAAAAAGTATAAGTATTGGAAAATTCAAACAAAGAACAAGGAATATCTCCGAAATGATTCGCGCTATAGAAAAATGTATATGACATAAATTGTGTGTTTTAATGAGCTGTACACCTTTTGTGTAGAAAAACTTTATCTCTTACGGTATACCAGTTATACAAAAGTCATTCAGAAAAAAGATGACTTTTGGAGACATTCCCTGAAAATTCAAGATATATATTTTATTTCTCATGAAAAGATCTTAATATGTGATATTTTAATCAAAATCGTTAGAGACATTTTTGATTCGAAAAATGTCCCTTGTTGGGGGGAATTTCTTGAAAGTGTTCGTGTCGCATCTTTGAAAGATACTGAACCTAAATACCAACTTTGGCATTTATCCGGCTTTTCGTTTTTGAGTTATGCTGTTCACAAGCACACAGAGACACACACACACACACACACACACACACACAGAGGCCTTTTTCCAAAGTGGATTATCTGGTATCAGGGGGCCTCAAGACAAGTATTTCCGGTGAAATCTCGGTATCCAATTTTTGGTTGGAATACAATACTTTCCCTGCTTGCTATACGTAGTAGAGAAAGTAAAGAGGCAGTCAGGTTTATTCCTGAATAAGTAAGCCTCGGGGCCATCTCGCTATGGTGAGGAATTCTCACATCATATTCTACGAAGCCCCTTTTTTTTCCTTTAAAAAAGTGAATATCGAGTTACTTCAGTAATGCACACCGCCATGCATTGCTCTCTTTATACAAAGGTATTAGATGGGGTGGGCTATCGATAGACGTGATCTCAGTATAACACGGTACTCCACTCAGAGAGCCGAGTGCAAAACTCTCCCACGGGAGGGGTTTGGCCAGCATCATGTGCTTCAAGTACTCCTGGCAATTAAGAACTGGAGTCGCTGTATCTGAAGAGCTTTTAGGCAATTTCGTCGATAAAGAATGTGCATTGACTTTCATGTCCCTTCGTATTTAAAACTCCCACAGCTATATGCCTATTCCTGAAGGCATATGAACAATTTGAGAGAGATAAAGCTTGCATGTGACATACGTTGATTTGGAAAAGGCATTTGACACAGTATGGAGACTCCGATAAAACTTGCAGTTTATTGGTAATAGAGAAGGCTCTGTACGAAACAGCTAATCAGAGTCAAGAGAGAAGACGATAATCTCATAAGCAGAACAGAAAGAGGTGTAAGATAGGTATGATTCTTCATGCTCAGTACCTTTTTCACTATAAGTTGAAAGGAGAAGTAAACAAAACTTAAATGTATCACTCCGCCGAGCACATGGCAGCACCACGTGGAGAATGACGGGAACTAAGACCCGTGAGAGGAAATTGCTTCAGACAAAATGCGAAAACAGTATATTGCGCAGCTTTGGGATCATTAGCTTTTAAACATTATGTTTTATTCCTATATTTTGCCTTGCATCCTAAAATTCTAACACATAATGCTAAGAGTAGACAAATAAAAGTTGTACCTGAACAGTTCGCATCTGTGATTAAAGGTACTGTATTAAACTGCCCTTAACTTCAGGCATTCATTTAATGGCTAATATCAGTACTGGTACCACTTTTGCCTTAACGTTTCATGCGTCAAAAAGTTAAGAAAATGATTAGCACTATAGGATATAAAACCACAGAAAACTAACGTGACCAAAGGAATCCCAGCAACAACTCTACATCACTAACAAAGAAGTTCAATTATTGCTAAATAAAGGCCAGCAATATTCATTGTTGATTAAAGGTGAGTACTTTTCACAGACTGTTAAAAGTATTTAACGCAATTGTCTTCTTTTCATTTCCCGCGTTTCTGTTTTCCACAGTGGCAGAGGATTCTCAGCCATGACACTCATTTTCTCAACACGTTGCAAAAGTACACTGGCGGCTTATCCAGAAACCGGAAACGAACTGCATCACCTGCGCATGGCCTTTTAAACCCTCTACTATAACGGTTCATTTAGTTATAGGTGAATCTGAATAAACACATTTAATTTCATAAATTCAACTGTTGCAATAATGGGTTTTTTACTTTCTCTACTACGTATAGTAAATAGGGGAAGTATTGTATTCCACCCAAAAATTCAATACCAAAATTTCACCGGAAATACATGTTTTGAGATCCCCTGAATCCAAAAAAGCATTTTTGGAAACATGTCCGTGTGTGTGTGTGTGACTGAACAGCACAACTCAAAACGAACAGTCGGATAAACACCAAACTTGGTATTTAGGTTCAGTATCTTCCAGAGATGCGACACGAAGGTTTTCAAGGAAATCCCCCCACCCAGATTACCCTTTACATGGAACATTTTTCGAAAATTTGAATTTTCTCAAAAATGGCTCTAACGATTTTGATTAAAATACCATATGTTTAAGATATTTTCCTGACAAATGAAATGTATATCTCGAATTTTCTGGGAATGTCTCCAAAAGTATTCTTCATTGTGAACGACTTTTGCATAACTGGTAAACCATAAGACATAGACAAAATTTTACCACACAAAAATGTAGATCGCGATAAAATACATAATTTATCTCATATACATTTTTGTTGTTGAGTGAACCATTTTCGAGATATTGCTTGTTATTTCCTTAAATTTTCCAATACATTACTTTTTCTCAAATGGAAATTTGTTATTCATTTTTACTTTCTCTACTACGTATAGTAAGGGAAGTATTGCATTCCACCCAAATATTCGATATTGAGATTTCACCGGAAATATGTGTTTTGAGACCCCCTGAATCCAAAAAAAGCATTTTTGGAAACATGTCCGTGTGTGTGTGTGTGTGCGCCTGTGTGTCTGTCTGTGTGTCTGTGAACAGCATAACTCAGAAATGAACAGTCGGATAAACACCAAACTTGATATTTAGGTTCAGTATCTTCCAGAGATGCAACACGAAGGCTGTCAGGAAAATCCACCCACCCCAGATTACCCTTTACATGGAACATTTTTCGAAAATTTCAATTTTCTCAAAAATGGCCCTAATAATTTTGATTAAAATATCATATGTTTAAGATATTTTCATGACAAATGAAATGTATATCTCGAATTTTCTGGGAATGTCTCCTAAAGTAGTCTTCATTGTGAACGACTTTTGCATAACTGGTAAACCATAAGAGATAGACAAAGTTTCACGAGACAAAAAATGTAGATCGCGTTAAAATACACAATTTATGTCATATACAGTTTTTTTGTTGAGAGAACCATTTTCGAGATATTGCCTGTTATTCCCTTAAATTTTCCAATACTTTTTCTCAAATTCGTTATTTATTTTTTTTTGTCCTGGTAATGCAAAGAGAATGGAATACTCCACATACCAACTAGCTCTTAAAACATTTGACTATCGCTTAAAGCCTACCAATTCCCCTTGCATCTAGAAGAAAATTAGCAATAAGATTGACATCTCGATTAACATGAAACATATGGAGAATCAGCGTTTGTAAAAATAGTTTGCTCAAGAGTAGAGAAAGTCATGTGAGTGTAACACATCAGATTTTTTTTTAATTTCTCGGCGCGAGAATAGCCACAAAATGTTACGATCTGACCCGAACTGTTTTATGCAGAGGAAGAGACGACATGCTAAGCGGGAAAATCTGTAGTTTGTCCAGCCAATGAGCTGCTCTCTTGTCACGTGGTTTAGTTTACAACTCCTTTAAACTTAAAGTGAAACCAGTATAGTTCGAGAACTTGATAAAGGATTGTTTCCAGAACAAGGTAGCAATTGTAGTATGATGAATAACGTCTCCTCATTGTACACATCCTTCACTGCCTCTCGACTGCATACTTCATTCTAGCATCTCTACGGTCGAGGCCTCCTGAATCCAAAAATGGCGTTTATGGTATCTTTAGGAAAAGGTTCGTATGCATGTGTGTTTGCGTGTCCATCTCTGTATGTCTGAACAGCATAACTAAAAAACGAAAAGTCGAATAAATAGCAAACTAGGTATTTGAGTTCAGTATCTTCCAAGGATGCGATACAAATATTTGTAACAAAATCCTCCCAACCAGCTACCCATTACATGGAATATTTTTTGAAAATTTTGATTTTCTAAGAAATGGCTCTAATGATTTTGGTTAAAATACCATATATGAAAGATATTTACATGACAAATTAAATGTATATCTTGAATTTTCTGGGAACAACCTTTGAAATCCTCTTCATTCGGAAGAAATTTTGTATAATCTTGTATAACTGCTAAACGTTAAGCGATACGAAAACGTAGCATACAAAAAGAGTAGATCTCTTTAAAACACAATTTACTTAAAACAAGTTTTTTGTGACATGAGCCATTTCTCAGATATTCGTTATTAAAGGTTCGAATTGTTCAATACTTCTAATTCTTTTAAAGTCCCATTGATGCTCAGTTGTTTCTCGGGATTGCATGGAAACAGTATGGAATTTTAAAAAGGTTTATTTGGATTAAAATGTAGTAGTTAGGAAAATAAGCTTGAGTAAGAATAGTTTGTATACCCACTAATAAAGATAGAGGGAAGAGAAAGTCACGTGAATGCATCACATTAGGTTTTTTTTAACCAAGAGTCTGTAACCTGCCACATATTTAAAAAATCCCATCTCGGCAACCTCTATTAGTTCTGTTGTGAGGCGGACAACATCCAACTCTCATACCATAGGTCAATGTTGGAATAGCCATAAATCTATGAAGTTTCAACATGGCTGCTGTATTACAACGTTTAAAAATTATTTTATTGCACCATATATTGTTTAGAATTTAATTTATTTTGCATATCTCTGTTATTAATAGCTATGTGGCAAAATATATCCAAGATAATTAAAATCACTTGTTAGATTATCTTTTGTTTATACACAATTTTTACTTTCTCTACTACGTAGAGTAAGTAGGGGAAGTATTGCGTTCCACCCAAAAATTCGATATGGGGATTTCACAGGAAATACATGTTTTGAGACCCCCTTAATAAAAAAAGCATTTTTAGAAAAAGGCTCGTGTGTGTGTGTGTGTGTGTGTGTGTGTGTGTGTGTATTTGAACATCATAACTCAAGAGCGAAAAATCGGATAAATACCAAACTTGTATTTAGGTTCAGTATCTTTCAAAGATGCGACACGAAGATTTTGAAGAAAATCCCCACCCCTAGACTACCCTTTACATGGAACATTTTTCGAAAATGTTGATTAAAATATCATATATTTAAAATGCTTTCATGGCATCTGAAATGTATATCTTGGATTTTGGGATGTACCCAAAAGTCTTCATTCTAAATGAATTTTGCATAACTGGCAAACCGTAAGAGATAGACAAAATTGTTCTAGACACAAAATGTAGATCTCGTTAAAACACACAATTTATGTCATATACATTGTTTTTGTAGAGTGAACCATTTACGAGATATTTCGTGTTATTTGTTTGAATTTTCCAATGCTTACAATTTTTCTCAAATGGGAATCCGTTATTCATTTTTTATTTTCTCTATTACGTATAGTAAGTAGGGGAGTATTGTATTCCACCCAAAAATTCGATACTGTAATTTCACCGGAAATACATGTTTTGAGACCCCCTGAATACAAAAAAAGCATTTTTGGAAACATGTCCGTGTGTGTGTCTGTGTGTGTGTGTGTCTGTGAACAGCATAACTCAGAAACGAACAGTCGGATAAACACCAAACTTGGTAATTAGGTTCAGTATCTTCCTCAGATGCGACACGAAGGTTTTCAAGAAAATCCCCCCACCCAGATTACCCTTTACATTGAACATTTTCGAAAATGTCAATTTTCTCAAAAATGGCTCTAACAATTTTGATTAAAATATCATATGTTTAAGACATTTTCATGACAAATGAAATGTATATCTCGAATTTTCTGGGAATGTCTCCAAAAGTATTCTTCATTGAGAACGGCTTTTGCATAACTGGTAAACCATAAGAGATAGACAAAATTTTACTACACAAAAAATGTCGATCGCGTTAAAATACACAATTATGTCATATACAGTTTTTTTTGTTGAGTGAATCATTTTCGAGATATTGCTTGTTATTCCCTTAAATTTTCCAATACTTTTTCTCAAACGGGAATTCGTTATTCATGTATTTTATGTCCTGGACATACAAAGAGAGTGGAATGCTCCACATAGCAACCAGCTCTTAAAAGATTTGACTATCGCTTAAAGTCTACCATATTCCCTTGCACCTACAAGAAAATTAGCAACAATTCTGCAAAAGTTTATTTCGATTAACATGAAGTAGATGGAGAATAAGCGTTTGTAAAAATGGTTTGTACAAGAGTAGAGAAAGTCATGTGAGTGTAACACATCAGATTTTTACTCTCATATTGTTTATTGCTCTAAAGGACATTGTTTTTGTTTTCTCATATGATGTTTGAAGGTTGTATTCATTTGAGACTTATATAACGCATGTATAGCACGTTGTAAATTGTCTTACCGAGTTTGCAATCAAAATCTGTTCATCAGCAAATAGCAATGTATCAATATTGTATTTTTATTATAAAATGTGTTTTCAGGATTCCTTGCCATCGTACAACAATGTCATTAATATATACAGGGTTATTAAAAAAGAAAGAGCAGAGTTAAAATATTTACTTCTAATGAACGGCAATATATAGAGACGAATATAATACACAACTAGATAGAGGAAGCTTCTATGTTTTATTTTCTGCTTTCAACATGAACACAATTTCCTATGCCAGTAGGACCAGTGATTTTCCCTTTAAAATGCAACCATCTTCTACGAATTTCTCGTACTAATTGTAAATATGTATATGATGAGGCGACTTTCTTGAACCTACAACGTATTGCAGACTGAACTGGATTCATTCTTTGCATTCTGCAGCATATAAACGACTTTTCCTGTGGCGTCATCATTTTCTCGTAAATAAACTATAGCACCACTGTAAGCATTGATTGGAACTAATAGACGAAGGCATAAAACTACGAACTTTCCTCTTTCCAGTGATTTATCATATGTGTCGTATCCACTGTCGTTCATTAGAAATTAATATTTAAAATCTCTTCCTTGTTTTTTAATAATCCTGTATATTAATCAATGTAGGTGACAATGGACACCCCTGGCTTACTCCTAAATTACTCTAGTTTGTATATATATTATGGACGCTCTTTAACTGCTATGGTTCTTACCATCCCATTCTATATTGGGCGTGAAAGACCGGAAAGTTTGCTCAACGGCCTCTTTATCAGGCTTGAAGTTCTTTTTACGTGCCGTAAATCTACGACACGGGACCACCGGCTTGACCCACGACCTCGGGAATTAGAGGCTAGCATGGTACCGCTACACCAAGGAGGACGTTAGTTTGTATATATGCTTTGTACTATCCTTATACAGGATGAAACAGAACTGCATCGACAAGCTTTCAGAGGTTGTTCAGGGATACCTTCTGAGTATTGTGGTATACGGAACCCACGGTCTCCGGTGGCTCGTTACAGAGTAGTTGCATTTCGTTTGGTTTCTTGCCCCAGTTAGCTTTGTATCTTGCACTGTAAACACTGCACAACAGTGCATATGTCGAGGTATGCTCTGTCTCTCTTGTTTGTAAACAAATTGTTTCCATTCGCCCACGGTACCTGTTGTTGGCAACAGTAATGCCCTCTTTAAGTCGTTGCTTTCAAGTTTGCAATCAGAACTGCTCTGTTCTGTCTAGGGTTTTGTTTATCCGGCAGTTGTTAGTTGTGTGTTAACAGTGATATCCAGCAGTATGCATAGGTTTGCTATGAAGAGTTGGACGATATGCACCTCGTGTATGGGTTCACTGAATGCAATGGACGAGCGGCTATTCTGAGCTGTTCCCACACCGTCGGAACCACATTACAGTACCTTTGCAACTTTCCATAGGCGCCTAAGAGAAACTGGATTGTGTTGGAATGGAAGACACTAGCCGTGCAGATATGCCATAACATCCGATTTGGAAGAGAATGTGTTACACACAACTAGTGACAATCTTGCCACTAATAGTGAGCGCGTTGCACGAGCTCTGAACACAAGCCAATCAACTGTTTTGAGAGTCGTGCTTGACTAACAATTGAACCCGCATCATTTACAGAAGGTGGAGCCAGTGGACTTCCCATTTTGAGTGGAGTTTGCAAATTGGTTCCTACAGCATTGTGCAGAAAACCACAATTTTCCTGCTTTGGTGTTTACAGACGAGACCAAGTTTACGAGGGAGGGCATGTTCAACAGGAGGAATAGCCATGTATGGGATTACGAAAATCCACTTTGCAGTTTGCTGTGAAAGTATGGCTGGTATTGTCACCGATTTTGTGATTGGCTGAGAATTCCTCAGCTTATGTGGTTTCACAATGTCGGGGCGCCCGCACACTTGCACTCGATGTTTGGACGACAGTGGATTGGTCGTGGTGCTCCTGTTCTATGGGCAGCTCGGTCACCAGTCATGACACCAATGGCCTTCTTCTTCTGGGAGCCTAGTGTACGGGACTCCGGTCGATACTGGATGGCTCGGTTACTAGAATTATCGCAGCCGCGAAGTAGTACGTCAAATTCCTGGAATGCTTGAGTGTGAAAGAGAGTTGATGGTGTGTCGCTGTACACTCCGCCATGATCAGGGTGGTTGACATTTTGAACAATACCTGTAAGGGAACAGTTCTGCATTTGTTACGTACTGTACTGTACACTGACAGATCAGATTGAACATACTGATAAAACTGTACGTGTTTTGACAGCGGGATGTTGCATTTCTCTGTGTTGTGTGTTGTACATTTTGGTTATTGTATATTATACAGGCTACTTCACTCCTTCGAAGGTATTTTCACTGAAACAAGGGTGATTGGGGTAACAAACAGACTAAATCAAAATTAGATTATGAGGCAATATTTTTCATGCTATGAATGCTAGACTGATTTGCGAGAAATGGTTCTTACGTAATATGTTTTTACGTAAATTATTAGAACTTGGAGATCTTATACTGTGTTTACTTCATGTGAGTGGAAGCCATCTTATGACGTCATTCATTTGTTTGGTTTGTAGCTCCATCTGGCGTTAGCAATTTGCGTTCCCTAGTATCAGTTTTTGAAATAATTCATTTTAAATGTCCTCCGGCTAGCTATTATCCTGCTGGCTTGGGTCGAACATGTGTCTCAATACAGGTTTTGAAACGGAAAGGAATCTTTTATCCAAAAATTACACTGATGAAGAAATTTGTTTTATAATTTTTATTGTCGAACACGTTCACTATCACTTTTACATATTGATCTAGATACTCGCCAAACTGAAACTGTTATAATAACTTCTTACTTATCACTTTTAACTCACGTAATTCAACTTTGTGTATAATTAACTTTATAATACTTTAGATTTTTTTATTACTTGTAAATCTATAGCTGACATATGACGAACTAATACTTTCGACGAATTGACTGACTGAAGACGACGTGTAGTGTATGAATGCTTTCGGCGAACTGAAGGACTGACTGACTTTACCTCTAACTTGGCTTCTATTTATACTCCCACTCCCCGATATGCCTAAAGATTATAAATGAACTGCTATTGGCTAATAAAACGCGCCAACATTAGCGTCTATTCTAATATCCAATGAAAATCACGAATACATATTGCTTTAGGGAAACACATTCCAGAAGTTTCTACCGAAAACGCGCCAACATTACGTAACTTCCTCGTTTCCAATAATGATAAACAGCTCACCCCCCTCTTTGTATTATTGCGCTATTATTGACAGTTTCAGTAAAGCCTTATAAATTTACTTTCCAACAATATTTACAATCAATAAACATCTGAAATCAATGTCACATAAAAATGCATATTCATATTACAATCATTATTTACATTTAAGTAATTTGTGATACAAATTACCGCATCAGATTGTAGTGTAAATTAATATTATTTTGTGTAAAGGACTTTAGATGTTTGTTAGCCATAAGTATTGTTAGGAAATACGTTTACACTGCCTAACTGAAACTGACAATAGAAGTGGGTAACAATAAACCGAGGGGGTGAGATGTTTATCACTAGGAAGAGACAAACAAATGACGTCAGGGTAGCATGCTTTTTTTTAGAAATGGAGGGAATATCTTCCCTACAGCATATACGTTAGTAGTAGTGATTGGTTGACCAAAACAGACGCTAAAGTGGGCGCAATTTGGTAACCAATAGGAGCTATATTATAATGTTTAGGCAATTCGAGGTGAAGGAGCATATATTCTCGAGCCAAAAGCAAGTGTCGCACAGTTCTGAAGAATCTCTCACGAGATGCACGTCGCAGAGTTAGTTACAAAAATGTGAAGTACGCGAAGTAATTGGTGCGCGACAACTAAAACGACTGTAGTTACATTCATAAATATCACAGTTTCAGTCAGGCGTGTATAAAGATTAAACATGTCAATTATTAATTAAGTGTGACGGCAATAAAAGTCTAGATTCATATTTTTTTATCAGTGTTATCTTTTAGCAACAACTCCTTTCCATTTACACGCCCTGCTTAGAGATACATGCTCGACTGAGTTATAATAGCTAGCCGGAGGACAAAGAACCCAAATTTAAAAATAATTAAACAATAACAGGCGCCCAGCAAATAAGATAACACAAGCCATGAGAAGTGTGGCAATTATTACCCTGTAACGAGCCATAGTACCTTATACCAAAATACTCAAAAGGTATCCCTGAACAACCTCTGAAAGTTTGTCAATGGAGTTTTGGTTCATTCTTTATATTAATAGTTTATACGAGAGGGAGACGCATCTCTTGAGCGAAAAGGATAATGTGAGTGGGGTTGTGGGTTTTGCCTATGCAAATATGCCAGCAGAATCTGTAACTCCTGCTGAAATTCCGTCACAGAACTATGCAGTAATTAACCGGTTCCCTGCTGACTTGAGTTTGTTTACGCAATCTGACACTTTGTGCCGGTTCGTGTACACTGCAAACAAAACGATTTCCCATGAATATGGGGGAGGGTGAGGCGTGACGATAAGCTTGCTCTTATAACAGTCACGCTGAGGTTTGTTTTGAGATCTCGCAAGATACCTACCGGGTCAAGGGTTGCAAAGGAGAGGGTGACTCCATCCCGGACGTGCCCAAGAGGGCAGAAGCACATCGCGCGCGTATAATAATGCACACAGAGCGGGTTTCTAACAAGCAAGCAGACTCCCGACATTCACAGAGCCAGCATCAAGCACAGTAGCAGTACCCGGTGTTTCACAAGCTCAACTCACCTTTCTGTGTTCGTACTCCTCTATCCTGGCTATAGAGGAAGCAAGTCTGCACTGGTGCAGAGCTCAAATATAGCAAACAAAATTAAGAAATCCTTACCTAAGAGGAGTGTTACTGTATGTGAGTATGTATATACTGTGTAGGTATATATGTGTATATATTTCAGGTGACCTCAAGATATATATACTCATACAAAACTCGGTATCAATTTTTATGGGGTACAACTTATATATCATTCTATGTAAGCATAAAAAAAACTTGCATTACACTCACATAACTTTCTCTAACCTTTATCTAACAGGATATAAATTATTCTTACGAAAGCTTATTTTTCTATCTACTTCCTTTTAATTCACATAAACCTTTGCAGAAATAGCTACATTACACATTTCGTTATAGATACAAAGGGAACAGTGACAGTCAAATGAACTATATGCTAGCCTTAAAATTCCATGCTCCTTTCATGTAATCGGGAGAAGCAACTGAAAATCGTGAGGACTTGAACAGAATGGCTAAGTATTGAACGATTCGAACCATTAATAACGGATATCTCGGAAATGACTTATGCCACAAAAAAGGTTATTTCAACAAAGAGGACTTCACAAGCTATTCACAAAACAATAAAGATATACATTTTATTTGTCATATAAATAACCTTTAATATATGGTCGTTATATCAAAATCGTTTGAGCCATTTTTAGAAAATTCAAAATTACGTAAACAATTTTGATGAACACCACATGTCTTGAAATGTTTGCACGATTTGCAAAACACATATATTTAACTCCCTGTAAATACCCTTGAGGTCCTCCTAGTTATGATTTAATTTTATGTAACTGGAATACCATGATATATAAATAAAAACCCACGCAGAAGAAATTGTATTTCTTAAAATATACTATTAACAGTAAATAACTTTCGTAGCATGGACCATTTCCGAAATTCTCTGTTTTGTTGGTTTAAATTTTCAAATAGTTAATATATCGAAATATTAATGTAACATCAAAAAGAACCGCTTTTTGAATAATTTGCTGTCTCCTGCATGCTCTTACGTACTACAAAAATTGTATAGGAATTGATACAATTTTTGCTAAATATTCATCAAGCTTAACAAGAAATAGTTAGACATTAAGTTTATGTGTGTATACTTTTAGAATAATCAGAAAATTAAATATGAAATGAAGTACCCTTTGTTTCAATATCTGCTGTTGATTCCGCTGCCGGCTGCTACAGTGGTTGGCTATGACATCTTTCTCTCAGGGTATGCGTGGGTGGATGTGAAAGGATAAACCAGTTTAAATTTACTGAGAAATTTAATGTGGTCTAACACTTGAGGTACTGAAGCGAGTTGCCGACCGACAAAGAATGAAATTGATTATAAATCCTAGCACACGAAACTATAACAGTTGAACTATTATACCTGCTAACTTCTGCAGTATCAATTTTATAGTTTGAAATAACTGTTTCCGCGATAAAAGGAATTAGAAGCGTAATTTGCCGTGAGTCGCTAAAATGCTTACGGGCAAAACCCCCTCGCGGCTACTGCTAAATAACTGATAACGCAGCGCGGTCTTAGACGCTATGAACTGCCGGTCATCATAAAAGACTGTAAGCTCCTAAGGCTGTACACGAAGAAAAGAAGTGCTAATTTTAGCAATACACGCTCTTTTATTACTGAAGCTTCGCCTGCCTTAGAACTACCCCACCAAGTATCCTTTTTTCCCGAGCCAATATTACAATTCTTACGTGTGCGTCTGTTACCTGGTTGCTATGGGGTACCTCCCTGATTCTGAGAAGCTCCTTTCACTAATCTAAGAATTTCATATTCTTACATGCGGGGCTGAACGGTTACCAGAAAATTATCAACTTAGATCACCCGAACACGCACATGGGGGGAGGGGGTGCATCTCGCTAGCAGCTAGAAGTCCGGGACCTTGGTGTGTAATTAAGGGGAAGGCGTAGGTTTTATATTACACAAAAACATTACATATAACACATTAACCGGGATTTATTCACAAAAACGTTTGCCTTGTCTACATAGTTAAAAAGAAAACAGGATGAAGGGAGATGCCACAGACCGAAGACTGGCACATACGACTCGTTCCAAAGACCACGCACTCTCGAGTGACGCTAACTTTTTCCCAACCAACCGTGTCTAGCTAAGCCAGACAGGGTTGACGTCATACCGGACAATTTCAAACAGATCCTTCCCTTTGGCGTGGTCCGCGCCAAAAGGAGAGACCGATAAGCCGAAATATAAGTGAAGAGACCCAATAATGCTACGTTTGGTAGCAACAATACAACACAACAGCGCGTCTGGTAATGACAATAAACTTACTCATAGGCCACAATATTGATCTACGTGGCTGCGCAAATGTACTGAAATTATGACCTTATGCATTCCAGGAATCTTTATGATAATACATTCGCTCCTCGCTGTTGCTAATGAGTTTTCTTAAACATGATTCGGTAATGACCTTTCTTTCCGGATAAATCTCTCGATTCAGACTCATTCCATTATACATTGATTTAATATACGGAAATTATGTGTTGAAATGATTTCTTTCTCTCACTATTATTTCTTTATTTCATTATTTCTAATCTTCCGTCAATAATTACGGTATCGTCTTATTAGGTAAATATTTGTTGTCTCAGTCTCGTATATAGGAGTGTTCAAAAGTAGTTATAGGATAATATAATATGAAGCATACCAAGAAAGCCTAATATGACGGAAGGTTGCCCCACTTCTCGGACGTTTTTGCTTATGTTTTTTCATGGCGAGATACCCTTTCGCCACCACCTATTGTGTTCAGTATGATTCCCACGGGCTTTAACTATGACTCCGCAGCGCAATTTCCATTGAAAAAGGCAGAGTCTAAGAACAGGAAGGGGGATGTTAGCCCACTCCTACTGGCAGGCTTTCCAGAGTCATTCAATTGTGGTAGGACGCCGAGAAGCAAGGCACTGTTTCAGCAGACCAAATCCGCAAAAATCCATTGACGATGCCTCTGGTGACTTCACAGGGATCCTTTTAAATAGTATCACAGTGACACCCATTTCCATAGCTTTCCGGTGGTAAGAATGCTGGGAAGACTAAGAAGTGTGGCTGGATGCTTAGATGTGGATCCAAACATTTGGGGCATCCTCACCATACAACCGAGGAATCTCTTCATCAAAAATTGGGTCCATAACATGCCTTTGATGGTAGGCTGCATTAATTTTTACATTGTTGGCAACTCTGTGAATACCTAGTTTCCCCCGAGAGCAATAACCTGCAACCACTATGAATCCTTTGGAAAACTTTTCCTTGTTCTTCCAAATAAAGTTGGAGCGCCCCTTTTGGCCCACTTGATGGTAATAAATGGCTCGGGGTTTTTTTCACCTAGATAAACCCATGCTTCATCTAAAGAAACCACCCATTGCCACTTTTCTCCTGCCAGGTGGTGCTCATAGAGTTTTATTGCGTTGGTGAAGCGTTCTCTTATGTGCCGCTCTTTCAAGACATGTCCACGTGCTTTGTGGTGCCGTTCTAGACCCAAATTGCTGTGTATTACACGATGGACGGTCCCTTTGGATATTCCAATGCAGCTGGAAATACTTCTTTGGGTTGGTGGGTTTTCTTGAGTCACTGTTGCACTCACCTTGGCTACTATTGCTTTAGGTCGTGTTGGTTGTGGCCTTTTTCTTGCTAGTTTTTTGCATACTGAAGCTCAGGTGAGAATCCATTTTTATGCAGTTGTGTTATGCGCCCCACACACGGCTTGTGTATGGCAAGACCTTTTTGCTTGCAGCTTTCCACTATCATTGAAAGGCTATAACCGGCATCGGAAAGCCCAACAATGTACCTCTACCACAAGTCAGCGATTGTTGAAGCCATTACGAGTAAACTTTGCCTCAGACTGGCCCAGCAGACAACTGGCACTTGGCAGTGAGCTGATGCAATAATAAACATAAGCAGTTTGACCAATGACAGGAGTGGGGCAACCTGTATATAAAATAATATAGATTTATAAAGTAACACATAACATTAGATCTTGTGAATACTCAAGCTGCTGTTGTTCAGTATTTACACAATGCTGTAGTCTATATTTGACATTCGAACATATTTTCTTACTCATTCATTTACTTGTATCAATTTATTGGCATGCTTCCCTAATGAACTGAATCACGTCACCAACAGTACGCGGTCTTCTTAAAAATGTTTATCTTTAAAACATCTCTTAAAAATAAATCCATAGCGATAAGATCCGGAGATCTTGGTTGATTTCTTTCGTTTCTATTCATTTACTTGGAAGCTCTTCAGCTAAAAAGTCTCCTATGAGAGGCATTCAAATGAAACCTAGTCAGTGCGTTTAACTTTGCACTACACGTAAGGTGACACCACGTAACTGCGTGTATGGTGGCACCATCTATTGGTAGAGCGACTACAGCGTGTGCAACGTTTGACATTGTATAGCGACAGTGTGGTTTCACGCCGAAGAGAAGGTGGTCACACAAGTTATCGTCCACTACTGAACATGAAGGCGAGTAAGCAGGAACAACGAGGAGTGAGTCAGAGCATGCAGTGGAAACATGGGACTTCACCACCTCCAAAGAAATCAAAGGCCATGCACACCAGTTCTGGTAAGGTCATGATGTCCTTTTTTGACCACAAGCGCCCACTGCTTGTCGAGTTCCTGGAACGGGGAAGCACTATCAATGCCCAGCGTTATCAAGCCACTTTACAGAACCTTAGACCAGCCAGCAGTCGAAACGCCCAGGCATGTTGTCCAATGGCGTTATTCTCCTGCATGATAATGCCCGCCCACACACTGCCAATGCGCTGAAGACGACATTGCAGCAGTTTCGATGGGAAACGCTGGAACATCCACCGTACAGTCCAGACCTTTCACCGTCTGACTTTCATGTTTATGGACCTCTAAAACAAGCTATTCGCGGACATCGATTCACAACGGACGACGAAGTGTGTGAATGGGTCTAGGCCTGGATCCGACAGCAGCCTACTAGCTTCTTTAAGGATCGAATCGACCGGCTGGTGTCGCAATGGGATAAATGTGCCAACGTTTTGGCGACTATTTTTGTTAATAAAATTGTTACCGTTATTTTACACAAGTGACCGAGTTTCATTTGAATGACCCTTATACAATTCAGCTTAATGAGCAGATGTCCCATCTTGCTGAAAATATAACACTAATTGTGTTGTTCATGTATTAGTGTATACCTAATGTATACCGACTTTCACTCACCCTATATATACTCCTGTTTATCTAAATCAAATAGATATTAAAACGTTTTCTATAAATATTTTATACTGGATGAACTTTGATGGAAAAATAGTATTTTATATGCGTAGCTTGTAGTATGACTATGAAAACAGACAATAGTGGTAGGGAATGTGATGCTGTTCTTAATTTTTACTTTCTCTACGGCTTACCTATAGTAAGTAGATGAAGTATTCCAATCTACCCAAAAATTCAATATCTAGATTTCAGTGGAAATACGTGTTTTGAGGTCCCTGAATCCAAAAAAGCTATTTTTAGAAAAGTCTGTGTATGCGAACAGCTTAAATCAAGAATTAAAATTTGGATAAATACCAAACTTGGTATTTAAGTTCAGGATCTTCTAAAGATGCGACATGAATATTTTCAACTAAATTCCCCCCACCACAAATACCCCTTACATTGAAAATTTTTCGGCACCTTTTTATTTTCTGAAAGTTAGCTCTAAATATTTTGGTTAAAATACAATATGCTAAAGATAATTACATAATAATTAAAATGTACATCTTGAATATTCTGAGAATAACCTATGACGCCCTCTTCATTCGGAAGGAATTTTGTATAATCTTGTATAACTGGTTAACGTTAAGCAATAGACGAAAACGTGCTACACAAGAAATGTAGATCTCTTTAAAAGACACAATTTATTTCAAGTAGCCGTGTTGTGATATATTCTATTTGTGATATATCCATTATTAATGGTTCCAATTGTTCAAGATTTTGTCATTCTTTTAAAGTCCTATCGATTTTCAGTTGTTTCTCCGCGATGCATGGAAACAGTATGGAATTTTAAGGCAGCATATAGCGTTCAGTTCTTAAACATTTGACTATCGCTGTTCTCTTTGTATCTATAACGAAATGTGTAATGTAGCTATTTCTGCGCCGGTTTATCTGGATTAAAACGAAGTAGATAAAAAAATAAGTTTTGGTAAGTATAAAGACAGAGGGCAGAGAAAGTCATGTGAATGTAACACAATAGTTTTTCACATAGGGTTGATTTAGCGAGCAAGTTGAGAGAATCAGCGGCATGGGAAAGTTTAAAATGGAATCAACAATGCCGTAACACTGTTAGGAAACATAACTTTTTTTGTCGCACTGACTCATCAAAATATCTGTCTGGAATTTACACGAATCACCATTATTAACGACTTTCCTGGTTATGCTAGCACGTTCTTTTTCTGTTTTCATTCTCACGGCGCCTAGAAGTCACAGACTCTTGTGAAGGGCAGGTATGAAATTTATTACTTCTAACACAATGATACACATGCAATATTACCCTTCAAAATTATATGCTGCTCCTTTATATATACATACGCACGCGCACACATGCATATATATATATATATATATATAACAAAAAGGTGACTGAAATGTTTATGACTATTTAACACACCTATCACCAGGCAATGGAGTACGAGGGTGACTCTGAACATTTCTTGAAAATCAAACAAGGATTAGATTTAAAACATTTAAATTATTTTATTGTTTTTCAAAATATTCCCCTTTAAAACAACATTTTTTTGTATGAAATCAGTCCTTAAAACAATGATGCCACTCTTCCTAAGGCATTTCAGAAACCACTTTTTTTTTGTAATGTTTCAATGCTTCATCTGATGATGAAAATGTGATCCCACACATTTTATCATTAATGTTTAGAAACAAAAAGAAAACACAAGGTGTTAGGTCAGGTGGAGGGTCTGTGGTGCTGACCTTTAAGGCATCCGGATATTCAGTTGTTGGTTTTCCCTTTTGGGCTGTTTTCACAAACTTTTTCATAAATTTGCGGTAAACAGAGATTTGTGTACCAATGGCAGTAACGGTACGTCTATCTTCTAATGTGTCGTCCTCGGTGGTCTAGGGGTACCATACTAGTTCCCGAGGTCGTGGTGTAAACGCGGCGGAGGGCGATGGTTCTTTTCGGGCGTAAAAATCCTACGGAAGAGAAGTAAAGCCGGTGGTCTTGTGTCCTGGATTTACGGCACGTAAAAGAACCTCAAGCCTGACAAAGAGGCCTCTGAGAAAAATTTCCGGTCTTTCACGCTCAATATAGTATGGGACGCTAAGGAGCCTGAAAAGGGGAACCATACATATAAGAATTGTACAGTAATAATTTAATTCACTAACATGTTAAAATATCCAACATCTAACATTTGTACAGGCTGATTGTAAGACACGGGCGAGCTAGCAAGAATTCCAAAAAAATCATAGAGACCGTACCTAGCACCGAGCGGTACCACGCTACATCATAGCGCCTAAGCGCACGGATCTGAACCCGCACATTTTCATACATGTCAGGGTAACGCGGCCTGAGGGCCAATAAGAAACGTCGTTACATTTTCAAACGCGGAAGTGAGCGTCACTAGGCTCCCATATATAAGGGCAGACAAAGCCTCAGAGCCCGCTCTTATTCTGATTATATCTCATCGACAAGTCACGTCAACACGAGGTGCTACAGATGCACGTGGGTGCACAAGGGTGGGGTGCGTGTGAATATAGCTAGGCTCCTAACTTAAAGTGGTGGGATTTTTATTATAATAATGGGAAAAGCTAGCCGCCCATAACTATTCAAAGTGTGAAATAAACTTCATTGATTAAGGGAAACTCGCAGTGTATTTTTAACTTGCCTCACCCACTTGAACCTGAGATTCAATAATTAAATATAGCTAGGAATGGAACACTCAACAACCGACGAGCACCAATAGCCGAGGAAGAAGAACATTGCAACGGGCAACAACGACCCAAGGATCATCAATTTCCTGCTACAAATATCCCCAACGACCGTTTCCCGCTACAAGCCTCCATAAATAAATATATAAATAAAAAATCTTGTAATACTATAGCAGCAATATGGCCTGTTTTAGAAAAAAAAACCAGCAACCATCTTCTTACCAGCACTGCGAATTCGTCGGACGTTTGCAGGCTTAGGTTCTTTCGAAAGACCCATTGAGCGGATTGACTTTTCTTTTCAGGATCATAACAATAAATCCAAGAGTCATCACCAGTAACGAATTTCCAAACCAAATTAGAAATACCACCGTGGATTTTTCCAGAGCTTTTCTGTACCAGTCAACGCGTTGTTGATTTTGATCGGGAGTCAGTTTATGTAGAATCCATTGACAACAAAGTTTTCTCATGTCTAACTGTTCACACAAAATATTTTGAATTTGACTCATACTGATGTCCAACGTCGCCCGAATAAATTCATAAGATGCCCATCGATCTTCTTCAAGCATTGCTCGAACAGCAGCAATATTTCCATAGTAACAGCAGCACTGGGTGTCCTTCAGTGATTTCAGCACTAAGAAAAAATCGACTCTTTTGAATTTACTGCACCAATTATAAATTGTTGACTTAGATGGGGCTTCTTCGCCAAATGCCTTTCTAAGCGAATCTTCACATTGCTTAGACGTTAATGACGATTTAAAATCGTAAAAACAATCATAGCCCGGAAGTCCCTCTCTAGGCAAATTCACAAAATTTTTAAATGATGATAATTAACAAACTATTAGAAAAAGATCGAACAAGCTAACGACAAACAACTCGTAAAATATTAGAAAATCGCTGTAAAGTATAAGTGAATTTTATTTATATTTAGAAATATGGCAGTATTTTCAAGACAGTGAAAATAGGCTGCAAATTACTATCTATAAATTATAAAAATTGACTCAAAAATACAGTCTAAAATTTCGGTCAAGAAATCAAAGGTAATGGCATTCAGAGGAACACAAATAATAATATCTAAGATAGTTTTAAATAATAATGTGTTAGAACAAGTTGGAAGTTTTAACTATCTGCGCTGCAATATAATATATAAAACAAATAACGAAGAAATAAACAATAAACTGAGTAAATTTTAAGAAGCTATTTTGTTGTATTGTTATTTTCCCCACGCTTTGGAAGCCAAGTTGAAGTAGGTTGTATTGAAAGAGTTGTATTATATTTCAACTGTTGGGAGCCGAACTTGAAGTTCGTTGCAACCGCACGTATAGACCCGCTTTCCGGTAGTCTTCGCCCCAAATATACTTTCCGGTGGCCTTTGCCCCAAATGTTTAAAAATATTAACTTTGTAATTTGACTGTTTCTTTAAATATTATATATTTATGTTTGTCTCGGCTGCGTCAGTATCATTGCTAAAGACATGTATCTCTTTGCAGGGGTTGTGGTGCGACTGAAGAATGTAGGCTTACACAGATTATAATTTTTACTTTAGTCCTTTTATTAACGCTTGACACGATTTAAATAACACTTCACTGATATAGAGAGAGAGCTGTGAGATTTTTTATTAATTACTTGCACTTTTAAACACGTACTCTATTTTCGTCTCACACTGAATACGTATTAAATTTCTCGAGGACGTGTCTCGCGTCCGGTTAAGAACACTGTCTACAACCAACGCGTCCAGTATGAGCGCCTTCTACAAGCAACTGACTTGATTTCTGCACTTAAATTTGTAAATTTTGCTATTTCAAGTCTCTGATTGGCTAATCCTAGTCCAATAGAATACCTTCATTTAACTAAAGCTTTTTCTGGTTGTTGATTGGCTATTTTATAACATGTCACAAAAATTACATTATTGTTGCTCCAAGAATGACTAGTAGCATTATTACACTTTCTTACTCATTATTGCTTCAAGGTTACCTCATTGTTACCTCATTGTTAGCAACTTTTAACCTATTATTCTCACAGCTCCTACATTATTAAATTACGTAATACATTCACATAACATTATTACACATGGATACAATAATATAAACATATACAATGACTGTAATATACACTTTTTATATATTTGTACATACTCATATTGCTTTAAGGCGGGCTGTTATTGAATTTCTATATTATATAATTTGACTGAAATCATTTAAGTGTTAAAAATACTGCCTCAAGTTCTAATACATTTGTGGAATAACAGCAAACACCTTTTAAAGAAAAACTCGAAGAGAAACAAAGTCAAAATTTTACATGACAATGGCAGTTCCTGTTTTACTGTATAGTTCGGAGACATGGACTATAAAAGAGAGGGATTGGAATAAAATTCAAGCTGCAGAAATGAAATATCTCCGAACAGTAAAAGATCATCATTATAAGATTAGATGGAATTAGAAATGATGACAAAAGAGAAGAATTAAGTATATTTTCCCTAAATGACAAAATATTAAAAAAACAGAAAAAAAGGAAAAATCGTGTATAAAAAATGTATAATATCCGCATTCCTTTCAAACATATATGCACAAAACACCAGGCTATAGAAATAACCGTTAAAGCGATGGAGGGAAGTATGAGGCCGGAACGGAAGACATCGCCTAAACCGTGAAGTGTTGATGACGATGACGATGAAAGAAACATGGCATTCTAAAAATTTTCAGTATCGCCCTCGTATTACAAATCTATACACTTCACCCAATAAATGTAATATTATCCATATAATATTTTCGAAGTTGATAGCATTTGCCTTTTTTCTTTGGGAATT
The DNA here is from genome assembly GCA_030765065.1 of Deroplatys truncata. Classification (NCBI taxonomy): domain Eukaryota; kingdom Metazoa; phylum Arthropoda; class Insecta; order Mantodea; family Mantidae; genus Deroplatys; species Deroplatys truncata. The sequence goes on along the minus strand of CM060988.1, from coordinate 153,959,033 downwards.
GAGTAGGGCATGCTCGAGAAAAAGACAGCTCTTATTTATTTAGAAATAGTGGTAACCCTAACACTTAGACAATTTTGTCCGCTTCAAATAAACCCAGTGGGTCCACATAAGCTTTCACTGAGTTTATTAATTATACATTTAATTAATAAAAGCTAATTTGGAAAATGTACTTTCTAGTATTTTCTTTGCAGTTGGTAGAGCAAGCTATTCCTAGATGTCGTTAGTAATAAACTATCCACAAGGGAATGAAATAACATGGCCACGCCATCAAATGATATATCATACTACAGTAACTATATCTAAGTATAAATGCGCTAATGATTGTGGTACAGACTGTTGTCTACAGTATCATCATTATAAACATCAAGGGTTGGACCCTTCAACCTGCTCTGTCCCTACAGTCAATTCGGTATTTAAAATTGGTCACTCCATCTTCGTCTTTATCGTCCCACATCTCGCCATCCTTTAGGTTTATAGTGGTATACCTTGCTTAGGATTCTGTTAGGCAGCAATGTTTGTAAAGGTATATTCAAACCATTTATTTTTGTAACTGTGTGCACGTCCATATACTTGAAGTATACAATTCTTGTCTTATTTGTGGGTTTTGTATATGATCTAACAACTTATATCCTGCTAGAGGCCTAAGCGCTTTCGTTTATGCTGCTACATTTAAACAGTTATTAATCGATATATTTGTTAAACAGCCATTCGAGAGATCACGGGTTCAAGCCCTCAGGCAGTCAATCTGACCTAAGATTTCTTCGCCGTTTTTCTCGGTCGCTAGGCGAATGCTGGATTGGATAATTTAATCCACCAATTTTCCTATCATCCCTTTCATCACCTTCTTTCTTACCGCCATACCAGGCACTGGGTAGATAACCCATCCTAGATATGCTGTGATCCAGAGTTTACTTACTCCTCGACAGGTTACTGACACAAGGCATTGGCTTGTATGTCCTTGGGGTGTAAGTCCTACAAAGAGAAGGATAAATAAAGAAGATTTACAGCAAGATTTAATCCCAAGGTTAAATCTCTTACGGTATTACCTATGACAATTTTCTACTCTCTATGAATGACTGATAACGCGATACCGTGAGGCCAAAACTCATATTCTGGAAAATGTGTGCTTACGCTTTATCTTTTCGGAGCTGTTTAAAAGTATTCAAAATGCACCGCAGAGACGAGTGCAGTATTGCAAGGACGACACTTTGAACACCTCCTTTAACAGGAAGAGTGTACAGTATTAATAACATGTAACATACTAAAGTAGAATTGTACTCCTTTTAAGTTAAGCTATGAGTGAATTTTGAGGAAGCTTAGAATGGTAATTACTAAACGAAAAGCCTAATTTTCAAATTCATTTGTACTAATTAGGATGATGTTCCTTAATGAAGTCAGTGGTGGCTTGTAATCAAACATTTGCAATTATCTCACACATGGCTCGTTTGCGGACCCGTGTTTATTGGGACGTTTTGGCTTCTACTATCGTGTACTTTCAACCGTTTCAGTTTGCGCTATTAATTATGATACATCCTGTATATATCTATACAGGATAGACCATTTAAGTTGAGACTGTACAATATCTCCAAAACCAGGCGTTGTAGAAAGAAATGTCTTGAATAAAAGTTGATTTTATGGGGAAAAGTATATCCCATTAGTCGTGTTTTGTTTGGAGGACGTTAAGATAGTCATTTTAGGGTCAATTTAATTTCTTAAAATGGGAACCTACAATTAGGGTCAAATTAATTTTAGCCTAAAATGACCGTCACAACGTCCTGCGAACAAAACACGCCTAATGACATTTACTCTCCCTCCCCATAATATCAAGTAACTTGCATTAAAGACATTTCTTTCTACAACGCTTAGTTTTGGAGATATTGTACAGTCTCAACTTAAATGGTACACCCAGTATACTCCCGATCAAACTTTTCTGGACACTCAGGGTAGTAAGTATAATATTAGGTAATATAAAGAAGATATTAAACATAAAAAAGCAAACATTTTGACATGGTTTATTGTCTCATCAAAGTAAATGTAATAATCATTGTTGTTTTTATTTTGTCCCAGCGGATTTATTCAAAGAAATAAATGACAATTATGCCTTCATTGTGGCATGAATCATTTCCGAGACATCGGTTATTATCGATTTGAACTTTTTAATACTTTACCTGAATACTTACCTGATGTGCCCATTTCGTTGTGTTTTTGTTCTGTAATTAACATTTGAATAATTTCAATTAAATTATATAATATGTAAATTCAATAACAGCCCGCCTTGAAGCAATATGTATGTAATCATTTTTAAAATGTATGTAACAGTCATTGCATATGCTTATATTATTGTAAACATGTTAAATAATGTTATGTGAATGCATTACGTAATTTAATAATGTAAGAGCTGTGAGAATAATAAGTTTAACATTGCTAACAATGACGTAACAATGAGGTAACCTTGAGGCAATAATGAGTTTGAGAGTTTGAATACTACTAGTCATGATTAGGGCAGCAATAACGTAAATTTTGTGACAGTTTAAAATTAGCCAATCAACAGCTAGAAAAGCTTTAGTAAAATGCACGTATTCTATTGGACTAGGATTAGCCAATCACAGACTTGAAACACAGAAGTTTACGCGTTTGGACGGTTGAAATATGTTTAGTTGCCTGCAGACCTTGGTAGTGACCGGATGGACGATGTGTTCTCAAGAGAAATATTACGTATTCGTGTGAAACGAAAATTGTGTATAGGCGTTAACAAAGTGCAAGTATTAAGTAAAAGAATCTCTCAGCTCTTGATATCAGTGTAGTGCTATTTAATTTGTGTCAAGGATTAATAAAAAGAAGTGAATTTAAACTTAAAATCTGGGTAAGCCTACATTCTTATTGCACCACGCCCTGTCTAAGAGAAACATGACTCTAAAACAATACTGACGCAGCCGAGGCAAATATAAACATAAATACTATCTATAGAAGCAGTTTAATAATAAAGTTAATGTATTTTTTAAACTTGGAGCGTAATAACAAAAATACATCTTCAAATCAGCTTTACATACGTAGCAGCATATTACGTAACGAACAATCTTCTTCAAATTAACGCCCAAAGCGTGGTGCAAACTTTAACAACAGAACACATTCTCAAATTGGTTTTCCAATTTTGAGGCTAATAAAAATTACGTAAATAAACAATGTAAACTCCAAGAACAATATTACTTCAAGTTGAATTCTTCTCTGTAATTTTAGCACCTGATTTTATCACAGCAAACATTTTAGATACATTACTCTATACTAACATAAACGCCTATTTCTCCCTGAAAGCAGCAGCAGATTTTTAATTTGGTTATAAGGGCAACGGACGATTTCCCACTTTCTCAGCTATATATGCTGAAAACTGCAAATCATTTGGTACCAGTGGAACTGCTCTCTGCCGTTAAGGAAGCAACTATTCCACAGTCCGAAAATATGCTGTTGGTGTGGCTAGACTGGATGCTCTATCTCGCTTTTGGATTAGGATGGGGTGGGCCCAGGTTAAATAATAGGTGGAACGGCATACTTGAATGATACTGGGCAGGTAGAACCACCCAGTGTTCTGACCTGTTTTGTAAATTTTGGAAACATATCACTATACTCACTTTTTTAACTTATAATGCATTCTAACAGTGATTTTTGGTTTCCTTGCACTTACGTCGAATAAATGGCAATTCAGGTTAAACGCTGAATTGCATTACTTTCGCTGGGTTCCCGGAAACTTTTGACCGACGTGTATATACTTTGTACATATAAACTGTGTATATACACTACGTGAACAAAAGGATCCGGACACCTGGCTAAAAATGACGTACAAGTTCGTGGTGCCCTCCATCGGTAATGCTGGAAGTGAATATGGTGGTGGCCTACCCTTAGCCTTGACGACAGCGTTCACTCTCGCAGGCATACTTTCAATCAGGTGCTGGAAGGTTTCTTGGGGAATGGCAGCCCATTCTTCACGGAGTGCGGAACTGAGGAGAGGTATGATGTAGGTCGGTGAGGTCTGGCACGAAGTCGGCGTTCCAAAACATCCCAAAGATGTTCTATAGGATTCAAGTCAGGAATCCGTGCAGGCCAGTCCATTACAGGGATGTTATTGTCGTGTAACCACTCCGTCACAGCCCGTGCAGTATGAACAGGTGCTCGATCGTGTTAAAAGATGCAATCGCTATACCCGAATTGCTCTCCAACAGTGGAAAGCAAGAAGGAGCTTAAAATATCAATGTAGGTCTGCGCTGTGATCGTTCCACGCTAAACCACAAGGGATGCAAGTCCCCTCCAGGATAAACACAATAACACCACCAACTCCGAATTTCATTGTTGGCACAACACACGCTGGCAGATGACGTTCACCGGGCATTCGCCATACCCACACCCTGCCATCGGATCGCCACATTCTGTACCGTGATTCGTCACTCCACACAACGTTTTGCACTGTTCAATCGTGTAATGTCGACGCTCCATACACCAAGCGAGGCGTCTTTGGCATTTTCCTGCGTGATGTGTGACTTATGAGCAGCCGCTCGACCATGGAATCCAAGGTTTCTCACCTCACGCCTGTCAAAGTACTTGAGTGGATCCTGATGCAGTTTGGAATTCCTGTGTGATGGTCTGGATAGATGTCTTCCTATTACTCTTTACGACCCTCTTCAAATGTCGGCGGTCTCTGTCAGTCAACAGACGAGGTCGGCCTGTACGCTTTTGTGCTGTACATGTCCCTTCACGTCTCCACTTCATACCACATCAGAAACAGTGGACCTAGGGATATTTAGGAGTGTGGAAATTTCGCGTACAGACTTCTGACACAAGTGACACCCAATTACCTGACCACGTTCGAAGCACGTGAGTTCCACGAAGCGTCCCATTCTGCTGTTTCACGATGTCTAATGACTACTGAGGTCGCGGATAATGAGTACCAGGCAGTAGGTGGCAGAACAATGCACCTAAGATGAAACTCGTATGTTTTGGGGGGTGTCCGGATACTTTTGATCACATAGTCCTGTTTGGCGCAAACATCTTAAATCAAAAACGAAAAGTTGGATGAGTATCAGACCTCGTATTTAAGTTCAGTATCTTCGAAGCATGCGAAGCTAAGATTTTCAGAAAATCTCCAACCAAAACTAATCTTTACATGGAATCACTTTCATTATTTTATTTTCTATAAAATGGCTCCAACGATTTCCATGGAAAGATATTTGCATCACAAATAAAATGTATATATTGAATTTTCTGGAAAGAGCTTGTGAACTCCTCTTCATTCTGAACGAGTTGTGTATAATTGGAAACCGTAAGAGACAGACAAAGATCTTACTACACAAAGAATGTAGATTTCGTTAGAGGATATAATTTAAGTAAAAACGTTTGCACATTAAACATTTCCGAGAAATGCTTTATTATTGTATTCCACCCAAAAATTCGATATCGAGATTTCACCGGAAATATATGTTTTGGGGCCTCCTGAATCCAATAAAAGTATTTTTGGAAACATGTCCGTGTGTGTCTGTGTCTATGTGAACAGCATAACTCAGAAATGAACAGTCGGATAAACACCAAACTTGGTATTTAGTTTCAGTATCTTCCAGAGATGCGACACTAAGGTTTTCAAGAAAATCCCTACACCCCAGATTACCCTTTACATGAAACATTTTTCAAAAATTTTAATTTTCTCAAAAATGGCTTTAACGATTTTGATTAAAATATCGTATGTTTAAGGTATTTTTATGACAAATGAAATGTATATCTCGAATTTTCTGGGAATGTCTCCAAAAGTGTTCCTCATTGTGAACGACTTTTGCATAACTGGTAAACCATAAGAGATAGACAAAATTTTACTGCACAAAAAATGTAGATCGCGTTAAAATACACAATTTATGTCATATACATTTTTTTTGTTGAGTGAACCGTTTTCGAGATATTGCTTGTTATTCCCTTAAATTTTCCAATACTTATACTTTTTCTCAAATTCGTTATTCATTTCTTTTATGTCCTGGACATACAACGAGAATGGAATGCGCCACATAGCAACCAGCGCTTAATAGATTTGACTATCGCTTAAAACCTACCAATTCCCCTTGCACCTACAAGAAAATTAGCAATAAGATTAACATCTCGATTAACATGAAGCATATGGAGAATAAGCGTTTGTAATAATAGTTTGTACAAGAGTAGAGAAGGTCATGTGAGTGTAACACATTAGATATTTTTTTAGGTGGAATGCATACCTTCTTTACCTACTATGTACGAGGGCAGTCCAGAAAGTCCCAGACGTTTTGGCCTATCGTGGCGATAAGTAGAGCTAGAGCCTCCATCTTGGTGTCAGAATGTTCCTACATTCAGCACGCATCCAGCTGTGGCAGCCTGAGGACTGTGCCTTCCTTACTGTACTCTTTGTGAGTTGTTAAAATGTGCGCTGCAATAGAAAATCCTGCCACTTGTGAAGTGCGGTCTGTGATTAGGTTTTTGTTGGCTAAAAAGAACAAACCAATTAAAATTTATCGTCAACTTTGTGATGTTTACTGGCAGGGAATAATGAATGAAAGCCGAGTCAGGCAATGGTACATTGAATTTAAAAATGGCCATACCAATGTTCACGACGAGGATCGCAGCGGTAGGCCTAACCTTATGACTGATGAACTGTCAATGCAAATCAAAGACAAAATTCGTGAAAATCGTCACTTCACGATTACAGAACTTTCGGAACATTTTTCCCAAATTTCACGAAGTTTGGTGCATCAAATTGATGCTTTGATACTGACGCTGAACTGCATGCCGGTGTAAACCAGTGGTTGAAGTCGCATGCGGCAGATTTCTACAGAGAGGGTATTGAAAAACTTGTGTCACGGTATGATAAATGCCTCAATTTGAATGGCGACTATGTATAAAAATATTTTAAAAGTGTACCTTTCAAATGTAGATAATAAACATTGATATTTGCATTTTGTTAACTGTTTATTTCAAAACGTCTGGGACTTTCTGGATTACCCTCCTATATGGTAGATAAAGTAAAAAGAATGTTTGTAGAAGAATGAGTAGAAAAATCATGTGAATACAGTACATCAGATTCTTATAAATTTGTTGAGAGATATAGGTGTCTTGTTTCTTAAGTGTTGTTGATGTTGCGCTCAATCGCCTCGTAAAGTTGAAACCTTCGAAAACATAATGAGCAAAAAGCTTCATTCATGCAGCGTGGCTTAATTACGTTTGCCACAACAATTTTCTTGTTTTAGTTGACTGTTTTTGTTCACCCTGTGCAGAACCCTTTCTCTCTCTCCGTCTCACGGTTGCGCGCACCTCGTTCTCGCATGTATGTGCACAGAAGTGTTTGTGATTCATCTTGGAGATCTCTCACGATATGACTGCGTCGTCACGGCACTTTTTATTACCCCACACGTCGCTCCATCTTATGAAAATTCTCAATGAAACACACTTGCCAAAATTGTCACGTTGCTTTAAAGGTCACGGAAATGGCCCGTGTGGTCTGTTTAGGAACACCTGAACAAAGAGTTCATCTCAACATTTCTTTTCATGTTTTGCGGTTTCTTTCTGTTGCCATTCAGAACCATTCCGTTTTTTTTGCTGTGTCACTTTAAAAATATATGGTTAAAGAATTTTCATCATTTATGGTTGTATAAAGAAACTTTAAAGTTTATACTAAATTTCTAAATAACATTTCACAAAAATAAAATATGAATGTATCTAATTATTGTGTATCGTAAAGTATTAAATTATATTAATACCACTGTAGTGTTTTCTTTCTTAGAAGTTTTCTGCACCCAAATGTAACCCCATCATCACACCGGTTACTCTACGTGGGTCCGCCCCATCCTTTACCACAGGGTTAAACTCGTGACGTTGATAAATGGACAGTCCATTATTGTCTCGCGTATTATCACATCTATTTGAATCGCTACTATTAAGGTGCTGCGACAGGGATACATGTAACAAAATAATTCATGTAATAAAGGGTTACCTATTTCATTTTTGCGAATTCTTTCCGTTGCCATTAAAACCGTTTCGTTTTTGGAGTTTAAGGGTTTTTATAATTTATGTTTTATAGCGAAAGTTTAAAATCTTACTATATTATAAAGAGAGAAACTGTGCGCACGCACGTGTGTGTGTTTGTTTGTTTGCGCGCGCCTTATATACTCAAACAATGTTGACAATTCTTTCATAATTTAAAAGCATTGTTCTTCTCGACGGACATAAGTTATAAAACAGATTCAGATTGCACGCTGAGGCAAGAGTAAAAAATAATAACATACAAAGAAAAGAAAGATAAAAAAGCAAATCATTCAGGTTCAAACGTTCATAGGTGAGATAAACTAATCTCTAAACCTGAAAAAACTTAAAACATAAAACAATGAATGTTTCAAAAACGGTTAATGCTATAAAACAGTTATTTGAACAAGCTATGTGCCTTCCTGTTATAAGCATTTGCCCATCTCTTATGGTTTCCTAGCTACACAAAAGTATACGCATTTAAGTCACAAGAAAGAGGACTTCAAAGGCCATTCGCAATAAGTTTAAAATTCACATTGTGTTTATAGTGTCAACATCTCAAATATATATTTCGATTTTATAAAATAAGGACCAAGTGGGATGGCTCAGGTGGTAACGTCTGTGGCTCGAATTCGGATCCCCGGGACCGACCAATCTGACCGAAGTTTTGTTTTGCGGTTTTCCTCAGTCGCTAGGCGAATGCAGGGTTGGATAATCTGATCCGTGAATTTTCCTATCATCTCTTTCATCACCACATTTCATTTCCTTCTTCTTCATCGCCATACCAGGTATTGGGCTGTTTACCCCTCCTGGATATGCTTGCTTGCTCCTCGACAGACTACTGACCCAGGGCATTGGCTTGTAAGTCCGAGAAAGAGGAGGGTAATCCGTTAAAGAAGAAGAAAATAAATTGTTAGGGGATATTTGGAAATGAGGGCATTCTTGAAAATTTTCAACTGACATTCTCAAATAGTGTGAGACTGAAACATGAAATTTTGTATTTCTCAAGTTTTCGGTTTACGCTGTTACGCACACACACTCACACTCACACTCACTCACACACACACACACACAAACGGATATGCCTCTAAAAATTATATATTTGTTCACGTAAGAGAGGTAAAGTAAAATATTTATATCACGGCTTAAAAAATTTCTAGCAGCCAAATTAATAAATATATTAATAAATTATGCTACAATTTACGTGTTCTGGCGTTTTACCAGGTTTTAATGTTATTAGTTTTATAATTTTTTAAATTTCCACCCAAGTTTCAACTCTTTCATGTTAAACATTTAAGGTTATCTTATAGCATTTCATAGTGTATTTTTATATAATAACTGACAAGGTCACTAATACGTTGTGACACAGCGGCTATAGTCCAAGATTGTCGTGAGCTCGACGCCAGGCACTGGAAAATAAACTCTCCCCCAGAGTAAACACCAGAAGTGCTATCGGCAGATAACCAGAATCATCCGGAAGTTTCTTTCCCCCCCGCCTCCAAAACGTGTGTCCAGATAGTTCTAGAATGTTCTGTCGAAAATGTTATTGGCTATATAAGCGAGCGTTCTCGCGAGACGAATCAGTCCAGTCGTTCAGTAAGTTGGTGAGCGCGTTTCTGCTGCGGCATCAAGTGCGATTCTCCGAGCGAGTAGATGATGACTGCTGTGACGTTCAGCGAGTGTTACTGTGGAGCGAGAGATTGTAGAAGCCTTATGTTCGATTCCCCAGCAGTGAACCGTCCGGAAGAAGAGGCTACTTGTGGGTACTTCGTTACGCCGCTACGTCACAAAGAAACTGAAGTGATGGAGAAATTGAACTAGTTCACATTAATGAGAACTAAGTGAAGTGAAATTGAGAACTTAGAGAAGTGACAGTCGAAAATCTAGACAACTCGTAGAAATCTTTTGCGAAGTTATAAAAGCTGAGGCGTTGGGAAGAAGTTCAGTAACATTCGCGTAATTTCTGATTGATATGTTTTCCTTCGTCAGTACAAAGCCCATTTTCACCAAAATTTCATGTATTTTCTACAAACAAAATTCTTTACTCAATACATGTAATAAATTACGATACAACTGCGTTAAATGCATCAGTGTAGAACGAGAGGAAGAATTTTAAAATAGGAGACGAAGTCTAATATTTTTTATTCTCAGATTCTCTAATGCATTCATCATAGTGCTACAGTGCCCTTGCCTTTTGTTCAGGTTAGGAAGTATAGATTGAAATCGTACTAAACCAGGTTAAAGTGAGTTATTACTGGAAGCTTTACTACAGAATAACCCCCCCCATGGAAAGGTGAATGAGGAGATTGCAGGTTATGGAACTCATTGCATAAATACAATTAAATCACTTAATTGAAATTTTATATATACTGAAAGAGAAATTGTACATATGAAAGGGGAACCATACATAAGGATTGTACAGTAATAATTTAATTCACTAACATGTTAAAATATTCAACATCTAACATTTGTACAGAGCTGATTGTAAGACACGGGCGAGCTAGCAAAAATTCCAAGAAATCATAAAGACCGTACCTAGCACCGAGCGGTACCGCGCTACATGATGGCGCCTAAGCGCACGGATCTGAAGCCACACATTCTCATACATGTCAGGGTAACGCGGCCTGAGGGCCAATAGGAAACGTCGTTACAGTTTCAAACGCAGAGGTGAGCGTCACTAGGCTCCCGTACACAAGGGCAGACAAAATAGCAGCGACCCGCCATGCTGCCATCTTCAATACCATTACCTACTGTTCCCATCTTGCTTTGCTGCCATGTTGGCCTGCTTGAGTTGACGACCACACAAGCGTCGCCCAACTTAAGCAGCATTGGGCTTGGTCACCACATGGTCGCTAGTCCGCCATGTGGGAACACCGAGACCCAGCCAATGGTAGCGCAGAAAGCTAAACTCCGCCCAAGACAAATAATCAAAAGCTTGTGTATAATCTTTAAACCTTCTTTATCGCACAAGTAAAGCCGCATACGCGGTTAGGTACTGTGGCGATTACATTCCGCCCAGGTTCACCTGGGCGACCTGTTCTCGATTGCTGGATTGCAGAGCCCGCTGTTATTCTAAATCTAACTCATCGAGAAGTCACGTCAACACGAGGTGCTACAGATGCACGTAGGTGCACAAGGGTGCAGTGCATGTGAATATAGCTAGGCTCCTGACTAACTTAAAGTGGTGGGATTATTATAACATAATGGGAAAAGTTAGCCGCCCATAAATATTCAAACTATGAAATAAACTTCATTGATTAAGGGAAACTTGCAGTGTATTTTTAACTTGCCTCACCCACTAGAACCTGAGAGTTAATTATTAGATATAGTTAGGAATGGAATACACCACAACCGACGAGCACCAATAGGCGAGGAAGAAAAATACTGCAACAGGCAACAACGACCCAAGAATCATCGATTTCCCGCAACAATACATATATATTGAAATTTTAAAGCAATTATACTGATTAAAATTTCTGTTTGTAGAACAATGTTAAAGTTGGAAATTAGGGTGGCAGCAATCGCCCAAATGTAATGGCATACAATGATGATGCAAAACGTTTTAATAATTTATTTTAATGTGGTTGGAATTTTGACGGCAGCACACGCTCAAGAGTAATGACTCCTGTGGTGCTGCTACTCATGAAGCCATACTCGCAGGATACTAAACATTTAAATTGATTAAATTGAGATTAGAATCATAATTTAAATGTACAAACTCATTTACATAAGCGAGTATGAAGTATTACACCATTCAGGAGTATGGTGTAGCACACATAGCTAAAGCTAATACTTGGAGCTATTCCACAAAAGTATTCATTTTTAAAAAGGTTTTAAAATATAACGCATTTACTGCTACACTTAGTTGTTACAGTGTTTACCAATATGCTACAAATCCTGGTTTTACATGAATTCATTCGAGAGGGAGGGAGAGAGAGAGAAAGAAATAAAATGCAAATACTATGACATGTGTAGATTTAGAAAATTCGGATATTACAAACCCCAATGAGAGAATTGCCTCCAATACCCGAATCCAAGTACAATTTGCAACCAAAATGCATATCACATGATACTTAGATAAACATAAAGTCCTAGTTCTTCCATGAGAGTATTTACAACGACCCTTTGGTCGAACAGCTGGTTAAAGCCCCTTTTTCGTCAAAGTTCTACTCAAGACTCTTTGGTCACTCTGGCAAGCAAGCTCAAGCAGGCTGGAGAAAGGGGAGGAGCAGGAGCTAATCACAGCACGCCGTGTAAACTCGACCGTGAGATGCTGCAAGCCCAGCGATTGTTTAGGGAAACTTCTCTCGTCGCAATGTAGCCAACTCCTTAAGACATAAGCAGAGATATACAACTCCACTCCCCGGTTCAACCATCAAATAGGCTTATATTCCATGACTGCAATGATAAATTTATCAAAACTTAGAAGATTAAACATAGTTCATACACATGCGTGCATTGAAATAGGCAAAACACTCAGGTAAGCTGGCTTTCCTTCACTGAATGCAGTAAATTCAACTTTCCATCGTTACAGCATGAACAAGAAGTGGCTCAGAAAACACCATTGCTGAAATAATAATTTTATAAACACCACACATATAAAAGTTTAAAAATTGGTAACAATTTAATTTTTACTTTCTCTACGACGTATAGTAAGTAGGGGAAGTATTGTATTCCACCCAGAAATTCGATACCGAGATTTCACCGGAAATATATGTTTTGAAACCCCCTGTATCCAAAAAAGAATTTTTGGAAACATGTCCGTGTGTGTCTGTGTGTCTATGAACAGCATAACTCAGAAACGAACAGTCGGATAAACACCAAATTTAGGTTCAGTCTCTTCCAGAGATGCGATACGAAGGTTTTCAAGAAAATCCCCCCCAGATTACCCTTTACATGGAACATTTTTCGAAAATTTTAATTTTCTCAAAAATGGCTCTAACGATTTTGATTAAAATATATGTTTAAGACATTTTCATGACAAATGAAATGTATATCTCGAATTTTCTGGGAATCTCTCCAAAAGTATTCTTCAGTGTGAACGACTTTTGCGTAATTGGTAAACTATAAGAGATAGACAAAATTTTACTGTACAAAAAATGTAGATCGCGTTAAAACACACAATTTATGTCATATACATTTTTGTTGTTGAGTGAACCATTTTAGAGATATTGCTTGTTATTCCCTTAAATTTTCCAATACTTATACTTTTTCTCAAACTCGTTATTCTTTTTTTTTTTTTGTCCTGGTAATGCAAAGAGAATGGAATACTCCACATAGCAACCACCTCTTAAAATATTTGACTATCACTTAAAGCCTACCAATTCCCCTTGCATCTACAAGAAAATTAGTAAAAGATTAACATCTGGATATCTCGATTAACATGAAGCATATGGAGAATAAGCGTTTGTAAAAATAGTTTGTACAAGGGTAGAGAAAGCCATGTGAGTGTAACACATCACTGTGTTAACAGCTTTTGTGTTTACCTTATCCTGAGTCATCGTAATGGTTTTTTTTTTTGCCTTTAAGACTGCAGCACATATTTAATTCATTTTACAAATAGCATGTATCATTAATACAATTTTCGTTTGGAAAAGAATACATTCCCCGTCTTTAACCCTAGTGTGTGCACTCTGGGCACTTAAGATACACAATTGCCTATGACATTCGCTGCCCTCGACTGAGCATGAAATGTGTAAAGCATTTCTTTTGTCAAGTGAAGAGGCTTCAAATCCACTTATAAGAGAAACAATCCGAGATTCCGATTTCACCATACTAATCCACCCCACCCCCACAGCATCATTATTACACACGTATTACGTCACCCCCTCGGAGGGGTGAGTGTCAGTCATTGAAACTGGCACTAACAACCAGGAACCATTCAGTTTTGTTAGCGAAGGCCACGCGACAAACCAACGAGGTCGGCCACACTCCATATTATTCCGATTGTTATTTTATAGGGTAGTCGATGTTTCCCATGTACCACCCCGGTTCATCATCAGACTCTGCAGGAACTCTTTGCCGAAATTTACTCCCCTGGTGCTTGACAGCTGTTCTAAACTCTTAAAAAACACAAGTTGTATACCCTCTTTGGTGCTATTGGATTTCAATTGAATGTCACTAAAGATAAACCTCTTACTGTAGTAACTATTTCCCCATAGGCATAGATATAAGCATGTTGGTATTTAACTTTATACTTACTTTCTATACCACTTCATAGTATGTAGAGCAGATATTGCATTCATCGGAAATATATCTTTAGAGCCACCCTGAATACAAATAAAGAATTTACGTGGAACTTTTTTCAAAAGTTGTTATTCTCTAAAACATCGCTCTAACAGTATTGATTAAAATACCATATATATTAGTAGATTATTATACAAGGGTTAAAGTTGGGGTTATATTTTGACGCAGAGTTTAAATGAAGGAAAGAGACATGTAAAGTTAAATGAATATAAAAGCAAGCAAGAAGTGTAATTCACTGAGATAAACAATGATTTTCACATTTATAATGTTATGTTATTGTATTAAGGTTTTGTTGAGCGAAGAATTATCAGAAAATATTATCAGAAAATAGAATTTTTAAATTTTTTAATAGAATCAACTGAAAAATTCAATGTCAGAGCCGGGATTTGTACACGTACGGTTGCTCTAACCAACCACGGAGAGGAGAACCGTGTTCAAATCCGGTTGTTGAGGCAGTATTTTTAACACTTAAGTGATTTTAGTCAAACTATATAATAAGTAAATTCAATAATAGCCCGCCTTGAAATAATATGTGTATGTAATAATTTGTAAAATGTATGTAACAGTTATTGCATATGCTTATATTATTGTATCCATGTGTATTAATGTTATGTGAATATATTACGTAATTTAATAATGTAGGAGCTGTGAGAATAATAAGTTAAAAGTTGCTAACAATGAGGTAACCTTGAGTCAATAATGAGTAAGAAAGTTTAACAGTACTACTTGTGATTCTTGGAGTAACAATAATGTAATTTTAGTGACAGCTTATAAAATAGCCATCAACAACCAGAAAAGCTTTAGTTAAATGGAGGTATTCTATTGGACTAGGATTAGCCTATCAGAGACTTGAAATACAGGAATCTACAAATTTAGGCGGTGGAAAACAGTTCAGTTGCTTCTAGACAGTGCTCATAACCAGACGCGAGATGTGTCCTCGAGAAATTAATTACGTATTCGTGTGAGACAAAAATAGTATACGTGTTAAAAAGTGCAAGTATTAAATAAAAGAATCTCACAGCTTTCTATATCAGTGAAGTTCTATTTAATTTGTGTCAAGTATTAATAAATGGAGTGAAGAAAAACTTAAAATCTGTGTATGTCTACATTCTTCAGTCACACCACGACCTGCTAAGAAATTCCATGTCTCTAACAATAATACTGACGCAGCGAGGCAAACATAAAATATAATACTTAAAGAAACAGTTTAAATTAAAAAGTTAATATTTTTTAAACTTGGGGCAAAGGCTACCTGAAAGTACATTTGGGGCGAAGGCTACCGGAAACCGGGTAACATACGTGCGGTTTCAAACAAACTTCAAGTTCGGCTCCCCAACAGTTGAAATATAATACAACTCTTTCAACTTCAATACAAACTACTGCAAATTGACGCCCAAAGCGTGGTGCAAACAACGTAGCACCAATAAACCTTTCTCACTGTGGCATTGAATTTTTCAGTTGACTCTATTAAAAACTTGCCAAGACCGGCTAAGGTCTGTAAAAATATAATTAATTTCAATTAATTATATATTATAATAATAAAGTAAAATTTTTAAATTATTTGAAAAGAAAGTTTATTATAAATTAATTTGTTTTGTATAAAAATGAAGAAGAAGACGACAGTTGAATAACGTTATAAAGGAAAATACGTTATTCTAAAGGAAAGAAAACATGCATTTACCAAAAGAAATGTGTGCATAACTGAAACGCAAATGTGCGTTCAAAGGGAAAATTAAATTATAGTTATGTAAAATAAGGAATCAGGTTGTTAATTTGTTATTGATATTCACATGTAAATTGTTTAATGCAATTAACTCGTATACATGTTAAAATTTATTTCGCTAAGCATAGCATCAACATAAAGTGCAATGTTTTAAAACTCTTGATAAGAAGACGACAACTAGAACCGGGTTTAAGAGAACTAATTTCAAGTATATATCATAATATATTGTCAAATATATTGAAAAGAATAATGATTGTTTTGCATGTTTTCATTTAGACACAAGAGTCTACAGAATGCCTTTCGCTCAAGGAAACGCAGTCAAGGTTTATCGAGAACTACAGTCCAACAACTTTTTGGGGACACGTGCGCGAGGAATAACGTGAAGTCTCAGTCCCTTTCATTCCTTATCTAGCGTAAAGTTAAACGTAACAACTTTCAATAATGCAAAACTTAAAAATTTAAAAGTATCGAAAAAATATTGAAGATTTATCCCAAAGTATTAGATATATTTCGATACCACCGAGTATCGAGGTACGACGGTATGGAAGTCCCATCCCTAGTTGAAATACAATATACCTTTACTTACTATACATAAGTAGTAGAGAAAATAAAATTGTGTTCAATAAAGAAAACAGAAGCTCACAAAACGAAATACTGGCCCTTGTTGCATACAGGAATAAACTTACACTATGCAGTATACTTTATAATCAGCATCAAAAATCTCTAAATAACATTTGTAAGACTTTTGAGGATTAAGGGATTAAAACAATGACGCTTAATATTATTATTATCCAGTTTTACGTTTACATCTTCTGACGGCCAAATACACATTAAAATGGACATCCTTACGTACTGACAAAAACCATTCTGTCATGTCTATCCGTTGTTCTTCTCTTAATTGTCTCTCCTTCATAGTTTCCATAACTCCATTCTTCCATGCTCTTGGAGGTCGCCCTCTTTTTCTTCTCCTTGATGGCATCCATTCAAAAGCAGGTAACCTATTCTTGATCCATACCGACTGAGCGATAACGTGTGTGACTCGCATTCGGGAGGTCCGGGTTGGATGCCCGGCGACCGCCCACTCTGACCCATGGGTTTTTCGTGGTTTTCCCGGGTCGGCAGGGGAATGTTGGGGTGGTTCCTCTTCTACCACGACTTTCCTTGAGGCAGTATTTTTAACACTTAAATACTTTCAGTCTAATTATATAATATGTAAATTCAATAACAGCCCGCCTTAAAGCAATATGTGTATGTAATAATTTGTGTATGTAATAATTTCCAAAATGTATATCAGTCATTGCATATGCTTATATTATTGTATCCATGTGTAATAATGTTATGTGAATATATTACGTAATTTAATAATGTAGGAACTGTGAGAATAATAAGTTAAAAGTTGCTAACAATGAGGTAACAATGAGGTAACCTTGAGTCAATAATGAGTAAGAATGTTTAACAGTACTACTTGTGATTCTTAGAGCAACAATAATGTAATTTTAGTGACAGTTTAAAAAATAGCCAATCAACAACCAGAAAAAGCTTTAGTTAAATGAAGGTATTCTATTGGAGTAGGATTAGCCAATCAGAGACTTGAAATTCAGAAATATACAAGTTTAGGAGGTTGAAATCAGTTCGGTTGCCTGCAAACACTGCTCATAACTGGATGCGTTGCTTGTGCGTCCTCGAGAGATTTAATACGTATTCGTGTTAGACGAAAACTAAGTTTACGTGTTAAAAAGTGCAATTAATTAATTAAAGAATCTCACAGCTCTCTATATCAGTGAAGTGTTATTTAAATCGTGTCAAGCATTAATAAAAGGAGTGAAGTAAAATTATAATCTGTGTAAGTCTACATTCTTGTCGCATCACAACCCTGCCAAGATATCCATATCTCTAAAATAAATACTGACGCAACCGAGGCAAACATAAATATAATGTTTAAAGAAACAGTAAAAGTACATTTGGGGCGAAGGCTAAAGGCAACTGTTTACTATACGTGTGGTTGCAACTACTACAAGTTCGGCTCCCCAACAGTTGAAATATGATACGACTCCTTCTAAAAGACTACTTTCTCATCCTGTACCTCACTTCTTGTACAAAGCATCTCCTTCGGGGTTGTAGGACACGGCGATGGTGTTGGGCGGGTTGCGGATGGGCGGTTTCTGTGCGCTTTGTAGAACTTTTTTCTCTGGCATCGGTCGGGACTGTCCTGTGAGGACCAACCTCCGAAGTGGGTCCCACCAGGGAGAACCGCCAAGGGTTAGGGTTTCGTGTGTGGGTTCGGGCGGCGTCGGGATCCGTTCTATCTGGAAAGTTAGGAACCCCGTCCATGCTTTCGCCTCTCAAAGGAGTCACATTAGAAGCAAAAAGAGCCGTTGCGGCGTACTTGCGGGCTTCGGGGTCCCCGCCGTAATATATAATACCTTTGTGTCCATAACCTATTAATTCTTTTGTTGAAACATCATACAACACATCATTTTAATGTCCGTTTCTAGTCTCATTATCTCATTCCTCTCTTCTTGCTATTCGAGCTGAAGGTTGCCAACAATCCATTTACAACGCCACAAATTAGAAGCGTTTTTGTAGGCATAAAGCTTTCTTTCGTTTTCTTTTTTTGGTGTGCTCCATTTTATTACAGATGCAATAATCAACACTATACACACAAAAAGGGAAAAAGATGCCCAGGCATTCTCAATTGATTTTTTTTTTGACTGAGATGATTATCATCCTTTCTCGTTAGCTAGAGTCTATGTGCTATCCAAATAAAATTTTAAATCTGATGTGCTACATTCACATGAGATTCTCTATCCCCTATTGCTTATTAGTAGGTATACAAATCATTCGTAGGAAAGCTTATTTTTCTATCATTTCATTTTAATTGAGATAAACCTTCGCAGAAATAGCTACATTACACAATTCGTTATAGATACAACCAGAACAGCGATAGTCAAATGTTTAACAACTGAAGGCTATACGTTGGCCTTAAAATTCCGTAGTTTCCATGCAATTGCGAAAAACAAATAAAAATCGATGGGACTTTAAAAGAATGACTAAATTCGAACCATTAATAACGGATATCTCGGAATGGCTGATGCCTCAAAAAATATTTGAAATAAATTGTGTGTTTTAAATAAATCTACATTTTTTGTGTGGTACGTTTTCGCCTATAGCTTAACGTTTACCAGTTATACAAGGTTATACAAAATGCCTTCCGAATGAAGAGGGCTTCACAGGCTATTCCCAGAAGAAAATCTCCCCACGACGAACCAGCGCAGCATTGCCGTCCGCCTTACCGTACATGAAGTGCATTTCTGCCAGCTCTTGATTTGAGTACATGTCGCTCAGTATTCGTCCTCTGTGGTGTAGTGCTTACCATGCTAGCCTCAAGTTCCCGAGGTCGCGGGTTCAAAACCGGCGGAGGGCGAAGCATGTCTTCCTTCGGAAGGGAAGTAAAGGCGGTGGTACCGTGCCGTAGATTTACGGCAATTTTCCCAGAAAATTCAGGATATACATTCTATTTATCATGTAAACGTCTTTAAATGCAATTTTTGAGAAAATCGAATATTTCGAAAAATGTTCTATGTAAAGAGTAGTTGAGGGTGGGGGAATTTTCTTGAAAACCTTTGTATCGCATCTTTTGAAGGCATTAAACAGAAATGCTAAGTTTGGTATTTATACGACTCTTCGTTTTTGAATTATGTTGTTCACAGACACAGACATACACATACAGACACGGATCTTTTTTACTTTCTCTACTACGTATAGTAAGTAGGGGAAGTATTGTATTCCACCCAAAAATTCGATACCGAGATTTCACCGAAATACATGTTTTGAGACCCCTTGAATCCAAAAAAAGCATTTTTGGAAACATGTCCGTGTGTATGTCTGTGTGTGTGTGTCCGTGTGTCTGTGTGTGCCTGTGAACAGCATAACTCAGAAACGAACAGTCAGATATTGGTATTTAGGTTCAGTATCTTCCAGAGATGCGACACGGAGGTTTTCAACAAAACTCCCCCACCCCAGATTACCATTTACATGGAACATTTTTCGAAAATTTTAATTTTCTCAAAAATGGCTCTAGCGATTTTGATTAAGATATTATATGTTAAGATAGTTTCATGACAAATGAAATGCATATCTCGAATTTGCTGGGAATGTCTCCAAAAGTATTCTCCATTGTGAACGACTTTTGCATAACTGGTAAACCATAAGAGATAGACAAAATTTTACTATACAGAAATACAGATCGCGTTAAAATACACAGTTTATGCAATATAGATTTTTTCTGTTGAGTGAACCATTTTCGAGATATTGCTTGTTATTCCCTTAAATTTTCCAATACTTATACTTTTTCAAAAATTCGTTATTCATTTTTTTTGTCCTGGTAATACAAAGAGAATGGAATACTGCACATAGCACCAGCTCTTAAAATATTTGACTATCGCTTAAAGCCTACCAATTCCCCTTGCATCTACAAGAAAATTAGCAATAAGATTAACATCTCGATATCTCGATTAACATGAATATATGGAGAATAAACGTTTGTAAAAATAGTTTGTACAAGAGTAGAGAAAGTCATGTGAGTGTAATACATCAGATTTTTTTCTAAAAATACCATTTTTGGATTCAGCTATTTTCAAAACATATATTTCCAGTTAAATCTCGGTATTGAATTTTTGGGTGGAATAGAATCCTTTGCCTTCTTAACGTAGTAGAGAAAGCAAAACTAAAATCTCTCTGCAACGCATTTTAAGGAGGTGGTTATATAATATTTTGAAAATAATGTCCTGTTTCTTTAAACTCCGTACTTATTTTTTGAAACGCGTCTCTTGTGATTCCAGAAAGTAATGCAAAGAAAGGGAGCACGAAGGGGATATTTTGACATTTATTCTGGGTTAAAAACGAGAGAACTAATTCGTGACGAACAAGAATCCAAAAGGGAGTTTTAAAGGTGACTTCTGTGTACTTACTGCTATCCCATTTTTTTTCCTTTCCTTTTTCACTTTTGCAGACGCCTTTGATATCTTTATATGAGGGCCAGTGTATAAACAAGCAAAGACGGAGGGGAAGTCTTTTGACGAGTCGAGTTTGGTTGGTTTGGATGCACACAATTCAGCACAAGCCATTCTTTTATGTTAAATCCGTGCGACCCTTTCACGTGGTCGGTCGTTTCTTTTGCTAAGTGCGCGTGTGCGTACGCATAACGAACAAAACCCTGACGCTGCAGGCTGCAGGGTCGGGAAAGAGGATTACATGACTGTGGGAGTAGAAGGAATACCTCCTCCTTCCCCCTTGTATGTGTTGGGCGCCCAGCAGGGGGCCGCGCGTGTCTATGTACGTACGTACATTCTATTGTATGCGGTACTGACCACATTTTGACCTCGCTTCACCTCTCCTCAATGACAGTTAATTCTAATCCGTAATTATTTACTGTTTATAACATGATAAAATAGACTATGAAGAGGGAAGAAGGGTTAATACCCGTTACATCAGCTAGATCTCAAAGATCATGAATGAAATTGCACGAAATTAATGCGTAAATAAGTCTGAAAGGCCAGAATGCCTTCCCCCATATCATGGAGTGGTAAAAAGTATTATCTATGTTTAACAGACGCGTTTTTCTCTAGCCACTGACATTAAGATCCTGTATTTCTCATAAGCAATGTGCTGCCGGTATAATACGGTGAACAATTGACAGTAGATATTTAATTATATATTTAGCTTAATTATTCCAAAATGGTAAGGAAGAAGAAGGAGAACTTATAAGAGAAGAAAGATAATTAATATAAAAAGATGGTTAAATTACTTAATAATTGTAAGCCTTAGATAAGTGATTATTTAAAATGATTTAAAATGCTAAAATGATTCGATACGTAATTGATTTATTACATCATTATATTAGAAATATAAGATATTTCTTATAATTAATTCTTGCCGACCAGGGGAAACCATGAAAAACTCGTGGGTCAGAGTGGGAGGTGCCCGGGGAACCTACCGCGACGCCACCTCGCTCCGTCATTTGTAGTTACCCTCCTTTTTTTGGGTTGACGTAAGGATTAGACTACTGAGGGGACTCGGCACCGATCCAGTGAGGATATTGTACCTACGCCCCACGAGGGGGCGGCCCCGGGAGGAAGGATGAGGCGAGAGGAGACACCGGGCGGCCGGAACCAGGAGCAACGGTACAGCAATGACAGGGTCCCTAAGTTTCCAGATAGAGACACACCGGTAGACGCTGTCCTGTATTTTCTTTATTTTTATCTTTGATTTTGTTAAGATTAATACCTTATATAAGAGGTTAATTTGCTAAAAAAGATTGATGATTAATTCAGAATTTATTATTTCTAGGATCATTAATATATTTAATTAATATTGTATTTTTTGTTGAAGAGGATTAAGATATATGTTAATTTTTTCTTGAATTTGAAAGATTTAATTAAGTCTTTTAGTTATTGTATCATAAATATTAAAATTTAGACCACACAGAGGGGGTCGATTGCCGCTCAAGGGGGTTCGAATACCCCGGCAGCCAGCCGAAAGCCGAAAGCATCCTGTTTCCCCGTCACGCTGCACTGAAACACCATCGCCGACACTTCCGACCTTGAAGAGACCAATGGGATGAAAGAGGAATGAAAGGAAGAATGGAGCGAAATGAAGGAACAGGAAATTAGGGGGATGCATGAAACCACTCCAGCATTCTGACGGTCCGGGAAAATCCTCGAAAAAACACCATGGGTCAGAGTGGATGCTCACCGGGGATCGATCCTGGGACCTCCCGAATGGGGCCACAGACATAACCGCCTGAACCATCCCTCTGTGGGTTGATGTGAACCAGTTGTGGCTCTTTCTTTCACCGAATGGCTGTTTCGCAGAGATGTAGTTCTTTTGTACCTGCAATCATGAGCTACAATTTGGCCCCTGCTTCTTATTGCGCCGGCAGCCCGCCTTACACCAGGAGCCGGGTGCACCAGGTTTCTACAGCGCTTGTCAGGTTGTGTTCTCTCCGCCAGTATAGGTAGTGCTAATGTTGGCTCCACGTCATCATCACCTGACCTTCCCAGTGCGTACCCCGAGCGACCCTCAAGGGAGAAAAAAAAGAGTGTGACAGTTAGATCTCCACGACCAGCGAAGGAGCTTATGGAGCTTCGTTACTGGGAGCGGCCGTCTCCACACTTTTCGGCCTTGTCTAAATTATCCATATCATGTACTTTTGGCGTAAGTAAAATTCTAAATTCTTGTAGTGTGTGGAGCGGCATTTAATATCTCATGAAAGCGAGTTTATATCATATTATCAAGTGTTAAATTTCATTTCAAAATGGTAAATGTTGTATGAGAAGGAAAAATTCAATTGCAACCTGTTTTAATTGTAATATGTCTTCCTTTCTACATTTGAGTGTTAATATATTCAGTACCTTTCGGGGTGTATGGATGGTTACTTTTATTTAAAGCTGTTTTAAATCCTTGTTCAATTCCTTTAAGCTTTGGTAGTACAAAACAATTATTACTCTGGGTGAATACTTTATTTCCAATGCATTCTATAATGTGCCCGGCATTTTACTTTTCTAACTATTTTACTTTCTCTACTACGTATAGTAAGGCGGCGCCGTGGCCGAGTGGTTAGACCGCTCGCCTCCCACCGAGGCGGCCCGGGTTCAATCCCAGGGACCTGCATGTGGGATTTGTGGTGGACGAAGCGGCGTCTGGGCGGGTTTTCTCCGGGTTCTCCGGTTTCCCCCGCCATTCATTCCACCAACTGCTCCATCATCACCTTTCCTTTCATCCATTTCACCAACATTTCGTTACATCTACTTCCTTCATCCCATACCAGGCATCGGGCTGATCACCCATCCTGGTTGCTCTGTCTGATCCATGAGTGCCTGCTCCTCGACGCGCCTCTGACCCGCTTGTAAGTCCTGGGGGGTGTAAGTCCTACATAAGAGGAGGGTAAACAGATAATGAATGAATGAATACTACGTATAGCAAGTAGGGGACGTATTGTATTCTACCCAAAAATTCGATACCAAGATTTCATCAGAAATTGAGACCCTGAATCCAAAAAAAAAGCATTTTTGTAAACATCTCCGTGTGTGTGCCTGTGTGTGTGTCTGTGAACAGTATAACTCAGAAACGAACAGTCGGGTAAACACCAAACTTGGTATTTAGGTTCAGTATCTTCCAGAGATGCGACACGAAGGTTTTCAAGAAAATCCCCCATCCCAGATTACCCTTTACATGGAACATTTTTCGAAAATTTTATTTTCTCAAAAATGGCTCTAACGATTTTGATTAAAATATCATATGACAAATGAAATCTATATCTCGAATTTTCTGGGAATGTCTCCAAAAGTATTCTTCATTGTGAACGACTTTTGCATAACTGGTAAACCATAAGAGATAGACAAAATTTTACTACACAAAAAATGTAGATCGCGTTAAAATACACAATTTATGCCATATACTTTTTTTTTTTTGTTTGTTTGTTGAGTGAACCATTTTCGAGATATTGCTTGTTATTCCCTTAAGTTTTCCAATACTTTTACTTTTTCTCAAATTCGTTATTCATTTTTTTTGTCCTGGTAATGCAAAGAGAATGGAATACTCCACATAGCAACCAGCGCTTAAAAGATTTGACTATCGCTTAAAGCCTAGCAATTCCCCTTGCATCTACAAGAAAAATAGCAATAAGATTGACATCTCGATATCCCGATTAACATGAAGCATATGGAGAATAAGCGTTTGTAAAAATAGTTTGTACACGAGTAGAGAAAGTCATGTGAGCGTAACACATCAGATTTTTTTAGAGTAATTGTGACTTCTATGCATCGACTACTTCTAAATCGGCCTTGTAAGAACGTTACAGACGTAAGGAGTTATCAGCCAACTGTCTGGGATTATTCAGGAGAGAAGGCAGAAAGGTGACGCTTGGAGAGGGCTGGGCTACACATTTCAGTACCAACTTAAATTGTCCCTTTCCTAAGTGGGTCCGCTTTTTTTTTGCACCAAGATGTACATTGCCAAGAAAGTTTGAGAACTTTTGCTGTATGGGAAACGAGGAAGAGAGAGACTGTATGTTAAGTTTACAAGATGTTTGCAAAAGACTAAACGCATCACTTCCGAGTGTGATGATAGGCTATAATTATGTAATATTTTGTTTCCTCCCACGAAGGTACGGACGGTGGATGAAGCCTACCGTGTGCGGGGGGAAGATATTGAATGTGAGGGAACGTCAGCACATCATGCCGTTGTCAGTCATAAAGACAAGGGCCTCGTGTGCCGAAGAGGCGGTAACCCTTGGACCTTTGACCTTGCCTCACCCGGCTCTAATTGTAGATACAACAAACGGGTAGAAGAAACGTTAAAAATACTTGAAAAATATTGAGATATAATATATGGAAAAGAAAAAAGATGGTATGTTGCATTCTTTATTCTCTCTTTTGCAATACAAAAGTTTATTACTTTATTTCTTGTTAATCGAGACAAACTTTCATTACACATTTCGTTGTAGGTATAAAAAGGATACAGTATCACTGTGTGTGTTACACTCACATGACTTTCTCTATTCTTGTGCAAACTACTTTTACAAACGCTTATTCTCCATCTACTTCATGTTAATCGAGATTATCATTTGCAGAAACTATCTTATTGTTATTTTCTTGTAGGTACAAGGAGAATATAGCAGGCTTTAAGAGATAGTCAAATATTTTATGAGCTGGTTGCTATGTGGCGCATTCCATTCTCTTTGCATGTCCAGGACATAAAAAAATCTGATGAGTTACACTCACATGACTTTCTCTACTCTTGTACAAACTATTTTTACAAACTCTTGTTCTCCATCTATTTCATATTAATCGAGATAAACATTTGCAGAAACGATCTTTTGACATTCTAAAAGAATTACATTTTACACATAGCGACCAGTTCTAAAATATTTGACTATCTCTTAAGGCCTACTATGTTCCCCTTGTTTTGTAATAGCAAGGGCAATATAGAAATACAGTAGCCTTTAATCATCGACATATCTCTTAATAGCTGGTTGCTAGGTGCAGCACCATTCTCTTTGCCACAGATTAATACTCTTTGCAATATCCAAGACAAAAAAATGAATAACGAATTCCCACTTAAGAAAATAAGTATTGAAAAATTTAAGAGAATAACAAGCAATATCTCGAAAATGGTTCACTCAACAAAAAAAAATGTATATGACACAAATTGTGTATTTTAACGCGATCTACATTTTTGTGTATTAACATTTTGTCTATCTCTTATGGTTTACCAGTTATGCAAAAGTCGTTCACAATGAAGAATACATTTGGAGACATTCCCAGAAAATTCAAGATATACATTTGCCATGAAAGTATCTCAAACATTAATATTTTAATCAAAGTTGTTAAGAGTCATTTTTGAGAAAATCAAATTTTCGAAAAATGTTCTAAGTAGAGGGTATCTTGGGTGGGGGGATTTTCTTGAAAATCTTCGTGTCGCATCTTTGGAAGATACTGAACCTAAACACCAAGTTTGCGATCTATATCCGACTTTTCGCTTTTGAGTTATGTTGTTCACAGGCACACAGACACACACTCGGGCCTTTTGCTAAGAATGCTTCTTTTGGATTCAAGTGGTCTCAAAACATGTATTTACAATGAAATATCCATATCGATTTTTTGGGTGGAATGCAATAACTCCCCTACTTACTATACGAGCCAATAACAAAGAATAACTCGGAAACATTTTTTTTAATGTTCCATTTATACCCCACCTTTAACTGCAATGGTCATATCGGTTGCCTTTTTACCTTCGGAATATATTGGCTATCGGTAATGGCCGCTGATGACCCAATAGTTGACCTTAAACACAAATAAATCGGCAATGGCGTTAACTCGTATACCTTGTCAGTGGGTTTCTGTTTTTTTGGGGGGGAGGGTTCTGTATTAAATTACACACACACATACATACTCTCATTCATGAGGTATGAGATATTTACCAGCGATGGAAACCGCACCACTACACCCTCCAGGAGGCACGGATGAAGTGAAGGAGCCGCAGGCCACCGCAGGCAGGCGGGATTACATAGACGCACGGAACTCCCTATCTTTGCCAGTACGAAACACCCGTTCTCGCCAGTAGACGCGGAGAGTCCTTCGAGAGGGCGACGAAGCGGCCCTCATAGGCAGACCAACGCGTCCCGTCGTTGGTGTGGAGAAAGCCTTCCAAAGCGCAGCGACCATACTAACTGTCTGTCACCGGTACCACGGAACCCGGAGACACTGCCTGAAAGATGAAAGGGAGAAAGATGAAATGAGGGTAAGGAGAAATCGTGGTAGAATACACCACTCCAACATTAGTCTGTCGACCGGGAAAACCACGAAAAATCCATGGACCATAGGGGCAGTCGCCGAGGATCGATCCCGGGACCTTCCGAATGCGGGTGGAAGACGTTCCCCCTCGGTATGAAGTCCGAGACTATAAGTACTTACGACAGTTTAGGTCGCTATTGGGATATGTCATCTAAAAATGAATTTTAGATCTTGTGGTTCACCGGAAAATATGCGAGTCAGTTGGTGAATTTAATAACGTGCCGGCATGTTTCCACGGCAGCTCATTTGGTTAGAGCAACCGGACAAAAATTGGACAAATCTCGGCTATGCTATTAAATATTTCAGTTTGATTCTACCTTTCCAACCTTGTCCTACACACGCCTGGTGTGAAACAACATTAATTACCATAAGGAATACACTACACTTCAAACACCTGACGGTGAACTTTAATGAAAACGTCTTGAAGCATTATATCCTCTCAATTTTTGTTCTTTTAAATGTATCGTGTGTTAGTATTTTTCATTCACCTTGTGTGCAAATTTAGTCACGAACCGCGAGGAATGATATACTATAAAGGAGCGGGTTTCACCTCTGCTATAAGGGTTACGTGTGTGTAGCGCATTCCTAAAGCATAAGATGCAGCCGTTGGCGAGAAGGCTACCAACATTTATAAGGCATTCCATGGAACCTACTTTGTTTATTCTGGCTGCAAAAAGTGTTAAAAGTTCAACAGTAGCAGAAGCCAGAGATTGCTCAAGGAAACAAATGAAGACTGCCGGCGATAAAGCAAACATTTACAGAAAAGGAGGTCGAAATGTAAATTTTATAAATACTTTTTGGAAACTTTATTTACTAAACAGGTAAGCCAGTGTTAGAATTGTAACTGTAATTTTTAGTATTGAAGGTAGACACAGAGCGACGTGGCGCCGCGATAACGTGTGTGACCTGCATTCGGAGGTCCTGGGTTCATGGGTTTTTCGTGGTTTTAAATATCTTAATACACACTTTATGTTAATATAGATATATTACAGCTTTGAACGAAACAAATAAAATGCAATAATAATAACAATAATATGATTCGTGCTATTGAGTCTATTATTGTCACAACAAGCAATATCTCGAAAATGGTTCACTCAACAAAAAACATGTATATGACATAAATTGCGTATTTTAACGCGATCTACGTTTTTTGTGTAGTAAAATTTTGTCTATCTCTTATGGTTTACCAGTTATGCAAAAGTCGTTCACAATGAAGAATACTTTTGGAGACATTCCCAGAAAATTCAAGATATACATTTTATTTGTCATGAAAATATCTTAAACATATGATATTTTAATCAAAATCGTTAGAGCCATTTTTGAGAAAATTAAAATTTTCGTTAAATATTCCATGTAAAGGGTAATCTCGGGTGGAGGGATTTTCTTGAAAACCTTCGTGTCGCATCTCTGGAAGATACTGAACCTAAATACCAAGTTTGGTGTATATCCGACTGTTCGTTTCTGAGTTATGCTGTTCACAGACAGACACACAGACACACAGACAGACAGACACACACGGACATGTTTCCAAAAATACTTTTTTGTATTCAGGGGGTCTCAAAACATGTATTTCCGGTGAAATCTCGGTATCGAATTTTTGGGTGGAATACAATACTTCCCCTACTTACTGTACGTAGTAGAGAAAGTAAAAAAATCTTTAATACTCCGATCTTGTATCTAGTTACCTATACCAGGAGGTGTATTCCAAATTTTCCATTTATTTACCTTATTATTTGCAGTTTACATCATGTTGTTGTACAGGCTTAAACAACTATTAACAAAAAATTTAAATAAATTGAAATAAAATATAGCAATTTGCAACTAAACTATAGTTCAACAAAATATTAGTAAATTTCTATTTACACTGGAAGCCACAGTGCCCTCATTAACTGAAATCTAGATTTTACCTATTTACCAAATTATTAAAACGTCAATTTACTAAATATTTCTACTGTTTGAAGAAGTTATTTTGTTGTAGGAGTTGTATTGTAGTTCAACTGTTGGGGAGCCGAACTTGAAGTAGTAGCAACCGCACGTATGGTACCCGGTTTCCGGTAGCCTTCGCCCCAAATGTACTTTCCGATGGCCTTTGCCCCAAATGTTTAAAAAATATTAACTTTGTAATTTGGCTGTTTCTATAAATATTATATATTTATGTTTGCCTCGGCTGTGTCAGTATTATCGTTAGAGACATGGATGTCTTAGCAGGGAGGTGGTGCGACTGAAGAATGTAGGCTTACACAGATTATAATTTTTAATTCACCCTTTTTTTGGTAATTCTTGACACAATTAAAATAACACTTCACTAATATAGAGAGCTGTGAGATTCTTTTATTAATTAATTACTTGCAGTTTTTAACACGTAAAAATATTTTCGTCTCACACGAATACGTATTAAATTTCTCGAGGACGTGTCTCACGTCTGATTAGTAACACTGTCAACAACCAACGCGTCCAGTTATGAGCACTGTCTACAAGCAACTGACTTGATTTCAACCGCCTAAAATTTGTAAATTTCTGTATTTCAAGTCTCTGATTGGCTATTCCTAATCCAATAGAATACTTTTATTTAACTTAAACTTTTTCTGGTTGTTGATTGGCTATTTTTATAAACTGTCACTAAAATTACATTATTGCTTCCAAGAATCACAAGTAGTATTGTGAAACTTTCAAATTCATTCTTGCCTCAAGGTTACCTCATTACCAAGAAGAAAGTGTTTTGTTGTAATATTGGACTGTTTTATATGAGAGTAAAAATTAGTAAAAAATCTATATTTGCAAAGAATACCTATTCCAAAAATCAAGTGGTTGCTATTATATAAAAATTCAAAATGTTCAAGCAAATTGCTATTCTTATCACAGTTTTGGACACTACTTTTGTTGCTGATAGCATATTTGTTTTGAATGTACAGATATGTGAATTTTGTATTAATAAAGCTACTTTTAAACTTAAAAGTATGTGGTTCATTTTAAGACACGGGTGGTTCAATTTAAGGACCACGATCCTAATTTGAACCGACTTACACCATCTCACTGTTTAAATGTTATTTAATTCATAAATGTATTAATTTTAAATTGTGTTGAGGGTATTTATAGCGCAAGGATTTGTCACTTTAACGCTTGTGTTTCTGAAAATTTTTATTTGAAATTATAATTACTATTTACTATTTAGGCTCAAATGGTTCAATATAGGGACCTTTCCCCTACATGGTTTATGCACAGAAAATTACCAATAAGAATATAATTCAATTATCAAGCCATCGCCATTACAGCTTTTTACAAAGTGAATATCGAGTATCGGTGCTCAATCAAATACACCGGTTCGTTATTATTATTATTATTATTATTATTATTATTATTATTATTATTATTATTATTATTGTTATTATTATTATATGGATACCTTAATTCATACATCATAAATATGCTTCACTTCACTGAGCTATCAAACTAATCTATGTATCATTTATACCTAATTAAATATTTCTCACTTCACTACTCTATTAAACATGGTATTATTTCTAATTCTTTCCATGTTTTTAACTTCTACTATAATCCACTTCACACCCTCAATTTAAGCACTTTCTTCACTTTAAATTAATTTCCTACTCACCTTCATTATCCTTATTTCTATCATAATTCACTATCAAAGCAATTTTTTCCACAGAGCACGAATATATTATTTTAAAATAAAGGTTTATTTACACTGACGTCTCTCCTACTGGAGGTTCGCTGGCAATTATTTTGACTGTATTGTGCAGAAAGAAGAACAGCAGATATAAACCAAGTAAATTAGAGCACCATCTCTTAATGTTTTAGGAACGTCCCTGAACTACTTTCAACCGCATTACGAGTTTTAGCAATTAATACTTTAGTACAAAGAAATAATTTCTTTTAATGACGATAGCCTTCAGTAATAAAGTCCTGGTCAGTAACTTTCGTAAATCTGAGCACTCGCAGTCATTAGTTTTTACGCAACGATAACAAAACATCAGCCAAAATGTGTTTTAGTACACAGTAGATGCCTTGGGGTACAAACCAGACGAAAGCTGGGCCTATAAAGCATGAGTACCCCTGCACATTAGACTACCATATATACTCAAATGCGTTGTAGACAGATAGGCTTGACCTTCTAGACCACTCTCACCTTCATGGTTATGTCTAGAGCTTTCAAAGTTAAGGCTAAAAACTATTCCTCCGTCATCTCGTAAGAAATATGTTGATCTCCAGAGAGATAAATATCAGGTTTCATTTCCGGTTGGAGACTGGTAATTTTTATGATTAGTCAAGATTATTCCCTTTCCTCCCTAGAGTGTGAAAGTGAGCTTGATATACGTGCACGTACATGTCTCATTCTCACTTTGTGTTCTCACTTTGTATGTGTGTGTGATGTAATATTTAAGAGTAAAACTTAGAGCAGCATAGGATAGGAGAGGATTAGTTAACGGAGGGGATGCCTAGCACCTTGATCCCCAGCAACCGCCCACTTTGGTCCATGAGTTTTTCGTGGTTTACCCGGGTCGCCAGGCGAATGCTGGGGGTGGTTAATCTTCTACCACGACTCTCCTTCCTCTCATTTCCTGTACCCATCATCTTCCTTGTCATCTGTTTCAGGGTTGTAGGACCAGGCGACGGTGACCGGCGGGTTGCGGCTGGGCGGAGGCTTGCGCTCTGTAAATGTTTCTTCCCTGGCGTCGCTGCGGTACCGCTCAGTTAGGTCCCTCCTCAGCGTGGGGTTCCGCTCCGGGGGGATCCCGGAGGTTGGTAGCTTGTGGAAAGGAACCGGGCGGCGGCGGATGCTTTCTATCTGGAAACATTAGAGACGCCGTCCATGCTTGCGCCCGTCGGCATCGGATCTGGTCGCCCTTCGGGTCTCTCCCCTCATCCTTCCCTCTCAGGGGTC
This sequence comes from Deroplatys truncata, assembly GCA_030765065.1. Lineage (NCBI taxonomy): Eukaryota > Metazoa > Arthropoda > Insecta > Mantodea > Mantidae > Deroplatys > Deroplatys truncata. The sequence continues at coordinate 153,926,788 of CM060988.1, read as the reverse complement.
ACGTCTGCCCCGGTTCCGTGATACGTACCTTTACCTTTACCTCGACTCCCAATGGATCTTTTATGCCTACACCCCCGGGGCAACGGATGAGGTGAGAGAACCACAAGAGAGTATGTACTGCATAAATGGCCTGCATAAGTCGACAGAGATGCGCAGAGTTCCCTAATAATTCCAAGCTTGACCACACCGACGCGGGAGTGTCGCTCGCAGACGTTCCTCTAGTGGGACCGAGGAAACACGACCTGGTAGGGGAGGCTCGACAGGTCTCCCTCTAGCAGGGCCGAGAGGAAGTTCGAAATCGCAAGTCTCTGAGCCATTTGCCCGACACCCACCGAAACACAGCCTCGAAGTCAACCTGAAACATGAAAGGGAAAATGAAGTGAGAGGAAAATGGAGGAGAGAGGAAATCCGTGTAGAGTACACCACTCTATCATTCGCCTTTGTCAACCGGGGTAATGTATAAACAGCTCTAAAAAAGAAATAAATATAAGGAATAATATTGATATTCATATTCAACCTACTATTCTATTAAATAACCCAATTTCTCCTAATAAATTTAAGGAAGGAGGAGCTGCTATCTTTGTCTACGAAGAACCCATGGTCAGAGTAGGCGGAAATCGAACCCGGGACCTCCTGAATGCGAGCCTCACATTTTACTCACTCGGTTAAAGCAGCATAAGAAATCTAACAATTAACCAAAATGAAAACGAGTGTTCATCATTTCCCATGAGCAGTTGCTCCAAAAGAACTCAACAAGCGAGATTTGTTGACACTGAGACGAATTATAAAACCCCTTTTGGGGAAATTTTTCCAAATCCAACCAAAGTTGGTACATTATACCATCCCACTTCTGGAAAACTAGATGAATTACAAAATGTATCTTTCTTTGAAGAGATTCAAAATTAAGCTGGTTTCCTTATTAAAAATCAAATTTGATGTGGCTGTTTCAGGTAACTGAAACACCTGAATCTATGTGTATCACATCAGCTACAGACACCCTGCTTTATCATATCGATCATGTATAAAGTGTAAGATTTGAGGCAGTATTATTAACACTTAAATGATTTCAGTCTAATTATATAATATGTAAATTCAATAACAGCCCGCCTTGAAGCAGCATGTGTATGTAACAATATATAAAAATGTACGTAACAGTCATTGTATATGTTTGTATTATTGTATCCATGTGTAATAATGTTATGTGAATATGTTACGTAATTTAATAGTATAGGAGCTGTGAGAATAATAGATTAAAAGTTGCTAACAATGAGGTAACAATGAGGTAACCTTGAGGCAATAATGAATTTGAAAGTTTAAATGCTACTAGTCATTATTGGAGCAACAATAATGTAATTTTAGTGACAGTTTATAAAATAGCCAATCAACAACCAGAAAAAGCTTTAGTTAAATGCAGGTATTCTATTGGATTAGGAATAGCCAATCAGAGACTTGAAATACAGAAATTTACAAGTTTAGACGGATGAAATCAATTCAGTTGCCTGCAGACAGTGCTCATAACTGGATGAGTTGCTTGTGCGTCCTCGAGAGATTTAATACGTATTCGCGTGAGACGAAAATAACTTTACGTGTTAAAAAGTGCAAATAATTAATAAAAGAATCTCCCAGCTCTATATCAGTGAAGTGTTATATAAATCATATCAAGCATTAATAAAAGGAGTGAAGTAAAATTATAATCTGTGTAAGCCTACATTCTTCAGTCGCACCACAACCCTGCTAAGAGAAACGTGTCTCTAACAATAATACTGACGCAGCCGAGGGAAACATAAATATTTAATATTTAAAGAAACTGTCAAAATTACAAAGTTAATATTTTTAAACCTACGAAACGAAGGCTACCGGGTACCATACGTGCGGTTGCAACTACTACAAGTTTGGATCCCCAACAGTTGAAATATAATACAACTCCAATACAAACTACTGCAAAATTGACGCCCAAAGCGTGATGTAAATAACGTAACAAACCATGTTTCTCAAATTGGCTTCCATACGTGGAGCTAATAAAATACTTTTAGATTACTTTTCTCTTTGATTATTCATTGTGTTTCACTCTCGCTAAATTAGCAGGGAAAGACAATGTATCTGCCATAGCAATGGATTAGGCCGTTCCTGAGAAAAGGTATAGGTGTACACACACAAACAAGATTTTAAAACTGTTAATTCCAGCGTCTGGACACCTCATTGTACACGTTAACGTCAATTATAAATTAAAAAACTTAGAGAAAAAAATTGTTAATTATTAAATTCATATGAATTTCTCTACACACTCCTCTATAAACCATTCTTAAGAGTGCTTATTCTTCTATTCCTTCATGTTAATTAATATAAACATTTGCAAAAACGGTTTTATTACGCATTTCGTTGCAGGTATAAGGGGAATACAGTAACCTTAAGTAAAAGTCAAATTCATCGATATTTGATGACTTCGAAATTCAGTTCTCTTTGCGTGGCTACTGAGATGTAGTTTTGTTGTTGGAGTTGTACTGTTATTTGCCCCACGTATGGAAGCCAATTTGAAGAAGGTGGTTTGTTACGTTATTTACACCACGATTTGGGCGTCAATTTGAAGTAGTTTGTATTGAAGGAGTTGTATTATATTTCAACTGTTGGGGAGCCGAACTTACAGTAGTTGCAACCGCACGTATAGTATCCGCTTTCCGGTAGCCTTCGCCCCAAATATACTTTCAGGTGGCCTTTGCCCCAAGTTTAAAATTTTTATTAACTTTGTAATTTGACTTTTTCTTTAAATATTATATTTAAGTTTGCCTCGGCTGCGTCAGTATTATTGTTAGAGACACGTTTCTCTTAGTAGGGTTGTGAAGTGACAAGAATGTAGGCTTACGCAGATTCTAATTTTGCTTCACTCCTTTTATTAATGCTTGATACGATTTAAATAACTCTTTACTGATATAGAGAGCTGTGAGATTCTTTGTATTAATTAATTACACTTTTTAACACGCAAACTTATTTTTCGTCTCACACGAATACGTATTAAATCTCTCGAAGACGCACAAGCAACTCATCCAGTTATGAGCACTGTCTGCAGGCAACTGAATTGATTTCAATCGTCTAAACTTGTAAATTTCTGTATTTCTGGTCTCTGATTGGCTATTCCTAATCCAATAGAATACCTTCATTTAACTAAAGCTTTTTCTGGTTGTTGATTGGCTATTTTATAAACTGTCACTAAAATTACATTATTGTTGCTCCAATAATGACTAGTAGCATTATTAAACTCTCAAACTCATTATTGCCTCATTACCTTATTGTTAGCAACGTTTAACTTATTATTCTCACAGCTCCTACATTATTAAATTACGTAATACATTCACATAACATTATTACACATGGATACAATAATATAAACCTTTACAATGACTGAAATATACACTCCTTATATATTGTTACATACACATATTGCTTTAAGGCGGGCTGTTATTGAATTTATATATTACATAAGTTGACTGAAATGATTTAAGTGTTAAAAATACTGCCTCACTACGAGATAAAAAGAAGCTATTAGGGACTTAGCAGCTCCAATAATAAATAGTTAATGTACCAAAAATTTATTTGACGTAAATTGTGTTTTAACTGCATTTTATGTAGTAAGTTTTCGTTTAATTCATAATTTACATTATACAAAATTAATTGAGAATGAAAAGGACCTAACAAACTATTTCATGAAAATTTAAGATATACATTCTATTTGTGATGAAAATATGTGAAACATATGGTACACGACAAATCGCTTAGGGAAGTTCCTCTTGCAGGTGCTACAATAAGGAAGACAGGCTCAGGGCGCATGTGCGAGGGAAGTACACAGATTCTTCGTACCCTTCGTGAAGCCTACATGTGACACCTCTGTCATCTCCTTACCCATCATTAGCTCCTTTTAAACCGAGGCATTTTGCCCTGCTAACCCTGGACACAAGGAGAATGTGCCCTGGCCCGTTCTCTTCATACACACACACATACACACACACGCTCACATAAAAACACTCACACACATTCACACTCACATACAAACACTCATTCGCACTCACACATACTCACTTACACTCCCACACACACACTCATTTACACTCACACACACACTCATACACACTCACACTCTCACACACACACACTCCTCACACTCACTCACATTCACATACACACTCTCACACACACTCATACGCTCACTCACACCCACACTCATTCACTCACATATAAACACACAACACACACACACTCACCCTCAGGAGGAAAGGATTAAGTGAGCAACCACAGAAGGGTAGAGGGCGCGGGCAGACAGGCCACAGAGACGCACGGAAGTCCTTAAGGTTTCTAGGCTCCAAGACCCGTCCCACTGCTGGAACTGTGTAGAGAGAGCGATAAACGACCCAATTAACTAAACAACCCTCCAATGTCCAAAGGGAATACTCCTTCGTTTGAGCAAGCAGCCGCGTTATCTGTCCAGCACCTCCATGAAACCTAGAAGCACACCTGAAAGATCGGAAGGAAATAGAATGAAAGGGAAATTATGGTAGATAAGGAAATCGTGGTAGATAAGAAACAATTCCAACATTCGCTTACCGACCAGAGAAAATCCCCAAAAACCCAAGATCACAGTGAGTGGTCGATGGGAATCGAATCGGAGACCTCCCGAACGCAAGCCTCACACGTTAAAACGGGGCCATCTCACTGAGTTATGCTGTTCACAGACACACATTGACCTTTTTCTAAAAATGCTTTTTTGGATTCATTGGCATGCAATTCTCTAACTATGTACGTGGTAGAGAAAGTAAACAATCACTACCTTTAATCATAATTTGCTTTGCTGCCATGATTCCTGGCCCGTAATCTTACACAGAAAGGCAGTTAGCGAGTCAACATATCCGACGGAGATGGCAAAATGATGACGAGATGAGAATCGCTCTCTGGTTGGCTAGCCATCACGCTCGGCACCTACAATGGATAAACCAGAACTCCGCTGACAAACTTTCAGAGGTTGTTTAGGGATACCTTCTGAGTATTTTGGTATAAGGGACCCACGGCTCCGGCGGCTCTTTACAGAGTAATAATGTAATTATGATTTATTTGGTTTGTTACCCCTAATTACCCTTGCTTCTGTAAAAATACCTTCACAACAGTGAAGAAGCCTGCATAATATGCAATAGCCAAAACGTATTACACACAACACAGACTAATGCAACATATCGCGGACGAAACGCATACACTCTTATCACATTGTGTTCAATCTGATCTGGATCTGTCATCAGTGTGCAGTACAGTGCGTAACAAATGCAGAACTGTTCTCTTATAGGTATGGTTTAAAATGTCGACCGCCATGATCACGGCAGAGTGTACTTCGAGGCACTGTAGGCTGTCAAATACGCTCAAGCGTTCCAGGAGTTTGGCGTACTACTTCCGCGGCTGCGATAATCCTCGTAACCAGGTCCATGTGAGTATCGACCGGAGTCTCGTAAACTAGGCTCTTAACATGCTCAGAAGAAGAAGTCCATTGGTATCATGTCTGGTGGCTGAGCTGGCCATAGAAAAGGACCACCGCGACCAATCCATTGTCGTCCAAACTGTACACCAATAAGGTTCCTAACATCCAGTGCAAAGTGTGCTTGCTCCCGTCATGTTGAAGAAGCGTTTTGTAGACGACTCCATAAGGTCCATTCACAAAATCGTTGACAATACCAGCTCATGCATTCACAGCAAACTTGCCACGTCTGTAAACAACACCAAAGCAGGAAAATCGTGGTTTTCTACACGATGCTTTAGGAACCAATTTGTAAGCTCCACTCAAACAAAAACTCTGGCTGCAATGATTGTACCTTCTGTGGATAACATGGGTGCAGTTGTTGTTCACGTACGACTCTCAAAACACTTGATTGACTTGTGTTCAGAGCCCCGTGCAACGCGCGGACTACTAGCGGCAGGATTGTCACCAATTGCGTGTAACATTCTCTTCTAGATCGGGTGTTCTGGCATACCTTGCACGGCCAGTATGCTCCATTCTAACACGGAAGGATCCAGTTTCTTGTAGGCGACTATGTACAGATGTAAAAGTACTATGTGGTTGCCGTTGGCGCGGGAACAACTCAGCATAGCGTCGTTGTACTGCTCTTACATTGCTTCAGTGAACCCATACACGAGATGCATATCGGCCAACTCTTCATCAGTAAACCTATTAACGCACAACTACCGCTGCCGGAAAAATAAAACCCTAGACAGAACCGGGCAATACTGAATATGAATTTGAGGGCAACGAGTTAAAGAGGGCATCACTATTGTCAACAGCAGGTACCGTGAGCGAATTGTCGACCAACAAGACACACACGCATACCATTGACATTTGCACTGTTGTGCAGTATTTTCAGTGCAATACGATACAAAGCTAATTGGGGCAAGAAACCAAACGAAATGTAATTATTCTGTAAAGAGCCACGGGAGACGGTGGGTCTCTTATAGCAAAATACTCAGAAGGTATCCCTGAACAACCTCTGAAACTTTGTCGTTGGAGTTCTGGTTCATCCTGTGTGTTTGTGCGTAATTAAAGAAGAAATTCCAATTTATAAGACTGGACAAAAAATTAAAACTGTAATTTTGTTTTTAGTCTCCCCTTAAAGCATATTTACCGCATGCGTCACACAGCACCGACCATGGTTCCAGGAAAATTCTGCTAGTGTATCATCCACCTCAGAAATTCATCTAACGACCTGGGAAAACAAAGAGAAAGCCAAGGTTAGGGTGGCCGCTCCGAATGCGAGCTATCCCATTCGGTACTTTTATACGTAACGGAGTGTACGAGGTATGAACGCAACGCGTTGTGAATGAGATTCGTGACTGGAGTTATGCCGATGCTGAGCGGTGGCTCGTTGCTACGTATACTTTCCCTCCCCCATTCTGCACATTCGCAACAAAGACTCGAGTCCCCGCTGCTCTACATGCAAAGTAACAAGGACTGTGGACATGCGCTCGTCACGGGAACAAAGGCTGAATGACACATGTCATGACGGTAATGATCCTCGCGGCTGCGTCAAAAATCTTGTCCTAGACATCCCACTCAATCTTCCCTCCTCAACTCAGCACGTTTTGTGTATCTAGGAACAGTACACTTCGTGAATAATATTTTTACTTTACCACTTACCGAGCAGATGCCTCCGCGACAACGCGTAAGGCTCGCATTCGGGCGGTCCCGGGTTCGTTTCCCGTCCACCACCATTGTGACCTTGGGTTTTTCGTGCATCCCTGGTCGGTAAGCGAATTCTGGGATGGTTTCTCATCTACCATCTTGATTGAACAGATCCTTATCTTCTCAGAAAACCAGGTTGCACATAAAGCTCCATGTTAGGAATGGTTTTAAACTGCCTAAACATGCTCACAAACTTGGCAGAGCACGATGAAGTACAACTCATCTAGGTGCCAGGTCATAGTGGGTAGACGGAAATGAAAAAAACTGATGAACTTGCAAGACAAAGATCAGCTTCACAATTTATTAGGTCAAAGCCGACTCTAGGAACATCTCGAGAGGCTATTAAAAACTGGTCCAAAGTAGAACATTCCAAACCTGGTTTAAAACTCCAGGAAACAAATAGGTAAGCTATTTATTAGAAAACCATGTAAGAAAAGAGCTGAAAGCTTGCTGATATGTAACATAATTCAGCTGAGAACAATTATTGCATTTCTCACAGGACATACACCTGTGAAAAAGCATCTTCACATAATGGGAGTGTTTCAGGGTAACTTATATTACAAATTGTGGTCGTCCTCCGTGGACTAGCGGTACAGTACTAGCCTCTAGTTCCCAAGGTCTCAGGTTCAAACCCGGCGGAGGGCGATGGATTTTTTCGGGCGTAAAAATCCTTAGCATGGCTTCCTTCGGAAGGGAAAACCGGTGGTGTCGTAGATTTACGGCACGTAAAAGAACCTCAAGCCTGATAAGAGGCCTCTGAGCAAAAATTTCCGGTCTTTCACGCCCAATATAGAATGGGCGGCTATGGACCATAATAGTAAAAGAGCGTCCATAAATAGAACTCAATTTAATTTAATTTGATTGCAAATTATACCATAAAAGAACTGAAACAGTCTGTGAGGCCTTGACTCACAGGAAATATATTGCCTTTGGGAAAATGTTTTTAGAACCACAATAACTTGAAACCATATCTGTTATGAGACTGTATTCCTTGGTAAAGGGTGCAGGTATAATGAATTGGCTTTAAAACGATACAGGTAGCACAATAAGCCCAAGGCTGAAGTGCATCCGGAGGAGAGACGGAAATCTGTATCGAAGAAGACAAGACAAGAAAATACCAGCTTCATTTCTATTTCATTCCGTTTCCATCTCATCTTTCAAGTGTACTTCTAGGTTTCTTGGCGCATGGCGGTGCCGGAAAGATGATACGGATGCTTATTCCAAAGTATTTCCCGTGGACACTAGGAGCTGCTTGGTTGGACGAGTCGTTCACCGCCCTCTCAAGGCAGCTCCAGTGGTGGGACGGTTCTTCGTGTGTGAGGCCTCTGAGCCAAATTACAGGTGTTTCACGCCCAATATAGAATGGGACGCTAAGAACCATAGTAGTTAAAGAGCGTCCATAAATAAAAAAAAAAAAAAAAAAAAAAACGGTTCTTCGTGCCAGGGACTGTTAGGGACTTCCGCACGTCTCTGTGGCCTGTATGACTGTGACCTCTAACCTACCGTGGTTCCTTTATTTCAGTCCTTCCTCCTGGGAAATGATAACCTCAATACTTACATCTCTCGTAGATCAGGTGCGCTAGGTGTCCCCCTCCGTTGTATACCATTACCACCTAGATATAGATGGCTCTGCGATAACGTATGAAGTTCGCTTACGGGAGGTCCCGATACGAGTCGCGTTGGGCCGGGCACTTAGACTTTGAGTGTCTTTGCAGTTTTGCCTGATTGGTACACGAATGCTGCAGTAAATTGTCTAAAATGTTCTTGTTCCTCATTTTCCTGATTTCATTTCCTTGTCATGTTTCAGGGAACTGTCTGCCGTGACGTTCGGTGTGTGACGGCCCTTAGAGAGACCTATCCGTGGGGAGTCCCACCGGCGTCTGGAGATGTTAGAGATCCCGGCTGTATCCGAGCCTACAATCCCGGATCTTGTCGCCCTTTGTGTCCATCGCTTCAGCCCTTCCTCCTGGAGGTTACTATAAGCTCAATAGGCGATTATGCACTGAAGTGCCGAAATCCTCCTCCAATTCCTCATAACCATATAGTAGGTAGAGGAAGCTGAAACAGGTTATGTGAATATTACAGCTTCAATTTTTACACATGGGTTACATTTAACTGTGAATAGTTACGGTTATTTATATTATTCCTCATAAATTTTATTAACATTGTTGTTTTTTATAAACTTAAGAATTACATACTAGGCTTTATTTTCTATTTATTACTTTACGTCGCTTTAACTTGAGGGAGTATTTTATATCACAACACTGTGAATGCCAGACCGATTGTAGTGTAAGTTAACATTATTGTATGACAATGATTTTAGATGTTTGTTAGCTATAAGCATTGTTAGGAAATACGTTTACACGGCCTCACTGAAACTGACGATAGAGTGGGTAACAATAATGAAGCGAGGGGGTGAGTTGTTTATCACTAAAAAGAGACAAACAAATGACGTCAGGGTAGCGTGCCTTTCTTTAGAAATGGAGGGAATATCTTCCCTAGAGCATATGTATTAGTAATTATGATTGGCTGACAAAACAGACGCTAATGTTGGCGCAATTTAGTAACCAATAGCAGCTCTATTATAATGTTTAGGCATATCGGGGTGAGGGAGTATAAATTCTTGAGCCAAAAGCAAGTATCGCGCAGTTCTACAGAATCATTCACGAGGTGCACATCATGCAGTTCTCAGCAATCTCTCGCGAGGTACACATCACACAGTTCTACAGAATCATTCACGAGATACACGTCGCGCAGTCTTGAGGAATCTCTCGTGAGGTGAATGTAATACAGTTTGGATGAATCTCTCGCGTCGTAAAGTTAGTTACAAAATGTGAAGTATTACGACAGTAATTACATTCGAAAATATAACAGTTTCAGTCAGGCGTGTATAAAGATCACAGATGTGAACTATTAATTAAGTGTGACGGTAATAAAAGTGTGAAAACAAATGCTTTTGTCAGTGTTATCATTTATTAACAACTCCTTTCCGTTTACACGCCCTGCTCAGAGATACTTGCTCGACTGAGTAATAATAGCTAGCCGAAGGGCAAAGAACCCAAAATTCAAAATAGTAAAACAATAACAGGCGCCAAGTAAAAAAGATAACACGAACAGATTACTGCGACAAAGTACACGGTCATATAGATCTGTTAGAAGATACCTTGTGGATCGGTGTGTGGCGGACAATTATTCTTCTAGGTGTCATCCCTGTATCACAGTACCTTACTTTGCCACATGCCCACAGAGGCATGCGTACAACAACTGTACCTCTGCTTTGTGATGGGCAGATGGCAGCTCGACATCTGTCCACAGATATATGTGTACAGCAACTGTACATCACATGCTGGGCAGATGACTTAAAGATGCCGTCCAGTCTACCTGCTTCCATTATCTGTGGATAGTTGGCAGGAGCATTCGTTTTACCATCTGTTTTTCTTGATTTACTATTGTTTTAGACCTAAGGTGGAACACTGGGTTGTGGTATTAAGTATCCAATTCGATATTTACCCTGGCGACTGAGGTAAACCATGAATAAAACCCGTCAGATTGGTCGGTTCACTGGATTCGTACCGGGACCTCTCGTTTGCCGCCACAAACGTTACCGCCTGAGCCATCCCGCGCGGTACTACAACTTGTTTCACATTCAAGGAGAATAAACAAGCTGTCGATTTCATTTCTTTGTGCCATAGTAACAAACAGAAAATTAGAAAGATAGAAATTCTCTGAAGTCTTTCATCGTGTCGATGGAGTATGCTTAGATCTTTACGTCGGAGCAAGACAATACGAGATACGCAACGGAATAAAAGCGAACACACAAGCGAAAACAATATAAATAGTTGTTTTTAACATTTATTTGATCAATTAAGTTATTAATTTTATCAATGTAAATCAAGTAACAAACATTGCAGTTGCATATCATTGGATTCATTTTTGCTCTTTTGAGACCACGACCCAAGTTAATACTCATGACTAAGGCCCTGACTTTTAGGTTCGTATAAGCCCCCTTTTAGATTTTTAACAGCTTAAAACAGTTTTATTTAGTTATTTTAACCTTATGGGTTTTTTATATTATTTGTTAGTAAAGTTGTACTACTCGTGAAATCGTACTCGTACTTTATTTTAACCTCCCCTTTCTTGTACAAAACTACATAAATAATGCCTAATTATTCTCTAAATTCTGAAACCATTTCTAACAGTTCTTACCAACTAAATTGAAAAAGAAGCACAGGTGCACAATTTCAGTTAATGATTGACACATTGTCACTTCCAATATATCAGGAAACTAAAACACACGTTTTCAAACTACAGGACAAGTTTTTACTTACTGTTACATTACACAAGCGATTAATACACTTCCAGGTTTTGGAAACAAAACAAAAAAACACACAGTTCACAGTTTCATTTAATGATTGATTTCAGATTGTCACTTTCAATATACTAGGAAACTAACCACACATTTTCAAACCACAAAACAGAGCTTTCACTTATGTTACGAGGGGCACTATTTATATTTTGAGCCTAATAATTAAAACAAAGTAATTTATGATTGAAAACTGCTTTATTGTTTTTCAAAATATTCTCCTTCATGATCAATACGCTTTTGCATCCATTTGAACCATTTGTCAAAGCATTTATTCCAGTCTTCTTGAGACACCTTCAAAACATGGTTTTTGAAGGCATCAACCGCTTCTTCTGCCAACGAAAATCGTTGTCCACGCAATTTATTCTTGATGTTCGGGAACAAAAAGAAGTCATTGGGTGCTAAATCAGGACTGTATGGTGGATGATCCATCAATTCGATTTTTTGAGCCTTCAAATACTCTGTTGTTAGACGAGATGTGTGTGCGCTCGCATTGTCTTGATGAAGAACGATCCTACGGTTCTTGTTGGTTTTCCTTACTTCACCGAAGACTTCCGGCAAACAAATGGTTGTGTACCATTCGGCATTGACCGTTTTACGTTCCTCTAAAGGCACTGTTGCCACATGACCAGTTTTGCTGAAAAATCAGGCGACCATTTGTTTCGAAGTGCTTCGAGTGCGAACAACTTTTGTTGGATTTGTTTCATCTTGAAACACCCATACAGTCGACTGCTGTTTACGTTCCGGCTCAAACGCATAGATCCATGATTCGTCACTTGTTACAATCTTATATACGTCTTTTAAGGTACCGTCATTGCATTTCTTGAGCATTTTTGTACACCAATCGACACGAGCATCTTTTTGAGATTGCGTCAAATTATGTGGGATCCAACGAGAGCAAACCTTTTTCACGGCTAAATAATCATGCAATATTTTGTATATGACGGAACTAATGCCTAGGGTCGCCTCAATCTCACAATATGTCGCATGACGATCTTTCATTATTAGTTTTTGCACAGCATCAATGTTTTCTGGCACAACAACTGATTTTGGACGACCTTCACGAACTTCATCATTGAGCGAACGGAGGCCACGATTAAATTCGTTATACCAGCGTTTCACAGTGGCAAAGGATGGAGCTTTCCATTGGAAACGTCAGATGTTACCTACAACATTCAGGGTTGCCAAGGCTCAAAATATAAATAGTGCCCCTCGTACACAGCAGAACCAATGTAATCATTTAAAAATCACAACCAACCATTTTAAAAAAAATAAATTGACCCTAAAATAACCATCAGAGCGTCATCCAGATAAAACACGACTAATAGCATTTACTTTACCCATAATATCAAGCAAGTTTTATTAAAGGCATTTCTTTCTATAACGTTTGGAGATATTGCAAAGTCTCAGCTTAAATGGTCCACCCTGTATAAAACCTGCGCACGATCTTGATGAATATGTGTGTGTGTGTGTATTCGTCTGTCCGTCTGTCTATGTGAACAGCACAATTCAAAAAAAATGTGATGTGTTACACTCACATGACTTTTTACAAACTCTTATTCTCCATCTATTTATATTAATCGAGATAAACTTCTGCAGAAATGGTCTTTTGACATGCAAAGAGAATTACATTTTACACATAGCGACCAGTTCTAAAAATATTTGACTATCGCTTAAGGCGTACTATGTTCCCATTGTTTTGTATTTGCAAGGACAATATAGAAATACAGTAGCCTTTAAGCATAGAAATATCTCTTAATAGCTGGTTGCTATTAAGAGATATAAGTATTGAAAAATTTAAGGGAATAACAAGTAATATCTCGAAAATGGTTCACTCAACAACAAAAATGTATATGTCATAAATTGGTATTTTAACGCGATCTACATTTTTTGTGTAGTAAAATTCTGTCTATCTCTTATGGTTTACCAGCTATGCAAAAGTCGTTCACAATGAAGAATACTTTTGGAGACATTCCCAGGAAATTCAAGATATACATTTTATTTGTCATGAAAATATCTTAAACATATGATATTTTAATCAAAATCTTTAGAGCCATTTTTGCGAAAATTAAAATTTTCGAAAAATCTTCCATGTAAAGGGTAATCTGTAGTGGGGGATTTTCTTGCAAATCTTCGTGTCGCATCCTTGGAAGATACTGAACCTAAATACCAAGTTTGGTGTTTATCCGACTGTTCGTTTCTGAGTTATGCTGTTCACAGACACACACACACACAGACAGACACACAGACAGACACACAGACACACAAACGGACATGTTTCCAAAAATACTTTTTTTGGATTCAGGGGCTCTCAAAACATGTATTTCCGGTGGAATCTCGGTATCGAATTTTTGGGTGGATTACAATACTTCCCCTACTTACTATACGTAGTAGAGAAAGTAAAAATGAATAACGAATTCCCATTTGAGAAAATAAGTATTGAAAATTTTAAGGAAATAACAAGCAATATCTCGAAAATGGTTCACTCAACAAAAAGATGTGTATGACATAAATTGTGTATTTTAACGCGATCTACATTTTTTGCGTAGCAAAATTTTGTCATCTCTTATGGTTTACCAGTTATGCAAAAGTCGTTCACAATGAAGAATACTTTTGGAGACATTCCTAGAAAATTCAAGATATACATTTCATTTGTATTGAAAATATCTTGCACATATGATATTTTAATCAAATTCGTTAGAGCCATTTTTGAGAAAATTAAAATTTTCGAAAAATGTTCCATGTAAAGGGTAGTCTGGGGTGGGGGATTTTCTTGAAAACCTTTGTGTCGCATCTCTGGAAGATACTGAACCTAAATACCAAGTTTGGTGTTTATCCGACTGTTCGTTTCTGAGTTATGCTGTTCACAGACACACACACAGACACACACACACACACACACACAAACACACACAGAGGCACACTCATGGACATGTTTCCAAAAATGCTTTTTTTGAATTCAGGGGGCCTCAAAACATATATTTCCGGTGAAATCTCGGTATCGAATTTTTGGGTGGAATACAATACTTCCCCTACTTACTCTACGTAGTAGAGAAAGTAAATATCTGATGTGTTACACTCACATGACTTTCTCTACTCTTGTAGAAACTAGCTTTACAAACGCTTATTCTCCATGTACTTCATGTTAATCGAGATAAACATTTGCAGAGTCTATCTTATTCCTAATTTTCTTGTAAGGGGATAATATATTTACAAGGGCAATTTGGAAATACAGTAGCCTTTAAGCACATACATATCTCTTAATAGCTGGTTGATAGGTGCAGCACCATTCCCTTTCCCACAGATTAATACTCTTTGCATATCCAAGACAAAAAAATGAATAACGAATTCCCATTTGAGAAAATAAATGTTGAAAAATATAAGGGAATAACAAGTAATATCTCGAAAATGGTTCACTCAACAAAAAAAATGTATATGACATAAATTGTGTATTTTAACGCGACCTACATTGTTTGTGTAGTAAAATTCTGTCTATCTCTTATGGTTTACCAGTTATGCAAAAGTCGTTCACAATGAAGAATACTTTTGGAGACATTCCCAGAAAATTCCAGATATGCATTTCATTTGTCATGAAAATATCTTAAACATCTGATCTTTTAATCAAAATCCTTAGAGCCATTTTTGAGAAAATTAAAATTTTCGAAAAAGTTTTCCATGTAAAGGGTAGTCTAGGGTGGGGGATTTTCTTGAAAACCTTCGTGTTGCATCTCTGTAAGATGCTGAACCTAAATACCTAGTTTGGTGTTTATCCGACTGTTCGTTTCTGAGTTATGCTGTTCACAGACACACACACACACTGGTACACACACGGACATGTTTCCAAAAATGCATATTTGGATTCAGGGGGCCTCAAAACATATATTTCCGGTGAAATCTCGGTATCGAACTTTTGGGTGGAATACAATACTTCCCCTACTTACTATACTAGTAGAGAAAGTAATAAAAATGGGATGAATACTGCGATTTATTTATTTATTTATTTATTGCGCTTTCTGTTCCGAAAAATAGTAATAAAATCCTCATAGCTATTTCATTTGAGACACGAGCATACACGACTTATATTCCAAGCACAAACGACTTTATTCCGCATTCTCTAATCGTTCTTTAAATACCAGTATCTGTCTATTTTTTCACAAGTAGACCAAACAATAATGCTGAATTCTGTAGACGTAAACAGTTTGAAGAAAGAAGTGACTGAACAGCGGAGAAGAAATATACAAGCTTTGTTATTTTCATGTTTACTTGTTAAGAGAGAATGCAGCTGCCCATACTGTGACATTAGGGTATCTCTCACTTAATGCTTTTTATTGGCTTGCTATAATGGTTCCACGACGGTTTTATAGACATGTGCAGAGCTGTGCATGTGTTTCTCTCGTACTCAAGTAGCATTTTGTTTTTCACACCAGTCCTATGTGGACACAAATTTGGGAAGCTCAATCACCTGAAAAATTCATACCCATGGCCGGGACTGTCATGGACGATCCTTGCCTATGCTCTTACAGCTTGAGCTACCATGTGGAGATACTGGTGTATGCATTAAAATGCTTATCTGATTCAAATATACTAGTAAATCTTTAAATATATGAGACTAGCAAAAATAATTTGCATTGCCTGGGGCTTTGGCGGTTTTAGCAAAAATCAATATTCCATTTAGTTTATGTATTTGTTTTACGTCGCTTTAACTACGCGGTCATATCGTAACGGATATGTTGCGAGATACCTCGTGGTTCGGTGTGTGTCGGACAGTTAGCCTTCTAGATCTCATCCCCTATACCATACACCTTGCTTCGTCACGGGTCCAAAGACGCCTTAGGCTAGGCAACTAACTGTACCTCTGCTTCTGTGATGGGTAGATGGCAGCTTCGACACGTGTTAACAGAGACCTTAGTGCTAGGCAACTGTATCTCTGCGTCTACACGTGCCGGGCAGATGGCATTAGAAAACAGTGTAGTCTACCTGCTTTCATTGTCTTTGAATAGATGGCAGAGCATTTGCTATTACCGTCTGTTTTCATTTTTACTGTTGTTTTAGACTTAAGATGGATAGGACCATGGTATTAAATGTCGATTCCGGTATTTACTTTTGTGACTGAGGGAAACCACAAACAACAGAAAACAGTCAGATTGGTCGGCTCACGAGATTTGAACCCGGGAGCTCCTAAATACGGGCCACAGATATTACGCCTGAGCCAACTACATGGTTTCCAAATGTTGTTTGTTTGCACAAAAATTAATTAAAACAAGTTACATTAATGCTAGTGTTCAATTCTTTTAATTTATCCTGTACTTTTGTTGCGTCAAATCTCCCATTTTTACTGAAAATCCTCCAAATTGCAACCCCCCGTATACTTTCCACCCCTTTCCCCTTGGATGGGTGGTTTTTGTTATACCACCACTAAAAGAATTAAGATTACATGATTAGTCTTTTATTTCATAAAATTTTGATAAAACAGGTTCGTGCTCAAAACCTCAAAATTGCTTCCCACCGAATACTTTCCGTCCCTCTACTGTTAAAGGTTTTGTTATAGCACCTCCATAGCATTTTTACTCTTGTAAGGAATATTTGTATCAAATTCCTCATCGAACAATCTTCAACCCCATCTCTCATTAGGGTTGTTTTTTTTACATTAGCCCCCCCCCTAAAATGAATGGAGCAGCATTCTCCTTTTATTTAGCAAAAATGTTGAGAGAACGGATCTATTCTTGCTGAGAATCCTCAAAATTGCCTCTGCTGAACGTTTTCCACCTGCTCTTGTGCTGGAGACGGTTTTGTGATGCCATCACCATAGTGTTTTTTACTAGTCCTAAAGAATATGTGTGCCAAATTTGGTCAAAATCGCAGGAATGGTTAGGAGCCCATAATAAATATTCACACACACACATATACGAGGGTAAGTCAATAAGTATCCATAAGTTTTTAAATTTATTATAACAATAATAGAAGATTATAATTACCTCATTTTACAACTTGGTCCGCTTGCTTCTGAATACACATGGTCCATCGTTACACAAGCTTTCTGATGCCCTCAGAAAAAAAAATCGGTTGAGCAGCAAGCCATGTATGCACCGCTTCCTTCACTTCTTGGTCTGTGGTGAATCGACGGCCCCTCAAGGCATTTTTAAGTAAACCTAAAAATATATGGTTTGCCACTTCATCGACAGACAATCTGCGGGTCTCTGAATTAGGATACGGACTTGCTCAATGTTGGCGTCACTAGTGGATATGGATGGGCGTCTTGGTCTTTCCTCGTCCTTCACAGTTGTCCGGCCAGTTTTGAACTTTTCAATCCATTCGTACACATTTCACCGGGTAAACATTGCCTCCATATTGTGCGAAGAGTCTTCGGTGGATTTCGTCTGCTGGTACACCTCCAGACGACGAAAAACGGATAACCGCACTCTGTTCTTTGATGCAAATGGTGAGGGGTACAGCAATACTTATTATGCAACCATGTAACACTCTCTAGAGTGATAACGGACAAACATTCCACAAGCGGAGACAAAGGAACAACATGTCGACGTGCGCGCGCACAAACCGATATACCAACCCACAAAAATTACAAATAGTATGCGCATAGTTATTGAAAATAACTTAAAATGTTCCAACTTTATAGTTAACCTCTATTAGGTTCATTTGTGCTTTGTTTGTTCTTTCACATTAGACGTGTGTAAGCATATAAATTTTCAACCCCTTATAGACGAATACATACTCCTTGGCCAATAACTAGTGAAAACTGTTGGATACCTTACAACTTCATAAAACTATCCCTAATTATATTTTCAACCCCTTGTGTACAAATACACACATTTGGACAAAACTTTGGACATTTACGGTTTAGGCACAAGTAAAAATTGTAGGCTATTCACGACTTTCAAAAATGAACCCTATTCTTACCTCTAACCCATTACTTACAGAATACATAGTGTAATGCCGGGTAAGCATGTAGTAAATAATTAAGTTAACAACCCTCCCCCCAAAAACGTATCTTTATTTTTAAACTTACGTTGTAAATCTGCTGTACTGCATTCCACCCAAAAAATCGATATCGAGATTTACTAAAATACATGTTTTGAGTTCCCCTGAATAAATAAAAAAAGCATTTTAGAAAAGGCCCGAGTGTATGTGTGTACACCATAACTCAAAAACAAAATCTTGGATAAATACCAAGTTTGTTATTTAAGTGCAGGATCTTCCAAAGATGTGACACGAAGATTTTGGAAAATCCCTACCACAAACTACTCTTTACAGGAAGATGTTTTAATTTTTTTCTCAAAAATGAGTAACAATTGTGTTAAAAATACTATATGTTAAAGATATTTACATGATAAATAAAACGTGTATCATGAATTTTCTGGGAATAGCCTGTTAAGTCCTCTTCATTCGAAAGGAATTGTGTATAATCTTTAACAGGTAAACGTTAAGCCACAGACGAAAACGTACTTCACAAAAAACTGTATATATCTTTAAAATACACAATTTATTTCATATAACCTTTTTTGTCATCGGCCATTTCGGATATATCCGTTATTAATGGCTCGAACTGTTCAATACTTTGTTTTCCAAGTCCTTTCGATATTCATTGTTTCTCGTGATTGCACACAAAGAGCATGGAATTTTAGGGCCAGCACATGGAATCCAGTTCTTAAACATTTGACTATCACTATTCCCTTTATATTTATAACAAAATTTATAATGCAGATATTTCCGGAAAGGTTTATCTCGATTAAATGGAATAGATAGGGAAATGAGCTTTCGTAAGAATAAGTTGTACACCCATTAATAAGTGATACAGGGTAGAGGAAGACATATGAATATAACAAATAATTCTTTTATTTGAAAGCTCTGTCGCTATTCAGTTGTTTCTCGCGATTCCATGGAAACAGTATGAAATGTTAAGGCCAGCGAATAGCATCCAGTTCTTAAACATTTTACTATCGTTACTCCCTTTGTATCCTAACGAAATGTGTAATGTAGTTATTTACAAAGGTTTTATCTCGATTAAAATGAAGTAGAAAAATAGGCTTTGGAAAGAATAATTTGCATACCCTCTAATAAACGATAGGGTAGAGAAAGTCATGTGAATGTAACACATCAGATTTTTTTCTTTCTTTCTTCATACTGTGACTGTGATAATACAGGAACGCTTGATTCTGATCGGCTTTTGCTGAAGTTGTATCTACTCCAGTTTTACACATAAAGCTCGTTGAACTGTCCCACTTGAAGATGGGGCAATCCCTCAAGTGTTTGTACTCGCTTGACGACGCAATCGATAACTCGAGTGAATTTTACTACCGCCGCCGTTACGTATGTGGTTGTTGGAATAACAACGGAAAAGTATAACAAGGACATGAAGGCCACAGGTGAGGATTTTCACACGTCATTCATCGGCTTACTCATTATTACAGGCAGGGGCGAGGTCTCTGGGTCTTGGAGTCTTTCATTCAACTGTCGTTTTATTCTGTCAGCAAAGAATATGTATCCATCCTTGTGGATATAACCACAGACTAAAGCTCAGTATTCCATAATTTACGTATTCAAATCATAGTCCTCCCAAGCTTACTAAAGTATTGATTTGGGAGTCACATAGAATGACAGGCAACTACAAGAAAATGCTTCCTGGAAATAATTCAAATCAGGAATTGTGTGCATGGAGATTCAAGTAATATTTAGGTGTTTTCAAAACAAACAAGTTTATAAGTATCTGCATAGAAATATATTCCATTTTGTGTCTTCAATTTTTACTTTCCCTGCCAATTACCTATATTAAGCATCGCAATCGGTTGGGACGGCTCAGACGCATTCGGGAGGTCCCAGGTTCGATCCCCGGCGACCGCCCACTCTGGCCCGTGGGTTTTTCGTGGTTTCCCGGGTTGACAGGCGAACTATGGTGGTTCATCTTCCACTACGACATCCTCCCTCTCATTTCCTGCACCTACCATCTCCCTTGTCATCTGTTTCAGGATTGTAGGACCAGGCGACGGTGTTTGAACGGTGGCTTGCGCACTATAGATGTTTCTTCTCTGAACGTCGCTGCGGGGACTGCTCCGTTAGGTCTCTCCTACGAGTGGGCTCCGCCCCGAGGATGCTGGAGGTTGGTTGCTTGTGGACAGAACCGGGTGACGTCAGATGCGTCGTATCTGGAAACGTTAGTGACCCCGTCCATGTTTGCGTTCATCGTCATCCGGATCTGGTGGCCCTTCGGTTCTCTCCTCTCATCCCTGCCTCCCATGGGTCACGTTGGAAAGAAAAAGGGCCGTTACGGCCTACTTGCGGTGCTCTGATCTGGTTCCGTCCCCCCCCGTGATGTCTATGTTTACCTTTGCCTATATTAAGCGTAGCAACAATACAGACTTTAAATATTTATTTCTAATGAACGACAATAGATGGCGACACATGTGATACATCACTGAATAGAGAAAAGTTCAAAATTTTATTTTATGTGTTCAAAATGAGCACAATTTGTTATGCGAGGACGACCAGTGCTTTTTCGTTTGCATACGCAACCATCTTCTACGAATTTATTGTATCAATTTTAGATGTTTTATGACGAGGCGACTCGTTGTTGAACTTAACACGAAATGCACGCTGCAGTGGATTGCATAATGCAGCACACAAAACGACTTTTCCTGTGGCGTCGCCATTTTCTCGTAAACAAACACAGCGCCGGAACTAATAGGTGGGGCTTAAAACTTTGAACTTTCCTCTATTCAGTGATGTGTCGTATATGTCACAATGTATTGTCGTTCATTAGAAATAAATATTAAAAGTTTGTTCCTTCTTTTTGAATAACCCTGTATATTCCACTCAAAAATTTCATATCGAGAGTTCACCGGAAATACAAGTTTTTATGTTACCTGAATAGAAAGAAAAATAGCATTTTTATAAAAAAAAACTTTAAGATTTGAGAATGTGTGATAACCCAAAAACGAAAAGTTAAATAACACGAAGATTTTTTTAAGAAAATCCCTCAACCCAAATTACACTTTACAATAATAAGAATATTGTTTATTTTTTATTTTCCTGAAAAATTGCTCTAATGATTTTAATTAAAATACCACATGTTCAAGAAGTTTATATGACTAATAGGACGTATACTTTGTATTTTCCTACGAATAATCTGTGATGTTCTCATAATTCTGAATGAATTTTGTATAATTTTATGTACCGGTACACCATAATCAACAGACAAAGGTTAACTGCAAAAAATGTGTGGTCGTACCTCTCGTTAAAACGCGCAATTGCTGTCAAATGTTAAGCATTACGAGTGGTCGAAGTCGTTAAGGCACGGACTCGTGAACAGAAGGTCCGCGGTTCAAAACCCATCAAGACTAAGGAATTCTCCAGGTTTTCCTCAGTCCTCATAACTAGCATATGCTGAGCACGTACCCTTAACTTACACCTGGAAGGTTTACTTCCCAAAATTCCTTTCGTAAATATAATTTCATCGCATATATCATCAGTGTTCACCGTCTGTGGTGCCATTTATAGTAAAAACGGCCGATAACCGCTACTTAAAAAAATTTCGACTCACTGTAATACTAACTCGCGATTCTTTTATTTCTTGTGATGCCAAACAAAGAGTGTGAATTTCAAAGTCAACATATAGTGACCCGCTTTCTAAAACTCTGACATTCGCTTAAGCGACCTGCATCCCTCATGTACCTACAATGAATACGTAATGGTACCATTTCTGCAAACGTTTATCTCGTTTTGTAGAAAATAGAAACAAAAATAAGCTTTTATAAGAATATTTATTAGAATAGATGTAAAAATTAACATAATGAATGTAACACAACACATTTTATTATTTTGTCGCAGTTAATGATCCTATATTATTATGTGGGTTTCCATAAAAGCCAGCTTTAATTTTGTACGTTTAAATTACATTTGAAACGCCTCTACGTTACTTTAAACTCATATTGAACTTTAAATCCACAGTGCAGGGACTCGTGGGTTCTTCATGCGTACGAAAAGACGGACAAACCAAGCACTAAGACGCATTTCGCAGTAGTGAGCACACCTAAAATATTAACGTAAACCAGAGTATGTGCAACAACCAAGAAAGACAAGAAGGGAAAAATTAGAGAACACAAAACAAGACAAAATAGTGAACATTTGCTTGCACTAACCATAAAGTACAGAAAGCAATTCTCAAATCATATGTAAATTGTTGATGGTAGTAACAGTAATAGCAGTGGTGGTGATGGTGTGGTAGTGGTGAAGATGATGATGGTACGGGGTGAGGGTTGTGGTGATCGTGATGGTGGTGATAGTGGTGCTAGGGTGGTGATGGTGCTGGGATGATGATAGTAATACTGGGGTAGTGGTGGAGCTGGTGCTGTGTTGTTGGTGGTCGTGGTTGTGCTGATGCTGGGTGGTAGGGTTGATGGCGCTTGCGTGGTGGTAGTGCTCAGATTGTAGTGCGGGGATGGTGGTGCTTGGGTGGTGGCGGTGGTGATGGTGCTGGGTTAATGGTGGTGGTCGTGCTGATGCTGGGGTGGTGGAGGCGATGGTGCTTGAGTGGTGGTAGTGCTGGGGTGGTGGTGGTGCTAGAGTGATGGTGATGGTAGGAGTGATGCTGTGTAGTAGGGGTGATGGTGCTTGGATAGTTGTGGTGCTGGGGTGGTGATGGGGTGGATTGGTGGTGCTGGGGTGAATTTTATGGTGGTGCTAGCGCTAGGATGGAGTTGGTGAGAGTGGTGATGCTACTGGAGTGTTGGTGGTATAGGTGCTGGAGTGTGGTAGAGATGGTGCGATGGTGCTGGGGTGGTGGTGATGGTGCTGAGGTGGAGTGGTGATGGTGTTGAGGTGGTGCTAGTGGTGGTGATGGTGGTAGTGATGCTAGTGGTAGTGGTGCTGAGGTGATAATGGTGATGTTGCTGGGATGGTGCTGGTATGGAATGGCTTTGGTGGTGTTGGGGTAATGATGGTGAGAGCTGAGATGGTGGTGGCGATGGTGCTGGCATGGAGGTGTTGATGGTAATGGGTTGATGATGGGATGGTGGTGGTGTTGATGACGATGGTGATGATGCTGGGATGGTGGTGGTGGTTGTTGTAATGGCGATGATTATGATGGTGCTGGGGTGGTGGTGATGATGGTGCTGGTGATGATAATGATCGTGATAGTGCTGTGGAGGTGTTGGTAGGGTGCTGATGGTGATGGCGATGGTGATGGTGGTGAACTTGTGAATGGGTAGGAGTAGTTGTGGCGACAGTGATAACAGAGTAGTTGTGGTATGTGGTGCTAGTATTCATGTTGGAGACAGTAATAACGGTAGTGCTGCTGGCAGATATAGAAATGGTGATAATGATAACAGAGTAGTGACGTTATGGTAGTCTTGATGGCATTAGTAATAATGACTATGTGGTTGTGTAGATGCAGGTAGTCCATTGGCCCGTTAGTGACCCCTAATGAACCTTTTTGGGAATATCGATACACTGCTGTGAATCCTACCAACTCTTAAATTAAAATCACTGGAGAATTCTTCCAACCCACCTGTCAAGAGACCAGTTCTAGCCACAATCCTATGTTCCTGCCAGAAATCGAGTCTTGGTCCCCGGAATATGAGCCAGCACAGTAATCCCACATCCTGTTCTACTTTACTCGCCTTTACTTATAATTCACATTAACACGTTATTCCAACATACATACTTATTTATATGCAGTTGGATAAACTTGCTACACATAGTCTAGTTATTATTTAATAAGGCAACTCTTATTAAACTAGTGCATTGTAAGCCACTCTTGCGAGTTGCTGGCTACTCTGTTTGTCTAAGCTTTAATATTACCGGGGACATTCTTTACAAAATGTTTGCACACTATAGATTACCACAAAATCTGCTTAATCTTGCTTGATTAGTCTACCAGTCTCCTTAATATCCTTATCTGAATTTAATTTTAATAATTTTTTTTGCCTTTATATCCTTTGGTAAGCTTGCCTATTTCTTAATTGGTCTCATTACTTTAGTTTCTTCACATTCAAGAAAGGTATGCCAATAATTATCTTTCATCCCACACATTTGACTTTCATCTAAGTCTCTCTTCTTCTTAAGTCCTTAAATTTTACTACTGTTCTAGCCCATACAATTTCTTCCCTGGCAACTTCATCTCCTTTCCCCACATAATTTTCCCATCCCCATCCTAACTTTAACTTCCTGTAAATCTTCAGTGACTTTTTGTTTTTAAAACCACCAAGTGTTTCCTGAATTTCAATATCACCTTACTTTTAATTCTCTGTCTCTCCAAGATATCCCTTCACCAATTTCTTCCATGACAACTTTAATTCTGTTAATCCAAGTGCTACGTTGGTTTTTCTGGTAAATCAGATATTGTTTCAAAGTACTTTGTTTATCTAAACCCTTTAACCTAAACCGATATTTTAAAATTCTCGCCATTATTACTTTCTTTACTGCTTACTAGAGGAAATGTTGCATTCCATCCAAAACTTAGATACTGAAATTTCACTGGAATTTACACGTTTTGAGGTCTTCTGAATCCAAAAGTAAAGTATTTTTAGAAAAGGTCCACGCGTGTCATTGTGTCCGAACAGCAGAGCTCAAAAACGGAAAGGATGTGACACGAAGATTTTCAGGTAAATCCCCACCCCAAACCACCCTTTACGTGGAAAACTTTTCCTTATCTTTTATTTTCACAAAAATGGCTCTAACGGTTTTCATTCAGATAGCGCATGTTAAAGATATCTGTATGACAAATAAATGGTACATCTTGAATTTTCTGGGAATAGTCTGTGAAATCTTCATTTTGACTGAGTTTTGGTAAACCGTAAGAGATAGTCAAAATCTTACTCTAAAAAAATGTAAATTTCGTTAAAGCACACAATTTATGTCAAATAAATTTGTTTGTGGAGTTTGCCATTTCAGAGCTATCCTTGTTATTAGTTTGAATTTTCAAATACTTATAATGTTCTCAAGTGAAAAATCGCTATTCGTTTTTTTTCCCGGAATTTCAAGAACCATCACATAGCTATCCGTATGCAATAGACTTGCGCTAGCATGAGTCCCTGGCCACAATGGGGTAATTGGAAATATAAAAGCAGACAGTTTATTTGTTTACTTATTTATGGACGCTCTTTAACTGCTGTGGTCCTTAGCCTTCCATTCTGCATTGGGCGTGAAAGACCGGAAATTTTGCTCAGAGGCCTCTTTATCAGTTTTGAGTTTCTTTTACTGCCGTAAATCTACGACACGGGACCACCGGCTTTACTTACCTTCCGAAGGAAGCCATACTAAGGATGTTTACGCCCGAAAAAATACATCGCCACCCGCCAGGTTCGAACTAGAGGCTAGCTTGGTAACCACTACACCACAGAGGACGACATATAGAATAGTGGAAAGTTAATGATGCAACAGGCAAGTCTTAGAAGGAGTACTGCAGTCCTTAAGTAGGAAGAGGATGGACTCATGGTGGGTTTGACGACTGTTCATTGGAATTTTGAAAAATGGGGCTTCCAGAAGACCCAGGATGCAGAATGTGTGGTGTAAAGCAGGAAATGGCCTCTCACCAGTGTGAAGCACTGATGCATTCAATTTGGAACTGTTGATCCAAATAAGGCTGTATCTGATTAAACCTAATCAATGGTCCCCTGACTTATTAGAGTTTAGGGAGGTGATGACTGGAAAAACAGGGAGGAAACCGTACATTAAACCTAAGGTTTCAGTCCGGGCAGTAAGGGATATGTCCCTCCTGTTCATCTCCCTGTTAAATATCTAATCTAATCCAATCTAGCGATCCCTCTTAAAAGATTTGACTATCGCCTAAGCTTATGTATTCCCTTGTAACTACAATGTAATATGTAATAAAATTATTTCTGAAAATGTTAATCTCGATTAATATAAACTAGGTATAAGAATAAGCTTTTGTAAAAATAGTTTGTTCAAGAATTGGTAGAGAAAGCCATTGAATCTAACACATTAAATTTTTTTTTTTACTTTAGTCCCTAAACTTTCTAAGTCTGTCTTTGCATCCTCATTAGTTGAGGTTCCAAAATTTGCTTATAGAAGTTCCTGTGAATCAAATCCACATTTCCCCAATCCTCTATACCTCATACTTCCACCGCGTACAGCATTTTAGTCTCTACTTTAAGACAGCATTTTATATCACATCATGTTGTGAATGCCAGAGTGATTATAGTGTAAGTTACAAAATAATTCTTTAACCAGCTTTGTGTGTACAATAGTATTATATATATATATATATATATATATACTTTTAGATGTTTGTTAACCATAGGGACTTGTTAGGAAATAAGTTTGCACTGCCTAACTGAAACTGAGAATAGAAGTTGGGTAACAATAAACACAGGGTGTGAGTTGTTTGTCACCAAGAAAAGGTCACAGGGTAGAGTGCCTTTTTCAGAAATGGAGGGAATATCTTCCCTAGAGCATATATGTCAGTAGTAGTGATTGGCTGACCAAAAGAGACGCTAAAGTTGGCGCAACTTGATAATCAACAAGAGTTATATTAGAATGTTTAGCAATTCGAGATGAAAGAATATATATTCTTGAGCCATAAGGAAGTGTCACACAGTTCTGAAGAATCTCTCACGAGGTACACGTCGCAGGGTTAGTTACAAATGTAACGTACACGAAGTAATTGGCGCGCGGCAACTACGAGGGTCGTCCAATAAGTAAGCTTCCCTATTTTATAAAAAAACATTACACACAATTGATCATGTTGAATTACTTTTATTTATATTGTACAATCCTTCTGCTATTTTCCAACACAGTCAACCTGTTTTTCCAAGCATTTTTGGGGACGCGACACAAGTTTTTCCAAGCCAGTGTTGTACCAGGTCGGATCCTGTGCTTGCAACCAGCTGTTCACTGATTTGACTTCATCATCGGTGTTAAAAGTGCTTAACTTTGAGTTGGAGGAACATGTGAAAATCACTTGGGGCAAGCTCCGGTGAATACGGAGGATACCAGAAAACTTCCAAGTTGAATCTTGACCCAGGCGGAGCTCAGAAGATTCCTGGGAAGTTTTCTCGCATTCTCCATATTCATCAGATCCTTTCCCAAGTGATTTTCACAAGCTCCCCTGACTCAAAGGTCATCATGGAGGTAAGCACTTTAACACCGTGACGAAGATTAATCAGAAGTGAACCAGAAGTCGGGTCCTGTGCTCGTAACCAACGGTTCACTTCTGATTGATCTTCGTTACGGTGTTAAAGCGCTTACCTCCATGATGACCTTTGAGTCAGGGGAGCATGTGAAAATGTCTTGGGAAAAGATCTGGTATCCTCCGTAATCACCGAAACTTGCCCCAAGTGATTTTCACATGTTCCTCCAACTCAAGTTAAGCACTTTTAACACCGATGATGAAGTCAAATCAGTGAACAGTTGGTTGCGAGCACAGGATCCGACCTGGTACAACACTGGCTTGGAAAAGCTTGTGTCACGTCCCCAAAAATGCTTGGAAAAACATGTTGACTATGTAGAAAAGGAACAGAAGGATTGTTCAATATAAATCAAATTAATTCAACATGGTCAATTGTGTGTAATGCTTTTTATAAAATAGGAAGCTTATTTATTGGGCGCCCCTCGTAAAAGGACTGTAGTTACGTTTAGAAATACAACGGTTTCAGTCAGGCACGTAGAAAAATTAAATATATCAATTATTACTTAAAACTAATCCTGACGGCAATAAAAATCTACGATTCAGGTGTTCTAAATCAGTGTTATCCTTTAGCAACAACCCCTTTCCGTTACACACCCTGCTTAGAGATGCATGCTCAACTGAATTAAAATAGCTAGCCGGAGGACAAAGAACCAAAATTTAAAAATAATTAAACAATAAGCGCCCAACATATAAAGATAACAAAAGTGACTGAGATACTGCGACAACTTCCATTACTTAAGGGGACAAGGTAATCTGAACATATGAAAATTACACTTTAAGTGTTAAATTATCACTGCTCTTAAAGTTCTCAATGGTTTTTCCTGAAATTTTTATGAATTATTCTATAAGTCGTGCAAATTATTTGAAGTGGTTGTTTGTACTGATATCTTATGTAGTTGAGTCCGTAAAAGTTACCTCATTCAGCAGAAAAATAATACAAGTTACTCTTAAAAAATCTTAATTCATGTACCTTTTTCTCCGATACTACTTGCAATACAGAATCACATCTTTGCATGCTTGTTCTTAATATAATCAGCTATCTTTTGAACCTAAATTATTTAGTTATGTATATCAATGCAGTATATAAGTAAATGTGCAAAATTTGCAATATTGTTGCTTCCTTAATATCACTAATATACATTATAAAATTATGATTGTCGTTCAGAAAGTTGTATTTATTGTATACATGTACTGAAAATTTCAGCTTTCAACTTCTCATACTTTCTGAGAAAAAGGTACATAAGTATCCAAAAATGTTGTTTTGAAAAAACTGAATTTAAAGTCTGAACATTAAAATTCTGACACACTTCAGTACATTCCAGGGTTATAATCATCTGCACCTTCATTCCTGGATTGCTTTAGCTTTTCTGATTGCCTTCTCTTGGTTCTGGCATCTTTTGTTGGTTGTTAAACTGTCGCTGGGCATGATATAGTCGTTCGTTGTTGAAAGATACGAAAACGTTCTAAAAAGGGGCGTTGCATGACAGATTTAAAGGAATACAGACTAGCATTTAAATGGTATTTAAGTGTCTTAAAAGCCTCTTAATCCCCAAAATGTATATATTTTCTGAAATTGGAAATATTAGAGATTTTATTAGTGCCTAAAACAAAAAATGCGAGTTTTGAACATTTCAGAGTAACTTGTCCTCTTAATATGCAACAATAGCTTTAGTGCCATCCTTCCCGTTGCTAATACAACATACCGTTTCATTTTCTCAGTGGATGACAGGCTCCCATTAGGGTTACTGAAGTGTGTGCATCTTACCTTTTCTTCTGTTGACTGCCCTTCCAAAATCCACACCCGAGTACTGTAATTTTCAGTCATTCACACAAATAAATGTCTTACATCGTTCTGGCCTATGACAGTAAACAAATTTTCTCAGAAAAGCTAATCAGTAACCACTTTAATCAGGCAGCTTAAAATATGTACCCTTTCTCTCCAGAAGACACAGTAACATATGAGCACTTCCTCAGCTGCTATCAGGAATATCTTTTCCTTCACTGTGGGGGTACGTCCAACAAACAGCGGAGAGCCGAACGTCTAATTAGAACAATACTGAGTTACTGAGGTATTTCCCAAACAAAAGAAATGCGTTGATGACGTAACCGCGGGTCCCATCTGCCGCATTCCTGTAAGAAACGGTAGGCGCTCTATTTTATATACACTCCTTCATTTAATTTTGTTTTTTTCCTTTTCCTCCCGCTCCACAAATTGGTTTTCTTCGAGTCGTGATTGTCACCGAGATAACTCAGGCGAAACAAAACCTCTCCCTGAGGAATGTTACAGTTTTAACTGTCCCGATACGGGGTCCTGATGGATGGCAGCAATGGCTTTCCTCAATGGATTAGGCCCGCGCTTGACATGCACCAGGTAGCGATCAGGCACTCCGGGTTTCTCAGTAATTAGGGATATCGCCAGGAATTCGTTTTCCTACCGCATGTCGCCGCTTCTCAAGGGGTGAGATCCCGCGAAAGTGGTAGCCGATTACCGTGAGAACAAAGGTTTCTTTCCCTCCCTTTCTCGGCGATGTCTTTATTTACGACCCAGCTTGTCAGCTATATGATACAGATGCCCTTCCGACCAAAAGTTAATGCGAGCTCTTGAGCAAAACGCCAGTCACAGATATTATCTGCAAAATTTCAAATTCATACACCCCTTCATATAATGCCGATGTTCACGATCAGCTTGGGAGCTTCAGAAGAATACTTTAAAGAGCTACTTCATAATCATCATCGTCACTATCATCATCACTTCATAGATTAAGCATTAAACCGGTTCATTTCATGCATTTTCTATTGCCATTTCCTTGAGCAACCACCCTCTTCTCTTCTGTGTGGTTTATCGTTGTAAAAAGTCTGTGTCACACTCATATGATTCTTTTCTACCATCTCTCGCTGATTAGTGAGTATAAAATTGTTCTTACCAAAGTTTATTTTCCTATCTACTTCGTTTTACTCGAGATAAACCTTTCCGGAAATAGCTGCACTACACATTTCAAGTGTATTCTCATAAGCGACAGTCAAATATTTTAGAACTGGACGCTATGTGCTGGCCTTAAAATTCCAGACCTTTTCCATATCGCGAGAAACAATTGAAAATCGACAATGCCTAAGTATTAAACAATTCGAGCCATTAATAATGGATATCTCGAAAATGGCTGATACCACAAAGAAAGTTTTTAAAATAAATTGTTTGTTTGACAGAGAAATACTTTGTGTGTGTGTGAGTGTGAATGTTGAAATTGAAATTGAGTTTTATTTATGGACGCTCTTTGACTGCTGTGATCCTGAGTGTCCCATTCTATATTGGACGTCAAAGACTGGGAATTTTGCTCAGAGGCCTCTTTATCAGGCTTGAGGTTCTTTTACGTGCCGTAAATCTACGACACAGAACCACAGGTCTTTACTTCCCTTCCGAAGGAAGCCATGCTAAGGATTTTTACGCCCGAAAAAATCCATCGCCCTACGCTGGGTTTGAACCCGCGACCTCGGGAGTTAGAGACTAGCACAGTAACCACTACACCACGGAGGACGACAGTGTGTGCGTGCGCGCGCGCGTGTGTGTGTGTGTGTGTGTGTGTGTTACGTTTACGTCTATCCTTAATGCCTACCAAGATTACACAAAATTCCTTCCGAATGAAGAGGACTTCACAGACTATTCCCAGAAAATTTAAGATATATACATTTTATTTCTATATAAATATCTTTAATATATGTTATTTTAACAAAATTGTTACAGCCATTTTAGTAAATAAAAAATTTCAAAAAATGTTCAATGTAAAGGGTACTTTGGGGTGCGAGATTATGTTTAAAAACCTTGTGTAGCATCTTTGGAAGATACTGAATCTAAATACCAAGTTTGGTATTTATCCGACTTTTCGTTTTTTGAGTTTTGCTGTTCACATACACATATACACACATGCGAGCGCGGACTTTTTTTCTAAGAATGCTTTTCTTGGGTTCAGGGGCCTCCAAACGTGTATTTCCGATGAAATTTCGGTATCGAATTTTTGGATGGAATGAAATACTTCTCTATCTACTATGTGTATCGTAGAGAAAGTAAGGATATTACTTGAAGCTTTTGTCACTGATTCTCTTTATATTATCTGTCCATTCTTACACTTTTACTTTCTCTACGTACCAACAAGGAATATCTCGGAAATGGTTCACTCGACAAAAAAATATATATTACACAAATTGCATGTTTTAACGAGATCTTTACCAGTTTGTGAAAGTCATTCAGAATGAAGAGGACTTTTAGGGACATTCCCAGAAAATTAAAGATATACATTTCATTTCCCATGAAAGTATCTTAAACATGTGATATTTTGATCAAAATCGTTAACCATTTTTAAGAAAATCAAAATTTTCAAAAAAATGTTTCATGTAATGGGGTGGGGAGATTTTCTTGAAAATCTTTGTGTCGCACTCTTGGAAGATACTAAACTCAAATACCAAGTTTGCTATTTATCCGAATTTTCGTTTTTGAGTTATTCTGTTCACAGACACGCACACACACACGGGCATGTTTCCAAAAATACTTTATTTGGATTCCGGGGGTCTCAAAACATGTATTTCCGGTGAAATCTCGGTATGGGATTTTTGGATGGTGCAATACTTCCCCTACTTACTATACGTAGTAGAGAAAGTAATAAATCCGTTTAAAAGCATTTTGGTTATGGTTTTTTCCTTACTTCATATTGATATTTTTGTTTTACCCTTGTATGTTTATTTTTATTGCATTGTATTGTATTATATTGCCTAGTAAAATGGAACAAAAGGCCTCATGTTGCTAACTCACACCAGGGTAAATGAATAAATACTGGATAGAGAAAGTCGTGTAACTCCTAAGAGTTAACTGATTATTTATTCTTAAGTTATATCAGAATTCATAAAGTAAGCGAATTACGTGAAAGTGAACTAAATATTTCTAGATGTCGTCGTTGGGTGCGCTCGCTGCTGAGCAGTAACTTTATACCAGTATTCGTATTTATGCAACCCGCAGTTTATAGTCTAATGTAAAAACATTAACCCTTTTAGCAAACAAACTGTTATTGTAGCTCTGTCCTTCTATTCGATACTATACACAACCACCATTAAGGATTAAAGGCCTGAATGAATCAAGGAGCCGCGAAACGCTTTAAAAAGACGGCTGCTCATGGATATAATGCTTGCAAGGAGATAGAGGTATGTTTTCCTGAAGAGGAGGAGACAATACGTGCGTTCTGGCCGAGTGGACTAGCTGCCGGGATATGGTAAAGCAACGGTTAGCTTTGGAAGTTTGAATCTAATACAAACATCAAGTTGTTTTGTTATTTTTTTCTTTCTTCTTGCGTTTTTTCTGTATTTTAGTATACTAATCTAGT
This sequence comes from Deroplatys truncata, assembly GCA_030765065.1. Classification (NCBI taxonomy): domain Eukaryota; kingdom Metazoa; phylum Arthropoda; class Insecta; order Mantodea; family Mantidae; genus Deroplatys; species Deroplatys truncata. Next base: position 153,893,696 of record CM060988.1, on the reverse strand, counting down.
TATTTTTGTTATTGGCTCTCCTGTGAGCCAAAGACACAATAATTACAATCAGATAATTGTGTATTATGCTTACGGTAATAATCTATACCTATCTGGTGTAGTAAACCGTGTCACGTAGTTAGCTATTATTCTTTTGGGCACATATCGACGATATTAAATCTAACAGCTTTTGTTTCATGTTTAAACCTTATGCTTCACTTCTTATACTGACAAAGCATTTGTAAATGTGCTAAGTTCATATTAAACATAATAATAAATTGTTAAAGAACGTGGATTTCATCAACGAAGTAAGTGTTCAAAATTACGATCTCCTTCATCAATACACATTTATGTAGTTGCCGGAAAGACCTTCTTGCATGTTGTAACATGCCCGGTGTAATCTGCCTACACTCTTTATGTATGAATGTCCGGAAATGATTTAGGCTTTGCGGTTCTTCTTCTTTACGGTAGAAAAAACATGGTGATTATTCTATTTTGTACACACTTATAATATTATCAAAAATGTTCTTTGTATCATAATATCAAATTATAGGCCTAAAGAGATAAAACAAAAGGATAAAAAATTTTTAAACTTAACACGACGGATTTGAACACGCACTAAAGCGGCACAGTGGCAAAGCAACTATGATAATACCATTCGGCCAATGCTATATTGGGAGTTGGGGTTCCTATACCAATTAATAATAGCAAAACTCAACTCCAGCTCAAATCTTTACATGCTTTTTGCAACTTCATACAGCGTTTGAAGGTCATTTTGGTAACTTTAACTCAAATAAACTCAATTACTGTATGAACTGAAATATGCCATAGTTTGTGACAGAAGAGAAATTATCTACCTAATGCTTAGCATTTTTTGACAAGGCTGTAAAACGAACCTTTGTTGGCTAATGGCTTAAATCCAATTGGTCGCACCGTTAGATCTTCCATTTCGTTTTCAAATAGTTTTGTCAACCGAAGCCTGTGATAAGTTGTTCCTTCAGGGGCGTTTTCAAAGGTGTGTATCAATGTATGCTAAAGAATAAAAGTTTGTAAACTCAGCTAAAAGTGCCACTGAAGCTCCCAGGGTAGGACGTTTTTGGCATCGACATACATGACAATAGCATTCTGTCCCGTAAAACACTTATGCACTGCGTTATCTATCCCTCCTCTATAAAGTGTTATGCAAATCAGCCTTTAGAAGGAATTCAAGAAAGGCGTAAGTCACATGTGTTGCTTAGCACGTTGCATAAATTCTAAAATAAATAGGGGCAGCTGACTCACCTGGTATATACAGGATGGACCATTTAAGTTGAGACTGTACAATATCTCCAAAACTAAGCGCTGTAGAAAGAAATGTCTTTAACAAAAGTTGCTTTATAATATGGGGCAAAGTAAATGCCATTAGAGGTGCTTTGTTTGGAGGGCGTTATGATCGTCACCTGCACGGCACAAAGCAGAAGGTCCGGCTGCCATGCGCTGTGGGTCTCTATGGGCACGTGACGAAGCAAGATAGATTTCCAGGGATGAGACCTAGAAGGCTAACTGTCCGTCTTTCTGTGTGAGGGCGGTGGTTAGACTGGACGGCATCCTAATGCCATCTGCACGGCATGAAGCAGGTGGTTACAGGAATGAGACCTAGAAGGCTAACTGTCCACCTTTCTGAGGGGGGCGGTGGTTGGACTGGACGGTACCCTAATGCCATCTGCACGGCATGAAGTAGATGGTTACAGGATGAGACCTAGAAGTCGGCCTTTATATGGGGGCTGTGGTTCGACTGGACGGCACCCTAATGCCATCTGCACGGCACAAGCAGAAGATTCGGTAGCTATGCGCTAGGATCTCTGTGACACGTTACGGAGCGGGTGGTTACAGGGATGAGACCTAGAAGGCTAACTGTCCATTACATATCGTTCTAAGAGTTATCCACCAACAGATCAGTCGCGATATGACCAGGGAGTTGAAGCGACGTAAAATAAAATAGAAAAAAAGTGCGGTCGCCAGAAAGGGTGGATGGGCAAAATGACTTCGCTCGAGCAACATTTAACACAACAATACATTCCACATACTCCAAGGATTACTCTGAATACTGCATAACCCCGATTTAATGAGTACAAGACCAGCACTTCTCACATAATCACATACTGAACAAGTTACCAAATGTTTTATGCCATTCTGCTTCTCGTTCTTGGAGATATTGTGAACCAGGCTTTAAACAGGCATGAAAACAAATAAATAACGAGCGAGAAAGTCGTGTGACTGTTGCACATCAGATTTCTCATATTAGAAATTATTCACTGCACATTTAGACTGTCACTTTTTCAGCAATTATTCGTGGGGCTGTGTGTCTCTTATCTTTGCCCCCAAGACACACTATTTTAACATAATTAATTGACTGCTGCTACCAGAAACACACAGCCCCTCTCTTTTTCGCCTTCCGCTCTCCCACATGGTCATTATAAGCATTCGTTTCACTTTTTCTGCTGTGAAATTTATGAGACGGCAGAGTTCGAGGGGCGAGGGGTCAACTTTCGGCCAAATACATCCAGAAGCTGAAGGTTTGGGAGCGGAATGTGGGCCCTCGCTCTTTACAACCACCTTCTTGTTCCCAAATGAACGCCGCACACTAGAGAAAAAACTAATTTTTTGCTCCATTGCTTGCGCTTATTAGATTTAATCTCGGTATGGTCTCACACCATATTATACTGATAGACTTTTAAATGTATAATATTCATCATGACGCGGTTTCCCACGCAAACAGTGCAACTGTTTATTTTAAGCTCATATATGGATTAGAAACGCTGACACCACCGAAATAAACGACATGCTACATTAAAATGAGTGGTCCATTTGTTTCTGAATAACTTCCTCACACCTTCTCTTCAAAATAAAATCACAGACTTGGGCGTGACTTTCCTTATCTACTAAATATTTACAGAGTGAGCCAAAAGACTCCGAACCGCCTGTGCGGTGTTTTTCCTCTCCGCGTCCTCCGCGCTCGTTGCTGTCTGCCGCTAATCATAGAAAGGCGCGGATGAAACCATACAACATTTTTAAAACTACTTTTAAAGGCTTCACTTACCAACTTTATGAAAGGAGATACTGAAACTGGCCACCGTCGTTGTCCATACATTTTTGGCACCTCTTTAGGAAACTATCCATCACTCGCCGTAGTTCACGTTGAGAAATTTCCTGGCGGATATTTTGTTTTAATTCTTCCAGGATGTGCGGGTTTTCTTGTACACTTTGTTTTAAGTTACCCTGGAGGGGTATTTTATGAACAATATTACCGGCTGCGCGGTGTTTTTCCACTGGGCGTGTAGAAATATGATAAAAACATGATAACGCACTGCTGCTATAAACAAAGGCACGCTGTTGACTGTGGTTTTGGTCTTCAGTGTGAAGTGCAGTTTTGGGTTGACGGTGATGTGATGTAGTTTAATTATTACGAGTTATTTATTATTTTGTCCTGTACTTAGTCACAAAGTATATTATGGCTCAGCATATGTTTTCTACCGCACAACATGTATTTATTTATGATTCGTATGTGTTAACTCGGTCAGCTCGTCAAGTGAAAGTACGATTTGCAGAAAGATTTCCAGATGTAAAAGTTTCAGGCCGAACAACAACAATCCATGAACTTTACAGTAAATTTCAGGCCACAGGAAGTGTTCAGGCTAAGAAGTCTAAAATACGGCGTTCGGTGGCATTAGATGACATCGGTCATCGTTTGGAAAATTCCCCCCAAAAATTCCATGATGGATAGTTTCCTAAAGAGGTGCCAAAAATGTGTGGACAACGGCGGTGGCCAGTTTCAGCATCTCCTTTCATAAAGTTGGTAAGTAAAGCCTTTAAAAGTAGTTTTAAAATTTTTGTATAGTTTCATCCGTGCTTGTGTATGATAGCGGCGGATGGCAACGAACGCCGAGGATGCGGACAGGAAAAACACCGCGCAGGAGGTTCGGAGCCTTTTGGTTCACCCTGTGTGTATATATAAAAATTGCGATATTCCGAAGTTTTTTTATTTTCTAACAAATGACTAACAAATATGATTAAAATACCATATAAAGACATGACAAATAAAATGTATATCCGGAATTTTCTGGTAGCCCTTGAAGTTCCCCATCATTCGGAAGGAATGTTGTATAATCTTGTATAACTGGAAACGCTAAGCAATAAACGAAAACGTACTGCACAAGAAATGTAGATCTCTTTAAAACATTTAATTTATTTCAAATAACCTTGTGGCATCAGCCATTTCCGAGATATCCGTTATTAACGGTTCAAATAGTTCAATACTTAGCCATTTTTTTTAAAGTCTTATCGATGTTCAGTTGTTTCTCGTGATGTCATGGAAAGAGTATGGAATTTTAAGGTAGGTATAGCGTCCAGTTCTAAAACACTTGACTATCGTTATTCCCGTTGTATGTACAACAAAATGTGTAATGCAGCTATTTCCGGAAACGTTTATCTGGATTAAAATGTAATAGATAGAAAAATAAACTTTTGTAAGAAAATTTGTATACCCCTAATAAACGATAGAAGAGTCATGTGAATGTAACACGTGATATTTTTGCTTTTCTACCATGTACCACCCAAAAATTCGACATCGAGATTTCACCATAAATACATGTTTGGAGGTCCTCTGAAAGAATAAATAAATAAAGTCTTTCTATAAAAATGTCCACGTGTGTGTCTGAGTGCCTGTGAACAGCATAACTAAGTCGGGTAAATATCAAACATGGTATTAGACCTTTCAAAGATGCGACACGAAGTTTTTCAAAAAATCCTCCACCCCAAACTACCCTTTACATGGAACATTTTTCGAAATTTTTTATTTTCTAAAACATAGCTCTAACAATTTTGATTAAAACACCATATATTAAACATATTTACATGGCAAATAAAATGTATATCTTGAATTTTCTGGGAATAGCCTATGAAGTCCTCTTCATTCAGAAAGAATTTTGTATAATCTTGTATACTGGTAAACGTTAAGGGATAGACGAAAATGTACTTCACAAAAATGTAGATCTCTTTAAAACACAACTTATTTCAAATAAGTTTTTTGTGGTATAAGCCATTTCTGAGATATCCGTTCTATATTAATGATCCGAGCTGTTCATTATTTGGTCATTCTTTTAAAGTCCCTTTAACATTCAGTTGTTTCTCGTGATTGCGTCGAAAAAGTATGGAATTTCAAAGCCAGTATATAGCGTCCAGTTCTTAAACATTTGACTATCGGTGTTCTCTTTGTATCTATAACGAAATGTGTAATGTAGCTGTTTCCGCAAACGTTTATTTCGATTAAAATATAGTTGAATAAGGTGGCTTGTATACCCCCTAATAAAGATAGAGGTTAGAGAAACTTTCTGGTCATGCAAGGAGCATGTAATTCCAAAGCCAACACATAGTGATACGCTCTTTAAAAATCTGACGATCGTTTTACCTGCTGTATCCTACAACGAAATGTGTAAATGTGAATTTAATGTTTATCTGGATTAACAAGAAGTAGATAGAACAATATGTTTTTAAGAAATGCTTGGTAGAGAAGTGAGTAGAGAAAGTCATACATATCAGTATCTTTTCCCTCATTGAAATGGCTGAACATGCAAAGTTTGCAACGAGAAAGGAATTCGGGTAGCAAAATAAATGCCAGAAAGAAAACAATAACAGAAAGAATTTTTTTTGCGCCAGTTGAAAAGAAATATACATTGGTGTGTCTGGAAGGTACAGCTCGAGAAAACAGAAAAGAAAGAAGGAAGTTGGCTGGGTGTTGAATCAGCTGGGCTGATACTATAGCTGCTGCATTTCCAAAAGGCTCCCTCTCTTTCTGCCATCACCATGGAAACGCCGACAGAGGCTCTTCTCTTGCTGAAGGCGGTATTTTAATTAGGAAGGGCTCTGTGCGCAAGTCCCATCCAACCAGCAACCTTGCTCTCTCCAAACAGTGCACTGAGCAATGTACAGGCGAGCTGTTCACTACCATACCACCAAATAATACACATTCTATAACAACGAATGGCTCACAAACATTTTCTCCCTTCTTTCCGGTTTAAAAACAACCATGCTACAAAAATCAAATGTCGACAATACTTGCTGAGAATGGACGCAGTCGTGTCTTAACTAGATTTCAAAATCAGTGCAGAAAATCTTATGTGTTACATTAACATGACTTTTTCAGTCCCCTATCCTTTATTACTGCCTCTACCACGTACCTAGAGAAACTATTGCATTCAACCAAAAATTCGATATCGATATTTCACTGGAAATACGTGTCTTCGGCCCCCTGAATCCAAAGCAAAAGCATTTTTACTTTTTCTACTACTTACATAGAGGTAGAGAAGGTGATTTCATAAAATATATGATTTGAAATTCCCTGAATCCCCCCAAAAAGTATTTTAGAAAAAAGGTCCATGTATACGCGCACGCTTGTGTGTGTGTGTGTGTGTGTGTGTGTGTGAACAACATAGCACAAAAACGAAAAGTCAAATAGATACCAAATTTTAGTTACGTTCAGATCTTATAAAGATGCGACGCCAAGATTTTCAAAAACCAATCCCCCCACCTGTAACAACCCTTTATATGGAGCAGTTTTCAAAATTTTTGATTTCCATTAAAATACTATGTATTACAGATACTTACATGATAAATAAAATGTATATGTTGAATTTTTTGGGAATAGCCTGTGAAGTCTTCTTCATTCGGAAGGAATTTTGCATAATCCTGCATAACTGCTAAACGTTAAACGATAGACAAAGACGCAACACACAAAAAAGTAGATATCTTTAAAACATACAATTTATTTCAAATAACTTTATTGTGGCATTAGCCATTTTCGAGATATCCGTTATTAATAGTTTCAATTCTTTGTAATTCTTTTAAAGCCCTGTCGACATTCGTTTGTTTTTCGCGATTGCATGGAAAGAATGTGGAACTTTAGCGCCAGCATGTAGTTTCCAGTTCTTAAACATTTGACTATCGCTGTTCCCTTTGTATCTATAACTAAGTGCGGAATGTAGCTATTTCTGCAAAGGTTTATCTCGATTAAAATGAAGTAGATATACAAACTTTCGTAAGAATAATTTGTATACCCACTGATAAATGATAGAGGGTAGAGAAACTCGTGTGAATGTAACATCTAGAGGACAGAGAAGTGTGTGAGACCCAGGAAAAGATGGAAAGAGCAGTTTTCATGAGAACCGAATAAATAATATGGTTTAACACTTGAAGGTTGAAACTGACAAAGCCAAATTATAAGGTAGTGGTGGCCCATCTGATATAGTTCAGAGCAGTTCACTACTCGGAGCCTGGGAGAGCTTTTAGCTAATCTTATGATTTCTCGAGGATTAACAATACCATCTGTTGCTCTAACCGGTGAAAAACAGGAAGATTATTAAGTCTTATTTGCCTAATATCGAAAGAATGACAGTTGACAGGCAGAAAAAGCAAAGCTAATGAGGACCTGCCCATTTTCTCTCGGAGAACATGATCCCGCTTCCCAGAGATAAAAAGTGGAAGACAACCAATCAGTTCTCCACCCTTCTTCCATCACTGCATGTATGAACGTGTACTCTCCAAATAAGCACTCAAAAGTAATACTTTCGGCATTGTAGCGTAGCTGCTCTTATCGGATCTTCTGGAAGGGTTTGTGATCCATCAAACGTGGTCTGTGTTGCTACTTTACGGCTGGTTCCACAAAATCATGTCTCCATTCGTCTCCACTTACTCCTCTTGTTTTCCGTTTGGCCTGTGTCACTTGGGCCTACTTATGCGTTTATAAGTGTTTGTGATGGATGATATCCGAGCAGGTTTAAAAGGATCATCAGTATTAAGCTAATTCAACTGAAGCTAGCTGATAGGCATGCCCAAACATATGAGTTCATTATACACAAGCAGGCACCGCAGCTCTTCTCGCGTTATTGTTTTAATTGAGATCCCCTGTCTCTCTCCCTATCTCACTCTTTCTCCCTGTCACTCCCCACATCTCCATCTCTCGCACTTTCTCTCTCCTTTTCCACTCTTCCCTCTTCTCTGTGTAACCTACATGCCATGTGGTGTTTTGAAAAACGGAAGTAACATTTTTACTTTCTCTACTACGTATAGTAAGTAGGGGAAGTACTGTATTCCACCCAAAAATTCGATACCAAGATTTCACCAGAAATATATGTTTTAAGGCCCCCTGAATCCAAAAAAAGCATTTTTGGAAACATGTCCGTTCGTGTGTCTGTGTGAGTGTGCGTGTGAAACAGCATAACTCAGAAACGAACAGTCGGATAAACACCAAACTTGGTATTTAAGTTCAGTATCTTCCAGAGATGCGACACAAAGGTTTTCAAGAAAATCCCCCCACCCCAGATTACACTTTACATGAAACATTTTTCGAAAACTTTAATTTTCTCAAAAATGGCTTTAATGATTTTGATTAAAATCTCATATATTTAAGATAATTTCATGACAAATAAAATGTATATTTTGAATTTTCTGGGAATGTCTCCAAAAGTATTCTTTATTGTGAACCAGTTTTGCATAATTCGTAAACCATAAGAGATAGACAAAATTTTACTACACAAAAAATGTAGATCGCGTTAAAATACACAATTTATGCCATATAAATTTCTTTTGTTGAGTGAACCATTTCCGTGATATTGCTTGTTATTCCCTTAAATTTTCCAATACTTATACTATTTCTCAAATGAGAATTCGTTATTCATTTTTTTCCAGGTAATGCAAAGAGAACCATACAGCAACCAACTCTTAAAATATTTCACTATAGCTTAAAGCCTACCAATTCCCCTTGCATCTACAAGAAAATTAGCATTAAGATTAACATCTCGATTAACATGAAGCATATGGAGAATAAGCGTTTGTAAAAATAGTTTGTACAAGAGTAGAGAAAGTCATGTGAGTGTAACACATCAGATTTTTTTCTGAGATGTTAAAACTTAAAACGTAAAATATGCGTGTCTCTTCTTGCAATGCAATCGGAACTGCATTGTATCTCGGGTAACGACTTATGTACACGAAAAATACCGACACAGGTAGCCGAAGTCATTTAGGCGTGGACGGGAGGTCTGCGGTTCAAATTCCGCCAGGACCGTCCCATGACTGAGGTATTTTCAGATTTTCCTTAGTCCTCATAACTGTCAAACGTCGGGGAGGTATCCCAAACTTACGCCTGGAACGTTTCCTTCTCAAAAATTTATTTTCCTAATTATCATCTCATTTCATGTATCATCAATGTCACCGCCTGTGGTGCCGTATGAAGTAAAAGCGGGTGTTAAAAACTATTAAAATGTTAAAGGAATAGTTGTAACGAAAAGTTATTCTAACTCCTGAACAATCCATCCTATCGAAATTTTGAAAATAATGGTGCATGAAACACTATGCTTAAAACATGTTTTGTGTAGCACTTTTCAAAAAACGTAATAATAGGCGAAATGTTTCAATGTTTTTATTTTGTTCCTCATTAGAACAACCCCGCTCCCTTTTCGGGTACGTAATTAAGAATTATATACCTATTTTCTTTACACACACACACACACACACACACACACACATGCACATTGTAACAAAAATTTACGGCACAAATTGCAGGATATATTCCTCACACGTAGACGAAGAAATTATGTTATATGAACATGGGTCTGTTTCCATGTTACAACTCATTAATCATGGGAAACACACACGAACAGAACGTTAGAATCATGGGGAACATGCATTCTTGGTTACGCCTGGTTACGTTGTCATCGTAGATACACCGCCAGTGTTTTATTTTACATGTCCCTGTTGCCATGCGACTTATGTCATTGCTTGTTTACAGGTAACAACAACTGTTCCAGTGAGCAGTACGGCCTTGGCAAGCACACGGGTTACTACGTACTACACTATATTCACTCTTAGGTTGATCCGCGGCAAAACAAACCCACGTGGTCAGTGCACCGTGTTGCAACACGGTAGCAATGCGCCCAGGAAAGTAGTCCCATGCTAATCTTTGAATTGTAGAATGAATTTATCCTTAAATAGTATAATATTCTATACAAAAACCTAAGTTTTTATTTATCGCTGATTTATACCGTAAAACAGAGCAACAAGTCCCATGATGCAATTTGTATGAGTCACCTGACATCCGGGTAGCGCAGAATATTGTTTACAGCCAGAAACGAGTAGTTGTGTTTAGTATCATGGAGGACGGTGAATTCGCTCTTGTGTTTTCGTCGAATTACGTAAAGCATTAGCCGCGCAAACCATTGACTAGTGGTGAAAAAACAATAGTGTTGAATCTTTATTATAAGTTATGTGAGAAATATCCAACACTTTCCGCGAAAGAAATTGTGAAATTAACTTCTGAGTTCACCGGTGTTTCGAGTACAAGTATAAACAGTGCTTGTGCAGAAAAATCTGAAACGAGAAAAGTGGTTACACCCGGAAAAAAAAGAAAAAGAAACAATATGAAATACGCGATGCAAGAATGTAGTGATCTTGAGAAGAATGCAATTCGCGTAACAGTGCACAATTTCTTTTTTAAAATGAGCCACCAACAATAAATAAAGTGCCGCTTCCATAGAGTGAATAAATTAAGTTATGGCATACCTGTTACTTTATTTTTCGCTCATTCATTTTAGACTTAACTATTATTATATGCGCAAACGTTTGTTTTGTTACAACTATCAATCTTATCATCTTTAACCCTAAATAGAATATGCTAGTCACCGCACATGGCGTCGTCCTCCGTGGACTAGTGGTACTGTGCTAGCCTCTAGTTCCCAAGGTCGTGGGTTCAAACTCGGCGGAGGGCGATGGATTTTTTCGGGCGTAAAAATCCTTAGCATGGCTTCCTTCGGAAGGGAAGTGAAGCCGGTGGTCCCGTGTCGTAGATTTACGGCACATAAAAGAACCTCAAGCCTGACAAAGAGGCCTCTGAGCAAAATTAACGATCTTTCACGCCCAATATAGAATGGGACGCTAAGGACCATAATAGTCAAAGAGCGTCCATAAATAAAACTCAATTTAATTTAACCGCACATGGTCTGAAAGTGTGACAGTATTTCTAGTGCGAATGGCGGAAGGATACATTATAACAGTGCACTGGTCACCTGGGGTTTGTTTTGACGCGGATCAACCTAAGAGTGAATACAGCATAGAAGAGCTGATCACAGACTTGGCTCGTGCAATGACAGTGTACACAAATGCAGAGATGCCAGATGTCCATTTGATGTATGGATTAGCAGATGGCAATGGCGCTTTGCTCGACGTTTGTACCGGGAGAGATTTCCAGGACAAGTTGCCCCGACGGGAAAACGTTTGAAGCCATCGTCGTCTTAGGGAACATGGGCATTTCAGCCTGATACTCACGACCGGGGGAGGCCTAGGACGAGGACACCGCAACGGGAGGCGACAATTCTTCAGGCAGTTGAAGACGACCCTAGTGTCAACAAGACAAATAGCTGCAACAATGAATGTTGACCACATGACTGTCTGGCGAGTGTTACATGAGGTCCGGCAGTATCCATACCATTTACAGCGTGTGCGGGTACTATCAGCAGCTGATTTTCCTATACGGATACGCTTCTGCGAATGGTTTATGCAACAAAGTGTCAACCTAGCGCAGCGGTGCTGTTCACAGATGAGGCGTCGTTTCAACAAGATCAGATTGTAAATTATCACAATCGGTATGCATGGGCTATATGTCAATCCTCACGCAACTGGTGAAACAAGTCTCAACAAAGATTTTCTGTCAATGTTTGGGCCGACATTGTTGGTGACCGTTTGGTAGGGCCTCACGTTCTTCCACTCAAGTTCAACGGACAAAGTTACCATAATTTCGTACAGAATCTTCTACCTGATTTGTTAGCAAATGTGCCTTTAGCTGTGCGACAGAACATGTACTTCATGCACGATGGAGCACCTCCTCATTTTAGTGTTAATGTCCGTGGGCTTCTAAATAACAGATTCGGTGACAGATGGATAGGTAGAGGTGGACCAAGTGCCTGGCCTTCACGCTCCCCGGGCCTAAATCCACTGGAATTTTATTTGTGGGGACATTTGAAATCTCTTGTGTATCGAACCCCAGTACCAATGTTCAAAGTCTCCGTGCCCGTATTATGTAAGGCTGCGAAATCATACGCAATACTCCAGAATACAACAGCGCATCCGGAATTCACCACGACGGCGGGTTGATTCATGTATCAATGTTCACGTAGGGCATATTGAACATCTCCTTGAGAAACAGTTGCATGTGGTATGCTGGTACGTTCTATTCTCGTATGTTTCCCACGATTAATAGTTGGAGAAAATGAATTGTAACATTGTAAAAACGTGTTTCCAGACCCATGTTCATATAACATAATTTCTTCCTCTGCATATGAGGAATGTGTCCTGCAATTTGTGCCGTACATTTTTGTTACATCCTGTATATATAAGTAGCTTCTCTCTCTCTCTCTCTCTCTCACACACACACACACACATAGGCTTTTTAAAATACAATTTTGGCTTCCTGAATGCATTAGTATCAATTATTCATCACAAATAGAAAATTACCAAATTGTTTTCGGTTAATTTTAAAGCATCTAGAGATAGCAGCACCAGCAGCTCCACGGTTTATCCGATTGGTTGCTGAGGTAATTCTCTCTCTCTCTCCCTCCCTAATTCATGTTATGTTTCCAGAATCGACAACAGCTAAATGTTTTCTGGGTGCTCGTAAAACCGAATTAATATAGTGAGTTTAACGCTGTATTTAATGTTCATATAAAAATGTGGACAAATTAACTACAGAACACAGACTCCGAAATGGCTGTACTAAGAGATGTGTGACGACCTATTCACCAAATAAGAACCTCCAGTTTGTGAATGCTGTAACAAAACACTGCCAACCAAGCACATTAAGTTCGTTCGAACTAGGAATGGGCAGAAAATAACGTAACAGTTAGATTGTAATAGTTAACTTAATGTAACGGCTACAGAAGTAGCTAGTTACCCATTAACGGTTACAAAAGTAACGAATACAGAATAACTGTTACGCGAAAATGGTTACCAAAGTAACAGAGACGAATACCGAGTCTGGGTGACATTATTCCTGGTGTGCACTGATAATTAGTTACCTGAATTGGTTACGCAGTATCAATTTCCCCCGCAAGAGATCAGTGGCTTTATTGATCTAATGCACCATCTGGCGAGAAAAATGTCTACAAATTATCCTTTTACTACATATTATATGTAACCAATTGAGATCATCTGCATCTTTTGTAATGTTGGAAAATAACGTATATTTGGGCGTTAATATTTCTCGTCTCTAGCAACACCGCCTTTCAAATTTTCTTATATTGTTTTATCTAACGTCTTACGAGAATATTTAAGTTAGTATATGCCTGATTTCAGTCATTTTGATGTTGGCATAAGTGGCGTATTTTCCTTTACTATGTATATCTGCATCAGTGATGTTTTATTTAGAATCCCAGTGCGAAAACATTTTGAGATTATAAACCACCGTAGTAATCAGTGTTGACACGACTAGAGAAACTTCTTTTTAGATTCCATCAAATAACAAAGTAAAGACTGGTTCACAACCAACGAGAACTTGAAATATATGTATTCAAATGGGAGCGTTCACAATCAACGGGAAGCCTTCCCGGGCCCCGGGAACGGGAAAGAAGTTGCCTAACTTTTAACTTTCTCGTTTCCGGGCACGGCATATTAGATCCATATTGTGCTTATTAGACTCTTCACTCTAGAGATTATTCTAGGCGGCCGTGACATGAAACAGCCGCTGGGATTCCGACCCCTTCAGCTGCCGTGGTGCGAGCGCTGCGGACCCCTAGCACTCGTGGTACTTCTGACGTTGATAGAAGTGCGCTGGGCCGAACATTCGAGCCCTTCCCGAAAGGGAGTTGTTCGGATTGGGTTGGACTCGGCGGGGAAGTGGTTCCCGATACCCATGGGTTATTGTGTACGTCTGGCTGGTTTTCCGCCCAAGCGGGGTCGTGAGACGCCTCGATGTTCTCCGGCATCAACCATGAGTGAGAGTTGGTAGACGGCATACTAGATTGCTGTCGGCCCTACCGAGGGTAGGGTGACGCGCGTAAGTGGCATATCCACTTCCAATCCCGTGAAAGCGGGGGGCCTTTTTAGGAAACACAGTATTGGCATCATGGAAAACCCCCATGGTTGGAGAGCCGCTCGGATGGCGCTGACCCTGGGTAATTAGGAGGGGACTTGGACTTTGGCTCTTGCCCGGGTAGACCTTCGCAGCAAAAAAAAAGTGCTTTCTATAATCGCAAGCTGGAAACAACGAAATTGGAAGAAATTAGTAGTAAATGTGCTTCCTAACCTCATCCCGACACCCGCAAATCCAATGAGCGTTGGTTCCTCTGGTGAGAGGGTCGTTTGGCTATTACCTCAAAAACAATGGCAAAAGCTACAAAGAACAGCATTAAAAAAGAACAATAAACAACTTTAATGTATGTCATTAAATAAAGGAATGAAAGCTTGACACAAATAGAGGGATCGGAAATGTAATGAATATGCATTTAAATAATGTTTACTCAATCGAATTTTGACGTTGGCTAACCGCGTTATATTGGCTGAATTGGAAGTAGGTAAAAATATATCATTGGTCGGTTAAAAACAAATGAAATCCCAATGCACAAAATCGACTTTCACTTTTTGATCGATATGATCATCGATATGCATTCCCGTTCCCAAACTGTTGTGAACCAATATCTTGTATGGTGTATTGCTTCCCGTTCTCGTTTCCGTTCTGGTTACCGTTCTCGAGCGGTTGTGAACCAGCCTTAAGTCTGTATCGGCATCCTTAATAGTTATAGTTAATCGTTACTGGTAGCCATTAACTGTGAACATAACCATGAAGAAAAAACTTGTTACCGGCAATCGTTAGTATACTCTAACTACGACAGTTATAACCGTTACCCAAAGTTCCAACTCACAGTCCTAATCAGTTAATATACGTGATTGCCTAATGTGCATTCTTTGGCTTGGCGCCGGTCAGAAACATTACGCGCCGTTTGCAACATACTAATTCTCACAGACTCTAAGGGGATCAGAAGTTTGTTGGAACGTCTGAGTGAGTACGCCGAAGGGTTAAGAGTTTATTGAAACAGAGCGAAGGTCTACCCGGGGCAAAGCCCCCCTTCCCAACCAAGTGGCTATCCAACCGGGGTTTTCCCTGAGGCCAATACCTGGTTTCCTAAAAAGGCCCCCCGGCTTACGCGAAATGGAAGTGGATACGCCACTTACGCGCGTCATCCCGAAAGGGCGACTACCGATAACCGACAGCATTCTAGCAAGCCGTCTACCGGCTATCCAGGTCGGTACCGGAGGACTTTGAGGCGTCTCACAATCCCGCCGGTATGGAACCCATACAGACGTTCCCAATCTCCAATGGGTATCGGAAAACATTGCCCCGTCGAGACCAACCCAATCCGAACAGCTCCCCAACGGGAGGGGCTCAAATGTTCGGCCCGACGTACTTCTAATAACGTCAGAAATACCACGAGTGCTAAGGGTCCGCAGCGCCCGCACCACGGCAGCTGAAGGGATCGGAACCCCTCCATAATGCGCATGGTCAAACTATCAAGGCCGTTGTTGCATCAAACCTTATAGTCCTGTATTTGAATCGTGGCCAACTGGGATAAGGCACGTTACTCTCCTCTCTTACTTGGGTGCACTCTCAAGGAAATTAGCCAGGACAGGTGGCCCTAGTAGACGGGCTGTCGCTATACCACAGAGAAGATTACTACAACTCTACATTGGTCATATTACACGAAACCAGTTGTATATTCTTACCGTTGCTTCAGTGGTGGCTGCTGAACAAGAGCACAAGAACAGGTGAATACTCTAGCTTTTAACACCTTGTGGATTTATTAGTCATTTTTCTTTGAATGCTATTAAACGTTATAATATGCAGTAATTTATAACCTAGGCGTTTAAATCTACCGCGCTAGTCCTTTAAACTCGATGAAATGTGGCAACACGGTAGCACAACTTAACCTATGCACATTTTAAGGAGTTTTGCGCATGTGCAATTGGTATGATGTAGTTACCTTATGGGCCAAAAACATACGGGTCGTGCACACTAGAAGAGATGCACGAAGCTTCTCCCGCGCAGTTTCCATACTGTCAATACAATTTTATGTTAATGTCGTTAGTTGGTAGCAGTACGGCAGAAGTAGGTAACGTGCGCGAGCGTGGAAACTTTTACCAGTTATTCCAGACCATACAAACTCTCGACTACAATTTAATTTACAAACATTACTTCGTACAAACATACACAACTAACATCCACAAAGCAACCCTTCTTTCGTCAGACAACGTATGCATCATCTTCATTATTATTATTATTATTATTATTATTATTATTATTATTATTATTATTATTATTTATATATATAATTATAAACGATCCGCCATATTATCTTAGCAAAATTCAATAGCTGTGCTCTTTGCAGATGATACCAGTGTACTTATATCTAAAAATTCACATTAACAATTAAGAAATTCTGTCAATAAAGTATTCAAACAGCTCAACGTTTGGTTTGAAGCTAATGAGCTTTCATTAAACTGTGAAAAAAACATTTATTCAATTTCAAACGAAGCATAAACAAGTGAGTGAATTAGCAATCAGTTACAACAGTTATACCATAAATAAGGTATGCGATACAAAATTCCTTGGGCTTCAAATATATGGAGAGCTCAGCTGGAGAAAACAAATAAAAATCATGCTGCCAAAACTCAGCTCAGCTTGCTTTGCCTTAAGAAACAAAACATTTGCTCCACGAAAATGCTTTAAGAACAGCATATTCTGCCTAATTTGATTCCCTGTTGCGATATGGCATAATGTTCTGGGGTAATTCGGCACATAGCAAGCAAGTATTCATATTACATATAAGGCTATGCGTATTATCTGTGGTGTTGGGTCCCGTCATTCCCGTAGACCCTTGTTCAAAACCCAAAGAATTCTTACTCTCACTGCTGAATACATATATTCTCTCTTGAGCTACCTTACAGATAATTATGATAACTTCACAATGTACCTTGCTATACATGACCACAATACAAGGCATGCAGGCGATTTGCATAGACCAGCAAATAGCTTAAAACTGCTCCAAAAAGATGTTACTATTCTGCAATAACAATTTATAATAACCTTCTATGCTACTTAAAACTATTAGGCAAGCCTAATCAACATAAAATCTTTAAGAAAGATTTTTTTTAAATGTCGTGCAATATATAAATATTCAATACATAGGGCAGATGGCATATGATGGTGACTTACACATATTTGTTATCGTCCTACTGTAATATATGTTGAGATGTTTACTCTTGGAATGATGATGGTTTGCAAATTTTAATTTCTTAGATAACGCATGGTGTGGAGGGAGTGAGGGAGAAGGAGAGGGAGAAATGTTCGTGGTGTTGGGTATGTTATTAGTTTAAAAAGCTTTTGGTGCTGGGTATGTTTATTAGTATGCTGCATATTTCATAATTGTATGAAATGCTACTTCACATTTTCAGGGCTGACTAAAATGTTGTGAAAACCCAAAAGGTGTACACACGAGCGCTACTGTTTTTACAGGTCTCTTAAAGATCACAGAATCCATAAATCATACTTTTGTTTCATCTAATAAAAATCAAATTAAAAAGAGGCTTCTCAATACAAATAATTCTGACAGTAGCCTAGCATTTGCTACCATCTACAACAAAATCAACCTCGCATGTTCCCGTACATTTTAAGCTATGCATGAGTGACGTGTAGCTGAGAGCAAGAATTGATATCGCAGTTGGTCATGATTTTAGTATTCGAACGCAACTGTTACTCCAGCTAAATAATCACTCACTAAATCGCTACATGTCTTCATGAAGCATTAGGTGACCCAACAAGACCCCTTTATTTCCATTCTTAAGGGGGGAAATGGGAAAAAATGTGACCAAAAATGACAAAATTTTACTTTTTGTGTTTTTTGGACCAAAAAATACTAGGTGGTTGGAAGTGCATACATGCAAAGCTTTAAAGCACTACAGTGTCTGAAAGGTGCTCTAATTGCATCATATTTAAAGGTCTGCGCTCCTTAGATGTCCCTGAGGAGGCGTGGTAGATGATGAAATTGCTGCATGAAGCAAAAAAAGTCTGTTTTTTTTACCGATTTTTGTGGGACTTTTACCATGAAGGTTAGTTTCTGATTTATCACTGAGCCACCGTGATCGGTATAACATAGTAACAGCAGCTCTGCCGGTGGATGTCATGTAACATCAATTAATTATGTTTCATATACATGAGCTAAACCAAGTGTAAATAATGTAAATAATACCAGTGATGACAGTTAGATGAGCAAGAATGTGGTGTACAAAAGAAAAATTTAAGGCAGAAACAGCTGGAGGATAATTGTGAACATACACCTGTTGTAAATAATGAAGAGTGTAAATATATATTGGTGGACACCAGTTTACTGTCATCATTGGTGAACCTGAAGTGTAATGACCACAATCAAAAGTCTTTGTATATAGGACTTGCCACTAAAGGCTTGGCCTATGCCATAAATTAGAACTGATTTGCAGTGCTTATAATGAAAAACTGTACAAATTACACATCTAAGCGGGACACTTCTAGGAAGGTCTGTAAGTCATTATTTCTGGTTAACTGCACGCAAACTTTTAAACTCATTTTCCCTCACTTTAATTTTTGCTACGCTTTTATTCATTCAAAACAAAATTACATCCATAAATTAAGTGTTAGAGGGATGAAATTTCTTCTGTACATTCTATAAAGCATAAAAAACTGACGCATGGGATAAAAAATAAAGTGTGTGTAGTGATTGTAAAAATGTTGAAATTTTTATTATGCAGATCATAATTTTTTTAATTTTCCTTGCAGTTAAGATATTACAAAACCCATAGGTCAAGTTTCTCTAAATAATTTTCTGGTTTTGTAAAAAAATATGAAAATGTCTTTCAAAAAAGTGTGGCGAATTTCATTTTGAAATTTGCAAATTTTTTTAAAGAAAATATTCGATAATTCAAAAAGTAATTGTCATACAAAAATTAAACTCTACCAAATAGTTCCACACCGCAAATATGTATACAAAAATTAAGTGCTTCAAAATTGCGCAAAACAGAAATTTCACCCATCACCCTCCGTAAAAGAAATCACTTGGTTGTAAATACTCGCATTTCTGAATGTTATAGTATGGTATGTTAGATAATTTATTATTGAATACACATTTTAACTTTATGTTATACGCCCATTTAGAGTATCATGTTTTCATTGTTCATGTCAGGTGCGCCATATATTTCAACCCAATTACGATTGCACCCATTCAAGAAATATAGTTGGCTCTGCATATTGTCTGGTAGAATCGCTGTCACATATCTTTAGAGGTATTCTTGAATCATAATGTTACTGGAATAATTCACATTTTTGAGCTACAAATATTGATCTGCTTTCTGGTGTGGTATTCCGAGCTTCGTGTTTAGCATTTACATACACTCATAATTTGCACAAATCATTGGTAATAATTTTAGCACCCATGACATAATTGTTTCAAATTTTGTTTAATAAGTAATAAATAACATGCTAATGAAGTTTTAGATGTTTTGTAGAGGGCTTAGTTTAGCTACAATACATTTTTAAGAACAGTAATAAATGTATTTTCTTCCATAAATCCTTTCTAAACAACTACGTGTAAATTTAAACATGTGTATGTATATTTACATACTTGTTCATCATACTTTCTCTATAATGGTAACCCCTGAATTGGGGAAACTGAAAGATAAATAAATATTTCGATTATTATTACCATATATATCCATCACGACTGTTTCGCCATAAGAATACACAGGAACGATCAGCAAGGCAATGGATTTGAACTTACCTGAGGTTAATTTCTCTGAAATCCAATATATTTGCCATTAACACAACACGTTTCTCCCAACATTACATTAGGGTTAGTTCTGCTTCTTCACTGATCATTCAGATGTGCCACTTTTTCCAGATTTGGTCCAACCACATTTCACTTGACTTTCTTGGTTAGGTTTATCTGCACGGATAGATATTACTGATAGGAAGTAACCGCTTCTATTAGAATGGGCACCACTCCCGCATATGGGAATTAATATTTTACATTAATATTACCGATTGTATCCACAATAATCCAGAATGAAAGGTTATGTTTATAACAAAAATCACCTTCGTTACGTGAAATGTCAAAGAAATCCGCGAAATTACTGACGATATTCTTTCGTTTACAAATTGAAGATGTAAAGTAGGGTTACCAAATCACCCGATTTACCACCCATTTTAGTGTATTTTTACAACCCGTTAAAAATTAAAAAAAAACGGAATAAATACCTGGTTTCCGTAGTATTACGTATTTTATTTCTTGGAAATACTGCTTCGGATAGGTGGTGTAAGTTTTTGAAGTCATTCAGACGAAGCTGGACCGAAATGTTACAGATTGTTCAGTTTTGCTTTCCAATTCCGACCCAGAACGCAGACGTGGAAGGGCTTTTTCCTTATTTGTACTAAGCTGTTTACAGAGCTTATAGGCCTGGAGTGAATCCAGTTTTCCTTATTAAAGTTTTTTTTTGGTGTAAATTAAAATTGCGTTTTATTTATGGACGCTCTTTAACTACTGTGGCCCTTAGCGTCCCATTCTACATTGGGCGTGAAAGACCGGGAATTCTGCTCAGAGGCTTTTATCAGGCTTGAGGTTCTCTTATGTGCCATATATCTACGAGTCCACCGGCTTTACTTCCCTTCCGAAGGAAGCCATGCTAAGGATTTTTACGCACCATAAAATCCATCGTCCTCCGCCGGGTTTGAACCCGCTAGCATGGTAACCACTGCACCATGGAGGACAGCTTTTTTTTTGTGGAATAATGGAAAAAGGGTATCTGGTATACTATTATATTATACCAATTAAGGATACATGGAATGGGGCAAATAGTGAGCAAATGGAGGAAATAGCATGGTTAAGTACTGGTGTTTGGAGATTAAGAGGGATAAAAAAAAAAGGATACTCCACAAAGTCAGTGTCCCATTTGTGGAAGGAAGGAAAATCTGGAGCATGTAGTACTTGAATGTCAAGAAATAGATCTATGGAGGAAGTAATTTCTGGAGCAGAAAGGGTCAAGATGGATAGGAAAACAGCATTAAGTGGGATTTTAGAAAGGATGGCACAAACTTACGTCAGTTTTTAAGTAAAGTTAAAAAAAATGCAACTGATCTGCACAAAGGGAATCTGAGTTAGCATAGCTTTTTGTTAGCTATTAATGCCTTTTTTGATAGCTACAGAGAATTATAAAATATGCATAGAAGAAATTATGTTATGATGGGCAGAGCCTGGGTTGAATGCGCTTCATACTTCAGTATGTATTAGCTTAACACAAATAAATAAACAAATATTAAAAGTTCACTGGTTAGATGGGAGAAATAAGTTAGCAACAGAATGTGAAAACATTTGCTGATTTTTTCAAATATATTTAATTATAAATATGTCATAATTTCTACATGTGGTAGGATATATATATACACTTTTTAGATAAACAAAAGAATGAAGATATCCGCAAAGAACTACAAATAGTCAGTGTAGTAACTAAAATAGAATATAGAAATAAATGGTTTAAACATATCAGTAGAATGAATTATAAAAGGCTGCCTCATATAATCTAAATTATAATCCACAAGAACATAGAAGTCGAGGACGAGCATCTATAATGAGCCAGAACAGATCAGAAAGAGTCTAAACCTTGATAGTAGAAGATGAAGATGATGTCAGTTCTCAATTCTATGGCAGTATTAAATGTAGGAATGAGTTTCTCAGAAAGGTTTGAGGGAGTAGTATTATTTCTTCAAAAAGTAAACTGAAGAATGTTTATAGTGTACTTATTAGAATAAAGAATGTAGGAAAGCCCTGTTTTTTTTATTATTATTATTTTGGAATTTAATAACCTAGGTGTAAGAAGGTGCAAGTGGGTTGATGTAAAATGTAACTCTTTTTATTTATTTCTGAAACTACATTTTTGCCCCAAAAATCATTATGGCATAAGGGAAAAAATGTATTTATATGAATAAGCAAGACACTATTTATAACAAAAACAAAAAACAAAAATCTGAAAAACAATGTAAGGTAATTTCTATTATTTAGGCCCACAATTCCCTCTCTTTTAAGGAAAAAAAAAACTCAAATTAGGTTACTCAATATATAACAGTCCCAGACATCCTGTAAACATTTTAGTAAAAGTACCCAATCATAACAAACATAAAATGTACTGAAGAACGAACACTTTACATGAGGTAACTGGGAATTAGTAAAGGAAGGCAAAACTTGTGCGCCTTTTTCACATTAGAGCTATTGAGCAATGTATAACTTTTGCAGTGCATCATCTGCAGAATTGAATTTTTGCTTACAGCATAAACAGCAATTATTGTAATCCAGCGCTTTCTATGGGCACATCACAAATAACAAATTCCTGATAAAATGCACATAACGTCATGGAGTATGGAAATATGAAAACTACCTTCTGACATGACTTTTCAAAACTTTATTGGCAAGACATACATTTCAAAGTGATAAATAAATGGCAAAATATAAGCGTGAACCTTCAAAATTAGTTACCTATCAAATTAACATCACCATAATACCTATTTCCAAACACAAAGCAGGTTTTATAAGAATATATTTTTAATAGAAGCAAGCAGATTAACATATAGAAGCTTCGCACAGTGATAATAGCAAAATCATTGCTGCTTGTTGCGCAGGTATAAATTATTTTGCAGGTGCATAAATCAAATTCAATTGTACATTAAGCATTAAATATCAATTATATTTTTTGTACCACAGATGTCACCTAGACACAAAGCTACAATAGTTATTAAATTATAATACATTAGCTTACAACTGTGCTTTCATTAATTTTGTGGATATGATTTTCAGTTTTACATACTACCTTAAATATGTAAGTAAGGAATGTTGAACTTTTTAAGAAAGTATAAAATGTTTGTTTTTCATATGCAGTAACCTAAAGCTATAAATGCCAAAATAATATACCTTGTATGGAATTCAAAGGATTTCACAAGTTGGCACTGTAATAATTCAATGTATGTTTAGGCACTTTCAAAGTCACTTCAAAGCATAATAAATCTAACAATACTTTAATTTTAACAAATGTATTATAACAAAAATTGCATTGCAGTGGTTCTGTTTTTAACTTTTCTTTTGCATATAGCATATTTACCATTTGAATTTACATTAGTTAGTATTGCAATAATAATGTTTTAAGATGCAAGTAATGATTCATTTGGTCCAATGCAAAAGTAATCTCAGTGTCTTAACAAATAAAATTAAACTGAGTTTTATTTATGGACGCTCTTTAACTGCTGTGATCCTTAGCATCCCATTCTATATTGGGCGTGAAAGGCCAGTAATTTTGCTTAGAAGCCTCTTAATCAGGCTTGAGGTTCTTTTATGTACCGTAAATCTATGACACGGGACCACCAGCTTTACTTCCTTTCCAAAGGAGCCTGCTAAGGATTTTTACGCCTAAAAAAAATCCATTGTCCTCCACCAGGTTTGAACCCACAACCTCGGGAACTAGAGGCTAGCATGGTAACCTCTACATCACAAAAGACGACCCAGTGTCTTAATAGAATATAATGTTTGTATTCCAATTGAAAATCTCAGCATTGCAAAATATGAGCAGATACCTTCCATCTAACTGACTAAAAATTTGTAGATCACAATTCATGTGGCTTTCAGTTGCTGGGTTACAATAAAGAACAACATTTTTGGCTTACTAACAACTCTAAGTATTACTATGTGCACACACTGACAAAATCAATTAACATTAATGCAATTTTATTATTTACAAACACCTATTCCAAGTGTGCACAGAATGTATGAAAATAAACTTGTTCTTTTCAATTTGATTTGAGGTTACATACTGAATAACTTATTTAAAACAGGGACAGTTTATATGATTACAATATAAATAATCTCTTTAGATTGCAAAGTAACCATCAGAACATTTCTTCAAGCATTTCTTAATTTTTCAAAATTCTGTATCTTACAATCAATGTTTAAAATGTAATAAATAAAATATAAAAAAATCTCGATTTCAGTGTCTGCACACATCAATTAACATTGTGTCTAAATTATTCACCAGGACAATAATTCAGCGCATAATTACAACATAATGACACATGTCATAATAATATGAATATGTTTTTATATTGAATTTTCGTAGATTGTAAGCTTACCTCCGAATAAGAAGTAATATCTTACAGATTATGATAAAATTATACAAACAGAATTTAAAATAGATACAAAAAAGATGTGGTAGCAAAAGACCTAAAACAGGACAGAATGCCTTCATCAAATATTTGAGAAAATAATGAGTTTCAGAAAAAAAGTTTCAAAAGATTTTTCAAACATTATAATACAACACAGGTACCCAAAAGCAATTCAGCATCAAGCATTTCTTATAATGTAACATAAAAGACAAAATAAGCATAAAGAGGAAATCAGACGTATAATGTATAAAATTCAAAGATAGTGAGTACCATATAAAAAGTACATTTCAGACATCTTCGTCATAAAAATATTGATAAATCAACCAATTGTAGCCCATTTTCGAACCAAAACTCATGAAATAGAAAAAAAAGCAAATCAGTACATATATCAAGAGAAATGGATAATACTTCGAGAAAACTCAACATCTTGAAACAAAATATGAAGTTAATGGATTTTGATATCCCACCAGAAGAGAACCCAGTCTTAAAGTTCATCAAAAGTCCAGCAGAGGGAAGTATGATTCCAATCATCAAATACCTGTATGAGGTCAGTTACAACGGAGCTGAAGATGCGAAGGGAGGTTCACAAAACATGTCCTAATAAAGTACAAAAAAGTGAAGTAGGGCTTGCGGCATGTCAAATATTTTAATGTTTTTGCTTCACTGTGAATGTTCCAAAAATTAAAAATAATTTTTATATGTTTATAGTTTGCATGATCAAATACAAAAGTTTGTTATGCTTAATTAAATGTCAAAATAATGCATGGCACTATTTTTCAGCAAAATGTTTACGGTATATTCCTGCACCGGCATTTTTTTATTGATGAGGGATCCATCTGTATATATTCAGAGCCATTCTTTTTCTGGGTATCTTTCATTTTCCGTAGCTATTGCTATGGCTCTCATTTCATCTGGTATATTGTTTTATTTGTGTATTGTATATATCAGGTCATTCTGATATTGTATATCAATATATTCTATTGGACTCGTTACCTCTGTTGCAATTATATTTGTTGTAATTATATTCTTGTATTTTAAGTTATTAATATATGTTCTGAAGCTTATTTGAGTTTTTAAATTACTTATAGTATCTGCTTTGTGGTACCATTTGTATCTGTTTCTATTGACTTGCAAAACCACTATGATGGGAAATTAACAGCTATAAAAGCAGCATTACAAAACATTTTATATAGACCATACATAAATCAAAAAATAGTTATCTTATCATTTTCAAAATCAGCTATAGATGGAATAGTAAATTACAATAATAAAACAACAGGAAATATTAAAGAAATAAGAAGCCTAATTAAAGCAGTTGAACCTAGAAAGCTCATGTTGGACTATTGGGCAATGAACATGCAGATCAATTAACAAAGAAAGGTGCAATACAACAAATAAAACCCGTAGGACAAATAGAAATAAATAAACAATTAAATAACGTTAAACAACATTTCAAAAGACAGCAGAGAATTGATGAAGAAGATAAATTAAAGGATAAAGATTATAAGAATATTAAAGATAGAGTTGACATACAAAAAATGCCAAGGAAGACTGCAGTGGCCTTATTTAAGATGGCAACTGGCCACGATTGCCTCGCAGAACATCTCTACAAGATACGTTGCCTACCTACACCCAAGTACACTCTCTGTGAAGAAGATGTCATCCTGAACAAAGAACATCTCGCCAAATGCAAAGCCCTTAAAAGTGATAACTTACAGGCTTTATATTGGGAAGCCAGAGGTAAAATGATGCAGATTAATTAATCCCCAGTGCCATTGGTGAACAACAACTATTTTTCAGCAACTATGGTAAACCTAGACTCAATGTATGAATTTTTCCTACCATGTTTTATTCAAATTTATCTGTTCTCTTGATGGGTTACTACCATGTGTCTTTCATATGTTTAGACAAGTATGTCTGCCCATTCCGTACTTTTTATTTATGCTCTGATGCAAAACTCTTGTTACCAAAACAAAATTGTCATTCAGTGATTTAACTGCAATTGTATTACCAACATAATCACAATCTTCTAGCCCAAGTGGAAAATACTATGAAGAGTATTTTCCAGCAATGAAACTGGGAAAATTCCAAGGTTCTGTTTAGAAGCGGTTGTACACAGAGTTACAGAGTTGCATTTACACACAGGTTATTTACACTGTAGCCTACAAGCTCATGCTACAGAACACAAAATTTAAAAATTTTAATTTTGAATACACTAAAAATAAAATCATAAAGGACATAAATGCAGTTACTTTGTATGGGCTAATTCAGTTGAATTCTTCAATGGACAGCCCAATATGAATTATGCCCTTTGCGTACGGAATAACTATATGTTCTTCCTACATTATACATGTTGTATACTATAAGGTCGAGTCATGCTGAGTGAATGTTTTGGCTTTGCTTAGCACTGAAAGTGATACTTCAAGACAACTAAGTTATGAAAATATTATAAGCAGCTTCCTTAGTATGAAGTGCAGGTGCAAACCAATTAGCCATTGAGAATATTTGACACTTTCATGATTATTTAGTAAAGTACTGTATTTGAATTAAATATATGTAAAATTTGCTTTTTCATTCTTTTATCATCTTGCATTTACCTAAATTTTACTTTAAATTACAGTATGCTTTTTTTAAAATTGAAAAACTTATTTTGCATATTTGGTAATGTAGGCATGAATCTTAATTTTGTGTTGTTTTCTTAATTAATTGTTAACAGCAATGTTAATAAATCGTGTTGACTATCTTAATGACCCTTTCATTTTTATCTCATCTATTCATCAGCTTCTAAATACTAAGTAGTAACATTTTCTACAATTTAATACTAAACTTTAAATGTTTGTTTTTTTGGTTTTAGTAGAAAATTGCTCTAAAATGAGATTTTAGAGTTAGGTTCATTTTCAAAATATTTTCCCCTGGAAATATTCCATACCTAGACCCTCCTGTAGAACACCAACATAAGTTCAGTCTAGGGATCGTAATGGGAACAATGGTGCATCAATATTGCACTAATGTAAAATATTATGGAAATGTAAACAGGTTATATGGTAAATTTAACAGAAGCTAGCTAGCCTTGCAGCTTTGCAATTTAGCTGCCTGAAGCCAAGCGGACCAGATGGAGATATCCCTAGGATGGTTCGAAGCACAGGGTATAGGCTGAATATGACCAGCAGAGATGCTTGAGTAAGAGATAAGTAGAGGTTGAAAAGAGAGAGCAAGAGGCCGGGACAGAAGCGGAAAGTATGAATTCGCCATGATGAGAAATACAAGAGCAAATGTTCTTATATGATGCTAATGTGATCAGCCAATCACAATACTGCTTTAAAATAGTTGTAGGAAAAATAGCAACTTTAGTGAGGTATATATAAATAAAGCAGGGGCTCAGTATTCGCATGACTTTATACAATTTCCTCGGGGGGGGGGGGGGGGGTAACTTCATGCCACTCAGATGTCTGAGTATGTGAGGAAGCTGTTAGAAATTTAGAAAAGCAACATAGGATGAAAGGTACAGCTTGTTAGATACGCCCCCATAACTCAGTAAAATAACTGTGGGATAGAATTCACGGCTAGCTGCAAACAAGTGTGCAAATAAATTACAATTAAAGTGAACTTAAACTTTTTCATTTCATCTCCTGTACCATTCTCTAGATCAGAATTAAGAGCAATGGCCAACACAGAAGTGTTGTAGGGCATTATCTTAAAAGTCAACACCCAAACCACGAAGGGCGACAACGTGGAGAGGTCTGTCGCAGGGTCTATAGATCCTAAATGCAGCCCTGCAGAGTTATGTAAGGAGTGGTTCACTATTCATTCTAAAGTACTCTCATTGTTTGGTGAACACTAAATTCCATAGTTCGATCAACAAAGTGATGCTTTTGTTTTTCTCTTACCCCAAACATTAACAAATTTATCATGCTTTAAAGTTTTAAGTGACTTCTGAAAGACCCTATGCTTTACATTGTTTTTCAGTTAGTAGTAATTTTCCTCTTTAGAGCAACAAATAGTTACCACAATTTTTGATATGGCATTCTAAGTTTCATGTTTAGCATTTACAGT
Organism: Deroplatys truncata; assembly: GCA_030765065.1. Taxonomy (NCBI): domain Eukaryota; kingdom Metazoa; phylum Arthropoda; class Insecta; order Mantodea; family Mantidae; genus Deroplatys; species Deroplatys truncata. Next base: position 153,865,366 of record CM060988.1, on the reverse strand, counting down.
CATATAATTTGTTAAAATAATTAATATTCTTATAATCAATAGGTGATGTCTATGTACATGTAATTTGCATACATATAAACTTAACATTATAAAACATGTATAAAATTCTGCTTACAAAATACACTGTAATCTTTATATTAACACTGTAGTTACAATTCCTTTGGTTCAAGAAATTTCTGGACTTAAAAGTAAATCAGGATGAGGAAATTAACTATTACACTATTATATGATAGGGTTCATAGATATCACATACAGACTTCACAACTTCTTTCCTTTTGTCAGCAACTTTCAATCAAATCCACACATCATTTAAAACTGGAAATAACACATTTCGTTCAAAATTGAACAAGCTCATTGATATCTTAATATATTTTTAACTTAAGAGTCATTTTTTTTGTCTTATATTTTAATTCTGACAAGGAATTCTGCCACTGGACGTTATCTTTAAGTATGCAAAAGATGTCATTCTATATTATCATATTTTCCAATGATAGTTATTTATGGATTCCCAACTTGTGATACGGTACCACATCTTGAATCTTATATACTTCAAGTGAATTCAGAATTATCAAACATTTTTGGGACTCAATAGCAAACCCTTAAGGTTCACCGGGATATTAATGAATCAAATGAGGGATGTTCAGTACACAGTTGGAGGCACTGCCAGTTCACTGGTCTAGTAAGCACAAGATCTGTGATTCAAATCCCAACAGCACATTACGCACATCAAGATCTGTGGTCCAAGTCCCAGCAATGACACTGAATTTTTCAAATCAATTAATTAACAATTAATAAATGCAGTTCCAAGTTTAATCGCTCACACAGTTTATCAATGTAAAAGCACGTACATCACCACTGCAGCAGATAGGATTTTTTGACTTGTTTTTCATAGAAAATGGGCATTGTATGATAAAGTCAACTTCTAACACATGTATGCAGAGTGGAAGTACACCAAAAATGCTTCACACAAAAGATTCATTAACTACTCCTGTTCATTAATGCACATAATAAAATATTGTTAAATACAAGGATACTTAATATATCCATCTGCAAATCTGAGGAAAGCAATCTTTGTTAACTCTTTTCTTAAAGTAGCAATTTCATGCATTCTTACAGTAATATAGATCAGCAATATACACCACAAACTGACTCTTTCATGTAATCTGTTTCATCTTATAGTATATGGAATATTAGAGTTAGAAGAATTTCCATGAATTAACACTACAGACTAACAAATTGTCACTGTGGGGAAAACAACAGTGTTTCTCATCTAACTGTGAAAGTTATAATGCAAATTAATTGCAGCCTGTGTACTTTCTTTGTTGCTGCTGTTATTGAATCAAATATGGATTACATCTGCAGCATAATTTGATCGTGTTTTGTAAAAGGGAAACTGTCAATAAAACATTATTTTCAGGAGAGCTAAGACACTATGTAAAAAATCTCTTACATATTTTACTCACTTTTTAACTCAATATTTTCAGTATTTAATAAGTTTTTCATATTTAAATGAGGAAAATGACTCAATGGAAAAATAAATTACATGACAATCATATTGAAAAGTTACAAAACTGTTGATGTCCTTTTAAAAAATAATTAATTTGTACAAGCTTTTTATCGTAAAGAGTTTGTGTGATTTACATTAACCGCCCATATTTACTACTTGCTACTACCAGACATTCCACATGCCTGACAGTTCCTATCTGGGAATAATTATCCTGTATTTTTGAGTATTCTGAACCTTAAAAAAACAAATCAAAGTTTGCAGCTCTGGGTTTGGTAAAACCGACTGTTTGAGGCAGTATTTTTAACACTTAAATGATTTTAGTCAAATTATATAATAAAAAATATAATAACCGGCTGCCTTAAAGCAATATGTGTATGTAACAATATATAAAAAGTGTATATTACAGTCATTGTATATGTTTATATTATTGTATACATGTAATAATGTAAGAGCTGTGAGAATAATAGGTTAAAAGTTGCTAACAATGAGGTAACCTTGAGGCAATAATAATGCTACTAGTCATTCTTGGAGCAACAATAATGTAATTTTTGTGACAGTTTATAAAATAGCCAATCAACAACCAGAAAAAAGCTTAAGTTAAATAAAATTATTCTATTGGATTAGGAATAGCCAATCACAGACTTGAAATACAGAGATTTACAAATTTAGGCGGTAGAAATCAAGTCAGTTGCTTGTAGACAATGTTCCTAACCGGACACGAGATGTGTCCTTGAGAAATTTAATACGTATTCGTGTGAGACGAAAATAGTTTACGTGTTAAAAAGTGCAAGTAATTAATAAAAGAATCTCACAGCTCTCTATATCAGTGAAGTGTTATTTAAATTGTGTCAAGGATTAATAAATGGAGTGAACAAAAATTATAATCTGTGTAAGTCTACACTCTTAGCCACACTACTCCCTACATAGAAATCCATGTCTCTAACAATAATACTGACGCAGTCGAGGCAAACATAAATATATAATATTTAAAGAAACAGTTAAATTATTAAATTTAATATTTTTAAATTTGGGACAGAGGCTACCGGGTACCATATGTGCGGTTGCAACTACTTCAAGTTCGGCTCCCCAACAGTTGAACTACAATACAACTCCTACTTCAAATTGGCTTTCCATACGTGAAGCAACAACCTACTCCAAATTGGCTCCCAAAACGTGGGGAAGAAACATACCTACTCCATGTTATATTTATTTATACCACCAAAAGCAATTCCCAGTAAGTTTCCCCTGTTATAACAGTCAGTAGTGTTAGTTCTGACTCGCTCACAAATTGGTTCATTGTCTATAAATCTGGAATTCTGGGGGGATACGATGCCTAATAATTAACTGCTGTGCCACTTTTCGTTTTTGATTGATATACATCAACAACAAAGGGTATTTAGTGAACACGAACACATGGTTATTTTGTTGGAAAACAGGAAGTTGATAATGGAAATTGATAGGAATTTAAATTGCAAAGGTGATTATGTTAAACAAACATAAAAGATGTGTGATTTTCATACAGATTGGGAAAACTAAACTGAATTTAGCATTAGTATGCAATGGTAACAATAAGTACAAAGCATTTTGTAAATATTGCCATAAGTGTGTCTCGATTGCACATGCCGAGGGGGGGATGAAATGCACATCTCCTTTATTCTGATTTCAAATATCTGGCAACCCTGGCTCCCCACCACCCAACATTTCTTATCTTGGGTAAAATGAAACTGTTAGTGTGAAGTGTTTTTGAATTTATATTTCCTAGCAGCTCATGCAGTTTTCATACAAGGATGAATAAAAATGGATTACTGATCTTGCCCACAGAAGACATTACAGTGCACTGAGAAATCCACGACAATGTGAAACTTGAATATCTCTTTCTTTGAGTGCAAAAGTACCCATCTTTAGAATTTTTCCAATCACTGCATTTAGTTGTTACTTGAAATGAAACTATATATGCTTTTATCTCTCAGATGACATTATAGGTCCTGATCTTGATAGTGATAGACTAGACATTACTTTTATTATAAAACAAATACTGAAATGCTCAGGCAGGCATAACACACTACCTGAAGTTTGAGAATATACAATTTTGCACGGTCTGTAAAATTAATGATTACAAATCTAGGGATGAACTTATTAACCCACTGCTAAGGATATTTACCAGCTAATGGAAATATAAAATCCAGTTATGGGATGCATAATGTTACAATAGAAAACCAAAACCAACACAAACATAATTTTAAAATTTCTAATTCTTATACTCAGATAGTGCAGATGCTATCCACCTCTTGAAATTAAATATTTAATAACATCAACATTATTTCTGATAAAAGTGTTGTTCAAACCTCCTCTGTATACAGCTTACTTAAATGTTTCACTGCAGCCATAGTGGACCCAGGGAGGATCTGAGAGTGGCTATAGCGCCTCTCCCCTTAACTAAAGAAAAAATATGGCTTTTGTTATACTTTGCTTTGGTAAAATCAAACCCAACACTTTTATTTCTATCCTATTTACTTAATCCAGATTAGCATCTATTTGTTCTGTCAGTAAGTGAATTTATCTTAACAGTGGACTGTATTTCAAAAGATGTTAAAACTATTGTTAGTAAATAACTTCTGAATAAGAATTAAACACTGAAACAACAGCAGCAAAAGGTTCAAGTAAAACTGAGTTATCAAACTACCCAAATATTACATTTAAACAGCATGCTTATTCAATAAATCTTTTTTATAAGTTTTCTCAAAATTTAAATTAAAGTTTGCATCCAAAGGATGGTCGTTGGATCACTTATACAGTATAACCTTGATTATCCATCACTTGGTTAACCATTCTGCTCATTAACTGTCATTATTAAGTGCAGCCAAAGTTCATGTGAAGCATATGTGCGAACATATGTACATCTATATTACATTTTGCAAAAACTGAGTATCATTCAGAAACTAACTTCTATGATGTGTTATGCATATATATTTGAAGGTAGTTTGAGCATGTTGCATATCATATATTTCTTATATATATAAATGAAGTTTTTGAGGTCATACAAGAAAATGGAGGCATCGCAATTGGATATGCAGACAACATGGCTGTCATAATTAAAGGTCAAACATCAAAAGAGGTTGAAATTAGAGCAAATTCAATTTTAAAAATTATAAAACAACATTATGCTAATTTAGATATGATGATAAATACACAAAAGACAGCATGTATTAACTTTGAATTAACAAAACTTAACCCGAGTAGTATTAAACTAAGTATAGATGGGGAAAACATATCAGAAATTGCAGTAATTTTCTTGGAGTAATAATTGATAAACATTTAAATTGGCAATCTCATGTAGCATCAATTAGAAAAAAGATAAATAAGGGCATTTATGTAATGAGACAATTAACTAAAATAATGGACAATGAAACAGTTCTATTATGCTTTTATATATTCGCATGTAAGATATGGAATTACGTTATGGGGAAATATTACAGCAAGAGAAATGGATACAGTCTTTAAACTGAAAAAAAAACAAAAAAAAACAAAACATTAGAATAATAAGCAAAATGGAAAACAAACAAACTTGCAGGGGGGTGTTTAAGAATCAAAACTTGTTAACAGTGCCATGTATATATGAATGCATAAAAACGGTAATAAATATAAATATGCAAAAAAATTCCAGTGTACATAACCATAATTTAAGAAACAATGACGATTATTATAGAATAACATTAAGGGGAACTCTAAATAATCGTGTCATAGAAGTTAGAGGAAGAGAATTATTCAATAAATTACCTAGAGAAATAAAGAACATAAACCAGCCAAATATAATGATGAAAACAATAAAGAAATACTTAATAGAAATTGATATTTAAGGTAAACTTAATGTAAATGCAATGTAAAAGAAGTAATGTAAAATGATCAGCTGTACTTGTGAAATTATTTTATATTTGTAATTGGACACGTCCTTTAAATGTATTTAAAAGGATGATAATAAACTAAACTAAACTAAACTAAACGTATCAATGGATGGCCTCAGTATTCCGAAAATTCTCAAGGAAAGTGCACTTTAAAAATAGTGAAGTAAAAGTCTTAAACAAGCACAGCAACAATGTTACAAATTGAATACAGAATGTACTCTAGTCAAAAGGTTGTTCTGATGTCTTCAGGCTGTGTATTACTTAAGTTTTAGTTTCAAATCACAAAGTGGTCATGCAATTAGTTAATAGCGATCATAATGTCAGTCCTGCACTAGGAGCAGAAAGATGGTGAACTAATGCAATGAAGCCATACAACCATATGCATACGTCAGAAAACGCTGCATAGTCTGATATATTCTTTAACACATTGCATAATGTTCAAGTGCTAATGATGGAACGTAAAGGAAATAGTTAATTCACAAGCAAGCCCAATGTGTTATATGTAATGTTGTTATGACTTGTGTTGAAGAGAAGAAACAAGGTGAGAAAATACCTATTACAAATGCCACTAACGTGCTAATTATTCGTGTTTTCACAATTGGATTGCACAAAGGGAAGTAAACAAAAGAGATTTTATTTATGGACACTTTAACTATTAGCATCCCATTCTATATTGGGTGTGAAAGACCGGAAATTTTGCTTAGAGGCCTCTATCAGGCTTGAGGTTCTTTCATGTGCCTTAAATCTTTGACACAGGACCATGGCTTTACTTCCCTTCCAAAGGAAGTCATGGTAAGGATTTTTATGCCCGAAAAAAAAATATATCACCCTTCCACTGGGTTTGAACCCGTGACCTCAGGAACTAGAGGCTAACATAGTACCCTAGAACACGGAGGACAACACAAAGGAGAGGGGAGCCTGTCGTGTGTATAAGTGGCTCTCTCCGATGCAGGACTGCATCCGTCTTGATCGGGTTATACTGTTGTCTTCTAGCAACATACCTATAAAATTGACAAAAAACATATGCGAATGAGTAAGCATACACACTTCTATTGGTTTTACACAACAAAAGTATGTTACCTTTTACCATGCAGTCCTGCCTCACACAACCTTTATTGCCATTTTTCTAAATATACAAGAAATGAAACATAGTGTTTAGTGAATTGGATTTTGTAATTGCTTACTAAACCTACTGTTTATATTATGTTAGATGGATTATCAGTGATTTTCGGTTAACCATCTACCCCACCCCATCCATTATAATGGTTAATCAGGGTTCTAGTGAATGATGTTTGAGAATATAGAAAGCTGAACGAATCCTGGATCTGCCTCCAATTTCAGCATTATATCAAAAGATATAAAAAAGGCATAATAAAAATGACTATTTGGTACAGAAGTTTAACACATTAAGCGCCAGAGTGGTCCTTGGAGCCCACTATATGCAATTCTTGTCGGGCCATGGCAGTCCATATGACCGCTACGTTTTTGGACCAATTTAAGACTTCTACAAGCCAGTGGTCCACTAAAACATTGAATTTTACCTATAAAATGGATCTATGTGGTTCTTATCTAAACATTACTACCACTGGGTTTGGAGTTGGTATATTATGGAGGTGTAAATTTCAGTATAAAAAAATTGTCAGCATCAACAAAAAAGATTTTTATTAACTGTGTTTATATACAGTCAAGCAATAGAACACAATAAAGCCAGCATGCAAAAGCTTAATTAGAATTGCTGTCAAAGAAAGCAATTTCTAACATTCAAAGTATAAAAATATGAGTATCAGAAATATTTTGTTTTTGACTTTTAATTATGAAAATTAGCAAGGCATGGCGAGCAAAAATAAGGTTTACTGTCGCATTCTTCACAGTATGTGGTAACTTTCTTGACTGTATTTTTTGATAAATTTCCTGAGTGTTTCTTTTGTAGCATCCTTTACAATACTTTTGTACCTTATGAGCTGGTCCGTCGTGTTTCTTGAGGGTATGCATATTTAAAGATTTCCTTTTCCTAGAAATTGACATCTACTGCTTCTGAGAGGGATCACTCAGAGCTTCATGAGAACAATAATGCCTCTATGATTTTTTCTTTTCTTTGAAATCTGTAATGCAAGTGTGAGGACTAAAATCCTATTCAATAAAGTATCATAAACATCACGAAAGCACACTTTCTACATTACAGATAAGAGCCGCAACCTAACAATATGGACATTATATCATTCAAGGCAACAGAGGCGCTCTGAGTGAAAAAAAAATCAAATCTACTTCAATGAATTCATAATTTGCTAAAAATTATCGCTGGCCACTATGCAGGACCATTGGTCATGATAAAATTTCTTGTGTGGTCCCCAGGGCCCACCAGAATTATTTTTTATAATAATTTTGTATAAAGTCCTCTATAAAACTAATCTATAAAGTAAGTTAATGTTTAGTGTGCCCTTTATTGACTTTAGAAAGTTGCAATGGTCTGGGGGAAAATTTCATCAAATATCTACTGACGCTTAACATGTTAATCAGTATTCAGAGATGGAACAAAAGTTAATTCATGATTAAATGTATAATCCATAACCCTGAGTGCATTCTCCCAAGGATAGGTCCATCTTTTTCTGATTTACTTTCCTCTACACTTTGAGGCAGTATTTTATATCACAACACTGTGAATGCCAGAGTGATTGTAGTGTAAATTAACATTATTGTATGACAATGATTTTAGATGTTTGTTAGCTATAAGCATTCTTAGGAAATAAATTTACAGGGCCTCACTCAAACTGACAATAGGAGTGGGTAACAATGAAGCAATGGGGTGAGTTGTTTATCACTTAGAAGAGACAAACAAATGACGTCAGGGTAGCATGCCTTTCTTTAGAAATGGAGGGAATATCTTCCCTAGAGCATACGTATTAGTAATTGTGATTGGCTTACAAAACAGATGCTAATGTTGGCGTGATTTAGTAACCAATAGTAGCTCTATTATAATGTTTAGGTATTTCGAGGTGAAGGAGTATAAATTCTCGAGCCATAAGCATGTTTCACACAGTTCAAAAGAGTCATTCGCGAGGTACACATCACGCAGTTCTACAGAATCTCTCGCGAGGTACACATTAAGCAGTTCTATAGAATGTTTCACGAGATACACGTCGCGCAGTTCTAAAGAATCATTCACAAGGTACACGTCATACAGTTTAGAAGAATCTCTCGTGTCATAAAGTTAGTTACAAAATGTGAAGTACACGACAACTATTACAACAGTAATTACATTCGGAAATATAAAAGTTTCAGTCAGGCGTGTATGTGAAATTAATTAAGTGTGACGACAATAAAGGTGTGAAAATAAATTCTTTTATCAGTGTTATCTTTTAGTAATAACTCCTTTCCATTTACACGCCCTGCTTAGAGATATTTGCTCGACTGAGTAATAATAGCTAGCCGGAGGACAAAGAACCCAAATCTTAAAAAATAATAAAACAATAACAGGCACTCAGCAAATAAGATAACATAAGAGATTACCGCGACAACTTCTTATACTGCAGTAGTTTGCAAATAGAAACCCAATGTGTCTTAATGGTTGTTTAAAACCATGTCTGCATTGAAAAAGTTGTAATCAAAATACTATTCCAAATAAGAGTACAATGCCCACTACAGGTTTTCCCATTGTTGCATTCTTCAGTTTTCAAATTTTTTGTGGGTTGGATACCACAAATATAATTGGACATGATGATTTGTGCCCATATCAGCTGTATAACCAATAGTGATCAATAAATTATTTCTGTAATTAGAGATGAAACAGATTATGTGAAACAGTTTTTGTGTATCATCAGGTTTTAGTAGCCCTCCATTGGTTGCATTACATCCAGGAAGTATCAATATTCGCTTTTGGGATGCTATTTTCTGGCAATCGCCTTTGAAAGGCTGAAGACCTGAGTACCTTCCTGACTGAGAATGAATTGTTTACCAGATAAGAGCGCATTGTTATTGTTACATCTTCAGTGAAACTTCATTGCTGGTGTTCACTGAATAGTAACATGCAACTGACATTATCCATTTCTTATACTGTCGCTCTAACTGTGAAGTATAAGTATCTCTAACGAAGGTTTTTGTAATCAGTTGTGTTCTGGTTTTGCTGTTTGCCACCAGAACTCACAGTGATGAGTAATTGGCTCAGCGTCTACCAAATGGCTTTAGGGTAGAAGCAGGATGTACTGAACATGAAACATCCAAGAAAGTTTGCTCAGGGACCCTTTTTCTCAGGATATGAGATCGTTTTACATGTGAACAAGCAACACATGGGACTACCGGCCTTACTTCACTTCAGAAGAAAGCTATGCTAAGGATTTTTATGCATGTACAATCTGCAATATTTCTGATTTGTCCAATCCTAGAGACTTTGAGAGTTGGATCTCTGCCTCAGAGAATTAGGTGAATGATTTTGAGAGAAGAGCTACTGGTGATAGTAAAACAGGTGATTTTCAATATCGTAATTTTGCACTTCATCCAGTTCCCTTGCAAGTTTTCAGCTTTGTTTGCATGACTTCGGTAACTATCACCTTCCTGGGCAACAACACATTTCTTTGCCATTTGAAAATTTTACATTCTTACTACTATATTGTGTTCAAGCAAATTTTATATTAATTACAGAAAACTTTGCACTGAGGTAATTAAGCAGGACTCGTGAATGAGAGGTCTGCAGCCCAAATCCTGCCAGTAGATATTTTAATCACTGACTGAAGTTTCTTGCAGGCTTTCCTTCAGTCCTCATAACTGGCAAATGTCAGGGAGGTACCCTACACATAGACATGGAACGTTTCCATCCCAAATTTCCCTTTCCAATTATCATTTCACTTCATGGTGAGATAAGAGTGCAACCAATGGAGGGTAAAATAATCTTCAATATCTGAAAAGCGGTGCACAGAATTAAAGCAAAATAACACAATGAACTAGCTATAAGCAAATAAGTATGCACTATCTATTAGTTTGAAACACTTCCCTTTTCTGTAATAAATATTAGTACCAATTATTCATGCTACATTTAAATACACCATTATGTTTTGCACTGAAATTCAGTTATAATTAATATACATTAAACAAATGTAAAATTATCACCTCCACAAAAGTAATACAATATTAATAAAGATTGCTTATAAATGGTGAATAACTAAAAACATTTTTTTTTATACAGTCTTTGTACTTCATCAAGGGATTCACAAAGTTTACTTGCAGTGCATTTAAGGTACTCAAACTTAAAAAAGAAAGCTAGTGTTTGCCACAATTTTGTTCCACATTTTGTATACAACCTTAGACCAAACAAACCAAAAAGGGACCATTTCTAGAAACGTAAATTTGACTGTTCTGCTTCATGGTCAGTTCACATACTATTGCTGGCAGTTATAAGCAGGTATTTACCAGCAAGAACTACCAAAGTTTGAATCACAGCTATGTTGTTTTCTCTTTCTTTTCAGAATAAAGGCAATAAATTAGATAAAGTTTGTTACACATATAATATCTAAGGATAGGACCTTGATACCACTGATACCTTGATACTCTCAATACTCGATGATATCGAAGTATGCCTAATACTTTTTCGATACTATACATTTTTAAGTTTTGCATTTAACTTTATGCTAGAAGGAATGAAATGAGCTGAGACTTCACGTTATTACCTTGCACATGTCCCCTAAGAGTTGCTGGACTATAGTTCATGATAGACCTAGACTGCATTTCCTGTGGGTGAATCAATGCAACATTCCATAGGCTCTTGTATCTAAATGGAAACATGCAAAACAATGGGGGAAGAGTAGAGGTACTCGTGTAACATGCAGCGTTAACTGAGATGTGAATGAAGCTGATTTAGCATGCACATTTCTGAATAGCCTGACTTGGTAATTCACTCTGTCATTATATTTACCCACTCCAGTAGCCAAAATCTGTGAATCCAGAAGAAACAAATCAGAACTTAAGACATGAGATAATACAGCTCATGGAAATATTTGTTCTTTCCTTCTGTCTATCAGCTTGAGTTACGCAAGTCAAACTCGGTCATGAGCATAGCTTACAGGTATATCATACGACTAATTTCCATAATATGGACAGAAAATCCTTTAAAAGAAAGTTTTCAGCACAAAATATAGTTACATAAAAAGAAGAGCAAACAAATTATTATTATTTATAATTAGCCTTGATAAACAATAGGGGATCTTCATCGGTGGCATCAAGATAAAAAAAAAATTGCTACCAATTGGAGAATGTCAAACACGAACAATTTTGGAATTAGCATACAATACAAAATTGGTTACGTACATTTACCCATAGAAAACTCTACTACGAAATAACTCAGTGAACAAGCTATTGCCTTTGCAGTTTTTTATAAATGAGTATTGAGTATCAGTGCTCATAAATCAGTACTGGTATCGATATCGAGAAATAGTGGTATCATCCCATCACTAATAATATCATTTACAATTACAACCTGCTATGTGAGGCAATATGTTGGTTAATAAGTACTCAAATACATAAATGATCACTGCAAACTTTAGGGCTGTTTTTCACTCTCATGTTTTTGCTGCTTCAAGCAGGCTTACCTCAAAAGTTACTTCAAATCAGGTTAGAAACTAGGTAATTAATTCAAATGTGCATGTTCTAGATATAAACTGCATTTTCAGCAAATTTTCATAATTTTGATCATTTATAAAGGAAGGTTGTATAAATGCATTTTTGTTTAATAGTTGAAAATATTATGCTAATGTGTTTTATTTATACATATCAGATGAAGAATATTATATTTCAACATGCTGTTATAATGATATCCTAATAAAAGAAACAGTTTTGTAACAATAAATCCAATCATTGGTGGTTGAGCTAATTCTTGTCAAAATCTATTCTCCTTAATACATATTCTCCTTAATGTACAAACAAGCAAACTTTGCGAATCCATCACTCACAAAAAAACTAGGTATCCCTAGATATGTTTTATTTACTATTCACTCACTTTCCTAGGAGAATCATAGCCCTTGTTCCCAATGCCTATGTTTAGTCATCATCAGAGACCCAGAAAATTTGTGTAAGCATTTCCACCAAATTCTTGAAGAACTATTAGTGAAATAACATAAATAAATCAAAACAGCCACATTCAGGAGTTGTGGGTTCAATTCCCATGGCTGACCTTCCTAACCTATGGGTTTTTTGGGGGGTTTTCCCGGGTTGCTAGGCAAATGCTGGGAATATCATTAAGTCCCCTGAATTTTCTGTCCCTCCATTTCACCTCCATTCTCATTTCACTTCACCTTTCATCCACTTGGTCTCTTTCCGGGTTGTATGTGTCGGTGGGAGGTCTCAGTGTGTGCATAACAGGGGAAAAGGATGCTCTGTCAAAACCTTCATTTCCTGGAATGGGGGCGGTCTCCAGGTTCCATGACCCCCAGGGGGAAGGGGAGCTGGCTGCACCAGTGCCTATCCAGGGAGTTTAAATCTGTAAATTGTAGGGACCCTGCCCTCTGCCTGCCGTGTCCTCTGGTCCAGCCACCCTGTCTTCTCTCACCCTATCCCACCCTCTCGGGGCCGCCCCCTTCAGGGCTTAGGTACGAAAGATCTATGTAGGTCGACGTGGTAAGTTCCCCTTCACGTTGAATCCTAAACTTAATCATTTTTTATATCACTGGCATTAATAGAACTGGAATGCACTCTCTAGAGAGAATTAATTTGCATCTTCCACCAAATTGTACAAACTACACACAGTTAAAGCCCTCTTTTATGCATTTAGGCATTCTAGCAGAAAATGTGATACATTGCATTTGCATGACTTTCTCTACTCACTCTTCTACAAACTATCCTTACAAAAGCTTATTCTAGCTACTTCTTGTTAATCTAGATAAACTTTTAATACACATTTACACATTTCATTGTATGATGAGGTAGGTAAAGCAATAGTCAGATTTTTAAAGAGCATGTCACTATGTGATGGCTTTGAAATTTCACGCTCTTTGTATGGCGAGAAGGAGAAAAAAAAACATGAAGACTTCCCACTTGAGAAAAATATAACTATTTGTAAACTGAAACCAATAACAAGGAATATCTCAGAAGTATAAAACTCATTCAGAATGAAGAGAACTTCACACGCTATTGCCAGAAAATTCAAGATATATATTTAATTTGTCATCCAAATACTTAAACATATGGTATTTTAATCAAAACCCTTAGAGCCATTTTTTTAGAAAATACAAAATAATAAACATTTTTATATGTAAAAGGTATTTTGGGGTGGAGGATTTTCTTGAAAACCTTCATGTCGTATCCTTGCAAAATGCTGAACTTGCATACCATGTAGGTATTTAACTGATTTTTGAGTTATATTGTTCACAGACAGACAGACACGTACATTCAGACCTTTTTTTTTCTAAAAATGCAATTTTTGGATTCAGGGAGTCTCAAAATGTGTATTTCTGGTGAAATCTTTGTAAGTTTTGAGTGGAATGGAATAATTCCTCTATTTACTACAGCAGTAGAGAAAGTAAAAAGGGGAAACGGAAGTTGAGTAACCATGTATAACATGGTGACTATGACTGGTGACTATGGACTTGGTGGTTCAAACAGCAATTTCAATTTGTTACACTGCACCATTAATTTTGCTTTATAAATATTAGTTATTAAGAGTTAGACACCTCCAAATGTCATCAAAACGTTGATTATAAATGTATCTGTAACTGTGCTATTATAAGTCATGGTTTTTTTTTTGGGGGGGGGGGAAGTCATGAAGATGCTAAAAACAATTCACATCATGTTTTATCCATGGCTCTTCAGTACATCTTCAGCACCAAATAAAATTCAAGGAAAGCAAAATAGGGCATTTATAACACCACAACCAGTTAAATTTTCATATACTTGCTGTGTTTAAAATTCCCATTAGAACAACTTGTTTTTGTTTTAACAGCTGAGTGACTTTTAGGTTTGGTATAGGTCTACCAAGATGTTTAATTTCGTTTCCCTTTCAAGTTTAATGCTGAAAATGGTGGTGCTATAATATACTGAATGGAATTCATTGTTTCTCCGTATACCTGTATTTTATTCTCACTCACCAATTGAAATACAGCATAACCATGTGCAACGTACAGGCAATGTAAGGTTTGGTATATGGATGACTAGAAGTGAGGCAAACATTTACTATAAAACGAATAGTTGGCACTTTTATGGAATGAAAGTCAAAGCGATCATCCTATTCCATACTCTCTGACTATTAGGTTAGTCAAAAACACAGAGCCTTATGCCCCACCACACACCTCTGTAGCCCCTTGGTTATCATGCCCTATTCTAGCCATATAACCATTGGTTGCAGCCGGGAGTGCACTATTTGGGCACCTGCAAACAATATACTGCTTGTTGAAGTCCACTACACAAGATCAGGTCAGAATGAAGCCAAAATGTACATATACTTAAATAGTATAGTTATTTACATTAAAGGGAAAGCCAGGATATGGTTTTAGCACAAACGTGCTACTACGAGGGCTGATCAATAAAGACTGAGACTGATTTTTTTCTGTAGTTTCCTTGATAGTTTTATGTCTCTACCACGAATACCTGAAAAGAGCAGGGTTTCATGTATAATGTCCATAAGCGACAGCACTCTCGTAACGGTAGGTTGGTAGTAATGCTGTATATTGTTGACCCTACTTGAATTTCGCATACCACAAAATGGAGGTGACATGAGAGGAGCAATACAGTGCAATAAAATTTTATTTTCGTTTAAATCATACAGCCTTGAAACTTTGGAAAAGCTGAAGCAAGCATACGGTGAAGATGCACTACCTCGTGCAACGTTGTTTAGGTGGTTCAAGGACTTCAAAGAAGGGCGAGTCCTCTGTGCTAAGCAAGGTGGGCCTGGTGTATCGGAATGGAATGATTTACCAGCATGCAGTTCCCTCCCCCCTCACACTACTGTTACAGCAGCTACTACACCTCAGTATTGGCTACACTGCGGAAGCACATTACAAGGAAACGTCCAGAACGTCATCGGAATGGGTGGCGACTTCATCACGAGAATGCACGGCCTCATGTCGCAAATCAAGTCCAGGAATTTTAGGAACGTTTTTGAAAAAATTTTATTTTTATTTGTGTAATTGATTTTATTTCGTTTAAAAAAAAAGATTATCTACTTCAAGTAAACAAATGATAAATGAATTTAACTCATTTTGCTTTAATTTTTTTGGGAGAATATTCAAGGCTAAATTCAACATTACCTGTGTGCCGCATCCGCCTTAAAGCCCCAGTCTTATCCCCTGTGATTTCTTTTCATTCCCATTACTAAAAGCAAAGCTCCGGGGCATTCGATTTGAGAGCAATGAAGCAGTGCTAAAGAAAAGTGAGGCGATTCTCAAAGACCTGACAAAGAATAGCCTGCACCATGTGTTCGAGGACTGGCAGAGACGCTATAAAAAGTGCATTCAGTTAGGAGGGGGCTACTTTGAAAAAGATCATGTCAACATTGAAATGGAGTAAAACATATCTGTGAAAAAAAATCAGTCTCAGTCTTTATTGATCAGCCCTCGTATATTAAAAAGCTGCCCCTGATGTACAGTATGCTCTATAAAACTAACAAATGTAAATGAATACTCTTGAGTAGAACTAAATGTCAGTGATGTTCTTGTCTGTCTATTGCCTTTATACTGTATTTGTTGATAGTGCTGGCAAAATCCCAAAATTACAATGGTACAGTGAGCATTACAAAACTCAAGCCTCCTCATAATTAACTTTATTTTTTAATTTGTAAATTTTTTCAAAGTAAAGTTAAAAATTTGCAAATGAGACACATTTTACTTTCTCTACTACATACAGTAAGTTGGGGAAGTACTATATTCCACCCAAAATTTGATGTCGGGATTTCACTGAAATACACGTTTTGAGGTACCCTAAATCCAAAAAAGGCATTTTTAGAAAAAGATTCAAGTATGTGTGTCTGTGAAGAGCATAACTCAAACATGAAAAGTCAGATAAATACTACACTTGATATTTAGCTTCAATACCTTCCAAAGATGCAAGATCTATATGTAACAAGATTTTCAAGAAAATTGCTCCACTCCAGACTAACCTTTACATGGGGGATTTTTCAAAACTTTTGATTTTCTAAAAAGTGGCTCTAACGATTTTGATTAAAATATCACATATTAAAGATATTTACATTATAAATAAAATTTATATCCTGAATTTTCCGGGAATAGCCTGTGAAGTCCACTTCATTAGGAAGAAATTATGTATAATCTTATATAACTTGTAAATGTTAAGCGACAGATAAAAACGTGCTGCACAAAAAATGTAGATCTCTTTAAAACAAACAATTTATTGAAAATAATTTTTTCCGTAACATCAGCCATTTCCAAGATATCCGTTATTAATGGTTCGATCTGTTCAATACTTTGTCATTCTTTTTAAGTCCCATCAATTTTCAGTTGTTTCTCACGATTACATGGAAACAGTATGGAATTTTAAGGCCAACATACACATAGCGTCCAGTTCTTAAATATTTGACTATCGCTGTTCTCTTTGCATTTATAACAAGATGCGTAATGTAGCTATTTCTGCAATGGTTTATTTAGATTAAAATGAAGCAGATAGAAAAATAAGCTTGTGTACCCACTAAGAAATGATAGAGAGTAAAAAAAGTCATGTGAATGTATCGCATCAGATTTTTCAAAATTTGCAAGTAATTTAAAAGTGAAAAACACTCAATACAACCATTATCGCAGTAGAAATGCTTTTTAAATACGTTTCTGCAGTATTCAAATTTTTTGTGAATTTTCTGGGTCTTTAATTATTACTTTTTACAGGTAGTTGTTAGTTAATAGTATATGTGTGTGTTTAACTTAGCAAAATCTTCCATATAATGACATATTTTAACCCTCAGAAAATTAAGCTACAGCCTTTTTTAATAAAACATATAAATATACCATTTTGCTTACTTCTTATAACACAAATTTTGCATTTACTGTGAAAAATGCAGTTTGAGTCCTTTCCTAAATCCTGCATTATGTATACAGTCCACAGCAAAAAGAAACAATAACTAAACAGGAAAATTCTGAGTAGCAGTGCAACTCAGAAGATTAGGTTACAACTTAGTTGAAAAAAAAATTTCAGATTGCTGGTTTTTCATTGCTTAGCACAGCTATAAAAAAAAATACAAAAAATAAACTCTCTGACAAGAACTACTAAGGTGGAACAAGTTAAACTTTAAAGGCAAACTGTATATTAGGAAAGGAAGAAATGGAGGTAGATTTTAAACTACAAGCTACCAAGCACAGATGCTTCAAGCATCATAAAGAAAAGTTCAAATGTTTTAGAAATTATAGAACTTGTAAAAATGACAATTAAAAAAATATAACCGAACATAAAAGAACAATACTTCATCTAGAATCTAAGAGTCTGAGGCAAGAGCACTATACAAGGCACTGAGGGATTAAATTGCCCACCCTTTTATCCTCACTCCTTCATACAGAAGTGGTTAAACCTGTTTTCTCCCATTCAATCAATGAAGTGTATAGTGCCAGCGTATATGATATACAATCATTGTGATAGCTGTGGAAGCTTTCCCCTGAAAAGCTGATGTACTTGTTAACTGCCACAGATACAAAGTTGCATACATATGTAGCAGGAAAAAGGGAGAGAAAAATGCAGGGGAGCTATGCTTCACACCTTCAGTACCTAGTATCATGGTCCTGGCCTAAGGTAAAACATCAAATGTATTCATACTTGCCAACTTCCTGCGCTTTGCCTCATCTGGCAAAGGATATTAATTTCGCAATGACATGAAATTTAGAATGTATAAAATGCTTGGTGCAGTAAATGTACAAAAATTCCATATAAAATAAATTGAAATTCGTTTTATAAGAATCCCTGAACTGCTTATTTCTGTCACATATGCTGAAATTATTTTGGTACCACAGGTAAACACATATTAAAGCAAAGAACAGCATTTTTCTAGGCTATAAATAGATTTCTAATCCGTATTTTATGCTTCACAACGTCAACTACATATAAACAAAAATTGGGAAACTTATATTCTGCAACCGTAGAGTGCAAATAAGATAAAACAATTTATGTGAGGGAGTTGAGTTGACTTTACAGTTCACGACATCCATTACTGAATGTTCGTGCCCATTTACTATTGATTATGGTGCAATAAAACGTTAAATCTGCAGGCAATGCATCTTGTTGTAGCCCATCAAAGGGAAACAATTATCATGATGAAGGATGGATACACAGATAGGATATATCATAGCACTATATACCAATTAGCACAGTATATTTAGTCTGTAAACTAAGTTACAATATAATGCAGCAGAATTTAATGCTTTGTCACATCCATGGTGAAAATATGTAACACACTGAGTCTCCACCAAGCCGTAAAAGTGCATCTGTTGCCATAAATTCATAAAAAAAGCCACTGTTCCAGAACATTTTATGCGTAAACCATAAAAGTTGGCAAGTATGCATATTCCATAATTTGCAAAAACTCATTCTTCAGCAATGTGGGAGCATTTAAACAAAAACTAATGTGCAGAATGGAAGGGATACAAATGTCATCTTTTAAGCCAGTGAGATATTCCAATGAATACACTGAACAAAAATTTATGAGCACCTTTGTTTCTGTTTCATAGTTTTTGTAGAAAAACAATCTGAGAAATAGAAATGTTTGACAACCATGTGCTTTCAATTGTGTGAAACAATCTCATTTGAGGGGTAAGGCACGGCTGCCCAACAGTAAAATTTGCACCTAATTTCTAACATTTGTAGTTAATATGTCACTGCATTACAAGAATCCTATTCACTTCTGCTACTGTTCTTTAATTCCCAAGATAATTCCGTTTGTATATCTATCGTAAAATTGTTGATGTTTAAATTAAGTAACTAAAATAAAAAAAAAAATTAATAAACAAATGTTCTAAATTAAAATTCTAAGTATAGTGCAATCTATATAAACCTGAACTACTTTAATGGGCCATAATTTCCTTCTGAAAGCGCATAGTGGCTTTGGGAGAATCAGTACCACTGCCATTTGTTGACTATTTTGTTGATTTCGATGGCAATTACGAGCATGTTGACATTGCTGACAGTCTGTAGTTTGCAGTCATAGCAGAAACATGCTGTACTCGCTTTGAGAGCATGTTTTTGTTATGAAAATGTATTGGAACACAAATTCATTGATAAACACAATGGGAATTTCAAAGAGAATACAATGTGCGTGATGATCCAACAAAGGCAACAATTTCATTACCAGTAAGAAAGCTAGAGACAACTGGTGTACTTGTCAGTGAGAGTAGAAAACATAGACCATCATTGAGTGCAGAGTTTGTTGATAATGTTCAAAGATGCTTAGTGAACTCTCCAAAGAAATTGTTGCATCAATTGAGCCAGGAGACAGGCTATTCATATGGCACATGTGATAGAGCTGCAAAGAAATTGGGACTGCAACCATACAGAGTGCATATGGTGCAGCAATTGAAAAAAGCAGATCATGAAAAATGAATGGGTTATTGTCGATGGTTTCAGGGTTTTCTTATGCCATGTCCAGACATTATCTCCATAACCTAGTTTAAAGATGAGACATGGTTTCATCTGTCAAGCTACATCAACACACAAAACAGCAGATACAGGGCTGCTGTAAATCCCCATATCATCCATGAACACCACTGCATGATGAAAAGGTTGGAGCATGGTGCGCATGTCAGCTTCCAGGATTGCTGGCCGCATTTTCTTTAATATGACTGTAGACACTGCAGTTTATATGGGCATCTTCAATACATTTGTGGAGCAGCTGGATGATATCGAATCGACAGAAGATTATTTCCAGCAAGATGGAGCAACATGTCATACATCTAACTCCTCCATGCAACTTGTAACCAGTTTCTTTGATAACCGAATAATCTCAAAGGATCTATAGCCTCCCAGATCCCCTGACCTAACCTCACCAGACTTTTTCTCATAGGGATATCTTAAAAATAGAGTGTATCAGAATAGACCTCGGACAACTGCTGAACTCTGTGAATCCATTAGTAACGAAATAAGTAACACGGCGACGATACTCTTTGTAGAATGTCACAGAATATGGTGAAACAAGTGCAGATATGTATGGATGCCGGTGGAAGACACTTCCAACATTTGCTCTGAGGAACAATGTAATCTCCCAATTGTGTATTATATTCTCCAAAGTTGCATATATGTCCTATTATTGGTTCAAAACTTATGGCCCATTAAAATGGTTCAGGTTTGTATGGATCACACTGTATATATTCTTAAGGAAAGAAACCAATTAAGTATATGGATTTTAACTATCAGATACACAAAGTTCATGGGCCTTCCTAAGCTTTCTATGCAAACAAATAAAAGCAAAATGAGTTTTATTTATTTTACAATTTAGGAAACACAATAAAACAAAGTACCTAAATGATTTTATTTAGGCATTTAAATAAAGAGTTTGGCAACTAATCTATTTTATTTATATTAAACATTCCATAAAAAGAAATAAAATTGATAAACAATGTTTGCACCTTACTGCCTGTGAAATACCTCAATTGTCTGGGGAGTGTGTGAGGTCAGTTCTTCAGCCCAATGTTATAAAATTTAAACCAGCTGGTGAAACTAGGTGCTTACTGGAAGACATTTAAGATAACAAAAGTATAGATCATGTACTTCATTAAGACATCCTTAATCATTCTGTATGGGAATTACATTGCTTTGAAAAGCACACAAAACAATTTTTTCTCCCGAAAAATGTTTTCAGACTAAAATCAAACTAATGCATAAACTTGCGTAAACAGATGACATCTCTACCACTCCCACCCAGCATATCTGCCAATAAGACTCCTAAATATTAAATCACGCATGTTGAAATAAAGTTTGGCCAGAAAATTTTTCAAAAGTGTAGAAAAACTTGATATATAACAAAGATTTATACACTAAACCATACTTAAAATGTCAGTATAGCACATTAAAAGTTTTCCACCAAATGCAGGCTCTATAACAACATAAACTTAACCTACACACAAAACCTCGTACCTGTATTGCTTAGTAAATCATTTGCAATGAATTACAGAAGTGTAAGTCATAAGACATTAACATGAAAGCTTACAAATTTTAAACTTTCATTCATATTACTTCGAAACAACTGTCATAGGGCATTTTAAGTAATCGTAATATAAAACACCTTTTATCTATAGATACTTTTCAGACATGTTAGTCATGTAAAATCTTAATTAAACTCAAGCAGCACTAAGTAACATTTCAGAATTTATAAGTGTAATATGCTTTCTGGATAAATATTTGGCTACAATCCAAATATTAACTGGTGCACGCTCTGTTTAATCGCATAAAAACTTCTGTAGCCAAACTCATACTATGGGAGGCACAACTTGTAAGTTCAGTGATTTTTGGCAAGCAGCATTATTCTTTAAATTTATTTTCACTGCTGTTCATTTCAATACCGCCAAAATGCCAGTATCCATTGAGGCAGTATTTTTAATAATTAAATAATTTCAGTCTAATTATATAATATGTAAAATGTATGTAACAGTCATTGCATATGCTTATATTATTGTATCCATGTATAATAATGTTATGTGAATATATTACGTAATTTAATAATGTGGGAGTTGTGAGAATAATAAGTTAAACATTGCTAACAATAAGGTAACCTTGAGGCAATCATGAGTTTGAGAGTTTAAATGTTATTTGTGATTCTTGGAAGCATTAATGTAATTTTAGTGACAGTTTATAAAAAATAGCCAATCAACAACCAGATAAAGCTTTAGTTAAATGCAGGTATTCTATTGGAGTAAAAATAGCCACTCAGAGACTTGAAATACAGAAATTTACAAGTTTAGACGGTTGAAATCTAGTCAGTTGCCTGCAGACAGTGATTGTAACCAGATGCTTGTGCGTCCTTGAGAGATTTAATACGTATTCGTGTGAAACGAAAAATAGTATACGTGTTAAAAAGTGCAAGTATTAAATAAAAGAATCTCACAGCTCTCTCCATCATTGAAGTGTTATTTAAAATCGTATTCAAGTATTAATAAAAAGAGTGAAGTAAAATTATAATCTGTGTAAGCCTACATTCTTGTCGCATCACGCCCTGCCAAGACATCCATGTCTCTAACAATAATACTGACGCAGCTGAGGCAAACATAAATATTTAATACTTAAAGAAACAGTCAAATTACAAAGTTAATATTTTTTTAAACTTGGGGCAAAGGCCACCGAAAGTACATTTGGGGCAAAGGCTACCGGAAACTGTTTACTATACATGTGGTTGCAACTACTACAAGTTCGGTTCCCCAACAGTTGAAATATAATAATACAACTCCTTCAATAAAAACTACTTCAAATCGGCTTTTCATACGTAGCAGCAAACAACATAAAGAACAATTCTACTTCAAATTGGCGTCCATACGAGGGGCTAAATAAATAAACAACTCCAACGTAAAGAAACTATTTTCTTCAAATTGACGCCCAAGCGTGGTGCAAACAACATAAAGAAAACCCCTTCTTCACCATACAATGAAGTTACTTAAAACTCCAAAATAGCACTTCTTTCAGGGACAAAATGTTTATTCTGCAATTGCTTGCATTACTAACTATATTTCTCAGAACATATTCCCTAATCTCCAAACAAGCAAGAAGATTACAACAACAGAGCTCATTTCAAGGAAAAATGTTAACGTGTGACATCATGAATCTGTACTTCATGCTTGGCAGGTAATGCTATGCACCACAATCTGGTAATGATTGTGTAAATGTTTGATTACTTCAATGCTCTTTGAATGATGTCCTACGGAATCAAAGCAAGCCTTTGCTGCTTCTTTACCGTTTTTATTATTTATTTTTGCACACTCACAATTTCCACATATTCTCTATTCCTTTGTCAATGTGCATGAATAGATAATGTTGTGAAAGAACATATAGTACAGTTCCATTTAATCCAACCTGAAATAAAAGAAAAATCCTTAAAAAATCACAAATTGTTGAGTGTACATGAATAAGCAGTGTTCACGCTTCTGGGAGTACACAAATGATTGTACACTGCCACCCGCTGGGCCTTTATTAGATGCAACTGATCATCAATCAACTGTTACAAAACTGAAACAGTGTAACACTGTTTGGGTTACGAAATACGTGGAGCATCTGGAGGAAACTTCAGCAATGGAGGTTTTTCTTCTGCAGAGATTGTGAGATCTAACATCAAACAGCTAGCATACCAAAGCCAATTATCAACATTTTCCATCAGGTTTGATTGTTCTTCGTGCATAGATTTTTTATAGATTATTCTTTATGACACATACAGTGTACGTTTGTAATTTGCTCAAGTTACTTATATATACATATAATTTTTCAAATAATAAATGTATTTTGTCAGTTTTAAATGTTGTATTTGTTACTTTCTGCAGCATCCGACCAGGCCACAACCCATTTATGTTGAATAATCGAGACTCTAGTATACTGTATCTAAAAATGAAATCACTTACACTTAATTATAAGCATTTAAATGTCCCTAGACAAATTACCCTTGAATTGGACATTTCTTGTAAACTCTACATAACTTTCAGAAAATCTGAGGAAGCATTAAATTTTAGTAGCTTGTGTTGCCATACAGTTTATTTTTAGGCTCAATTTTTGAAGATTTAGAAGCTTGTAACAGTGATGTGTCATAATTTAAAATAGAGAGTTGAGGGTTGTTACACTACATCACTATGATAAACTTACTTGAACGCGTTTCGGGAGACGGCTTGTCCCCATCGTCAGCATTCTCTCTCAACTGATATTTGCCGGTCATCGTCTGGGGGATGTGTGTGGTTTGTGGTGTTCTCTGGTGCTAAATTGGATATTAAACAATGGCACACCTAGAGCACAAACAGAAGATTACCTGAAACTAACAAAATTATGTCTGGACCAGAATTTCTTTTCATTCCATCACAAAATCTTTAAACAAACCTCAGGCCTAACTATGGGAAACCCCCTTTCACCATTTTTAGCAGAACTATATATGAGCCATTTTGAATCCCATATTACAAAATCTTTCCCACATCTATTCAAAACCTGGTATAGATATGTAGATGATATTTTTGCTATTGTTCCAAAAAAACTTTCAGAAGATGCTTTGAAATTATTAAATTTACAAAAAAGATCTATAAAATTCACAATGGAAAAAGAAGAAAATGGCCAATTACCTTACCTAGACATCAGGATCATCAGAAATAATGCACACAACAAACTAACGTTTGGCATTTACAGAAAACCAACGCACACAGAAAACTACATTAAAAATAATAGCTACAATCCTACAAGCCACAAACATGCAATTTTAAATAGTATTACAAACAGGTTAGTACAAATACCAATGGAGAAAGAGGAATACCAGAAAGAATACCAACACATTATCAACATAGCAACTATGAATGGATACCAGAAAAAAACAATAGATAAGAAGATAAAAAGGTTTGAAAGACAGAAATACATCCAACAAATGACTACATTACTCAGACAACAAAAACCACAAGCATATAGAAAATTCACTTATCACCCTTGGACACATCATAAATTTCAAAGGATTTTCAAAAAATACAACATCACCCTGTCTCCACAGAATAACCACAACATACAGAAACTACTATGCAACAGAACAAAAGATCCTATCCCCAACGATAAATCGGCTGGTATATATCAAATTGATTGTAATGAATGTAACCTGGTATATATAGGAAGAACAAAAAGAAATCTTGAAATAAGACTTAAAGAGCATATGAGATGCATTTACCAAAAGCAGCAAGATAAATCAGCAGTAGCACATCATTTCTGGTCTTCAAACCATGATATCACTCCAAACATAAAACTCTTAAAACCGATCAACAGCAGCAATGAATTGGACATCTGGGAAAAAATACATATTGTCAAACACAGGAATCACCTAATGAATTTTGAACTGCCGCCACCCAACAGCCTTTGGAGGTTCATCAGCCCAGCACCAGAGAACACCACAAACCACACACATCCCCCAGACGATGACCGGCAAATATCAGTTGAGAGAGAATGCTGACGATGGGGACAAGCCGTCTCCCGAAACGCGTTCAAGTAAGTTTATCATAGTGATGTAGTGTAACAACCCTCAACTCTCTATTTTAAAAAAGTTTATTTTTAAACACTATTAAGAAGCCATTCAATCAGAATACGATACTCGGACATGCAGCATGGTTATATGAGTTACTGGGACAACCCATATTAACATTGTAAAAACAGAACTGAGCACTCTGTTGTTGTTTTCTTATTGTGTCCATCATCTTTTAAAGATATGAGCCTTTTTGCACAGTACATACTTATGTGCAGTGGTTTTCCAGAATGAGGCATGCCAAATTCAAGACAAAAACCCAAATTACAGGCCACATCTCCAGAAAAATCTGTACATAGCTACCCACAAATTTAAGAGATTTTTTTAACACCCTAAGTTTTAAACGCAATATTCCATGACCATCGTTTTTTAAGAAGTACATAAGCGCAATTAAAAAATTATTAAGAATATGCTGATCAAATTTGTATTGTAATTATCCAGCTACAGATATGTGTGTTAGTGTGTTACATTATAAAGGGTACTGATATCTTGTGCAGTTTTTGTATTTTAAAAAAGTTTATTATATGTCCAACTTTTGATGTATTTTTAATTAAATCAAAATTATTTTACTTTCTTGAAAATTAAGTTTTAAATTCTGAAGGTAAAGCATTCCATTAACTAGCAAATGGGAAAAAAAGACAGGAAAAAAAAGAGAGTTTTATGTGAAAACTGTTGACTATAAACATGCCTGTACCAGACATTCCCCCTGCATTTCTTGGGTAAAATAATGACATTTAGGTCAATTCTGCACAAAAGTTTGAAAATTTAAGTTTTTGTGTTTGTAACCAACAATAGAGTACATTTCAAGTTCCAATTATCAACTTCTATTTTAGGCTCAGACGTAGTTTTGAAGAAATAAAAGATTAAAGTTATGCTGAAAGTACAAACTCACTTCATCTCTCAAAATCCTTAATGCCAACATCAGAATGCTGGTCAAGGAAAAGCAATGCAATATTTCCAATGATGCCATAAAAACTTAAAAGAAAAGAATATTTTCTCTTAGATCTTTTCATAGAATTCATTTCTCTTGAACCTAAGTTCTAACAGCATTCTTAAATTTAAGTGTATTTTATATAACCTAATAGAAGCTGTGTATAGTGAAAAGAATAAATTAACAAAGACCAAATTGAAGTGCCTAACACTGCTCTTCACTTACTTGTGATTTACGTAGTAAAGTTTTAGGATCATTTAACCCCATCAGCTATGGACAATTGGCAAGACACTCAGAGATCCTGGTGTAATGTTGCATCTTTGAATAGTTCTTCATATAGCTTTTATTACTAATCCGAGAGGGAAAGCATACGGCTTTAGACATTTTACCCTCAAACAAAACTGTTTCAAGTGGTGAACATTGGATACTACTGTGTTACAGAGCAGTAATTTGTTAATAACCTGCAAAAATCAGAGTCTCAAACAAAGTGGCCTCTTTTCTGGACTTGAAATCCTCTAAGAGATTTTACTTATAACTACAAAACTAAATAGTAAATCATGTTCTTGTAATGAACGGTTCCAAACACTTTCAAGGCATCATTTCTTCATTCTATTATTATTTTTTGAAAAACCACTCCAACTGGGAGTCCATTAGGGGAGGGTTGTACTTAAATTCTAGCACTTAAGTGTCCCCAGCTCTATTGATATTACTGTCACATGCAAGAACTTTTACAATAATGTTTACAACCTTACACTCGAGTTTTTCATTGCAAATGGGGCCTAAGTGCAAAGAAATATTAAACAACCATAACCAAGCTCTGTTACACTTAAGTTTTGGGCTTCAAAGCCCAGAATGGATTAAATGGTACATAAAAGCAAATTATCCATGCTGCAATGCTTACAGCAAATCATCACCGAATGTGGAATTAAATAAAAGCAAAAATGCTTTAAAGCTATTTTTAGAAATAGGTACTATTTCTATAAGAAGTAAAGCTATAATCAATATGAAACATGGACGGCCCTATATACACCTGAAAATTAAAATGATAACAAAGATCACAGATCTCTATCACAAATGCAGCAGTACCAAAAGAGGCTCATTGCATCTTCTGATACAATTCTATTTATCTCTTCTTTGCAGAACACTGAACAACACATTTGATGATTCATCGTCACTGCCTTCTGAGGTGGTGGCATAGCCAGAAGAGAATGCTACTGCCGCAGCAGAAGTATCTCCTAACAGAGGCACTTGCAGATCCATTCTTTCCTCCTCGTACCTATCTTCTCTCTGCTGTACATCTCTGTGACTTGCTGCAGAAATCTTATGCAGTACATGGAAAACAATTCCTCCCATGCAACACAACAAGCCAACTACATTCACCAGATTCATCTTGTCACCTGACCACTCCACTGCTAGCACCAGTGTACATACTTCCTGGAAATATTTAAACAAGTATATAATTATGAATGAACCACCGAGATCGTCACAAAATATATACTGGGAAAACAAAAAGGAATTTAGAAATTAGAATGAAGGAACACCTTAAGAATGCCACGTATAAACAAACAGAAAAATCAGCAATAGCGCAACGTTTATGTACTTACAACCACAATATACAATATGCCAGCAAACTACTAAAACACTATTCTTACAAATGTTTATTTTTCTATCTACTTTATTTCAACGTCATAAACCTTTGCAGAAAAAGTTACATTACACATTTTGTTATAGATGCAAAGTGAGGCGGTGCATTCGTCTCACAATTTGTGGTTATTAAGGGTACACGGGAGGGCTAGGACGTTACGACAGGTTCTTTGGCATGGGAGGTTCTCTGGGTTTTGCATGAGGTTTCTTCAAATGGTCTCAGGAGTGGGTACCCTGGCTATGGTTGGCTGCTCAGTTATATGAATGCACTTGTAGTTCCTTTGATTTATTCTTTATCTGTCATAACACTCGCCACAGCGTGATGTAATGAAGATGGTTTGACTATGGTAATGAGATGTTTGCTCGTCGATCCATGGCCATCAGAAATGAGGTTGATGAAGTTTACACGGTGTTGCGCTGTATCGATAATTTACTATTTGCCAAAAGCGCTCACACCGTCAGTCGGATCTACATTAGTGTGTAATTTGTTCGAGGTTAAATACACTGTTATGTCTGAGGGTCTCTCTCTGTTGTACAACGCCTTGGGCCGTGAAGATATTTTAGTAGAGTCCCGTGGTACGTCTTGGTTCGCGAAGGTATTTTTGTGGAGTATCCTTACCAAGAAAAACCTAAAATTGCCATGACACAATTGTCCACTTCTCCCGTTCCTGATTTTGCTTTCTCTAGTCACGGGACATTATTTCTGTGAATTTATTCGCTCTTCGAAATTATTATATTTTTCCTGGTTGGTCAGTTTATATTTTATTATACACACAGATGTTTAGGTTTCCCATGCTGGTGTCTGAGATGTAAGATAAGGCACACAGGCTTCAAACCCAACCTAAACCATGTACGTATTGTCTTGAGCACGTAGGGATATATTACAAAAGAAAGTGACTGGCTAGTCGGAATGGGGCAAAGTACCTGCTTGTTATTGTTCACAAGGACCGACCAGATGTTCTTTTACAGTACAGGTAGAATGTACGGTCTCAAAAGGGAAACGCAATAGTCAAGTGTTTCAGAACTGGATGCTATATGCTAGCTTTAAAATTCCATGACATCACAAGAAATAACTGAAAATTGACAGGACTTTAAAAGAATGGCAAAGTATTGAATTCAAACCAGTAATAACAGATATCTCGGAAATGGCTTATGCCATAAAAAGTTATTTGAAATAAACTGCATATTTTAAAGAGATCTACATCTTTTTGTGTAGTACATTTTCATCTACTGCTTAATGTATACCAGTTATAAAAGATTATACAAAATTCCTTCCAAATGTACAGGACTTCACAGGCTATTCTCAGAAAATTCAAGATATACTTTGATGATCATGTAAATATCTTTAATATATGGCATTTGAAGCTGGTTATCGAGACCCAGGAGAAATAATAATAATAATAATAATAATAATAATAATAATAATAATAATAATAATAATAATAATAATAATAATAATATACGATCGAACATAAAGACAAAAATGTGCTGAATTCATATTAGGAATGGGTTTTGTAGGAAAGACAGAAAAACAAGTTTTGTTGTCCTCCAAGGATGTATCTACCTGCGATGGACGACAACAAGCCATACCGGAAGTTTCGCTTTTGTACTCTGGCTCGGACGGGTAGTTTACAACGGTTTCAAAGCTTAGAAGGGTCAGAAAGTATACGTGCCTTATCTACGATCTAAGAATATTCGTGGGAAGATTTTAAAACTCAAAATAAGCTGTAAGAAGCAAATGTGAAAGTTGTCAAGTGGAGGTAGCCAATAATAAAATCATGAAACAAAAATGATAGCCAATCAAAAGATCGCGTATGCATCACATGATACGTTTGAACATAAAACAGAACAAAACATAAGAAAGGTGGGGGAAAATTCTAGGTTTGGCGAAAGGCGTGAAAAAGGAAAAAAGAAACGCCGAGAGTCATTCCGGTACAAACTAACCACGAGGACGGTCGACGAAACGAAATTAGAAGAAAATAATCAGAAAATTTATAGTGTAAGAATGAAGTTGTGAAATCTAGGCAATTCGAGGGCTAGTCGGAGAAACACATAAGTAGCGACTTCGAAAGTGATAAGAATAACAGTGGTTTTGACGACGAAGGTGGCGGGTCGACCAGATAGGAATCTACGTAACAAAATAAAGAAATAACTCAAACTTCACCAGCAGTATTATTAATATCATCAAGGCAGTGTCACCACCCCTGAAAACTAGAACCTCAGCTCTACCAAAAACAAATTCCAAATCCCTGCCATCCAACCATCGAACCCGGGACTCTGAGTCCACTGAAGCAACTGCCAGGAACAACACAGATGTGTCAGAGGTCAGCGTCACATTGTAATTAAAATCATTAGAGCCATTTTTGAGAAAATAAAAACTTTGTAAAAATGTTCCATGTAAAGAGCAATTGGGTGGAGGGACTTTCTTGAAAGTCTTGTGTCGCATCTTTGGTAGATACTGAACTTAAATACCAAGTTCAGTATTTATCTGACTTTATGTTTTTGAGTTATACTATTCACAGGCGAACCTTTTCCTAAACATTTTTTTTTTTTTTTGGTGGAGGGGGTTCAGAGAGCCTAAAAACTTGTATTTCCGGTGAAATCTTGATATCAAATTTTTTGGTGGAATGCAACACCTTCTCTAACTACTATGTATGGGGTAGAGAAAGTAAACACGCACCAGTACTCAGCATATGGAAAAAAAATATTAATTATAAAAAGCCATGACAAAATTATGAACTGTGAAATCCCCCCAGTGGATGACTTCATATGATTCGCAGATATTATGACACATAGCAGCACATATCCAAAGCAAGAGTTGGCTAACTGTCAGGAGAGAATACCAGCTGACAACCAATTGATGATGGGGAGAATCCTCCCAGAAACAAGACTTGGATTTTTAAATTCCACATAAGTAAAGCATATATGTTTACATAACAAAGCAGATTAGACATTAATTACAGAGAAATGGAATGGGTGATATCCGTACTGAGAGAAACAACTAGCAAAGAGGATTTTGAAAGAGTGGAATGATTAAAAGATATTTGTTCATTTTTCAAATGCTCGTAAGGCTTGCATTTCTTTCTTTCATTTTCCAATCTCTCAAAAGATAATGAGGTTCATTGTGTTATGTGTTGCATGTTCATTATTCTGAACAAAACACACACTGGTGACAAATACGGAGTAATTAAGAACAAATATGCACACTTCTTTATCTATTTATCTGGCTGGAAGTTCACCCAATGTTCCAAATTTAGCCTCAAATTAAACAAGATAATCACAAGTTTTGATACTCTGTCACAAAATGTGCAATTTTTTATTCCTTACTGTTGGCTTCTGGTTGGTAGCTGTTTTTTATATTTCGTTCTAGTTGCTGTGAAAATGCATACATGCACATATTAAATCACTGCTCTTCCTTGTGAAGCAATAATAGATTACAAATTAAATTACAGTTACTTGAAGGGCATAGTAGAAAGAATTGGGTGTTCACAATTCCCCTGAAAGTAACACATTACTGGCATTGGTAAACAAATTGGAAACAACTGAATCTTAGTGAGTGCAAAAAGCTAACATTGTTCATCTAGATGGCCCACAGGGTTGTTATGGAATTCTGGACATGACTGGAGCAGTCACCCTGCAAGTCATTAAGACGTTTGTCACAGGAGATCGGGTACAACTATTCAATGCTTCAGTGAGCTGCAAAAACTGCTCACCTAAAACCACACAGGTTACAGTTGTCCATCAGTTGTGGGAACCAGATAAGGATATGAAAAGTGAAGAATTGCCATTGGTTTCAGTATTCATTGTGCAAAATCCTGGCATACTGTCCATCACATAGTTCCATTTATGTGACCATGTGAACTCACAGAATTCATACTATTGAGCCGTCCAAACTCCACATGCCATTCCTGAAGCACCTATGCATCAGTTCACAATAACCCAAGAACAGTAACCAAAACGGACACGAGAAAGGAAAGCAAAACAGCATACAAGATGCATACTGATCACAAAGTGACAAGTCGATTTTGCACAGCATTGGGATTTCATTTTGTTTTTAACTAACCAGTGATGTTTTCACTTTCTCTACTATGTATAGTAAGTAGGGGAAGTATTGTATTCCACCCAAAAATTTGATACCGAGATTTCACCGGAAATATATGTTTTGAGACCCCCTGAATCCAAAAAAAGCATTTTTGAAAACATGTCTGTGTATGTGTCTGTGTGTGTGTGTCTGTGAACAGCATAACTCAGAAACGAACAGTCGGATAAACACCAAACTTGGCATTTAGGTTCAGGATCTTCCAGAGGTGCGACACAAAGGTTTTCAAGAAAATCTCCCCACCCCAGATTATCCTTTACATGGAACATTTTTCAAAAATTTTAATTTTCTCAAAAATGGCTCTAATGATGTTGATTAAAATATCATATATTTAAGATATTTTAATGACAAATAAAATGTATATCTTGAATTTCCTGGGAATGTCTCCAAAAGTATTCTTCATTGTGAACGATTTTTGCATAACTGGTAAACCATAAGAGATACACAAAATTTTACTACACAAAAAATTTAGATCGCATTAAAATACACAATTTATGTTATATACATTTTTTTTGTTGAGTGAACCATTTTCGAGATATTGCTTGTTATTCCCTTAAATATTTCAATACTTATTTTCTCAAATGGGAATTTGTTATTCATTTTTTTTTGTGTTGTATATGCAAAGAGTATTAATCTGAGGCAAAGAGAATGGTGCTGCACCTAGCAACCAGCTATTAAGAGATATATATATATGCTTAAAGGCTACTGTATTTCTATACTGCCCTTGCAAATACAAAACAAAGGGTACATAGTACGCCTTAAGCGATAGTAAAATATTTTTAGAACTGGTCGCTATGTGTAAAATGTAATTCTCTTTGCATGTCAAAAGATCGTTTCTGCAAGTGTTTATCTCGATTAATATGAAATAGATGGAGAATAAGAGCTTGTAAAAATAATTTGTACAAGAGTAGAGAAAGTCATGTGAGTGTAACACATCAGATTTTTTTCTCCTGCTTCCAATTCAGGCAACATAATCCAGGTTAGCCAATGTCAAATTGGATATTGCAAACATTATCTAAATGCAGATACATTACATTTCCGATTCCTCTAGTTGCATCAAGCTTTAATTTCTTTATTTAATGGCATACATTGAAGTTGTTTGCTGTTCTTTGTTAACTTCTATCAGTTTTTGCTGTTCTTTGTGACTTTTGCTATTGTTTGAGGCAACAGCCAATTCTGAGTTGCATATAAACAAACTACAGATAACCCTTTCACTAGAAGAACCAACACTTAATGGATCTGCAGGTGTCAGTATCCGAGGCTAGGACGCACATATGCTAGAATTTTTTCCAGTTTCATGTTTCCAGCTTTCAAATAGAGAGCGCACTAGCAGCTGTTTCATGTTACAGTCATCTAGAATAATTGTCTAATATACACAATATGGATCTAACATGGCATGCCCAGGAACGAGAATGTTAAAACTTGGCAAGTCTTCTTTACTGTTTTCAGGGACTATGAAAACTACCCATTAATTGTGAACCCTCACATTATAATATATGTGTTTCAACTTTGTCATTCTCATTCTGGTTACTGTTCTTGGTTGTTGTGAACCAGCCTTTAAGGTCAGGTTGGTGAGCAATATCTGATGGCCCCAACTTTTTTTATGACTTGAACACTGTAGAGTATCAATAGATTTTCACAGAGTTTGTTGAGCAACTGGACAATGCTGAGCTGCGTCATGGATAATTTTAACAAGATGGCACAACATGCTATACATCAAACCATCCATGGTGCTAATTGAAAATTTCTTTGACAACCCAATAATCTCTAAGAACCTGTTGCCACTTAGATCTTATTTGAAAACACTGGACTTTTTCCTATGAAGTTACTTAAAACACAAGGCTTTATGTCACATAAAATCAGACATTGGAAGATGTAAAACACATTACACAGGAGATTAATGGTATTGACAACACAGTCCTCCAACAAAGGGCTAGTAACATGGAACGTGTTGAGTTATGCATTGTGTCTATTAAAGTATTAGATAATTAATTAATTTTGAAGATTGAGATGCTAGTAGCAGTGATGTGTCATAATTTAAAATAAAGAGAGTTGGAGGTTGTTACACTACATCACTAAAAGGTTCTTACTTTGAACGCGTTTTGGGAGAACAGTTTGCTCCCATCATTAGCTTGTTTCCAACTGATTTTGCCAGTCACTGTCTGGGGGATATGTGTGGTTAGTGGTGTTCTCGATGCCGGGTTGATGAACGTCCAAAGGCTGTTGGGTGGCGGTAGTTCGAAATTCATTAGGCGATTCCTGTGTTTGATGATATGTATTTTTTCCCAGATGGACATCTTAGGAGGTTCATCAACCTGCCACCAGAGAACACCACTAACCACACATATCCCCCAGACAGTGACCGTCAAAATCAGTTGGAAACGAGCTGACGATGGGAGCAAACCATTTTCCCAAAACACGTTCAAAGTAAGAACCTTTTAATGATGTAGTGTAACAACCTCCAACTCTTTATTTTAAAGTATTAGATAATTTGTCTAATTTTAATAACTCTATTCGTCAGGTTAAAATTATTTCTGCTATGCTGCACCATAGGCACATTGTATTCCATTTGTTGCCACGTGTAGTGCCACAAGAGCTTTTTGGGAGCTTGTGCAGGCTGCTCGGTTTTTTAAGGGGAGCAGTGTGACTTTTTGCTGTCTTCTGGTCTGCACATCTGGCGGGCAGTAAGTGTTCTCATGGCCTAGTATGGAATTATTTAGCTTTGTGGTTTTCTGAACTGATCACTATCTTACCTGCTACCAAAGTTGTATTTACTGGGAGCATGCCATTTCACGTTTGTTTATTTCTAAAATGATTTAGGCAACCAAATGTGTGTTGTATCGAGTTATCAAGGGGAATCTTTACATGTATCAAACCACATATAGGTTTGCTAAATTGTGTAGTGTAATGTTTGTTAATTTTTTTTCTTTCTTTTTTACACATTTTATAGTCTATTTCATTGTAATTGTGCATGTTATGTTCAGAGTTTTTATCCATTAATTTTTCAGAGTTTATAATTGTTAATTCATTTAGCAAACTATGCACATGCAGGAGTAACGTCAGTTTCTCCCTATGTCGTTTGTTATCCTTACACTATTCTATTGCCAGAGACTTAGGTCATCATTGTGAGCCATAAAGGCTGGTTCACAACAGCCCGAGAATGGTAACCAAAACAGAAATGAGAACAGGAAGCAATGCAGCATACAAGATTTTGGTTCACAAGAGCCCAGTAATAAGAACGGGAATGCATATCGATGATCATATTGATCACAAAGTGGAAAGTCAATTTTGTGAATTAGGATTTCAGTTGTTTTTAACTGACCAATGATATTTTTTCGCCTGCTTCCAATTCAGCCAACATAGTGCAGGTTAACCAATGTGAAAATTTGATAGAGTAAACATTAACTAAATGCATATCCAATACATTTTTGATTCCTCTAGTCATACCAAGCTTTCATTCCTTTATTTAATGGCATACATTAAAGTTGTTTATTGTTCTTTGTTAATTTTTTGCTGTTCTTTGTGGCTTTTGCCTTTGTTTCTGAGGCAATAGCCAGTTTTGAGTTGCATATGAACAAACTGCAGATGACTCTTTCACTAAAATAACCAACCCTCAATCTGTAGATGTAGGCACAGAGCACACAAGGTAACAGGATCTGAGGTTAGGAAGCACAAATACTACTAATTTCATCTGGTTTTATGTTACCAGCTTGTGACTATAGAGAGCATTAGTGGCTGTTTCATGTCAACAGCCACCTAGAATAACCTCTCCAAGGGAGAGTCTAATATGCACAATATGATAATATGCTGTGCCCGGGAATGAGAACAAGAAAGTTAAAACTTGGCTTAAGTGTTTACGTTTACAAGAAAAAATTCATAAACCACATAAAAATATAAAACAAAATATTATAAACATTAAATGATTTAGTTATTTTTGTTGAATGAGAAATTGTTAGATTAAATACTTCTTCAATTGTTATAACATTATTATTGGATTGACGGGGCCCGGGAAAGCTTACCGTCAGTTGTGAACGCTCCCATTAGAGTACATGTATTTAAACTTTGTCATTCTCGTTCTGGTTACCATTCTCAGTTGTTGTGAACCAGCCTTCACTGTAGAATGGGGCCAAAGTTAAATGTAGTTACAACTTTATCTTCCTTTTCGTGCACATTATCATTGTAATGTAAGTCGTCCTCCATGGTGTAGTGGTTACAATGTTAATCTCTAGTTCCCGAGGTCATGGGTTCAAACCTGGCGGAGGGTGATGGATTTTTTTCGGGCGTAAAGGGAAGTACTTCGGAAGGGAAGTAAAGCCAGTGGTTCCGTGTCATAGATTTATGGCACGTAAAAGAATCTCAAGCCTGATAAAGAGGCCCCTGAGCAAAATTTCCGGTCTTTCACGCCCAATATAGAATGGGACGCTAAGAACCATAGTAGTTAAAGCGTGTCCATAATTGAAACTCAATTTATTTTATTGTAATGTAAATTCAGAATGATGTTCACATAAGAAAAGCAGAAAAGCATTTTGCCAAATCATGTGGGCAGTTTGTACTGTATAAAGATGTTACGTTATATGCGCTACCCATTTAAAATCTTCAACATTAAACTACTTCTCACTGAACTTTGCTTTGTAGTATTCAGGGGACAATCCTTTCCTTGAACTGGCCCTGTCGATTCCCCAGTACTATGGTCCTTATGTATTTTGATCTTGACACTTCCATTCTGAGAAATTCAAAATATGAATAAATGCACCCATGCAGTGCAGCCTTATGCTGGAGGAAGGACATTTTCAACATTTTCTTTAGAGGTTAATAATCTACCAAAGATATTCTTGAGGTACAATAAGTTGCGGTTAGCATAATTCATTTTGAAATAAAGAAAGAAATGTGTTAGTTTTATATAAATCACTCTGTATAAACAGATGGGTTGCCATACAATCATGTAGTGTAATCAATCTCAACATAACCACTGCTATCTTTTTGACTGGTTAGATACTACATTTTTGTTTCAAAAAAGATTACTAAGATTTCCGAACACGTTTTCTATGCCTTGTTTAGATGGTGTATTTAACTATTTGTCTTACCTGGCATTGTATTGATGCATTCTTTAATACTTTCATTGTTATGGACAGAACAGTTCCATATGCCCTTCATCTGTTATGGATGAAATGGTTCTGCATGGATTAGAGCTATGTTAATTTAGACAAAATGTTGTTTTGCAATTAACTTGTGGATAATATCATTTGTTATACACACAGTGTAACAACTGAAGCATGCTGTAAAGCAGGTTTATCCCTGTTAGAGTAATGTTTCATGTAGTTAATGACGTGTGTGTGAATATTTTTTGCTTATATCACTACTTATTTTAATATATTGCAAAGAGGTCTTTTTGCTTTTTCTACTACATATAGTAAGTAGGGGAAGTATTGTATTCCACCCAAAAATTCGATACCGAGATTTCACTGGAAATATATGTTTTGAGACCCACTGAATCCAAAAAAAGCATTTTTGGAAACATATCCGTGTGTGTGTCTGTGTGTATGTGCCTCTGTGAACAGCATAACTCAGAAACGAACAGTTGGATAAACACCAAACTTGGTATTTAGGTTCAGTATCTTCCAGAGATACGACACAAAGGTTTTCAAGAAAATCCCCCCACCCCAGGCTACCCTTTACATGGAACATTTTTCGAAAATTTTAATGTTCTCAAAAATGGCTCTAACGATTTTGATTAAAATATTATATGTTTAAGATATTGTCATGAGAAATGAAATGTATATCTTGAATTTTCTGCGAATGTCTCCAAAAGTATTCTTCATTGTGAACGACGTTTGCATAACTGGTAAACCATAAGAGATAGACAAAAGTTTACTACACAAAAAATGTAGATCGCGTTAAAATACGCAATTTATGTCGTATACATTTCTTTTGTTGAGTGAACCGTTTTCGAGATATTGCTTGTTATTCCCTTAAATTTTCCAATACTTATACTTTTTCTCAAATTCGTTATTCATTTTTTTATGTCCTGGACATGCAAAGAGAATGAAATGCGCCACATAGCAACCAGCATTACACTATTTCACTATCGCTTAAAAGCTACCATATTCCCCTTGCATCTACAAGAAAATTAGCAATAAGATTAACATCCCAATATCTCGATTAACATGAAGCATATGGAGAATAAGCGTTTGTAAAAATAGTTTGTACAAGAGTAGAGAAAGTCATGTGAGTGTAGCACATCAGATTTTTTTTATTATTTCAATTAAAAATATGTAAACGATGGTCATAAGAAGCCTATAGTCTACCAGCAGTTTATTATAATCCTTTGAACAACCATCCCCCAAAGTCTAATGGACAAAAATATCATCACTAAATTCTTACACCCACCGACAGAGGGTCAAGTATGAGTAGCAAGCTGTGATCATCAGGGGTAAGGTTACAAAGAGTTATTCATCATGTCTTCCTCATATTTGTGTGCAGTAAGGCTAGGATAAGCTGTTACAGTAGTTAAGTATTTGAGATATATAACAATTAGCATAGGATATTGATGGTCTCATTAAATACTCAGTGTTGATGGCTATGCCTGCATAATTACAATACATAAAATGCACTGCATCTGTTTTATTTGAAAGGTAGTGGTTGAGTTCTTAAGGCTGGTTCACAACCAACGAGAACGGTAACCAGAACGAGAACGGGAAAGTTGAAATACATGTATTCAAATGGGAGTGTCCACAACCGACGGGAAGCCTTCCCGGGCCCCGGGAACGGGAAGAAGAGTTGCCCAACTTTTAACTTTCTCGTTCTCGTTCCCGGGCACGGCATATTAGATCCGTATTGTGCATATTAGACTCTTCACTCTAGAGGTTATTCTAAGCGGCCGTGACATGAAACAGCCACTAGTGCTCTCTATAGTCGCAAGCTGGAAACATGAAACTGGAAGGAATTAGTAGTAAATGTGCTTCCTAACCTCATCCCGATACCCACAAATCTAATCAGCGTTGGTTCCTCTGGTGAAGGGATCATTTGTAGTTTGTTTATATGCAACTCAAAACTGGCTATTACCTAAAAACAATGGCAAAAGCTACAAAGAACAGCTAAATCCTGTAGAAATGAAAAAAGAATAAACAATTTTAATGTATGCCATTAAATAAAGGAATGAAAGTTTGGCATAAGTAGAGGGATCGGAAATGTAATGAATATGCATTTAGATAATGCTTAATCTATCGAATTTTGACGTTGGCTTGGCTAAATTGGAAGTAGGTGAAAAAATGTCATTGGTCAGTTAAAAACAAATGAAATCCCAATGCGCAAAATCGACTTTCACTTTGTGATCGATATACATTCCCGTTCTCGTTACCGGGCTGTTGTGAATCAAAATTTCTTGCTTCCCGTTCTCGTTTCCGTTCTGGTTACCGTTACCGGGTGGTTGTGAACCAGCCTTTAGTATCTGCAGGTGCTACAGGTAGGTAAAAGTTAAATTACACCATTTTTAATTTCTTTTTGTATTTTATTGAATTTCAATATATATATATATATATCTTTTCAACAAATAAAACATCTTCTTATTTAGTATTCCTTTTTAAAGTGCTCTAATCATATTTGTTCAGAAAAATATATGTGTTAATCAATAGTCAGAAAACTAAATATACTGTGAACATTTTTTTCTTGTACATAACAACTGTTCTTATGGAGATGTCAATAGATATTTTCATTGGTCTATGATTTTCCCCTTCATATGTTAACAAATGAACTGATCTCCACAATACAGCAACTATTAACGTAGGTTATGTAATTTTGAATTCTTAAGGTTATAGTATTTCTTTGGTTATGTTTTCTGAATATTTCTCCTGTTTATTTATTTTTTTTCTTCTTTCTTGGACATATGCGTTTTAACATCCAAATATTTTCATTGGTAGGTAACAATTATAATAGTCATATAAATTAAGTGATTTCATTAATTTTATACATGCATTTAAATAAACAAAATTTCCTAATAACATGCTGAAATACTATCTCAATGAATAATTAAAAAATATGTAGTAAATATCTCTTTGAGGTCTTATATAAACTGTTACAACACCTACCTTGAAAATACCCGCTATGGATAATGTGAGACTAGATGTATGATTGACAACCATAAACTCTGACACTTCCATAAGGAATGCGATCAAAGCCCCCAGCACAATCTTCATTAATGCATGGAACAGCACTAATGCATGTTGATAACGAAATAGCTTACAACTGCTTGCTAGCAGAGTCCCTGAAAATAGATTATTAGTAATAATTCATTGTTTTTTCACACAAGCAATGTTGGAAAGATAGAATCAGACTGAGAAATTTAATGCCAGAGTTAAGATTTAAAGCATGGATCTTCCACTTTATGTGCAGTTGCTCTGAACTACTATGGCAGCATGCCTGCATGACAATGTGGTTTACTGGAAAAAATGGAAGCCAGCTGGGGAATTTAATGTTGTGCCAGCATGCTGCCATGATAGCTCCATTGGTTAGAGCAGCTGCATAGAAAGTAGAAGATTCGTAGTTCAAATCCTGACTATGGCATTGAATTTCTCAGTCTGATTCTATCTTTGCAAATTATTAATAATATTTCATTATTTCAACTTCCAAAGGTTATTATTTAAACCTTATTCAGGTATAATATACTAATTTGTTGGCTTTTGAATTAAATACACTGGACATCATAAGGTATGTGCATGATTTTAATGTCATGCTGAACAAACAAAAGAATTTTATTATATCTTGAAAAAACAACCTTATACTACGTTAAAATACCATGTTTAGCAGAATAACTCCAGCAACATAACTGTAAATACAGCATCTTGCCAAATGCAAAGGTCTTAAAAGTGATAACTCACAGAGTTTATATTGGGAAGCCAGAGGAAAAATGATGCAAATCAATTAATCTCCAGTGCCATTGGTGAACAACAACATATCTAAAAATCTGCTGTTGTTACATCCACATATCTTTCTCCAACCACTGTCATTTATTTTGTAATTTATTTTTATATAACTTCTACAAACCATTCTTGCAAAGGCTACTTCTATTTACCAAAAGCAAGGAGGGAGACAGAGAGAGTGGGTGGGTGAGTGTGGGCGGGCAGGCAGGCAGGCAGGCAAATGAGTGAGTGAGTGAGTGAGTGAGTGAGTGAGTGAGTGAGTGAGTGAGTGAGTGAGTGAGTGAGTGAGTGAGTGAGTGAGTGAGTGAGTGAGTGAGTGAGTGAGTGAGTGAGTGAGTGAGTGAGTGAGTGAGTGAGTGAGTGAGTGAGTGAGTGAGTGAGTGAGTGAGTGAGTGAGTGAGTGAGTGAGTGAGTGAGTGAGTGAGTGAGTGAGTGAGTGAGTGAGTGAGTGAGTGAGTGAGTGAGTGAGTGAGTGAGTGAGTGAGTGAGTGAGTGAGTGAGTGAGTGAGTGAGTGAGTGAGTGAGTGAGTGAGTGAGTGAGTGAGTGAGTGAGTGAGTGAGTGAGTGAGTGAGTGAGTGAGTGAGTGAGTGAGTGAGTGAGTGAGTGAGTGAGTGAGTGAGTGAGTGAGTGAGTGAGTGAGTGAGTGAGTGAGTGAGTGAGTGAGTGAGTGAGTGAGTGAGTGAGTGAGTGAGTGAGTGAGTGAGTGAGTGAGTGAGTGAGTGAGTGAGTGAGTGAGTGAGTGAGTGAGTGAGTGAGTGAGTGAGTGAGTGAGTGAGTGAGTGAGTGAGTGAGTGAGTGAGTGAGTGAGGGTTTTTTTATGGCTGTACTGAGTACGCCACTAGTATGGCTATAGAATGTTCTCCAAGTTGATTGCAAAATGCAACAACACAGAAGAGCTGACGTGCCAGCCAAACTTTGCTCCCTTCCCAGAGTATAAAAGCCAAGGAACTGGTACAAAGAGAGCAGTAGTAAGCCATCAAGAGGAGCGACCACAACACTGCAAGGCAGACTGGCCAAGGTTAGTCACAATCCAGCAGAATGTTTGCTGCATGTATTTAACTTGAGTAGATGTGCTGATGATAGAACATCTATTTCTGCCAGCTCTGAGTACAAGTCATTATTTCAACAAGCTGGCTAGTTGGGAATTCTCATCATTTGTTCCACAAAAGAGAAGGGAGGCATGCCAGTGAAAGAATTTTCATTAGGGGTGATGCTCATCTTAATTGGGTTTATGTAGAAAACAAGTCAGTCAGTTTTATGGTGTTTTTATATAGCTTGATTGTAGCAAAAAAAAAAAAAAGGAATAGTAATTGGACACCTTGCAGTTTCTTTTAAAGAGTTTTTAAAGTGAACAGATTGTCAAGCATTTAGAAATGAGGATAGTTAAATGGGCTGCTTAAGGCAAGATTGAATAAACACAGCCACAGTTACCTTTTACACTGTAAATTTTAAAGTTAAAGCTGGGGTTTAAAAAAAAAAAAATTTCAAAATGTCAAATTCAATTTTTAAAATATGTTGTTTAACACAAAAAAAACTAATGCATTCAAAACTTGTTATTTAAATATTAGAATAAAATAAAATTGTGAAAAGCAAAGAATATTTCAACTAATGAAAATTTCCCTACATATGTCAAGGCAGGGTCCTTCATGTTCCTTTAAGGTCATTTAGATATCATATGTTGTGAGTGGGTTATGCTTGAATTGCACTAGTAATGACAATATGTGCAAAGGTAGCATGCATGTACATCAATTTTATTTTGTTTACAAGTTTTAGTATACCTGTGCGTGTGCATAAAAATTGCGTTTTATTAATGAACGCTCTTTAACTGCTGTGGTTCTTAGCATCCCATTCTATATTGGGCACGAAACACTGGTAATTTTGCTCAGAGGTCTCTTTATCAGGCTTGAAATTCTTTTACATGCCGTAAATCTATGACACAGGAGCACCGGTTTTACTTTCCTTCCTAAGGAAACCTGCTAAGGATTTTTACACCTGAAAAAAATCTATCGCCCTCCACCGGCTTTGAATTGTAACCTCGGGAACTAGAGGCTAACATGGAAACCACTACACCACGGAGGACATTTTGTGCAAGTGCATGTTTGTATGTAAAAATGGATAAATTTAAGGGGCCAACCCAGAAAAAAATATTGTAACTAAATTAAATATTTATTTCCTGATATCTCTCTGCAAAAGTGTTTATCTTGTCCTAAATCAAGTTTGAAGAAATTTATGAATGTCTTAGTCATACATCTAATGTGTGAGTAATAATTTATATTTGTAATTATTTTACATTAGATTTCTATAACAAAATTAATAACTCAAAACTATTGATGTAATTTAATTCAAATTTGGTAGTTTTTTTATAATAACACACCTAAACAACAGTTACAATTAAAAAAAAATCCAACAACAAATGTGGCAGTAGAAAATTCAGCCATAATGTTCCTTAACTATTGCTTAGTTTTCTGCATCCATTTTGTACCTACAATGAAATGTGTATACTGAATTGCAGGCTGTAAGCAGTACAAAATGGAAGTACAGGGACTGGTACAGGTGAGAGAGGAACAGCTCCCTACTCCATTCATCTTGCCAACAATTTATACTTCCACTTTGTACCACTCGCAGCCTACAATTCAGTATAATGAAAGTAATTCTGCAAGCATTTATCTTGATAACATGAAGCAGGCAGAAAAGTAAGATTTTGTAAGAATAGTTTAAGCTAATTTAAAAATAATGGTTAGAGCAAGTCATGTGAATGTATAGAATTTTTTTTTCTGAAGGTGCTTTACTTCTTATAGTATCCACCCATGTGAACTCCAGTCCATAATATTTCTACAGTTATACTATATTCAGCTCAGTCCAAGAAAGGATCCTGGTGTAAACAAACGCTGCTGTTGTTTTGCAGCAACACACCTTTTAAGCTAATGAAAGTAGCTCATTATTGTACTGCATGTTTTACCATCCTTTTGTACTTCAAATAATAAAGACAATGAATAAGCATAGTATTTTAATAATTGTTTCGTTTAAACATAAATTAAATAATTAGCTTCTATTTATTGTCATAGCCATGCAGCTATTGGTATACCCATATTGTTTACTGGAGGGAAGCAATGGCTGCGCTAATCAGTATTGTTTATATTGATCATGGCTGAGTGCAGAGCAGTGTAATTAAACATAGAAGTGGCAAAGCCTGTAACAACATTTGAGGTTGGTAAGTTTATGTTGGCAGAGCACTGTGAATGATATACAGAAAGGGATGGATGGCAGAGAAGGGAACAGCCAGTAAGGCTGCTTAGTGAGTGGAACAGCCAGCCAG
Organism: Deroplatys truncata; assembly: GCA_030765065.1. NCBI lineage: Eukaryota > Metazoa > Arthropoda > Insecta > Mantodea > Mantidae > Deroplatys > Deroplatys truncata. The sequence goes on along the minus strand of CM060988.1, from coordinate 153,820,917 downwards.
AGCATTAGTAATAGCCAGCCATGCTTGGAACAGCCTAGAAGGTTCCCAGCATACATAAGAGCAGCTGGAAACCATAGGCAAGGTGCAGTCTTAAGTATTAGGCCACGTAGTAATTGCCAGCAGTGAGGCAGGAGTAGTGGACAGCAGAAGGTTGCCAATTATCATCAGTGCCCTGTCACCCATTCACCAGGAATACTACATTCACAAGCAGCCAGGACCACTGCTCACCAAATACACATAGTATGGAAGAGTAAAAGTGACTACGCCAGGAACAGCATTGACCAAGACAGCATGGGCAATAGACTATGCACATAGCATGGCAATTCATCAGCCAACTTTAAAGTTCATTTGCCTGGAGAACTACAACTTCAAATAGTAATATCATTTTGTTTTGGAGCAGTAATTTTAGTTGTTGGCTGTTAGCGTAGTTGTTTAATGGGGAATATAAACATACTGGAAAACTATATAAAGACAAATTCAAGAATATTAACCAGAAGTTTTTACATATGTCTGTTGTAATTCATTCTTTAAAATTTTAAATGCAAGTAGTCAAGAAAATGCAATGTAAAGTAAAGTAATATGTAAAATCAATATGTTGGTAGTTACTTCAGCTTATTTAGGGCAAATGTAAAGACAATCTGAAGGACATTTAATGGTGCACAAATATTTTGAGTTACACATTTGGAGCATTGTATTAGGTTATTTCATAGCTAATGCCAGTTTTTAAATTGGATTTTTATCATATGTATATATGCTTTTATTTTTGTCAATACTATTTATAGGGTGCTATGGTATTGTTCCATATTGTTAACATGTTGGTAGCCAGCAGTTGGTAATACATTTTAAAATGCAGGCAACAAAGTTTGAGGTTAGAGTCCTTCTGAAGCACCACTGGAAACAACATTATAAAGCTGCTGTCATGGTCAAAGAATACGTGAAGTCGAAGGTAAAGTGTCATTAGTGAGCAAGTAGCATAATAATGGTTCCAGCATTTCAATAATGGAGACAAAAACATTAAAGATTTACAATGTTCCGGAAGACCCAAGTTATGGAATATTGAGAATACACATAGAGTTTTGGAAGAAATCCACAAACAAGCACTCAGAGGTTTTCAGAAGAACTTGGTGCTTCAAAAGATACCATCACCATATTAAGACATTTAAAAACTCGTTCAGAAGCTGTAAATTTGTACCACATAAATTGACATCTGTTCAAGTTCAACATAGAGTGGATATCTGTCGTTAGCTTATCACTAATCCCTGGGATGATAGATTTATCAGGAGAATTGTCACATGTGATGAAAAGTGGGTATATTACCTGACACCTAGAAACAGTGGCTTGATACCCATCAGCCTGCAAACATTTAAAAAAAATTGGTTCGGCCCCAAAATAATGATATGTATCTGGTGGAATTTTGAAGGCGTAATTCACTGGGAATTTGTTCCAAGTGGACGTGCAGTCAATGCGGATTTTTAAACAACTGGAATCAGTTCATTAAGTTTTGAGGCAGAGGTACCTGACATTAGTTAATAGAAACAGACTTCTCTTGCAGCAGGACAATGCGAGACCTCATACACCTCAAAGAACAATTGACAAAATTAAGCATTTGGAAGGAATCAAACTGCTACCACATCCAGGATATAGCCCTGATCTTGCACCATCACATTACCATCTGTTTAGTTCCATGGCCTATTTCCTACGTGAAAGAAATTTTGAAAACATAAAACAGTTGAAGTGGGTATCAACGAATTCTTTGCATCAAAAACCAGAAGTTGGTACCATTATGGGATAGCAAACCTTGCTGAAAGGTGGCTCTGGACTATAGAACCTAATGGTCCTTACTTTGAAGATTAGATTCATTTCCTGTAACAACACATTTAGAATAAAGTTTTGCTTAAAAACCGACATTACTTATGAGACATCATCTATAAAATGAAATGCATTTTCTAATAGGCATGGTAACTTTTCTAAAGTTATATTGTAATTGTTTTTTATCATTTTCTTATCACTTTTCTCCATTCTTGGCTGTTGGACCATAAATCTTCCTCAATATCCCAATCCATCATTGCCCCTCTAATTCTTTGAATCCACATGCTATGTGGTCTTCTTTTTCTCCTCCTTCCTAGTGGCATCCACTCCATTATTCTTTTGGGTAATCTTCCATCTTCCATTCCTTTAGTATGTCCATACCATTCTAATTGTTTCTGTTGAATAAAATCCAAAATTGAATTTTGAACATCATATTTTCTTTTACAATCTCATTTCTAGTTTTTTCTCTGTTAGATATCCTAGCAGATCTCCAATAATCCATTTCTATTGCCAATAATTTTCTTTTTAACTGATAGTTCAGAGTCTATACATTGGAGCCATAGGTTATAATTTTCTAACTATTGCTTTAAAAATTGTAGTTTTAGTTTCTTTTGAGACCTGTTTATCCCATAATATACCATTCAAAGTAGAGCTTACTTTTCTGTGTTTACCTTTGATCTTATCTCCTTTTCTTGTTTCCCATCTTGTGTAATCCTTGCTCCCAGGTATTTATATTCCTCCGTGTGTTTAATTATCCCCATTTAATCTTCCAGTAACAAATCTTGATGAACATCTCCAATTGCCATATATTTAGATTTACCCATTTATTTTTAGGTCCCATTTGTTGTATTCTTGAATCAATTTCCTTGTAAGACATTCTACATCTTCACATTCTTGGGCCAAAATTAACTGATCATCCGCAATTGCTGGGAGTATATTGTTGAGTCATCATCTATTGGAATTCCCATATTTTTACACTTAGTTTCCTAACCTTCTATACCTTTTTCTGTGTAAATTTTATATAATGTAGGAGATACACAGCATCCCTGTCGTAATCCTTTATTAACATGAAATCCGCTTGGCAAATATTTTCATATTTTTACTTTTGCACACGCATTTTTGTATAAATTTTGAATTGCTATTATCAAAATTGATCTAATTTCCATCAAATTTAAAGCTAACAATAATTGTGATAATGGCATATTTTCATACGCTTTTTCTATATCAATGAACACCAAATGAAGGGTTGTGTTCTAGCTGTTTTCTTGTAAACAAAATATATGATCAATAGTTGATCTGCCTGCTCTAAAGCCTGACTGTTCTTCTCCTTCCAAATCTTTGTACTGTAGCTCAAGGAAATGCTTAATTATTTTACCATATACTCTACTTAATGTGGTATTTATTATGTCTCTATAGCTTTTACATTCATCTTTTCTCCCTTTTTATGATTGTGGAAATATACCCTATTTTCCAATCTTCAGGCACATCCTCACCATTCAGGCATTTTTCAAATAAATCTCTCAGTTGTTCATATAGCTTATCTGTTCCATGCTTTAGCAATTCAGCTGGGATACCTCCAATCCCTGGTGCTTTTCCACATTTTAACGATTTTGTCGCTTCCTTTACTATTTCTAATTATAAGTGCGTATACTCATTCAATTTTCATTAAATTCTTCCTCCATTGTAGTCATACTGCTCTCTGTTTTATATCTTAATTCCATAAAATACTTTTCCCAAGGTTGAAAATCAATATATGTATTTGCAAAACACTTCTTTATCATTCCTTGTAATATTTTTTTAAAGTTCTCCAAGCTTCTGTACTCCTTTTTCCTCCAATGAATGCTTCTATCTTTTGACATGTGTTTTTCCCAACTGTTGATTTTTACTTCTGATACTTTCTTCCTAATCTTTGCTTGTTGTTTTCTAAGTTCTATTTTATCTTCTATGTCCTTTGTGTTTAGCCATTTTAAAAAAAGATCTCTCTTTAATTGTACTTCCTTTATTTCCTCATTCCAATAATAATACCTATTCTCTTTTTGATTGTCACATTTTTCATAAATAGCTTCTTTTGCAGCTTTATGTGTTTTACCCAAAATGTACTAGTATTGAATTTGCATAGAATTAAATGTTGTTTCTGTCAATTTCTCATTCCATCTTTTCCTATACGGGTAAATGTTCATCTTCTAAACTTGTCAAATTATATTTATGAGTGCTTATTTCTGTTTCTTCTTGCTTATCACCCACAACTTGAATTTCTCCTCCATTCACTGTTATAAAAGGAAATAATATTTTGGAATCAACAAAGAAATGGTCACCAAATGTTACCCCTCTACTGCTCTAACACCTTGCACCTTTAATCTCATTTGTTGTTTAAGTATAATTTAATCAATAATTTATTTTTGTTTAAGTGTATCCTGATATCCTGTAAATTTATGGATATCTCTATGCTAATGATATCCATTTAATATTATTAAGGAATTCTGTAATTGTTAACTTTAATAAAAAAAAACAGCAAACAAATTTAGTGAGACAATAGCGTTAATAATTGTCACGCTATAATTATCATGGTACAACTCACCCATCGATCCATGGGCTCATCCAGTCATGCTAGGCCTTTGAGGTTTTAGAGGTAGTAGATTTTCAAAGGATAGAAGGCTATAGTGGTACCAAGAAAGTTAAAAAAAATACAGATACATTATACAAGTAAAAGTTACTGTGATAATAACAGTGCAGAAAAAGACAAAAACAAAACCATGACAAAGGTAGTAAAGATGCCACAAGCCCTTAAAAGTGGTGAAACAAAAATGATAGTTTTGAATGTATTAATTTTTTGATTGAGCATTATGATACCCTTGCTGTTAAGGATGACATTACATTAACATCCAAAGAAACTGCATGCAACCACCTTGTACACAGGCTGGTTATAAACAAAGAAGACAACTCGAGCAATATCAACACTTCTGATTCTGAGCTGGGTGTAGCACTAGTATTCAAGAACTACAATTAACATGTACATTTTTAGTAATAAAAGATATTTCATAATGTTTCTTTATCCATTATTGAATTAATGCATTCAGTTTAACAAGTTATTTTTATAACACTCGCAAGGTATACCTTTCAGCTGGACCAGACTGATTACCACAGAACTTTATAGAATTATCAATGATGACATCCTAAAGGGGTGGTTAAAACCATTTTACTATAAAATGATATTTACAAGCTAAAAATTGTTTAATTTTTCCTGTGGTTTTAAATGGACTTTCATTTGGCAACACCAGCAAAGCTTGACATGGAACGGTTGCTACAACACCTACCCCTTCTGAACTGTTCCTGCTGCATGTAGCAGGCCTCAAAAGACAATACATATTCCTCATTAAGAGCTCAAATGACAAGGTTTATAACCACATTTATACATGGATGTCTAGGTATTTTTATGACATAATATTTTAAATATACTAAAAGAAGCAAGAGATATTATAATACACTCTGCTCTAATAACATTCATCTGTTACTACATGAGATTAGAAGAATCTAAAAGTTCATTTTCTTCATTTCTAGTAAAAAATTACTTTTGAAATGTTAATGCAAACCTGCTTATAACTACGTATAGACCTATGTCTATAAAGCATGTAAAACATATATACAAGGGCTGATCAATAAAGACTGAGACTGATTTTTTTTCACAGATATTTATTACTCCATTTCAATGTTGACATGATCTTTTTCAAAGTAGTCCCCTCCTAACTGAATGCACTTTTTATAGCGTCTCTGCCAGTCCTCGAACACATGGTGCAGGCCATACTTTGTCAGGTCTTTGAGAATCGCCTCACTTTTCTATAGCACTGCTTCAGTGCTCTCAAATCGAATGCCCCGGAGCTTTGCCTTTAGTAATGGGAATAAAAGAAATCACAGGGGGTTAGACCGGGGCTTTAAGGCCGATGTGGCACACAGGTAATGTTGAATTTAGCCAAAAATTCCTGGACTTGATTTGCAACGTGAGGTCATGCGTTGTCGTGATGAAGTCGCCACCCATTCCGATGATGTTCTGGACGTTTCCTTGTAATGTGCTTCCTCAGTGTAGCCAATACTGACATGTAGTAGCTGCTGTAACAGTAGTGTGAGGGGGGGGAACTGCATGCTGGTAAATCATTCCATTCCGAAACACCAGGCCCACCTTGCTTAGCACAGAGGACTCGCCCTTTGAAGTCCTTGAACCACCTAAACACCGTTGCATAAGGTAGTGCATCTTCACCGTATGCTTGCTTCAGCTTTTCGAAAGTTTCAAGGCTGTATGATTTAAATGAAAATAAAATTTTATTGCGCTGTATTGCTCCTCTTGTGTCACCTCCCTCCATTTTGTGGTATGCGAAATTCAAGTAGGGTCAACAATATACAGCATTACTACCAACCTACCGTTACGAGAGTGCTGTCGCTTATGGACATTATACATGAAACCCTCCTCTTTTCAAGTATTCATGGTAGAGACATAAAACTATCAAGGAAACTACAAAAAAAATCAGTTTCAATCTTTATTGATCAGCCCTCGTATATATATATATATATATTTTTTTTTTTTAATATGTAATATTTCTGCCCTCACTGTATTTCAAATCTTACTTAGTGTTACTTATCTTTCAATCCTGATGATACAAATGGTAATGAGGAACCTCAATGAAGTGGTTATAGCACAAGGGTTGTGAACACCAGCAGCACTTATCTAACAAATCCTATACTCTCACAGCTGATATCTGAAGCACACTCTGACAAGAGAAAGTTAAATGCCAACTAAATTACATTTGCAAAATGCGAAATTGTATTATGCACTTCAAATCCACATTCTTTTCATGCATAACTACATGTGTCCCTATAGCGTTCTGAAGATAGTTGGTTGTAAACCACAAAATATAATTTCATTCTGAACAATCTGTTTGTCAATTGTATTCCTCTGACATCATAAAGACGTACATAATCCTCAATCCATCTTACATATACTTTATATTGCTGATAAAAAAAATACAAGTCTAAAGGTTGTGCATATTTTGTAGTTTTAGGAGGAATAATTTTCAATATTACTGTCCTCTATAATAGTGATTTATGAAGGATATTTTCATCTTTATGAGCAGACAATGAATCGCAGAGAAATGAATTTTACTGCACTGCATCACTGAGGACATTTCTGTAAAAGATTCTCAAATGCTCTTTAGTCATTGTTACCCTAGAACTACAATCCACATAAATATTTGCTGAAAGATTGTCATGAATTTTCTTTTCTACAGCTGGCGCGAATCAGTTTCCTGTAGCTTCTTGAAAACAAATATAAAGTTTTATACCTAGCTCACCTGACATGGGTATTTACACTTCCAGTATGTGAGAAAGCGTTATGCTGTAGAGGGACTGAACTGATGCGGTAGTACATTTTCTCCTTTTCTAGCTCTAGTCTGATCTCCAGGCATTTCGTTTTGTCATCCTCCGTGGTGTAATGGTTACCATGCTAGCCTCTTATTCCCAAGGTTGCAGGTTCAAACCCAGCGGAGGGCAATGGATTTTTTTCAGACGTAACAATTCTTAGCATGGCTTCCTTCAGAAGGGAAGTAAAGGCAGTGGTTCCGTGTCATAGATTTACGGCACGTAAAAGAACCTCAAGCCTGATAAAAATGCCTCTGAGCAAAGTTTCGGGTCCTTCACACCCAATATAGAATGGGACACTAAGGACTACAGTAGTTAAAGAGCGTCCAGAAATAAAACTCAATTTAATTTTAATTTTTTCCCAGCAATTTCATAGTTAAACTGACTTTGATCACAATTCCATATGCAGCTATTTTCAATGTTATTGTTCCTGATGAACTGATTTATTCTTGTACAAACAAATTAGCTTCCTCCATATATTTTATTTCATCTTCCACATTTTTAATGGCGACAACCTGTGCTATTCTTCTGGACGAAATTCAATTTTGCTTTTTTAGTGAATCGATAAAAGATACTGATGGTTTGAACTTCCTTAAATTCACTTCCTCTGCAATAATTTGTGGCCAGTTTGTAAGTGCCAATAATGAACAATAACACCTTTATCTCTTGCTTCACGAAGTCTATTCATTACATACTCTTTTATTTGGATTAATTTGGTTTCTCTGTTGCCTTTACTGTCTGTGTAAGATGATCCATGCGATCATGTTTTTCCTCCATAATCTAAAACAGTCTTTATATTTCTATTACTGAGAAGAGGTCACATTTTTAGAATCTGTATGATTTCAGTCCTTTTCTCCTCAATGTTCTAAATTCCTAAACTTTGTTGAGAGTCTCAGCTTTGCAATATATCTGCTCTTCTAGGATGTTTCTATGGAGATACTGCATAACTACTGGAGCACTCATTTGTTTCGCTGGACGATTTGTTTATATCACCCTCACTTTTACAACTCCTATACTCTGCAAGGTGACATCATTTATATCACTAAAATCTAACATCATCTGTACATTTTCTTCCAGAACATTATAATATTTTTGTTCTATTATATCCTGGAAAACATTTGCAAACTGTTATCCACTACACCAGATTAAATGCTGTTTGCAAACTTGCATTTAACTCTGGTCTTTAATATGTTGACAACATTCACTGGATTAACAGAGCTCATGTTGTTTTTCTATATGGCAACTACTCACATACTATAGGCTATGGTCAAGTGCAGCTGCCTCCTGCCTGCAGCTAAGTCATGAATGCCTTACCATGCCGAACAACTCAGCTGATCTTTAACGAACAATTATAGTTACCATTGATTTTATGGCAAAATGATTACTGCCAATGCATTTGGAATGTCTTAATTGACCAAATCTGTCTGGTCCAAATGAAAGGTTTCCCTTGTCAGTGCCGATGCAATAAAAGAAAGCATGTGGTAAAATAACATTGGGAGGTAACATGACAGCTTTTTGAGCTTTTGAAAGTAAAAAGCTCAGCAGCTGGATGCACTCCGGAGATGTCAAGTACAGAGTGTTACTGTTTCCATTGTTTATGTGCAGACCAATTCTTGAGCCAGAAATACTATACTAAGGTAACAACTAAGAGCTATAAAAGCCAACCTTCAAAGCCAACTGCAAATGGAAAAACAGCAATAATCATCCATGGCTGTACATGGTACACCATATCTATAGGATTCTGCAAACCTAGTTTGGACTTCTGCATAACCAGCTGTGCTAATGTCCATCGAAGACCACTGGAAATTGAAAAAAAAAAAAACATAATTAGATTTAAGACACAAGTATAATTAGATACAAGACCCAAGTAATTGATTCTGTTCTTTGAGTTATTTGGCAGTTGTCTTAAAATACAGAATATGAGTGCGGATTGATAAATCAGTGACTTTTTAAAGAAAATAACAATTTTTTAAAAAAAAATCATTTTTATTTCTCAACATAGTCCCCTTTCAATTCAATACACATTGTCCAACATTTCTCCATTTTTTTTAACCCTTCCAAAAAATATGATTTTTCGAACTCTGCAAAATATGAGGTTGTCTCTGCCATGATGTGTTCACTGCACATGAATTTCTTCCCAGTGACCTAATTTTTCAAGTTTGCGAAGAGCAAGAAGTCACTCGGAGCCAAATCTGGAGAACATGGGGGGGTGAGGTAGCAGTTCGTAGTCCAATTCAACAAATTTTGCAATGGCAATGGCTGACTTGTGTGCGGGTGCATTATCTTGGTAAAAGAGAACGTTTAACGTTTTTTCTTTACCAAATGGGGTCGTTTCTTTAACAATTCCTTGTGAAACTGATCCAGCATTGCAGCATAATATGAACCTGTGATTGTTTTACCCTTTTCCAGGTAGTGGATGTCTATCACCCCTTGTGAATCCCAAAAGACAGCTGCCATGATTTTTCCTGCCAACGGAATGGTTTTCACTTTCTTTGGAGCAGTTCACAAAAGAAAATCCACTGCTTTGATTGTTGTTTGGTTTCAGGTTGATAGTAATGGATCCAAGTTTCATCAACCATGATATAACGCTGCAAACACTCATTTGGATTGCACTGGAACATGTTCAAACATCCCTGTGAAATTGTCATACGATTCAGCTTGTTCTCAACTGTGAGCAGTTGCTGTACCCATCTTGCTAACAGTTTTCTGATACCCAAAAATTCGTGCAGAATGTTATATACCCGTTCACTCGAGATGTTTACAGTCTTGGCTATTTCACGGATTTTCACTTGGTGGTCTTCCAAAACAATATTGTGAGCTTTGTTCACCATTTCTTCTGTTGTGACTTCAACTGGCCGTCCTGTGCGCACAGCATCTCTTGTGCTCCAACGGCAACATCCAAATTCTGTGAACCACTTGTGAATCATGCCATGTGATGGAGCAGAGTCCCCATAATACTGTTCAGATTTTCTTTCGTTTCCTTCACCGTCTTACCATGCAAATAGTAGTGCTTTATCAGAACTTGAAATTAACTTTTCTCCATTTTCTACGAAGCAACACACATCTGCTTATTTTAGACGCTCTTAACAATGTTCTATGAAACAAATGATGACAAATTTCTGCAATTACACCCAGAATAGATGTAAGACTTGGGTGCAAACAAGAAACTTGTGATTAGAACACTATCTCATGTCAAAGTCATGGACTTATCAATCCGCCCTCGTAAATCTGGTTTTCCATATGAATTTAGCTTACAATGTAAGAAAGCTGCAAAAAAGCCAATTCACAACTACTGACCTTGAAAATGAGGCCGCTAAAATAAGTATAAATCCAATCATATCAAATTGTGTAGCTTTGTACGTAAAGAGAAACAGCCCTCCAGATATCGTGGATACTATAAGAACCAGTGTCCATGACTGAAACAGAAATTACAAATAAAATTAAAGTTTATCCTTACCATTGACAGAGACAGTTTGCATTATCACAGCTTTATGGTGAAGTCATGGCTATGTTGATTCAATAATAGTTATCTGTACTTCTATACCAATATTATAAAGAGAGAAAATGTTTGTGTATATAAGGTAAACTCTGAAACCATTAAAGTTATTTGATAATTCCTTCACAAGGGAAAGATGGACATAGGCTATAAGATACCTTCTAATATCAACACTAGAAAATATCTGATTTCTGCAGAGGACATAAGCACGGCTACTGAAATGCTCACATGCTACACAGGGGTAAATAATTTTCAAAATAACGGGGTAATATACTATAACCATTTATGAGAAACTATTAGAAGCTTAGATGCCACCTTGAAATTGAAAAAAAATTTTACTGATGCTGTTCCGTACTCTGCTAAGGTATATATGATGAGGAAAGCTTTAATTAGGTTATAATGTACAAGCATTTGATAAAACTTTGTAAACTGCATTTAAAACACGTGCTTCATTTTGCTAATGAATAGGTGATTGTTAAAAGGGTTTCAACTCAAATTTGCACTTTAGAATAAATTACATAAAATTCTAATTCTCTGAAGGTTGATACACATTTACACAGCAAAGGACATCTGTCTCATCTATAATGTATTCAAGACATATCAAGAAACTGTAACAATGGTTGGGAGTGAGATAGCTCTTGGTTTTAAAAACTTCTGGCCTCATTTCTATAAAAGATTAGTGAACTCACTTGAGACCAAGAATGCTCCTCATATAGAAACAAAACTTTTCTCCATATCTTAGGTCTTTTTTTCAAGTACTGCAGCAAATTCAAAGGTATTGTAAAAGCATCAGAAGCAATCAACAATCAGAACTGCTGTCACACATTTTTACTTACCAAAACAACAGCAGTGACTCTTCTTGTAAAGCTAGCCTACACATCTGGTAAAATACCAATTAAGAAAGTCGAGCTGGATGACATTCAGAAGTACTGCTATATTCCCCATGACTGCTCTGACTTCCATGATGAAATTTTGCAATGACTGCAATGTCTGGTGGAAGTGTATATGATTCTGATGACTTTTGACATGTTACTAGAACGTTTATCTGTGTTATAGAAAAACTGAGTCCAACAACATAGCAAGAGAAATATTCGGGGGAGGGGGATTATGTACGAAGATGGTCTGAAAAGTTTCCGACCTAATAAAGATACAAGACATTTTTTCAGATTCCTTTTTTTATTTTTCAACATAGTCTCCTTGTAACTCTACACACTTCTCCCAGTGATGCTTCCATCTCTGTAACCCGTCCAAATAGTACTCGGCGTTTTTCTCTGCAAAATAATTGTTCACAAAGGTGATTGTCTCTTCATTTGACAAAAATCTCTGTCCTCCGAGCGCAATTTTCAGATGAGGGAACAAAAAGAAGTCGCTTGTGCTAGGTCTTGTAAGTAAGGCGGATGGTCAAGCAGTTCAAACTGTAATTCGTGGATTTTCGCCATTGCAACTGCTGAGGTGTGTTGTCTTGGTGAAACAGGATTTTCTTTTTCTGAAAATGTGGCCGTTTTTCCACAAGTTCTGCCTTCAGCTTGTCAATTAATGATGCGTAGTATGCTCCTGTAATGGTTTTTCCTTTTTGAAGATAATCAATTAAAATAACTCCATGACTATCCCAGAAAACAGTCGCCACCACTTTACCAGCCGATAAAACAGTTTTTGCTTTTTTTGGAGCCGGTTCCCCCTTTGCAGTCCACTGTTTGGACTGTATTTTTGTTTCGGGCGTATAATGGTGTATCCAAGTTTCATCTACAGTAATTAATTGGCACCAAAACTCGGATTTATTGCGCCTAAACTGCGCCAACAGAGCATTGGAAATGTTCATTTGAACACGTTTTTGGTCAAACGTGAGCAAATGTGGCACCCAACACGCAGACAGCTTTCTCATGTCTAAATGTTGATTTCACGTTCTTTTGACTTGTTCATAGCCTCTGCTATTTCCCACTTTAATTCGGCGATCGTCTAGCACCCTTTGGTGAACTTTGGTGATGTTTTCGTCGGTAGTTGCAATTTTTGGACATCCTGAATGTTCGTCTCTCAAGCTCTTATGGCCATGTTTAAATTCAGCTGCACAACATTTCACTATGATAAATGATGGTTCAGAGTCCCTATACACAGAATCCAACTCATCTTTGATTTGCGTAGGCGTATTGCCTTTCAAAAACAAATATTTAATGACAGCTCGATACTCGATTTTGTCCATTTTCATAAAAACACTCACATCACCTTACTCAAATGACTGTTACATAACAACTAAGTGGCCAAAATGGCTGAAACTTTGGTGAGTAACTGTCAACAGATGAACAATGAAATTCACTAGCTTTTATTTGGAAGTGCTGCCATCTTCATGTTGAGGTCGGAAACTTTTCAGACCACCCTTGTATAGGTATGCATTCTTTAAACAATTTTTATCAAGATATGTGGCATAAATATAGCGCTACCAGTGGTACGATTATAAAGTATCTTGTTCCCACCAACCTAGAAGGCTGCTACTATTTTTTGCTATTAATTTTTAAATTGTGTTTAGCAAAGAAGCTGGGGGGGGGGCAACATACCGCCCCCCCAGCTATGCCTCTGACTGAGTTAGAGTTAAACACTTAATGTCACTTACATGTATTTCATCTTGACCGATTTCAAGAACTACTTGCTCTCATCATCAAAGGTGGTCCTCGTGGTGTAGTCCAGTATATGTTTGTGTATGGTGACTTCTAGTGTGGAGGGATGAGTTTTCATTGTGGATTGGTGGCAGCAATTCAAAATTAAGGACACGGAGTTTATGTTTTTGGATTAAAATCTTTTTGCAAGTATCCAACTCTGGTGTATTTTGTAGGCTTTAGGAGTGTTATGTTTGGTGTGATGTGATTGGTCACCCAGAAGTGGGGCGTAATTGCAGATTTATCTGTCTGTTTGTATTTGATGTATCTCATATGCTCTTTTAATCTGGTTTCTAAATTTCTTTTACCTTTACCTATGTAATTTTGGTCACATTCTAGGCAACTGATCTGATAGATTCCTACTTTTTTGTTCTACGCATTTAGTCCTTCGATTTATTGCAGAGTAATTTCATTAAACTGAATTTGTTTTGTGGAGCTACGCAGATGTTTTCGTTTTTTTTTTTACTTTCTCTACTACGTATAGTAAGTAGGGGAAGTATTGTATTCCACCCAAGAATTTGATACCGAGATTTCACCGGAAATATATGTTTTGAGACCCCCTGAATCCAAAAAAAGCATTTTTGGAAACATGTCCGTGTGTGTGTGTGTCTGTGAACAGCATAACTCAGAAACGAACAGTCGGATAAACACCAAACTTGGTATTTAGGTTCAGTATCTTCCAGAGATGCGACACAAAGGTTTTCAAGAAAATCCCCCCACCCTTAACATGGAAGATTTTTAAAAAATTTAATTTTCTCAAAAATGGCTCTAACGATTTTGATGAAAATATCATATGTTTAAGATATTTTCATGACAAATGAAATGTATAACTTGAATTTTCTGGGAATGTCTCCAAAAGTATTCTTCATTGTGAACGACTTTTGCATAACAGGTAAACCATAAGAGATAGACAAAATTTTACTACACAAAAAATGTAGATCGCGTTAAAATACACAATTTATGTCATATACAGTTTTTTTGTTGAGTGAACCATTTTCGAGATATTGCTTGTTATTCCCTTAAATTTTCCGATACTTATATTTTTTCTCAAATTCGTTATTCATTTTTTTTGTCTTGGTAATGCAAAGAGAATGGAATACTCTACATAGCAACCAGCTATTAAAATATTTGACTATAGCTTAAAGCCTACCATATTCCCCTTGTATCTACAAGAAAATTAGCAATAAGATTAACATCTCGATATCTCGATTGACATGAAGCATATGGAGAATAAGCGTTTGTAAAAATAGTTTGTACAAGAGTAGAGAAAGTCATGCGAGTGTAACATATCAGATTTTTTGGGTTTTTTTTTTTTTGAAGATGTGCAATTTATAGCGAGTGCTTGGGTGGAAAGTGAACTTTTTGAAAATCTTTTTTATGTTTTTGTTGGGTGAGCTTTGTGACGCCCTTAATATGTTTTTGTTTCTTGAATTTTTCTATTTTCTTGTTGATGATTCATTTTGTGAAGCCATTGTTTATAACTGTGTTGACTGTGTATACGTTCTTTTTCTGTTAAGGGTGTGTAAACCATTCTATGGGTCAAACTGTTTGTTTGAGACCAGGTTGAAACTGTTGTTCTTTATGTAGTTTTTAGAATGTGTAGACTTTCTGTAGATTGAGGCAGTATTTTAATGCCTAAATAATATTAATTGTATTTTTATTATAATTAAATTCAATAACAGACCACCTTGAAAGCAATACGTATATAATTATTATTTAAATTGTATGTAAGTCATTGCAAATACTTATTTTATTGTAAAACATATTTTATTAATGTTATGTAAATGTTTATATACTCTAATAGTGCAAAAACTGTGAGAATAATATGTTTTAGGTTGTTAACAATGAGGTAATAATGTAATCTTGTGACAATAATGTGTTTAAAGTTTTGAAACGTACTGGTCATGAAAAGATCGGTAATGATGTAGTTTTGAATTTGCCAATCAACAGTAAAGAAAAGTTTTAGTTTGAATGCTTAAATTCTATTGGACTAGAATTAGCCAATAAGAGACTGGCAATACCGAAGCTTTAAGGTTTTTACCATTGAGATCAGTCAGTCGCAGACCAGGTTTCAATGCGTGCAGATGGAAAAGTCATGAGCAAGAGTTTATAATAAATACATTAAGAATGTGTAAAGTTTCTCGCAGTGTTTTATATATGTGCAAGTATAAAGAAATAAAAAGAAGTGAAATTTAAAAGTAATTCTGTGACGTCTTTAATTTTTGTCATACCACAACCTGAACAAGACCTTATGTCTCTATAGTTCGACTGAAGCAGCTGAGGAAGATTTAAATAATATTACATAAGCATAATTAATTGAAACCTAAGCCCAAAGCAGCAAATTAAATACAAATTCTTCAAGTTTCTGCGTAAAAATTACATTACGCAAGATTGTGTAACATTACGTAATACAATCATCATCACTATTACAAAGCGTGGTGTCCCAAGCATCTAAAACCAACTCCAAAGTAACGTTCATACGTGGGGCAAATGCACTAAAATAACCTTCTTCAAAGTGCATCTCCAAGCGTGGGACATCTTCATAAGTTTGAAGAACATAACTATTTCAAAGTGGCGCCCAGCGTGGGGCATCTTCATAAGTTTGAAGAACATAACTACTTCAAGATACCAACAAAATTTACCTGTGTATCTACCATTAGTAGTAGTAGTAGTATTATTATAATTCGACAGTATTGGCTGATTTTGTTATTAAACCTTGTCAAATACATTAAGGAAAAATATCTGCCTTTTATTTATCTTTTGATGTAGTAAAGTACGAGGGCAGATTGATAAGTCAGAGACTTTTTAAAGAAAATAACAATTTTTTCCAAAAAATAAATTTTATTTCCCAACATAGTTTCCTTTCAATTCAATACATGTCCAATGTTTCTCAAACTTTTTTAACCCTTCAAAAAAAATATGATTTTTCGAAGTCTGCAAAATAAGAGTGTTTCTGCCACGATGTGTTCACTGGAGGTGAAATTTTTCCCAGCGAGCCAATTTTTAAGGTTTGCAAAGTGGAAGAAGTCGCTCAGAGCCAAATCTGGAGAATATGGTGGGTGAGGTAGGACTTCGTAGCTTAATTCCACAAATTTTGCAATGGCAATGGCTGACTTATGTGCGGGTGCATTATCCTAGTGAAAGACAACCTTTTTCTTCACGAAATGGGGTCGTCTTTAATAACTCCTTGTGAAACTAATCCAGCATTGCAGCATAATATGAACCTGTGATCGTTTTACCCTTTTCCAGGTAGTGGATGTCTATCACCCCCTGTGAAACCCAAAAGAATGGTTTTTGCTTTCTTTGGAGCAGGAAATCCACTGCTTTAATTGTTGTTTGGTTTCAGGTTGATAGTAATGGATCCAAGTGTCATTGACCGTGATGTAATGCCACAAAAACTCATTTGGGTTGCGTGGAACATGCTCAAGTATTTTTGAGCATCTTTCTAGATGAAACGTAAGCCATATGTATCATGATGGCAGTATTATAATGAGATCAAGTGCATTATCTAAAGGAAATGGATCTAGGCTTGTAATTGCACATACTGGAAATGAACATGATATTGCAAAGATGTTTTTCCTCATTTTTAAAACAAAACCAAAGACTGTCAATTATCATGATATAAACATACTGCAACTTCTCAAAATGGTTGTAGAGCCAGGTGATGTCAAATTTACCAAATAATTCTGTTAACATCCTGGATAATATCAGCCAGCATAATGCATTATGTTAAAAAGGTTCGCCTTAATGATAAGAAACAATACTGCTGACAGGCTATATCCAGCTCCAAAAAAAAAAATTTATGAGCAGCAACTATGGCCTAAGGTTATCCGGAGGATGGCACTGGGCACTGGAGAGGTAAACAGAGATAAGCAGCATGCTCATTCAGGGTAAACACCAGAAGTGCTATTGTCAGATAACCAGAACCTTCTGGAAGTTTGCCGCTTCTCAAACATTCTGGGACTCTGTGGAAATTTCCAACGGTTATATAAGCAAGCACTCTCTCAAGTTAGTGAGGAAGTTGGTCAGTGAATTAGAAAGCAAGCTGGCAAGTGCATTTCTGAGGCAAAATCAAGTGTGGTTCTATGAGCAAGTTGGTGATGACTGCTGTGATGTGCAGTGAGTGCTACTGCGAGAGATTAGGAAGTCTTGTGTTTGACTACCCGGTGGCTGAACCATTCAGAAGAAGAGGCTGAAGCAGAAAGGATCAATAAAAATCAAACATAAAACATATTTAACTTACATGTTTAAGTTAATATATGGAAAATACATAATTGGTTCCATTTGATTGATTGGTTCCATGTTCGTTATGCCATTATCATGATTATTATTTTATATTTATTGAGGCATTGTGGATTTGTTTTATGTTAACCTATGTTTGTATTTGGAAATTGAATCTATTTATTTTGGTAGCAATCATGGCAAACTTTGGTTAAAATGTGAAAAAATTTGTGCAAGGGCAGTATACATGACCATAAATTTGTTTATTCTATGAAAAATGAAGGATTACAATACTGAATGTTGCCATGGAACTACAAATAATTTTCTTCTCTTCAGTAGCAAGTTCAGTGTCTGATTAGTACTTATACAGTTGTGTATCCGAACAGCACATTAATTGCAGTAGTAATATTCATCAGCAATAAAACTTGGTCTTATTATTAAAGTGTAAATTATAAATTTCAATAGCTTTGAAATGCTAAGGGAGGTTTCAAATAGTAAATAATAATAATAATAATAATAATAATAATAATAATAATGATAATAATAATAATAATCCTATAAAAGTGATAAATACAACCTGCAATTACCTTTTCTTCTAGCTTGAAGAAAAGTGCAAATCCCAATATAAATATAATCACTGTAGATTTCGTCATTGTATATCTGCAAAACAGAAGATAAGCATTAGTGAAATCTGAATTACTCTACTCAGTCCTTGTCTACATGAAATCAGACATGGTAATAAAACTAAATTCTTGTGCAGCAACAACTTACAGATGCAAGGATAAAGTGGGTCATGTCTGCAACTGGTTAAAATGGGATAGGTACTCATTGACACATACAGACTTGTCTTCATTTGTCCGAATATAAACTCTTTGTAACAAAGTAATAAGCCCTATATTACAATCAGTTAATTCCTTTTACACCAAAAGGAATTGCAGAGAGTTCAGACCAGTATTTATCCCACTTGAATTACTTTCAAACTTAACTGATGAGTGATGAGCAACATATATTACAAGCTGAAGTGTTATAGTATAAAATGGAAATCATAAAACGTCTTACTCTCCTCCGAATAAAATTTATTTTTGTTGGTTATATCCTTATTTGAAGGAAATCTTTTGATTATTTCCATTTCATTACATCATGAACTCATTTTATTGATAAATGCAACTAATAACAGGAACACTTTACTGTTAAAAATAATCCAGCAAACCTATGTATAGGGCCCATTGCACTTCTAGATCATTAATCAGTTTTTAATTGAATAATAATGACCTAGTCTTCTCCTATACAATCCAGAAGAATTTTGTATCATAAGGGGCTGGCTGGGAAATAGTTCCTTTACTTTAAAAAATCTGATGTGTTACACTCACATGACTTTCTCTGCTCTTGTACAAACTATTTTTACAAACGCTTATTCTCCATATGCTTCATGTTAATTGAGATGTCAATCTTATTGCTAATTTTCTTGTAGATGCAAGGGGAATATGGTAGGTTTTTAAGCGATAGTCAAATCTTTTAACCGCTGGTTGCTATGTGGCGCATTCCATTCTCTTTGCATGTCCAGGACAAAAAAATGAATAATGAATTTGAAAAAAGTATAACTATTGGAAAATTTAAGGGAATAACAAGCAATAACTCGAAAATGGTTCACTCAACTACAAAAATGCATATGACATAAATTGTGTAGTTTAACGCCATCTACATTTTTTGTGTAGTATCTCTTATGGTTTACCAGTTATGCAAAAGTTGTTCACAATGAAGAATACTTTTGGAGACATTCCCAGTAAATTGAAGATATACATTTTATTTGTCATGAAAATGTCTTAAACATATGATGTTTTAATCAAAATCGTTAGAACCATTTTTGAGAAAATTAAAATTTTCGAAAAATGTTCCATATAAAGGGTAATCTGGGGTGGGGGGATTTTCTTGAAAACCTTCATGTCGCATCTCTGGAAGATACTGAACCTAAATACCACGTTTGGTGTTTATCCAACTGTTCATTTCTGAGTTATGATGTTCACAGACAGACACACAGACACACACACGGACATGCTTTTTTTGGATTCAGGGGGTCTCAAAACATATATTTCCGGTGAAATCTTGGTATCGAATTTTTGGGTGGAATACAATACTTCCCCTACTTACTATACGCAGTAGAGAAAGTAAAAATCTCTGTTATAAAATCAACCTATTTTTACTTTCCCTACCACGTACATGAAGAGAAGGTATTGCAGTCCATCCAAAAATTTGATACCAAGATTTCATTGGAAATTACATGTTTTAAAGCCCCCTGAATTCAAAATAAAAAAAGAAAAGAAAATTTTTAGAAAAAGGTGTGTGTGAGTCTGTTATGAACAGCATAACTCAAAAATTAAAATTTGGATAAATATCACACTTAGTATTTAGGTTAAGTATCTTCCAAAGATGTGATATGATGATTTTCAAGAAACTCCCCCACACCCAACTACCCCTTCAATGTAACATCTTTAAAAAATGGCTCTAACGATTTTGATTAACATCATATATTAAAGACATTTATATGACAAATAAAATGTATATCTTGAATTTTCTGTGAATAACCTGTAAAGGTTCTCTTCATTCAGAAGGAATTTTGTATAATTTTGTACAACTGGTAAACAAACGTTATGTGATAGATGAAAACGTGCCATACAAAAAGTGTAAATCACTTTAAAACACACAATTTACTTACAATAAGTTTTATTGTGGCATAAGCTGTTTCTGAAATATCCATTATTAAAGGTTCAAATTGTTCAATACTTGTCATTCTTTTAAAGTTTCGCCTATTTTCAATGTTTCTCGTGATTGCATGGAAACAGTATGGAAATTAAGGCTAGCATATGGCATTCAGTTCTTAAACATTTGATTATGATTATTCTCTTTGTATCTATAACAAAATGTACAATGTAGCTATTTTTGCAAAGGTTTATTTGGATTAAAATGTAGTAACAGAAAAATATGCATTAGTAAGAGTAGTTTGTATACCCACTAATAAAGATTAGAGGGTAGAGAAAGTCATGTGAATGTTTCACATCAGATTTTTCAAATGGTTATGACACTTGGATCTTGGATTGTCAAATTGTTTACACAAAGCATGTTCTGGTAAAATATAGTCAAAAATAGGTAGGCTGTGTAATCAATTTGAACATAGGTACTGTAACTCCTTGGTTGGTCAGGAATTACACTTTTACTTCCTCTACAACTGACCTATAGTAAGCAGAGGAAGCAATGCATTCCATCCAAAAATTTGATACCGAGATTTCACCAGAAATACAGATTTCAAACTCCATGAATCAAACAAAAAGAATTTTTAGAAAAATTTCTGTGTGCATGTGTGTGTGTTTTTTTTACTTTCTCTGCTACGTATAGTAAGTAGGGGAAGTATTGTATTCCACCCAAAAATTTGATACCGAGATTTCACCGGAAATACATGTTTTGAGACCCCCTGAATCCAAAAAAACAATATTTAGAAACATGTCTATCTGTGTGTCTGTCTGAACAGCATAACTCAGAAATTAACAGTCGAATAAACACCAAACTTGGTATTTAGGTTCAGTATCTTTCAGAGATGCGACATGAAGGTTTTCAAGAAAATCCCCCCATCCCAGATTACCCTTTACATGGAACATTTTCGAAAATTTTAATTTTCTCAAAATTGGCTCTAACGATTTTGATTAAAATATCATATGTTTAAGATATTTTCATGACAAATGAAATGTATATCTCGAATTTTCTGGGAATGTCTCCAAAAGTATTCTTCATTGTGAACGACTTTTGCATAACTGGTAAACCATAAGAGACAGACAAAATTTTACTACACAAAAAATGTAGATCACATTAAAATGCACAATTTATGTCATATACATTCTTTTTGTTGAGTGAACCATTTTCGAGATATTGCTTGTTATTCCCTTAAACTTTCCAATATTTATACTTTTTTTCAATTTCGTTATTCATTTTTTTATGTCCTGGACATACAAAGAGAATGGAATGCGCCAAATAGCAACCAGCTCTTAAAAGATTTGACTATCGCTTAAATACTACCATATTCCCCTTGCATCTACAAGAAAATTAGCAATAAGATTAACATCTCGATTAACATGAAGCATATGGAGAATAAGCTTTTGTAAAAGTAGTTTGTACAAGAGTAGAGAAAGTCACGTGAGTGTAACACATCAGATTTTTTTAATTTACTTATTTAATAGCATGCTATTACTGTAATACTACATGCTTTACATCAGTTGTAACAGTTTATACAAACATGAGAACTGTTATATTGATATACTTTATATACATTATATGTTATTCATTTTAACTATTTCCAAAATTTTATTTAGTTCTACGAGGGCAATACTGAACATTTTTAAAAACCCAAAAATTAGTTTTAAAAAATTTAAATGATTTTACTGTTGTTAAAAAATATTCCCCTTTAACAGAAATACATTTTTGTATTTGTAGAAATCAGTACTTAAACCAATGATGCCACTTTTCCTGAGGCTCTTCGGAAACCAGGTTTTTACAATGTTCAACTACTTCATCTGGTAACAAAAATGTGATTCCACGCATTTTATCTTTAATTTTTGGAAAAAAAAAAAAAAATTACAAGATGCTAGGTCAGGGTATACGGTGGAGTGTCCATGGTGCTGACCTTCAGGACATCCAAATATTCAGTTGTTAGTTCTGCTGTATGCAATGATGCATTATCATGATGATTTTTCCTTTTGGGCATTTTTCACAAACTTTTTAAAAATTTTTCAGTAAACAGACATTTGTGTACCCATTGGCAGTAATGGTATTCTGACTTTTAATGCTATAGTAGCAATATGGCTTGTTTTAGAAAAAAAAATCTGATGTGTTACACTCACATGACTTTCTCTAATCTTGTACAAACTATTTTTACAAATGCTTATTCTCCATCTACTTCATGTTAATCGAGATAAACATTTGCAGACTCTATCTTATTGCTAATTTTCTTGTAGATGCAAGGGGAATATATATTTACAAGGGTAGTATCAAAATACAGTAGCCTTTAAGCACATACATATCTCTTAATAGCTGGTTGCTAGGTGCAGCACCATTCCCTTTGCCACAGATTAATACTCTTTGCATATCCAAGACAAAAAAATGAATAACGAATTCCCATTTGAGAAAATAAGTATTGAAACATTTAAGGGAATAACAAGCAATATCTCGAAAATGGTTCACTCAACAAAAAAAATGTATATGACATAAATTGTGTATTTTAACGCGATCTACATTTTTTGTGTAGTAAAATTTTGTCTATCTCTTATGGTTTACCAGTTTACCAAAAGTTGTTCACAATGAAGAATACTTTTGGAGATATTCCCAGGAAATTCAAGATATACATTTTATTTGTCACGAAAATATCTTAAACATATGATATTTTAATCAAAATCGTTAGAGCCATTTTTGAGAAAATTAAAATTTTCAAAAAATGTTCCATGTAAAGGGTAATCTGCGGTGGGGGGATTTTCTTGAAAACCTTCGTGTCGCATCTCTGGAAGATACTGAACCTAAATACCAAGTTTGGTGTTTATCCGACTGTTCGTTTCTGAGTTATGCTGTTCACAGACAGACACACAGACAGATACACACACGGATATGTTTCCAAAAATGCTTTTTTTTGGATTCAGGGGATCTCAAAACATGTATTTCCGGTGAAATCTCGGTATTGAATTTTTGGGTGGAATACAATGCTGCCCCTACTTACTATACGTAGTAGAGAAAGTAAAAATAGCAATCATCTTCTTACCAGCATTGCAAATTTGTCAGACTTTTGTGGGTTTAGGTTCTGTTTGAAAACCCCATTGACTGATTGACTTTTCTTTTCAGGATCATAACAATAAATCCAAGATTCATCACCAGTAACGATATTCCAAAGCAAACTTGAAGTGCTGTCTTGAAATTTTTCCGGAGTTTTTCTGCACCAATCAATGTGGTGTTGTTTTTGATCAGGAGTCAGTTTATGCAGAATCCATTGACAACAAAGATTTCTCACGTCTAACTGTTGATGTAAAATGTTTTGGTTTTGACTCATATCAATGCCCAATGTTGTCCAAATAAATTCATAAGATGCCCATCGATCTTCTTCAAGCATTGCTCAAACAGCAGCAATATTTTCATCAGTAGCAGTAGTTCTTGGGGGTTCTTCACGAAATTCATCACTAAGGAAAAACTGATCTCCTCTGCCTTAGATGGAGCTTCTGTGCCAAATGCATTTCTAAGCCGATCTTTACATTGCTTAGACATTAACAATGATTTAAAATCATAAAAAATCATAGCTTGGAAATGTTCCCTAGACAAGTTCATTTTTGGGTGAACATAAAAACCTTTAAATGATGATAATTAACCAACTATTAGAGCAAATTGAACAAACTACTCAACAATCAACTTACAAAACATTAGAAAATAGCTGTCAAAGATAAACAAATTTTATTTCATAACTGAAATCAACTACACTACTTTATTATTCCTGATTGTAAGTCTGTATTAACTTTGAGGTTTTATGCATTTGTATATCAAATGATCCATGGTGTTCTTTTTCCTTGCAAATGCAAAAAGAAACATTTGATATTCCAAATTTGGTAAAGTATGATCCTAACTTCTCATGTCCTGTTAAAATTGCTGTTAGCTATGGATATATGGATAATTTTAAATTAAGTCTAGGGTTTACTAATGGAAAGAATGTTTTCGTAACTGCTCCTTTTTTTAATTTGTCCACTGCTGTTCTCAAATCTCGAGTCCTCTTTTCTTCTCTCGCATGACAATCACTTCTCTAGGTGTTTTCTTATATATCACTTCACCATTTTCGAAAGCCGTTTCTTTTGCAAGTTGATCCACCAACTCAATGCCTTCAATTGCTACCTCCATTGTGTATTGTTCAGTACAATTATTTTGTCCTTTATTGACTCTGTCAATCTATTATGTTTGAATTTATTTTTCAGAAGACCTAGAGTTATCTTGCTGACGGTGTATATTACAACTTTCTTTATATGATTTTTCAAATCTTCATATTCTTCTGACTTCTGGAGAACTTACAGAAGTACTATTGTTAACCTGATTATTTGTGGAGTCACTATGTAATTTGAACTCAAGTTGGTGAATTAAATTTCTGTTCATAAATATGATTCCTGCCATTGCTACTTTGCCTATTGTTTTGTTGCCATCTGTATAAGCTTCACCTGTATATGTAGCACCTTCCTCTACTTCCTGAATTATAGCTGTTACTGCAGGGTGTTATCAATATCTCGGTGGTGCATTAGTGGCGCATCATACTCCAGATTGTGAACTTTTGTTACCACAAAAGTCCAGATGATTTCCTCTATTGTTATGTGGATGGGTCTTACTCCAGCTAAAATGCATAAGGCATCATATGAAATGGTCTGATAGCTTTAGCGCTTCTGATGTTAATGAGATCTTGCAATCTTTTTATATTTTGTGATGCCTTTCCTTCTGCATATGGCCTCTACACGCACAAGGGCTCCATATGTCAAAATAGAGACTATTGCTCCTTCCTCGATTGTTTTTAATGCCTTATGTCCCAAAGCCCATTGTAGTCTAGCTGTACATGCCAGCATGTTGATGAGGTAGTTGATTTACCCACAGTGTTGTCAATATGGGCATTGAAGTTAAATTTGTTGTCCAAGTGTATGCTTAAATATGTAATACCTTTGGTCTGGGCAGCCTTTTGTTACTTAAGTATATATTAATACCTCTACCATTATTTCTATTCATGGTTATAAACAGAACTGTAGATTTTTTTATCTTACATTCTATTTTGTTATCACAGGCCAACATTTGTATTCTCATTAAATCTTGATTTGCAGTGTTTTCTGCTTCAATTGTATAAGCTCCTCTTGTGAGAACAATTAGATCATCTGCAAAGACAATTACTCTATTGTCCATTCCAAACCAGAGTTCCCTTTGATGTAAACAGAAGCACGTGCTTCTGCTTGTCACGAACCCAAGAATACACTCTTACGCCAACGTAAATAGTTCCTTAATACATGTATTGTATTATGAAATATTAGAGCAGGAAAGGTATAGCACTGCACATTTTATTGCAGTTATCATAAGAAGTCATCGTTAAAGGTAATGGATATATACTAGCTGTTAAGAGATTACAAAATATGATTTTCGTCTGCTATTGTGCTAACGCTGAAGTACCTTACTTGTTAATAACAACTGCATGCATGACTGCCACTTTCTTACATATAGAAGAAATGTGGCAATGAATTCCCAGAGGCGCTATCTGAGTACCGAATAAACACTTTGCGTAACACAGGATATATGATAAATGAAGTCATTCATCATTCGCAGTCATACGTGTGCTCAGCTCAGGTCAAATCTTGTGATTTAGTCAGTTGGTATTTGAGTTCACATGGCAGAGGAAGGTGCGTGTAGTGTGAATAAACTGTTCAAACACAAAAGCGGGAAACAGTTAAAAAGTGGCGAAAAACAAACAGCTCTTCATATATTCAACTCACTATTAGAAAAATACCCGACACTTGCATTAGTACATATTGCGAAACTAATATCGGATTTTACAGGCGTTTCAGTGAGAAGTGTAACCAAAGCGAGCAGGGAATAAATATAAACAGACATAATAGAACATAGAAGAGGAGAATCATGTGTGGGAACTTGTTTTAAGTGCGACAGTGCTGTGGAATTTTGGATAAGCTTGTCATTATTTGGAGAGTAGTTCTGATTCCGATATGACAGCTGAATCATCTTCGGGCATTTGGATTTGGGTGTTGCATCTTGCCCAAGGATTATGATTAACGTAAGTAAAATGTTCATTTCCGCAGACTTATAAAATAGATTGTTACCTCAGGTTGCATTTTGAACTATAATTCTCAGGCAGGGCGCATATTTTATGGATTTAAATAGTGTTCAACAAGCACATGAGAGGGGAACAAGCAGCCATTAGGGGCGGGGATTGCGAACTACTTTCGTGCGGATAATACAAAGAGTTTGTTTTCAGTGAAAGGCACTCTGGTTTGGAATGGACAGTAGTTCAGTTACTGAATTCCAAATTTGGAAGTGAATTATAAATTAGGTTGCAGAAGGCAGGGCCACAACAGGATACTTGTGGACAAACTTTCTTTATCGATTGTATAATTGTTTATTGATAATATTGCTCATCTATCACTAAAGTAATTCATAGCAAATTGTAAATATTCTTTAGACATTCAAGTTCCCTTAAATTCTTGAGAATCCTGGGTTACCAGGCTGCATCCAATGATCCTTTTCACATCAAAATTGAATGTGATTATGTACTGTTTATAGTTCAGACTCTTCTCTAAAAAACATTTGGCCTCCATTACTGCTTCAACTGCTCCTTTTTGAGGGGCAAATCCATCATGTTCACCAGCTTTACTCTTATTTGATTGTATATGTTAAGGGTCTGTGTATTATGTGAAAACTCTATAGCTTTTATGTACTTGAATAACTATCGGACCAAAGTAAAGGTACAAAGGTTTAAAATGTCACCTACTGAGATTGTCTAAAAGGATTACTGGACCATTCTGACTGATAATTGTTCCACTGCCAAAGGGTGTTTATTGATTATGTACTATTTTCAGAACTTGGAAGACTGTCAGGGGGGAGCTTAAGGAAGTCGTACATTCTGCCAATGTTTCAGATCTTTTACATGAATATCAGGAGATTTTTTATCTCTTATTAGGAACATTTGGGGCTGTACGAAAATACAATTGTAAGAGATAAAGGGGGGATTCATCATAAACATCAGCTAGACCAGTGTGTAATAATTTACTAAGAAAAACAAGGGGAGGTAAAGGAAATACATTAAATCATCGTTTGAGTTCAAGAAGCTTCTTCTCCTTCTTTGGAGTTCCCTCCTCTTTGTAGGACTTACACCTCAAAGGACTTTCAAGCTAATGCCTTGGTTCAGTATCCTGTTGAGGAGCAAGCAAACTCTGGATTACAGCGTATCCAGAATGAGTGATCAGCCCAATGCCTGAATGGCAAAGAAGAAGAAGGAGATGAAATTTAGGAATAATAGGACTGTCTGTTAATCTGACAAGACTGAAATAATGATCTTCACAAGGGGGAGGGGGCTGCCAGGTTTGGGAAGAAGTTGAAGCTTTCTGGAGCGGTCAAGTATCTAGGGGCCATTCTGGATGCTGGACTGAGCTGGAAAAAGCATGTTGATTATAAAGTTAAGAAGGCCTACAATGCTTTGTGGGCCTGAGACATAAGGTGGTCAAGTGGCTATACACCTCGGTTATAAGTCCATCAATAACTTTTGCGGTGCTTGTTTGGTGGTGGTGGTGGTGGTGGTGGTGGCGGTGGTGACGGCGGCAGTAGTAGTAGTAGTAGTAGTAGTAGTAGTAGTAGTAGTATAACTAGTATTAGTGTTGTTGTTGTTATTATTGTTATTATTGTTATTATTGTTATTATTGTTATTATTATTATTATTATTATTATTATTATTATTATTATTATTATTATTATTATTATTATGTGAAGGTAGTTGCTACCAGCAACTACCTGGATTTGCTGTAAAGATTGGCATTTATGATGATAATAGAGACAACTCCTCAGGCTGCCTTAGAGATCTTGGTGGATCTCCCCCTTTGCAAAGGAGGTAGCCAGGATGAGTATGCACCACTATGTCACTGAACAACAAACATGCCGACATGTTTTTGTGTATTGTTACCTTATGGCAGAACACAAAAAGTTAAAATTATGCATAAAAGTAATCAGCAAATAAAGGAGTACTCAAATATATATACAGTGAAATATGGCATAACACAGGGCTTAGTATTACAACCCCTGCTATTCATAATATATATGAATGATATAACATTGACACAAAATGGGAATACTATTGCATATGCAGATGACATGTCTATAGTAAACACCGGCGAAAGCTTACAGAAACTAAATACATACACAAAGCAAATTGGAATTTTTTAAGATAATCAACCTGCACATTAATGTAAGGAAAACAGGATTCATCAACTTTGAGACAATCCAAAACAAAAATGAAACCCAGCTAAATGCTAATTTAAATAATGAAGAAATTAATGTGGTAAACAATTCTAACTTTTTAGGAATAACACTGGACAAAGATTTCACATGAAATAAAGTCTGCAACAAAGTAAGTTCCAGCATTTTCTTATTAATAAGAAAGGCAAATCAACATCTAATATGGATTAATATACCCACATTTATCATATGGAATTACAGTTTGGGGACAAAGTGCTACTAAGTACACCAAAGGACTTTTTATACTACAGTAAAGAGCAATTAGGGTAATGGTAGGTCTACAGCCAAAGGAGTCTTGCAGAAATTATTTCAGGAAATTAAATATTCTAACTTTGTACTTTATATTCTTTGAGGTAATAATGTACAGTAGAATCTCGTTAATATGTATTTGCAGGGACCCAAGGATTTGGACGTCATAGACAGGAAAACGTGTTAACAAAAATACAAAATCTGCAATTTAAGAACATATTTATGTAATAAAATGTAATAATACATCTTACCTCAAAAACGGATGTGAAATATAAACACTATTTTCACTGGTTTGAAATACATATCTATAGTTGATTGCTTTCTTGGTTTTAATGCCAAAATTTTACTGTTCATCTTGTTTAGTAAAGTCATCAACTTCTAAACTGCACACATATCGCTTCACTATGTCCATTGCATGCATCGCTTCCGACACTGTAGGTAATGACTCATCATCACTTTCATCTCCCACTGACGCTTCTTCTTTCACTTGTTCTTCAAGTATTTCATCTATCGCCACTGTTTCACACACTGGAATTTCATTGTCAATGTTTACATATGTTTCGAAAGACAAGCCGGCGTTGTCTGCTATTTGGCACCATTCTTCACTCTTGGAAAACTCATCTTCCTGTGTGAGTGCATTAACAAGAACCTGGCAAAAACTTTTATTAAAACAGTTCCTAATGATTTCTTGTGTCACACAATCCCAAGCAGTTCTAATAAAATGCATGGCATCTAAGAAGGTGATTTTTCTTGTCGTAGATTTCAATGCAGAGAAATTACGTTTCTCTGTACCAGCCTCTTCTGATACGTATGCTTCATGCACCGAATTATGCCTTGATCTAAAGGTTGTAGTTTACTTGTGCAGTCTGCTGGTAAGAAAATGATCTTTATGTTTCTTAAATTTGAAACAGTTGGTGGATGAGTGGCATACTGATCTATAAAGAGTGCAATTTTCCTGCTTCTTATGCCCAGTCTTGTGTCCCATGCTCGTAAGAAATTTTCAAAGGTGGCAGAAGTTATCCAGGCTTTTATGTTGAAAGTGTACTTACATGGAAAAGATCGCACATTGTTAAAGCATTGCGGACTGTGTACTTTTCCAATAACTAGCAGTACCAATTTATCCGTTCTGCTTTCGTTACAGCACACAAAACTGCAATCCTCTCCTTGTTAAGCTTCCCACCGTGGCACTTAGTGCCCTTAAAATCCAGGGTTTCATCTGGCAAAACATGGAAAAATAGTCCTGTTTCATCTGCATTATAAACATTTCAAAATTGACGGGAGCATTGTATTTTTCCACACTTCTATATTTTCACCCAGTGTAGCATCATTATCTAGGGCAGCAGCCTCACCTCGCACACATCTTTAGATTAAGCCATGTCGATTCTTGAATCTTTCAATCCAACCATTGGACGCTTTGAAATCATCCAGTCCCATCTTCTGTGCTAAATGTGTTGCCTGAGCTCGAACCACAGTACCGTCTATTGGCACATTTGAAGCTCTAGCTTGTGTAAACCACTTTAGCGGAACTTCTTCTAATACTCGAAACTGGCCAGGGCGATTACATTTTCTTTTAGCATTTTTTCCAGCTTCAAAAGTAGTTTCAATTAGTTTACGTTTGCTAACAATTGTGTTTAAGGTTGACGGAGGGATGTTTAACTTCCGCGCTATATCCACATGTTTCATATTTGGATTGCGATCTACTTCTTCAAGGATTTTCAGCTTTTCACTGTTGGTTATTTGCCACAATTTCTTTTTCTCCATTGCAAACAAAAAGTTAAAATACAATTACGTTTCGTCAACACTCAACAGCAGAAACTAATCACGCCAAGCCACCGCTAAACTAAAGCATTTTCTATCCCCCCCACACACAAATTGCATCACGCAAATATGTACATATATACATGCATGCCATTGGCTGCCGATTCCACCCTGCCTGGTTTCACCACAGTAGCAAATGAGGACGTCAAACTTCGAATGTAGTAAATCTACTCCCACTGGACCAACCATTGGCCAAAATAGCGAATGAGGATGTCAAACTTCGAACATAGTAAGTGGGAGCAAAAAAAACGTACTAAACAAACGTTATTTATTGCATTTGCTGCCGGGATTTTTTGAGGCAGTATTTTTAATACTTAAATAATATCAGTCCAATTATATAATATAAAATATAATAACAGCCCACCTTAAAGCAATATGTGTATATCATAATATATAAAAAGTGTATGTTACAGTCATTGTATTAATGCTTATATTATTATGTACATGTATAATAATGTTATGTGAATGTATTACATAATTTAACGATATAGGAGCTGTGAGAATAGAAGTCAAAAGTTGCTAACAATGAGGTAACCTTGAGGCAATAATGAACTGGAAAGTTTAATAATGCTACTAATTATTCTTGGAACAATAATGTAATATTTAAAATAGTTTATAAATAGCCAATCAACAACTAGAAAAAGCTTAAGTTAAATAAAAGTATTCTATTGGGGTAGGCTTAGCCAATCAGAGACTTAAAATCGGGAAAAAGTACAAATTCAAGTGGCAGAAGCTACAAAACAACATTCCCAACCAGACGCTAGAAGACGCTGAGCAGTTTGTTCGCTCAATATGTATTAAGTGTGAGACATAAAAAATGCATTACGGCGTGAATAATATAAAGTTTACGTGTTAAAAAAGTACAAGTAATAATAATCTCACAGCTCTACAGTAGGATATATCAGTGGTGTTATTTAATTGTGTGAAAGATTAATAAAACGAAGTTAAATATTATTATAATTTGTGTAAGCCTTCATTCTTTAGCCGCACCACCCCCTGCTAAGAGATACGTGTTTCTGCAAATTAATACTGACGCAGCTGAGGCAAACATAATATATAATATTCAAAGAAACATTCCAATTACAAAGTTGTTTTTTTTTAAAAAAGTGGGGCGAAGGCCACCGGAAGTAAACGTGGGGCAAAGGCCACAGAAAAGTTTGTATCATTCGTGGTTGCAACTACTTCAAGTTTTGGCTCCCCAACAGTGGAACTACAATACACCTTCTTCATTTTATAATTCAACGTAATACACAGGAAAACGTGTTAATGAGGAACATGCTAACGAGACTTCACTGTATCTAAAACATAATGAACACCATACAAAAATTAACAGCCAGATTCACAACTGTGTGACCAGAGGTAACACACTTTTCCATATAACTTCACACAGATTACAACTGTTCAAGATGAAACCTACTGTTGTTATTTGTATGTTTTTTATACCAACACATATTCAACAAATAAAAGAAATAAAATAATTTAAAAGGAAAAGTGAAAAAATATATGGTTCAAGGATATTATTCAATAGACGAGTTTATAAATTATTAAATTTTAGTATTGTAATGCTTTTTATAGTATACATTATTACACTTTTTGATTAGAAAAAACTGTACATATTGGCTTAAGAACAAACTTTGTACATATATTTTCTTTGTGCTGGCTTGTAAAGCAGGATTGTATATAGATAGAATTTAATGTATTGTATTATGTAACTTCTTTTGCACTTAGAATTTTCTTGACAATGCCATGAATTCATGTAATTTTAATTGTAAGATAAATAAATGAAATAAAATGTATATTGTTAAATGTCTTGAACAGATTGAATTCAGTTGTATTCAGTCCGTGAATGTGTTAAAAATAATTGTTTTGTTTTTCTTTTATTCTGTACATTGTGCTTGTTCCACTATACATTGTCACAACGCAACTTCTAAAATTGGAAGAAAATAAATAAAAAAACAGCCCTATTCTTATGCTATGTTTGTATACACTACTACATAAGGAGTTTACAATAATTTATTACATTGTATATCAGTTAAATAAGGACTGATTATTCAGTGAACATGTTTGTCTCTTTTAATAATATATAATAGGTCCTGCTGTAGTTAATAATGCAATGGACCAGACCTCTTCCCTGATTTCAAATATTTCATAACCTCAATTTAGTGGCCACCTTTACTAACAGTCATTTTTCATAAGGATGACTGGTGACACTTTAGGCAGGTTTTACTGTATAACAAATAAACAAATGAATAAATATATGAGTAAATAAAAGTGCTTTCATCTATGAGTCAACACAACAAAATCTGTGCTACAAACACAACATGTCCATCTTGTATGTCTTACACATAAAATATAAATTCAATTTTGTTAACATATCATTTTGCTCAAAAGTGCTCTAAAATGGAATGCGCCCTTATTACATTCTGTTTTCCATTTAAGAGGATCTCATTCATTCACAGGTGCTACTTGTTAACTTCCTCTTGCATCATACACATGTAAACAGAGGTAGTCATGTGCCACTTAGCAGGTTTCAGTGCTAATACAAGTCAACACTCTAAGGTGACGATAGACCAAGAAAGGAGCTTTTTTCTGAAGAGCTACTTGTTCACAGAGCAGTTAAGTTACACATCTGTCTTATTTACGTTCACTAATACAAATTTGCTTATATGAACAACATGCTTAATTACTTTATTACTATTATATTATTATTATTATTATTATTATTATTATTATTATTATTATTACTATTACTATTATTATTATTATTCCAAACGCCCGTTTTAACTGTGTGGTAATAAATCAAAAGTTATGTAGATATAATCATGTTTTGAGGCATTTGGAAGGGATAGAACCAGTTTCATTTTTGCCTTTTGAAGGTCTAACTATTTGAAATAATTGTCAATTTTTGCCTTTTTAAAATCAACTTAAACTTTTTCAATTTATTTTCCATGCTTCTATTACGTTTAGGAAACTCTAGACAATGGACACCACCTGGACATCCTTTATGTTGGTATGTGAACATCTTAAAATGTTTTGATTTTCTATGGGTTCAGCATTTCTCTTTGAAAATGGGTGCCCCAACATCAGTTCAAAATATTTTGACGAACAGTATTAGTTACTGTTGCATGTAAGCAGGCATAACATTATGTCAACCACTAAAAGTAAATTTCACAGTTGTCAGAGAATTTTTTGCCCATGCACTTTCAACTGATGGAACAGTTTTATTATGTAAGAGTTGAGAAAAGACAGTTAATCACGAAAAAAAGTAATTAGGCTACTTCCAATAGCCGTTGTCACATCTAGCAGACAGTCACAGTTTTCATTAGATTTGTGTAAATCATTAGCTGATGCCAGCATAACACAAGAACATTTACAGCAATGCCTTGTAATGTGCAACAATAAAAATGTAACTTGCATGATTTTATGGAATAATGGTTATTAAATATATTATGATTATGACTTTTTAAAATTTATAATGCCCTTTTCAAATTTATTATGCATTTTCTTATGTTTTTATTGCCTTTTATGCCTATCTATTTTGATTGTTATAAATTCCTAAATATCCGGGCTCTAATTATTATAATCCACAAAGCATTCTTTATCCTTCTCCTATTACTTTTCTCATGGATTTTCTAACCAAAAAGCCCAAGCCTCCAGAGGTTTTCCCCTTCTTTGCCCCTATTTCTCCTTATTTATTCCAGTATATGTGAACTCATTCATCTGTACATTTCCTTTCATTAGCCGCATTTCTACTACCTCCAAATAATCCATCTTTGTTAACAGTTGATTTTTATAGAAACAACTGCAGTCCAAGACAACTAAGTTACCAGTTTTCAAACTAGAATCATAATGGTCCAAAATTAAGCTGTACACTTCATATGGAAAAAGAAAAGAAAGAAAAACATTTAGTGTGTTACAGTAACATGACTTTCTCTATCCACTATTGTTTATTTTTATATCCCTTCTGTAATCTATTGTTACAAAATTTTATTTCTGTCTACTTCAGGTTAATCAACATAAAAATTTACAATAATGGTTTTATTACACATTTTGTAGTGGGCAAAAAGAGAGACAGCAGACGCAATAGTCACATTTTTACTTTCTCTACTACGTATAGTAAGTAGGGGAAGTATTGTATTCCACCCAAAAATTTGATACCGAGATTTCACCGGAAATACATGTTTTGAGACCCCCTGAATCCAAAAAAAGCATTTTTGGAAACATGTCCGTGTGTGTGTCTGTCTGTGTGTGTGTGTGTGTGTGTGTGTGTGTGTGTGTGTGTGTGTGTGTGTGTGTGTGTGTGTGTGTGTGTGTGTGTGTGTCTGTCTGTCTGTCTGTCTGTGAACAGCATAACTCAGAAACGAACAGTCGGATAAACACCAAACTTGGTATTTAGGTTCAGTATCTTCCAGAGATGCGACACAAAGGTTTTCAAGAAAATCCCCCCACCCCAGATTACCCTTTACATGGAACATTTTTCGAAAAGTTTAATTTTCTCAAAAATGGCTCTAACGATTTTAATTAAAATTTCATATTTTAAGATACTTTCATTACAAATAAAATGTATATCTTGAATTTTCTGGGAATGTCTCCAAAAGTATTCTTCATTGTGAACGACTTTTGCATAACTGGTAAACCATAAGAGACAGACAAAATTTTACTACACAAAAAATGTAGATCACATTAAAATACACAATTTATGTCATATACATCTTTTTTGTTGAGTGAACCATTTTCGAGATATTGCTTGTTATTCCCTTAAATTTTTTCGATACTTATTTTCTCAAATGGGAATTCGTTATTCATTTTTTTGTCTTGGATATGCAAAGAGTATTAATCTGTGGCAAAGGGAATGGTGCTGCACCTAGCAACCAGCTATTAAGAGATATCTGTATGCTTAAAGGCTACTGTATTTCTATATTGCCCTTTAAATATATATTCCCCTTACATCTACAAGAAAATTAGCAATAAGATAGAGTCTGCAAATGTTTATCTCGATTAACATGAAGTGGATGGAGAATAAGCGTTTGTAAAAATAGTTTGTACAAGAGTAGAGAAAGTCATGTGAGTGTAACACATCAGATTTTTTAAAACAGGTTGCTAAATGTTGGCCTTAGAATTCAATACTGTTTCCATGACATCATTTGAAACAACTAAATTTTGACACACTTTAAAAAATGACTAGTATTGAAAAATTCAAACCAATAATAATGGATATTCCGGAAATAACTAATGGCACAAAAAAGGCTATCTAAAACAAATTATGTGTTTTAAAATTTTTTTATAGAATATTTTGTCTATCTCTTATGATTTACTGTTACACAAAATTATACAAAATTCCTTCTAAATGAACAGGACTTCAGAGGTTATTCCCATAAAATTCAAGATATACATTTTATTTGTCCTGTAAATATCTTTATAATATAAAGCCATTTTTCAGCAAATAAAAATATTGAAATTTTTCTGTGAAAAGGATAGTTTGGAGAGGGGTTTTGTTGGAAAGGCTTGTGTTGCATCTTTGGAAGTTATTTAACTTAAATATCAAGTTCGGTATTTATCCGACTTTTTCCTTTATGAGTTATGGTGTTCAGAGTGTAACATGCACAAGGATCTTTAGCCAATTTGTTTTATTCAGAACACCTCAATACATGACTTCTGGTGAAATCTCAACATCAAATTTTTGGGTGGAATGCAGTACTTTCTCTGCCTACTACATGGTAGAGAAAGTAAAAATCGAACTATTGATAATCCACGTTGCACCAACAAAGAAATTATATGTTTATGTTGATAATATGAGCTAGACAGCAAAAAGAATCTGATGTGATACATTCACATGACTTTCTCACCCTCTATCATTTATTAATGGATATAAAAACTAGTCTTACTAAAGCTTATTTTTACATCTACTTCATTTTAATCAAAATAAATTGTTGCAGAAATAGCTACATTATACATTTATTATAGATACAAAGGGAAACAGCGATAGTCAAATGTTTAAGAACTGCACATTATATGCTGGCCTTAAAATTCCATAGTTTCAATGGAGTAGAGAGAAACAACTGAATGTTGACAGGACTTTAAAAGAATGTCTAAGTATTGAACAATTCAAACCATTAATAATGGATATTTCGGAAATGGTGATGCCACAAAAAAGATTATTTGAAATAAATTATGTGTTTTAAAAAGATCTACATTTCCTATGTATCACGTTTTTATCTATTGCTTAATGTTTACCAGTTATACAAGATTATACAAAATTCCTTCTGAATGAAGAGGACTTCAAAGGCTATTTCCAGAAAATTCAAGATACACATTTTATTTTTCATGTAAATATCTTTAACATGTGCTATTTTAATCAAAATGTTAGGACCATTTTCAGAAAATTAATGATTTTAAAAATCTCCCATGTAAAAGGTAGTTTGAGGTAGGGGGATCTTTTTTTTAAATCTTTGTGTCACATCTTTGGAAGGTACTGAAACTAAATACCAAATTTGGTGTTGATCCAATTTCTTGTTGTTGAGTTACGCTGTTCACAAACACACATAGAGACACACATACACAGACTTTTCTAAAACTTTTTTTTTTAATTTGAGGAGCCTCAAATATGGGTATCCACATTGATATCTTGGTATCAAATTTTTGGGTGGAATGCAATACCTTCTCCACCTACTAGGTATGTGGTAGAGAAGGTAATAAGCTTTTATAACAATAGATTGTAGAAAAGATATAAAAGTAAACAACAAAGTGTAGAGAAAGTCATGTGAATGTAACAGGTCAGTTTTATCTTTATAGACAAACAATAACAGAGATTTTATGTTTGTTTCATCATAATTTTAAATGCAAATCTGAAGGGATATGGAGTAACCTCCAGGGAGATCTGCACATTTAAATTACTGTTTATAAAATGGAGTGAAGACTCACTCATTGGGTGAACCCAAAATAGCAACAATTATGCTTTTATTTCACATTATATTACATTAATGACATCCTATGCTGGCTTAATTTCTGAATATTGTTGGCCCAGCTTTGTTTTGGTACAGATTTCTTTTATTTATTAAAAGGAATTCAAAGTCCCACATGTAAATAATTCAGTCAAAATGTTAAATAAAAACACAAATGTACTAAGAACCCTGTCATGTTACACAGATATGAAAACCACTTATTTTGCCAATGTTCACTCCTTGCTAACACAGGTGTTATTTTTTGCGGAAACTTACTACAAGCAAAAAGAATATTTATAATCCAAAAAAGAATCATTAGAATAATGACAGCAAATAAAGGAAGGGTCATCTAAACCATTATTTAAACAACTAGATATTGTACCTCTGGCAAGTAAATGCTTTCTGGAAATATTAGTATT
Organism: Deroplatys truncata; assembly: GCA_030765065.1. Lineage (NCBI taxonomy): Eukaryota > Metazoa > Arthropoda > Insecta > Mantodea > Mantidae > Deroplatys > Deroplatys truncata. The sequence continues at coordinate 153,782,855 of CM060988.1, read as the reverse complement.
TGCAAAATAAAATACCTCTTTTTTTCAATTTAATCACAAAATTCATACCCACAGACTAGATCTATAAAAAAAATATGCACATCCTTTCAGTAAACACAAAATTAATGAAAAATGGAGTACTTCATCCAGCTTTAAAAATACTTAATGTTTTACCAAATAAATAAAAGCTGAAGAAAAATTCAACACTCTTCACACTAAAATAAGCGATTCTTATATTAAAACCGTTTTTATAGATGAATATCTTTGTAAATAATATGCATAATGAGATTTATTTATTTAGAAAAACTAGTAATGGTGAAGGATCAGATTACATATTTATTTGAACAGAATTTTGTAATGCTAACTTCACTTACTTGTTCAATGTTTCAAAGACTATTGCACCCATCATTAGCTGTACACCAATGAGGGCATTAGCCCTCAAAACATGTTCTAACCACCAAACAAGTTTCAGGAGTGTCACAAAATCAAGTACATATCAAAATGTATATAATTCTTTGACATATTCCACACCAGGGACCTGTTTCACAATGTTTACAATCCTTATAAATTGTAAACTATGTTTATAATTTGTAAAAATCTGATGTGATGCATTCACATGACTTTCTCTATCCTCTATCAATTTATTAGTAGGTATACAAACTATTCTTACTAAAGCTTATCTTTCTATCTACTACATTTTAATCCAAGTATACCTTCGCAGAAATAGCTACATTATACATTTCATTATTGAAACAAAGAGAACAGTGATATGTTTAATAACTGGATGCTATATGCTGGCCTTAAAATTCCATACTATGGAATTGTTGACAGGATTTTAAAAGAATGACCATATAATGAACAATTCAAACCATTAATAATGGATATCTCAGAAATGTTTACTCCATAAAAAAAAATACTTGGAATAAATTGTGTGTTTTAAAGAGATCTACATTTTTTTGTATAGTGCGTTTTCACCTATGGTTTAGCAATTATACAAGAGTACAAAATTCCTTCCAAATGAAGAGGACTTCGTAGGCTATTCCCGGAAAATTCAAGATATACATTTTATTTGTCATGTAAATATCTTTGATACATGGTATTTTAATCAAAATTGTTAAAAGCCATTTTTAGAAAATAAAAAATGTTGAAAAATGTTACATGTAAAGGGTGTTTTGGGGTGGGTGATTTTATTGAAAATAAAACCTAAATACCAAGTTTGGTATTGCTCAAACTTTTTGTTTTTCAGTTATGCTGTTCACAGACACATGCAGGGACCTTTTTCTAAAAATGCCTTTTTTGGGTTCAGGGAGGCTCAAAACATATACTTCCGGTGAAATATCGACATCAAATTTTTGTGTGAAATGCAATACTTCCCCTACTTACTATACGTAATAGAGAAAGCGAAAATCTGTTTCAAAGGTAAGTTTCAAGCTTAAATATTTACAAATGAAATTTTATAAAACTTACAAGTGTTTTGTTTTACAATCAACAATAATTTTACACACTTGTAAAGTAAGCAATTTATCTACAAATGGCTTAAGGTTTGTAAAGGAAGCTATATTTAGTAATGTTTTACCCAAAAACAAAACAGATAAAAAGGTATACAATTTTTGAGTAAATATACAGTAAAATATCATTGAAAACTACATAAAATGCTATTTAGCAGCAGTTTGAGTCATCAAATAATGATGGTGTTTGTGCATGGGAAGGTAGAAGACAAACATTTTAGGATCAGAATTAACATTATAATGGCTTCATATCTGCTTATGAATACAATGAGAAGTATCCCAACTACTGCATTGAATTTTCCAGGCATCTGATTCTACTCTTTCCAATATAATGAGAAGTTTTCAAATAAGTCTTTAGCACTGGAATTGCTATTGCAAGATACTGGATATCACATGCAGCATGCAATAGGTAAAAGCGGAGCCTTAACCTCCAAACAACTGTGTGTTGTATACATACATAAGTTTTCACAGCAGGCGTCAACATTATAAAAGTTATTATTAAAATTGTGTGTTGCTTTGCACTGAATGGGAACTGAGGCAGTATTTTTAACACTTAAATGATTTCAGTCTAATTATATAATATAAAAATTCAATAACAATCAGCAATGAGGTAACAATGAGGTAACCTTGAGGCAATAATGAATTTGAAAGTTTAAATGCTACTGGTAATTCTTGGAAACAATAATGTAATTTTTGTGACAGTTTATAAAATAGCCAATCAACAACCAGAAAAAGCTTTAGTTAAATGAAGGTATTCTATTGGACTAGGATTAGCTAATCAGAAACTAAAATGGAGCAAAATTTACAAATTCAGAAGTCAGTTGCTTGTAGACAGTGTTCCTAACCGGACGTGAGATGCGTCCTCGAGAAATTTAATACTTATTTTGTGTGAGACAAAAATAGTTTACGTGTTAAAAAGTGCAAGTAATTAATAAACAAATCTCACAGCTCTCTATATCAGTGAAGAGTTATTTAATCATGTCAAGCATTAATAAAAGGAGTGAAGTAAAATTATAATCTGTGTAAGCCTACATTCTTCAGTTGCACCACTCACTGCTAAGACATTCATGTCTCTAAAAAATATAAATACTGATGCAGCCAAGGCAAACATAAATATATAATATTTAAAGAAACAGTAAAAATTACAAAGTTAATATTTTTTTTAAACATTTGGGGCAAAGGCCACCGGAAAGTACAATTTTTGTGGGGCAAAGGCTACCGGAAACTTTTTACCATACATAGCAGCAACAAACCTTCTTCAGAACTGACAATAGCAGACATATGACAACATAATTGTTACTTCCTTTGTCCCTAATTATCTCTAAAATAACAATTTCATTCCCATTTATGACCTTAAATGGTGTCATATTAAAAAAGGAAATCCTGTGTATTCACTCAGACCAATCAATGCAATGTATAACACAATAAAGCACATTCAGTGTATGACCTATCAAAATACAGGTCATATACTACAATGCGAGAATTTGTAATTGCATGTTCTCAATATTTGACATCTTTTAATCTTCAAATACAATTAAATAGCTTTATATCGTGTCTTTTGGACTAAAGAAACAGATATTGCTCATAAAATGTGCTAGAAGTATGAAGACTTAAACATAGAAGTTTAGTGATTTTTGTAATGCATGGCTGGTAACGCTTTGAAACAGGAATATGACAGAATGCATGTGATGTTTACATTTGTCAGTTGTTTATCTGGATTTGTAAAGTTCCTCAAAGTTCCCCCAACTTTTATTGTGAAACAGATTTATAAATATTTGTAATCTTTTCCTTGTTATTTGTAAATTGTTAACATGTAAATTGTAAATACTGAAACAGGGCCCACAAGTATTAATCAAAAAGATTGAATAAACCATAAATACAATACATAAGACTCCCAAAATCTGTATTTTCTTCCGGTCTCTCTATTGGTTTTGGTTTTTTGGCATAATGAATCAAGAATTATGTAAATTTCTAATGTTAATGAGGGTGTTTGCTGTAAGTGATTGTCCTGTCTGTGGAAATAAAAGAAAATAATACTCACAGTGACACAGTGATGAGTTCCAGGCCCCAATTAGAGAGGCCCACATCAAGCCCACTAGCAATGCCTGTTGCTGCAACCTTCTTTACATAATTCCTCCAGCCCAGCAGTACCCGTGGATTTCCTGTGCAGGCTTCCCATGACTGACGACACAGTGTTGCAAGCATGAACTTGATTACCAAATGACAGGTAACCACGGTCAAGGGAAAATGAAAGTCCTATAAAAAGAAACATTAATAACATTTATCTCACAACTTTTTAAGAAATTAAAAAGTAATGGAATGTACTATGTTAAATGTAAATTTAAATAATTCAATGTTAAGCAGCATTTTTACATATAGCTTATATCGTATACTACATTTCCCTCTTAAGCAAATGTTATTACTACACTTAGTATGCATTATATAGCACAGTAATAACAAAAGTTGGGGCAAATAATATATCACATTTTTATATAACTCAAAATTCTGTGATATTGCTTTCTTCAACCAACCAGAAGCATCAAAAACAAAGGCCACTAAAGTCATCATTGAAAACTTCAGCAGAGTAATAAGCAAAATCCAGATGGCAGTGACCAGTCACACCATCTTTAACAGGGTTTTAAACAAAACACTTGATCATAAAGCAAAATCAAACATAAGCCAACATTGTTACGTTAATCATAACCTTCACCAGCTTTTTTCACAAAACAATTCATCATTTAAGTTAACATTGTTTTATTGTTTATTAGAAACCCTTCACAAAAATGAATATTTATTTTGCAACACGGAAGTGAAAATGACAGTTCTTAGCAAATTTGAAACTATTCCCTGAAAATGAAAATCCACCACCTGTTTCTCCAACATTTCCAGTCACTGAAGAACCATCAGTTGCAGATACTGATGTAATGTTGTTATACTGCTGCTGAGATTTTGTTGGCAGTTGCTCCAATTCAATGTTTCTGGCTAGGATTGAAATTTTCTTGAGATTTTCATCCATATTTTCAGTTACAAGCTTTTTGTTTAGAAAAAAGCACTCAGAATAAGCACTGCCATTTACATCTGCATCTTGTACAGTTATGGTCAATGCTCCCTACACATTGTGCTTTGATTGATGCAGAAAAACTGTGGCAAAATATCAAGGTGGCACTTCAAATTTGGTTTGGAATATTGTTACTGATGATGAATCTTGTCACAGTAAACTGTCGTGTTATCTTATTTGCTTGGCGCCTGTTATTGTTTTACTATTTTGAATTTTGGGTTCTTTGTCCTCCGGCTAGCTATTATTACTCAGTTGAGCAAATATCTCTAAGCAGGGCGTGTAAACAGAAAGGAGTTGTTACTAAAAGATAACACTGATAAAAGAATTTTGTTTTTACACTTTTATTGCCATCACACTTAATTAATTTCACATCTTTAATCTTAATACACGCCTGACTGAAACTGTTATATTTCCGAATGTAATTACTGTCATAATAGTTGTCGCGTACCTACTTCACATTTTGTAACTAACTTTACGACGCGAGAGATTCTGTAGAATTGTGTAATGTGTACCTTGCGAGAGATTCTGTAGAACTACGCGGCGTTTACCTCATGAATGATTCGGTAGAACTGTGTACCTCGCGAGAGATTCTGTAGAACCGCGGGACGTTTACCTCGTGAATGATTCTGTAGAACTGTCTGACGTGTACCTCACGAGAGAGATTTCTTAGAACTGTGCGATACTTGCTTTTGGCTCAAGAATTTATACTCCCTTACCCCAATATGCCTAAACATTATAATAGAGCTGCTATTGGTTACTAAATCGCGCCAACATTAGCGTCTGTTTTATAAGCCAATCATAATTACTAAAACATATGCTCTAGGGAAGATATTCCCTCCATTTCTAAAGAAAGGCACGCTACCCTAACATCATTTGTTTGTTTCTTCTAACTGATAAACAACTCACCCCATCACTTCATTGTTACCCACTCCTATTGTCAGTTTCAGTGAGACAGTGTAAACTTATTTCCTAACAATGCTTATAGCTAACAAACATCTAAAATCGTTGTCATACAATAATGTTAATTTACACTACAATCACTCTGGCATTCACAGTGTTGTGATATAAAATACTGCCTCAATCTTGAATTTATTGTTATGATCTGAAAAAAACAGTCAATTGGCTCGGTGGGTGAACCTAAGCCTACAAAAGTCCGACAAATTTTCAGTGCTGGTAAGAAGATGGATGCTATTTTTTTTTTCTAAAATAGGCCATATTGCAACTATAGCATTAGCAGATAGACATACCATTACTCCTAATTAGTACACAAATGTCTGTTTACCACAAATTTTTTAAAATGTTACATCGTGACTGCATCGTCACATACAGCAAAACTAACAACTGAGTATCTGGATGCTCTAAATGTCAGCCTATGGACCAAACCATACCGCCCTTAGCTGGAAGCTTGTGATTTCTTTTTGTTTCCAAAAATTAAAGATAAAATGCTTGGAATCACTTTTTTGTCATCAGATGAAGCAGTGGAACATTATAAAAACCTAGTTTCTGAAGTGACTCAGGAAGAGTGGCATCATTGCTTTAACTGGTTTCATCCAATGCAAATATGTATTGACGTTAAAGAAAAATATTTTGAAAAACAATAAAATCATTTAAAGTTTTTAAAACTAATCCTTGTTTGATTTTCTAAAAATGTTCAGTGTCGCTTTCGTACAGGAGAGCTATACAAATGAAACAATTTTAAAAAAAGGTGAATGAAACTGAAATCAAATTGAAGAAAAGTTAATGAAAGAACAAAAAGAAAAACCCACACCACATTAGCACTACGGCCGTCTTTTACTTTCTCTACTACATATAATAAGTAGGGAAAGTATTGCATACCACCCAAAAATTCTATATTGAGATTATTTCACTGGAAATACATGTTTAAAGGCCCCCTTAATCCAAATAAAACATTTTTGGAAACACGTCCATGTGTGTGGGGGTGGAGGTGGGGGTGGAGGTGTGTGCGTGTGCGTTTGCGTGTGTGTGTGTTTATCTGTATCTGTAAACAGCATTACTCAAAAGCCAAAAGTCAGATAAATACCAAACTAGGTATTTAGTTTCAATATCTTCCAAAGATGTGACCCAAAGATTTTCAAAAAATTACCCTACCCCAAACTAACCTTTACATGGAACATTTTTCGAAATGTTTATTTTTGTTAAATTTTTAACAATTTTGATTAAAATACCATATATGAAAGATATTTACAGACAAATAAATATTTATCTTGAATTTTTGGGGATTAACTTATGAAGTCTTCATTCAGAAGGAATGTTGTATAATCTTGCATAACTGGTAAACGTTAAGCGATATACGAAAACATATTACAAAAAAAAATGTAGATCTCTTTAAAGCACACAATTTATTTAAAATAAGTTTTTTGTGGCATAAGCTGTTTCTGAGATATCTGTTATTAAAAGTCCAAATTGTTCATTTCTAGGTCATTCTCTTAAAGTCCTTTCAACATTCAGTTGTTTCTTGTGATTGCATGGAAACAATATGGAATTTTAAGGCCAGCACATAGCACTGTTCTTAAACATCTGACTGCCGCTGTTCCCTTTGTATTTATAATGAAATGTGTAATGTAACTATTATTTGGATTACAATATACCAGATAAAATATAAGTTTGAGTAAGAACAATTTGCATACCCACTAATAAATGATAGAGGGTAGAGAAAGTCATGTAAATGTATCATATCAGAATTTTTAAAATACTACAGCACTCTAGGTACCAGCATCAACATATTTACATGCATTTTATCCTAAAGAGGTTGGATTAAAATAAAATATACACAGTCCAGTCATAAATTCTGTTCTATGATTAAGAAGCGATATATCTTAAAATAAAAGACACAAAATATATATAACATATATATTTTAATTCAGTGACTAATGAACATTTCTTACACTATACGTCATTCAAAATGATCACCTCTGGCCTTTATACAGGACCTTAATCTGTTGGCCAGTCTGCTACTGCAGCATGGATGACATCTAGAGGAATTTCCTGCGCTGCATTTACAAGATCTCACTCCAGATTCCAAAATAGAGTGAGGTTTAGCGCAAGCCTTATTCTCCAAGATATCCCAAAGCCTATAATCCAGTGGGTTCAGGTCTGAGCTGCCAAGGGCCAGTCTGCTGCTGCAATGAATTTTGAAACATTGTCCCTGAGCCATGCTTGAGTTGTTCTGGCCTTGTGAGCTGGGACTGAGTCTTGCTGAAAGACACAATGGCTTTCATTGAAGAGTGTGGTGTTCAAGGGTCTCACAACTCTCTCTAGGATGTCCTCTTGGTACCGTCTGGCTCCTGCTTTTACTCCTTGTTTGCAGAAATGGAGAGATGTTACTCCTTGATGTGACATGCCCCACCAAACCATCACTCTCTGGACACGGGGGACTGATATTTTAACTTCCTCTGAGCTCCATGCATATATTTTATCATTTTGCTTATTGTACTTCTCCTCTACTGTGAAAATTTTCCCATCTCTGAAGAGGATATTTTCATGAGCAATCTGAGTATGCCACTGTAAGAGCCTCTTTGATCTTTCATACCTGATCTTCTTTAGGTTCAAGATTAACATATGTCCCACTGACTGTCAATAAGCTCTCATATGAAGGTCTTCTCTGATAATATGAGACATGGATTTGGCGGATACATTTAACTCTTGGGCCATTATTTTTTGCTTCTGGAGTGGGTTTCGACATATTCATTCTCTTACTGCTTTGACCACTCCTGAAGTCCTTATGGTTCATGTCCTGCCAGATCTTGGTAAGTCTTCAATGGAGCAAGATTCAACGAATCTCTTGACAGTTCGGTAAACAAATTTCAATAGTATTTATTTAAAGGTGAGTCGGAGTTGTTACACTAACATCACTTAAGTTTAAAAATATAAATTAACATTTATTTAAAGGTGAGTCGGAATTGTTACACTAACATCACTTAAGTTTAAAAATATAAATTAACATTTATTTAAAGGTGAGTCGGAATTGTTACACTAACATCACTTAAGTTTAAAAATATAAATTAACATTTATTTAAAGGTGAGTCGGAATTGTTACACTAACATCACTTAAGTTTAAAAATATAAATTAACATTTATTTAAAGGTGAGTCGGAATTGTTACACTAACATCACTTAAGTTTAAAAATATAAATTAACATTTATTTAAAGGTGAGTCGGAATTGTTACACTAACATCACTTAAGTTTAAAAATATAAATTAACATTTATTTAAAGGTGAGTCGGAATTGTTACACTAACATCACTTAAGTTAGTTAACAACTAGTGTAACAATTGTTAGTGTAATTGTTAGTGTAACAATTCCGACTCACCTTTAAATAAATTCAATACACATCACTGTTTCTAGCTTCTTTTCATTACAATATCAACATAAATTAACATGTTTCGGGAAACGGTTGTTCCCATCCTCAGAAGTTAATTTGACTGGCCCGTGTTGTTGGTGTTTCCGTTTTTTGGACTGGATCCTGTGGTGGCATCTTGTGGTGGAGAAATGTACTTCCAGAGAGGATTTGGTGGCGGCAAATCAAAATTCATTAGATGTGTGTTGTGTTTTAGAATGGTGATCTTCTCCCATGCATCTAATTCGGCTGCAAATTTGGCTGGTTTGACTAATGTAATATTGGGTTTGATGTTGTGATTAGTGATCCAAAAATGGTGTGAAACTGCAGATTTGTCCATTTGTTTGTATTTAATACATCTCATGTGCTCCTTTAGCCTAGTTTCTAAACTTAAGTGATGTTAGTGTAACAATTCCGACTCACCTTTAAATAAATTCAATACACATCACTGTTTCTAGCTTCTTTTCATTACAATATCAACGAAATTTCAATAGGTTTCTTACTACACTTATAAAGAGGAATCACTGCAATTCTGTTTTCATTTACACCCCATTCCATACTTATTGGTTGATTTAGGAAACTATACAAAGCAAATGTGTTTAGAATAATAACTCTGCTATCATGGTAACGTGTAACAATACCATTAAACCATTTATTTTTAAGTTGTAGAGCTACGAACATAGAGGACAGAATTTATGACTGGACTGTGTATATTACCTAAAAGGGAGTACTGCCTACTAAAGATACTCTGAAATCTGCTTTTTCAAAAGGGGAATAGATATTATAATCTTGATAACTTAAACATTAGGGGTAGCAGGTGGTTATGAAAGTTCACATAACATGGTCCTGCCCAAGTGGAATGAAAATTTACACCCACTATTCTTCTACAGCACAGTAGTCGAAATATTCCAAGCACTTCCTTCACCTAAAATATATGTGTATAAACAGCAAAAACAATAGCAGAATAATATTAGTCATAGAATGGTATCTTACTGTTTCTGTGGAATTTTTATGGTATATTTAACTTTCTCACCTTTAGCAACCATCTTTGGTAGAAAGTGAGGCCGATGGAGAGTGAAAAGTATATCAGAATAAGTCCAATTGTGGTCAGCACCAGTTTGATGCAGAATAGATTGACTGTGGGCTGCTTCTCCGATAGTGTTGCATCTTTGTGATTCAGATGTAGTGCTACTCTTGCCATTGCTCAGGTCACATTCACCACAGCAATTCATCTGTCAAAACAGAAAAAAATTTACACACACTTAATTTTATGCAGGACTCAAAGTTAGAAAAAAATTGTGTGTGTTACAATCACATAAATTTCTCTACCCATTCTTCAACAAAACTTTCTTACAGAAGCTTATTCTTCTACCTATTTCATATTAATTGAAATAAATATTTGTAAAAATTATTTTATTATATACTTTCTTGTAGGTACAATGGGAATAGGGGAATACAGGAGGCTTAAACAATAGTAAAATCTTTTAAGAACTGATCGCTGTGTGATAGCCTTAGAATTCCATTCTTTTTGATGACTAGAAGAAAAAAAACTAATGACTTCCCATTTGAGAAATGTATAACAAGGAATATCTCAGAAATGGTTAACTCCACAAAAAAAATTACAGTTTAACAATTATGCAAAAGTCATTCAGAATGAAGAGGACTTCAGAGGCTATTCTCAGAAAATTCAAGATAAACATTTCATTTGTCACGCAAATATCTTATACATATGGTATTTTAATAAAAATCCTTAGAACAATTTTTAAGAAAATCAAAATTTTCAAAACATTGTCCATGTAAAGATTAGTTTTGGGTGGAAGGATTTTCTTGAAAATCTTTGTGTCGCATCCTTGGAAGATGCTGAACTTAAGTACCAAGTTTGATATTTAACGGAGTTTTCATTTTTAGGTTATGTAGCTCATCCACACACAACAGACATTTTTTTGGATTCAGGGAGTCTCAAAACGTGCATTTCCAGTGAAATCTAGTATCAAATTTTTTAGGTACTTCCCCTACTTACTGTAAGTACATAGTAGAGAAAGTAAAACGTATTGCCTTTTGCAACAGATTACCATTTGGTTTCTAAAATTAAACAGAAAGCTGGGGTTCTAGTCATTTTGCTCTTTGTCTAACAATGTACTCATAAATTAATGATGCAGAATACTTTACAAAATTTTACAAGGGCGATATTGAAAATTTTTAGAATATCATGTTTTTAAAACCAAATGAAATTTGTTTATATATGAGTTATTTTCTAATGTTTTGCGAGTTGATTGCTGTGTAGTTTGATTTGCTTTAATAGTTTGTTAATTATCATCACTTAAAGATTTTGTGTTCACTCAAAAATGAACTTGACAAGAGAACATTTTCAGGCTCTGATTTTTTATGATTTTAAATTGGCACCTAAACAATGTGAAGATTGGCTCAGAAATGCATTTGGCGAAGAAACCCCATCTAAGGGAATAATTTATAATTGGTACAGCAAATTCAAAACAGATTGTTTTTTCTTAGTGATAAATTTCATGAAAGCCCCCCCCCCCAGGGGATGTATAAGCCCACAGGGGGCAGGGGGCCAGCTGCAACAGCCAGCACCTGTGGAGTTCAAATCTGTAAATCATAGGTACTCTGCCCTCTGCCTGTCGTGGCCTCCTGGTGTGGCCACCCTCCGTCTCCTCTCACCTCATCCCTCCCTCACGGGGGCACCCCATCATAGGCCTAGGCAAAAAGATCTGCATAGATAGAGGTGCCACTTCCCACTCCGCTTCTAGTCCTATCCTATCCTAATAAGATAGGATTTAATATTTTGCTTGTTTGTTGCTTCCTTATGTATTTCTTTAATCCAGTGAGGCAAATGATTTTATAACTCTTTTACATTGCTTTCAATATATTAATTTTCTAATGTGCTTCCTAATCATTCCCTAAGTAGTGTTTCTTTCTTCAAGTGTTATGTTTATGAATATTCATATTTTTTTCTTCTTTGTGGCTTTTTACAACATATTTTAGACATCTGCATATGTATAGACAAGGAAGTGTTAATATATTGAATTTTTTTAAAAGCAATTCTGCAGGTATTTCTTTTTTGGATATTTTTTAACATTCTAATTGCTCTTTTCTGTAGCCTTAATATTTTTTTAATACATGTTTCTTCCCTGCTGAACCCTATAAAATAATCCCTCAAATGTGAGTGTATAAATGTGTAATATAATTGTGCTGTGCTATGTTCATTCATGATTTAACCTGCTAGAATATGTATAACTTTGCTGATTTTTTAGTAAGTTTTTCTATATATCTGTTCCATTTCAAATTATTACCTATGACTACTCTTAATTTGCTCATTTAATATTTCTAAAGAGATGCTAGCATATTCTGGTTTGCATCCATTCTGTTTTATTTGTATTCAATGTCATTCCTAGTTGTGCCAAGTATCTACTGACTATCTCTAACAATACATTTGCTTTACCCTGCACATCTGCCACTGCACTGCCAGTTACAACTATTTTTAGTGTCATATGTGTATTATTCAATGGCTAATCCTCATGCTTCCTGAACTGTTTTTAAATGTAGTTATACACAAAATAAATAAATATGGCTCCCTAATTTTGAAACTTGTGATATAATATAGGTTATATATTTAAATGATGATTGGATTTTGGTTAGTTTTCCATCTATATTATTCACTATCTCTACACATTGCTCTCTGATTAATACATATGATCTACTGGAATGCCCATAATTTTCAAGTTTTTCCATTAATTTTCCAATGTCAATGCAGTCAAATGCTTTTGATGGGTCAAAAAAATTGCTACCACAAACTCCTTTCTATTTAATTCTTTTCCATTTTTCTTAAATGTCATTTTCACTATCCCTATGCAGTTCAAACCCACTGGAGGGCAATGGATTTATTTGGGCGTAAAAATCTTTAGCATGGCTTCCTTGGGAAGGGAAGTAAAGCCGCTGGTCCCATATCATAGATTTACGGCACGTCAAAAAACCTCAAGCCTGATAAAGAGGCCCCTGAGCAAAATGTCCAGTCTTTGATGCCCAATATAGAATGGGACGCTAAGGACGTTTTCAAAATAAGTGCCATAGGAATTCTAAAGTGCATTCCATACTGTTTCCATGTGATTGCATGGGAACAGTATGGAATTTTAAGGCCAGCGTATAGTGTCCAGTTCTTAAACATTTGAGTATCGCTGCTCTCTTTGTATGTATAACAAAATGTAGCTATTTCTGCAATGGTTTATTTGGATTAAAATGTAGGAGATAGAAAAATAAGTTTTAGTAATAAGAATAATTTGCATACCCACTACCAAAGATAGAGAGTAGAGAAAGTCATGTGAATGTATCACATCAGATTTTTCATTTAGGACTGTAATATTTACTTATTTCTTATGTAGTTTAAACACAATAAGGAGAATGTTTCAGTTTTTATCTGTGAGCATAAACTCAAATAAGCCTTAGCAATTGGAAATGATATTATCGTATGTGTAATAAACATTGAGTTTTACTGGAAAAAAATAAAATTATACTCAGGAGCGAACCTGGGTACCTACGTAATGGCTCATAACAGCTCGGCTATCAGCATATATTTAGTGTATGGGACTCAATACGAAAGGTGACATTAGAACAAATCTAAAAGCACACGTCCCAACACACCATTAAGAACCGGCCACAGAAACAATTTGGACATCAACAAATATACGCTTCAAGAGTCTGCTCATTTTTTTTGTCTTAGGGTGTACACAGTAGGAAGATGGTATTGCATTTCACCCCAAAACTTTTATACTAAGATTTCACCAGAAATACATGTTTTGAGGTCCCCTGAATAAAAGAAATTTTAGAAAAAAATATATGTGTGCATGTGCATGTGTGTGAAAAGCATCACTCAAAAATGAAAAGTCAGTCATAATCCAAACTTTGTATTTAAGTATTTAAGTTTAGTACTGTGACAGTTATGTTTTTATTTTAAGAATGCGATAAATATGATTTTATAAAGCTCGAGATATTCAGGACAAACTTTATGGAAATCCAGGAAATTGACTTTAGATTTCTCTGGAGACATTTCCCAGATGCTGAAGTAAGCAGGGTTTGGTAGCACGACATTTGGGGCAAATATTATCTTATGTCTGACACGTGGGTGAGTTATGTAATTTCTGCTGACATATGCTAGGCACTGATCAGCATTCTGTCAGGTATTAAGTTTAGAATTCTTTGATGGCAGGGTCGGCCTATCACTTGCCTACCAGGACTCTGTGCTGGTAGTTCCTTAAATCTTTGTAATGCTAATGTGCAACATCAATGTAGGCCCCAGGCACAACAAAGATGGAACGCCAGGCTCCTTCTGTCCACCGGGTAAACCCACAAGCTGTCTAACTCTCTCACTCTGAAATGTAGTTTAGTTTGTTACTAGAAAGATTAAAGTTTCCTTGGGAACAGAAATTACATGTCTGAGAGTGGCACCCTTTCACCACCTTTCTAACTACCGCAATCTATAATCCTTTCCTGTGCTACATCTCCATTCTTTATGTCATCCTCCGTGATGTAGTGGTTACCATGCTAGCCTCTAGTTCCCGGTCATGGGTTCAAACCCTGCAGAGATCCATAGATGTTTTCAGGGCGTAAAAATCCTTAGCAAGGCTTCCTTTGGAAGGGAAGTAAAGCTGGTGGTCCTGTGTCATAGATTTACGGCACGTAAAAAGGAACTTCAAACCTGATAAAGAGGCCTCTGAGCAAAATTACAGGTCTTTCATGCCCAATATAGAATGGGATGCTAAAGACCACAGCCGTTAAAAAGCATCCATAAATAAAGCTCAATTTAATTTTTTCCCATTCTTTACGTAACATCTGGCGATGGCACTGATAACATCATTGCCACACTTAAATCACAACTGTCAGAGGCACCAGGCCATTACATCACAGTATCTTCCAAGAATCCAACATGAAGATTTTCAAGAAAATCCTTTCCCATCTCAAACTACCCTTTACATGGAAAATGTTTTGTTACCTTTATTTTCTCAAAAATTGCTGTAACAATTTTGATTAAAATACCATATGTTTAAGATATTTACATGGCAAATGAAACCTACATCTTGAAATAGTCTCTGAAGTCTTCTTAATTCTGATTGAGTTTTATATAATTGGTAAACTGTAAGAGACAGACAAAATCTAACTACACAAACAACACAGATCTCGTTAAAAGCACCCAATTTATGTAAAATAAACTTTTTTGTGAAGTTAACGATTTCTGAGATATTATTTGTTATCAGTTTGAATTTTCAAATACTTTCACCTTTTTCAAGTGGTAAGTCACTATTGTTTTTTCTCGTGGCCATGCAAAGAGCATGAAATTTCAAAGCCATCACATAGCAACCAGCTATTCAAAAATCTGCCTATCCTTGTATTCTTATACCTGCAATAAAGTGTGTAAAACATGTAATGAAAGCTCATCTCAATTAACAAGAAGTAAATAGAAGAATAAGCTTTCGTAAGAGGAGAGAGCCAAGAAAGTCATATGAATGCAACATCAGATTTTTTTACGTGATGATACCATTCAGTTGCCTCTCAAAATGAGATGAATACACCAGCATATAGCAACTGGCTTTTAAACATATGACTCCTCTCCCCTCCCCTCTCCTCTCCCCCTTGTACCTACATGAAATGTGTAATGAAACTATTTCTGAAAATGTTCATCTTGATTAACCTAAAGTAGATAGAAAAATCAGCTTTTGCGTGAATAGTTTGCAGAGGCTATATACAAATATAGAATGGGTGGAGAAAGTCATGCGAATGTAACAAAGATTTTTAATACAATTTTAGTGTAATAGACATAGTCAATGTAATTTTATGTACAGTATAGAAATACTGATAATTAAAACTATTGGACTGTTTACAAAAAAACTTAAAAATTTAAAACTACTACTATTTAAAAATGTATTAATATCATAAAAAGGATTATCTGTCAAATAACCAGAGATAATCCTATTAAACACCTTCTTATCTAATTTATAACCATGGGATGGCAATTTATTACCTATCTTTGCTACCATGATAAACAAACATATAAATTGAGTTTTATTTATGGACACTCTTTAACTACTATGATTCTTAGTGTCCCATTTTTGTATATTGGGTGTGAAAGACCAGAAATTTTATTCAGAGGCCTCTTTATCAGGCTTGAGGTTCTTTTACATGCTATAAATCTATGACAAGGGACCACCAGCTTTATTTTCCTTCCAAAGAAAGCCATGCTAAGGACTTTTACACACAAAAAATACAGCGCCCTCCGCCAGTTTGAACCCACGACCTCAGGAACTAGAGGCTAACATGGTACCACAAATTACAGAGGACAACTTTACTACCATGATGGGAAAATTATTCATGTTTTAGACAATCTACACTTGGGTACATTGAATAAATTGCTACTTCTAGTATTCTAGTATTATATACAATATTGTACTGAGTGAATATCATACCTTTGAGTTAAGCTTAAAACATTTTCTTTCACATAAATTAAAGCTTGAAGAATATACACATTAGTAACTGTCATTATTTGTTTACTTATAAACAACAGTTTGTAGTGACCCTTCATTGGTGAGTTGGTTATAGTTCTAATTGACTTTGTTTTTAAGTTTTATAATTTTACGAACATAAGTGCTATTGGCCCATAATAATAATCCATATAATATGCTGTGGAAGTACAAGAAAATATGCCATTTTGATGTACTTTTTTGGCACGTACATTTTCAAATTGTGCAATCAAAATATTACTCTTGATAAGTTTTTACTAATTGATAATTACTCTTGATAATTGTAAGTCAAATATGTCAATTTACTTAAATCACTACTATGTTGAGTCAGAAATGTAACATCATCAGCAAAAGCTACAGAAAAATCTGATGTGATACATTCACATAACTTTATCTACCCTCTATCATTTATTAGTGGGTATATAAACTATTTTTACTAAAGCTTATTTTTCCATCTACTATATTTTAATCCAAATAAACCTTTGCAGAAATAGTTACATTACACATTTTATTACAGATTCAAAGGAAACAGCGACAGTCAAATGTTTAAGAACTGGACGCTATATGCTGACCTTAAAATTCCATACAATCGTGAGAACAACTGAATGTTGAAAGAACTTTAAAGAATGACCAAGCAATGAACAATTCATACACCTAATAATTATATCCAGAAATGGCTTATGCCACAAAAAACTTATTTGAAGTAAATTGTGTGTAGTGCATTTTCATCTATCGCTTAACGTTTAGCAGTTTTACAACATTATACAAAATTTCTTCTAACTGAAATGTACTTCACATGCTATTTCCAAAAAATTCAAGTATGCATTTTATTTGTCATGTAAATATCTTTAATATATTTACTTTAATCAAAATCATTGGAGCCATTTTTTAGAAAATAAAAAATTTTGAAAAATTACCCACGAAATTAAAATTGAGTTTTATTTATGGATGCTCTTTAACTGTGGTCCTTAGCGTACCATTCTATATTGGGCGTGAAAGACCGGAAATTTTGCTCAGAGGCCTCTTTATCAGGCTTGAGGTTATTTTACATGCCATAAATCTATGACACGGGACCACCGGATTTACTTCCCTTCCGAAGGAAGCCTGCTGAGGATTTTTCGCCCAAAAAAACCATCGCCCTTCACCAAGTTTGAACCTGTGACCTCGGGAACTAGAGGCTAGCATGGTAACCACTACACCACGGAGGACGACTAAATGTTCCACGTAAACGGTAGTTTAAGGTGGGGGAATTTTCTTTAAAATCTTTGTGTCACATCCTTGGAAGGTGGTGACCAAGCTTGGTATTTATCCGACTTTTCGTTTTTGAGTTATGCTGTTCACAGACAGACCGACACACACACTCACAGACCTTTTTCTAAAAATGCTTTTTTTGGATTCAGGGGGCCTCAAAACTTGTATTTCTGATGAAATCTCGATATCAAATTTTTGGCTGAATACAATACTTCTACTTACTACATGTAGTAGAGAAAGTAAAAAGCAGGAATGTTACACAGCAAATCATTTGCTATTAATAAAAACAAAATCGGACCAAATACAAAGCCTTGAGGACACCATATTTTACACATGTTTCCAATGTGAATCAATGACACACATTTCTGAGCAATAAATCACGTAAAATGTTCTGTCTTCATTATGAACCCACCATATACGACAGATGAGTAGAAAGTCTCTGCAACACATCTCCAGTTGCTCAATCTTGACTGACACATTTCAAAACTATGAATGCCTGCATGTCTGTTCATTTCAAACCACAAAATGTCTACACAAACTGCTCTTAAAACTTCAAGCAGAAAACTGAAGTTGGTATAATGCAATTACGCAAATAGTTAGCCAAATAGCTGCCTGATAACATAATCTTTCTAATTAAAATGCTGCTGGGAAGTGATGACATTTAAATATAGTGATAAGATAGTTTTAACTTCCTGGTGATAAAAGCTATTGCATAAGGTTATCCAAAATAACTTCTGTAAATGCACATTGTGAAGCATTCTAACATAGCATGTTGTCAGCAGGGTTGCCCTTGAGGTGGAGTAGGGTGACATCAATGCTAGGCAATGAAAAACTTATTATTATAAATATTACAGGAGAAGCAAATTATTTAATTTTTGTCAAGTCCTGGCAAAAATCTATTACACTTTGAATCAGCCTTAAAAATGCCTCCTTTCCATACATTGTATGGGCAAGCTGTAAAAGTTGGCGAGTATGCATTAAGTATGGCTTACTGCTATAATGGCATTTTCATGTACAATGAAAAAGACATAACCTAATATTATCCCATACTGGGTTCTGTTGTATTACATGTATGAATTAGACTAGAATATACAATTTTGGTGGTTTTATAAGCCTAAGTATGAGTTTTATTCTTTCACTCACTTGAAAACAAGTACTTACTACAGAATCTGTGCCTTTAAGAAAAGAATTCAAGCATTATCACCTAATTAAAACATATGGAGAGTCACATATTAAAACTTACTTCACTTATGAGAAATGATTAAGATCAGGAAACGTTTTTTGGAGACATTTTCTCCATCCTCAGCTGTTTGGTGACTCAAATCACCAGCCAGTCACTAAACAGCTCAGGATAGAGACCAATGTCTCCAAAAAACATTTCCTTAACCATCTGAAATAAGTGAAATAAGTTTTAATATGTGACTCTCCATATGTTTTAATATTTACATTTCTTCACTTTCAATAGTGCTTCGAATTTTAATAATTTTAAGAATTATCACCTAAATGGAACCAGTGAAACCAATAGTAAAGAATCTTTCCAGGGGTAATTAATTTCATTAAATTTGCTAATAAGGTTTACAGATATTATCATGCCTCTTTCGTGGTTAACGTACACTTTATCTTTGTTTATAAGAAGCTTCTCAGATAACATACACTGTACGCATTGAGTTTCACATTACACACTGAGTGTGCCTCTTTAGCCAATGAATGCAAAGAAACCATAATTGACACATAGTTCTAACTCCACATGGAGTGAGATACCTTTATCTTATCGTGGCCTTTAATACATCACATGTTAACCATGAAAGAGGCACAATAATACAGAGTGAGCCAAAAGACTCCGAACCGCTTGCGCAGTGTTTTTCCTGTCCGCATCCTCGGCACTCGCCATCTGCTGCTATCATAGAAAGGTGCGGATGAAACCCTACAACATTTTTAAAACTATTTTTAAAGGCTTTACTTACCAACTTTATGAAAGGAAATGCTGAAACTGGTCACTGTCGTCCATACATTTTTAGCACCTCATTAGGAAATTATCCATCATGGAATTTTTGGGGGGAATTTTCCAAACGATGACCGATGTCATCTAATTTTCTTCGGTAAGAACCGAACGCCGTCTTTTAGATTTCTTAGCCTAAACACTTCCTGTGGCCTGAAATTTACTGTAAAGTTCATGAATTGTTGTACGGCCTGGAACTTTTGCACCTGGAAATCTTTCTGCAAATCGTACTTTCACTTGGTGAGCTGACCAAGTTAACACATATGAATCATAAATAAGTACACACTGTGCAGTAGAAAACATATACTGAGCCATAATATACTTTGTGACTAAGTACAGGACAAAAAATAAATAATTCATAATAACTTAACCACATCACATCACCATCGACTCAAAACTGCACTTCACACTGCAAAGCAAAACCACAACAGCTTGACTTTGTTTATAGCAGGAGTGCGTTATCATGTTTTTATCAAATTCCCACAGATGCAGCTGGTAATATTGTTCATAAAATACCCCTCCAGGGTAACATAAAACATAAAGTGTACAAGACAAACCCACACACCCTGAAAGAATTAAAACAAAATATCCGCCAGGAAATTTCTCAACATGAATTACAGCAAGTGATGGATAGTTTCCTAAAGAGATGCCAAAAATGTATGGACAACACGGTGGCCAGTTTCAGCATCTCCTTTCGTAAAGTTGGTAAGTAAAGCCTTTAAAAGTAGTTTTAAAAATGTTGTATGGTTTCATCCACACCTTTCTATGATACAGCAGACGGCAACGGACAGGACAGGAAAAACACTGCACAGGCGGTTCGGAGTCTTTTGGCTAACTCTGTACTATAAGTAAAAACAATAATTGCCTTAATTCCGAAAACTTCATATGGACTTCAAGGACATAGGAAGAAATACTCACAATTCCACATCAGTTGAAACACTAATATTTACATTGATGGCTTTAGACGTTATATCATAACAGGTTTTTACTATGATCATTGTATACACACCTTTACATATGAATCAATGTAATAATGAACACACGATGACAAGACATTCAAATAGGAAGCTCTACAAAATCACAGATGTTAGTCCTCAGTGTATTAACAATGGTGCTTGCTAGACATACAAGGTTTTCAGCACAAAGAAAAGAGCTTGGGAGACACAAGTTTTTCATTTATACTACCAGAGAGCAGTGCAATGCAGCATGAAGTATGGCATTCTTAACAGCATACATACCAATTTTTTCTGTGTTGTCTGATAAATTAAGTGGTTTCTAGTGATTGGTGGAATTACAAGATTTTCATTGCCTATCATCGACACACACTGGAAGACCCAGGAGTTTAAGGGACCTGGAATGGCCTAAAGAATAGAATACCAGAGTGGATATTTCATTTTACTGTAGGCAATCTTGTTATTCTTCCTTAAATATGCCACTCGTTACCATTAATACACACATTATATGGCATTTTATGACAAATAGGAAGCCCACCTGGGACTCCCTGGATTATCAGGAATACTAACAACTGTCAAGGAGTTCAGAATTTATATGGTGAACTTTGCTAAAGGATTTATCTCACTGAGACTTGTACTCACAACATGCACAGAGCTTAAAGCAAACAGTTAACTTAGCACTCCATACTAGCCAGGCCAGGGCATCATGGTTGCCATGACAACCCTGATATATCAGCTTATGTGTATACATCATAACTGAATAGCAATGCTCTACACTCATCTGCACTATTCCCTTTATGTTAGACTCTAGTACAAGCATGAACTCTGTACCTCACATATCTTTCAGCTATTTATGCAAACACACACATTTCCAGCTATTATGCAAGGTGTCTTATTAATATCTACATTCACAGAGTCCTAAAATTAAAACTCATTAAACATGTAAACATCTTGTAATACAGGAAAATGAAGATGACATTGTACACAGTACTGCCATAAGTTCTGTCAGTACTTTCAGTGCATATAACTGCAAACTCATTAATATACATATACTCTGAACGAACACAAAAGATGCTACAGAATGAAGAACATGCTCTTATTCAAAATGATCACCATGTGTGGGAACAGTGGCGAAGACATTGAGGCCACTCATCAATAGTTGCATGAATCCTGGCCAGTGGAACTTTCTTGACAGCTGACGTGATTGATTTTTTTTAACATTTCAATATTGTGGTGCTGTTTTTGACATGCTATCGCCTCGAGCTTCCGCCACAGAGAATAATCCAATGGATTGAGGTCCAGACTTCCATTAGATCAGCCAGCAGCAGGATGAACCGTGGGACATTGATTGCCAACCACTGCTGCACGGTTTTTGCTTTGTGTGCAGGAGCACTATCCTGCTGAAAAACACACAATTTCCCTTCAAATGGCTTCAAATTGATACGCTCCTGCAAACAAAGCAAAAACCATGCAGCAGTGGCTGGCAACCAATGTCCCACGGCTCATCCTGCTGCTGACTGGCCTAGTACAAGTCCGGGCCTCAAACCATTGAATTATTCTCTGTGGCAGAAGCTCGAGGTGATAGCATGTCGAAAACAGCACCACAATATTGAGACGTTAAAAAAAATCAATCACATCAGCTGTCAAGAAAATTCCACTGGACATGATTTGTGCAGCTATTGATGAGTGGCCTCGTCTTCACCCTGTGTTGCCGCACATGGTGATCATTTCGAATAAGAGTATGTTCATTCTGTAGCATTTTTTGTGTTCTTTCAGAATATGTATATGTATATTAATGGGTTTGCATAGTTTTATTTAGTAGTTATATGCAACGACAGTACTGACAGAGCTTATGGCAGTACTGTGTATATACAGATTAAAAAAAACAATCTCATAATCTCCACAAAGAAAACAAAGATTATGACTCATTGTAAAAAATACCTAATACAGAATGAAACTGTAGAACGGGTACCAGGCCGGATGTAGGAGTTTAGCCACTCGTGCAATAATTGCATGTGCTGTCCCCTCACACTTTAAGACATAACCTAATTTTTTATCCACAATGTAATTCTCCATGACTAGTTATTCTTACATAACGTGTGCATATATATATACAGGGTGAATCACCTAAAACTTTGCAAATATTTCAGAAATGGAAAGTGCTATTGATGTGCAGTTTTCACAGCACTGATTGGTAGACAGAGACTCATACATTTAGCCTATAAACAGATTTTAATAATACTGAGAACGTGTAGTTTTTGAGCAAACATAAAATTTTTTAAATGAAACAATGCATAGTTACATCAACAGAATAATGGTAGAGTAAATTAGAATGTCAGTGGTCTTTGTTGCAGGATTCTAGTGCAAGAGTTTACGAGAAATCATATTTTGAAGTTTCCATCCCAACAATTGTTTGTCCCATTCAACCTGCTTAGTTGCTAGGTACGATGTTGTTATGTTTGTTTGCATTGTGTTTTCTGTTCATTGATTGCATTGCAACTTTCTGGTCAGTGAGTTTGTGACAGTTCAAACAGTAAATCGTGAGTGGAAGATGGGGTTTACTAATGCAGAAAAAGCCAACATGTTCATGGTGTATGGAGAGTGTAGGAAGAATGCAGTTTGTTCCTGTATGGTGTATGAGGAAACGTATCCTAATAGTCGTCAACCATCTCGGCAATTATTTATCAACCTCTTCAACCAATTACGTAAAAGTGGTACTGTAACACCTAGAAAACGTAACAGAGCAAACAAGTGACCGGAGAAAAAGCAGAAATTAATGTTTTGGCTGCCGTTGCAGTAGATCTGCAAGTTCCCGCACAATTGCACGTGGAAGTGGTATAAGTCAGGCAAGTGTACTGCGCATTCTCCATCATCATAGGTTCCATCCCTATCACATCTCTCTCCATCAAGAGCTGCATGGAAACGATTTTGAGAATCATGTTAACTTTTGTACATGGGCACTAAGACATGATGCTCCAGATTTATCATGCATCTTGTTTAGTGATGACGCAACATTTACTAATCATGGCCAGGTAAACCGCAGAAACATGCACTGTTGGTCCCTTGACAATCCCCGTTGGCTTCGTCAGGTGGAATGTCAGTGTCCATGGAGTTTAAACGTGTGGTGTGGGATAGTGATCCATCAGCTCATAAGCCCTTTGTTCATAGAAGGAGCAATGAACTCGCACAAGTATCGCAGCCTCCTGGAGACCATCTGCCACATATGCTAGAAGACGTTTCTTTGCAGACTAGGAGGAACCTGTGGTACCAACATGATGGCTGTCCAGCCCGTAGTGCACGAGGTATTACAGCTTGTCTTAACGGATTGTTTCCAATCGTTGAATTGGACGAAGAGGACCTGTACCTTGGCCGGCCCGTTCACTGGATCTGACCCCTTTAGACTTTTTTCTGTGGGGAAGGCTGAAAGACACTGTCTACAAGGATGTACCAACTACACCAGACGATAGGAAACGATGTATTACTGCTGCCTGCTCTTAAAATTTCTGCTGAAATCCTAGAACATGTGCAGCAGTCTTTCCATAGCAGACTGGAAGCATGTATTGAAGCTGCCGGTGGTCATTTTGAACACAACCTTTGAACAGCTATGTTCTCTTTACTTGTAAGAATCCATAGAAGTATTGCAATTCCCTTTTGTTTTTCTTTAGTTGTACAAGTGTCAGTGCTTAAAAGTTTCAAAATAAGATTTCTCGTAAACCACTTGCACTAGAATCCTGCAACAAACTCCACTAACATTCTAACTTACCCACCTTTATTCTGTTGATGTAACTAGGCATTGTTCCACTTAAAAAATTGTATTTTTGCTCAAAAAATACATTTTCCCAGTATTATTAAAATCTGTTTATAGGCTAAATGTACAAGCCTTGACTACCAATCCATGCTGTGAAAACTGTGCATCAATAGCACTTTCCATTTCCAAAATATTTGCGGTGCAAGTTTTAAGTGTTTCACCCTGTGTATATATATATATATTTTTTTTTTTTTTCATGAGTGATCAATAAACAAAACTCACAATGAGATATTTGTTGTGAAAGAACAAGATTATTCTGAGTAAGAAAGATAAAAATAGGCAAAGTCACACAAAAAGATGTTCAATATTTCGAGTTTACCCCTTCATCAGGAAATTAAAAGATTAAAGACATACACAGAATGAAAACATACTTGAGAGTCAACCGCACTGGCTAGTAATCATCTTTATTATAGGGTATAGCGTACACAGTAGGGGGTACACCTCACATACTGTGACTTAAGAGAGATCTATTGCAGCTACCCCCCCCAGGAGAAGGGAATAAAGCTACAGTGGCTTGAAACACTCCTGTTTATAAACATGATGCTTATTGTTGAACACTGGACCACAAGGGATGTTTTGACAATAATCATCAATGAGGGTCACGTCCAAAGTGACCAACTCTGGTGCTTCATTTGTCATTTTTAAACACGATTTCTAATACCAACATTTTTTCAAATATCTTGTTAATGTTTTAAGATTTTGCCACCCTGGGCAGTGGCACAGATCAACACCCCCTTATCTGAATGGGTATCAGATATTAATTATTTGGGAAGCAACATAAGTGATGACAGAGATAAAGATATTGAAAATAAACTGAATCAATTCCAAGCAATATATGGCACCATCTATAGAATATTGAAAGACGAGGTCTGAAAGGAAATGATAATGAAGTTCTACAAGATTATGGCAACAACAGTCATAGCTTATGCAAGTGGATCCTACATTATTAAAGAGAAGGAAAGTGTTGCACTCACATGCCTTTCTCTACTCTTGTACAAACTATTCTTACAAACACGTATTCTCCATCTACTTCATGTTAATTGAGATAAACATTTGCAGAAGCTATCTTATTGCTAATTTTCTTGTGGGTGCAACGGGAATATGGTAGGGTTTAAGTGATAGTCAAATCTTTTAAGAGCTGGTTGCTATGCGGAGCATTCATTCTCTTTGCATGTCCAGGGCAAAAAAATGAATAATGAATTCCCATTTGAGAAAAAGTATGTGTTGGAAAACTCAAACAAATAACAAGAAATGCTCAACAAAAAACATGCATATAACATAGATTGTGTGTTTTAACAGCTCTACATTTTTTGTGTAGTAAAATTTTGTCTGTCTCTTACGATTTACCAATTATGTGAAAGTCATTGAGAATGAAGAGGACCTTTGGTCACATTCCCAGAAAATTCAAGATATACATTTCATTTGCCATGAAATTATCTTAAACATATGATATTTTAATCAAAATCGTTAGCGCCATTTTTGAGAAAATCAAAATTTTCGAAAATGTTCCATGTAAAGGGTACTCTGGGGTACAGAGATTTTCTTGAAAATTTTCATGTCGCATCCTTGGAAATACTAAACTCACATAGCAAGTTTGATATTTATCCAACTTTTGTTTTTGAGTTATTCTGTTCACAGGCAGACACACACACGGACATGTTTCCAAAAATGCTTTATTTGGATTCAGGGTACTTCGAAACATGTATTTCCGGTGAAATCCCAATATAGAATTTTTGGGTGGAATGCAATACTTCCCCTGCTTAATAGTAGAGAAATTATAAAAGTAAATACATACAGTAGAAATGAGATTTTTAAGAAAGGTAAGAGGATGTACTACAAAGGACAATTTAAGAAATGAAGCTACATATGTACTTATAATTTAACTGATAAGCAGAATATAAATAAAGCTGGAAAACACATAATAAAGAATGGACAAAGAAAGAATACCAAATAAAATGATAAATTATCACAGTAACGGGAAACAAAGTGTGAGAAGGCCAAGGAAAAGTTGGACCTAAACATTATGAAGTCAGGAGGGCAGCATGCTCAAACCTTGAGATGAAATAAACATTGAATTTCATTTATGTATGCTCTTTAACTACTATGGTTCTTAGGGTCGACTTGTGTGAAAGACCGGAAATTCTGCTCAAAGGCCTCTTTATCAGCCTTGAGGTTCTTTTACGTGCCATAAATCCACAGTAACACTGGCTTTACTTTCAATCCAAAGTAAGCCATGCTAAGGATATTTATGCCCGAAAAAAATCCATCGCCTCTGCAGGCTTTGAACCTGCGACCTCAGGAACCAGGTAAACCTATATCATGGAGGATGACCCTTGAACTGAAGATGATGTAAACAGAGCTGTATTAAATTACTAGCTGGTTTACCTGGAGTTGTACAGGTGACTTTCTAAACCTTGAATGACGATTTAATTAATTCTATTAACCTCATTATGTATTCTTTGTGAAATAGTGCACAAAGATCTAAAAAATTTTATGGTGTAAAACTACATTTTTGTATAATTCCCACATTTTAAACTTTTGTACCTTCTCTTAAGTCCTTAAGCTATTAAATGAGGAGGTTGCAAACAAAACCCAATATTTCCAAAATACATTTTTTCCAGGAAGTTCACTTTACTCAACATTAGCAAATATTTTTATGCTTAATGTGTGTTAAATCCCTTGATGTCATGGTGTAAATAATATTTTTTTCATACTTTTTGTTTTGAGTTTACAAGCAAAAAGGTTTTGGAAACATCTAGTTTTATTTAACAGGGTTGAAAATGTCCAACATTTGGCTGCAGTTGCATGGATTTGCCTTCTTATTATTAAAAAAAAATTAATATTCTTATAATATAAAATGCTATAAATACCTGTATTTAATTGTTGAAGGTTAATGTAATATGAAATTAGAAAAAAAACTTTAAAAAACCTAAAACCTTAACAGACACCTTTGAATCAAATATGGTACACCAGACTATAAAGTCGTCCTCCATGGTGTAGTGGTTACCATGTTAGCCTCTAGTTCCCGAGGTTACGGGTTCAAATCCGGCAGAGGGCGATGGATTTTTTCAGGCGTAAAAATCCTTAGCATGGCTTTCTTTGGAAGGGAAGTAAAGCCAGTGGTCCCGTGTTGTAGATTTATGCACGTAAAAGAACCGCAAGTCTGATAAAGAGGCCTCTGAGCAAAATTACTGGTCTTTCACACCCAATATAGAATGGGACGCTCAGGACCACAGCAATTAAAGAGCATCCATAAATAAAACTCAATTTAATTTCCGGACTATAAGGGGTTAAATGTACTGTAGATGTTACAAGCATGCCAATAAAAGAAAACCTGGTATACGAAATTGTGGTAATGTATGCATATTTCATTATTCATTCAACTTTTTAAATAAATATCAAGTTACACCCTATAACATATTTGGTATTTCTAAATCCATGATAAAGGACAGGAGGGCCCAAGTAGAATAACTGGCATAATGGCGCACTTGGATGCTGATGGGGTTGAAATACAATTAACAACTGAGTCATCATGTTTGTTTACATTATTGAGTCTATTGTTCAGGAATCGCTCATGAAAAAGCAGTGAGGTCTGCTGATAGGATTTCACCAACGAGAAAACATTTAGGTAACAATTGCAGTAAGAAAAGAAAGGCTTTACAAGCACAAAGAAATGACTGTTTTTTACTGGAAATGTGCATGGTAATGATATGGAATTGTCTGGTTTTTATGCAAAACATATAAAGAGAGAATTGTCACTTGTGTGCTATGGAATTGTCCTATTTTGATTGAAAGCAACTTTTATGCCACTTTTCTCATGTAAGTGACGGCTTTTGAACAAAACCAGTTAAAATTCTGATTTCTGCCTGTCTAAAGCTACAAAACCACAAAAGGTCTTAATTTTTAATTTTTGTGGAAAGACCAGTTTTGTTCGAAACCTCCACATATAACATAATGCAGTATATCTTAACATGAATATTCAACGAAACAGAGTCACATTGCTGAAAATTCCTCACCCCCAGGCACAATTTGGACACTTTGGAAATTAAACAGAGTCTTTAAACACCAAGGAAAATAATCTTCTTAGTTTTAATAAAAATAATGTCAACTCAGTACTTTCGGATTTTATGATAATTCTCTTACGTAAGGGTTAATTAAAGGTTTTGGAATCCAGGTGCTTCATTACAAACAGCTACAGAATTAAATAAAAGTTACTCAGATCCTTTAATGCTAAATCCTAAATACAACACCAATTAAAGAAATAAGTGCTGCAAGTATATTGTAGTTATAAACAGATTATGATCGTCTTATTTTTCTGTGTATTGTAGTTTCTTAGTTATTAAATTGTGAGCATCTATGTATATTGCTTGGAACAAAATATCCATAGCTTTTATCTTATTTTTATGTGCATTTTTTGTGGTGTAACAACTATTTTCTTATTCTTTAATGACTCCAACCAGGAGTATTATTTCAGCTTCTCTTGGGGGCTGCAAGATTGCCTGAAGCAGTTTCCTGAATTTGTATGTGAGTTTTAACGACACATTTAGCCAAAAGAATTTCTTCGGAAGGGAAGTAAAGCTGGTGGTCCCGTGTCATAGATTTACGGGACGTAAAAGAATCTCAAGCCTGATAAAGAGGCTTCTAAGCAAAATAAAATTAAAGAGGATCCATAAATAAAACTCAATTTAATTGTTAGCCAAAATAAAATCTTCTTTTATTTCTTAAGTGTGAAATATTTGTATTAAAAGTATAGTCATAATTTTTCTTTTGGTAGAGCAATAATAACCAGTAGCCTATTGTTTCTCATAACTTTTCCTACGTGACGTTCCTGACTCCAACATATTCATATTCTAGTATCCAGGCCTTGTAAATTCTTTTTAGGCTTCTAGTAATTTAAAAATTAAAAATCAGAAGCTGTCTTGTAGCCTATATCCACTGGGAAGAACAATGGTTTTCAATGGGCTGAGATTACCTTATTTATATCTACATACAAATTTTCCCGTCTTATAATATTATTATAAATAGTTTCATTTTCTGTGTGTATTAATATTCACAACCTTTCCCTCTTTTAACCTTTACTGAGTTAGTCAAAACAGAAGTATCAAATACTTCATACTGAAACCTACTTAAAATTTCAGCTACAGATGTAATAGATTTAGAAAAGAAAAGGAAGGGGGAAGGGGGGAGAGAGAGGGAGAGAGAGGGAGAGAGAGGGGGAGAGAGAGAGAGAAAGTTACACAAAAAAATTAACCATGTATATGCTAGATTTATATTATTTTCTCCACCCACTCTTCTATAAGCTATTCTTACAAAAGCTCATCTTCTATCCGTTCATGTTAATAGATACAATTATTTACAGAAATGGTTTTATTACTCATTTTGTTGTAACAAGGGAATATAGCAGGCTTAAGCCAGTCAAATCTTTTAAAAGTAGGTCGCTATGTGATGACTTTTAAATTCTGTTCTCTTTGCATGACCACGACAAACATAAGAATATCAATAATAAACAATATCACAGAAATGCTTTAATGTCACAAAAAGCTTTTGACATGAATTGTGAGTTTTAAAAAGATCTACATTTTTAATGAAGTAAGTTTTTGTCTGTCTTATACGATTTACAAGTTAAACAAAATTTATTCATAATGTGACAGCATGCACTAAGTTCCTATGGGCCAGCACTGCGAGCGTTTCCCAGCCCATCTGCTTGCTGCAGGTTGGGCTAATGGCCGGTCACACTCTAGAACAATGGGTGCTTGGAACAATAGCCATTGCGTGTCACTTCCACACTCCAGAGGATTCCTTTTGGTCTTTCTGGTAGGTTCTCGTTCACAAAACTTCCACTTTGTATGTGAAGCCTATATAACTGGATTGCTGGCGACAGGACTAGTCGGTATTGAACTGAGTTGAATGTTGAACCCTGCTAGAAGTGACAGTGCAAGTGGACAGTGCAGTTTAGTTGTAAAGACTCAGCAGTCGGTTATGAGTCCAGCAGTTCAGTTGTGATTTGATTCATTGATCAGTTGTGTTGTATTCAAGTGTATCAAAGTAACTCAAGTGTAACGTTTGTGTTATGTTGAATGACTTATGATAAATAAAATGTGTGTTTTTGTAATACTGGTGTTCTCATTTGTTACAATAATGAAGAGGACTTCACAGCCTATTCACATAAAATTCAAGATATACACTTCATTTGTCATGCAAATATTTTTAACATATGATATTTTATTCAAAACCGTTAAGAGCCATTTTTGAGAAAATCTGGTGAACTTAAAATATTAAACCGACTTTTCATATTTACTTACTCTACCATGTACATCACAGACAGAGAAGGCACTGCATTCCATCCTCAATTCTATACCAAGATTTCACCAGAAATACATGTTTTGAGGGCCTTTGAATCCAAAAAGAAACAAAGTATAACTAAAACACAAAAGGTCGGATAAACACTAAACTTGGTATTTATGCTCAGTACATTCCTAAGATGCGACAAAAGGATGCCCCGCACCACAGGCTACCCTTTACCTGGAAAACTGTTTGAAATTTTTGTTTTTCTAAAAAATGGCTGTAACAATTTTGATTAAAATACCATATACTAAAGATACATTAAAATAAAATAATATCTTGAAATTTCTGGGAATAGACTGCGAAGTCCACTTCATTTGGAAGACATTTTGTACAATCTTGTATAACTGGTAAACGTTAAGCAAAAGACAAAAATGTACTATACAAAAAATGTAGATCTCTTTAAAATGCACAATTTATTTCAAATAAGTTTTTTGTGGCATTAGCCATTTCTGAGATAAGATTCGATTTGTTCAATACTTAGTCATTTTTTTAAGTCCTGTCAATTTTCAGTTGTTTCTCCAACTGCATGGAAATAGTATGGAATTTTAGGGCCAGCATATAGCATCCAGTTCTAAAATATTTGACTATCGCTGTTCCCATATCTGTAACAAAATGTGTAGTGCAGCAATTTCGAGAAAGGTTTATCTCAATTAAAATGAAGCAGATAGGAAAATAAACTTTTGTAAGAATAATTTGTATACCTGCTAATAAGCAACAGATGGTGGAGGAAGTCATGTGAATGTAACACACATCAATTTTTCTACATCGCTTCTCTCACAGAAATTTCAAGATAGGTTTGGGGATAAAGAGTGTCTAATTGCCCATCAGAAACAAGAGACTGTGAGCAAGTGAATCTACTTCCTATTTGCATTGAAATATAAGCAAATGAATGAATATTTATTTCTTACTTACACTAGAAAAAAAGCATAACAATTTATATATGAGGGGCATTCAAATGAAACCTGGTCAGTGCGTCTAACTTTGCATTACACGTAAAGTGACACCTCATTACTGTGTGTATGGTGGCACCATCTATTGGTAGAATGACTGCAGCGCGCGCAATGTTTGACATTGCATAGCGACAGTGTGGTTTCACACCGAAGAGAAGGTGGTCACACAAGTTATTGTCCACTACTGAACATGAAGGCTAGTAAGCAGGAATGAGGAGGGATTCGATTTTTAATGGCGGAGGGAGTTGGAGGCCGTGAAATGTATTGACGGATGAAGGCTGTGTACGGTGAGTACAGTCTGTGTCATTCAAGTGTGGTGGAATGGCGCAAAAGATTCCTTGAGGGGCTCGAGTCACTGGAAGACAATGCTTGTCCTGGACAGGCTGATCGTGTCATCACACCTGATATGATTGCGGAAGTGAATGCTTTAGTCTTGGCCAACTGCAGAATCACCGTGGATGAGATCCATCGTTCCTGGGTATTAGCATGGGCACCATTCACACCATAATGCATTAACACTTGAAATTTCGAAAAGTTTGTGCGCAGTGGGTTCCCCACCAACTGACCGCCAAACAGCGCAATACTCGAATGATGACTTTGAGTCATCTGCAACATTATCATGAGGAGGAATACGGCTTTCTGTCGCATATTGTCGCTGGTGACGAAACATGGTGTCACCATTTTGAACCGGAAAGCAAGCAGTGGAAACATGTGACTTCACCACCTCCAAAGAAATCAAAGGCAGTGCACATCAGTTCTGGTAAGGTCATGATGTCCTTCCTTTTTTACCACAAGGGCCCACTGCTTGTCAAGTTCCTGGAATGGGGAACCACCATCAATGCCCAGCGTTATCAAACCACTTTACAGAACCTTAGACGAGCCATCAAGTCGAAATGCCCAGGCATGTTGTCCAATGGCGTTATTCTCCTGCATGATAATGCCCGCCCACACACTGCCAATGCGGTGAAGACGAATTGCAGCAGTTTCGATGGGAAACGATGGAACATCCACCGTAAAGTCCAGACCTTTCACCATGTTACTTTCATGTTTATGGACCTCTAAAACAAGCTATTCGCGAACATCGATTCACAATGGACGACAAAGTGTGTGAATGGGTCCAGGCCTGGATCTGACAGCAGCCTACTAGCTTCTTCAAAGATGGAATTGACCGGCTAGTGTCGCAATGGGATAAATGTGCCAACAGTTTTGGTGACTATTTTTGAGTTAATAAAATCGTTACCCTTACTTTACACAAGTGACCGGGTTTCATTTGAATGACCCTTATATACTTTTATAATAAGAGTTGCTTTTCTTTCCGAACCCCAACATACTTAACCCCAGATTATGGGTAAAAGGGGTAAACATATTACACTTTCCTCATCTGTTCTTTTCTCACCGGCAAGCCCATTACATTGTCATCCTTCAATAACCACTTTTACCTTACCTTCCCCATGTAATTGCCAAGTCTTTTTTGTTTTCGTCTGACCTTAAATTCAAAATTCTTCTACCTCTTATTTCATTTGGTAAGTTTTCTCACTAGTGTAGAAGGAACTGCTCCCTCCAAAACTTGGGTTGTTCACGTTCCAAAATACAGTGCTAAGTACTGTTTGGTTCTTCACACATTGGACATTTCCCCTTGATTAAAATATACATGTTTAAAATATTTACATGACATATAAAGTGTATATCTTAAATTGTCTGTGAATAGGTTGTGAAGTCCTCTTCGTTTTGAATGAATGTGAACAAGCAAGTACATTTAGTTCTATAAGTAATTATATATTATACAAGTAATTCACTCCAATCTACAATGGGTGGTATTAATAAAAGTGAGCCATGTCTTAAAACTCGCAATTTCTGAGCCATGACTCACTTCTGTATTAATAAAACGCAATTACTCAAGCTTAGCATGACCTTCGACTTATCAGCGACTCAACTTCTCCTTCTAGCGAGTCACAGCTCTAGCCATGGTATTAATAAAACGGAACTGTGACTTCACTTTAAGAGCCATGGCTTATGATTTCTTAAGTCACCTCAGTAGCTATCTCAAACTTAAAGGCAATGTGGCTCAGTGAACGTCAACCTGAGAAAAGAAAAATACTATAAAATGCGCCGGGATTCTGAAGACTACAATTATAAACAACTTTATAGATTTGAGAAAGAAAACGTGAGGTGGCTCGCATGGCATTTCCTTCTGGAAACTATGGAGACAAGAGGAAAGGCCCTTACTAGAAATGGAAAAATGGGAATATTTCTACGCTGCATTGGGGACCCCAGATTACAGTCTGGCGTGGCAGAGGACATTGGCACTTTACAAGGTACAGTTTCAAATATATTTTGGGAAGTTTCTTCCCACATTAAACAAACATCGAGAAACTGGATCAAATTCCCAGCAAGCACTGCAGCACTACAAGCTGCTAAATTTGAATAGCAGCATTAATTTACATTATTGCAACCTCTCAAAAACAGCAAAAAGTTTTGTAACCTTGAATTATTTCATAAAACAGAGCTTTACTAGTATCAATAAATGGAGAATAATCAAAAGCTGTCCTTACTATTCTTACCTCTTAACAAAACTATATATGGATTTGATTCTCCTTGAATAAGGTCTAAAAGCTTGTTTTTCCAGTTTTTCAGGGCTAAGGGCTTGTTGCCTGTCCGTCGCAGACCAGTCTTCACTTTTAGGTGACTTTTCACATTTCTTACTTTCCTCGCTACCTGATCTTCTGTTAGGCAAATATTCAGTCTCTTTAGTCTTCGCTGCATTTCGGCCATAGCAGAAGCCTTTTCCGCAGGCAGCTGAGATTTTCTCATTTGTGTTAATAAGTTCACAAAACAAGATGCAAACTGATTGTTTTCTTCAGTCATTTCTGATGGATATTTTGCCACAAAAATGCCTAAACTGAATCAAATGTTTACTGCCACTCGACAATAATGCATTTAAAATCAGGCAGAGGGGAAACACGAGTCAGAGACTAGCAATCATAGAGCCAAGGCTCAGCACGGAGGGGAAGTTTTTATTAATACCAAATCTGTGACTCCCAACTCGCTGCTACCAACGACTCGGTTTTACTACAAGCCATGGCTCATGAGTCATGGCTCGCTTTTATTAATACCACCCATTGTTGAGAGTTGACTGTAACTATTGCTTTTATTGGTGGTACAAGTTTAGCATTTTGCTTATGTTTCTTTAACATTTTATTTAGTAAACATATTTCTGTTAATAATAGCTGTAAGCAACATCATAGGGGCAATGAAAAGCACACCATCAGCCACAATGGAAGTCCTGCTTAACCTGCCTCCTATTGATTTATATATCAAATGGAGTGCTAGGCTGGGGACTTATCGGCTGAACCTAAACTCAAACTGGTACAACCCTAATACCTTAGAGCATATAAGAATTACAAGTATAATCAATAACCCTCATCTTGAGATGAGTAGTGATTATATGTTACCAAAATTATTGTTTTGGCAAGTCATTCAACATAGTGTTAGAATGGAGTCAGAACAAGATGTAATGTACTGAAGATAGCCTAATCTGGTAGACAGATGGCTGTAAAATGGACAATGGATCTGGAGCTGGAATACATGGAGAAACATCAAAGTATGATATTTATATTGCTCTTGGTCGCAATACCACTGTATTTCAAGCTGAAGTTTATGCAACTGAAACCTATGGCAGGGAGAATCTAAATAAGGCTTCAGAAGAAGCAACATTTTTATTTTCTCTGACAAATTGCAAGTTATAAGATAACACCTAAGTTAAACTGGAACTGCCTAATAAACCGTATGCAATTGGCAAAACACAAGTTTAATCTTGGTGGGTGCCTGGAAATTAGGGAATTTTAGGCAATAAAAAAGCAAATATCCTGGCATGAAAAGGATCTGTTCAAACATTTATGGATCTGAGCCAGTTTTTAAACTCCGTTCAAAGAACCACTGCTAAGAGGATTTATCATAACCACCAATTTTGATGGGTTCAAACAGAAGGATGCAAACACAGCAAGAGAATGTTGAGCAGTATATTCTCCTTGCTACTGAAGATGTACTTAATCTCAATAGATCTGAAATAAACCTGATAATCGGGCTCTTGATAGGACACTGTAGATTATGGAAACACATACATACAATGGCAATCTTTAGAGAGGAACCATAATGCAACCTATGTAACAAAGAGGATGAAACTGCTCTCATATAAGCTTCAAATGTGAAGCACTGGGTAGGAAAAGATATGAGCTTTAGATTCTAATAAACCGAAATGATGATTTTCCTAAAGTAAACATAGTTTGTGAGGAATAAGTTGAGAATGCTACCTGCTCCAGAAAACAGCCATGGCTGTCAAACACTTGTCAAGTAACAATAAGTAGTACCACAAGGAAGGGTCTCACTGTGTCAGTCTAACTCTTGAGGTTGTCAGTGTCAGCCACATATTGTCTAGTTTTTTGGTGCAATCTCTGCTCTGCTTTAGCATTATTAAAATGTGTTTGCCTGTTAAGTTTGTACATTGCTTGTATCGAGTAGTGTTATTCCATTTTATAATAGTAACAGTTACATTTATTGTAAGTGTAGTGTAAGTGAGAATATTGCTACATAGTATATTGTAATCTAAGTTACAAATTACTGAGCTCAGAAATGCTAACTTTATCCTATATTTGACAATATTTGTTGTCATGTTAACAGTTGTTCAAACTGGTTTTGGAAAGAGGGGAAAGCCATTGCAGTCACAGGGTAGGGAAATAGTAATCAATGTTCATAGGTTCTTTAAAGATGAATTTGAGGCACTTTAAAATGGTCAGCCTACAATATCTGTCAAAGATGTTGTTGGACAGACAGCTGCCGCAACTAGAGTATCTCATGCAAGTGTTTGTAGAATGTTAAATGAGAAGGTAAATGCAGACAATTCAGGAACCAAAACCTGAACCCCAGGTAAGAAAAGGCCCAATAATTCCTTGACAAAGACAAACATTGATTCATTTACTGCATTGGCAATCAAAAGAACAATTTATACGTTATATAAAACAACTTTTGTTTCAAACATGGTTGATATCCACAGAGCTTTGAAAGAGGCTAATTTAGTTGAATATGGGTAGTGTGACAAATATTAAAATCTCTTAAATTTTGGTAGGTTAAAAATAGTGTAGGACGAAAATTTTTAATGGAAAAGCTGATATCGTAGCAAGGCAGTTTCATTATTTAAGACGATTGCAGGAAATGAGAGCAAGTACTAGACCAATCGTTTATCTTGATGAAACCTGGCTGAATGTGAACCATACTACATGTAAAATATGGTTCTACGATACATCCGATGGTGAAATTGACATACCTATGATTGTCCCCCTAGGTAAAGGACAGAGATTCATTATAGTATATGCCTTCTAAAGGGTTTATTCCTAATGCTCTGCTTTATTTTCGGTCTAAATCAACAAGGGATTATCACGGAGAAATGGACAGTATTGTTTTCGGATTGGTTTGTAGAAAAACCTTTCCCTAACATCCTCAAAGCAGTATAATTATTATGGACAATGCACCATATCATTCAGTAGCACTAATCAAGGCTCCTCTGTCATCCAGTTTAAAGAGTGAAATGCAAGCTTTATGTGAAAAGAATATTGAATATGATCCCAATCACCAAAATAGTGTTATACATTATTACGCTTATGTAAGACCAATTTAGAAAATATGAAATTGACACTATCGCGGAGTTAGCAGCACATACAATAGTGTGTCTTCCTCCCTACCATTGCAATTTCAATACAATTGAGTTAATTTGGGCTCAGGTAATGAAAGATGTTGCAAAACATAATAGGTATCACATTCAAGCCCAGTGACATAACAACTCTCCTTGAAAATGCACTATCAAAGGTGACACCCAAAAACTGGAAAAAAGCATGTGAAAGTGTGGAAAAGGAGGAAAAGTTTTATGGGAGAAAGATGGATTAATTGATTGATTTGTAATCAACCTTGAAGACACCGACACCAAGGATGAAATATGTGCTGGACACTCCAGAGAAGAATAGGCCACCACTGATAGTACCGCAGACATTTTGGAAGGACTGGCACCAATACCATCAACTCCCTAATAGCAAGAGTGCGAGTGAGAGGGTAAGTGTATATGCTGTCTTCATCTAAAATTCTGTCTCAATGTGTTCCTCAGCGACTATAGTTAATAAACTAGTGCCCCTAATTAAAGGGAAGGACTATTTAAAACAATAGTGATAGGAGATAATATAACAAACCTTGGGTTTCTGTGTTATGGGCAATTACAACCCGACTCTACCACTACGATAGTCAAGTCTAGTAGCACCATAACTAGGCAAAAAAAAAAAAAATTGAGTTTTATTTATGGACGCTCTTTAACTACTATGGTTCTTAGCGTCCCATTCTATATTGGGCGTGAAACACCTGTAATTTTGCTCAGAGGCCTCTTTATCAGGCTTGAGGTTCTTTTACGTGCCGTAAATCTACGACACGGGACCACCGGCTTTACTTCCCTTCCGAAGGAAGCCGTGCTAACGATTTTTACGCCCGAAAAAATCCATCGCCCTCCGCCGGGTTTGAACCCGCGACCTTGGGAACTAGAGGGCAAGAATTTAATGCAAATGCATATTTCTTCTCTGCAGTCAGAAAGTATGCTCACTTGATATGTGAATTAATTACTAAGTTTCCAACAATTTAAATAATATTTTATGTTGCATATAATGCATATTTTTCCCCTGTTTTGTTAATATCCACATTTCAACATTTGCAAATTATGCTGCATATTTGCTTATTTCACATGTATATTTTATAAATATATTTTTATTTTATTCATTTTATCTTCACATTTGATTTACATTAGTTCCGTATACTAAGTGCCATTAAATCAGTCTTGAAACTTGGCAACACTGATACAAGGATCACTAGATATGCATTGAGACACGGAAAATTGGCCACTCCTGGGGAAAGCATTGTTGCTTTGTCAAAACAGCTGACTTATTGGTAATGCAATGGTAGCAGGCAGACCATTGTTGCACCATTCATTTTTGCTCAGTTTATGTTTGAAGTCTGGAAAGTGCAGATGTTTTTTTCAAGTGCAATGGAGATTCAAAGAGAGCATTTTTGCAATGATTTTGTATGACTTCAAATGTAGCTTAAACAAAACAAAGTCACTTGAGCATTTGAGGGGGGCTTTTGGGGACTATTCTCCATCATGTGCCACTGTGTTCTGCTAGTTTGCAGAATTTAAGAGGGGGCGGCAACCTCTTAAAGATGAAGAAAAGAGTGGCAGACCAGCAACAGTAGTGTCTGACAAAAACAACATCACTGTAGAAACAATGATTAGGGAAATTCCAAGACTAACCTATAAGGACATTGAGTTGGCATTAAGGATTAGTTCACTGAGCGTTTCTACCATCCTTTATGAACACTTTCGTGTAAAAAAAATTTCTTCAAGATGGGTGTCCCATAATTTATCTGAAGCATAGAAGCTCCATAGTGTGGAATGGTGTGAAGAAATGCTGAAAAGATTTAACTGTAGAGAGTCTCGCCGTGTTTCAGATATTCTTACAGGTGATGAAACATGGATCTATCAGTTTGACCCTGAAACAAAATGCCAGTCTTCCATTTGGGTGTTCCCAGATGACCAACCACCTGCCAAGGTCAAGAGAGCAAGGAGTGCAAGAAAATGGTTGCTTCTTTCTTTTCCATAAGTGGCCACTTGGCAACAGTTTGCTCAAAAATCACAAAACTGTTACTGCAAAATGGTACACAGAAGTTTGTCTTCTAAAAGTGCTTCAAAGAATCCAAGAAATGTATTCAAAGACAGGACAAAGGGGCACATTGTTGCATCATGACAATGCATCAGCTCACACCGCTAATGTCACAGTGGAGTTTCTGCAAGGAACTGAGGTAAAACTATTGATTCATCCACCCTATAGTCCCAATCTGGCACCATGCGATTTCTTCCTGTTCCCTAAGTGAAGAACTGACTTCAAGGTCACCGATTTTCTAGCCGTGAAGAAGCAGTTTCTGCATACAAAGAGGAGCTATCTACAGTGCCAGAAACTGAGTGGCGTGCATGCTTCCAGAAGTGGTTCCAGAAGATGGTTCATACAATGCCAGGGAGGAAAATACTTTGAGAAACTGGGATAAACAAAGCATTTCTCTGACTATTCATATTTTACTGTCTCAATACATATCTAGTTACTCTCGTAGTAGCTGCTCATATTCAATCCAACAATAGCTCACATCACATCGGTGAATCCCCATCTTATCTGGTTGTAGCCAGATCTCACAGTATGAAGATAGTATTAAGGAATTTTCGGAATTGAGTTCACGTGTGATGGTTATACTTATGTGTTGTTTAATTATCTCTTAAGACCTATAAAAATGTAACCTAGCAATTTATACAAAGGAAAACATTTCAAAATATTCAACCGTTAATAGTTTAGAAATTCAATTCTGAAAACATTCCTACAGGTTCACATCCGATCTCTAGTTAAAACTTCAAGTCATTCAATTCAGTGGCATGGTGCTTGTATATGCCAAAGGGCTTGTTTTCATGTAACAATGTGAGAAATATAAGTGAGTGACAAAGCTAGGTTACAGGGCTATACCCTAACTATTCAATATCAAACATAAATTTTTATGAATTAAATAATTCATATTGTTTCCACAATACATTTATTTATGGACTACATAAAATTGGCTTAAATTTTTATTCTATGGCAATATATCATCATAATACTTTTTATATGGGCATATTTATGTGCATACTATGCGCCTTTCCAATGCATAAACGTACACAAATCAAAGGGATTATTACATCATAAAATTCCCGTCCCTAATCATAACCCTCCATGAATTTACTAGTATGACTCAAGAGGCAGATGATAGCAGATGAATGTAATGTAAGTTTGGGTGTTGTTAATAATATAATTAGGAGGGAAAATGAGCTTGGGTCAATTTCAACTCAAAGGAAAGCACAATGTGGCCAAGGAAAGATGGTGCCTATCTAATAAGAACAGCTAAATTAATGCTGAAAAGAATAGTTTTGATTTACAAAAATATTTTGTCTGCAGGGCTGAAAATCAATGTTTGTACACTTCATAGGCAGCTTTTACAAGTTAGAAGGAAAGCTTGACCAGTGAGAAGGGCAGCTATTGACATATTCTATGAAGAAAATCTGATGTGTTACACTCACATGACTTTCTCTACTCTTGTACAAACTATTTTTACAAACGCTAATTCTCCATATGCTTCATGTTAATTGAGATATCTAGATGTCAATCTTATTGCTAATTTTCTTGTAGATGCAAGGGGAATATGGTAGGTTATAAGCGATAGTCAAGTCTTTTAAGCACTGGTTGCTATGTGGTGCGTTCCATTCTCTTTGCATGTCCAGGACATAAAAAAAAATTAATAATGAATTTGAGAAAAAGTATAAGTATTGGAAAATTTAAGGGAATAACAAGCAATATCTCGAAAATGGTTCACTCTACAAAAAAAATGTATATGACATAAATAGTGTATTTTAACACAATCTACATTTTTTGTGTAGTAAAATTTTGTCTATCTCTTATGGTTTACCAGTTATGCAAAAGTCGTTCACAATGAAGAATACTTTTGGAGACATTCCCAGAAAATTCGAGATATACATTTCATTTGTCATGAAAATATCTTGAACATAAGATATTTTAATCAAAATCATTAGACATTTTTGAGAAAATTAAAATTTTTGAAAAATGTTCCATGTAAAGGGTAGTCTGGGGTGGGGGGATTTTCTTGAAAACCTTCGTGTCGCATCTCTGGAAGATACTGAACCTAAATGCCAAGTTTGGTGTTTATCCGACTCTTCGTTTCTGAGTTATGCTGTTCACAGACACACACATGGACATGTTTCCAAAAATGCTATTCAGGGATGGATTCAGGGGGTCTCAAAACATATATTTCCGGTGAAATCTCGGTATGGAATTTTTGGGTGGAATACAATACTTCCCCTACTTACTATAAGTAGTACAGAAAGTAAAAAAGAGATTGGCATGGACTAGAAACATCTCAACTGGACACAAGAGGAGTGGAGAGGGTTCTATTTTCTGATGAAAGTATTCTGAAGTGCAGCAGTTGAATATTTCGCATGTAAGGAGTGATGGGAGGAAATCTCGCCAAAGCATATAAGACAGACCGTAATGTTTCCAGAAAATAAGATGTTTTGGTTTAGAATTCACAGTTTGATTCCTATAGATATGATTATGAACAGTATCAAACGCTTTCCAATTTTAGCTTTCCCAGAACAGAAGTTGACAAAAACATTGAAATGGCGATTATTTAGCAAGACCTTGTCCCATGTCATAAATCAAAGAATGTGAAAGATTTCATGGTAAAAAATGGTTTTCAGTCTTTGGAGTGGCCTGGAAATTCACTGGGTCTCAAATCTTATTGAGAATTTTGGGCTGATTATCAAGAAACAGATGAAAAAATGGACTGCACCACCAAAGGAAAGATGATTTTTACTGTGATAAAAGTGTGGTTTCATGACCCAGTAATAAGTGAAATATGGAAGAAGCTCATTGATTCTATGCCCAAACAAGTGAAAATGGTAATCAAAGCCAGGGGTGGATAACATGAAATCCTAATAACAGTGTATAGTTAAAATATTGAAATTTTGTGAAATAATTACAAAAATATATAATTGTATTTTTGATCATATTAATTTGCACAAGAGTATATGTATGGATAGTAGAAAATTGGTTCATTATGTAAGTGCTTAGCAATGATTCATGTTTAAAACACCAATTTTTACTTTCTCTACCACTTGCCTATACTAAATAGAAAAATTTTATGTGTTATTCTCACAAGACTTTCTCTGCTTTTGTACAAGCTATTTTTACAACACTTATTCTCCATCTACTTCATATTAATCGAGATAAATATTTGCACACTCTATCTTATTGATAATTTTATTCTAGGTGCAAGGGTTAAGACTTTAAGCAATAGTCAAATCTTTTAAGAGCTGGTTGCTATGTGGAGCATTGCATTCTCTTTCAATGTCCAAGTCATTAAGAGGACTTTTAGGGACATTTCCAAAAATTCATGATATACATTTTATTTGACATGAAAGTATCTTAAACCTATCATATTTTAATCAAAATCTTTAGAGCTATTTTTCAGAACATTTTCAAAAACCGTTCCATGTAAAGGGTAGTCTGGGATGGGGCATTTTCTTGAAAATCATCTCGCATCTTTGAAAGATGCTGAACCTATTGGTATTTATCCAACTTTCATTTTTGAGTATGCTGTTCACAGATAGACACACAGATCTCTTTCTAAAAATGATTTTTTGGGGGGGATTTGGGCCTCAAAACAGGTATTTCCGGTGAAATTTCAATATTGAATTTTTGTGTGGAATTCAATACTTCCCTTACTTACTAAACGTGGTAGAGAAAGTAGAAATTATTGTATTCAACCCAACATTTTTAT
Source organism: Deroplatys truncata (assembly GCA_030765065.1). NCBI lineage: Eukaryota > Metazoa > Arthropoda > Insecta > Mantodea > Mantidae > Deroplatys > Deroplatys truncata. The sequence continues at coordinate 153,739,668 of CM060988.1, read as the reverse complement.
AGCAAAACTTCATCGAAATACATGTTTTGAGATAACGAACTAAAAAAGAAACAAAACAAAACAAAAAAAACTTAATAAATGTCCATGCATGTGCATTTTTGTGTTTGTACATGCATGATTGTGTCAAAAACATAACTCAAAAACCAAAATTCATTTGAATCAGACACTGCTTAAGCATTTTTAAGAAAATCTTCCCCATCATAAACTACCCTTTACATAGGAAAAAAAAAAAGTCATTATTTTTCATTTTCTCAAAAATAGCCCTAACAATTATTTCGATTGAAATGCTATGTTTAAGATATATGCATGACTAAAAACATGTATATCTTGAATTTTCTGTGAAAACTCCTGTGAAGTCCTCTTCATTCCAAATAAACAGACAAAATATTACTCGTAAAAAGTGAGAGCTCTGAAATATAGTGACACAACTTTTCTGTTCATTACCTGTTATTCATTGGTTCATCTTTAACATTTCCCAGATTGAACTGGCATGCAGCTTCTATAAACATCTTAAACAATTCATTTTTCCTGCATGGATTCATTAGGAATAAAAACTGACTTATGATATGCTAACAGTTGACTCTTTTTTTCCCCCCCACAACAGTTCATTAGGAACAAAAACTGACACAATATAAAAACAGGCATGTTTTTTGTTGTTTTTTTCCCCCATGTTGTGCATGCAACCAAGTTCCATATTGCTTAATTTGAGATTATTACTCGTAAATTCAAGTATTGCAAGCAATGTAAAGTGAAGAGAAGAATCATTTTTATATTAATACTATAGGATCATTATTTGAGTTTCTGTTTGAGGAGGGGGGGGGAGCAAGATTGCCCTGAAGCCATTCCCCAAATTTTCATGTGATTTTTAACAACACATCTAACCTAAAAGAAAATAGTTTATTTCTTAAATATGAAATATTCGTATTAAAAGCACAGTATAATTTTATTTTTCAGTAGAATCATAATAACCAGTGGCCTAATTATTTTTCGTAACTTAGGGGAAGTATTTGTCTGGAATACTGTAATATATACAGGATTATGTGAAGTTGTAATAAAATCAGAGAAAGTCATGCTAAAGCGTGACAACATATTTTTGTTATTATCAATATTTGTTACATTGTTTTCTGATTATTTCTCAGATTATATCTTTATTTAATTGGTCTAAATATGCAATACAAGATAGTGAAACTGTGAAATATTGTAAAAAACGTTCATAAGCATGAAATGGATATTTTTGTTACTATCAAATATGTACCAAAATTGCCAATTACCTTGGATTTTTCCCTTGGATTTTATTCCATGCATAAATCTGTTTTGTTTCCAAAACACACTTCAAAAGAATTATGAGCTGTTTGGCAACATCATCACAATGAACAGTTGTAATTTGAATTGGATCAGTAGATAAAACTACCTATAAAACGTCTTTGAGAGCAATCTGGCTTGTTACAATTTGCCTTTCTTTGTAATAGGTGTATTATTACTATCTTCAATTATAACTTTAAATTGCAAAATTAAGCCCTAACAGTTTATCACAGAGTTGTGTTTTGAAAAAAGGGGGATTAATGCAAAAATATTTCAATGTGTGAATTAACCGTAAACTCAGACACATTGTCAGAAACATTTCAAACTCTTGGAGATGCTCAAAAAAACAAATATTTTTAAATTAACAAAAGGAAATAGTATACCAATTCATTGCACACTTTTCAATTGAAGATTTGCAAAGAGGAATTTAGTATTGCAGATAGACATTTATGCAGGCAAGATCGGATATTCTAGAAACTGGATTCTTAGAGATAGGCAAACTAGTTTCCACTTTGATAACCTGTGAATAATATTATGCTTATATATTGGTAAATTTAGTAAAAAAGGAAAATTTAATTTTCATTTGTTTATTTAAGAATAACAATACAACAAAATGCTACTATTACGGCAGCTGTTATACAAATTTTTACTTTCTCTACCACGTAGATAGTAGGTAGAGAAGGTATTGCATTCACCCAAAATTTGAATATCATTGGTAATACATGTTTTGAGACCCCCTGAATCCAAATAAAGCATTTTTGAAAAAATGTCCATAGCATGTTTGTGAACAGCATTACTCAAAAACGAAAAGTCAGATAAATACCAAACTTGGTATTTAGGTTCAGCATGTTCCTAAGATGTGACACAAAGATTTTCATCAAAATCTCTCCCCCAACTACCCTTTACATGGAAGATTTTTGAAATCTGATTTTATCAAAAATGGCTCTAACAATTTTTATTAAAATAGCACATATTTAATATATTTACATGACAAAATGTGTATCTTGAATTTTCCAACAAGAGCTTGTAAAATCCCATTTATTTGATTAATTTTGTATAAATATGTATAACCATAACAGATAGACAAAGATGTACTTCAGAAGAATTGTAAAAAAAACACATTTCGCTTAAAAAAAATTTTTCGTAGCATTAGCTGTTTTAGAAATATTCCATGTTTTAATTAAACACTTTTCTGAATTGTGTCATCTAACAGGCATGAATGAAGTTGTGCGATCCTCCTTTGTTTCTTTCTTTTTATCGCAAGCACTTGTTACTAGGAATGAAACATTTGGATGTTTACATTGAGGAATCAATTTATTTGTAAACATATATAAACATCTATGGTAACTTTATAAAAGATACATTCTGTGAATCTTCTTTCCGTGGCTTCTGCTTCGAGGAGTGTTCCATTTTATTAATTTATACCTTATTATTTGCTATAGTACCATTTTCAAGTGTTCCTTATTTTAGTTTCTGTTCTTTGTTTTCGTTACTTACATTTTAAGACTTTTCATTATGCCTAGTAAGTAAGAATAGTTTGTATATGTATTAATAAACTATAGAGGGTAGAGAAAGTCATGTGAATGTTATCACATCAGATATTTTATCATGAAATGAGCATTGCCTTGAATGCACTTTATGTACCACTTTGGAGGATTTTAATGTCTTACAAAATAGAGCTGAATACTGTTGTACAAAATGCAGAGGTTAGTAAAACTTGAGAAAAAATATTTTTAGTGTGTCACTGCTTCTAAACTACAGATATTTTCTACAGCTTTCAGTTCAAAGATGTTAAGCGCCAGAAAAACCTAACAGCCTATTTCTAGTAGTTCAGATACTATACAAGCTGACTAGTTGACCAGTTTTTGGCATACGCTTAAACTCTGTTCAAACAACCATTACTGAATGGATTAATCATAACCACCAATTGCAATGGGTTCAAACAGAGGAATGCAAGCACAGTAAGGGAATGATGAGCACTTACTGAAAATGTACTTAATCTCAATAGATCTGAAATAAACCTGATAACTGGCCTCTTGACGGGACTTGTAGTTTACAGAAACAGCTACATATAATGAGAATCTTTAGAGGAACCAGTATACAGGCTATGTAACAAAGAGGATGAAACTGCCTCTCATATAATCTTCAAATGTGATGTACTGGGTACGAAAATACATGCTTTTGGGTTTGATATACCCAAGCGATGATTTTCCCAAAGAAAACTTAGTTAACAAACTACTGTCAGGACAGGACTATTTACTAAACAACAGTGATAGGAGATAATACAGCAAACCTTTAGGTTTCAGTGTTAAGGGCAAGTAGAAACCGACACTATCACTACGACAGTCAAGTCAAGAATACTAATTTCTGAAACCAAATAGGCTCATTTCACAGATTTTGAAACCAAGGTTTAAATTCTCAATTTCACTGAAAAATGAGGGAACTTTCTTGTGATTAGTCTTATTTTTCCCACTTTAGTTCTGAAACAGCATAAATTGTACATTTCAAATGTTGTGCAAATCTTGAGAAATCTGAATCATAAATGGACAATCAGTTGATACTGATTCTTACAGTTTAATCTTAACTTAATCTGTTATTTGTGTACCTATTCTTCATTTTAAAACTATTCTCAAACATACTATGGTATACCATCATAATAGGTGTCTTTTTAAGAGTATTGAAATGAGAGAACATTTTGCAAGCTTTAAGAAACCACAAACATGACAATATATCACTTTTAATTTTTTCCATACATTAACAGTTTAAATGAAAATGTCCAGATATTGTATATAAAAGTAAATGCTGTCTTATCAAAACACAGAAAAAAACAGGTCAAAACTTAATTTTATGTTACAGTTTGGGGTGGTCAGATATGTTACATGGAAAAGGAATTTTGCTTGTACCACTAATTAATTGCAGGTTGTTTAAACATTAAAGAGCATTGTTTTATTACTCTACTATTTTCACTGGGTAGAACAGTGCTATAAATTATTTCAACTTCTTGTTCATAGCGCATGGTGTCTAGTGGAGCTAAGTAATAAAGCAAGCTTAAGGTCATTGCTATTTAATTTGCTAGTTTCAAGCTTCAAATATGGATTAGCATCAAAGAGCAAGGAAAGTGCCAATCCCAGAAGGTATTATCAGAAAAAATCTGATGTGTTATATTAACATAACTTTCTCTACTCTCTATTATATATACAAAATCATCTTACTAAGGCTTATTTTTCTATCTACTTCATTTTAATCCAGATAAATCTTTGCAGAAATATTTACATTACAACTTCTGTTAGATACAAAGAGAACGCTGATAGTAAAATGTTTAAGAACTGGATGCTATATGCTGGCCTTAAAATTCCATACTGTTTCCATGCAATCACGAGAAACAACTGAAAACTGACAGGAATTTAAGGGAATGACAAGGTATCGATCAATTCAGATTGTTAGTAAGGGATATCTTAGAAATGGCTTATTCCATAAATAAATTTATTTGAAATAAATTGTGTGTTTTAAAGAGATCTACATTTTTTGTGTAGTACGTTTTCGTCTATTGCTTAATATTTACCAGTTATACAAGATTATACAAAATTCCTTCTGAATGAAGAGGACTTCACAGGCTATTTCCAGAAAATTCAAGACACACATTTTGTCCTGTAAATATCTTATATGGCATTTTTTAGAAAATCAAACATCTGTTAAAATGTTCCATGTAAAGGATAGTTGGAGTGGGGGAGTTTTCTTGAAAATCTTCATGCAACATCTTTGGAAAATACTGAACTTAAATAATAAGTATGGCATTTATCTGACTTTCATTTTTGAGTTACGCTGTTCACAGACACACAGGACCTTTTTCTAAAAATGCTTTTTTGGGGTTCAGAATGTCTCAAAACATACATTTCCGGTGAAATCTCATCAAATTTTTAGGTGGAGTACATACTTCCCTACTTACTATATGTAGTAGAGAAAGTAAAAAACAAACTATTGAAGTTGCAAGAAACAAAAAAAGATACAACAAAGGAAAGTAGCTATTATGACTAAGAAAGAGAAGCAGCAAGAGAATGGCACATGTACAGCTTCTAGAAAGAATAAAAACAATAGTTGCATTAGCAGGCCCTTCTACTCCTTCTCGGACTCAGAATTCACCTTACTGGATTGTACAGACTCTTGATAAACTATGCTTTGCCAGCATTTTCCAATAAACAATTGGCAGTTATGAGTACAGAGGCAAAGAAGGTGGGTCTAAAACCAGAAGCATTGCTAGAGATAATAGAAGCATTACTAGCAATAGCTTCGTTAAAATAATGGCATTTTTCTGGGTTGGCAGGAATGACATACTTCCTAATTGTATCACTGGTAGCACTATATTTATGCTGCATGTCTTAGACAATATTGCCAAAGGTGACAGCAACAGAAGCTGTACTTTAGATGCACATGTTAAGATATTGAGGTCATGTTTTCGTTCCTGTGCTAAGTTTGAGTGGTTTCCAAATTAGTCCAATATCTCCCAGTTTAGAACTAGAAACCGCATTTTGTAGTGAAATATAATGGCCTGTAGCGGCAATATAAAATACTTCACTGTAGTCATTAACCCTTTCGGGGATATGCATGTCATATGACGTCCATGTTAAAATGCAGGAGAAAGCATATGGATTTATATGGATTTAATGCTTATTTAACCTTAATTATTATAACTTTTCTCTTTTATAATAAATTTGAATAAATTTCCTTCTTGAATGGTACAAAACATAGATAAACACAATGGCACATCACATTCATGACAAATCATATTAGCTTCCTTGCGAACAATTTTTTTTTTGTGAAACACCAGACACTTTCGAAATGGACGCCACTTTTTTTTCGGTGGGTAGTATCCTTTTAGGAAAGTGTTTTCCTACAAGTCTGAGGGGATGGGTACAGGAAGCAATGTGCTTCCATCTACAACTTGACTTCGACATCGGGATTTATGGCCATGCGTTCTAAGGCACGATAGTAGCTAACCTATCAAGACCAAGGATTCGTAGGATCGAATCTCGGTAAAATGCATGTTCTGCACTCAATTGAAACTGTGGAAAAGGATGGGGAGGGCCCAACTAAAGCAAGCAGTGTGACGGCACGGTTGGATGCTGACGGGTTTCAATTGAGTGCAGAACATGTATTTTACCCCTTTTTTTTAAAAAAATTCACTCTCTATATTGGGCGGCGGTTTATGAGACCAAACAATGCTGCAACTATCATTGTTCAGATGGTCGAGCGGTTTAAGGCATTGTGGCATGATATGGTTACGTTGCATAGTTGGAGGTTCGTGCCCCAAAGTAAATTTCTTTTTTATTTTTACTCTCATTGTTAATTAATTAAATCAGACAATGCTGCAGCTATCATGTGTTCAGATGGCCGAGCGGTTTAAGGCATTGTGGCATGATATGGTTGTGTTGCAGTCAGAGGTTCGCGCCCCAAAGTAACAAAAATATTTTTTCGTTTGTGTTTTTATTCCTATTCTCATTGGATATCCTTGAAGGGATTAATTCTCATTACAACACAGTTGCTGCTTAGAATAAGCAAAACATCCTATCCTAATTGTAATTCTAACTGTTGCACCTTAATCTGTTATTTATAAAATTTATTTATTTAAACATTACAACTAGGGTAATTCATATTCATTTGAATTGATGTAAATTGTTTTAAAAATGGATCCCTATACATAAGCTCCCTATTAATATTTTTCTGGCTACGTTACTGTCTGAAATTACAGGAGTGGATTGTTTCCAACATTAATCAATATTGAGAATTAGTGGAAGCATTCTTGTATCTGTCAGATATTGTGTAACCGCTCCTGCTATGCATGATGAGAGGATTATATGGGAAAATGGTGTCAGTGTGTTCATAAATATTATCTTACAATGCATATGAAAGATACACAAAACATAAAACTGTACCTTATTGTGATTGATACAAAGAATTAATCAAAGCATTCAGTATCTGCCTTCATTCTCAAACTCATTAACTATATCAAGTTTCAAGTCAATAAATCAAAACTGATAATCTGGAAGGATAGCCCATCAACTAAATTTAAAGTTCATCTGCTACATTCTCAAAATAGTATCTACAGTGCAACGATTTTCAAGTGTTAAACGAAAGTATACAGCCCATGGGAAGGGTTTATAGGTCGTGGTGTAAAGACTCAAGTTCATGCAGAAGTTACAGAAATATGAGCAATCGTACAAAATGCCACTGATTTTGGGACAGTAGCTGCAAAAGTGATTCATAATGTAACTGTAATTCCAGTGATGAAATCTAGCAAAGGAAGTTTCAGGGTTCCCAGCAAAAATGTGAAGCTAATTTCCCTGACCACAATTTTGTATTTGTGCAATTTTAACAGCCTGGTAACCCAATGGAGTTTATAACTTCTTTCTGCACACTTTAGAAGGCATCAAATTGATTGCCTAATACATTAATAAGTCATTCTATACAATCAAACTTGGATTAAGCAATGAATCCAGTCACTGACAGTTGAAAGTTTTTTTTTGTTTTTTTTAGGGGGCTACCAAAGTTATATGGTGGGGTAAATCAATCCAAAACTGCAATCACAAAAATTCAACAACTTTATCTCTAATATGTGTGAATGCATTTATATACATATCAGTTCTACTGTATTTAATTTGAAACTCATAACTTCAAGGGTTGGGAGAGGATTTAAGGAATAAAAGATGTTGTGATCCTCTTTAATATGTAGTTTTTCATCAGCATGGATTATCAGACATGTGATATCTTTGAATCACTTTCCCTGACCATTTTGTAATTCCCTAACTCTCCCTGACTTTCCAGGTTGCTGGGAACCCTGTATTAAGGCAGATGTCAGATGTTCCAATAATCATGTGTATCTTTTATAGCAACTAGCAGTCATTGGACAGTCACTTCTGCCTGTGCTTTCAAAAATTCTTGAAAGAATAATGTACAACAGAATTACTTTATTTTAGAAACAAACAGTTATTTTTCCCCTTTTCCAGTTTGGTTTTAGAAAGAACAAATCTATTAATAGGCTATATTTGGTTTCATTAAACAAGTCCTATATGCAAAAGATAAAAAACACACTTTTGGACTTTTTATAGTCTTCACTAAAGCTTTTGTAAATCATGACATTTCACTAAACAAATTAGATTATTTGGGAATCAGAGGAATAGCAAAAGATTGGTTTGCATCCTACCTAAAAAATAAATGCAAATTGTGGAAACTGACACAGTTCAATCAAAAACACTAAAAGTAAATCATGGGGTTCCGCAAGGTTCAATCCTTGGACCACTATTGTTCCTTATTTTCATAAACAACCTTCCATTGAACATTCCAAAAGCACATACAATAATGTTTGCAGATGATACAAACCTAGTCTTCAGCAGTGAAAACTCATTATCCCTCCAGAATGTAGTAAATGAAGCAAATAATAGCTTACAATGTTGGCTAACAGAGAACAAACTTTTATTGAATATAAAGAAAAAACAATATATATGTATTTCCATAACCAATCAAAAAACAATAATTTAGACTTATATATAAATCAAACTCCCATAGTTAAAAAATGCGTAAAAAAATTCCTGGGAATCTGGATTGATAACGAATTCTCATGGGAAACCCATATACTACAAGTGTCAAACTGAACAAATTATGTTATGCTGTTCGTAAATTGGCTAATTGTGCTCCAAAGTAATACCAAAGATGGTGTATCACAGCTGCGTTGAGTCCCAAATTAGCTATGGCATCCCCTTTTGGGGTTCCTCTCCAAAAGCAACACATATTCTCACAATCCAAAAAAGAATTTTAAAGGGAATTCTGAAGGTACCCATAAGAACGCCAAGTAGATACATATTCAATGAACTTAAAGTTTTGCCTATCCCATGCCTATATATTCTTGAAACCTTAAACTTCATTCATAATAATATAACTATACTTCAAAACAACTCAGAATATCATAACTACAACACAAGAAATCTCTATAACTTACACTTAGATAGCCACAGGCTTACAAAAAGCCTAGCAAGCATTTCCCATCTGGGTATCTTAATGTATAACAAACTAGATACTTCAATAAAAAACTTAAATAAAGAGTATTTTAAAGGTAAACTATGAAAGCTACTTCTAAAAAGGCAATATTTACATATAAATGACTATTTAAATGAACCATGTTTTCCATAATACACATAATTAAAGTACACAGATTATTTAATTTTGTTATTCTGTAAAGAAACTATGTAATTATTTTAGTATTACTTGCTGTAATGTAAAATTTCTATATATCCAATCCCAATGTGCCCAAAAAAACAATGTAAGTTGTTTCCCAAAGGATGAAAAATTAAACAAATGCAACATGTTATTACGAAGCATGCTGCAAATAATACATCATCAACTACGGTACAAAGTTTTAACTTTCACCTGGGACATTTTTACTCGCGGAAGTATTTAGTAAGAAAACATGGAAGCCATGGCACAAGCATCTTCTCTTGATAGCTCCGACATCAATGCCGTTTTCCTTAAAAAATAACCTCAACTTCACTTCATATAATGAAAGACGATGTTGCTCTATTCATTTAAATGATGTAATTGGAATATTACCACCTCCCCAAATTACAAACCATAGGATTGTAGCATTTTCACTCGGTTATCTAGAAGTTCATAAAATGCCACATACATGATCACACGTCACAAGCATGTTGTCCTCCGTAATGTAGTGGTTACCATGCTAGCCTCCAGTTCCCAAGGTCATGGGTTCAAACCCAGTGGAGGGCGATGGATTTTTTTTCGGGCGTAAAAATCCTTAGCATGGCTTCCTTGGGAAGGGAAGTAAAGCCGGTAGTCCCATGTTGTAGATTTACGGCACGTGAATGAATCTCAAGCCTGATAAAGGGGCCTCTGAGCAAAATTACCATCTTTCACACCCAATATAGAATGGGACGCTAAGGATCACAGCAGTTAAAGAGCGTCCATAAATAAAACTCAATTTAATTTAATTTTTACATCACAAGCATGACCAGTACAATTATTATAAAAGTTATAATACATTTTTAGTTAATCTTATATGGCAAATGTTTATTAGGCTGTTATGAAGTAAGAAAAAAAATTAAGAAAGGTTCTGTCATAATGGGACACAGAATTTTGAAAAACAAGTTATATATGCCATTCGTTACTGCAATTTTTTGTCACATGTATGATCGTAAGAAAGACATTTAATTTTATTACAAACTAAATATAAGCATAAATGCTGTGTTACTTTACTTTTAATACCTTAATTTATGTAATCAGGTATTAATTATTTGGCTTCAGCAATAATAAACCAATTTATCAGACTATTTTATGTGCATTTAAGCCAGGCCAGCTTAGTCAAACCAAATACTCTAGATATGATAAAAGCATAAATCTTGAAAATATATTTCAATTTTTTCACGGTTGAAGGGCTATTCAAAAATAATTTAGATAATTTTTCTAATGGTGAAACACCATAGCTTTCTTAAAATACTCTGGGAGAAATACCTACCTGAAAACATGTCATTTGGATGTAGACAAGTTTGTTTTTATCTGTGATGCATCAAATGTAGAAATTGTCAATTAGGGGTAACTTTATTGATAATTACACCTTTAATAGTGGTGTTGTTAGAAGATAGGTTAATATACTTTCAGATATCAATGCACTAACGACCTTAGTTAACATTTTTTGCTAAAAAATACTAATATTAACTGCTTCAGCATTAAAAAATATTGCTCTAATCACTCTAGACAACCTACGTATGTTAAGACAACACTCCTGTTTCAAGTCTTGTAAGAAACGGCTGTGAAAAAGTGCTATCTTTTGACTCATTCCAACAATTTTGGAAATCATGTAACACATACCAAGTTTACAATCTTTATAAAGGTATAGTGATATAAAAATAAAACTGTACTAATAATTGCAAAACAATGTTAATTTAATTGTTTATTTTCAAAGCAGAAAATCAGTGACAATGAACTATAGTAGAATTCATAAATTTTGGAACCCTGAAAACATGCATCTCGCAGCCCTGAATAGGTACCTAATAAACAAATCTCATAAGTCTAACAATCCAAGATCAATTACTTCGTTCACTCCAATATGTTGGAATTGCAGTACATTCAACAATAGTTGTCAATCTGAACAGTTCACTAAACAGAGAATAGTAAAAACAGAATTTAAATTTTAAATGGCTTAAAAACTGAAAACATATTTAACTGAAAAAGCTGTACGACTGCTTTCAAATGTCACAATTATTTGTTCTTTTCACGCACCTACAGCGAAAACATTATTGACATGATGCCAATATTTACAAAAATGCTTTACACACAACTGTCATCCTGAAATGCCATTGTATTTGTTCTAACACGTTCTGCATAAGAAATTTCCAGCGGCACTTATACTTTCAAAACAACATTTTTGTTTGCACAAACATCTGGGACACGTGCTTGAACGCTAACACGAATATATCAACACGATTTCGATTAATGTTACTATTACGGCTATTTGTGTCAAAGAAGGTTTTGCAATGCTTGTTTGTTTTTATCAAGTGCCTCAAAGAGTTTGCTGTAGTAAACAAAGTGTGCAATATGGTCGCGGTATGTCGGTCTTAATTATTACAACATAACCTATCATTTTTTCCAAGGATATATTTTCCACCTTAGTATCACAACTATGAAGCGCTCCAAAACTGGAAAGGAATCCATGGCGTCCTTCTTCACTCGTTGATTATTTCTGTTGTTCCATTCGCTGTAGATTCGCGTAAGCATTTTAAGTACACGCCATATTGTCACTTCGCTTCCGTATTATCTACGAGTACGTGGAAAAGTATTGACGCAACAAACAAAAAAGAAAAAGGATAGAGAGAGTGGCCGGTTAAACGCAACTCTACTCCATTCATTAATGTTGAAGAGAAGTTATTTTTGCAATTTATTCCTAAGGTAAAAGGTTTCTAAATACTAGTTCAATTAACTCACACTAAGTAAGCACAACCATCCTCTTTTCCTCCTCCGATAACACTTACATTCGTCATGCGTTCTGAGAAAAAGCAAGAGAGAAAGACTGCTTCTTTGGTTTTGTATAGGACATTGTAACGCCCATAGAACGGAGTTGATGAGAGTATATTCCGAAAAAAAAATTAGAAATAGGTCTGGTCAGTGAAATAAATGCAACAATTATTGCAAATTATATAAGTACTAGCTTCCAACATATATTTTCTTTTAATGTTTTCTTTTGTGAACCGATAGCAAATACAATAAATAGCTACACTGCACTGAAATTATCAAAGCTTTTGGTCTTTAAACTTTTTTTATAAAATTACTTTGTTTCTTTTTCTTTTGTTTGGATTTTAATGTCACTGTTCTGGTGCTTGAAGTCATCCTATGCATATCACAAGTTTTCAGCCTCATTCTTTTTCTTACCGCCTTTCCCCGCGACTCCCGTTTCTGTGACTTCCCTTTCCTCTCTGGCTACCTTTCCCTTGCGGTTTTCCACCTACAACTTGATCACCGCTAAACCGGGAATTGGTACCGTTTCCCTTTCCTGAACCCACGGAGTTCTGCTGTGAAGCAGGAGGCGTCGTCTGCGAACTGGGTAAACTAGCATGACGACCCAATGAACTACCGTTATTTGTGTTTCCATTGTTACTACCAGTTATGCTATTGTTGTTTGGGGTCCCTGAGGTTTGATTCAGTTGAGCAGCTAAGGCCGGGTTTGGTTCACTCATGTTCAACTGCTCATTAAACACCATGCAAAATTCACCAATTTTCTGGATATCACCATTTTTGCCGGAGTATAGTGTGAGGCAGTTGCGCCAAATAGAAGCATAGCCTTTGGTAAGACGTACTATATCTCCTGGAGCCAAAAGCTGTCCTGGTTCATCCCAAATGGAAACGTTTATGCAAGCCGTCGCATCCGCCACTTTACACGTTCTCACTTCCCTGTTCTCTTTCGTCACTGTTGGATGACCCACCTCAAGCACTATAAACACCACATTCAGATTCTTCAGTCCTGGTCGAATGTCTTTAATCATCACAAATTCCATTTTGGTTATCTAAACACCGTATCGCAAGCTGTTCTTAACGTCAGAGCAAATAATTCATCACTGTCACAATTTCTCTGCTGTGCCCTTTTCTGAAGTCGAACGGCAGAGTGCTCTCCTCATTAAGTACCTCCCTCTGAAGCGGATATTCTGGGCTTGTAGTCGAAGCTCGAAGATGGCCAATTAGTGATCTGAAAAGTAATATAACATTTTTGCTATAACTAATTTGCAGTGCTATATGTAAAAATACGATAAATAATGTAATAAATAAACTCTACATCACATAATTGTTTAATTATTGACTACTCATGTTACTTTAATGGAGCTATTTGTTCAACAATTTTTCAGTTTCATAATTGCCTAGCAAATTTATATTCTCTAGAACATAACAGGCTATTAAGATACTGATATTACTCCACAGTGGAGGTGCATCGTGCATATTTGGTGAATGCGAGGACCACGTGCTAGGGAGGAGTACTGTAATGACGGAGGAACAAGGGAGTGCTTGGTATTGCTGTATATACGTCAGTAACTATCTCTCTTCCCGCGGGATTCACACCTGCCATTAATAATGGAATACAGATCATATTAAACTAAGACATCAATAAAGTATTACCGATATTAGTGATGGGCCTTGAGATTCATAAAGAAGGAGCATAAATGTTATACATCCTCTTTCAACGGCACTACACGCTGACGCTCCACGTTTTCTACCTCGTAGCCAACGACGTACTGACTCGCGATTGGCTGTTGTTCACGACTCCTCTTACCTTTCGCTTCGTCCGCACTTCGGTCAACATCGGTTTCAGAGCGATCATGACGTCACGTTACATGCAAGCCTACAACAGCAAGTCTAACCGTTTGACATAATTGTTCAATAAGTTGCATATCTATCCCAAAACAAGGCAGCTTATAGTTGTCGGAATCTAAAGATGGCGAACGTGATGTGCAGATATGAGACAAATACTTTACATCTTGTTTGTTATTTATGGATGATTTACCCACTCATAAATAAAAAATTGAAAAAAAGGTACGTAAAGGTATAAAAAATTTTCATCCTCAAATTACAGAAATTCTCATAAAATGCATTTCTCTATTAAGAAGAGTTTATGGACATTGCAGAATTTAATTCCCAGCTCATTAAATTTTTAATTATTCTGAAAATAAGTTTAGAAGGTCCTGATAAAAAATTAGTCGGTCGTTCGCTAAAAATTGAACCTAGGATGTAGGATGAATGAAAGAAAAGTCACATAGGTACGTAAAATCAATCTATTTCTCAAATTACTTACACTAATATTTCAAACATGTTTCAGCGACACAGTTGTTATAAAGAAAATTAAAGCTACAGGTAGACTAAATGCTTCATAACAAAATTAATCTTGTTGCAGAATAGACTGGTTTACTTATATAATCTAGCTGGATTTTGCAAGATAAACTCAAGCAAGATAATTTCATGGTCTAAGCATATTTTCAAGCAGGACAACAAAGAACGAAAATCCCATAAAACCCCGATGTCATCTCTTGTGCGAAATTTTAAAACAGCGCGTGGAAATAATAACAGGTACATATTACGTTATTTTAAGGTTAGAAATAAGCATCAGGTGTGCTGTGCCTAGCCGTTCTGAAAGCGTGGGTCGCAACCCTGCGCGAAAGGCTGGAAAGCGAAATGCAAATATTTATCAATAATTATTTAAAATTTGCCCTAAATCCAGGGGTTAAGTTGAGGCGATACTCAACGGTATACAATACTGGTAGTTCAAATTACTTTCTAAATGAGTACCAAACATTTCCAAGTATAACAAGATGTGTCTCTATGCACCGGGTACTCTATTTCGAATCTGAAATCATTCATAATTCTTGGAGAAACAGTGATATTTCCGAAGAACAGCTGTTTAAAATAAATTACCAAATAAATGTTTTCAAAGTAATTTGAAGTTTCCGAACAAATCGGACGACCATTATTTTAGACAAAGACCAGCCTTCAAATTCACTATATAACGAAGAAAGTTCTCTTTTGCACTTTTATTCATTAGCAGTCACAAGGATGCACATACACCAAAGACTATTAAAATGTCTCTAAAATTAAAAAACAAAAACATAAGTAAAGGCATCCATTACCTTGAAAATAAGGGATAAAAATCTTATATGTTACATTTACATGACTTTCTCTTCCCACAATTGTTTAGTTTTATACACCTTCTACAAACTGTTCTTAGAAAGATTATTTTTCTATCTACTTCATGTCAATCGAGATAAACCTTTGCAAAAATAGTTTCAATAGTTTCGTTATAGGTACAAGGAGGATAGAGAAAACCAAATCGATAGTGAGATGATTAAAAGTCGTGTCCCTATATGCTGGCCTAGAAATTCGATACTTTTTCCACGATTCGCGAGAAACAGCTGAGTAGAGACAGCACTAAAGCAGTATTAAAGACTTCAAACCAGCAATAACGAATATCTCGGAAATGGATTATGCTATAAAAAGGTTATCTGAAACACATTGTGTGTTTTAAAGAGATCTAAATTTCTTATGGAACGTGTTTCTGTCTATCTCTTAACGTTTATCAGTTATACAAAATTTAAAAAATTCATTTCGAATGAAGAGGGCTTAGAAACTATTCGCAGAAAATTCAAGATATGCCTTCATTTATCCTGTAAATATCTTAAATATATAGTATTTTAATCAAAATCGTTAGAGACATTTCTGAGAAAATAAAACATTTTGAAAAAAATTCTATGTAAAGGGTAGTTGCTGCATGTTTTGAAGATACTGAACTTAAATTAGCATTTATCCGACATTTCGTATTTAAGTGATGTTCACACACACACACACATACACACACACACACACACACACACGGACGAACCTTTTTTCTAAAAAGAATTCTGTTTTTTAATACGGGAAACCTTAAAACATTCATTTCCGGTGATTCCTCGATATCGAATTTTTGGGTGGAATGCAATACTTTTTCTACCTAGTAGGTACTGGTAGATAAAGTAAAAATTAGGAATGGGACCTCGATACTCTCGTTACTCGGTGATATCGAAGTATGTCTAATAGTTTGAAATAAACCTTCGATACTTTTCAAATTTTAAGTTTTGAAGTATTGAAAGGTGTTGCATTTAACTTCATGCTAGAGAAGGAATGAAAGGAGTCGAGACTTTGCGTTATTGCCTCGCACGTGCCCCAAAGCTTTGCTGGACTATAGTTCTTGATACAACTTAACTGCATTTTCTGTGTTGAATCAATGCAACATTCCATAGACCCTTGTGTCTAAATGAAAACAATGCAAAACAATGGGGAAAGGAGTAGAGGTGCCCATGTAACATGCAGCGTTAACTGGGTTGTGAATGAAGCTGATTTAGCGGACGCACTAAATCTCGTTTCTGTAATAACTTGGTTTGGTAACTCACTCTCAGTCATTTACCTAATGCGGTGACCAAAATCTGTGAATCCAGTAGAAACAAATCATAACTAAAGACGTGAGATAGTAGAGCGTGTGAGAGTATTTGTTATTTTTAGTTATTTGAGTTTCATGTAAAATATTTACCTATTAGTTTATATTTTCAAGATTGCAAAATAAAGAAAAATTGCTAGTATTTGTTTTTCTATGGATAGAAAATCCTTTAAAAGAAAGCTTTCAGCACAAAATATAGTTACACAAAAAGAGAGGCACTATTATTATTATTATTATTATTATTATTATTATTATTATTATTGCCTATTATGTTGTTGTCCTTGACTAAAATAGGAGAAACCTGTGGTATTATAAGATAAAACATTGTCAAACAAGAACAATTTCGGAATTAGCACTGTCGCAGTTCTCAATGGCTTGTGTTATCTTATTTGTTGGGCGCCTCTTGTTTTATTATTTTAAAATTTGGGTTCTTTATCCTCCGGCTAGCTATTATAACTCAGTCGAGCACGTGTCTCTAAGCAGGGTGTGTAAACGGAAAGGAGTTGTTACTAAAAGATAACACTGATAAAAAATTGAATCTAGACTTCTATTGCCGTCACACTTAATTAATAATTGACATATTTAATCTTTATACACGCCTGACTGAAACTGCGATATTTGCGAATGTAACTACAGTCGTTTTAGTTGCCGCGCACCAATTACCTACTTCGCGTACTTCACAATTTTTTGTAACTAACTCTGCGACGTGCACCTCGTGAGAGATTCTTCAGAACTGTGTGACAGTTGCTTATGGCTCGAGAATATATACTCCACCTCGAATTGCCTAAACATTATAATAGAGCTGTTATTGGTTACCAAATTGCGCCCACTTTAGCGTCTGTTTTGGTCAGCCAATCACTACTACTAAATATATGCTCTAGGGAAGATATTCCCTCCATTTCTAAAAAAGGCACGCTAACCTGACGTCACTTGTTTATCTCTTCTTAATGATAAACAACTAACCCCCTCGGTTTATTGTTACCCACTTCTATTGTCAGTTTCAGTTAGGCCGTGCAAACTTATTTCCTAACAATACTTATGGCTAACAAAGATCTAAAAACATGTATATACAATAATATTAATTTGCACTACAATCACTCTGGCATTCACAGAATATTATGATATAAAATATTGCCTCAGCATACAATATAAATTGCTTTCATGCGTTAATGTACAGATAACTAATAAGAGGAACATGATTCAGTGAACAAGCTGTCACCTTCAATTTTTTTTTATAAAACGAGTATCGAGTATCGGTGCTCAAAATCAATATGGGTATCGAGTATCGAGAAATAGTGGTATCGTCCCATCACTAGTAAAAATTAAATTTAGTTGCGCGAGCGCGGGCTTTAGATCAACGATGATGTGAGGACAAATGGATACTCTTTCAAAAATAAGTGTCAAAATATAGAGGTGTCATTTGAAATTCGAAGGATGGGATGGATGGGGAGAGAGTGTGAAACCTAAAACGCAATTAACCGGGTTGTTAAACTTCCTCATCATCATCTAAAAAGATCTGGTTTTTGTTTTTTGTTTAAATCAAATTAAAATTAAATACAGAGTCATTAGCCTGAGTAGTTTGTGAATCAAAACCCTGTGTATGGATTGCGGACGCTGGATTGTTTTAATGTTTCCATCAATTGATACATCCAAAGAGCTTCGGTAATGAACATTTAGCATCTAAGTTGTTCCTCCAAATATCCTGAATAAAGAGAAATGTACTTGCCAAAATAACATAAATACAGATCAATATCATTTTAGAACATTTAAACATAAAGAACTCTGAATAATACCCATCTCTACAACTTAAAAGGGGATAGAAGTGGCAAACGGAGTTTCTAAAAGTATTAAAGCTAGAGACATAAGTTTTCCCACAGATGTTACTGTTAATTGAAGTATAGGTATGCACAAAGTTCCTTTTCAAAATTTATGCATGTATAGCTGGCAATACGCCGGTCCAGCATTAAATTCCCCAACTAGCTCACGTTTTTTCCGGTAAACCACAAGGTGTTATCAAATTTGTCGCAGTAATCGGCTCGTGTTATCTTATTTGCTGGGCGCCTGTTATTGTTTTATTATTTTTAAGATTTGGGTTCTTTGTCCTCCGGCTAGCTATTATTACTCAGTCGAGCAAATATCTCTGAGCAGGGCGTGTAAACGGAAAGGAGTTGTTACTAAAAGATAACACTGATAAAAGAATTTATTTTCACACTTTTATTGCCTCACACTTAATTAATAGTTCACTTCTTTAATCTTTATACATGCCTGACTGAAACTGTTATAATTCCGAATGTAATTACTGTTATATTAGTTGCCGCGTACTTCACATTTTGTAACTAACTTTACGACGCGAGAGATTCTTCCAAACTGTATGACGTGCACTTCACAAGAGATTCTTCAAGACTGCGCGACGTGTACCTCGCGAAAGACTCTTCAAGACTGCGTGAAACATGCTTATGGCTCGAGAATTTATACTCCTTCACCTCGAAATGCCTAAACATTATAATAGAGCTACTATTGGTTACCAAATTGCGCCAACATTAGCGTCTGTTTTGTCAGCCAATCACAATTACTAACACATATGCTCTATGGAAGATATTCCCTCCATTTCTAAAGAAAGGCACGCTACCCTGAAGTCATTTGTTTGTCTCTTCTTAGTTATAAACAACTCACCCCATCGGTTCATTGTTACCCACTTCTATTGTCAGTTTCAGTGAGGCCGTATAAACTTATTTCCTAACAATGCTTATAGCTAACAAACATCTAAAATCATTGTCATACAATAATGTTAATTTACACTACAATCACTCTGGCATTCACAGTGTTGTGATATAAAACACTGCCTCAAATTAATTTTGAGATAAAATATTCCATGCCAACTTACAGTCTCGTAAGCGTCTAAGTCGCGGTCTTCATAGTTAACCACTGTTAGGTCAATCACCATTAGATCAATTCCGGCACTGCTTTTTCAGTGTGATTCTAACTTTCGAAATTTAGCCTACACACGACATGTGTGGGAGAACAATTAATTAATTAATTAAGAATAGCTACATTTGGAATGATACTAATTTCTGTGTCCTCATAGAAAAAAAATCCTGTAGATGCTTATGCCTTGACCATTTTAAGTCAAAATATTTATTTGTCTACAGATAAAGGTAAAGGTAAAGGAACGTATCACGGAGGGGTCCCCGGAACCGGGGCAGAACACCGTACGCAGGCCAGTCGGCCCCTTGTGCTTCTAACGTGACACCTGGAAGAGGAGAGACCTGAAGGACGGCCAGATCCAGATGCCGAAGGGCGCAAGCATGGACGAGGTCCCCAAAGTTTCCAGATAGAACGCATTCGACGACGCCCGGTCCCTTCCCACAAGTCAGCAATCTCCAGGATCCCCCGGGGCGCAATCCCACGCTGAGGAGAGACCTAACTGATCGGCACCGCGGCGACACCACGGAAGAAACTTTTACGTAGCGCAAGCCACGTCCAGCCGCAACCCGCCGAACACTGTCGCCTGGTCCTACAACTCTGAAACAGATGACAGGAAGACGATGGGTGTAGGAAATGAGAGGAAGGAGAGTCTTGGTAGAAGATGAACTATCTCAACATTCGCCTGGCGACCCAGGGAAACCACGAAAAACCCATGGGCCAAAGTGGTGGTCGCCGGGAATCGAATCCGGGACCTCCCGAATGCGTGCTACAGACGTTACCGCCTGAGCCATACCGCTTGGTTTTTCTGCAGATACACTTCCACGTACGCTTGTCAGAGATCTCCATGATCAACTGCACAATTATACAGAAAAATCTGATGTGTTGCACTCACGTGACTTTCCCTACTCTTGTAAAACTATTTTTACAAACGCTTATTCTCCATATGCTTCATGTTAATCGAGATGTTAATCTTATTGCTAATTTTCTTGTAGATGCAAGGGGAATATGGTAGGCTTTAAGCGATAGTCAAATATTTTAAGAGCTGGTTGCTATGTGGAGCATTCCATTCTCTTTGTATGTCCAGGACAAAAAAATGAATAACGAATTCCTATTTCAAAAAAGTATAAGTATTGGAAAATTGAAACAAGTAATATGGAATGGTTCACTTCACAAAAAAAAAGTATATGACATAAATTGTGTTTTCACGAGATGTACAGTTTTTGTGTACAAACATTTTATCTATCTCTTACGGCTTACCAGTTATGCAAAAGCTATTCCCAATGAAGTGGACTTTTGGGGATATTCCCAGAAAATCTTAAACATATGACATGTTAAACAAAATCGTTAAGCCCATTTTTGAGAAAATAAAAATTTTCGAAGAATTTTCCATGTAAAGGGTAGTTTAGGGTGGGGGATTTTCTTGAAAATCTGCGTGTCGCATCTTTGAAAGATATGAATCTAAATACCAAGTTTGGTAGTTATCCGGCTTTTCATTTTTGAGTTATGCTGTTCACAGACACACCCGGACCTTTTTATAAAATATTTTTTTTTGGATTCAGGGCGCTTCAAAACATGTATTTCCGGTGAAATCTCGATATTGGCTTTTGGGGTGAAATGCAGTACTACATAGTAGAGAAAGTAAAAACAACTATCGAGAATTTAGAGGAGTGTGAATTAGCTTTAGTACGGTATTATTTGTTTGAGCTGGACGGTGCCCATTTGTTCTTGTTAGGAATCTGAGGATGGTGTTTGTTTCTCTGACCAATGTTTGTTTCATGATCAACGAAGGCCATGGAGTGTTGACAGTCGCAACTTGCTCTCTGCTGTCATAACAGCTGATAACAGCTCTGTTTCATGGTCTTCCGATGCATCTTATTTGCAGTGATGTGAATGCATTTTTATAATTTTTGCTCCAGGAAAAATTGTTTTTATGAATAATAATAATAATAATAATAATAATGCTTTATTATCCATAGCCTTGTATACAGTTTCAGACATCGTTAGTTACATTTGCCTATTTACAAGATTTATAATTCGTCCAAAGAATACAAATATTTTTATATTAAGTATTTCTTTAACTGGGCTTTAAAATTAAACTTACCTGCAGATTTCACTTTTACAGGCAACGTGTTTTATAGTATAGTGTCAGTCACATTTAAGTACATCCTTAAATACAATTTGCTCAGTACATGTATAATCTGTGCTTCTTGAACTATTCTCTTGAATATTGACCTTATGGAATATTATCAAATAAGGTTTTAATCTAGTTTATATTCTGACAACTCTATCTGTATTCAATATGGCAAAGAGGCTAATAAACATCAAATATTACTGTGGTCTGTAACATTTCTCTTTTGTATGTACATTACAAAATAATTCTGTATGTATACAAAGAATAAGCTGTTAACATATTGTGTTTTTAAACGCATTCCTAGAAGATTTCTTAAAATTAAAATTACAAATAATTATAATTAATTTCTTCTGTAGTCACATTAATTTATTCATGTGCACCTCTGCTGCACACTCCCACACCTTAATTTCATAATGGAGATGAGGCTAAATTACACCGTATAAATCGTTTTTACTTTCTCTACCTCCTATAGTAAGTAGAGGAAGTATTACATTCCACCCAAAAATTCAATATCAAGATTTCACAAGAAATACATGTTTTGAGGCCCCCTGAATTCAAAAACAGCATTCTTAGAAAAATGTTCATGTGTGTGTCTGTGAACAGCATTAACTAAAAACGAAAAGTAAGATAACTACCAAACCTGTATTTAGTTCAGTATCTTCCAAAAATAGACACGAACATTTTCAAGAAAATCCCCCCACCTTAAACTACCCTTTACATGGAACAGTTTTTCAAATTTCGATTTTCTCAAAAATGGCTCTAGCAATTTTTTTATTAAAATGTCACATGTTTAAGATATTTTCACGGAAAATGAAACATATCTTGAATTTTCTGGGAATGTCCCCAATACTCCTCTTCATTCTGAATGACTTTCGCATAACTGGTAGACCGTAAGAGACACATTTTTACTACAAAAAAAATGCAGATCTCATTAACACACAAATTTGTCACATACTTTTTTTTCTTTTTTTGTGGAGTGAACCATTTCCGAGATATTCTTTGTTATTTGTTTGAATTTTCCAATACTTATACTTTTTCTCAAATAGGAATTCGTTATTCATTTTTTTATGTCCTGGACATGCAAAGAGAATGGAATGCTCCACATAGCAACCAGCTCTTAAAAGATTTGACTATCGCTTAAAGCCTACCATATTCCCCTTGCATCTACATGAAAGTTAGCAATAAGAGAGTTTCTAGAAAAAATAAATCTCGATTAACATGAAGTAGATGGATAATAAGCGTTTGTGAAAACAGTTTGTACAAGAGTAGAGAAAGTCATGTGACTGTAACACATCAGATGTTTAGTTCTTCACACTCTAATTAACTTTTAAAAATCTTAGGGGATAAATTGCCTTACTAATTTTAGCAGATATAGCATCTCTATACATCTATACGCCCACAGCAAATTCTATTCATATTCCTAAAAAAACCTTCCCACGATGTTTATTCTTGATCACAAGTGAGTCTTCCTGATTTTATTTTTTAATCATACTTCATATATTTGATTTTTCCACATCACTCATAAGGCTGTTTGTTCTAAAATAATTAAGAATTTTTTTATTGCCTAAAACCATTCGCTGTAGTACCTTCCGCATACGATGTAATAGAAGAATTCTTTTGGCTGACTGGATATCATTAACTTATATTGAAAACTTTAAGGAGTCCAAACTGATTCTTGAGATGCCCCATACGTTACTGTTACTTACTTTGATTTAACTTTTAACACATTAGTATCCTTTTTAGTATAAATTTCAGTTATCTGTTTTCTAAACATGAGATAAGGTTTACAAATTTCATGAACTACTCCCCTTACTCTATAAACTTCCAATGTATCGAGAATGAATTTGTCGCGGTTCTCAATAGCTAGTGTTATCTTATTTGCTGGGCTGTTTAATTATTTTAAATTTGGGTTCTTTGTCCTCCGGCTAGCTATTACAACTCAGTCGAGCAAGTATCTCTGAGCAAGGCGTGTAAACGGAAAGGAGTTGTTGCTAAAAGATAACACTCCCTCACCCCGAATTGCCTAAACATTATAATAGAGCTACTATTGGTTACCAAATCAAGCCAACATTAGAGTCTGTTTTGTCAGCCAATCACTACTACAGTAGAAACGATCGTTTTGTGCCGGTGACCTTGTTTCCTCGCGCACTGAAGCGAGTCTATGTCTAATGCCAGGCAGCTCTTTGTAAATGTGGTGTATGGAAACGGTAAACAAACAGTAAAACAGAAAACCCGGGAAAATAAACCGGCAAAAGAATAACTAAGTAGTATACTGTCATGTGACTCACCGTATTGTTGTTCATTCCTAGAATGACGGCTGCTACGGGCGGGTGCGAGATCGCGCTGCTCACAGAACAATGTATTGCACTTCGTCTCTAAACTTTTTAATGGCACCCAAATATGACACGCGCCAATCTCTTATCTCATGTCTCTCCTGTAGCAAGACCTTATTGTTCCTTGTTTTCTTCCACGCGAAACCCATGTCACGTAAGATAATATTTAAACTAGTGCTTCCCCCTTTAAGGTTAATGGAATCCTTAAGCTTCAGGAGCATATTTCTGACAGTGGGCACGGTTTTCTCCTGAATATAAAAATTGTAAATTGTTTGCCGAATCACACACCTATCAGTCATCAATGTCTGTGATCCATTTTGGTACACGATGTACCTTTCCAGGTGTCCCAAAGGACACCTTTGTCCCTGTTCCTCACATGTTCCCCCTTCTTTAATTATTTTACGTATTGTCCTCTCAGATACTTTTGTTGCTGCACTCACCCTCCCTTGCACTTTCTTCAATGGAATTAGAATATCGCCAGAAGCTGCTTCCCGTTTCATGAAGAAATGGATGTTATTAACAACTTCACGTGTTTGGCTGTGCAGTGTTTTTCCACCAAGTTTGCTTTGAATGGGAGGCATTTTAGTCTAAATAAGCAAATACATATACACGCGCACACACATACACACAAGACACAAAACACTAATCACGAATACGATTAATAATCACTTTCTAAAACTTGTAAAACTTAACGTGCTGGCACCGAAGCGGTAGAAGACGGATGTTGCACGGTCAAAGCTCTCCACGATACTGGCCATTTCAGTATACTGCGCATGACCGAGAACATAGGCTCGGCAACTGGGCTCTAAACGATTGCGCACCCAGTCTTCACCGGCACAAATCCATCGATCCTGCTGTACTAACATATATGCGCTAGGGAAGATATTCTCTCCATTTCTAAAAAAAAGGCACGCTACCTTGACGTCATTTGTTGCATCTTCTTAGTGATAAACAACTTACCCCCTCGGTTTATTGTTACCTACTTCTATTGTTAGTTTCTTATTTCCTAACAATACTTATGGCTAACAAACATCTAAAATCCTGTACATACAATAATATTAATTTACACTACAATCACTCTGGCATCCACAGTGTTGTGATATAAAATATTGCCTCAAATTCAGCATAACATTGTCAAACGCTTTTGATAGGTCAAAAGCACACATATTGCGCAATTTCCCAAAGTCTGTGAAAATACCGCCAGAGTAGAAAAAATCTGATGTGTTACACTCACATGACATTCTCTACTCTTGTACAAACTATTTATACAAACGCTTATTCTATATCTACTTCATGTTAATCGAGATAAACATTTGCAGAGTCTATCTTATTGCTAATTTTCTTGTAGATGTAAGGGGAATATATATTCACAAGGGCAATTTGGAAATACAGTAGCCTTTAAGCATATATATATATATATATATATATATATATATATATCTTAATAGCTGGTTGCTAGGTGCAGCACCATTCCCTTTCCCACAGATTAATACTCTTTGCATATCCAAGACAAAAAAATGAATAACGAATTCCCATTTGAGAAAATAAGTATTGAAAAATTTAAGGGAGTAACAAGTAATATCTCGAAAATGGTTCACTCAACAAAAAATGTATATGACATAAATTGTGTATTTTAACGCGATCTACATTTTTTGTGTAGTAAAAGTTTGTCTATCTCTTATGGTTTACCAGTTATGCAAAAGTCGTTCACAATGAAGAATACTTTTGGGGACATTCCTAGGAAATTCAAGATACACATTTTATTTGTCATAAAAATATCTTAATCATATGATATTTTAATCAAAATTTTTAGAGCCGTTTTTGAGAGAATTAAAATTTTTGAAAAATCTTCCATGTAAAGGGTAATCTGAGGTGGGGGGATTTTCTTGAAAACCTTCGTGTCGCATCTCTGGAAGATATTGAACCTAAATACCAAGTTTGGTGTTTATCCGACTGTTCGTTTCTGAGTTATGCTGTTCACAGACAGACACACACACAGTCACGGACATGTTTCCAAAAAATGCTTTTTTGGATTCAGGGGGTCTCAAAACATGTATTTCCGGTGAAATCTCGGTATCGAATTTTTGGATGGAATACAATACTTCCCCTGCTTACTATACGTAGTAGAGAAAGTAAAAAAGCTCCCTGAAAACTTGGGCGTCTCTAGTGGCGGGAGCGGGGGACGCATTCCCCTAGAGTTTTACATTTATTTTTAATTTATTTAGCAGCGTATTTCTACGTTGTCGATTTTTTATTTATTTTAGCTTCAGTGCTAGGATCTTTTGGTCGTATCGACACAAAAACTTGATAAGCAGAGAGGAGGAACTTATTATCTATTTCACTTTTTTTTCTTATTTGTGTTTCGCACTGGTTTTAAAGTCCAACTGCATGCATTATATTGTATTTCGTTTCTATCAATTATCAATAGGCTGACATGAGTATATTTTAATTTGAACACATAAATATTTAATATAAATTATACTCAGTATAACATTATTTATTTACACTCTTTCACTATAACTCCGACCCAATACCTACCAGAGATTCCATTGTTTGAGAATATTGACATTAGTGTGTGACAAATCGTTTAATTTTAGCGGTTATAAATGTCACAGTTATTTTGTGTTAACGGCTACGAATAAAAACTATGAATAACAATTAACAATTTAACTAAAATCCAGTGCAACATTGCCCGAAAACGGGAACCAGAGCGGTAGACAGTTAAAAACACTCGTTTTCAAATGTGAGCATGTAAAATCAACGAAGGGTTTTAGGAACCCAGGAACTATAACGGTAAGTTTGCTCAAGTTTCATATTTCCCGTTCCCGATCATGGCATACTTTATGCTTATTGTGCATAGAGGATTGTCAATGAGGCCATGACTCATAACTAGCCCGGATTTTATATAATATCAATTTCAGAAATATGTACATAATATTTAATTGGCGTAATGTGTGAATAAATGTGTAATGAAGCAATTTTATGTAACATTAAACATGTTTTTGGTAGAAAATAGAAGTTTACGGTAGTCAAATTGAGATTATTGTATTAATCACAATAATCAGTTCGCTTCTACTACAAAGTACTGAAAGACAAGTGTCCCCCATTCAAGTTTTTAAGTTTCATTGGAACCGGATGCACAAATATACTTTTCCAACTATTCTGTTGTCATGTACAGTCTGACAATGTGCTTTTATATAACATAGAGAAGGATAAAGTTCGCCCAACTTCGCAATAATTCAACGGTGCGTATTAAGTCATTGTTGTCCGTATCGAGCTTGTGCAATAACAGCTTTGAATGTA
This sequence comes from Deroplatys truncata, assembly GCA_030765065.1. Taxonomy (NCBI): domain Eukaryota; kingdom Metazoa; phylum Arthropoda; class Insecta; order Mantodea; family Mantidae; genus Deroplatys; species Deroplatys truncata. The sequence goes on along the minus strand of CM060988.1, from coordinate 153,712,169 downwards.
ATGCAGATGTATGGGATTGACTCAACATTATATATATTGGTAACACACCAATAAAACGTTCAAATTGTTTCTCTTTCTTACAACGGTATTGGGTAATAAATAAATGATATAATAATAAAAACAATAATTCAATAGAACCGCAAAATAAACCGAAAATATATAATAATTCTGCAATAATCTTAAAATATGGGAAATGATATAGTATGATCTGAAATATTTAATACTGTATTAAATATGTAAAAAATTGTAAAATAAAATTTATAGACAACATTGTTATATGTGTATCTAGTCAACACTTGCCTTTTATTAATGCATAAATATGTAGCATTAAAATACGTGATTATATAATATAATCCGGGCTCTACTCGTAACAGCCGCTTAAGTTTTCACTAGTAGCAGGCTTGAAAACACAAAACCAGAATGACTTCCGGCAGCTGCACGTGCTTACATTCTCAGATTTGTTTCTGCTTCGACAATGGCATCTATCTTACGAATCACAAATTGTAACTATATCACTTTTCAAAAATGTTTACTGCACCTATTGTCATTGGTCGGCTCTAAACAAACGATAGCGGAATGCGCAAAATCGATTTTTCATATTAATATTATACGAGGGCGACACTGACAATTTTTAAAAACTCAAACAAGGATTAGTTTTAAAAATATAAACGATTTTACTGTTTTTCAAAATATTCCCCTTTAGCATTGTGGCAGTAATTTGTATCACAATAATGTAAATGCCAGAGTGATTGTAGTATAAATTAACATTATTGTATGACATTGATTTGAGATGTTTGTTAATTATAAGCATTGTTAGGAAATAAGTGTACACGGCCTCACTGAAACTGACAATAAGAGCGGGCAACAATGTAGTGAGGGGGTGAGTTGTTTATCAATTAGAAGAGACAAACAAATGACGTCAGATTGGCGCGCTTTTCTTAGGAATGGAGGGAATTTCTTCCTTAGAGCATATGTTTTCATAATTTTGATTGGATATAAAAATAGACGCTAATGTTGGCGCGTTTTATTAACCAATAGCAGCTCGGTTATAATCTTTAGGCATATCGGGGTGTGGGAGTATAAAAAGCTAAAGCCAGAGGCAAGTATTGTCCAGTCCAACAGAATCATCCACGCATTACACGTCGCTGAGTCCAACAGAAACATTTGTGCATTACACGTCAATCAGTCCAACAGAAGCATTCGCGTGTAATACGTCGATCAGTTCAACATAAGTATTCGTGAGTTATACGTCGCGTAATTCAACGGAAGCATACATAAAGTACACGTTACGCAATTCTACAGAATCTCTCGCGTCGTAAAGTTATGTATAAATGTGAAATACGCGAATTAATAAAGTGCGGCAAATAAGTGATTATAGTAACATTAGAAAACATAACAGTTTCAGTCTGGCATGTATCAAGAGTCAATATGTGAACTTAATTAATTGTGATGGTAATAAAAGTGTAAAAACAAATTCTTTTATCGGTGTTATCTGTGAGTAACAAATCCTTTCCGTTTATACACCCTGTTCAAGAGATTTGCTTGACCGAGAAGTAATAGCTAGCCGGAGGACAATGAACCCAAAATGCAAAGTAGTAATACAATAACAGGCGCCCAGCAAAAGATAACACGAAGTGACTACGACAAATTGGCTTCCATACGTGGTGCAGATAAACATGAAGTATCTTCCAACTGTTAACAAATATACCACTTCAGCATCAATACATTTTTTCATTCGATGAAACCAGTTCTTAAAGAAATGATACCACTCTTCCTGAGGAACATCCGAAACCAGGTTTTTATAGTGTTCCCCTGCTTCATCTGATGATGAAAAAGTGATTCCACGCATTTTATCTTTAATATTTGGAAACAAAAGGATATCACAAGGTGCTAGATCAGGGCTGTATGGTGGAGGGTTCATGGTGCTGACCTTTAGGGCATCCAGATACGCAGTTGTTAGTTTTGCTGTATGCAAAGATGGGCTGTCATATTGTAACATTATTTTTCCTTTTTTGTTAACGAAACTTTTAAAAAAATTGCTGTAAATAGACATTTGTGTACCAATTGGCAGTAACGGTACGTTTATCTTCTAATGCTATAGTAGCAACATGGCCCGTTATAGAAAGAAGAAAACTAGCAACCATCTTATCAGCATTGCGAATTCGTCCAGCTTTTGTAGGCTTAGGTTCTGTTCGAAAGATCCATTGAGTCGATTGATTTTTCTTTTCAGGATCATAGCAATAAATCCGGGATTCATCACCAGTAACGACATTCCAAACCAAATTGAAGTGCTGCCTTGGAATTTTTCCAGAGTTTTTCCTGCGCCAATCGATGCGTTGTTGTTTTTGATCGGGAGTCAGCTTATGTGGAATCCATCGACAACAAAGTTTTCTCATGTCTAAATGTTGATGTAAAATGTTTTGGATTTGACTCATACCAATGCCCAATGTCACCCAATAAATCCATAAGATGTCCGTCGATCATCTTCAAGCATTGCTAGAACGGCGGCAATATTTTCATCAGTAACAGCAGTTCTTGGACGTCCTTCACGAAATTCATCACTATCTCTTTTGAATTCGCTGTACCAATTATAAATTGTTGCCTTAGATGGGGTTCTTCGCCAAATGAATTTCTAAGCCGATCTTCACCTTGTTTAGGCGTTGATGAGGATTCAAGGTTGTAAAACAATGTTCTCTAGTCAAATTCATTTTTGGATGAACACAAAATCTTTAAATTATGATAATTAACAAACTGTTAGGTCAAGTCGAATAAACTACACAACAGTCAACTCGCAAAACATTAGAAAGTAGCTGTCAAATTAAACATATTTCATTTGTTTCTAGAAACATGACATTTTAAACATTTTCAGTATCGCCCTCATATGTGCTAATCGACATGCTTTCCCGTTTCCAGCCTCATTTTACTGTGAATTAAAGGCCTTCAGCACTCATTTCATTTTCCATTCTCGTTCTGATTCCCATTCCCCATTTTTTGTGAATTAACCCTAGAATCCGATAAATTTCAATTGTCAAATTCAGCTTAGGATTGCTGCTTCCCATTCTAGTTCTCGATTGATTGTGCATGACGTGTTAATCTTCTCGTTCTGTTTCCGTTCTGGTTCTCAATTTCCGTTCCCGGGTACTTGTGCACCGGGGTTTAATTTATAGTTATCTGCTACCAGCAGCACTAACAGCTATTGTATCTCTGTTACAAGAAAACAGACATTTATTACACTATAATATTGGATTTAACACACTCAATTTTATTTGTTGAAGCAGTAGGTATAGCACAAACAATTTTCTCTCCATATAAATCATATTTATTACCTACACATGTGAAATTACTCCACATATAACCATCTAAGTAATTTTGGAGTCCATGATCTGAATAATCGGTTGGATTGAGAGGTGTAAGATGAATTACAGGGAGTTTTAACGTTACTTCCTACAAAATGTACGCTGCATTGGAAGATACAGCAGTAGGTATAGCCAACGTATGATATTAATGATAAACTATTTTGCAAAGACTTAAATAAATCACGTAATGATGCAGGGTTATTCAAAAAGAAGGAGCAGATTTTAAATATTCATTTTTAATGAACGACAATAGATAGCGACACATACGAAACATAACTGAATAGAGGAAAGTTCAAAGTTTTAAGCCCCACCTATTAGTTCCATTCAGTGCCTACAGCGCCGCAGTGTTTGTTTACGAGAAAATGGCGACGCCACAGGAAAAGTTTGCGTAAAACGACTTTTGCTGCATTGTGCAAAGAGTGAGTTCATCATTTCATTGCAGCTTGCATTTCGTTATAAGTTCAACAACGAGCCGCCTCATCATAAAAATTACAATTGATTCAATAAATTTGTAGAAGATGGTTGCGTATGCAAACGGAAAAGCACTGGTCGTCCTCGCATAACAAATGGCGCACAAAAAATAAAACTTTGAACTTTTCTCTAATCAGTGATGTATTGCATGTGTCGCCATCTATTGTCGTTCATTAGAAATAAATATTTAAAGTCTGTTCCTTCTTTTTTAATAAACCTGTATATTAATATCTTTAAAGGTGATGCTGCTAGAAAACAAACAGTTAATGCACAATGTATTGTATAGAATATAGTGTATAACATAATAAAAGATGCAGAGTAAATCCATTATAGTTCATTTGCATGAGAAAGCACCCATTTGTCATTTTTTCACAGTAGATAGTTTGTAATAGATTGGTGGTTCCACGCTAACTTGAGGAGTAGTACAATACTACATAAGTAATGGCTTTCAATTACCTAATTGCAGGCACGCTAACAGCAGGGATAAGTACTAAGTAGATCTACGCACATGCAGAGGATAACTAATTATTTTGGTCCCTTACCGCCCAACTAATTTCTTTCTGCTCCGTTATTTTTGTAACTGCTATAATAATGTAATGAGAATTCTATTTTCTTTACAGCTCTTTAGCAAACGCAACTAAAAGAAAACAAGAAACAAGAGGGAATTTCATGCTTGAGGACAAGTACTAACGAGTTTCACAACTTCCAATATTAGAGATTACTTTTTACACCGAGACAAAAGAACAGCGAAAAAATTACGTTTTCAGCCTGCAACAAATTGCGCGTCACTTCCAAAGGCGGCCATCTGTAGCTATGGTCAAGGAGAGAGATAAACGCTTCGCAATGGTCACAGTATCTTTCCTATGATGATTCTTAGTCGGTGGTAAAGTTTAACAAGTCCTAAAGGTAAAGGTAGTGAGGGGCCTCCAAAACCAGGGCTGAGCACCGTACATAGGCTATCCAGCCCCTTGTGCTTCTAACCGTGACACTGGAAGGGAGAGACTCGAAGGGCGACCAGATCTAGATGACGAGTGCAAGTATGGAAGGGGTACCTAAATTTTTCCAGATTGAACACATTCAATCCAACCTATAAGCCACGAGCCTCCGGGGAAGGAGCGCATGCCCGAAAGCACCCGGAGGCGGGTCCTAACCGAGCTGTTACTAGAACGACGTTAGGAAGAAACCTCCAAGAGCGCACAGCCACCGCCCAGCCGCAACCCCCCGAATACCCATCACCTGGTCCTACAACCCTGAAGCGGGTGTCAAGGAAGACGATGGGTACCGAAAATGAGGGGCAGGAGTCGTGGCAGAAGATGAACCACCTAACATTCGCCTGCGACCCGGAAAAACCATGAAAAATACATGGGCCAGAATGGGCGTTCGCTGGGAATCGAACCGGAACCTTCCAAATGCGAGGCGCACATGTTACCGTGGCGCCACCTCACTCGCTTAACAAGTCCTTATGTTTGGTTATTTAAATCTAATGTACAGTACTGTACCAGCATAGTAAGCAATAACTCGTGACAATTCATGACATTACAATCATTATTTAAATACAGCTGCTCAAGAAAGTGTTCGTACCGAGCGGGATGGCTTAGGCGGTAAAGTCTACGGCCCGCATTCGGGAGGTCCCGGTGGGCCGATCAATCTGTCTGACGTTTTTTCGTGCTTTTCCTCAGTCGCCAAGGTAAATACCGGATTGGATATTTAATACGACGACCCAAAGTTCCATCTTAAGTCTAAAACAATAGTAAAATGAAAAATAAGTGGTAATAGCGAATGCTACAGACAATGTAAGCAGTTAGACTGGACGGCACCCTAACGCCATCTGCACGGCATGAAGCAGAAGATCCGGCTGCCATGCGCTGGGAGTCTCTGTGGGCACGTGATGAAGCAAGATGGCATTTCCAGGGATGAGAGCTAGAAGGCACCCTAATGCCGTCCGAAGCAGAAGATTCGGTACCTATGCGCTAAGGTCTCTGTGACGGTTACAGGAATGAGGCCAAGAAGTCCGCGTGAATATGGAAGCGGCGGTTGGACTGGACGGCACCCTAATGTCGTCTGCACGGCACGAAGGAGAAAATTCGGTAGCTTTGCGCTAGGATCTCTGTGACACGTGACGGTTACAGGAATGAGGCCAAGAAGTCCGCGTTAATATGGAAGCGGCGGTTGGACTGGACGGCACCCTAATGTCGTCTGCACGGCACGAAGGAGAAAATTCGGTAGCTTTGCGCTAGGATCTCTGTGACACGTGACGGCTACAGGAATGAGGCCAAGAAGTCCGCCTTTATATGGGAGCGGTGGTTGGACTGGACGGCACCCTAGTGTCGTCAGCACGGCACGAAGGAGAAGATTCGGTAGCTATGCGCTAGGGTCTCTGTGACACGTGACGGTTACAGGAATGAGGCCAAGAAGTCCGCCTTTATATGGGAGCGGCGGTTGGACTGGACGGCACCCTAATGCCGTCTGCACGGCACGAAGGAGAAGATTCGGTAGCTATGCGCTAGGGTCTCTGTGACACGTGACGGTTACAGGAATGAGGCCAAGAAGTCCGCGTTAATATGGAAGCGGCGGTTGGACTGGACGGCACCCTAATGTCGTCTGCACGGCACGAAGGAGAAGATTCGGTAGCTATGCGCTAGGGTCTCTGTGACATGTGACGGTTACAGGAATGAGGCCAAGAAGTCCGCCTTTATATGGGAGCGGCGGTTGGACTGGACGGCACCCTAATGCCGTCTGCACGGCACGAAGGAGAAGATTCGGTAGTTATGCGCTAGGGTCTCTGTGACACGTGACGGATCGGGTGGTTACAGGGATGAGACTTAGAAGACTAACTGTCCATCTGCTAAGAGTTATCCACCAACAGATCCGCCGCGATATGACCAAGGAGTTAAAGCGACGTAAAATAAAATATAGTAAAAAAGTGTTCGTCTGCACTTTAAAAAACTCTAGCAGCCAAATTAACGGAGTGATTTTTTTGACATAAAGATCAATACGTAATACAGTTAACGTTTTGGTAGGTTTTCAGATAATTCATTTTATCAATTACATAAAAGTTTGAAAAATATGCCCATATTGCAATGTTCTTGTACTTGGTGTTTTCAAAATTATCTTTCATGCATTGGATAGAGCATTTTTTGTGCATACATTCACACACTGTTATCGACATGTGATTTAAACTGGTGAAGAAATAAATTCGTGAAGTCGTGAAAAGTGGGCCGAAAATGAGAAATTAAGGCAAAAATGTTGAAAATTCCCAACTTTGACATTTTATTCCTACGTCAAATAAAATTTTATTTCAACGCAAATTAAAGTACTACTACACACTACTATTTGGTCCTTATATATGTAAGAAAGAAAGAAAATTAGCTTTTTCCCTCCATTAATTTGGCTACTATAATTTTTTAAAGTGCAGACAAATACTTTCTTGAGTAACTGTATATGGCTAAAAGTTGTGCATTTAATCAAACTGCAGTCCTAACAGACAAATATTATTTTACTACAACAATCAGAAAATAATTGTAAAATTATTGCATATCTTTTCTTCGCTCAGTTTATCCCTGCATGTTTAGAAAGCCACTTGAAGCTTCAAGGAGCTTACTGACACATTTGCGTTTAACTGTGTTTTCTCTTCAGCAGAACACTAGGATGAACCTCCCCGTAGTTGTTTCATAATCTAAGTCCCAAAGTTTCAGGTTAAGGGAGAAAGAGAACACCTGACATTAACGTTCAACGAAAAGGTAACAAAACCGGCGGATATGAATAATTCCTACCCTCGAAATTCATGAATTTGTGCTTTCTCTACCACGTACCCTCGCTTCTATTTATGCCGTCCCTGCAACTTTGTGAGGCATTCTGCTGGCCTTCACAGATGAGTGTGTATAGCAAGGAGAAGGTGTGTGTATCTGTTTACTTTTCGCGCATGGCGTCCTGTTTACGTGCACAGTTCTAGATTATTCACATATGAATATAATCTTACATGCTGGGGTGTTGGCGGAAAAGGTTACCAGAAAATGATTAATTTAGATCACCCCAACACGCACATGGGGGGCCACAACTCTCTGACAGCAAAAAGACCAGGACCTTTGTGTGTAATTTTAAGGGGATGGCGTGGGTTTTTATATTACATTGAAGGATTACATAACACACATTACCTGGGATTTATTCACAAAAACGTTTGGCTTCTCTACATAGTTAACAAAGGAAACAGGATGGAGGGAGATGTTACATACCGTAGACCGGCCACACATGACTGGTTCCAAAGACCACTTACTCTCGAGTGGCGCTATGTTTTCCCCTCATCAACCCTGTCTAGCGAAAGCCAAACAGCGCTGACGTCACACCAGACAATTTCAAACAGATCTTTCCCTTTGGCGTGGTCCGCGCCAAAAGGAAAGACCGTTAAGCCGAAATATATATCTAAGGAGACCCAATAATGCTACGTCTGGTAGCAACAATACAGCACAACAGTGCGTCTGGTAATTACAAAATTAATAATATGCCACTATATATATACATATATATATATATATATATATATATATATATATTTTTTGAGCAATAGCTTTACTCATCACTTATAATAACCATGCTGGAATAATATATAACTAAATAAAACCATGTTTTGGAACATGTAAAATTGAAATATATTATAATTTTTACTCTCAAAGAGGGCATATTAACCAGACATTATTAGAATCATCTGTCCAATCTAGATATAAAACTAAATAAAACACTGTTTTGCACAAATTCTCCAAGAAAAAGTACGAGGGCTGATCAACAAAGACTGAGACTGATTTTTTTTCACAAATGTTTATTACTCCAATTCAATGTTTACATGATCTTTTTCAAAGTAGTTCCCTCCTACTTCAATGCACTTTTTATAGCGTCTCTGGCAGTCCTTGAACACGTGCTGCAGACCATTCTTTGTCAGCTCCTTGAGTCAGCTCTTTGGGTCAATTTATTTTTTTAAATGGGAACCTACAATTAGGGTCCCATTTAAAAAGACCCTGAAATGACCCTCACAACGTCCTCCAAACGAAATACGAGTAGCGGCATTTACTTTCGCCATAATATCAATCAAGTTTTATTAAGGACATTTCTTTCTACAACGCTTAGTTTTGGATATATTGTATAGCCTCAACTTAAATGGTCCACCCTATTTACATATCGTGATCATGTTGTTACGTAGCGTGATCATGTTGTTACATAGCGTGATCGCGTTGTTACATAGCGTGATCAGGTTGTTACATAGCGTGATCAGGTTGTTACATAGCGTGATCATGTTGTTACATAGCGTGAACATGTTGTTACATAGCGTGATCAGGTTGTTACATAGGGTGATCGTGTTGTTACATAGCGTGATCGTATTGTTACATAGCGTGATCAGGTTGTTACATAGCGTGATCATGTTGTTACATAGCGTGCTCAGGTTGTTACATAGCGTGATCATGTTGTTACATAGCGTGTTCATGTTGTTACATAACGTGATCATGTTGTTACATAGCGTGCTCAGGTTGTTACATAGCGTGTTCATGTTGTTACATAGCGTGATCATGTTGTTACATAGCGTGCTCAGGTTGTTACATGGCTTGATCGTATTGTTGCATAGCGTGTTCATGTTGTTACATAGCGTGTCCATGTTGTTACATAGCGTGATCGTGTTGTTACATAGCGTGATCGTGTTGTTACATAGCGTGATCATGTTGTTACATAGCGTGCTCAGGTTGTTACATAGCGTGATCATGTTGTTACATAGCGTGATCAGTTGTTACATAGCGTGAACATGTTGTTACATAGCGTGATCAGGTTGTTACATAGCGTGATCATGTTGTTACATAGCGTGCTCAGGTTGTTACATAGCGTGATCATGTTGTTACATGGCGTGATCATGTTGTTACATAGCGTGCTCAGGTTGTTACATAGCGTGATCGTTTTGTTACATAGCGTGATCCTGTTGTTACATAGCGTGATCATGTTGTTACATAGCGTGATCATGTTGTTACATAGCGTGCTCAGGTTGTTACATAGCGTGTTCGTGTTGTTACATAGCGTGATCATGTTGTTACATAGCGTGCTCAGGTTGTTACATAGCGTGTTCATGTTGTTACATAGCGTGTCCATGTTGTTACATAGCGTGATCGTGTTGTTACATAGCGTGATCGTGTTGTTACATAGCGTGATCATGTTGTTACATAGCGTGCTCAGGTTGTTACATAGCGTGATCATGTTGTTACATAGCGTGATCAGTTGTTACATAGCGTGAACATGTTGTTGTATAGCGTGATCAGGTTGTTACATAGCGTGATCATGTTGCTACATAGCGTGCTCAGGTTGTTACATAGCGTGATCATGTTGTTACATAGCGTGATCAGTTGTTACATAGCGTAATCAGGTTGTTACATAGCGTGATCGTATTGTTACATAGCGTGTTCATGTTGTTACATAGCGTGAACATGTTGTTACATAGCGTGCTCAGGTCGTTACATAGCGTGCTCAGGTTGTTACATAGCGTGTTCGTGTTGTTACATAGCGTGATCATGTTGTTACATAGCGTGCTCAGGTTGTTACATAGCGTTATCGTATTGTTACATAGCGTGTTCATGTTGTTACATAGCGTGATCATGTTGTTACATAGCGTGCTCAGGTTGTTACATAGCGTGATCATGTTGTTACATAGCGTGATCAGTTGTTACATAGCGTAATCAGGTTGTTACATAGTGTGATCATGTTGTTACATAGCGTGATCGTATTGTTACATAGCGTGCTCAGGTTGTTACATAGCGTGCTCAGGTTGTTACATAGCGTGATCAGTTGTTACATAGCGTAATCAGGTTGTTACATAGCGTGATCAGTTGTTACATAGCGTGATCAGGTTGTTAACTAGCGTGCTCAGGTTGTTACATAGCGTGATCATGTTGTTACATAGCATGATCAGTTGTTACATAGCGTGATCATGTTGTTACATAGCGTGGTCATGTTGTTACATGGCGTGATCATGTTGTTACATAGCGTGCTCAGGTTGTTACATAGCGTGATCGTTTTGTTACATAGCGTGATCCTGTTGTTACATAGCGTGATCATGTTGTTACATAGCGTGATCATGTTGTTACATAGCGTGAACATGTTGTTACATAGCGTGATCATGTTGTTACATAGCGTGCTCAGGTTGTTACATAGCGTGTTCATGTTGTTACATAGCGTGATCATGTTGTTACATAGCGTGATCAGTTGTTACATGGCGTGATCATGTTGTTACATAGCGTACTCAGGTTGTTACATAGCGTGATCATGTTGTTACATAGCGTGATCAGTTGTTACATAGCGTGATCGTGTTGTTACATAGCGTGATCGTAGCGTGATCGTGTTGTTACATAGCGTGATCGTTTTGTTACATAGCGTGATCATGTTGTTACATAGCGTGATCATGTTGTTACATAGCGAGATCATGTTGTTACATAGCGTGATCATGTTGTTACATGGCGTGATCATGTTGTTACATGGCGTGATCATGTTGTTACATGGAGTGATCATGTAGTTACATAGCGTGATCATGTTGTTACATAGCGTGATCATGTTACATAGCGTGATCATGTTGTTACATAGCGTGATCGTGTTGTTACATAGCGTGATGAGTCTGTTACATAGCGTGATCAGTTGTTACATAGCGTGATCGTGTTGTTACATAGCGTGATCGTGTTGTTACATAGCGTGATCGTGTTGTTACATAGCGTGATCGTTTTGTTACATAGCGTGATCATGTTGTTACATAGCGTGATCATGTTGTTACATAGCGTGATCATGTTGTTACATGGCGTGATCATGTTGTTACATGGCGTGATCATGTAGTTACATAGCGTGATCATGTTGTTACATAGCGTGATCATGTTACATAGCGTGATCATGTTGTTACATAGCGTGATCGTGTTGTTACATAGCGTGATGAGTCTGTTACATAGCGTAATGCATGTTGTACAGGTCTATACAGATCACCAAACTTTAATTCAGAGTAACAGATCGTTGACATGAAGATGGTAGAGGCATTCCACTAGCTGGAACGATTCAGGAGCTGGAAACGCTAGGGACACGCAGCGTAATGCATGTTCTGAGGTTCTATACAGAGCACCAAACTAATTCAGGAGGTAAAATTTCGTCGAAATGTAGATGACAGGAGCGCGTCACGATGTTGAACGTTCCGAAATCTGGAAATGTTAGGAACAATCCGTTGTGCGGATGGCGACTGTTCCCAGAAAGCATCCTTTTCCACTAATGTTCCCAGAGAGCATTCTTTTTTCCATGCTCGCACTCGTCATGTTCTGGTTACGTGTCGTTGTAATGTAATGTTACGCTGTTAGGATGGTTTAGTATACATGCCAGGCAAAAGCCAGGGGTCCGTACCCTTAAAGATTTGAACCTGAGGTCTGTCCCATTCAACCTGACGTCTACAGGCTCCGTGAACAATAGTTGTCTAGATGACTAATTTTTCAAGAGAGTATCCTTTCCCCCTGCTATGCATTGATCGCAATTCCCTCCGTCGTCCTCATCTTGGATATATACATAGTTGCGCGTTATGAATTCATTCATTCGCTTTTAATTCCTTCGAGCGTTAGCATTCACGTATTCATTTAATTTCTTTTAGTTTTAGCATGAGCTACTGCCCGAGAAAATCTGTGCAACTAACGAATGAGAAACTCGATTTTTCATACATTACACATGGAGGAAAACGCGTTATTAGATGCTGTGTATGCGGGCGGATTTTTAAGAATCGTTCTTTGTCAAGATTTAAGTTTCATAGAGCAACATGTTATACTGAATCGACTCTCTCACCTGCACTTGAAGATCCGAAGATGTATAGAGGGGAATGTTATACCGGATCAAGCCTCTGTCCTTCACTGGAGACTACTGTTGGTGAAAAATCTGGATACATCGGAAGTTGCGAGAATATGAAATCTTCATATGATGATGATTCAGTGATATCAACGCTTGAAAATCCAAATAGACTAGTAAATATATTGAGGTTACTAATTGCGTCGAGGGATGCTGGTAATAATAGTCACACACAAGAGATTGAGGAAATTATAAGTAAGCTGAAAGCATCTAAAGTTATAGCATGACAGGATCGAGAAATTGTGTTAATCAATTACTGCCATGGTTAACAGGAACTTTGAAATATCAAAAAACTTGTACTTATAAAATACATCATTCAGACATTGTTGAGATGTTTAGTTTTTTTACTGATAATGCAGGTCTCTTTCTGCGTGATGTATATGATTATATAACTGAGTGTTTAGAATGTCTAGACTATCACCTTTGCCTTTAGGAAATATGTATGGTTTTTTGTAAAGGAATGTAATAGGATAATGTTTATAAAAAATAAATGTTGTCTGCATTACTTTTTGTAAAGTGATATGTTTTTTTACATGTATTCAGTTAAACTGATTTTTAAAAATTGGTTTACATGAATGTTGTTTATCTTCTTTTTTCTAACCTAGAATTGTATTCATTTGCAATTTATTTCCATGTCTCTTCCTTACGCTTAGCAGAGCTATCAGTCATTTTATTTTCAACACTAATTTGTGTTCCAAAACAATGTCGGTCATATATCTTTCTCTTCTTTCTTAAAATTTGCTGCCTGAGTCTTTTTATTACTTTCGTCCTTCTCCATTTTGCAATTTCTTTATGTATCAGAGACGAATGAAAGTTGAATGGCATTAGCAATTGTGAATTGATTCAATACAATTGCAGTGATCTGAGATTAGTGAATAATGAATAACGTTTATTTCTCAATACTCGATACATAATTAAGTTATATACTTTTAGACTATAATAATATTTGAAAATATTAGGCTATTTACACTATAAATTCACTTCTTTGTTGTTTGCCTATACTAATCTATGGTCTCAGTACATACAACTCCTGGTTTTCTATGTATCGATGACCCTCTGTCTACTTGTTTATGTTTCATTATATATACCTTTATTTTTTTTAATGTGCGATATGTATGATTTCCTGTGTTACGTCTTGTTACGTGGTTACGTTAGATGATAGACAATGGGAAGATCCAGAACAAACAAGGTGGGAATAGGTTAGGACGTATACTTCACTGTAAACCGATATACTGTTTGTCCCTCTCCGTCTCGCGCACTACTGTTTAACAAATATAAAGTTTGTAAGGTTTAGAAATTAAGTATATAAAAGTGTTGTAAGGCTGGATGAGAAAAGTTTTATAATCGAATTACTCTCTATATTACAGTATAAACCTACATTCCTCCTCCTTCAATCTCTGTCTATCCTTGTATCTCTCCCGTTTTCCATATTTCTCCCATATAAACGTATACTCTAATCCTCAAACCATGTCTAGACTAGCACCTCTCCTCGTATACCCTACCGCTCTCATATAAATGCATTTTCCTCCTTGAAGACTCTCTCAACCTAGCACCTACCTTCGTTTTCCCTATATTTTCCCATATAGACGTATACTCTCTCATTCAGACCTTCCCGACTAGCCTAGCACTTCTCCTCATATTGCCCTACCTCTCTCATATAAGATACATTCCCTCATTCAACACCGTCTAGCCTAGCATCGACCCTCGTATTCCCTATCTCTCGCATATAAACGCCTACTCCATCATTCAAAACTCCTATCCTAATACCTCTCCTCGGTTTGCTATATCGCTCATATTCTACCCTTCAAGTCCTGTTTAGTATAGCATCTTTCCTTGTGTTCCCTATCTCTCTCGTATAAAGCATATCCCTCCCTCCTTTAGCATCTGACTAGCCTAGCATCAGCCCTGGTATTCCCTATCTCTCCACTATAAATACTTCTATCTAGAGACCTAATGTTTCAGAAGAGCATCCTTTCCCCTATAAAAGTTTATTTGGTGTCTTTATCTTAATTAGTTTAGGAGTTATTAAATTTATAATTAAATTACATTTTATCGGTATTCGAACCCTGGACACCAGAACCAATATTATTTACAATATTAGTTTGATATGTTTAAGGGTGCTGTATGCATTTACAGCATCAATCTAAGTGATATATTCTAGAGTGTAGAGAAAAATAAGTAAGTGATTGAAAGATCGCGATTCGAAGTAAGGACAGCTGATTGAAAGTTATATACAGTATTAATTGCCCCTCATAGGAGCTATCAATTATGCTTTGGTCAATTCCTCTACCTCTCTTAGTTTCTGAGATAATGACGATTTAAACATTAGGCTCGAACCCAGAACGTCAGGTATCTAATTACACATTCACAAGATACTACCTAGTAACATAAACGCAATAAAGTTTATTTGGCGTCTTTATCTTAATTAGTTTAGGAGTTATTAAATTTATAATTAAATTACATTTTATCGGTATTCGAACCCTGGACACCAGAAACAAAATTATTTACAATGTTAGTTTGATATGTTTAAAGGTGTTGTATACATTTACAGCATCAATCTAAGTGATATATTCTAGAGTATAGAAAAAATAAGTAAGTGATTGAAAGATCGGGATTCGAAGTAAGGATAACTGATTGAAAATTATATACAGTATTAATTACCCATCATAGGAGCTATCAATCATGCTTTGGTCAACTCCTCTACCTCTCTTAGTTTCTGAGATAATGACGATTTAAAATTAGGCTCGAACCCAGAACTTCAGGTATCTAATTACACATCCACAAGGTACTAGCTAATAACATAAAGGCAATAAAGTTTATTTGGTGTCTTTATCTTAATTAGTTTAGGAGTTATTAAATTTATAATTAAATTACATTTTATCGGTATTCGAACCCTGGACACCAGAAACAAAATTATTTACGGTATTAGTTTGATATGTTTAAGGGTGCTGTATGCATTTACAGCATCAATCTAAGTGATATATTCTAGAGTATAGAGAAAAATAAGTAAGTGATTGAAAGATCGGGATTCGAAGTAAGCACAACTGATTGAAAATTATATACAGTATTAATTGCCCATCATAGGAGCTATCAATCATGCTTTGGTCAACTCCTCTACCTCTCTTAGTTTCTGAGATAATGACGATTTAAAATTAGGCTCGAACCCAGAACGTCTGGTATCTAATTACACCTCCGCAAGATACTAGCTAATAACATAAAGGCAATAAAGTTTATTTGGCATCTTTATCTTAATTAGTTTAGAAGTTATTAAATTTATAATTAAATTACATTTTATCGGTATTCGAACCCTGGACACCAAAAACAAAATTATTTACAATATTAGTTTGATATGTTTAAAGGTGCTGTATGCAGTTACAGCATCAATCTAAGTGACATATTCTAGAGTATAGAAAAAAATAAGTAAGTGATTGAAAGATCGGGATTCGAAATAAGGACAACTGATTGAAAATTATATACAGTATTAATTACCCATCATAGGAGCTATCAATCATGCTTTGGTCAATTCCTCTACCTCTCTTAGTTTCTGAGATAATGACGATTTAAACATTAGGCTCGAACCCAGAACGTCAGGTATCTAATTACACCTCCACAAGATACTACCTAATAACATAAAGGCAATAAAGTTTATTTGGCGTCTTTATCTTAATTAGTTTAGGAGTTATTAAATTTATAATTAAATTACATTTTATCGGTATTCGAACCCTGGACACCATGTACCCAAATATACATTCACAAGAAACTATCTAATGACATTAATGTAATAAACTTTATTTGATGTCTTTATCGTAATTAGTCTCTGAGTTATTAGAAGCTGAATTTGTAATTCGAACCCGGCCATCCTGGTCAACTTGGAACTCGTTGGAGAAGCTGCTGCTTTTTATATCATTTCCATCGCTAAAATCTAAAGTGTTGAGTGTTGGGCAGAGCACTTAGGAAAACAATTACTGACATTGTTCGCTAATGGGGTGAAAGCGTCTAACGGTCAGCTAATGGAGGTCACCGTTACATCCAGGCGGAAGTAGGTCGTTCGCTAATGTATGTAAACAGATCCGGAATGTAAACTTAAAAGCCTATTAATGTGTTGAAAGCGTCTAACATGTTCAGCTAATGGACAAGCGCTTTCCCCAGATAGAAGAAGGCTGCAGTGTTTCATTACATGACAGACTGTTACCGTGAGCAGACTACTTATACTCAAGCTCCAGTCAACAATTCATTATTCAAAAAACTTAATTGCTCGAGGATGCAATGTGCAGGGCTTAGTAGTCATAAAAAAAATGTTTGACGAACATTACCTAATTAATTTGCCGAGGGGCGGCAGGACTCGAGAAAACAATTCCCTCAAGTCAGGACGCCCCAGTAGAACGCATGGGAGAGGGGGTAGGACCTGTTAGCACAGACACTGTCGGCATTAGGTGAGCACACAAAGCGAGAGGGGGCGGGGCCTAACGACACGAGACCTGGCGGCATGTAAGCCCTCAAAGGGAGGGGGCGGGGCTTGTCGGCGTAGAACAAAGAACTTTATCGCTTGTCGGCATCTCTCTACTGTGCTCAAACCGGCATTTTGTTTCTACTGCCGTGCATTGTCATGATGATGTCGCCAGCCAGCCCGCCCGAGAAAGCTCTGGTCGTTTCTTTGCAATGTGCTTCCTCAGTGTAGCCAATACTGACGTGTAGTATGCTGCTGTAACAGTAGTGTGAGGGGGAACTGCATGCTAGTAAATCATTCCATTACAGTCAAAAAATGTGATCACCATCACTTTCCCTGCAGATGGAACAACTTTTGCCTTTTTTGGTGTGGAGAACCTGGCGATTTCCACACTGTGCTGGCTTGTTTTCCTTCAGGATCATAATGATGCAGCCATGACTCATCACCGGTGATAATCGATTTAAAAAATGCATCACCTCCATTGTCTGGTATGCGAAATGCACGTAGGGTCTATAAAATAGAGCATTACTACCAACCTACCAATACGAGAGTGCTGCCGCCTACCAACATTATACATAAAAACCCGCTCTTTTCAAATATTTATGTTACAGATACGAAACTATCACGGAAGCTACAGGAAAAAATCAGTCTCAGTCTTTGTTGATCAGCCCTCGTATTTTAATGCCATTATAATGTAAAACTGAAGTAAATTATATCTTTTACTCTCAAAGAGGACACAACTAGACGTCATTTTAATAATCAGCCAGATCTCCATTCTTGTCCAATATCTGATTTAGCCGCCTATGCACCTAATCGCTTAGGTGCTGAACAACTCTGACTCTAAACGTACAATATGTTCCCACATTTCATGACAGTGTTCCCAGAGGGCGACGAGTCATTCAGTGCCTAGGCGGCTAAATCAGGTATTGGATAAGAATGGAGATTGGACGGATTATTAAAATAATGTCTAGTAAATATATCCCATTTGAGAATAAAAAGTATGTATTTCAATTTTACATTATGTTGCCAATAAAACTACTTATCATGGAGAAATTATGCAAAACAGGGTTTTCTTTAGTTATATATTTAAACATGGTTATTATATGTAAATGATGGTGAGTAAGGGTATTGCCTAAAGTTGTATATTCATATGGGAATAATCTAGAATTGTACAGTAAAACAGGACGTCACTGCATGTGCGAAAGATAAACAGATACACGCACCCTTCCTTGGAATACATACTCATCTGTGAAGGTCAGTAGAATGTCTCCCAAAGCTGCAGGGACGGCATAAATAGAAGCCAGTGTACTTAGCGGGTAGTAGTATTGCATTCCACTCCAAAATTCGATATCGAGATTTCAGTAGACTCATGCTTTGAGGCCCTCTGAATAAAATAAAAAAAAATAGATCATCTAACCGTTACGGAGAGGTGATGTGACCAGCATCACGCATCCTTAGCCGAAAGGTTGGCTCACGAAACCAGGAACGCTGAGTGGGCACCGAAAATCCTAACCCCATGAGTGAGCTCTAACCTGGCACATTCTGTAGCTGGGAACCACGGTGCAGGTTGCTTGTCCTAATTTAATTAACCTATCTTCAGAGTTGACTTGCGTATTTTTATTTATTGTTCTTCTTCTTTCCCTGTTTACCCTCGTATGTATACTTACACCCTAGAGGACTTACAAGCGTGTGCCTGGGATCAAAGGTCTGACGAGGAGCAGACACTTTGGATTAGATAGAATATCCAGGATGGATGATCAGTTCGATGCCTGGTATGAGAGCGAGGAAGTAGAGGATATGAAATGATGGTGAAATGGATGAAAGAAATGTGATGACAAAGCATTTGGTGAAATGAATGGCGGGGGAAACCGGAGAAAACCCGCCCAAACACTATTTTCTCCACCACAAGTCCAACATGTGGGCCCCTGGAATCGAACCCAGGCCTCATTTGTGAGGGACGAGCGGTCTAACCACTCGGCCACGGCGCTGCCTATTTTTATTTGTTAAAATAATGTATTTTAGTTTTTGTTGCAATTACAGAAGTATATTAGGTGACTCAGGCTGTATATTTTATAAACTTTGTATGTATTCCATACCATGTAATGTCATCCTAAGATAAATTAAACTGAACTTACAAAAATGCTGCAAATAAAAGTGACCCATTTACCTTTTTAGTGTTATCATAATACATTTCGGGTCAATCAGTGTACAAATAATCACAATATTGGTTTCTTTAATAAATTAGAAGGGGCATTTCGCTGAAACATTTTCAGCAGTATAAACAAAATGTAAATAAAATGCGGCTAAACCACTCAGGATAAAATCGACTGGTATTTTGTTTTGTCGCCACAAGTTCATTAAAGTGGCGTCTTCGACTACTAATTTACAGCTCGAACAGAAGATAGAAGTGATAAGATAGCTGATGAACGTAGCCTTGAATGGTCATTCACCGCTAGTGCGCTGCGGAAAAATACCGGTCACTGCAGAAAAGTAAACAACGCATATACGCGATCTATGGCCCGGCTATAAATGAAATACATGATATACAATCATCAACAACAATACGGTTTATGTCATAGGGGTGTTCCGTTTACACAAAGTGTTATTTAAATGGTCACGCTATCATCTTCTTGGTCGGCCTACACTTCGCCTTCCTTGAGGTTTATAGTTATACAATATCTGGGGTAAGAGGGTTGTCTATTCTAAGTACATGCTCATGTCATCCTTGTGTATATTTTTGTATTACTTCTAGTATACAAAGTTCTTTCAGCTCCTCCCTGATATCCACATTCCGTCTCTGGTCCAGTAAATTATATCCTGCAACCGGTCTTAGAAGTTTCATATCAGCTGCGTCTAATCTCTTTTTCTGTTGTGTAGTCAAGGCCCATGTTTCCGATCCGTATAACAATATTGGTGTGGCCATTACTTTGTAGAACTTAAGTATAGGCTCTTTTCTTACTTTTTTATAGAGAGTTCTTTTTGTATAGGATTAATTCGTTTTATTCAAACATCATGTTTATGTTTAATTAGAGGTTGTATATAATTAAGATATATTAATTGTTGGAATTTTGGAAGTTCTATTTCATATCACTTATATCTCCATGTCGCTTGTTCTATTGGTTTGCTATTTATTATTAGTTTTGCTCTTAATGGTGTATTTCCTTGTTTTTGTCGTGGATATTGTTGGGTTAAATTCTGCAGTTATATTTAAACTGAATAAGACGCATTGTACATTATATTTTATATCAGTTAAAACCACCTGATCGTCAGCAAATAATATGGTATTGAGAGATGTGTTGTTTATAGTAAGATTGGTTTTAGAATTTGTTGCCAAATTCTGGTAACTTCGTCAATATATAAACCAAATAATATGGGTGATAAACAGCGCCCTTGTCTTACACCTTTTGATACATCTCTAGTGGTTTCACTTGTAACATTATTTGTTTCAACCTTGATTTTTGTGTTCATATATAAAATGTGGATTATTCGCACCAAGTGCTGTGAGGTCCCTCTTTGTATAAGTATACTGCAGTTCGGTTGATTGTGTACATGCTGTAAAATTTCAGTCAGATATTTTAAAGAGTTTCTGAGATAATGTTTCATGAATTTGGCAGATGTTACATTGGCGGCATAAGGTATTTAATCTCCCAGTAAGCTAATAGCTTCTACCCTGAACGACACTATACCCTCCTTAGGATTCGGGCCTAAACACATGCATATCTGGAGAATACGTTTTTAGTGTGCTTAGAAAAAATCTTATGCATTACATTCATATGACTTTGTTACTCGCTATCTGATCACCCTACATACAGGAACCTCAAAACCTGTATTTTTGATAAACTATCAATTTTAACTATTCATTCATTATCTGTTTACCCTCCTCTTATGTAGGACTTACACCCCCCAGGACTTACAGGCGGGTGCCTGGGGTCAGAGGTCCGTCGAGGAGCAGACACTCACGGATCAGACAGAACAGCCAGGATGGGGGATCAGCCCGATGCCTGGTATGGGATGAAGGAAGTAGATGAAACGAAATGTTGGTGAAATGGATGAAAGGAAAGGTGATAATGGAGCAGTTGGTGGAATGAATGGCGGGGGAAACCGGAGAACCCGGAGAAAACCCGCCCAGACGCCGCTTCGTCCACCACAAATCCCACATGCAGGTCCCTGGGATTGAACCCGGGCCGCCTCGGTGGAAGGCGAGCGGTCTAACCACTCGGCCACGGCGCCGCCACATTTAGTTAACTAAATAGCAGAAAAGTAAAAAACATGCAGATTACATCATTTTATCAGGACACACATTTCCACTTCATTAATGTTACAGTTTCAGGGATTGGTTTAGACGGGACTGTATAATAGTGATGACACAAAAAAACGACGGTAAAACGCAATGAAATTTACAAAATGCTCGAGATTAGCGTTCTGTGAGCTCAAATGAGGTTAATGGTTGTTAGAATGTGAGCTGTGAGTATAATGACGCAGATTAACATTAAAGAGCGCCACTATACACACGTCACGTCATGATCTCACGAGTGACGTCAGTATGGACCTCACAATTTCTGTTATCAAGCGCATTTAGTTATTTAATATGACGAGGAGTGACATTGTTTTGTTTTAATGAAAGCTGTTTTCATCAACAGAGAAAGTGCACTTTGAACAGGAGTAGATTAAACTGCGGAATTCAGCAAGCAAAATGAGAAACAGCTTATGTTCTTGGAAATCTTCTTCTGGAATACTTAAAAAGATAATTGATGTTTTTGTATGGAGTACAGAATTTTTTCTGTAGATAAAAAATTACAGCAATATTATTTTAAGCACATAAAAAATATAAATTATCCCATGAAATAAGCACTATATATAGCAGATGTGTTACATTCACATGCCTTTCTCCCCCTTTATTGTTTATTAGTGGGTAAGTAAATCTTCTTACGAAAGCTTATTTTTCTATCTACTTGATTATAATCGAGATTAACATTTGCAGAAATAGCTACATTACACAGTTCGTCATAGAATACAAAGTAAGCGATAGTCAAATGTTTAAGAACTGGACGCTATATGCTGGCCTTAAAATTCAATACTGTTTCCATGCAATCGCGAGAAACAACTTAAAATCGGCAGGACTTGAAAAGATGACAAGGTACTGAACAATTCGAGCCATTAATAACGGATATCTTAGAAATGGCTTATGACACAAAAAAGTTATTTGAAATAAATTGTGTGTTTTAAAGTGATCTACGTTTTTTTTTTGTAGTAGTTTTCGTCTATCGCTTAACGTTTACCAATTGCACAAGATTATACAAAATTCTTTCCGAATAAAGAGGACTTCATAGGCTATTCGCCGAAAATTCGAGATATACATTTTATTTGCCATTAAATCTTTAATATATGGTATTGTAATAAAAGTCGTTACAGCCATTTTAGAGAAAATAACAGAAATTGAAAATATGTTTCATGTAAAGTGTAGGTAGTTGGGGTGGGGAGACTTTCTTGAAAATCTTCGTGTCGTATCTTTGGAAGATACTGAATTTTAATACCAAGTTTAGTATTTATCCGACGATTTTTCGTTTCTGAGTTATGATGTTCACACACACGCGTTAGCACCTCGACCTAAGGAGATCCTTTGTGCCTAGGCCCTCTTCGTGTCGTCCTCCGTGCTAGCCTCTAGTTCCCAAGGTCGCGGGTTCAAACCCGGCGGAGGACGATGGATTTTTTCGGGCGTAAAAATCCTTAGCATGGCTTTCTTCGGAAGGGAAGTAAAGCCGGTGGTCCCGTGTCGTAGATTTACGGCACGTAAAAGAACCTCAAGCAAAATTACCGGTTTTTCACGCCCAATGTAGAGTGGGACGCTAAGAACCACAGGAGTTAAAGAGCGTCCATAAATAAAACTCAGTTTAATTTTTCCTAGGCCCCTAACGGGTGTCTCCGGGAGGGAGGGGTGAGGTGAGAGGAGATAGTCGGCGGCGTGTTTAGGAGGCGTGACAGAGCAAAGAGCAGCGTCCCTATATTTTCCAGGTTGAAACTCCGCGGCCCAACTGGTACAACAACAGCTCCCCTCCATCCTGCAGGCTTACACATCCCACTGGGGCCCAGGTCTCGAGGATCGCCCCCATTCCGGTGGACGAAGTGCTACAGAGAGCATACTTTTCCCTACTATGCAACGCCGAGACTCCCGCCGACACTTAACCCTGAAACAAACAAGCAGATGAAAGGTGAAGTAAAATGAGAAAGAAGGTGAAATGGAGGGGCAGGAATTTCGGGGGATTCCCAGCATTCGCTTAGCGACTCGGGGAAAACCCCCCGAAAAGAAACCTATGGGTCAGGAAAATCGGCTGCGGGAATCGAATCCTCGATCTCCCAAATGCAAGTCACACGCGCTACGTGGTGTACAATACTTCCCCTACTTACTCTACGTAGTAGAGAAACTAAATACATATACTGCCAACGAAAAAATCCTAAAAAATTAGCATCTAAGGTAATTATTTGTTACTACATATATGAATATCTATTTTAATTATATCGGCAAATATTGTGGTAAAATTTCATATAATTATCTATAGTAAAGGTAAAGGTATGTATCACGGGGGGGGCGGAACCCGGGCAGAGCACCGCACGCAGGCCAGTCGGCCCATTGCGCTATCAAATTACCCCTGGGAGAGAAGGTTGAGGGGAGAGACCCGAAGGGCGGATGTCGACGGGCGCAAGCATGGACGGGGTCCTTAACGTTTCCAGATAGAATATATTCGACTCCGCACGGTCCCTGCCCACAAGACACCAACCTCCAGTGTCCCCCGGAGCGGAGTTCCACGCTGAGGAGAGACCTAACTGAGCGGTACAGCAGCGTCACCAGGGAAGAAACCTTTTACAGGGCGCAAGTCACCGCCCAGCCGCAACTCGCCGAACACCGTCGCTGGTCCTACAAACCTGGAACAGATGATGCGTACAGGAAATGAGAGAAAGGAGAGTCGTGTTAGAAGATGAACCAACCAAGCATTCGCCTGGCGTCCCATGGGCCAGAGTAGGCGGTCCCAGGGATCGATCGTGGGTCTGAGCCATTCCGCTCGGTAATTATCTACAGTAGTTTGGAAAATACGGAGGCTTCAAAATGTCTATACATATAACAAGAACTTGAAGCAGCTCTGTAACTAACCAGTCCGCTTAATAATCTAAAAGGTATGCATTATTTTCTAAAGCCTTGGATCAGCTTCACTGAAAATTTGATCTGGGTTTTGTCTTACGTAAAAATTGGACGATTTCGGTGTTTCAAAAATGAATTTTATTACTCTATGCCAAATGTTCCATAGATGAAACTTTAAAACTTAATATTTATTTTAAATAACTATGCTTTATCTGTTCATGCCACACAAAATAGTCGTGTCATTTTTATTCGTATTTTTGGTTCAAAAGAAGATCATTATATGAAAGCTTTCTTCAGCTACCACAAGTGCTGATACTTTTTTTGGTAATTTAATCGAGATTAGCGAATGGACAACATTCATGAGTTTGAAAGCTCAATTAATTACCTCTAGGTTATACAATGGAGGGGTGCTGCGACATACATAGATCTATTGTGGCTACCAACCTCCCAGGAGGAAGGGGTGAAGTTGAGATGCCAAGGGAGGCTACACGACACAGGCAACAGACCACAGAGAGGTGTCGAAATCCCTAACAGTTCAGGCTCGAAGAACCTGGAACCACTGCTGGAACTGCCTAAACTGCTGGAATATGAGAAGGAAACGGAAGGAAAGAAAAATGGTGGTAGATCAGAGTCGACGGGATTCGAACCCAGGACCTCCAGAATGCGAGCCTTACACGTTACGGCGGATCTCTCGTTCGGTATTAAGGGACCACAGCGGTACCGAGTTTATAATAAAAATGACAACTTTTTGATTTTTTAATTATTTCATATAAATGTCTGTAGACACCGGTGAATCATTTTGGCCAAAGATTTCTCATGATCCGCTATTTTTAAAAGCCCAGCGTCATGTTTGCTTCATTTTAACTCCACTAGAACTGCTTCTGTATGTGTCTTTTCTCAGTGTTACATTTTTGGGCACGAAATTTATTCTTTACATCTCAGTTTTGCTCTGAGTTGTATACAAATTTGCATGCATATTTTAAACTATACTGTCTAAAGATTCAAGCAGGTATTTTATAATGTTTTATTCACTGGTTCACAAAACATTAATTTATACTAAAAAATAAGAAAAATTCTAACACCAACAACTTTATAAAACCAAAAAAATTCTTTCTCTACAACTAATAACGTCAACTTCAACCAAATGCATTTATTTTCACTGTACTAATGTATTGGAAAAAGACACTATCATACTTCTCTGACAAATTTGAATGTGCAAGACAGTTTTAGAAACTTTGCATTTCTTTCGCTAGTTAAAAATATTTAATTGTATAATCTGAGAAACTATGAGCTTTTCCACAGTTAATTCTTTGTTTACTCTTATAAAGTGTGCCAATTTTCAAGTAAATAGCTTTATAATTAAAAGAAGTTAAAAAAATCAATCTTAATGTCTCTTAAATTACCTAAGAAGCATTATAAACGAGAGGGGGATTCGGTAAGCTGAAATGAAATTGGGTTTTATTTATGGACGCTCTTTAACTGTTGTGGTTCTTAGCGTACCATTCTATATTGGGCGTGAAAGATGCAAATTTTGTTCAGAGGTCTCTTTATCATGCTTGATGCTCTTTTACGTGCTGTAAATCTACAACACGGGACCACCGACTTTACTTCCCTTCCGAAGGAAGCCATGCTAAGGATTTTTACACCCAAAAATATCCAACGCCCTCCGCCAGGTTTGGACGCGCGACCTTGGAAACTAAGGCTAGCATGGTACCCCTAGATCACGGAGGACAATTCAGTAAGATAATTACTATGCGAGAACAATGTTGTTTTTTACTTTCTCTACTACGTATAGTAAGTAGGGGAAGTATTGCATTCCACCCAAAATTCGATACCAAGATTTCACCGGAAATACATGTTTTGAGACCTCCTGAATCCAAAAAAAGCATTTTTGGAAACATGTCCGTGTGTGTGTCTGTGTGTGTGTCTGTGTGTCTGTGAACAGCATAACTCAAAAACGGACAGTCGGATAAACACCAAACTTGGTATTTAGGTTCAATATCTTCCAGAGATGCGACACGAAGGTTTCCAAGAAAATCCCCCCACCCCAGACTACCCTTTACATGGAACATTTTTCGAAAATTTTAATTTTCTCATAAATGGCTCTAACGATTTTGATGAAAATATCATATGTTTAAGATAATGTCATGAGAAATGAAATGTATATCTCGAATTTTCTGGGAATGTCTCCAAAAGTATTCTTCATTGTGAACGACTTTTGCATAACTGGTAAACCATAAGAGATAGACAAAATTTTACTACACAAAAAATGTAGATCGCGTTAAAATACACAACTTATGTCATATACATTTCTTTTGTTGAGTGAACCGTTTTCGAGATATTGCTTGTTATTTCCTTAAGTTTTCCAATACTTATACTTTTTCTGAAATTCGTTATTCATTTTTTTTTGTCCTGGACATGCAAAGAGAATGGAATGCGCCACATAGCAACCAGCGTTAAAATATTTGACTATCGCTTAAAAGCTACCATATTCCCCTTGCATCTACAAGAAAATTAGCAATAAGATTGACATCTCGATATCTCGATTAACATGAAGCATATGGAGAATAGGCGTTTGTAAAAATAGATTGTACAAGAGTAGAGAAAGTCATGTGAGTGTAACACATCAGATTTTTTTGTACTGTTAGCAACTGTTTTATTTTTCTGAAAACATACTAATTTTACTAGCCCTTATTCCAAGCAAACCGCGTGTTAAAACAAATATGATTTATTATGAACTCCTGTTATAACCTCAAATGTTCATTTGTTTTTAATTACAGAATGCTTGAAAATAGTCTTCCTAGATCCCCAGGCGAACTGAAGCAGAGATATAGGAATAAGAAAAATTAATGTAGGAGAAAAAACTATCACTTATTAGTTTTTGAACGCTATGCTTTAAAACCATCGATTAAGTTCGTTTCAATTGGTGAATAAGAGATCAATTAGACCATGCGTTGGTTAAAAGGCTCTCGCATGTAATTGTTTTATCTCTCTTTTTATTTTCTCTACTACGTATAGTAAGTAGGGGAAGTATTGTATTCCACCCAAAAATTCGATACCAGGATTTCACCGGAAATACATGTTTTGAGACACCCTGAATCCAAAAAAGCATTTTTGGAAACATGTCCGTGTGTGTGTCTGTGTGTCTGTCTGTGAACGCCATAACTCAGAAACGAACAGTCGGCTAAACACCAAACTTGGTATGTGGGTTCAGTATCTTCCAAGGATGCGACACGAAGGTTTTCAAGAAAATCCCCCCACCCCAGAGTACCCTTTACATGGAAGATTTTTCGAAAATTTTAATTTTCTCAAAAATGGCTCTAACGATTTTGATTAAAATATCGTATGTTTAAGATATTTTCATGACAAATAAAATTTATATCTTGAATTTTCTGGGAATGTCTCCAAAAGTAATCTTCGTTGTGAACGACTTTTGCATAACTGGTAAACCATAAGAGATAGACAAAATTTTACTACACAAAAAATGTAGATCGCGTTAAAATACACAATTTATGTCATATACATTTTTGTTGTTGAGTGTACCATTTTCGAGATATTGCTTGTTATTTCCTTAAATTTTTGAATACTTATTTTCTCAAATGGGAATTCGTTATTCATTTTTACTTTCTCTACTACGTATAGTAAGTAGGGGAAGTAGTGTATTCCACCCAAAAATTCGATACCGGGATTTCACCGGAAATACATGTTATGAGACACCCTGAATCCAAAAAAAGCATTTTTGGAAACATGTCCATGTGTGTGTGTGTGTGTGTGTGTGTCTGTCTGTCTGTGAACAGCATAACTCAGAAACGAACAGTCGGATAAAACACCAAACTTAGTATTTAGGTTCAGTATCTTCCAGAGATGCGACACGAAGGTTTTCAAGAAAATTCCCCACCCCAGATTACCCTTTACATGGAAGATTTTTAGAAAATTTTAATTTTCTCAAAAATGGCTCTAACGATTTTGATTAAAATGTCGTATGTTTAAGATATTTTCATGACAAATAAAATGTATATCTTGAATTTTCTGGGAATGTCTCCAAAAGTATTCTTCATTGTGAACGACTTTTGCATAACTGGTAAACCATAAGAGATAGACAAATTTTATTACACAAAAATTGTAGATCGTGTTAAAATACACAATTTATATCATATACATTTTTTTGTTGAGTGAACCATTTTCGAGATACTGCTTGTTATTTCCTTAAATTTTTCAATGCTTATTTTCTCAAATGGGAGTTCGTTATTCATTTTTTTGTCTTGGATATGCAAAGAGTATTAATCTGTGGCAAAGGGAATGGTGCTGCACCTAGCAACCAGCTATTAAGAGATATGTATGTGCTTAAAGGCTACTGTATTTCTATATTGCTCTTGTAAATATATATTCCCCTTACATCTACAAGAAAATTAGCAATAAGATAGAGTCTGCAAATGTTTATCTCGATTAACATGAAGTAGATGGAGAATAAGCGTTTGTAAAAATAGTTTGTACAAGAGTAGAGAAAGTCATGTGAGTGTAACACATCAGATTTTTTCTTTAAAACTAAATTAGCTACTCAAAATTCTGTAAGAGCAGGACGAATATATATATATATATATATATATATATATATATATATATGAATGACAGCTTTAATCTTTTGAATTTTCAGATTGTGCATGAAAATTTTCAGAAGAACTGGTGAAAATTCCATGTTGTGGAACTATTTTAACGACAAAATACGCCGAGATAAAGAAACCAAAAACTCAAGTTTTGGAATGGAAAGAATTTTAATTTCACTTTATTGCCTTGTTGCATATAAACATAAAAATAACATCTCAAGTGAAAATAAATTTTAAAATTATAGCTTCTGAATCTTTTTATGGCGCTGAAGTTAATTTTCCCGATGTTTTCACGAAATTTCAGTGGTGCATGCCCTTAATATGTGCTAAGGAGTGCACTTTAGGTTATCGGAAGCTATGAGTTTAAGCACAGGCACGTGAAATACTGAAGCGTGGCGTAATGTGCTACAGACCGAATAGCTGTACACACACAGTGCTGCACTTGACAGTTAATGATAGGTAATATTCTGGAAACAAAACAAGCACGTAACTCCGCAACATACGAGGTAGCTTTAGACGTCATTGTAGTCGAAGTATACACTGTTATTCACTTATTTTTAAATTCTCTACTGCTTATCAATTGGTAGAAGAAGTATTGCATTCCGCATAAAAATTCGGTACCAAGATTTCACCTTTGAGGTTCCCTGAGCTCAAAGAAAAAAATCTGATGTGTTACATTCACATTACTTTCTCTATCCTCTATCGCTTATTAGTGGGTATACAAATTATTCTGACGAAAGTTTATTTTTCTATCTGCTTCATTTTACATAATCGATATTGAAATACTTGCATTACACATTTTGTTATAGATACAAAGGGGATAGCTATAGTCAAATGTTTCACACCTGGACGCTATACGTTGGCCTTAAAAGTCCATACTCTTTCCATTACATCATGAGAAATAATCGACAGGATTTCGAAAGAAGCACTAAGTATTGAATAATTTGAACCATTTCCTGTGCACACCATCTTTCTTGTCATCTGTTACAGGGTTGTAGCACCAGGCAACGGTGTTCGGCGGGTTGCGACTGGATGGTGCTCTATGGAAGTTTCATCCTGAGCCGTACAGGGACTGCTTGGCTGGAACCCGCCTCTGGGTCCTTCGGGGGACCCCCGGAGGCTCGGCGCCCTATAGAGCCGTAGTCATCCGGATAGAAGCATAAGGGGCCGGATGGCCAGCGTGCAGTGCTCTGCACGTTTTCGAGGACCCCCTCCATTCGTTCGCACCTTTAGCTTTATCGTTAAATATTAATGTCTTCTTCTTCCTTTCAAGGACTGTTGCAATACAGTTGAATTTTGAATTCAACTGGGCGAACTAAAGATCTCTTCCCGTTTAGACGATAGTGAAACATAGCTTTTAGGATTCCGTTTGTATGCATGCGATACAGATCATTTATCCATTTGTTCTGGTAATATTGATAGTGATCAATTGCAATTCTTCCATTACTTCCTCATCATATTTATGATCCCATTTGGTATATCCTACTATGCATCTTGTAAATAATTTCATTTCATTAGGAGTTACTCTGCTTTCGCCTTTCTTTCTTAATGCCTAAGCCTTATTGCTGTAACAGAGCATAGGTCTCGCCAAGGTCTCGTCTTGTATAAGCGACTTCTGGCATGTCTTTGTACTAAGGAAGGTTCCATAACGTCATTAATTATTCGCATTGTTGTTGTGTATTTAGAATTTTCTTGTGAAATGTCTACTTGATTGAAAAAGGATAATGTGTATCTGAGATATGTAAATTACTGTACTTTTCTAAGATTTTAATGCCAAACAGTGGTAACGTCTGTGGCTCGCATTTGGGATGTCCTGGGTACAAACCGGAGCCGACCAATCTGACCGAAGCTTTTTTTTTTTGCGGTTTTCCTTGGTCGCTACGGTTGGATAATTAGATCCGTGAACTTTCCTATCATCCCTTTCATCGCTATATTTCACCTCCTTCTTCTTCACCAGCATACCAGGCATGGGGCTAATCACCCATCCTGGATATTATTACATGTTGGGGTGAAGGCCGAAAAGGTTACCAGAAAAGGATTAATTTAGGTCACTCCAACACGCTAATGGGCAGCTAAAGCCTTGGTGTGTAAATTTAAGAGAAAGGCGTGGGGTTTATATTACACTGAAAGAAAACATAACACTCATTACCTGAGATTTATTCATAAAAACGTTTGGTTTCTCTACATACTTAACAAAGGAAACAGGATGAAAGGGGAGATGCCACAGACCGTAGACCGGCCACACACAACTGGTCCCAACGACCACTTACTCTCGAGAGACACTAACTCTTCCCCCAACCAACCGTGGCCAGCCAGGGCTGACGTCACACTAGACAATTTGAAATAGATCTCTCCCTTTGGCTTGTGCCGCGCCAAAAGGAAAGACCGTCACACCGAAATATAACTAAGGAGACCCAATAATGCTACGTCTGGTAGCAACAATACAGCACAACAGTGCGTCTGGTAATGACAATTAAATTAATATGTCACAATGATGCTATGATCCAAAGTTTCCTTGCTACTGACTGAAGGCATTGGCTTGTAAGTCCTATAAAGAGAAGGGTAATAGTTAAAGAAACAGATATTTTCGGCAGAAGTTTGGTTTTTTCTTCGTTGATTTTCATAGTATGCCGTCAAAACATTTAATATCCCAAATTTTAATCTTTGGAAATTAACTAACGCTTAATTAATATTCAAAAAAACCTAATATTTTGAATTATGCTATGCAGCATATTGAATGTAATGTGTTTAGAAGGATAACTATAATAATATTGTAATTTCAATTCTCGGTTATTGAAGACACCCTCCAACCTTATCTCCGTTCCGGCGCTTCTAGTGAAAACTATTCTGTGTAATATTCCACGCCAATAGAGGCAATTTATATTCATTTAATTTGATGTCAAATTGCGTTATTTATGTATTTCACAAAATAACCCGCTGCCCTCAAAAGCGGTCTCTAATGGTGCGACCACTGGCCTAAAGAGCAAAGCTACGTCACTTCCGGGTTGTAGTATACGCTTCTCTTGAATTTTCCTGATATTTTGATCACCCATTCAACCCCTCCCTTTGTGTTACTGTGAAAGTAGGGAGCATTTTAATGTTTATGCCTGAAACCGTTGATGAGTCGCAGCGTATAATGCAGATCATCTTGCTGGGAGTGGGAACGAAAGGGAAAATTCCTGTTTTTTATTTCGGCAGCGAGGCTTGATGCATACAAAACGCACTCCAGATGTTTTGTGCGAGCAAAAAGGGAAGGGAAGTTTGGATGTTTTATATTTCCAAACATTACTGAAGCCGAATGTATGCACGAGTTTTGGCTGCCCTTTGTAATATCAGTCCTAGCCTCTTGAATATGCTTCTGAACGTGATATAGTTCTGCTGCAAATGAAATTTAAACTAACCTAAACCGGAACAGGCAGAGCACAACTGTTTCTGCAGGCCACGCAGTGCAGCTGCCGTTGTGTTTGTTACCTCATATTTCAACTAGCAGGTCACATTACGTCATCACAGTCCGGCCTGTCATTCAAACATGGGTTAATGCGGATTTATTTGTGGAGCTTGTTTCAAAAGATATCAAATCCAACACAACTAATTTTACAGGGAAAAATACTGTTCACAGTTATAAAAATATCCAATGTGATACATTCACATTACTTTCTCTATCCTTTAACGTTTATTAGTGAGTACACAAACTATTCTTAAGCTTATTACTTTCTCTACCACGTACATAGTAGGTAAAGATGATATTGCATTCCATTCAAAAATTCAATACCGAGATTTCACCGGAAATACATGTTTTGTGAATCCCAAAAAAGCATTTTTAGAAAAGAGGTCCGTGTGTGTACGTGTCTGTGAACAGCATAACCCAAAAACGAATTTCGGATAAATACTAGAAGTGATATTTAGGTTCATTACATACCAAAGATGCGACATGAAAATTTTGAAAAACCATCCCCCACCCCAAACTACTTTTTAAATGGAACATTTTTTTTTAAATTTTTTTAGTTTTCTAAAATATGGCTCTAACGATTTTGATTAAAATACCATATATAAAAGATATTTGCGTGACAAACAAAATGTATATCTTTAATATTCTGGGAATAGCCTGTGAAGTCCACTTCATTTGGAAGAAATTTTGTATAATTTTGTATAACTGGTAAACGTTAAGCCGTAGACAAAATCTACTTCACAAAAATGCAGATCTCTTTAAAACACACAGTTTCTCACAAGTAACTTTTCTTTGGCATCAGCCGTTTTCGGGATATTCGTTATTAATGGTTCGTATTGTTCAATATTTAGCTATTCTTTTACAGCCCTGTCGATTTTCAGCTGTTTCACGCGATGTCATGGAAAGAATATGGATTTTTTTTAGTTCTATTTATACCCTTCCTTTAACTACATTGGTATTATCGGCGGCAGTATGGAATTTGAAGGCCAGCGTATAGCGTCCACTCTAAAATATTTGACTATCGCTATTACCTTTGTATATGTAACGAACTGTGTAATGCAGCTATTACGGAAAGGTACATCTGGATTAAACCAAAAACTTAGGAAAATAAGCTGTCGTAAGAATCATTTGTATGTACACTAATAAGTTATATGTGGTAAAGAAAGTCATGTGAGTGTAACACATCAGATTTTTTCTATCTATTTAATCTTAATCCAAATAAACCTTGCAGAAATAGCTACATTACACATTTGGTAATAGAAAGGGAACAGCGATAGTCAAATGTTTAAGAACTAGACGCTATATGCTGGCCTTAAAATTCCATACTGTTTCCATGCAATCGCGAGAAACAACTGAATGTCAATGGGACTTTTAAGAGAATGGCCAAGAAATGAACATTTCGGACCTTTAATAACGATAATTCAGAAACCACCTATGCCACAAAAACTTTATTTGAAATAAATTGTGTGCTTTAAAGAGCCCCACATTTCTTGTACCGTACGTTTTCATCTATCACTTAACGTTTACCAGTTATACAAGATTATACAAAATTCCTTCGGAATAAAAAGGACTTCATAGGCTATTCCCGGAAAATTCAAGATATACATTTTATTTTTCATGTAAATATTTTCATTAATGGTATTTTGATTATAATTTTTAGAGCCATTTTGTAGAAAATCAAAAACTTCGAACAATGTTCCATGTAAAGGGTAGTTCATGGTGGGGGAATTTCTTGAAGATCATGGTGTCGCATCTTTGGAAGGTACTCAACCTAAATACCAAGTTTGGTGTTTATCCGTTATTGAATTATGCTGTGCACATACACACAAACACACACATGCACACGGACAGTTTTCTAAAAATGCTTTATTTGGATTCATGAGATCTCAAAACATGTATTTCCGGTGAAGTTTTCAAAATTTCTCCACAAATATCTTTGAATCAAAAATAGGAATTGAAAAACGACTTCCACAGACATGGAGGCAGGGAGTGGCTCATTAAAGTAGATAATAGAGACCACTTAAAAGTGTAAGTAAATACGATTTTCAACATAAACATGTGCTTTTTGAAATGGAAGCCCCGTATTATTTTTTATCCACTTGAGAAATGGAGATGACATTAAGAATGGCATTTGTTGCACTGCTTCATTGCAAAGGTCAATTACATCCTGAGAATTTATAACATGAAGTTGATCCGATTTTATTTTGTCGTGTAAATATCGTACATAGCTTGTATTTTAATAAAAATCTTTAGAGCCATTTTCGAAAAAATAAAGTTTCGAAAATGCGGCATGTAAAGGGTAATATGGAGCGGGAGGGCTTTTCTTAAAAATCTTCAAGGTGAGGAAATTTCTTGAAAGTTTTCGTGTCGCAGCTTTGGATGATACTGAACTTAAAAACCAAGTTTGAAATTTATCTAACTTTTCGTTTTTGAGATAAGCTGTTCATAGACTCATACACACACATACATAGGTACATACAATGGACCTTTGTCTAAATGTCTTTATTCGGGGGTGCTAAAACATGTATTTCCGGTGAAATCTCGATGCTTTCGAATTTTTGGGTGAAATACAATACCTTCTGTGGGTTAGAGAGATAGTAAAGTTTCATCATTTACAGCCGGGCCATAGATCGCATATTTGCGCAGATCGCTTGCACTGCAGTTTTCTCGGTGTGTCTCGGGTATTTCACCACGCAAACGATTCACTCAACACGGCTGGGGTGGTTGTCTGTGAACGTTAACTGTCAGCTGCTACCTTCTTTTTGTACTGTAAAGACTGCAGTTGTTCAATGAGCATCTTTTCGAACTGTAAACACTAGAATTTGTTCATTGTGCATCTCAAAAGGGAAAGTTTATTCAAGTCTTTGTTGTGTGAGAATTACATTAGTTTATTCTGTTATAGTATAACAACTTAGTAAAATCGCTCATTTACGGACTGCGCGAGTATTAGAGGGATAAATCGCCCTCACTCTGCTTGTCTTTTGCCTTTAGCTACTGATTTATTCAATGAAGTGTCTTAAAGAAAAAGTGGGCTGATACGCGGGAAACAAGTGTCGCGTCATGTTGTGAACACAGGAATTTTAAATAGTAGAAAAGTTTAATACGACCTTGTTTACATCATGGTAGCTCCAAAACTATAATCCTTACTCCAGTTCTGTAAGAGGTATGCTAAAGAGCATAGTTTCAGATGATGATGATATGTATTGGTCTCCCTGTAAAAAAATTAAAGTCGCTAGTTTTCTCTGTGAAGCTTCAATTGAAATAATGTGTATTATGAAAATCATTCAGCGAGTAATTTTTTTCCTTCAAGAGATAGATGGGGGAGTGAAGGCTATGAAATACCCTAAATTAACTTTTGGAAGATACCCCATCATAATACCATGTCATGCCCGTACACAGAAAAAAATTTCGGGGAGGGTTTTCCACAGTAGGTCTAAACTTAACAGTACCCCACACAGTTACCATGTACCTACTGTGTAGTATATAGACGTTACATGAATACGAAAATTGCTTGGAGACATTATATAGACAAGAAAAACTCACCAGAATGAGGATATTCCACCTTACAGCACAAAACATGGAGACTGCTTAGAAAACTGAAATGTATGGTCACCTTACCTACGTAAGGCGACAATATTATAAGTTTCCCTTTTTCTTGTAAATGTGCTACTAACAATAGACCTACTGTTATCTAATGATATTTTCCCATATTGGTTTGCTTTGTATTTAAATAAATAAATAAAACTGTCAGAAGTTTTGGGGAGGGGTTTGAACGCTAGAACCCTCTCTCTAAATAC
Organism: Deroplatys truncata; assembly: GCA_030765065.1. NCBI lineage: Eukaryota > Metazoa > Arthropoda > Insecta > Mantodea > Mantidae > Deroplatys > Deroplatys truncata. The sequence goes on along the minus strand of CM060988.1, from coordinate 153,676,025 downwards.
AGCCCTGCCATATGTATGTGAAATGCTATCGCTAGTTACATGCAAACATTTGTTTTTACACCCATTGCACCTTGATCTTTGTGTGGCCTGTCACAGCAATCTGCAAACACAGCATTTTTGTTGCAATGCTTTTGTGTCTTTAGTCCTGCCTCTATAGTTGGATAGTTACAACGGTGGGGTGGTTAAGGATAAACACTTTGTGAGAATAAAATAAAATGAAACACGGGCTAGGCGAAATAATGGCGTGTGGTACTTTAATAGCGACTCAGAGGCAGATAGAGAGGGGGAATACATGACCAGATGAGTTATCCCTCCCATGGGTTTTTTTCTAAGTTGATGGGCTATAGTTCATTGAAATGCCTATCGAAAAATTGAGGCAGTATTTTATATCACAACACTGTGAATACCAGAGTGATTGTAGTGTAAATTAACATTATTGTATGACAATGATTTTAGATGTTTGTTAGATATAAAAATTGTTAGGAAATAAGTTTACACGGCCTCACTGAAACTGACAATAGGAATGGGTAACAATGAAGCGAGGGGTGAATTGTTTATCAATTAGATGAGACAAACAAATGACGTCAGGGTAGCGTGCCTTTCTTTAGAAACGGAGGGAATATCTTCCCTAGAGCATATGTGTTTGTAATTTTGATTGGCTTATAAAACAGACGCTAATGTTGGCGCGATTTAGTAACCAATAGCAGCTCTATTATAACGTTTAGGCATATCGGGGTGAGGGAGTATAAATTCTTGAGCCAAATGCAAGTATCAGGCAGTTCTACAGAATCATTCACAAGGTAAACGTTGCGCAGTTCTAAGAAATCTCTCTCGCGAGTTACACGTCAGGCAGTTCTAAGGAAGCATTCATGATGTACACATTATGCAATTCTACAGAATCTCTCGCATCGTAAAGTTAGTTACAAAATGTGAAATACGCGAATTAATAGTGCGCGGCAAATAAGTGATTGAAGTTACATTCGGAAATATAACAGTTTCAGTCAGGCGTGTATCAAGATTAAATATGTGAACTTTATTAAGTGTGACGGCAATAAAAGTGTAAAAACAAATTCTTTTATCAGTGTTATCTTTTAGTAACAACTCCTTTCCGTTTACACGCCCTGCTCAAGAGATATTTGCTCGACTGAGTAATAATAGCTAGCCGGAGGACAAAGAACCCAAAATTCAAAATAGTAAAACAATAACTGGCGCTCAGCAAATAAGATAACACGAACAGGTTACTGCGACAAAATTCACGCTTTTGTGTCGATAAATACGTAAAAACTTTAAACGTAAAGTTTATAAGAACTATTCCCACACATAGACGAACTTAAGGACCAAATAAAAACAGCAATTATGAAAATTATGCAAGAAGAACTTATGCGTGTGGATGGAAATTTCATTCGAAGATGCCAGGAATGTCTCAATGCCGATGGACACCACCTCAAACTAAACTTATAACAAGGTTGCAGTGCATATTACGTCACTCAAGAGTAAGACGCGGGAGTTTCAGAATGGAAACCCCTCAGTGCAATAGAAGGTATAAGGAACGCACTGTAGTATCTATATATTGTCGTCGCTTCATGTCACTAATCTTGGTATATCATCAATCATATTTCGGATATATAATAGGATATTTAACACATTTAAAAGTAGTTACTAATAGTTTTAGTTAGGATTTGATACATTTTGGCTACAAAATTGTATGTGGTACATATTGGTGTGAAATAACTCAGCATTATGAATGGGGAAACACAAAATTAATTACCATCACTGTTAAATTCAATACATTATTAAACATTTACTTCAAAACATGTAACTATGTTTGCTGTTCTAATCATAACAATGAGCATGAACATTATTGTCATCAAAATCAGAATTTGGATTTAGACCTAACCATTGTTTTTCTCAGCAGCTACATCGAGTTGTAGATATGAAGAGAAATCTGTCTACTTTGGCCTATTTTTGGACACAGATAAAGCATTCGATAAAGTATGGAACGCTGGGCTCTTGCACAAAACAAAACCTTCTGTTATTGATACTATATTCCTAGTAACTAAATCTTATATATCTGAAAGAACACCGCTGTAAAACGCAACAATACACTATCTTCACCTCAGAAAATACAAACAGGAGTTCCCCAAGGTGGAGTGCTCGCTCCATTCCTATATCTGGTCTTTAGCTTTGATTTTCCATAACATAACAATCTGCTAATTTCACAGTTCGCAGACGATGCAACTATGCTTAATAAAGGTCCAGATCTCACAGCAGCTGAAGAACTACAAGCTTACCCAGACAAAGTTAACAAGTGGTGCAAAAACTGGAGAGTGAAAATGAATCCAAAGAATTCGAAACTAGTATTCACCTATATAAAAACACTGCAAACTGTGCAATAATATTTCGTAACGAGACAGTCACAATTTAAAACAGTGAAATATATTGGATTAACTCTTGATGAAAAATTTACCTGAAATGAATATAATATACCTGAACTCGTCAAGAAACTTAGATAGAAAATTCATCAATTAAAATTCCTGATATCGGATACTTCACCGTTACCATTATCTTAAAAAAGGCCGTTCTACTTCTCACTAATGAAAGCAGCCTGGTTGAATGATTGTTCAATCTAGGGCATCCAAAACTCAAGTCAAAAGAATTCAAACTATACAGAATCGGGTCCTTTGGTTAATTTAATACTTCATAAAGATCTTACGCCGACAGTAGATACCATCCTCCAGTCCTGCTACACATGCTTCAGTGAACATGAAAATACAATACTAACTCAGAAACCTCAGCATATGACACAGAAGCGAACACGAAGACCGAAATCAAAACGACATATTTCTAAAATGAAGTTTCATCTCACACTATGTACCTATGTCTTGGGCTGCAACCTCACCACATGTCTGCGAGTCCTTGTGAAGAATTGTATACCTATGAGCAAAATATTTTAAAAAAAAATCGAGAACCAACAGGAAATAACTTCAGACTGGGTATGTTGGCATCAGCATAGATTTGGTATTTTCTGCCGCAAAACACAATATTGAGTGATCTCTGGAGACAGTATTTGGTACTTTTTGAGACAAGTAGTTATATTTTACATTCTAGAGGTAGCTAAGAATGTACTGCCATACTAATTTTTGTTTTATTTCGTGAATTTGCTACCTATGGAAACAAGTTCCATATTTGTACACGCAACAGGAAAAAATCTGATCCTGTTTATTGGAGTGGATTCGGCACTGCTTCAGTAAGGATATTGTACCAATGCCCCACAAGGGGGCGCCCCGGGAGGAAGATGAGAGGAGACACCGGTCGGCTGGAACCAGGAGTGACGGTGCAACAATGACAGGGTCCTACAGTTTCCAGATTGAGACTCCCCGACAGTCGGGCAGGCAGAGTCCAACACCCCGCTCCGAAGGGTCGGTTTGTTTACCCCGGCAACCAGCTGAAATCCGAGGGACGGAGAAAGTTCCAGAGAGCATTCTTTTCCCCTGCCACGCTGCTCTGAAACATCCTGCCAACACTTTCAGTGACCTAACGGGTGAAGGTTGAATAAAATGATGAATGGAGCGAAATGGAGGGGCAGAAATTTCGGCGGTTGAAAGAAACCACTCCAGCGTTCGCCTGAAACCCAGGAAATTCCAGAAAAGACCCAAGGACCAGAGTAGGCGGTCACTCGGAATACAACCGGGACCTCCCGAATGGGAGTTACATCAGTTACCGAGCTAGATGGCGCCGCAGTAATGCGTGCGTTACATTCACGTGACTTTCTCTGACCTCTATCGTTTATTTTTATAAACCTTCTACAAACTATTCTTGCAAAAGCTTATTCTCCTATCTGCTTCAAGTTAACTGGCATAAACGTTTGCATAAATAATTTCACTACAAACTTCGTTACGGGTATCTAAAAAGGGAATAGCGATAGTCAAATGTTTACAAATTGGTTGCATATAATGACCTTAAAATTCTATGCTCTTACCATAAACACGATAAACCATCTTACGATAAACACCTGAAGGTCGTTAGTACTTCAACAAATTCAAACCAATAAAATATCTCTGACGCCATAAAGAGAAAGCTATTTTAAATAAACCCTGTTCTTTAAAGATATTTACATTTTGTCCAGGTATCTCTTATGGTTATCTCTCAGTAAAACAAAATTACCAGGCGTGTTTTAAAGTAAGTACTAAAATTTTTTTAAAAATAACAGAAAATTATTTTCCAAATATTTTATGATCATTCATTACCTTACACATTACACTACTTCTCCACGTAGTCACCGCTGTCATTCAGCCACGTATCGTAACGGGAAACCAGTTTTTGTATGCCTTCGTCAAAGAATGATGCCGCCTACGATGAAAGCCAATTCTGTACGTCTTGTTCCGCAATATCGTCGTCGTTGAAATGTTTTCAAACAAGGAATTTCTTCAGATGAAGAAACATGAAAATCGCTTGGTGCCAAATCCGGACTTTTGAGAGGGTGGTCGAATTGTTCCCAACCAAATTATGCTATCAGATCTTGAGTTTGTTTGGCTGGGCGTGGCCGGGCCTTTGCACTTATTTTTGTTTCCGCATAAAACTCACACAATTGACAAAAAATGTTTGCTGGCGTAACATTTCTCGCATTCAAAAAATGAATCGCTGACCTGACTTGACAGGTCGTTCGATTGTTTTGAACATCTCGAAATGCTCTAACAACAGGAAAACACAAAGTGGCGATCGCTCACAGCTACGTCTGGTTTCCTAATGAATAGAAATGATCGCGCATACTCAAAATCGACATTGCAAAATATTAAAATGGCTTTAAAAACACGCCTCGTATACAAAATTCCTTCCAAATGAAGAGGGCTTCATAGGCTATTCTTAGAAAATTCAAGACATACATTTTATTTGTCATCTAAATGTTTTAAATAAATTGTATTTTAATCAAAATCATTAGAGTGTTTTTGAGAAGATGAAACATTTTCCAGTCTTCGTTTCACGTCTTCAGGACATGTTGGTTTTAAATAGGAAGCTTTGTATTTATGCTGCGATCACGATAGACGGATATAATTCAGTGCATTACAGAGTTATATATGCTCTCTTGTATGTTAACAAATTACTATTATGGTAATAAGTAACTACAAACTAAGATTTGTAACAGTAGAAACAAAGGGGTACAAGTAATAACTTTTTACTTTCTCTACCATACATAGTAGGTAGTGAAGGTATTGCATTTACCTAAAAATTCGATACCGAGATTTCACCGAAAATACAAGTTTTGAGGCCTCTGAATAAAAAGAAAGATAAATAAAAAGCAGTTGTACGTGTGGTCCGTTTGTCGTCCAAAAAAGGTCCCTGTGTGTATGTGTTTGTGTCAAATATTAAAGATATTTACATTACAAATAAAATGTCTATCTTGAATGTTCTGGAAATTTTCTGTGAAGTCGCCTTCATTCCGAAGGGATTTTGTATAATCTTGTATAACTGGTAAACGTTAACCGGCAGATGAAAACGTACCAAACACAAAATGTAGATCTCTTTAAACTACACAATTTATTTAACATTAGTGTTTTTGTGGCACAACCAGTTTTGAGGTATCCGTTATTAAAAGTTCGAATTGTTCATCTCTTGGTCATTCTCTTCAACACCTGTCAACATTCAGTTGTTTCTCGCGATTGCTGGAAACAGTATGGAATTTTAAGACCAGCGCGAGCGTTCAGTTCCCCAAACATTTGACTATCGCTGTTTCCTTTCTATCTATAACGAAATGTGTAATATAGCTACTCCTGCAAAGGTTTATTTGGATTAAAATGTAATGGATAGAAAAATAAGCTAGAGTAAGAATAATTTGTACACCCACTAATAATGATAGAGGGTAGAGAAAGTCATGTGAATGTATCACATTAGATTTTTCTTGGAAGTTTTTCGCAATTTTGTATATTTTATTACCTAAAATTATGTGAAGAAATATAATGCCTCTTTTAACTATACCTCACATTAAAAGTTCATGGAATTTACAAAAGTTTAAAAACTATTTAGAATTTTCTTAGAGAAATTAAAGTGCACTTACAAACCTATGCTCCCGGTCGGCCTCCCTCAAGTAAAATGTCAAATTGACATTAAAATAGCTAGTATAGTGTTTAACATAGGTAACGTATGAAGAAACGTAGGAATTTCCAAACTTCGCACCCAGAAGAAAGGAGCTAGTGCTTGGTACTTGACTATACAGAATGATATCACAAGTAATGCCCTTCTGTCAGCCCTGACTTCAAACCAGATCACGTTCACGAAAAGATCCTTTATCTGTCAACAGGTTCATTAATTGTTGTGGTATCATATTTTAGTAGATAAAGAAACCTCAGGACCGTTTTGTAAAACGCCATAGTTTATACATATTTTTTACTTTCTCTACTACGTATAGTAAGTAGGGGAAGTATTGTATTCCACCCAAAAATTCGATACCGATTTCACCGGAAATACATGTTTTGAGACTCCCTGAATCCAAAAAATGCATTTTTGGAAACATGTCAGTGTGTGTGTCTGTGAACAGCATAACTCAGAAACGAACAGTCGGATAAACACCAAACTTGGTATTTAGGTTCAGTACCTTCCAGAGATGCGACACGAAGGTTTTCAAGAAAATCCCCCACCCCAGATTAGCCTTTACATGGAACATTTTTCGAAAATTTTAATTTTCAAAAATGGCTCTAACGATTTTGATTAAAATATCATATGTTTAAGATATTTTCATGACAAATGAAATGTTGTCTCAAATTTTCTGGGAATGTTTCCAAAAGTATTCTTCATTGTGAACGACGTTTGCATAACTGGTAAACCATAAGACATAGACAAAATGTTAATACACAACAAATGTAGATCGCGTTAAAATACACAATTTATGTCATATACATTTTTTTTGTTGGGTGAACTATTTTCGAGATATTGCTTGTTATTCCCTTAAATTTTCCAATACTTTTACTTTTTCTCAAATTCGTTATTCATTCTTTTTTTTTTGTTCTGGTAATGCCAAGGGAATGGAATGCTCCACATAGTAACCACCTCTTAAAATATTTGACTATCGCTTAAAGCCTACCAATTCCCCTTGCATCTACAAGAAAATTAGCAATATGATTAACATCTCGATATCTCGATTAGCATGAAGCATATAGAGAATAAGCGTTTGTAAAAATAGTTTGCACAAGAGTAGAGAAAGTCAGTGTAACACATCAGATTTTTAGAAAAAGGTCCTGTGTCTGTGAACTGCATAACTCAAAAACGTAACGCCAGATCTATACCAAACTTGCTATTTAGATTCAGTACCTTCCAAGGTACGACAGAAATATTTTCAAGAAAACCCCCACATCATAAACTACCCTTTACATGGAAGTTTTTTCTTTTTTTCTTTTCTAAATATTGGCTTTAACGATTTTGTTTAAAATACTGTATGTTAAAGATATTTACGTTACAAATAAAATGTATATCTTGGATTTTCTGTAAATAGCCTGTGAAGTCCTCTTCATTCGTAAGAAAATTTTTATAATCTTGTATAACTGGTAAACGTTAAGGGATAGGTAATAACGTACTACACAAAAATGTAGATCCCTTTAAAACACATAGTTTATTGCAAATAATTTTTTATGGCATTAGCCATTTCCGTTATTAATAAGCTTTCGTAAGAGTAATTTGTGTATCCACTAATAAGCGCTAGAGGGTAGAGAAAGTCATGTGAATGTAACACATCAGATTTTTATTTATCAGGGAAATCTCAAAACTGAATTTCTGCTTGAATGAAATGTTTCATCTCCCTTTATAATAATGCTAATAACACTGGAGTCTCATGAAGAACAGCCGGTCAAGGGGCATGAAGAAAAGTGCAGGATTTACGAGCCCACAGTGCCCCACTACCTGGAGAAATACTGCCTCAATCTATCGAAATCGTAGGTTTAATGGCCGGAGCAGAGGCTCGATGCCCAAGTTCTCCGTCCACTTCTGTAAGAGGTTCAGCCAGCTAATTAAGAATGTTTTACTCTTAGCCTTTAAAGGATCCCTTTCAATTTTTAACTGCCTATTGAAATTTAATTTTGTTAATTGTTCGTTTTGATTTTATTGTTGTTTTTCTTATAATTACTGCTATTGTGTCATAGAATCTTATGATGTATTTTATTATTTTATATGATTTTTACTTTCTCTACTACGTATAGTAAGTAGGGGAAGTATTGTATTCCACCCAAAAATTCGATACCGAGATTTCACCGGAAATACATGTTTTGAGACCTCCTGAATCCTCTAACGATTTTGATTAAAATATCATATGTTTAAGATATTTTAATGGCAAATAAAATGTATATCTTGAATTTTCTGGGAATGTCTCCAAAAGTATTCTTTATTGTGAACGGCTTTTCATAACTGGTAAACTATAAGAGATAGACAAAATTTTACTACACAAAAAATGTAGATCGCGTTAAAATACACAATTTATGTCATATACATTTTTTTTAGATGAGAACCATTTTCGAGATATTGCTTGTTATTCCCTTAAATTTTTCAATACTTTCTCAAACGGGAATTCGTTATTCATTTTTTTGTCTTGTATATGCAAAGAGTATTAATCTGTGGGAAAGAGAATGGTGCTGCACCTAGCAACCGGCTATTAAGAGATATGTATATGCTTAAAGGCTACTGTATTTCTATATTGCCCTTGTAAATATATATTCCCCTTACATCTACAAAAAAGCTTAGCAATGAGATAGAGTCTGCAAATGTTTATCTCGATTAACATGAAGTAGATGGAGAAAAATAGTTTGTACAAGAGTAGAGAAAGTCATGTGAGTGGTACACATCAGATTTTCTTGTCTTGGATATGCAAAGAGTACTAATCTGTGGCAAAGAGAATGGTGCTGCACCTAGCAACCAGCTATTAAGATATATGTCGATGCTTAAAGGCTACTGTATTTCTATATTGCCCTTGCAAATACAAAACAAGGAGAACTTATTACGCCTTAAGCGATAGTCAAATATTTTTAGAACTCGTCACTATATGTAAAATTAATTCTCTTTGAATGTCAAAAGATGTTTCTACGAATGTTTATCTCGATTAATATGAAATAGATGGAGAATAAGAGTTTTTAAAAATAGTTTGTACAAGAGTGGAGAAAGTCATGTGAGTGTAACACATCAGATTTTTTTCTACTTGTTTCCTTGTTTAATATGTTTGGTTAATATATTGGTTTGTTTGTTATGCTTTGCCTTTACGACAGTCTCAGCATGAGAAAGCAGAAAGGCTTTTCTTTCAAAACAAATAAATAAAGAAATTAATTAATAATGACAATAATAATAATAATAATAATAATAATAATAATAATAATAACGTTGGCAACTGCTAGGGTCATAGGTCATATTAGCGTCACCACAGTGCCGTAAAATTGTCCCACATGAGTTTTTTTTACATGACCATATTTCTACTGACAAGCAAATTGTTCTGGAGCGGTATTGAAACTGCAACCTTGGGTACAGAAGGTCAGCGCTCAACCAGTTAATTCATACTACACAATGTGGATCACAATATACCGATACGGAGAAAGGTATACGAAGAGGCAACATAACACTTACTTTGTCACAGTTATAAAAGCAACGGGGACGGAAGTAAACTACAGCTCACAGATGAGAAGAATGCTACTGTGGGGAGAGGAGTCAGGGGGGGTTATCTGTTCTCGTTGACTATTTGCTACGTGTCGTGTTGTAACCGTAGCGGAATTCTGCTGCGCCAGATGGAATTAAGACGTTTATCTGCTCGTGGCAATACTTTGTTTACTACTGTGTAGTCCAGTTCCCTCGCTTAGCTCTGACGTTTATTTGACAAACCTGACTGTGTGTTTAATGTGCTTACATAGAGAGAGCAGGAAATGCTTTCGTAGCGCATTCCCTTGATAGCATTCTTGTCATCTATGGACTGAAATCGTTATTTTTAAGCATTACTTGTAAACTTGAAACTGTTACAAACGTTGTACGAAAATAAAGATTGCCTCACAATAATCGAGAAAGAAAACCATAACGAGAACGACAAGGTTAAAATACGTGCATTACCTATAATGTGAGCGTACACAATTCCGGATCTTGGAAACAGGAAAGAAGACTTGGTCAGCTTTTTACGTTCGCGTTCCCGTTCCCGGGACGGTATATTAGGTCCATATTAAGCATTTCAATGTAGAAATTATTCTAGGAGGCCGTGACATGAAACAACCGCTAGAGTTCTTTCTAGTCACAAGCTGGGGAAATGAAACCGGAAGTAAATGTGCATCCATATTCTCTCAGTCTCCCTCTTCCCTTATTCCTTCTAGCTGAAAGCGTTACCTGCTGTTTGTGTATGTGGAACTCAAAACTGTCTCTTGCATCAAAAAAACAACAATAGAAAAATTACAGAGAACATCACTAACTAGGTAGAAACTAATAAAGAACAATAATTAGCTTTGATGTTGGCTAATAAGAGAGGTATGACATTTGGTATGACTACAGGAATCGGAGATGGTAATCACAGAACAACAAAAATGTACGGATTCTGTGTTTAATGTTTACTCTATGGAATTTTAAAGTTGGATGGTCTGTATTACTATTAGTATTTTAATATAGAATCAGCTGAAAACTTAAACGTCACAGACGGAATTTGAACACTTTATATTAAAAACAATGCCCAGAGCAGCCTAGGTCCTTAAAATGTACAATTAATTTTATTAGTTGCTGAATTGTAATTAATTATATAATAATAAAACATTCTAACCTATATTATGTTGAGCTGAATTGAAGCAGGTGCAAAAATATCTTTGGCCAGTTAAAATACAATGTGAAAAATCGACTTTCTAATTTGATATCGATATGGTAATCGATATGCATTCCCGTTCCCGTTCTGTAGATATCACGCAGCAAAATGTTGTAAACTAGTTTGTTTCCGGTTTCCGTTCTCGAGTTATTTTGAACCACCCTTAGCGTGTAAATACCAAAATATTCTTCCATCTTAAACATCCACAAAAACGGGATGGCTTAAGCGGCAACGTTGTGTCCCGCATTCGGGAGGCCGTGGGTTCAATTCCCTTGGGCAAACTTCCTGACCCATGGGTTTTTCGGGGGTTTCACTGGGTGGCTAGGGAAATGCTTACATCCCCCGAATTTCCTGTCCTTCCATTTCACTTCACCTTTCACCTACTTGGCTGTTTCAGTGTTTCACTTGCTGTTGCAAGTGTCGGCGGAAGTCTCGGCATTGCATGACAGGGGAAAGGGATACTATATGTAACACTTCGTCCCCTGGAATGGAGGCCGTCTCCGAGTCCGGAGCCCCCAGTGGGATGTGCAGCCTGCAGGGGGGAGCCGGTTGTACCTTGCTGTCATCCGGGGAGCTTCAATCTGTAAAAGATAGGGACCCCGTCCTCTGCCCTGAGTGCATCCTGTTCTGGCCGCCCTGTGTCTCCTCACACCTCACGCCTCCCTCCCGGGAGCGCCCCGTCAGAGACTTACGCACAAAAGATACGTCGAGGTGCTAAGATCCACTCTGCTCGTAGTCCTGGTCCTAAACATCCACGTGTGTTAGAACGTGCAGGACAACTGGGTGTTACACACGACTTTCTCTGCCCATTATAATCTGTTTTCATATACGAACTCCTATATTTCAAAATATTCCTAGGAAAGCTAATTACTTTCTCTACTTCATAGAGTAAGTAAGCGAAGTATTGCATTCCACCCAAAAATTCGATACCGACATTTCGCCAGAAATACTTGTTTTGAGGTGCCCTGAATCCAAATAAAGCATTTTTGGAAATATGGCTATGTGAATGTCTGTCTGCCTGTGAACAGCATAACTCAAAAGTGAAAAGTCAGATAAACCAAACTTGGTATTTGAGTTTAGTGTCTTTCAAGGATGCGACACGAAGATTTTCAAGTAACTCCCACCCCAGACTACCCTTTACATGGAACATTTTTCGAAAATTTTGATTTTCTCAAAAATAGCTCTAACGATTTTGATTAAAATATCATATGTTTAATATATTTTTATGGCAAACAAAATGTATATCTTGAATTTTCTGGGAATGTCCCCAAAAGTCCTGTTCATTCTGAATGAATTTTGCATAACTGGTACACCGTAAGAGATAGACAAAATGTTAGTACACAGAAAATGTAGATCTCGTTTAAACATACAATTTATGCCATATACATTTTTTTCGAGTGACCCATTTCCGAGATATTCCTTGTTATTTGTTTGAATTTTCCAACAGATACTTTTTCTCAAACAGGAATTCGTCATTCTTTTTTTTTATGTTCTGGACACGCAAAGGGAATGAAATGCTCCACATAGCAACCAGCTCTTAAAAGATCTGACTATTCCCCTTGCACCTACAAGAAGATTAGCAATAAGATAGTTTCTGTAAATGCTTATCTCGATTAACACGAAGTAGATGGAGAACAAGCGTTTGTAAAAATAGTTTGTACAAGAGTAGAGAAAGTCATGTGAGTGGAACATATCCGATTTTTTTCTACCTACTTCATGTTAATCACGATAAACATTTGTAATAGTTCCATTACGCATTTCAGTATAGGAACATGGAGGATTCCCCCCCCCAAAAACAATTCATAGCGAGAAGCCACTTGTGGCCTTGATTCTCTTTTCATGGCACCGCGAGAAACAACTGAGTAGCAACAAACACTTTAAAAAAGTGGCCAAGTATTGAAAATTAAAAATAATAATAATAATAATAATAATAATAATAATAATAATAATAATAATAATGAGGGATATCTCAGAAATGGCTAATGCCACAGAAAAAGTTATTTTGAATAAATCGTGTGTTTTAAACGGGTCTACATTTTTGTGCAGCAAGTTGTCTGTATATTTTGGTTTGCCCAGCATACGAAATTAATAAAATGTATTCCAAATGAAGAGAACTTCACAGTCTAATCCCAGAAAATTCAATATATTAATTTTATTGACATGTAAATATCTTAAAAACTTAGTATTTTAATCAAAATTGTTTGAACCATTTTTTGCAAAACTAACAAAAAAAATGTTCCATGTAGTTTGGAGTGGGGGATTTTTCTTGAAAATCCTCGTTTGGCATGTTTGGTATTTATCCAAGTTTTCGTTTTTAAATACATACATGGACCTTTTTCTGTTTTTTTTTATTCAGGGGCTCAAATTATGTATTTCCGGTGAAATCTTGCTATTGAATTTTTGGGTGAAATACAACAGTTCCCTCAACTACTGGGTACGTGGTACAGAAAGTAATTCTTTCCGTTTTAAAAATACATCCGTGTTAGACCCGCAGGGCAGCTGGTAGCCAACACAAAAAGGGAAGAGTGAGGAAGGTTGTATAGAAATTAAACGCCCCGGCGTGCCAGCCTCCAACTCTTGGGCGGAATTATCTACTCTCAGCATTTCAAAGCTCACTCTGTTGACAGCCCGGGTTTTCAAGAGCTCCTCTTTACGCAGTTTCTGGCGGAGATTGCGCGAGAAAATCGCTGTGTTCTCCCCTTGTTAGAAGGATTGCCGTTGAGATGAGGGGGGATACCTCAAGGCATTGAAAGAGAAAGCTTTTGATACGTCCCTTCTGCCCCAGCTGGAATACGGCTGAGGGGGATTTGAGCGGCGGTGGGATTTTAATTTTCATACTGCAAAGGAACTTATAATACGACAATTTGTTGGAGAATGGTACTAATGATGCAGGCTTAATATGAATGTATAAGATGGGTTTTCTAACAGTGTCACAAATTCCAATTAATTTGTAAACAGTTAGGTTGTTATATTCGCCCGATTAAATATAAAAACGATAGCGAACATATTTTTACTTTGTCTACTACGTATAATAAGTATGTGAATTATTGCATTCCACCCAAAAATTCGATATCGAGATTTCACCCGAAATACATGTTTTGAGGCTCCATGAATAAAAAAAATTAGAAAAGTTCCGTATGTGTGTCTGTGAGCAGCATAACCCAAAAATGAAAAGTCGGATAAATACAAAACTTGGTATTTATGTTCAGTATCTTTCAAAGATGCGACACGAATATTTTCAAGAAAATCCCCTGACCCCAGACTACCCTTTATATAGAAAATTTTTCGAAACTTTTTATTTTCTCAAAAATTGTTCTAACGATCTTCATCATATATGTTTAAGATATTTTTACGACAAATGAAACATATATCTTTAATTTTCTGGGAATGTCCCCAAAAGTCCCCTTCGTTCTGAATGGTTTTGCATAACTGCTAAACCGTAAGAGATAGACAAAAGTGTACTAAACAAAATATGTAGATCTCGTTAAAACACACAATTTATGTCATATGCATTTTTTTTGTCGACTGAACCATTTCCGAGATATTCCTTGTTATTTGTTTGAATTTTCCAATACGTTTACGTTCTGCAAATGTTTATCTCGATTAACATGAAGTAGATGATAAGGGTTTATAAATATAGTTTGTACAAGAGCAGAGAAAGTCAAGTGAGTGCAAATACCAAATTTTTTACCTTGGCCTTTAACTACAATGGTCTTTCCTTTGGAACACATTATTGTGTATAGGCAATGGTGTTAACTCGTATTCACTTGTCGTTGGATTTCTCCTAAACGTTAGGTCTTATACATTAGATCACACACACACATTCATACTTCCAAACTCTGGGAAATATAGGGAATAATCTTGGCTAGAGAAAAAATCCCACTTGCAACCGGGAATCGAACCTGGGATCCCTCGCATAGCAGGAAGATACCATGCCGACTGAACTACGAGGCCAGCCTACAACGAACATAATATTACAGAGAATAACATGCGAAACGAAACGCTAAATAACAATAAGAAGAGAAAGAAACAAATCACTTAAGCATATTGTAATAAAAAAATCTGATTTGATAGAGTTCACATGACTTCCTCTACCCTCTATCGTTTATTCGTTTGGTGTACGAAGTTATATAAATGAACTTAAGGTTTGTTAATACAAATAAACCTTTGCAGAAATAGCTACAAAGCACATTTCGTTTTAAATACAAAGGAAACAGCGATAGTCAATTGTTTAAGAACTGGACGCTATATGCTGGCCTTAAAATTCCATACTGTTTCCATGCAATCACGAGAAACAACTGAATATAGAAAGAACTTCAAAAGAATGACTATTGAAAATTCGAACCATTAAAAAGGGAAATCTCGGAAACGGCTGATGCTACAAAAAAACGTATTTGAAATAAGTTGTGTGTTTTAAAGAGATCTACATTTTTTGTGTAGTTTGTTTTCGTCTATCGTTTAACGTTTACCAGTTATACAAGATTATACAAAATTCCTTCCGAATGAAGAGGACTTCAAAGGCTATTTCCAGAAAATGTAATATATACATTTTATTTGTCATGTAAATACATTTAATGTACGGTATTTCATTAAAAACACCTTACAATAATTTTTTTTAGAAAATCAAAACCATTGAAAGTCTTCCATGTAAAAGGTAGTTTGGGATGGGCGAGTTTTTCTTAAAATCTTCGTGTCGCATTCTTGGATGGTACTGAACCTAAATACCAAGTTTGGTATTTATCCGGCTTTTCGTTTTTGAGATATGCTGTTCATAGACACGCACAGACATACACACGGACTTTTATCTAAAAATGCTTTTTTTTTAATTCGGGGGCCTTAAAACGTATATTTCCGGTGAATTATAGCTATCAATTTTTTAGGGAATGCAATACTTTCTCTACTTAGTATGTACGTTGTAGAGAAGGTAAAAATGGGAACCTTACTACGAAAAGAAAATAAATGTTAAATTCTACCTTAAGCAGCAATTATTGTGAAGAAGGAAAATAAATGCACTAAGTTGAAGCAATATTCAGTTGGGGACCGTAGCTGTCTAGTCACTGAATAGCTTGTAGGTAGTGATTGACGAAAAAGCGCAGGTGAGGATAAATGTGCAGGCCGGACGCACGAAATACGTAAGGGGAAAACCAGGCGTTTAAAATCAGCCAGACGCACAGAATATGTAATGAGAAGAAAAGAGCGCGGTAATAGCGGACACAAGAAGCAAGGACTTCCTGAAATAAGACAACCAATAAACGTGTTCAGAATTTATCACGTAAACCAATAAAATCAATCAAAACCACGTGACTAGTAAAGAAACACGAGGAAACTAGAAAATGGACGTCAAATAGAAATTTGTCCAGGGCAGGAGATCAGTTTAGAACAAGGGTTAACATCGGTACTTCGTGTTATAACGTTGTCATGACGGGTCATAACTCCGCGTCTTATCGTTGCTGGGCAACAGAAGTCCGTGAGTTAATTTGTGAAATGCAAGTGGCGGACTTTATCGTTGATTAATTTGAATGTAGGAGAAACGGCTAGGATATGGGGATTGAAGCTGATCGCATCCTCGATGCGTAACAATTAAGTCCCTTCTTTCTCCGGCTAACATTGAGCAGTGTCGACTCTGTAAAGTCTACAGGGGGTGGTAAAAATATATATAGATCGCGATAATAAAAACATCGCTCTGGTGAATATTGGCTTTATTATACTGTTATGTTACACATTCAGGAACGCGAGCCACCACTTCGTCAATTAACCGCAACTGACTTCGAGATGATTTGTTAGTCGGCAATATTAAGAAGTATTGTAATGTTTTCCCTGCATTCATAGCCGCGGCCTAACTTGTACGGTGCGGAGTTCAGCTAAGTCTGAAGTTAGTTGTATTCCAGCGCAGAGCTAAATTAAGAGTGCTTACATGTCACAGGGTTCCGCGAAGAGTATAGTTACATGGCGCAGGGTTCAGCGAAGAGTGTAGTTACTAGTATTTTGTGAATTTCGCCATGTCTGATTTCATCCCTACTCCGCATATGTCACGTGATTATTTTGTTCGATTTTCAATCACGTGACGATCTCCTGTTTTCGTATTCGTCAGTATACAAACTTTTTATACTTGACACTCCATTTATTGGCTAAAATTTCAGTTCTGTTCAGCTTTCTCTTCCCACGGTACTATTTACAATTAGTTTAATTTATACTGTAGCACGTACATATCTTTATTGGGTTTAATCCTTTTCTCGGCACAAACATCATGTTTCTTCCGCTTTGAAAAGCAATAGCTTTTATTTTCCACAGACCCTTATTTAATGGCTCAGTGCATTTGTATACGTACCGCTAGACCTTTCCTGTCCCAAGAAAAGGGATGGGCTGGTGACTCGAAACTTACTTCCTCAAACAATTGCAATATTTTTTATGAAGCTTTTTCCTATCAAGTTATAATATTAAACACATTTTACATCTTTGTTTAATCTATATACAATCAAATCAAATACGGGGCCTAGTTGAACCGCATCAGGATCAAAGCTGAACGAGTTTGAAGCATAGGAAATAGAAAAAGGAAACAACATTACTAAACTTTGTTTAATCATGGGAGGTGTCTAACTTAACTTTTCCCTTACGTATGTGTCGGAAGCGATGAAAAATTGTTTTTAGCATGCAGCAACATAAAGGGGCAGTGACAGAGTAAACGAGAAGTTCTCATTTATCACCTCTCCGCACCTCCTGAGAGAAGAGCCTCTCCTTTCCTTGAAATCACTACCCTGCCGGAGCTAGCCGACAAACAACACCTTTCCCTGTTATCTCCTTTACCAAAGCAAACCAACCAATAATCCCACATCAACAGGTTTCTCTTAAACTGAAATACTGCATTATGGTATGGAAAATATGAAATTATAATATGCAAACCTTTAAGAAGCAATAATTTGTAATATAACCTAATTTATATTCTCGACAACTTGGGTGCATAAGGCAAGGAACTTTAATCCAATATTAAGATTTCCTAGGAACGTACAGTCGAGTGCGTGGAATTGTGCCGATATAGTGCGCAAGGTTGAAATACTAAACCGTTTCTTCCACACCCAGTCCCCACACCTTACCTGGTTATATTACTCCACTTAATGTTTGCCTTACCCTCCCCTTTTCCTTCGCTGAAACCGTACAGTGGTCATAGGTTAATTTTTGGGGCAGGAATTTTGACATCAAGCGGTCATCTGTTACTAAGCATGCCTTCCAGTCGCTCAGGCGAAATATTTCCGTACTCCTCCCCATTTGCCGCTCACCTGACCTTTGTTCATAGATTAATGCGTGTGTTTCAGACTTGAATTCAAACCAATAAGAGATTGGTTGACATAGGGCTAGAGTGGGACACAGATGATAAGGGGTTTCTGCAGACATAAAAAGAAAACCTAAAGGAAACTAAAAGCTGTACACTTGAGCTACCACGAAAAAATTCTGTACCCACTACCGTTTATTACTTTGTCTACTACGTATGGTAAGTAGGGGAAGTATTGTATTCCACCCAAAAATTTTTGCAAACATGTCCGTGTGTGTGTCTGTGTGTGTGTGTGTGTGTGTGTGTGTGTGTGTGTGTGACTGTGTGTGTATCTGTGAACAGCATAACTCAGAAACGAACAGTCGGATAAACACCAAACTTGGTATTTAGGTTCAGTATCTTCCAGAGATGCGACACGAAGGTTTTCAAGAAAATCCCCCCACCCCAGACTACCCTTTACATGGAACATTTTTCGAAAATTTTAATTTTCTCAAAAATGGCTCTAACGATTTTGATTAAAATATCATATGTTTAAGATACTTTCATGACAAATAAAATGTATATCTTGAATTTTCTGGGAATGTCTCCAAAAGTATTCTTCATTGTGAACGACTTTTGCATAACTCGTAAACCATAAGAGATACACAAAAAATGTAGATCGCATTAAAATACACAATTTATGTCATATACATTTTTTTTGTTGAGTGAACCATTTTCGTGATATTGCTTGTTATTCCCTTAAATTTTTCAATACTTATTTTCTCAAATGGGAATTCGTTATTCATTTTTTTGTCTTGGATGTGCAAAGAGTATTAATCTGTGGCAAAGGAAATGGTGCTGCCCCTAGCAACCAGCTATTAAGATATATGTCGATGCTTAAAGGCTACTGTATTTCTATATTGCCCTTGCAAATACAAAACAAGGAGAACATAGTACGCCTTAAGCCATAGTCAAATATTTTTAGAACTGGTCTATGTGTAAAATGTAATTCTCTTTGCATGTCAAAAGATCGTTTCTGCAAATGTTTATCTCGATTAATATGAAATAGATGGAGAATAAGAGTTTGTAAAAATAGTTTCTACAAGAGTAGAGAAAGTCATGTGAGTGTAATACATCAGATTTTTTTATTTCCTGGACATGCAAAGAGAATGGAATGCGCCACATAGCAGCCAGCTCTTAAAAGATTTGACTATCGCTTAAAACCTACCATATTCCCTTTGCATCTACAAGAAAATTAGCAATAAGATTAACATCTCGATTTACATGAAGCATATGGAGAATAAGCGTTTGTAAAAATAGTTTGTACAAGAGCAGGGAAAGTCATGTGAGTGTAACACATCAGATTTCTTTTACCCGGTTCTAAAAAAGTACGTTGCGTTGCAGGGAGGGTAGACGATACACAATGGAGGGAACACCTCGCGCATTGCGACCTACAGAGATCTATTTTAGCTATCACCCTCCAGGGGAAAGGGATGAAGTGAAGGAACCACAGGAGGCTAAACGCAGCAGCAGACAGGCTGCAGAGACGAGTGGAGATTCCTAGCACTTCCTGGCTCGAAATGTTACCATTACTGCAGTTGCCCAAAAGAGGCTCTGAACGACCCGTGCAACCAGGCAGCCCTAGTGAAGCAAGCAGCCGGGCAATCCGTTTGCCACCGCCACACACCACGAAACCTAGAAGCATAAATGAAATATGAGAACGAAACGGAATGAAAGGGAAATGGGGGAAAGATAATCGTGGTAGAAAACCTACATTCGTCTACCGACCAGGGAAAACCAGGAACCAAGGTCAGAGTGGACGGTCGTCGGGAATCCACCCCGGGACCTCCCGAATGCGAGCTCGGTTGTGGATATCTATCGTAAATGATGCGTCATTAGAGACCTTGGAGCTACTCTGCTTACAAGTTCCAATTAGGGGACAGTGCTCACTAGAAAGAAATCTTCCGACTACTCAATTATGCTATTGAGTTCTTGCGAAACTCGTGAATAAGGCAATTACGTGAGATGGAACAATCATTTGCATAATGGAAACTGATACAAGACGGTTACTGCTGTGATGCTGGATGTGAATTTCTTTAACGTCAAATATGGTTTATTATTTATACAAAATTAATGCAAATGAAGACGGTTTTACACGCTATTCAAGAAAATAGCTTAAACCAATAATTGTTTTTGGTTAAACAAAAACATAACGAAAATTGCCAATGTGAAGGGTATTTTGTGGTGAAGGTTGGCTTAAAAATCTTATATTTATCTTTGGAAGATGCCGAACTTAATACCACGTTTGGTATTTATCCGAGATGTTGTTTTTGAGTTATGCAATTCATAGAATTCTTGAAATCGAATTTCTGGGTAGAGTACAATACGTCCTCTACCTAAAGGTAGATTGTAGGGAAAGTAGAAGGAGGAGGCAAATAAATACCAAATTTCACACTTGATTTAGACACTGTTTAAGGATGGCGAATATTGTACAGAAAATACTCAACTCAAACAAAACCATGCAATGGAAAATGTCCGTTGTATTTTCTAATTTCTATATGATTGGCGTTTTTCCTCTTGTCACATCTCCCACAAAAGAAATTCATGGCCTTCTCAGTGATCAATATCGTAATTACCAACAAATACGGTAACTTATAAATAGAAAGCAAATGTCATGGGGTCAAAATGGCCAAGAGGTGAAATAATAGTATATTAAGCAACAAGACTATAATGGTAGTAAATAGGACGCGAGTATATTTATAAAATGAGCGGTGGCGAGTCTTAATTACATTATAGTCAAGTTGCATACGACTGTTTTTGGTTGAGCTACCTTGTTAATTATTCATGCATTCATTCATTCTTTGTTTAACCTCATCTTATGTAGGACTTACACCCCCAGGACTTACAGGCGGGTGCTTGAGGTCAGAGGAGCAGACACTCATGGAGCAGACAGAATCTCCAGGATGGGTGATCAGCCCCCTGGTATTCGGAGGGAGGAAGTAGATGAAACGAAATGATGGTGAAATGGATGAAAGGAAAGGTGATGATGGAGCAGTTGGTGGAATGAATGGCGGGGGAAACCGGAGAACCCGGAGAAAACCCGCCCAGACGCCGCTTTGTCCACTACAAATTTCACATGCGGGTCCCTGTGAACCCGGGCCGCCTCGGTGAGAGGCGAGCAGTCTAACCACTCGGCCACGGCGCCACCCCTTGTTAATTATATGTAATTAAATTCTCATCTGATGGCAGGACCTTGAACGTGTTTGCGAATGGTGCAACAGATGGGAGCCTGTTGAGTCCACGCATATTTATTGATTTTTTGCAGGTTATGTGAAAGAAACACATATTGAAGCAAAGTAAACGATCTCAATTTATTAGAATTTTAAAATTACAATGAACAGAATTTATTTTATTTTAAATACACATCGAGGAATAGATTCCAATGGACTGCTGCTTTGAAAGTGCTTAAAGTATCGGCGAGCTGCGTGAGCCGTCGAGTAAGATCATAATAAGAAGCTGAAGTATCATGTATGACGTAAACGTTCAGTTACATCACATATAATCAGTGTACTATAGTGTGCTCGACCAAAAATTACTAAAACATGTGCAAAGGATCAAAAGAAGACTAATAGACATCATCCAACAGGGAGGTGAATCGGATTGTAAAAGTAAGCTTTCTTTAAGCCTATTAAATGAAATGAAATTGAGATGCGTAAGAGGCATAAACTTTGCCGTAGAGAGAAAGGAAAGATCAAACCGAGCGGTATAAGGCTTCGCGGTAACGTGTGAGGCTCGCACTCGACAGCCCCCGGTTCGATTTTCCTCGACCTCCCAATCTGATTTTCCCTAATGGGTAGGCGAATGCTGAAGTAGTTTCTCACCTATGACGATTTCCTTTCTATAAATGCTTGTTCAAAGGAAACTGTACTCCACACACTAGAGGGCTGCTTGGTCAACCGGTCGTTCATCGCCCTCTCTAGGTAGCTCTAACAGTAGGACGGGTCTGTGAGCTTGGAATTGCTAGGGACTTCCGCGTGTCTCTGTGCTCTGTTTGCCTGCCGCCTGTAGCATTTTATGGTTCCTTCACTTCATCCCTTCCTCCTTGGGGGTAGTAGCCACAATAGATCTATATAGATCGCAGTGCGCGAGATGTCCCCCTCCGTTGTATAACCTATGCGTGTAAGGAAAGATTAGGAATGGCATGGTTTAGATTGGGAGGTTTGATGGCACAGAAAATGACTGACGATTCTGGCAGGAGAATCTGTCCGTTGTTGGTGAGGATGAGGACTGGGTACCAGTATGTACACAGTGCACACCAGCAAAAAAAAAAATCACAGAAAAATTCCTAATAGCAACTAGAAGGAGGCTGGCATGTTGGGATCTACTGGTTGGCTATAGGAACTGGCATCAAACTTGTTTAGTCAATCAAAGATAATTTATATCTATTTTTCTTTCTTTTTTCCTTTTTCTCTTCTTTCCTTTCATCACATTGAACTTATATCTTAAATAAGCAGGTACGGACAATGCCTATGCACTAAGTATCTCTATTATATATTTAAAAATACCTTACCTATCTATGATACACGTTCGGGAAGCTGTTTTCTATCATAAATACTTACTTCTTCACATAGTTCATTACTTGAATATTGCAAAGATAACAGCAACGTAGGTTTTCATATTGTAAGAAGAGTCGATCCCCAAAAAGCCTTCCAAAGCATTATAAGATAACCTTTTTGAAACTTCAGTCGGCCACCTTTATCCCTGATATGTAATATCAAACCCATGTTCGTGTTTTGAAATGGTGCCGTTCAAACTCTGCTTGCCATATCGTTTCGATAATGGCTCTACAGGCTGCTTCAGCACTGAACCTTCTATTGAATTAAATTTATTTATTGATTCCAATATGAAAGCACTCCAGGAATCCCAGAAGTTGCAGAACAAAAGAGAAATGCATTGTACATACAATGGAACAAAGCAGTTCGCCCTCAGCGCACACGAGCTAATGCATCAAGCAGTGCTATGACAAAACATTCACCAAGAGTTCGTGAATAAGGAAAACATCTTGGCTTAGACTAGCCGACTGCACAGAGCAAGTTATGCTGTATTGCTTTTGTTTACGATGATTTCTGAGACGAATTGGAAATATCACGTTATAAGCAAAGAAACAACGCGTTCTAATAATTACACTAATTAATAACAATTATAATAATTACACAAAAATAATTACACATTACAAGTCCAGTTGACTATGTTTTGAATAATTAAAGAGAACTAATAACTTTCCAAATCGAACACTTAGTAGTGTAATTTTTTCTACAGGATCTTTGCATTATTTTGGATGAAAGACTTTTGGTAACACTTCTAATAGTATATTGTGTGTAATAAATTAAATAATATGGAGGACTGGTGCTGTTATGAACCTCATTTATATTGTAACACCCTTACTGAGGTGGTTACTCCAGTAGTTGCTTATACTAGGGGGATAGTTCAGAGATAGGGGTGCTTCGGTACCAGTGTGGTTAGGTGGGCTGGGGTGGCGTTCCCGGTTAGGAGTAGCGAATGAAGGCGCAGGGGGATGTATCAAAACTAGAGGATGTATTTAAATATAATGTACATAATGCCGGCGAACGGGCAACCTGAGGCAAAGCAGGCCCATGCAACAAGAACTTAATGCTTGAGCATCTTATTTGGGGACTGCTGTTGAGACGAGAGCACTGCTAAAATGTTAACTAGTTAGGGTGTGTGTGTGTGTGTGTGTGTGTGTGTGTGTGTGTGTGTGTGGTGGCCCTTGCAGCTTGGTCGTGTCAAATATGACCTCCGGCCGTGGGCGAATGTCAAACGGCAGATGACAGACCACGTGGCCTAACCCTCCGGAGTATAAATACCTTAGACAATGCTGACTCCTCATATCAGTGCATAACAGTGTTGAAGTAAACGAGTTTCAACATTTTCTTATCAATTAGCAAATTTGATGTAACTCCCCAACACTCCAATCGATCCTTGCTGCTAGCTTCGCTACAGCATACTTTTAGAATCCAGCAAAAAACGTAACGGATTTTCGGGACGTTGGCTAAGAGAAATAAGTAAACATGAAAAATCTGGAGGCGATATATAGTAGTATTTTTAACTAATGTTTTATTTATCCAAATAAAATTATTTGTATTAATCATGCCTTAATTTAAACAACACTTGGAAACATGAGTTAAATATCTGGTCTATCTGGTTCACATTTTAAAACATTTTTTAATTCGAGTCGCGGACCTCCCTCCTTGATTCTTCAACATTATCACCTTGATCCTGCTCATGATTATCTTTAAGGTTTTGAAAATAAGGACGCTTTTCAGGGTGAACTGAAAAAACATATTTACTAATATCTTTAGTTTTACTACTTTGAGTTGGATTTCAGAATTATAAGCTTTGTTTAACTGATCAAACTTTGCTTTACCTTTCATAAGAAATCTTTCACCTCCTAAGCCACTGGTTGTTTTGCTTGCAGTTACGATATTTGATCTACACTACGTGATCAAAAGTATCCGGACACCTAGCTGAAAATGACGTACAAGTTCGTGGCGCCTTCCATCGGTAATGCTGGAAGTCAATATGGTGTTGGCCCACCCTTAGCCTTGATGACAGCGTTCACTCTCGCAGGCATACTTTCAATCAGGTGCTGGAAGGTTTCTTGGGGAATGGCAGCCCATTCTTCACCGAGTGCGGAACTGACGAGAGGTAACGATGTAGGTCGGTGAGGCTTGGCACGAAGTCGGCGTTCCAAAACATCCCAAAGGTGTTCTATAGGATTCAAGTCAGGACTCTGTGCAGGCCAGTCCATTACAGGGATGTTATTTTCGTGTAACCACTCCGCCACAGCCCGTGTAGTATGAACAGGTGCTCGATCGTGTTGAAAGATGCAATCGCCATCCCGGAATTGCTCTTCAACAGTGGGAAGCAAAAAGGTGCTTAAAATATCAATGTAGGTATGTGCTGTGATCGTGCCACGCAAAAAACAAGGAGTGCAAGCCCCCACCAGGAAAAACACGACCACACCATAACACCACCACCTCCGAATTTCACTGTTGGCAGTACACACGCTGGCAGATGACGTTCACCGGGCATTCGCCATACCCACACCCTGCCATCGGATCGCCATATTGTGTACCGTAATTCGTCACTCCACACAATGTTTTGCCACTGTTCAATCGTGTAATGTTGATGCTGTACGCTTTTGTGCTGTACATGTCCCTTCACGTTTCGACTTCACTATCACATCAGAAACAGTGGACCTAGGGATGTTTAGGAGTGTGGAAATTTCGCGTACGACTGCTGACACAAGTGACACCCAATCACCTGACCACGTTCGAAATCCGCGAGTTCCACGGAGCGTCCCGTTCTGCTGTTTCACGATGTCTAATGACTACCGAGGTCGCGGATATTGAGTACCAGGCAGTAGGTGGCAGCGCAATGCACCTAAGATGAAAAACGTATATTTGTGGGGTGTCTGGATACTTTTGATCACATAGTGTATATTCTATTATTTTGCAATTGGTTATCTTGCATTTTGTCCTGTTTCTTTGCAATGAGAACTGGCTCCATCATTTTTGAATATTGCTTTGCCGTAGGTAAATTATCCTTGAGTATACTTCTCTTCCATTTGGTCGGTTCCTTTCGTAGCACCGGGACATCATTATCTGAATCACTCATTACCGGTTAATAAATCTGGTAGGGATTTTCACGTCTGTCTAGCGACAGTTTAACAAAGAAGACTGCTAGGTTCCTGCCGTACGGCAACTTCCATGTTTAGCGATTCACATTCTTATGTTGTTATGAATTTCAGACACGCTGTGGTTTCCTACTCCCATCTACTGTAGGCCTCTGACGATAAAACATTTGCGGGTTGTTCTGCTCTCCGGAGGAGTGAGGGGGATAGTACCATATGGCAGCTCATAATGATGTCATAGACAGATCTACTATCTACACTAAAAACATTGCGCAACTTTGGTATTCCAGCATATTTCACTTCGAGCAGTGTGTAAGTGTTTTCTAGTGATTTAAAATACCTAGTAAGAAAGGAAGAACTCTACTCCGAGTAATAATTATACCTGCTCAGTTCAAAGTAATCTCTGTTCATTCTTCGCCTTATGAATCTTCAATTGTATTCAGCATTGCTAGCACAAGAGTGTATGTTTTCTAAAAGGCCATAAGTCTTGTTGATATGTTGAAAGTAGAGCCGTAATCTTTCTCAGATAGCCGTAGAATTGTTGATGTCAACACATTCCTTACAGACACATTCTCGTCAGAGAAACACCATACCAACAAAGGTCCTGGACTTGTGTAGTTTTGTAACTCAATCTCCCCACAACATGGAATAGCATTCGAAACTTGTGTTGTTTATATATCACTGGTTAGAGCTTGAGAACAACGCAGTGATGTATATAACTCATATTGTGCCAAAAAGTATACTTGCGTTGTTATGCAACTAGTGGCTTCAATAATTACAAACGAAAAATTGAAAGTGGTGATATTTATACCAAAAATCTTATGCGAACATTCACATGACTTTCTCTCCCAATGACAAATTCATGTAGGTATTTCCATTATAAGTTACACTATTCACATAAAAGTGAAGGCTGGTTACAAATAAACCCCGGTAACCAGAACGGGAATACATATCGATTATCGTATCGATCACAAAGTGGAAAGTCATTTTGCTCGTTGGGATTTCATTTGTTTTAATTGACCAATGCTATTTTTTTTTCACTTACTTCCAATCCAGCCAACTCAATTCGGGGTGCCAACATAGAGTAAACATCATCTAAATGCAAATCCATTACATTTCCGGTTCCCCTAGATGTACCAGCCTTTTATTCCTTTATTTTTTTGACGTGCATTAAAGCTGTTTGTTGTTCTTTGTAATTTCTGTTTTTTTCAGTTATCTGTAGCGTTTGCTATTGTTTTTGAGGCAATAGGTAGTTTTTAGTTGTATATAAACAAACTAGACCTCTCGCCTCTCACCGAGGCGGCCCGGGTTCAATCCCAGGGAGCCGCATGTGGGATTTGTGGTGGACGAAGCGACGTCTGGGCGGGTTTTCTCCGGGTTCTCCGGTTTCCCCCGTCATTCATTCCACCAACTGCTCCATCATCACCTTTCCTTTCATCCATTTCACCATCATTTCGTTTCATCTACTTCCTTCCTCCCATACCAGGCATCGGGCTGATCACTCATCCTGGATATTCTGTCTGATCCATGAGTGTCTGCTCCTCGACGGGCCTCTGACCCCAGGCACCCGCCTGTAAGTCCTGGGGGGTGTAAGTCCTAAGGAGGTTAAACAGATAAAGAAGAAGAAGAAGAAGAAGATATAAACAAACTAGAGATACCCTTTCACTAGAAGAACCGACAACCAATGCATCCGCAGGTGTCAGGATCTAAGGCTAGGACGCACATATACTAGAATTTCTTCCAATTTCATGTTTTCAGCTTGCGACTAAGAGAGAGAGAGAGAGTACTAGCGGTTGTTTCCTGTCACAGCCGCCTAGAATAATCTCTACCGTGAAGTGTCTAATATGCACACTATGCATCTAATATGCTGTGCCCGGGAACGGGAAAGTTAAAACTTGGCCAAGTCCTCCCATTTCGGAACCCGGGAAAGCTTCCCATCAATTGTGAACGCTCCCATTAGAATACATGTACTTCAACTTCGTCATTTTCGTTCTGGTTACCGTTCTCGGCTGGTGTGAACCAGTTTTGATTCTTCTATTCACGTTACCTTACTCACCATATATTTTTCCATATGAATTAATTTCAAATTAAGCAGGAAGTGCTGGGTTACAATATGCGGAAACAATATTCATATGTTTGCTGGCCTTGAAATTCCATACTCTTTCCATAACATTGCGAGAAACAACTTTTAAAAAGTTACAGAAGTATCAGAACATTCAAACCAATAACAATGGATATCTAAGAAGAGGCTGATGTTACAAAAGTATTTGAAATAAGTTATGTATTTTAAAGATATATACATTTTTACTTTCTCTATCACTTACATAGTAGGTAGAGAAGGTATTGCATTCCACCCAAAATTTCGATACCGAGATTTCACCGGAAATATATAAATCCAAAGTAAAGAGAATTTTTGGAAAACGGTCCGTGTGTAACTGTGAACAGAATAACTCAAAAACCAAAGGTCGAATAATTACCAAACTTAGTATTTAAATTCCTTATCTTCCAAGGATGCGACACGAATATTTTCAAGAAAATACCCCCACCCCAACCTACACTTTACATGGAACGTTTTTCGAAGTTTTTGATTTCCTAAAAATGCCTCTAACGATTTTGATTAAAATACCACATATTAAAGATCTTTACATGACAAATATAATGTATATCTTGAATTTTCTGAGAATATCCTGTGAAGTCCTGTTCATTCGGAAGGAATTTTGTATGATCTTATATAACTATAATAGTAAACGTTTAGCGATAGGTGAAAACGTACTACACAAGAAGTGTAGATCGCTTTAAAACACATAATTTATTTCAAATAGCTTTCCTGTAGCATTAGCCATTTCCGAGATATCCGTTACTAATGGTTCGTAATGTTAAATACTTAGCCATTTTTTTAAAGTCCTGTCAACATTAAGTTGTTTCTAGCGAATGCATGGAAACAGTGTGGAATTTTAAGGCAGCGTGTAGCGTCCAGTTCTTAAACATTTGACTATCGTTGTTATCTTTGTATCTATAACAAAATGTGTAATGTAGCTATTTCTGCAAAAGTTTTTTATATAAAAATAAGTTTTAGTAAAGCTAGTTTGTATATCCACTGATAAACGATAGAGGGTAGACCAGATCATGTGAATGTATCACATCATATTTTTTGTGTAACGTTTTGTCTACCTCTTATGCTTTAAAAGTTATACAATATTGCTTTCAAATGAAGAGGATTTAACAGGCTGTTTCAAAAACTTCAGCATATACAGTTTCTTTATCACGTAGATATCTCTAATGTACGGGATTTTAATCAAAATCGTTAGACATTTTTGAGAAAATATAAAATAATCAAAATGTTTCCTTATAAAGGGTAGATACATACTTTTGAATATCAAGTTTGGTATGCATCTGACCTTTCGTTTTTGAATGATATACACACGCGGGCAAACACACATGCATACACAATCACCTTTTTCTAAAAATTATTTTTGGATTTTGGAAACCCCCAAAATCTCTGTATCCAACTTCCTCTGCTTACTAATGGGTAAGCAACAGAAGAAAAAAAATCTGGTAGTTTAGATATCTTAAAATATAAAATCGTCTTAAAATATGGTTTAATACAGCATGAAATGTTCAATGCCATCAGTATATCTCTAAGATGCAACAACACAACAACAGAGCAGTGGTTGAGCCACTATGCTTTTCCCACTGGTCCTAACCTTTTCAGTGACTTCACTTCACTTCACTGCTTGCCTGAATTGGCAGTTCATTCTCAATAACTTCAGAGAGAAGCTTTTTGTGATGCAAAAGAGAGGTCAGCGTTTTGGCTTATATACTCAAGAGAACCAGGGCGGGGGAGGTTTTATTTAAGTACAATCGTTCCCTGAGAACTAGAGAGCCTGGAAGCATGGATGAGGGAATGAATGTCAGAGCTATTCACTCGCAGTAAAAGCAAATTAAACTAACGTTAAAATCGACAATTCAATGAGTTATTAGTATGATGCATAAATCAGTAGCGTTTTTAAGAACGGCAACACTGGTGTTAGTTTTGGTTGTTTGTCATTTTCATTTTAGTTGATAATGTGATTACCGTTTGAAATCTATAGACTTAAAGAATGTTAGTGCTATGTGTGGGCTAAAGGTGTATTATTAGACGGGGAACAAAATAACTCTACTTGTGCATTCTTCTGTTTGAGCTCAGTGGAAGAGTAAGGTAGCGAGATGACTTAAAACATTTATGCATGCATGAGGAGAATGTCGCTGGCAAAAAACATGCCAAGAAAATTATTTTATCATTCAAAAAATGGTCAGTTTGGCTGACTGATTTTATGACCGCGTGCGATATTTGTTTTCCATGGGTAAGATTGAAAACGACACAAACTTACGCATCAACCCAATACAAAACCATAAGTTGTTTCCCAAGTTAAAGCTCCTTATATGACCACGGAAGACAAAGGGACATATAAATGGGGAGAAAGCTACTACACAACCCCATTCAAATTTTATTTATAGTGTGTTTTATTAAATCTAAAACCTCTATATTAGATCATTTAAGTTTTGTAACTAATTCCTCTGCTAAAGGCACGCATAGACACAAACCCATTTATACGAATATCACACAGTAATGGTATTTTAATCAACATTGCTGGAAGCGTTTCTTTCTTTCTTTTTTCTTTAATAAGTAAACAAATGTTTTCCATATACAGGATTGTTTCGAATACGTGATATTTCATGAAGAATATCGTCTTGAATACTTAATGTACATTTGACTTTAAAATGAAATTTGGTACTTATCTAATAATAGTTTTGTGAATTGTGACGTTTACTCGCACACACATCACACACGCGTGCGCACGGATCTTTTCTCTAAAGATGTCCTCTTTGGTCTTAGGATATCTCAAAATCAGTAGCGGCTAGTGGGTATACCTACATTTTGGATGTTCACAACATTTTAATCAGAGAGCCGTGAAAATGCGAAATAACATCCGCTGCAATAATGATTTTGACAATAATAATAATAATAATAATAATAATAATAATAATAATAATAATAATAATAATGCAAAACTTATTTGACGAAATAAAGCTTTTATATTTGTTATTGTGTATATATTTAAGTACACCGTGTTATGGAAAGAAAGAAGTAATGTGTATATTAAATTGTATTTGAGATTATGGATGTTATGTAGAGATCGAAAGAAGTTTCCGCGCTTGTGCACTTTACCTACTTCTGCTATAGGGGATAAATTCTGCCGTAGTGTGCTACCACCTAGTGACATTGGCGTAAAATTGTAGTGATAATCGCACTCAATATTGCATTAGCCAATGGCAGGTAGAGTATGCTAGTCAGCTGGCCAATCAAAGCAGTACTACACTGAATGGTAATTCACCTTCGATTACTACATTGATAGTATTTCATGGTGGGCGCTTTTTTTAATTTGTATGAATGCAGTGAGTGAGATCACGTAGTCTGTGACTACAATAATAGCAACTGAAAATGCCACGCTTTGGAGGTTAAATTATTGGTGATATTGTGCCGTTTTCGCCTCCCCCATGGTCATGGCTTATGCAACCAGCATAAAGTACTTCACAATGCTTCAAAGATGATGACGTCATTCATCGAGAAGGTTAACATCTAAAGCTTCGAAGAACATATCGCCACGAGTGACGTAATACATCACTCCACAACGTAAAGCATCATGTGGAGTCATCATTGACTGGTTTGCTACACGCCACTGACGCCAGCGCCATCATGCTCGTGGACGTCTCCAGCAACTCCTGGGCAGGCACGAGCAGTCGCTTTTCGGACAGAGACCGAGCTGCTAACAACTAGACATCGTGACAGAGAGATTTTCGGCATAATTCACCAAGAGTGATTCTTTCGGCCTTTCCAAATTATCTTTAAACTTGTTTGGTAAGCTTTGAAATTCAACCTTTAACTCTTGGTGTTTTCTAAATTCTTTTACGGGAGAAGCATTTATAATTTCGCATTTCATGTAACTTTATTGTGTTTGTTGCTCTTCCATAAAATGTTTAAATTGATATGGCAACTTTAAATGTAGAAAAGTGAAAGAGTATATCACATTGTATTTGAGCATATTATTTTGTAAAATGTTAAAGCAAACTGACCAAAGAATTGTTAACGAATATATCACTCTAAAATAAATTATTAACATATGTGCCGGTGAATGTTTGTAATTTCCTAGCTCGTATGCAATAATCCCTTTTCACGGTAACTCATCCCTGTGTATGGATAAAAACACCAGTGGTGCAATATAAAAGTAGCTGCAGATAATTGTACGCCGTTTTAGAGATTCCACACATTTGTTTCCTTTTGACAAGTAAGCATCATAATCTATTTGCAGTGATTAACAAACATGGTTGGCGCCAAACTAGGTAAGTTCATAATTAGTTTTTCGTGTGATTATCTAGCCGAGTAGCACTCGTGAAGCTCTGGTGCACTTCCTCAAGTGTGCACGACCAGTATGTATTTGGCTCATAAGGTAATTACGTCATATAAGTTGCGCATGCGCAGAAGCTCCTTAAAAAATGCACAAGTCAATCTACTAGTACTCTGTTGCAACTCTCATAGAGTTTAAAGAAGTAGTGGGGTAGATTTAAACGGCGTAAAGTTTAAATTACCGTATATACTTACGTTACGTTTAATAGCATTCAAAGAAAGACATAATCAATAAATCTACGAGATGTCAAAAGTTAAGCCATTTTCGTGTTCTTGTGCTCTTAAGCAGCAGCCGCCACTGCTCAAAATATATAATTTCGATGAAATTGGTTGGAGCGTATTACTTCCTCTACCTAAGTTAAGCAGCAAAGAAGGCTTTCAGCATCAAGTTCTCATCATCCAACTACCGAAGTGTATATTGCTGAAAATTCTTGGTTTATTTATGTTTTAAAACCCACATAGTATCTTAGACGACTTATTGGCCTTAGATTTCTTATTGACTCTGCAAAGCTGTATGGCGAGGGCAGCTTGGCGTAGTATTTCTGTGTTCCTCCCTCCTCGAGTCAGCTAGCCAATCGATATAAACTTGGAACTTGAAGTTTTAATATCGATGGTCGCTCTGTCGGTTTTGTAAACACATTCTCTTCTCATATTTACTTCGTATCTTATTCTCTTTTATTCAGTAATGAGGGAATATTACATTATACAGGCTGTATCGCTAACATTATACATTTCCTGAACTGCAACAAATCGTCCACCTGCTTAAAACGGTAAGGGGAATTTAACAACCCGAGATGTTGACTCTTTGGGGGCCAGGGAGGAGGATAGGACCTATATCTGTAGGATGTCTTTGGAAATGTCCTTTTATTTTTATAATAATAATAGTTTGTGGCCCACATTCGGGAGGTCCTTGGATCGATCCCGGTGAACGTCCACTCTGGCTCATGGTTTTTCCTTGTTTCCCTAGGTCGCCAGGCGAATGCTGGGGTGGTTTATCTTCTACCACGATTTTCCTTCCTCTCATTTCCTGTACCCTTCGTCAACCGTTTCAGGGTTGTAGGACCAGGCGACGGTATTCGGCAGGCTGCAGCTGGGCGGTGACTTGCCGAAGCCAAAGCAGAGCTAAGTGCTCTGGCGGTTTGCTCAGTCTGTCCCTCGTGGATGACTGACTTCTCCTCTTTCCCGGGAGCTTCCCGTTCCTCTACAGGTCTAGCAGAGAGCTGCGATCAGTGACGTGGATAAGTCAGCCAATAGTAGCTCTGGATGACCACATGTCATTCTACCAGCGCTAAGTCAGATATAACGACATCCTTCTAGAATACTCTTGAGTGGTGTTCCTGAGCTGGCGACGTGTCCCACGACGAGGGACGGGGTGGAGAAACGGCACAAGGCAATTCGAAAATAATAATCACAGACTGACTCACGAGACGCTGGATCGTGGGATTGAAATCCGACTGTGTTCTACAGTGCGGGCGTTTTAAGGTTTTTTTTTGGGGGGGGGGGTTATAGGTGAGGAATTTCATGAGGTGTTGAATAGTAGTCGACAGGAGTTAAGGGTAAAGGTAGGGGGAATACCGCGTTAGCACCTCCGTTAGTAATAGTTGGTACATCCTGCCGGTTGGTGCCGGGAGCGGTTTATGGGACCTGGAGTATAGCCATGGCACAAGTCCCTGGATGCCACCAGGGGTTAAAGGTGAAGGATGGGTAGGAGTTCAATTGTTCTTTAATCATAAGTTAAATCATGGGTTGTTTCAGCGGTTGCTGCGCCGGTAGTTTGGTCGTACAAGTGGTAGCGCCTGTGGTTGTACAAGTGGTAGCGTGTGAGATTCCATAAATGCTCGACATAGAACGTAGCCTTTATGCAGCTGCTGGTGGATGTTCTGCAGTAGTTGTAGCCTCTGGAGAATGGTGGTTTCGGTTTCCCGGTACTGCTCTCGAAGCCCAGCAATTGTAGCCTCAAGGGCACTCAGCCGCGTGGGTCGGTCGTCGCAGTCACTGTCAGTGGCGTCGTCCGGTTCCGTGATGTGGTGCTCGATGCGCATTAGCTTGCTCTGGCACGACACGAGCACCTTGAGTGGTTGTCATCCTGGACGGTCTGGCGAAGTCGCAGGAACTGGGTGGCGACCGTTGAGAAGTGCCGAATGGTGGTGCGATGCTTGGCCTCCAATGCCGCAAGGCGCGCACTGGAAGTCCGGTGCAACGCCTCGAGGCGCCCTGGAAGTCCGAGTGCAGGACAGTCCGTGTTGTTGCAATGCATGTGCTGTTAATGTGCTCTGTACTGGAATGTTCTGCGTTGTGGTGTTCGGCGTGGTAGTGTTCTGGTGCATGGCGATCGGCGCTGTTGGTTCTGGACGAATGAGTGGCGGTGCAGGAGGCGATGTTTGCTGATGGCGAAGTGGCTGTGATCTTGGGTACTGCGGGCAAGATGCCTGGCCGGTGAAGTGGTCACCACCACCGCAAGTAGCGCAGTAGCGGTGCTGAGGTTATGCCGGTGCAGGTTGAGGTGAGCGAGGGCAAGCCGCAGTAGTGACACCGTGCTTGTGCCTTGCAGGTGGCCGCTACGTGTCCGTAATGGCAGCGGCGGCGGCAAGGGACGTGTCGGTCAGTGCGGCTTGCCTCGATGCGGTGCGACTGGCCTAGAAGTGCGAGGCCAGTCGTGATGGCTGCGATGTAGTGCGCCCGGTCCAAAAACGTCAGGCGCAACAACGGTGTCGGCCCTCTGCTGGACGAGATCCTGGAGACGCGGATGAGAGAAGGCCAGAGCGCCTGGGCGGCCTCCATAACTATCAGCTCCGGCAAGAGGCGGTGAACGCCACAGACCAGAGCGCTAAAAGCGCCGAAACGGTCCGTGGTGTTTCCCGGTGGCGAGGCTGCAGCCTTGGCATAGGACTGCCGGTGCTGCGGCGGAGGATGCGGAGCTTCAGGTGTGTTTTCTCGGCGGCGGTGAGGTGCTGACTGGTGTAGTCAGTTCCTGTGGCGGTGGTGTGGCAGCCTGGCCAGTGGTGGTGTCAGCAGCGGAAGCTGCGTCAATCTGCGCCGGCTCAGGTGGTTAACTCCGGCGTAGCAGGCTGCGTCGAGGCGGTGTCTCCTCTTCTTCCCCATGTTGTCATCTCGGAGTCCTGCGTGCGTATGTGCGTTTTAAGGTGAGGCCACAGAACGGCTTTATGCGTAGCATGCTGTACTGCAGTGACCTAGTACTTTGCCGATGCGCAACTGGAGGTGCACGACGCGTTCAAGGTTATCTTCTGTGTTTCAGTCGCTGCTGTGTTCTTACTGTAAAGAGAACTAACATTGTACATCCCAAAGGTGAAAGTTTATTCAAGACATCTGTGTTGTGTGTGTCTTGTTATTAGTCCACTGCAATGCCTGCCGATAAATCCACGCTTGAACAACGAATTGTTATGTACGATACATACGTAAAAACCGAATCATGTAGACAGGTGTTTAGACAATTTCAGGAGAAATTTTCTGATATTCCAGTTCCAAGTAGAGAAACTGTTAAGACGTCTGGCATAAGTTTAGGGGTCGCTAAACGCTAAACTCAAGAAGCGAAAAGGAAATGTTCTAACGGAGAAAAAAATTGACAAAATTGGTGTATGTGGGGAACAACCCCAAATAAAAAATAGCTTGTAGGAACAGTTCCCACGCCACAGACGAACTTAAAGACAATATAAAAACAGATATTATGAACATTACGCAAGGAGAACTTATGCGCGTGGATGGAAATTTTATTTGAAGATACAAGAAATGTCTTCACGCAGATGCCCACCACTTATAACAAGGTTAGTATCATTATAGTGTATGTTACTATCACTCGTAAATAACGCGGGTGCTACGAAATGAAAAATTCCCAGTGTAATTGTATGCGAGCACGCATGTATGCGATCCGTGACCTCACCATAAAACTCCCGCACTGTAGAATCACAGGATGTTTGCACTATTTGTACCACGAAACATTCTTACAAAGTTATAAGTAACTGGATTTTTAAGTTAACATCTTATATAGTAAGCCTTATTAATAAAGCTGGTTTTCAGTGATACCTCTAAGTTGTGTTTTCGTGAAACAATAGAAGATTTTGAAACTCCTTGAACGAACATAGCAATATAATAGTGTGGATCATTTAAGTTTAAACTGTACAATATCTCCAAAAACAAGCGTTTTAGAAAGAAATGTCTTGAATAGAAGTTGCTTGATATTATGGAGGAAAGTAAATGCTATTAGTCGTGTTTTATTTGGAGGACGTTATGATGGTCATTTTAGGGAGAGTTTAATGTTTTTAATGGAAACATACCTTTCTTATGTTGTTTTCTCACTCCTTGTAAAAAACTAAACATCATTTGTATAAAGCACTTTGCAGTTGTTCTTACATCAACGTAAATAACAAAGAAAATTCTGAGCGATTCTGTACGAAGAGCGCAATGAATGGTTGGACCATGCATGGATTTGAGGGTCAAGTTACATTTCGTAATTGAGAACCAACGTTTTTTATTTTGTTTCCTTATTCCTCATCACAAAATAAATAGCTTTTTCTAAATAATTTTCTAATGAGAAAATATTATGGCATCCCCATAATATCAAGCAATTTTTATTCAAGACATTTCTTTCTGCAACGCTTAGTTTTGGAGATATTGTAGTTTCAACTTAAATGATCCACTCTGCATAAGGCTAGTAACAAATAGGAAAGCACGTGCTATAATGTAGTATTGCATGGCAGCTTACAAACCCTCAAAGTTCGGCTTGCTGACGAAGGGAAAGGAGGGTGGTGGAACGTTACTGCCTAGGTAACAGCGGAGAGGAGGTTGCAAGGTTTCGTCGCAAAACAACAGATATTAGAGCGCAGAAAAACCCGATTATGCACACGAGATTCTCTTGGATGTGCAGTAAATGCATACAGAATAATAGCACCTACTCGTATATTTTTTAATAAACAATAGATGCAGAGAGGTACAGGAATGACCTACACCATTTTTTGAACAGCTGACCGATACTAAACTTCTGTCTGGATTTTTCCAACAAGACTCTACTACTGCGCCTACAGTTGTAGTCATTAAATTTAATTCAGAAATTTTTGAAGATTAGGATAAATTAAACAATTATGGCCCTCACGGTGCCTTGATTTAATTGTATGTGATTTTTATCTAAGGGAGCTTGAAAAATAAGGTACACTATGTGATCAAAAGTATCCGGACACCCCACAAACATACATTTTTCATCTTAGGTGCATTGTGCTGCCACCTACTGCCTGATACTCATCCGCGACGTTAGTAGTAATTAGACATCGTGAAATAGCAGAATGGGACGCTCCGTGGAACTCACGGACTTCGAACGTGGTCAGGTGATAGGTGTCGCTTGTGTTAGAAGTCTGTACGCGAGATTTCCACACTCCTAAACATCCCTAGGTCCACTGTTTCTGATGTGATAGTGAAGGGACATGTACAGCACAAAAGCGTACAGCCTGACCTCGTCCGTTGACTGACAGAGACCGCCGACATTTGAAGAGGGTCGTCAAGAGTAATAAGCAGACATCTATCCAGACCATCACACAGGAATTCCAAACAGCATCAGGATCCACTCCAAGTACTATTGACAGTTAGGCGTGAGGTGAGAAACCTGCTCATAAGCCACACATCACGCAGGAAAATGCCAAACGACGCCTCGCTTGGTATAAGGAGCGTCAACATTGCACGATTGAAGTGGCAAAACGTTGTGTGGAGTGATGAATCACGGTACACAATGTGGCGATCCGATAGCAGGGTGTGGGTATGGCGAATGCCCGGTGAACGTCACCTGCCAGCATGCGTAGTGCCAACAGTGAAATTCGGAGGTGGTGGTGTTATGGTGTGGTCGTGTTTTTCCTGGAGGGGGCTTGCACCCTTTGTTGTTTTGCGTGGCACGATCACAGCGAGAACCTACATTGATATTTTAAGCACCTTCTTGCTTCCCACTGTTGAAGAGCAATTCGAGGATGGCGATTGCATCTTTCAACACGATCAAGCACCTGCTCATACTGCACGGGCTGTGGCGGAGTGGTTACGCGACAATAACATACCTGTAATAGACTGGTCTGCACAGAGTCCTGACTTGAATCCAATAGAACACCTTTGGGATGTTTTGGAACGCCGACTTCGTGCCAGGCCTCGCCGACCTACATCGATACCTCTCCTCAGTTCCGCACTCGGTGAAGAATGCGCTGCCATTCCCCAAGAAACCTTCCAGCACCTGATTGAAGGTATGCCTGCGAGAGTGAACGCTGTCATCAAGGCTAAAGGGTGGGCCAACACCATATTGACTCCCAGAATTACCGATGAAGGGCGCCACGAACTTGTACGTCATTTTCAGCCAGGTGTCCGGATACTTTTGATCACGTAGTGTATGTGCAACAAACCCCAATACTTTGAGAGAACTAAAAGAAAACAACAGGTGAGAAATCCACTCAGTTTCGGATGTCGAACTCTCCTCAGAAGATGCTAGAAATATGCGAATAGAGAAGGACATAATTTCAATGATAAGCTATGTGTTTATTATCACTGTAATTGTAACTGCGAGAACGTGAGGGGTTGCGGGGATATTGTAACTGTTCCAGCGGCAGTCTGAGCTGCGGCGGTCGCCGTGCTGTGGCCATAGTATGAAAGAAAAGCACTTTACAGTTTGTGTACTGCACATATTAAATATGACAACACATATTAAATACTGACAAATAATGCTATACATTGCTAACAAAATATAAAAGCTATGACGAGGCACACAGTGTATAAAATCCTTGTGAAGCGTAAAGGTAAGCGTGGTTTATTTATATATAGCAAAATTACATTTATATGTGCATTTTTAGGTTCTGCAACTGCAGGGAAATATTTATACATTTTTATATGTTCTAAAAAATTAAATTTTATAAGGTGATGGCTCTACGTATTTTATTATATGGCAGTGAATCCTGGGTGATGAGAAAAGATTCTAGTCATGTTCAGGCTGCAGAAATGACATTTTTACGAACAGTAAAGGTTGCACAAAATTGGACAGGATCCGTAATTAAGTAATCAGGCAAGAACTGAATATTTTTGCAGTGAAGGATAAACTAAAAGAACAAAAACAAAAATGGAAAGAAAATTTGGAAAGAATGGAAGGAAGAAGGATTCCAAAGATGGCCTTACCTACAAACCTACAGGAAAGAGGGACATAGAAAGGCCAGTTAAAAGTTGGAATTGTGGTCGGAACAGGTCGATAGGTCTAATTCTTCAAAGGCAGAAGAATATATTTTTTATAACTGTACATATCGTACTATGCTTGCATTTAGTTTTATTTGATTTTATTTATTTATCTGAACATGTTTTTGCTCATACATAAGGTTCTGTGAATTCGTAGCTTAGTTTTACATATCCTTAAAATGATCTATGCTCAGGATCTTATTGGCCAAAATTGAACTCACAAGATCTAACCTAGCCGAACCTAAACTGCACAACATTTACGAATGTTGAAACAATTCCTTTTTGGGAATAATGTTCACTCTAGTACAGTTAGTGTCAACTTTTGGGTTTTGTATCACCCTTCAGCTGAGAATCAGTTAGGTTATTCCCTTTATTCCTTAAAGTTTTAAAGCAATTATTACATTGAGAATGCTAAAAAATGTAAATAAGTTACATAATTCCTGATCAGTAATTTCTCCAAATTCAAAACCTCTGATGTAACAATAGAAGTTAGTAATAATAGAAGTTCCCTTGGCTTGGCTTCTATAAATGCTTACTAAAACATAATGTTACTGTCTTCGATTTTTATCTATCAGATGCAACAGGCTTCAGACCTTACTTGTTTTAAAAGAGCTAATTTTAGCAAAGTATTGGGTGTTAGATATTTAAGGCGTGAATATCTCCAAAAACATTATACCTACGTGTCTTTTAGCAGTGTCTCATTAACTGAAAGAAGGAAACGCTTGCTATTAGGAAAATAAAAGCACGTAGCACGAACATGATCCGAAAACAAAGACAGCTATTGAGAAGGGTACAAAAATAGCATGTTAATAACTGGTTTTACGTCACGACAGAGCTGTTTCTATAACGCTTCTAGGAATACAAGAGGTGTTGCGATAAGGAAAAGTCTTTCTTTGGTGAAAGAAGATTAAATTTGCTGGTCATGTGGAGGAAAAACATAACCACTGCAGATGTGAATGTAAATAAGTTTCCGTTACGAGAAGCTGAAAACGTATAATCAATCGTGCTCGTATGACATGTCGAAATCTTGCCAGATTTGGTTGTATAATTCATGCGACTGTATCTCTCTTTTTAACTTACGATCATAGGTTTAAAGTTGTGACGAAATAGATTAGAAACTTTCCTGAAAGTGTCACAGGAAGAACTTAAATAATGCATGTGTGAAATTTGACCAAAATTAGCGAAGAATTAAAAAAATAAATTTTATAAAATCATATGAATTCTAAACTTGAAGAAAAATATCGTTTTTCTCCATTTGGCGCATTTAAACTACCAGTTAACTGAAGCTATAAATGGAGAGGTGTGTACTTGTTAGGGTGTAATTAACGGAGGAGGACATCTCGCCACTGCGACCAACTAGACCTATTGTGGCTATTGAGCCGCAGGAGGTTACAGAGACGCACGGAAGTCTCTATCATTTCCGGTACGAAACACCTGCTCTCGCCAGTAGACGCGGTGTCCCGCGAGAGGGCGACAAAGTGGCCCATTGACGGGGAGAAAGCGTTCCAAAGCGCAGCAACCATACCAATTATCACCAGACTAACTACAGAATCCGAGACACTGCCTGAAAGATGAAAGACAGAAAATGAGGGAAAGGAGAAATCGTGGTAGAATACCCACCACAGCATTCGCCTAGGGGACCAGAGAAAAACCACAAAAACCCTCATGCTCAGAGTAGGCGGTCACCGGGAATCGAACCCGATACCTCCCGAATGTCCATGCTTATTAATAAGCACGCCCAACTTTAAACCTTGTTTTCTCCCAAACCTTTTTCCAGCATTTTTCCATGCTGAAAATGCTCCATGTGGTGTAATTTTGTACTAATTTGTTTAAAAAAAATGATGTGTTACACTCACATGATTTTCTCTACTCTTGTACAAACTATTTTTACAAACGGTTATTCTCCATATGCTTCATGTTATTCGAGATGTCAATCTTATTGCTAATTTTCTTGTAGATGCAACGGGAATTGGTAGGCTTTAAGCGATAGTCAAATATTTTAAACGCTGGTTGCTATGTGGCGCATTCCATTCTCTTTGCATGTCCTGGACATAAAAAAATGAATGAGTTCCCATTTGAGAAAAAGTATAAGTATTGGAAAATTTAAGGAAATAACAAGCAATATCACGAAAAAGGTTCACTCAACAAAAGAAATGTATATGACATAAATTGTGTATTTTAACGCGATCTACATTTTTGTGTAGTAAAATTTTGTCTATCTCTTATGGTTTACCAGTTATGCAAAAGTCGTTCACAATGAAGAATACTTTTCGAGACATTCCCAGAAAATTCAAGATATACATTTCATTTCCCATGACAATATCTTAAACATATGATATTTTAATCGAAATTGTTAGAGCCATTTTGAGAAAATTAAAATTTTCGAAAAATGCTCCATGTAAAGGGTAGTCTGGGGTGGGGGATTTTCTTGAAAACCTTCGTGTCGCATCTCTGGAAGATACTGAACCTAAATACCAAGTTTGGTGTATATCCGACTGTTCGTTTCTGAGTTATGCTGTTCACAGACAGACAGACAGACACACACACACACGGACATGTTTCCAAAAATGCTTTTTTTGGATTCAGGGGGTCTGAAAACATGTATTTCCGGTGAAATCTCGGTATCGAAATTTTTGGGTGAAATACAATACTTCCGCTACTTACTCTACGTAGTAGAGAAAGTAAAAATGTGTACTTACTCTGAAATGTAGATTAAAGGAAATGATCATATACTGTTTTAAAATAAAGTTCCAATTTTGAGAAAAACATTATCAGCCTTTCAAAAATCAAGAATTTTGCGGAGTTAAATAATCACCTGTATAGCTGATATTTATTCATTTATGAACATATTCTCTTTCTATATATTCTAACTGAATTTCTTGAATTCTTAAAACTTTCTTTATATTGTAATATTACTTGTAATGTTAATTTTATGTTCACTTTATTTGTTGTTAAGATACCTTGTCATTAGGCAACACCTCGTTGGGAAAGCAAAGGAATTAAATTTCTTTTTATGTTTTCTACAATAAATAGGGGTTAGTATAAAAAATCGTATATAATAGATATTTTTGTAAACTCATTTACTGTAAAACCAGAATTGTTTATGTGAATATTACTAAAATGCATCATGTGGAGCAGTTTGATAAGAACAGTGAATTTAAACAATAAAATTTTAAATAACTATGCAGGCTAGAATTTCGAAACATGATAAAAACGTTACTGTTATAGTGTGAAACAACTGGCACATATTTTATAAATATACTGTGCATTTTCAAAATTTTATAGATGCATTACCTTAAATAATTTACAAGCTGGGCAGAACAGAATGAAGTTCAACTCATCTGGGTGCGAGTCATAATGGCGTAGAAGGAAATGAAATATCTGATGAAGTTGCAAGAAAAGAAGCAGGTTTACAATTTAGGGCCAGAGCTGGTTCTAGTA
The DNA here is from genome assembly GCA_030765065.1 of Deroplatys truncata. NCBI lineage: Eukaryota > Metazoa > Arthropoda > Insecta > Mantodea > Mantidae > Deroplatys > Deroplatys truncata. The sequence goes on along the minus strand of CM060988.1, from coordinate 153,633,181 downwards.
GCATCTGGATGTTTAGTAAGAGAGGCTATTAAAAACTAGTCTAAAGTAGAACTTCATAAAACTTGGCTTAAAACTCCAGGAAACAAACATGGTGCACTATTTATTAGAAAACCATGTAAGAAAAGCGCTGAATGCTTACTTAAATGTAACAGACTTCAGCTGAGAACAATTATTGCATTTCTCGCAGGATACAGGCTCCTGTGAAAAAGCATCTTAACACGATGGGAGTGTTCCAGGAAAACTTAAATTGCAGATTGTGCAAGAAAGAACTGAAACACCCCAGCACATGATATGCTCCTGTGAAGTCTTGGCTCACAGGAGATAGGTATATTGTTTTGGGGGAATTGTTTTTAGAACCAGAAGAATTTGAAACCATATCTGTTATGAGATTGTATTCTTTGGTAAAGGATGCAAGCATAATGAATTGGCTTTAAAATGATACAGGTAGCACAATAAGCCCAAGGCTGAAATGCGTCCAGAGCAATGGCGAAAATCTGTATCGAACAAAACAAGGTCTTAAATAACTTTAAAAATCTGATGTGTTACACTCACATGACTTTCTCTACTCTTGTACAAACTATTTTTACAAACCCTTATTCTCCATATGCTTCATGTTAATCTAGATATTAATCTTATTGCTAATTTTCTTGTAGGTGCAAGGGGAATATGGTAGGGTTTAAGCGATAGTCAAATATTTTAAGAGGTGGTTGCTATGCGGAGTATTCCAATTCTCTTTGTATTACCAGGACAAAAAAAATTAATAACGAATTTGAGAAAAAGTACAAGTATTGGAAAATTTAAAGGAATAACAAGCAATACCTCGAAAATGCTTCACCCAAAAAAGTCTATATGACATAAATTGTGTATTTTAACACGATCTACATTTTTTGTGTAATAAAATTTTGTCTATTTCTTATGGTTTATGAGTTATGCAAACGGCGTTCACAATGAAGAATACTTTTGGAGACATTCCCAGAAAATTCAAGATATACATTTTATTTGTCATGAAGATATCTTAAATATGATATTTTATCACAATCGTTAGAGCCATTTCTGAGAAAATTAAAATTTTCGAAAAATGTTCCATGTAAAGGGTAATCTGGGGTGGGGGTATTTTCTTGAAAACCTTCGTCTCGCATCTCTGGAAGATACCGTACCTAAATATGTAACGGTAGTATTTATGTTGTATTTATCTAACATTAATTGTAGCCCCACGTTGTGGTAGCCAATTTGTAACGGTATTACTTACAAATGTTTGTGTATTTATGTTTACTTCATGTGAAGCCATCTTGTGACGTCATTCATTTGTTCGGTTTGTAGCTCCATCTGGTGTTAGCAATTTGCAGCAGTGTTAGTGTTCGAAAGAATGCGACTGTTATTTGATTTAATTTTTGTTTATTGTCCTCCGGCTAGCTATTATTTCTCGGTCGAACATGTCTCTTGATCAGGGTGTGTAAACGGAAAGGAATCTTTTATCCAAATATAACACTGATGAAGAAATTTGTTTTACACATTTATTGTCGAACACGTTAACTATCACATTTATACATTGATCTTAACACTCGCCAAACTGAAACTGTTATAATAACTTCTTACTGATCACTTTTAATCCACGTACTTCAACTTTTTGTATAATTAACCTTACAACACTTTAGATTATTCATAATTCTGCTGCGCGTAACTTGTGAATCGATACCCGACGTTTGCCGTACAAATACTTTCGACGAACTGACTGAAGACGACGTGTAGTGTACACAGATTTTTGATGAACTGAACGACTGAAGGACTTTACCTCTAACCTAGCCTCTATTTATACTCCCACTCCCCGATATGCCTAAAGATTATAACTGAACTGGAATTGGCTAATAAAACGCGCCAACATTAGCGTCTATTTTTATATCCAATGAAAATTATGAATACATATACTCTAGGGAAATTTTTCAGAAGGTTCTAAACGGAAAAACGCGCCAACATTACGCAACTTCCTCGTTTCCAATAATGATAAACAGCTCACCCCCTCGCTGCATTATTGCGTGCTATTATTGATAGTTTCAGTAAGGCATTAAAAACTTACTTCTCAACAATAATTACAATCAATAAACATCTTAAATCAATGTCACATAAAAATGCATATTCATATTACAATCATTATTTACATTTAAGTAATTTGTGATACAAATTACTGCATCAAATACCAAGTTTGGTGTTTATCTGACTGTTCGATTCTGAGGTATGCTGTTCTCTCTCTCTCTCTCTCTCTCTCTCTCACACACACACACGCACGCACACACACACACACACACACGGACACACGGACGTTTCCAAAAATGATTTTTTTTTGGATTCAGGGGGTCTCAAAACATATATTTCCGGTGAAATCTCTGTATCGAATTTTTGAGTGGAATACAATAATTCCCCTACTTACTATACGTAGTAGAGAAAGTAAAAATACATGGATTCAAAGACAACAGTTACGTGCAAAAGATTTTGCCAGTTTCCCTAGAATCACAGAGGGGGCTCTTCCTCCATTAAGTTGCCATAACTAATAATTGACATTCACCAAACTTTATTTTTATCTCGCTGACCTAAGGTAAACGTCGGAGCATTAATGTCAACCAATAACCAATATCACGGGAATAAGAGCAAGGAATTACTAGAAAGTAGAGGGGGCTCCAGTAATTGGAACATAGCACCACAACTAGGTCTTAGTGGACCCTTTTTGTTTCCAGCGTTCCCTGGGAGGACGGGGTGAAGGGAGACTGAAGAGCGCCCAGGTCCGGACGACTGTGTCTTGATTTTGATTTGATTTTTACTTTCTCTACTACGAATAATCTCGATACCGAGATTTCACCGGAAGTACATGTTTTGAGGTGCCCTGAATCAAAATAAAGCATTTTTGGAAACATGTCCGTGTATGTGCTTGTCTGTCTGTGAACAGCATAACTCAAAAATGAAGAGTCTGATAATTACCAAACTTGGTATTTAGGTTCAGTATCTTTCAAAGATGCGACACGAAGATTTTCAAGAAAATCCCCCTACCCCAGACTACCCTTTACATGGAACATTTCTCGAAAATGTTGATTTTCCCAAAAATGGCTCTAACGATTTTTATTAAAGTATCATAAATTTAAGATATTTTCATGACAAATAAAATGTGTATCTTGAATTTTCTGTGAATGTCCCTAAAAGTCCTCTTTTTTTCGCAATGACTTTTCCGCAACTGGTAAACCGTAAGAGATAGACAAAAACTTTCTACGCAAAGATAATGAAATGCTCCACATAGCAATTTGACTATCGCTTAAAGCCTACCATATTCCCCATGTACCCATAAGAAAATTTTCTAAAAACTTTCTACAATTTCTGCAAATGTTTATCTCGATTAAAATGAAGTAGATGGAGAAGAAGCTTTGTAAAAATAGTTTTACAAGAGTGAGAAAGTCATGTGAGTGTAAAACATCAGATTTTTTAAATAGTACGGTCATCGTGACCAATATAGTACGACATTATCCCAAAGAAAAAAAAATTACATTTACAGAGGACGCAAAAACTCTCTATGTCGTAAAAAGGTTTATTGATTAAACAATACTTAATTCTAGCTTTAAAAACATTAATATGTAAAACATGAACTTCTTATGGTAATTCGTTAAACAAAGAAACAGATACACATTTATACCAATGCTGTGGTTTGGTTAACCTAACTATGGGAGCAACAAGGAGGTAATTGTGCCTTGTAGAGTAATTATGGATATCTGAGTTGACGATAAGACTATCATAATTACATTCCACTTTCATTAGACACTGGAATATAGGTTAATAACTATTAAACTTTTTCATAGATAAACAAAGGCCTGCAGTGTGCATCATAATCACTTTCAGTTAAAATACGTATGGTCTTCTTCTGTATAATAAGAACTTTGTTGATGTTCGCAGAATTTACCCACAGATGAATACTACAGCTAAATATGCTGTTAAAAAATATGATGCGATTCACATGACTTTCTCTACCCTTCAGTGCTTATTAGTGGGTCACAAGTTATTCTTACGAAAGTTTGTTTTCCTATCTACTTCATTTTAGTCGAGATAAACCTTTCCAGAAACAGCGCCATTACGCACCTCATTACAGATGCAAAGTGAATAGCGATAGTCAAATGTTTTAGAACTAGACGCTATATGCTGGCCTTGAAATTCCATACTCTTTCCAGGTATCGTGAAAAATAGCTGAACATCGACAGGACTTTGAAAGAACATATCTCGGAAATGGGTGATGCTACAGAAAAAGTTCTTGAAAATAAATTATGTATTTTAAAGAGATCTAAATTTTATTTGCAGTACGTTTTCGGCTATTGCTTCGCTTAACGTTTACAATTCGAATGAAGGGACCTTAAAAACTATTTCCAGGAAGTTCAAGGTATACGTTTTGTCATTTAAATATCTTTGTTCTATTGGTATCTTAATCAAAATCGTTAGAACCATTTTTTAAAAATAAAAAATTTATAAAAATCTTCCATATAAAGGTTAGTTTGGAGTGGGAGAATTTTCTTGAAAATCTTCACGTCGCATCTTTGGAACGTACTGAACCTAAATACCAGCTTTGGTATTTATCCGAATTATCGTTTTTCTTCAGAGACCACAGAGAACGTTTTCTAAAAATGCGTTTTTTTATTCAGTAGTCCTCAAAACATGATTTGCCGCAAAATCTCGGTATCGAAAAATGGGTGGAAGGCAATACCTTCTCTGCGTACTATGTATGTGGGTAGGGAGTAAAAATGCATAACAGTTTTTCAGAAATTCCTTCGGTACTAAGTATTTTAATCGTCTCAATAGGTGGACCGTTACAAGGTGTAAACCTTCCAGCAGAAGAATGTAAACTTGTGTGGTAGCAAGGGGTTCCTAACGATTTCAATATGGTATCAAACCTAATGGCGACTAGCGCTGCCTAAACCACTCGCAAACCGGGAATCCCTTGACAATCCGAACACTCCCACCAAATGGTAGGGATAAATCTTTCCAGAGTGCAAATTCCACCGTCCTGCCGCAGCACACCAACCGCCTTCGCCGGATCCTACAACCCTGAAAAAGATGAAAGGAAAGGATGTGGGTAGGAAATGGACAGCATTCGCCTACCGATCTGGGGAAACCATGAAAAAATACCGGCCTTACAGGAGTCGAAATCCGAATGCAAACGTCACACGTTACCTCGAATCCATCTGGCTCGTCACGGGATTAAGAAGGACCGTAGCAGTTTGCTACGGTTGAATGTAGAGTGTAAATTTTAAGTTAAATGGGTTGACATTGCAAGGGTGGAAGTGACAACTTCAGGAGGTTAGAAAAAGGTGTAGCTGTGTGGCATTTCAATACCAACTGATGCTGTAGCTTTTGTGTGTCGGCAAAATGTTTTGCACGTAACTGTACATTAAACTACCTTTTGAAAAAGCACACATTTATTTTTTGTACAATATTAACATAGTGGCTTCACACACAAGTGTACTTGCACATTATTTCCCTTAAACGCTATTGAGAATTACATTGTTTGCTTAGCAGTGACGGTGTGATTGTATTAGCTGTTAGAAAACACCAAACATCTGCTGGAATATAGAATGTCTTCAAGCTGCATTAAGTGAACATCTTTTAGTTCTGAAAAGTATACATATTTCAAGATATGGGAGTTTCACACTGAATAGCTCTATCCTCTCATATATCCTGTTATGGACATATTTTCAAATGCACACCTCAAATCACTCCCATGCCACAAGAACACAGAATTTGCCAAACCTGCCAAACAAAACTTCACTTTCCATTTTCATAAACTTACGATTACCTGTAGTGCATCTGAAGGTAGGGTTAAAAATGACACCCAGTATATCAGATCTTATACCAAATTGTAGGCTTCCATGGTCGTTGTCCATAATAACGTGAATGTCTTCCGGTGAAGGTCGCGTCACGTTTCACCCTTCATGTTGAGGATTTCTGGCCACTGCCAACTTGCATAGAATAAAATTTCAAAATTGCTACATCGTCACAAAGTAATAACAAGATATTGTTACATGCTGGGGTGAGGGCCAAAAGGTTTCCAGAAAATGATTCAATTTAGGTCACCCCAACACGGGCATGGGGGGAGGGCGCAAATCGCTACAGCAAGAAGACCGGGACCTTGGTGTGTAGATTTAGAGGAAGGCGTGCGGTCCTACATTACACAAAAACATTAGATAACACACATTACCTGGAATTTATTAACAAACGTTTGTGGACTCTACATTATAAACTAGGAATAGTGGATGGGGGAGATGCCTCGAAGCCGTGGACTGACCACAGGCATGTCTTGCTACAACAACCACTTTCACTCAAGTGACGCTATCTATATCCCCCTCCAACCGTGTCTAGCTACGCCAGCCAGGGTTGGCGTCATACCAGACGAATTACAAACAGAGCCGTCCCTTTGGCGTGGTCCGCGCCAAAAGGAGGGATCGTTAAGCCGAAAAATCAAAGAAATCCAATAATGCTATGTCTAGTAGCGACAATGCAACACAACAGTGCTTCTGTTAAGGACATTGGACTTACTGATACACCACATCATATGTCGGTTAAAAAACTAAGATCCTTCACACGCTCCATTAAACATAAAATTTCGCCACTCATCAACTCAGGTGTACACAAAATTACACGTGATTACGGAGAGTCATATATAGGCCAGACAGGAAGGCGAATATTAACTCGACGCAACGAAAATCTCAGATTTCTAAAGCATGGGCAGCCTGTAAATCAGCATTAGCTGAACATGTTTGCAAAACAGGTCTTCACATCTTCTTTGACAACAATGTTGAGATGATAACTGTATGTAACCGCTTCTCACACAGAATAGTACGAGAAAGGTTAGAAATGCTTAAACGTGAAAAGTTATTGAATAGAGACGGTGGAAAACCCCTAAACCTCTTAATGGAGCATGGAAATCATTGCTCACTCAACAAAAAATAGTGGCAAGCTACCAGTCAATTATACAGTGCCGTGTGTGAAAATTGTAACACCAAGAAACAATTTCCCGAATAGCTCCAAACTTGGTGGGAGTGTAGAAGAGTGTGCAAGCAATAAGTGATTAGGTTTGCAGAGAGATGGGGTACACGTAGACCGAGCAGAGTTCTCTCGTTTCGGTCCGACAAGGTAAATGTTGCGTGCAGTGTAGTCAGTGCAGAGCTGTCAAACAATGTGGAAACAATAAAGTGAGTGCCAGTATGCCTCGTCGACGTCAAAGGGAGCCATATCGGCATGTGAGCGAGTTCGAACGTGGCAGAATGATCGGTCTCCGCGAAACGGGTTTGTCATACCGTGACATTTCGGCTCGTACATTGCATACTGCTACAACAGTGATGCGTTTGTGGAAGCAGTGGATAGATGAAGGTCGTACGCAGCGAAGAGCGGGTACTGGACCATGGAACATGACCACAGCACGGGATAACCGTCATCTTGTCCGCATGGGCATAACGGACCGTACAGCTTCATCCACAGTGTTGGCTGCACGCTGCAGTACTGCAACAGGTGTAAACTTGCCTGCATCAACGGTTCGTTGCCGTCTGCTGCATGCTGGACTAATTGCATGCATGCCATTACGTCGGCTTCCATTGTCCAGAAACCACAAGCTCTTCTGACTGCAATGGGCACGTGAACACCGTCACTGGGGTGCTGAGTAGGAAAATGTAGTCTTTTCAGACGAGTCCCGTTTCAACGTGTCCTACAGTGATGGCCGCATACGTGTTCAGCGGTACCGTGCTGAGCGCAACCTGGAGGGCTGCATTGTTGAGCGGCATAGAGGACAAACACCAGGGGTGATGGTTTGGGGCGCCATTGGTTACAACAACCGATCTCGCCTCCTACGAATTGAGGGCACTTTGAACAGCAACCGGTACCTGACGGTGCTTCAGGCATCTCTACAGGCCACATTTCAACAGGACAATACCCGGCCACATATTGCGAGGAATGTACAAGCCTTCTTCAAAGAGCGACGTACCATTGCTTCCCTGGCCTGCCCGTTCGCCTGACATGTCGCCCATGGAACATGTCTGGGATATGGTTGTTCGGCAGCTGGTGTGTCACGGTCCTCCAGTAACCAGTGTCACGGATTTGTGGGCTCGAATACAAACTGCGTGGAGGGAAATCCCTCAAGAACTTATTCAGAACCTGCTTGATTCAATGCCACGGCGTATAGCAGCTCTAATTGCAGCGCATGGAGGCCACACAAATACTGAATATTAGGTCTCAAAGTTCGTGTATAGATTTCAAATGTTTATCATTTGTTAATTGTCATGTACCTAACCTGTGGTATTAAATTCATTGAGTTTATGCGTTTCCTTCTTGGTGTTGCAATTTTCACAAACGGCAGTGTACTTTTGCAGTATACGAGTGCAAACAGTGCCCAGAAGAAGCCCTCAACATGAAGGGCGAACCGTCGGTAATTTTATCAAAAGTGACGCGGCCTTCACCGGAAGACAGTCAAGTTAATATCAGATCTTTCACATAGAAATATTGGTTATGCAACGGAGGGGAACACCTCGCAAACTTAGACCTACATAGATCGTTTGAGGCGAGCAACCCCCAAGAGGAAGAGATGAACTCAGGAGGCTACACACCACAGAGACGTACGGAAGTCCCTAATATTTCCAGGTTCGAAGACCCGTCCCACTGCTGGAGCTGCCTAGAGAGCGATAACGACCCGTCGACCAAGCAGCTCTCTAGTGTCCACGGGGAGTACTCTTTCCTTTGAGGAGACATCCGTGCCATCTGTCCGAAACCTAGAAGCACACCTGAAAGATGAGAATTAAACAGAATGAAAGGGAAATTATGGAAAGGAAATCGTGGTAGATGATAAAACTACCTCAGTATTCGCCTACCGACCAGAGAAAACCACAAAAAACCAAAGATCTTGTGGACGGTCAATGCAAATAGAACTCTCGAGCTCCCAAATGTGAGCACCACACGTCACCTCGGAGTCATCTTGCTCGTTGACTTTTCCCATAAATCGAGTTTTCAAAATCCAAACAAAACTGTATGGGCTTACATTTAAAAGTACTGATTTCAGAAAATCTAGGTAAGATAGTGTACCCTTTGTGCTACAATAAAGCTGTGTATCTAATTTGATTTCTTAGAAAAACAAATCTTATCGTGTGCCATTACGATTTTCAATTTTTCTACCTGCTCACTTGGTCAGATTAATTTAATTTGTTTTTTGACACTAAATGCAAGGCCCCGATCACTCTGGTAAAAAAAAAAACCCTGATGCAGCATTCATATGACTTTATCTACTCTCTCCTCCATAAACTATTCTTACAAAATCTTATTCTTCTATCTACTTCTGCATTCTCGAAATTAACTTACATTACACATTTCCTTTTGAGTATAAGAAGTACAGTTACTGCAGAAAGTATTCGTCTGAACTTTAAAAAGATTCTAGCAGCCAAACTAATGGAGGGAAGAATCTAATTTTTTGGGACATAAAACTCAAATGGTAATACAGTTTTGGCGATTTTTCAGATTGTTCATTTTATGTTATATAATTTTTTGAAAAATATGCCAAAATTGCAACTCTTTGTACGTGCTGTTTTCAAAATGATGTTTTATGCATTGGGTAGAGCATTTCCTGTGTATAGATCCACACACTTTCATCGACATGTCACTTAAACTAGTAGAGAAATAAATTCGTGGTCATAAAAAGTGAACCGAAAATGAAGAATTAAGGTCAAAACGTTGAAAGTTCCCAACTTTGACACTTTATTCCTCCATCAAATAAAATTCTATTTTTATTGCAAAATCAAGTAAAACACCCAGAAATTCGATAAAGAGATTTCAACGGAAATACAAATTTTGAGCCCCATAGAATAAAAAAAAGGGATTTTTAGAAAAACAGAAATACATCCATGTGTGTGTGTGCCGGATAAATACCAAACTTGGTATTTAAGTTCAGTGCCTTCCAAAGATGCGATATGAAGATTTCCAAAAACACCCCCACCCCAAACTACCCTTTAATGGAAAATTTAAAAAAAATGTATTATATAAAAAATGTCTATACGAATTTTAATTAAAATGTCATGCATTAAAGATATTTACATGGCAAACAGAATGTATATCTTGAATTTTCTGAGAATAACCTCTGAAGTCCTCTTCATTCGGAAGGAACTTTTTATAATCTCGTTTAGCTGGTGAACGTTAAGCGCAGAGGGAAATGTAGTACACAAAAAATGTAATCTCTTTAAAACACAATATATTTCAAATGACTTTTTGTGGTATAAACAATTTCCGAGATATCCATTATTAATAGTTAGAATTGTTCATTACTTGGTCATTCTATTTAAATCGTGCCAACATTCAGTTGTTTCTTGCAATCTCATAGAAACAGTAAGAAATTTTACGGTCAGCATGTAGCGTTAAACATTTGACTGTTGCTGTTCACTTTGTATCTATAAAGAAATGTAGAGCTTTGTTCGGATTAAAATGTAGTAGATAGAAAAATAATCTTTCGTAAGAGTAGTTTGTATACCCACTAATAAAGATACAGGGTAGAGAAACTCATGTGAATGTATCACATTTTTATTGTAGTGCATCTGTCATTTTGTACTGTAATTTCTGCACCACTTCATAGATAAAAATTATAACTTATACACATTTCATAGTGGAAATTTAGTCTATCTTTTAGGGGAAGTTTTGCGCTACAAATTGACACTACTGTTAAGTATGGCAGTTTCTGTGTGCACAAGGCATGTGGCTTCTTTATTTGCAAATATATGCGAGTTGGTTTTTAACCTATTGTGCCCTGAACAGCTTTTTCTGAGAATGATATTTTCTGGAATAATTTACCAGTTTTCTCAGAAGACCATTCAATTGATAAACACAACCTCTCAGTTCTATTGAGGACCTATTGTCCAATGGTTGTTGCTTTTAAACAAAAACCGACTTGTGACAGTTACTGGAGGGGCATGTTTCTGTGTCATTTCCATGGCAACCGCCCCTCCGCTATTGCTCTAGCCAGTAAAATTATACCACCCTCCTTTCCTTTCGCCAACAAAGTGATTTTTGAGGGGTAGCACGTGCTTTTACGCTGCTTACTAGCTTTCTAATATGCTGTTCTCCCATTTTCCTGCTATAAGTGAACTGTCACAGGTCGTTTTTTGTTTAAATGCTACTCTTTAACCTCGTCAGTTACAGGTTGATGACGCTGAACTCTTCATTAATATTGCACTTCGTTTACAAGATGCATTTGGCACAGTCTGTGCAATAACTTTCAAAACCATTGTAAAATTCTTCAGCGGCTGCTGTATCAAGGCGTCTCTACCCAATGAGGCCATGTCATGATATCCTCGTAGAATTTGGCGCCCGGACTCTCAGTCCCCGACACTTGTCTATGAGCTATGAGTTTGTAATTTGGAGCTATTTTCCCCAACTGCACTCCCTTGTCTATGAGCTGTTTACAAGCTATGATCTGTGTATTGTTGGGTTTGTACGTTATAAAAGTCCCAATAACGGCTATGCCGATGCTCACATTGTTGTAACCGTACGTGAAGGACCCCATGTGGTCCCACCCTCGACCTTCGTAAGCATACGTATCACCGCCGATGAGGAAGCTGTAGGCGATGTCCCACCAGCCGTTGCTCTCCATGTGGAATGTTTGTATGTGACGGACCATGAAGACACATTCTGCACGGGTACTGCAGTTCTCGGTGGCGGTGTGGAGGATCACCACGTAGGGAACCGGGTGCTTGAGAGGATCCGTTGGATGGCTTGGGGGCTGTGCTAACCACTCGCGACGCTTGATGATCCTCAGCTTGCCGCTGGGTATCGCTGTTCCTGAAAACAAAGGGATAGAGTTATATTCACATCTCTTTCTCTACCCACTTTTCAACAAACTATTCTTACTAAAGTTTAATCGAGATAAACGTTTACACAAATGATTTCATACACGTTTTGTTGTTACAAACTCAACAGATCGAAGCTAGACGCAAATGTTTAAAAATATGACGTGTTGCACTCACATGACTTTCTCTACTCCTGTACAAACTATTTTTACAAACGCTTATTCTACATCTTATTGCTAATTTTCTTGTAGGTGCAAGAGGAATATGGTAGGCTTTAAGCGATAGTCAAATATTTTAAGTGCTGGTTGCTACGTGGAGCATTCCATTCTCTTTGCGTATCCGGGAATAACGAATTCCCATTTGATAAAAAGAATAAGTATTGGAAAATTCAAACAAATAGCGAGGAATATCTCCGAAATAGTTCATTCCACAAAGAAATGTATTTGACATAAGCTGAATATTTTAACGAGCTTTACATTTTCTATGTAGAAAATGTTTGTTCCTCTCTTACGGTTTACCTGTTATGCAAAAGCCATTCAGAATGAAGAGGACGTTTGGGGACATTCCCAGAAAATTCAAGATATACATTTTATTGGTCATGAAAATATCTTAAATATATGATACTTTAATCAAAAACGTTAGAGCCATTTGAGAAAATAAAAGTTTCCGGAAAGTGTTCCATGTAAAGGGTAATGTGGAGTGGGGGGATTTTCTTGAAAATCTTCATGTAGCAACTTTGAAAGATACTGACCCAAGTTTGGTGTTTATCCGACTGTTCGTTTCTGAGTTATGCTGTTCACAGACATACAAACACACACAGACACACACACACGGACATGTTTCCAAAAATGCTTTTTTTGGATTCAGGGGGTCTCAAAACATATATTTGCGGTGAAATCTCGGTATCGAATTTTTGGGTGGATTACAATACTTCCCCTACTTACTATACGTAGTAGAGAAAGTAAAGAACAGTCTGATGTGTTACACTCACATGACTTTCACTACCCTCTATCACTTATTAGTGGGTATACTAACTATCCTTACTAAACCTTACTTTTATAACTACTTAACTCTAATCCAATTAAAACTTTGCAGAAATAGCTGCGTTATACATTTCGTTATAGATATAAAGAGCGATAGTCAAATGTTTAACAACTGGACGCTATACGCTGGCCTTAAAATTGCATACTGTTTCCATGACATCGCGAGAAACAACTGTATGTTGAAAGGACTTTAAGAGATTTGCCAAGAAATGAACAATTCGGATATTTTGGAAATGGCTTATGCCACAAAAAGTTATTTGAAGTAAATTGTGTGTTTTAAAGAGATACGCCTTTGTTGTGTCTATCGCTTAACGTTTACAAAATTCATTCCGACTGAAGAGGACTTCACAGGCTATTCTTAGAAATTTAAAGATATACATTTTAGTTGTCACCTAAATATCTTTAATATGTGGTATTTTATTCAAAATCGTTTGCACCATTTTTTAGAAAATCAAAGATTTCGAAACATCTTTCATGTAAAGGTAGTTTGATAGAGCGATTTTCTTGAAAATCTTCATGTCGCATCTTTGGAAGGTCATCATCATCATCTTCTTCTTCTTTCATGGTTTAAGCCCTTTGGCTTGTTCCAGTCTCATCATTTATACTGTTCCGTCCATTTTCTTTTAGGTCTGCCCATGTTTCTTTGGCCTTTTGTTGTATATCTTAAAACCAACTTTGTAAATCCATCCTTTCCAAATGTTGTTTCGAATTGTTTTGATTTTCTATAATTCTTTCTAATAATTTCAAAATTCCTAATTCTTTACGTATGTCTTCACTTCTGTTTCTTCTTATGAGACTTTTAGTAATTTAATTTCCCCTGAGCACGTAACTAGCGTTCTGCAAGGTAAGATGTATGTTGGGGCTCCCAACTTTAGGTTATACATCGTAGCCTTCCTTTGTATTCTCCCGAAGGAAGGGTTGCCTCCCCCGCTCTATCTTTGGAAGGTATTGAAGATAAATACCAAGTTTGGTGTTTATTCGAATTTTCCTTTTTCTAAAAATTCTTTTTTTATTCAAAACATGTGCCTCAAAACATGTATTTCCGGTAAAATCTCGGTATCGAATTTTTGGGTGGGATTCAATACCTTCTCTACCTACTATGTACGTGGTAGAGAAAGTAAAATAACGAATAGCGACTTAGTACTTCAAAAATGTGGAACCATTTCAAAATTCAAACCAATGACAAAGAATATCTCGGAAATTGTAAGTGCCAGAAAAAAATTATTTGACATAAATCGTGTGTTTTAACGAGATCTACATTTTTTGATCAACAGGTTTTGTGTATATTTTACGGTTCACAAATATACAACGTTTTACAACATTCTTTCCGAATAAAGAGGACCTCGGGTTATTCGCACAAATAATTTAAATATATGGTATTATAACCAAAATCCTTAGAACAATTCTTGAGAAATTAAAAAGTAACGAAACAATTTTTCATGTAAAGTTTTGGGATGGGAGCAATTTCTTGAAAAATCTTCCCTGTTGTATCCTTGAAGATGCAGAACTTAAATACCGAATTTGGTACCTAACCAACTTTTCGTTTTAGATTTGTGCTGGTGGACAGAAACACACATACACACAAACCTTTTTCTAAAAGCCCTCTTTTTGGATTCAGGGAACCTCAAAACGTATATTTCTAGTAAATACCGATATCAGTTTTGTGTTGGAATACAATACTTCCTCTACTTATGTAAGAAGGCACTAGAGAGAGCAAAAATCCCATTACTCTTGAATGTATATCAATTTCAAACATATAACATCCGGGAATATTCGTTAAATATTTGTTTATATTATTTATTTAACATCTTCACTTCTTTTCTCATCGTTAACAAAAATAGATACCAACATAATATCTCCCTTTAATTGTAGATTTTGTTTTAATTTGTGAAGTTATCTTAAAGAATGCCCAGGCAAACTTGACATTTTCGGGTGCATATCGATGTGTTGGAGACCTTAAAGAAGTCTTAATTTATGGCAATAGATTTGTTTAGTTGAGTTGTAGATAGTTAAGTATACGTTTAGCAAAAATACGGTTAAGAAATGCAAACCGTCAGGAAATAAACATGGCATTAGCCACTTCTGAGATATTCTTTTTTTTTCATTTATATGCCGCCGTTAATATCTAAGGCCATATCGGCGGCTTTGCCTTTGGAATAATTGCTTATCGGCAATGATTTTCACTCGTTTATTTTAGTGTTAATCTTTTAAGGTTGGTTTATTTTGGGTTTTCTATTTAAACGTTAATTTCACACACACATTTACACCCACACTCATACTCATACTTTCAGACTTTAGGGAGGGGGGGAATAATTTTGGTTAAAGAACAAATTCTCAGACTCCAGCCGGGAATTGAACCCGTGACTTTGATTTGCTAACCACCAGGACACAGAGGCAGTTATTATTGCGTTTAATGCTTTCTACGAAATGTGTAATTAAACTACTATCTCGATTAACATGAAGCATAAAAACCAGATTTTGCAAAAATGTTTGTAGAAGCTGTATCAACATAAACGATAGCGGATAGAGAAAGTCTTGTGAGTGTAAAAAATCAGATATCTTTTTAGAATGCCATCATTTTTATCATAAACTTTTTCTTTGTGAAATTATTAAAAAGAACGTAAGACATTCAGGTGTGATGTAAGATACAACAACTTTTTTTGTAATTTATATACTTATATCATTGTTAAGTATTATTCTGCTATAATCTCAAGTATTCCAATTGTTTTTTTTTTCGAACGTTGGTAAGCAAACGGTACGGAAAATGGTCTTTAAATTTAAAGCGCCATTTTCGTCACTGTTTTCAATTTAGAAAACAATCCCCCATTTTGGGGAAATACGTCTAACAAGACTTTTGTTCTTCTATACATTCAGCCTTAAAATATAGCTTCTTAGGAATAGTATAACTGCTGTGACTAGACATTTAAACAACATTTCAAAAGCTCATGTGAGGTAATGTCTGTCTCATATCTTCCAGAGTCCGATTTCGAAGCTTGGTTGGTGAGAATTGCCTGGAAAGGTATTTATTTCTTTGAGGGTTTTCCTTATCCCAAAACGACAAATCTTAGGTAATTTTAACCTTTATGAACTCCGGTCTCATTTAAGCATCGTTTCATCTATTTCACTCACCTTGTTGGTTAGGTAATGATGTTAAGCTTACAAGAGAGAGAAAAACATTTCAATGGAACGAAGTTTATTCTATTATGTTGGCTCTAATACCTATAAGAAAGGGAAACATTAATCATGTATTTCTAAGCCTACTGTTTATCATGTAACGTAAATGTATTCTTTGAAACCTTCGCCAGTCAGTTTTATCAAGTGATTTATTAATACCTTGTGTTTTACGCTGCAAGTTCATACCATAGCTTTAAGTGTTTTAGGCTATTACGTTGGTTTTATGACCGGCATTAAGAAGTTATCCCTGCCTTATACTTCAAATATCAGCTATGAAATGAGATAAACTACCACTCTCTGCTTTTAATACTCTCAACTTCGATCTTTTATTCTGAACATGCACGAGCAAGAAACAAGGCATGTATATACTGTAGTAATATTACAAAGAGAGAAAATGTATGTAATATAATGTAATGTATGTGTGTATGTATGTGTCTGTCTGTCTGTATGTATTTGTGTATGTGTGTATTAATGTGTATATGTGTGTGTATGTATGGTAATTCAAAAAACACTCTCCACCGAGTTTGATAATCCTTTCACGTTGAGAAGTCCTATTCTTCCTGACGGACATACGCTATAAAACGCCTCCTAATTCCAGTCCATAAATTACTAAAACTAAAAAGGATCTAGCAAGCCTTCATTGAGAATGCTGTACTCCACAAAGAATGCGTGTAGAAACAAAAACCGGTTAATTGCTGTACTCCGTAGAGAATGCGTGGTAAAAACAAAAGCCGGTTACATTTTATTACAAGCAATATACATAGATAGCCATGATGTAACACAAGCAAACAGAAGATGCTTAAACTGCAGCACTCGACTCCGTTTATAATGGCACGAATCTTATATTAATGTTTTAATTACCATTTAACAAATACTGCAGATGTGTGTGTGTGTGTGTGTGTGTGTGTGTGTGTGTGTGTGTGTGTGTGTAATGGAACAGCGCCAATACCTCTGAGTAACCTTTATTCTAATTCTATAGATGTAGGCCCTGAAGTTTCTGGATGCCAAAACTTTCTGGTAACCCTCATGTAAGAAAGTTTTGCTTTATTTTCTTTGTACCTTCGTTAGCAGGGCATGCTAAATTATTGTATAAAGAGGGAAAATAGGTAGCATTAGAAATCAGTGAACCGATATTTTATAATTAATAAGCGAGGAGTTTTTCTCCTGGTCGCAGATTATGTGTCTTTTCCAAACAGCTTAACGTGGTGGTCTGGGAGTGGGAAATCTTCACATTCACCAGCTTGAAGCGATAAAAACAAATTTATTGGGAGTAATTTATAAAATTACTAAGCAATGACAAAAACTGAAATCCAATGAAATAGATACGAAAATTCATGTGATATATTTATACATGTTTTATTATTATTATTATTATTATTATTATTATTATTATTATTATTATTATTATTATTTTAAAATACTGTTTATATCTTAGTATTTGTATGGAGCATTTATATTTTTAAAATAAGTAATTACAAATTGTATTCACGGCTAACAATATCCACCCACCCACCCATCCATCCGTCCGTCCGTCCGTCCGTCCATATCTATCTATCCATATCTATCTATCCATATCTATTCATATCTATCCATCTATATCCATCTATATCCATCTATATCCATCTATCTATCTATCTATCTATCTATCTATCTATCTATCTATCTATCTATCTATCTATCTATCTATAATTGAATAATGTTAAAAAATTACGTTAAAGAAAACAGACGAAAGGGTTAGAATTCAAGTAAATAAATTTTGTGAAAACATAAGCAATAAGAACAGAAAATTCAAACATAAATATGTTTTTTTTATAAATTACAATTGCAAATATGTTATTTTTATAAATTTTATTTGCTCAAACCAGATTATTAAATTAAATGTATTTATTTTACTATCGTTAGCAATCAGGCAAGGGAAGTAAAGCCGGCGGTACTGTGTCGTAAATTTACGGCACGTAAAAGAACCTCAAGCCTGATAAAAAGGCCTCTGATGAAAATTACCGATATTTCGCGCCCAATATAACATCGGACGCTAAGAACCACAGCAGTTAAACAGCGTCGATAAATAAAACGCAATTTAATTTAATTTAACCAAGCAAGGCTTCAAGTACACAACGTTCAACTCTTTAAATTGTTACGAAAATGTTCATCGGAGAAGGAAAATCGGAGGACTTAAAAAGCGAAAGATTTATGTCGATTCGCCAAGTGAATAGCTAAGTATAAAGAACAAGAAATAACAAAATTATTGTATGACAAAGAAAGTCAAGAAGTACCCTATTAAATATTTTGCAACATCCGATTCTACAAGATCATAGTGAGCATCCACTAGGAGCCAGAGACGACCCCTCATCATCCAACAATAACCGTGATGTCACTCACACCAACCCCCTAAGTGAAACCGCTTCAAGCCTCACCGATACTTCGTTGTATATGTTAAGGCTTTCTGTATTATTTGAAAACTATGTATCTTTTATATTATTAAATAACTATGGGACCAATAAGAAGGTACACCCCTGGACAAAAAATATGAGTATTCCCAGATTCCATGTGACGATCGGAGGGCTTCGTGTACTTCCGTAGCAGCTCCGTTCACAACGCACATGCAGGAACTGTAGCATGGTCTCTGCCCTGTGAGCACAATGGTCACCTTATAACGGTGTTTCAAGAGGTTTCGTTGGCCGAGAGGTTAAGAAGGTACTGCTTGCTCTCATAAGCTCCTATAAATCTCGCATTAGTTATTGTTATTTTTTTATGTTGTTCATTTTATGACTGGATGTGTAGAACATAATATTGTATTAATATAACTTCAGCATTTTAAGTTTTAGGAGTAATTGTGCATACAAAAACATAATTCTACTGAAACACTCGTTTTAAATAACTAAAGAAATAAACGTAAATAAACTATTATCTTCTAAAACTACAATACATAAAAATAAAACAAAATTAATGTCGGGTGTATGAACCCTGATTACGTATAACTGCCCTCATTTTAGGGTTATAGATGAAATTAAATCCGCATAGTAACGAGGGCGAGAAGTTATAACATTCCAGGCTTCTTGAATTTGTGTCGAGAATCCTGTATCCATAATCCATCAGGTTATTTTATACTCACAGAGGGAATCAAAACATTCCCCAGTATTACAGTGTACTGCGCACGGTTCATTGTATCGTCAAGCTCCACAACACACCTAGATCGTCCATTGGTACCCAACAAGATACAGATATGCGGCAATGATGAAATTGTGAAGCCACGTATTTTGTATCACAATACCTACTCTATTATGAACTTTACCAAATACCGTGTATTAAATGGAGTATATCACTATGTGTTGATTAAACATTGTTAACAGGAGAAAAAGTGCTACACGCGAGAAGCGAACCTGCGGTCTTAACCACAGAAGTACCCTACGCTTTCCACAGCGCTACAGAGAAGATATATTATGGAAGGTAGCATGTTCAATAATGTCGTAAAACAACTTGCTGCGTTGGCTACACATCTATATTGCGTATGGTGTAAACAAGGCGCAGTGCCGTGTGGGACTTAGAAAAATTTGGCGTTGAAGACATGACTCATTTATTTTGTCCACGGGGGTACCTACTGTAATTATTTTAAAAAATTATTCGATCATTCCGACCGATGAATGTTCCACCACTAAAGGGTATTTACAAGCTATGCACATTTCCAGAACTTGGAAGACTGTCGGGGGAAGTTAAATATTCCGCTGTTGTTTCACATCCTTTTGATGGATTTCAGGGGATGTTTCAGCCGTACAATGGAGAAAATTAAACATAAAATCTTCTAAATCATTGTGCAAAACTTTTATAAAGAACATGGGAGGTAAATAAAATTAATTAACTCGTCATTCGAGTTTAAGAATTAGCTAAGACAGCTAGTATTTAATATTTTCGATTACCCACAAAAGCTGCTGATATTCAAATGAGCATACAAATGATAGGTGATGCCAAAAGATAGTTGGAAATCCTTTCACCTTTTCCTAATTATGGCTTGTTTGCTTTCACTTCCTATGTCACATTAAGCGATGAAAGTTCAATATACAAGTGGCGCCCTCGCTGTTTACGCACCGTCGCGTCTGTTGTTATGAACACGGCTTGGAACTATGCTATCCATTGATGTATTAGCAATTCACTTTCAGCCATTGTTACAGTGATACTGTGATTCAAGTGTTGTCTTAAATGAAGTGTATTGAGTCAACGTTTTGTCATAAATTAGGTTTTCTGTTTCTTTTCATCTTTGCATAGTTCTTTTGACATTTCTGGTCCCAGTCGGTTGATGCAGCCATATGGCAAATTTGAATAAGCAGCCCTTTTTCGGTCTTTGATCTGGTATTTTTAATTTCTTTCCACCCAAAAATTCAATATTTTCCATATTTTGAGGCACATTGAATAAAAAAAACACTTTTAGAAAAACTTACGAACGAAGAGGACTTTCAAAGGCTATTCTCGGAAAATTAAGATATAATATTATCTGTAATGTAAATATCTTAAAAATCATGTATTTTAATCAAAATGAGTTATTTCTGAGAAAATAAAAAAATGTCGAAACATTTTCCGTACTTTGTAGTGAGGAAATTTTCTTGAAAATCTACTTGTCGCATCCTTGGAAGATTATGAACTGAAATGCCAAGTTTGGTATTTAACCTAGTTTTCATTGAGTTGCGCTGTTCACAGACACAGTCAGAGAGCCTCAAAACGTGTATTTGCGGTAAATTTCGGTATCGAACTTTTGGAATGTGGGTGGAATGGAATACCTCCCCTTATTTACAATACGCAAGTAGTAGAGCAAATCAAATAAACTATTTTACATTGTGAAAGTGATTTATGATTAGCTATAATCGTTTTAAAACTCAGTAAATTCTGAACACCTATGTAAAATCTCATTCCTTAGTAATGTAAATAACTATTTCGATGGTCTCTACATTTACATTTGTATGTTCCAAATTACCGGTGAAGCTCAGCTATACGTTATTAATTTCTAGGTTTTTCGCAGTTTTTAGTTATACAAGGCGCGCTTTTAAAGTAAGCACTGTTTTAATACTTTGCCGTTGCAGTTGAGAGCGATCGTCACTTTGTGTTTTCCTGTTGTTAGAGTGTTTCGAAATGTTCAAAACAATCGAACGATCCGCCGACTGTGAAGTCAGATCAGTGATTCGTGTTTTTTTGAATGCGAGGAATGTTACGCCAGCAAACATTCATCGACAATTATTGTGTGAGGTTTATGGGGAAAGCAATGAGTGACAATGTCCGGCTACACACAGCCAAACAAACTCAAGATCTGATCGCATCCTTTGGTTGGGAACAGTTTGACCACCCTCCCTAAGGTCCGGATTTGGCACGAAGCGATTTTAATCTGAAGAAATTCCTTGGTGGAAAACATTTCAACGAAGATGATGTTGTGAAACAAGAAGTGCAGACTTGGCTTTCATCACAGGCGGCATCATTCTTTGACGAAGGCATACACAGCCTGGTTTCGCGTTACAAGCGGCTGAATAAAGGCGTTGACTATATAGAGAAGTACTATAAGGTAATGCATGACAATAAAGTAGTAGGAAAATAATGTTCTGTTATTTTTTAAAAATTTATAGGTACTTTAAAAACATGCCTCGTGTGTTTAAACGTCACATTTATTTGGTCATCATGTAGGAAATGCGTTTACTTACTCATTTATACGTTATGTTTATGCTGTATTAAGATATATTATGCATGGCTTCTGTATACTGTATCCTTACTCTCGCAGCACAAAACTGTAGGCATGTTGGGTGAGGCATCAGTATTTTCCGAACGCATTATTGTTGCACACCTGTTTGTAACAATACGATCGGGCGAGGTTGCATCGGATGATGGTGATGAAGAAGTAGGTTTAAATAACAAGTGTTCCGCCGGTGCATGAGACAATTCAACCTCTAGAAATTATACAACAATATTTATCATCGCAAAACCTAAATGATGACAGCATTCCTGAGAATAGTGCATATAATCGTCTAATATATGACTGTGTGGAAAAATAAAACAAAAAAATAAAAATGGCGTTTGTTTTTAAACAAGTGCAAAGCACCAGTACTATATACTTCTATATTACGTACAAGTACCAGTAGGTAGAGGAGGTATTGCATTCCAAACCAAAATTCAATACCGAGATTTCATCGGAAATACACGTTTTGAGGCCCCTGAATCCAAAAGAAGCATTTTTAGAAAAAGGTGCTCGCGCGTGTGTGTGTTTGAACAGCATAACTCGAAAAGGCGGATAAATACCAAACTTAGTATTTAGGTTTAGTACCTTCCAAAGACGCGGCACGAAGATTCAACAAAATTTCCCCAGTCACCCCAAAAAAGGAACATTTTTGAAATTGTTTATTTTCTCAAAAAATGGCTCTAATGAGTTTGATTAAAACACCACAAATTCATGACCTTTACATGAAAAACAAAATGTATACCTTGAACTTTCTAGGAATAGCCTGTGAAGTCCTCTTCATTCGGAAGGAGTTCTGCATAATCTTGTATAACTGGTAAACTTAAATAAGTTAACAACGTACTACACAAGAAATGTAGATATCTTTAAAACACACAATTTATTTCAAATAATTTTTCTGTGGCATCAAACATTTACGAGATATCCGTTATTAATGGTTTGAATGGTTGAATTCTTTGTCATTCTTTTATAGTACTGTCGACATTAAGCTGCTTTTCACTGTTGGATGGAAAGAGTATGGACTCTTAAGATCAGTATATAGCGTCCAGTTCTTAAACATTTGACCATCGCTACTCCCTTTGCATCTATAACGAAATGTCTACTGTAGATTCTTCTGCAAAGGCTTGTCTCGCTTAAAATGAATTACGAGGCACATCTTAAAGTTAAGTTTCCCGATTTTGTTTCATTTAAAGTAAACGCATTTAGCCGGGAAAATTGTGCATGCGTTATAGGTCTAAGACGTATCAATCATAAGACGGTCGGACAGGTCCCGCCTGGTGCCAGTAGCGCGGCAGCAATGGCCCGAAATGGCGGCTCTTATTCGCTCTCCCGCCGCCTGCGAGGTTCGTGATAAAGTTCCTTACTGCACAAAACATAGCGCCGATCAAAATTCATTGTCAGCTCTGTCAGATCTATGGGCCGAACATCATGAGGAAACAGATGGTCGTTGGTGTAGGCAGTTTTCCGAAGGTCGTCAAAGTCACTATGATGAGTGCAGTGGGCGACGTCCCTTATCAATGATGACCTTGTTGAACCGGTGCGGCAGCGCCTCGTGGAGAACCGTCGCTTCACGATTACGGAGCTCAGCAGCCACTTTTCACAGATATTGCGATCCTTGTTGCATGAAATTGTCACTAAGCACCTGCTGTTCAGGAAACTGTGTGCCAGGTGTGAGCCGAAAACCCTGACACGCGAGTACGAAACGAAACGGTTAGGAGCAGCACTAACATTGCTGCAGCGGTATCATGATGACGGCGACGAGTTCCTCGACAGGATTATCACGGCTGATGAGGCGTGGATTTCGCACTTTACCTCGGAAGCCAAGCTGCAGTCAATGCATTGGCGTCACAATGGATCCCCGGTGCAGAAAGTGATGTGCACGTTGTTCTGGGACAGGAAGGGCATTCTGCTCATTTACTTCGAGTCCTGAGGTGAAACAATGAATGCCGACCGTTACTATGAAACACCGGGAATTGCACAACACCTGCAGTAAGCATTGCGTGGAATGCTTACTGCAGGTGTTGTGCTGCTCTAAGGATAATGCTCATCACATACGGCTCGGCGCACAGCAACTGTTATGCAGGAGTTCGGCTGGGAGCTGTTTGATCATCCACCATACAGTCCTGATCTTGCTCCTAGCGATTTTTATCTTTTCTTGCACCTCAAGAAATTCCTGTCCTCCGGTCAGCGTTTTGACAACGTCGAAGAGCTGAAGATGACTGTCACACGCTGGTTCCATTCACAGACTTCTACGACACAGGGATACAAAAGTTGATCCCACGATATGACGAGTGTGTCAATTCATGTGGTTACTATGTCAAAAAATTGCTTAAATATTGCTGTACTTATTGCCAATAAAGTTTTGATGTAACAATGTTTTCTTTGTTTTAAAAAATAGGGAAACTTACTTTCTGGATGCACCTCGTAGATAGATAAATAAGCTTACGTAAGTATAATTTTTATACCCACTAATAAATGATAGAGGATAGAGAAAGTCACGTGGACGTAACACATCAGATTTTTTGTTTAAGTTTGAATATGAATAACAATATCCACTGGCATATACACTGCCGTTTGTGAAAATTGCAACACCAAGAAAGAATTTCCCGAATAACTTCAAACTTGGTGGAAGTATAGAAGAGTGTGTGCAAGCAATAAGTGATTAGGTTTACAGAGAGATGGGGTACACGTAGGCCGAGCAGATCCCTCTCGTGTCGGTCCGACAAGGTCAGTGTTGCGCCCAGTGTAGTCAGTGCAGAGCTGACAAACAATGTGGAAACAAAGTTGTGCCAGTATGCCTCGTCGACGTCAAAGGGAGTCATATCGGCATGTGAGTGTGTTCGAACGGGGCAGAATGATCGGTCTCCGGGAAGCGGGTTTGTCATACCGTGACATTTCGACTCGTACAGGGCATGCTACTAAGACAGTGATGCGTATGTGGAAGCAGTGGATAGATGAGCGAAGAGCGAGTACTGGACCACGGAAGATGATCACAGCACGGGATGACCATCTTGTGCTAATGGCCATAACGGACCGTACAGCTTCATCCACAGTGTTGACTCGACGCTGGAGCACTGCAACAGGTTTGAGCTTGTCTGCATCAACAGTTCGTCACCGTCTGCTGCAGGTTGGACAGGTTGCATGCATGCCATTACGTCGGCTTCCATTGTCCAGAAACCACAAGCTCCTCCGACTGCAATGGGCACGTGAACACCGTCACTGGGGTGCTGAATGGCAAAATGTAGTCTTTTCGGACGAGTCACGCTTCAACGTGTCCTACAGTGATGGCCGCATACGTGTCCGGCGGCATAGCGGAACAAACACCAGGTGTGATGGTTTGGGGCGCCATTGGTTACAACAACCGATCTCGCCTCCTACGAATTGAGGGCACTTTGAACAGCAACCGGTACCAACGATGGTTGTAGAACCTGAGGTACTCCCCCTGCTTCAGGCATCTTCACAGGCCACATTTCAACAGGACAATGCCCGGCCACATATTGCGAGGAATGTACAAGTCTTCTTCGAAGAGCGAGGGTACCAATGCTTCCCTGGCCTGCACGTTCACCTGATATGTCGCCCATCGAACATGTCTGGAATATGTCTGGTGCATCACGGTCCTCCAGTAACCAGTGTTACGGATTTGTGGGTTCGAATACTAACTGCGTGGAGGGAAATCCCTCAGGAACTTATTCAAAACCTTTTTGATGCAATGCCACGCCGTATAGCAGCTGTAATTCAGCACATGGAGGCCACACCAAATACTGAATATTAGGGCTCAAAGGTCATGTATGGATTTGAAAAGTTTATCATATGTTACTTGTCGTGTACCTAACCTGTGGTTTTAAATTTATTTAATTCATGCGTTTCTTTCTTGGTGTTGCAATTTTCACAAATGACAGTGTATATATAAGCACTCTTTAGTGTATTATGTTTATTATTTATGTGTTTGTTTCATTTATTGCTTTCTTATACTAAATAGTACATCAGTACTTTGAGCAATAATCTAAAAAGCAGTTTTAATTCCATAAGGAAATTCCGTTTTACGGTTTCTCATTTATGCGTTACTTTAGCTGTCTCCCTTTGAAAACGTACAACTGAGCTTGCACTGAATTTGAATTCCCATTCGAAGTTGATCATCAAAGCATGTAAGAGATACCTAATTCCGCTGTGCCGCACATCACAGTAACGAAACAGAATCCTGACACGTACAGGCAAGTGTGTTTTGTATGAATACTGTATAGCAAATGTCCAATACGCAGCGTTATCCTCCCCATTCCCCAAACAGAACTCTTCAGCTTCAATGCACTCTACCGCAGAAAGCAGTTCATTAAAACTTCATCATCCCCTTCAAACTCCACAGAGTAATGAATGTGAAGCATGCGATATAGAGCGAATAAAGTAAGCCTACATCCACAAGTGAGTATTGGCTAATTTCTACAGAAGGTCACGCCTTTTACCTTCTCTGCTACTAAACTATAGTAAATGGAAGAAGTATTGTATTTTATTCCACCGAATATTCCATATTCGATATCGAGATTTCACTAAAATACATGTTTTAAGGCCACCTGAACAGAAAAAAATAATTTTTAGGAAAAGATCAGCGTACAGGTATATCTGTGTGTTTTAACAGCATAACTCAAAAAGGTTAAATATCAAACTTGGTATTGTATCTTCTAAAAATGCTACACGATGGTTTTTCAAGAAAATCTCCCCACCCCAAACTACCCTTTACATGGAAAGATTTTCTTTATTTGCTCTAGAGTGGCTTTAACAATTAAATACCATACCTGCATCCTAAGCACAATGTTTATCTTGGATTTTCTTGGAGTAGCTTGTAAAGTGCTCTTCATTCTGAACGACTTTTGTATAACTGCTAAACCACAAGGGACCAAATCTTGTTACACAAAAAGTTTAGATCTCGTTAAGTCACACAATTTATGTAAATTTTTGTGGCGTTAATCATTTCCGAAATATTTTTTTTGTTGGTTTGTATTTTCAAAAACTTACTTTCTTCAAGTGGGAAGTCACTACTTGCTTTTTCTTGTGGTCAAGCAAAGAGAGTGGAATTTCAAAGCAATATCTGACTATCGCTTTTGTCTATTATATCCAGTAGAGAGGTATATTTAACTCTTTTAGGGGCTGTTTTCCACTACAAGTTGGTAACACTTCTAAATATAGTCAATTCTCTAATTTCAAGCAATGTAGTTACTTCTTTTTAAACATATGTTTTTTTTCCAATTTTACTTTTAACAGTTTTTTCTGTTCATTATATTTTCTGACATAAACGACCAGCTTAATTTTGCTTTTGGTATTAGTAAGTTAATCGGTTGTTTTAAACAATTATTCATAACAAATTGAAACACGTCCAATCTTTCTTAATAAATGACATTATTGCATAAAATTCTATCACCGAACTTAGAACTCGTTTATCTACGTCCTGTAAAAAACTCAGTCTCATATCTTAAATAGCTTCCGAGATAAAGGGTCATGAAGTTAGCAAATTTAACATTGGAGGAATAGGACTTTTAGACTCCTTGAACGTTAACTGAAACACTTGTTATGTGAATAGTATCTTGAAAAGGGTTGTTTGTGGTTGGATGATGTTCCTAATAATCCTAAAAGATAGCTAACTTAATTACAATGCTTGGTATTTATCTGACTTTTCACCGAGCGGGATGGTTCTGCGATAACGTGTGATGCTCGCATTCGGCAGGTCCCGGGTTCCATTCCCGGTAGCCGTCCACTTTGACCATGGATCCCCCGCCACCTCCTCTCATTTCAGTTTGCTTTCATGTTTCGGGTTGACTCCGAGGCTGTGGTTCGGTCGGTGTCGGGTAGATGGCAGAGAGGCCTGCGATTTGAAACTTAATTAAATTGAGTTTTATTTATCGACACTCTTTAACTACTATGATTCTTAGAGTTCCATTCTATATTGGATGTGAGCGATAATTTCGCTCAGAGGCCTCTTTATCAGGCTTGAGGTTCTTTTACGTGCCGTAAATCGGGTAAGTAAGGACTACCGGCCTTACTTATCTTCCGAAGGAAGCCATGCTAAGGATTTTTATGCCCGAAAAAATCCATCGCCCACCGTCGGGTTGAACCAGCAGTCTCGGGAACTAAAGGTTAGTATGGTGGATTTGGAACTTCTTCTCGGCCCTGTTAGAGCGAAGCTTGTCGAGCCTTCACTGCTGGGTCATGTTTTCCTGGTCTCACTAGAGGGACGCCTCCGAGCGAACCTACCGTGGCCGGGTGTTCAAACTGGAACTGTTAGGGAAATCTGCGCGTCTCTGTCGAGGTTGCGGCGGCCTCCTCTGCAACCATGCGTCTCTTGCGGTTCCCTCACCTCATCAATTCCTCCTGGGGGTGTATGCACAAAGATCTATTGGAGGTCGAGATGCTAGGTGTCGTATCTGTTCACTATCCTATCTGACTTTCCAGTTTTGCTATTCAGAGAAAACTCTCTCACTCACAGGGGCACCAGAAACAGTCTCTTAATTATTTTGCCACAAGCAAGAAGACTGAGAACTAGCAGTTCAAACACACTTTACTTGAGTTTCAACTTTGTGATACAAAGATATAAAAGCCTTCATTTCCAGCATCCGACATTTAAAAGCAAACTCACTTTTAACACTAGAATGAGTCCACAGTAAAATAAGTTATCCTTTGAGAGAAAGCGTAGCGACTGAGGAAAAAAAATCTACAGAATTCCTCTCCGAAAAATAAAAAGGAAATTAAAACAAGAATAATCACAGATATTGCTGAAAAGTAAAGAGACAAAGAAAAAACACAAAAACAAAATCCATCTCCACAATTAACAAGCTTGTAAACGGAGTTTGTTCTTTGTGTATGACAAACTAATGGGAAACGAGGAAGCTGACATCAAAAGAAAGAAGTAATATTACGCGCAGTGAATACAAATTCAAAATAACCACCAAAAGCAGAGGTCGCTAGTAATTAATCTATTGCGTATGTTGTGATGAAGCACACATGTGGAGCTTGTTTGCGAAATGTAGAAAGTACATAGGTTTCCAAAACGGCCTACGTATGTATCGTAGCCTTTGGAGTTTGCAGAGTAAATTAACTGTTCACTTTCTGTAACATTCAACGAAGATGTGCGCTCTGCGTGTCAAGCTGAATACCGGATGACAATTATGTACAAATGTCTATGAACGCATGCCCCACTTTTGTCTTTTTTGGCAACCTATTCCATGTTAAAACGCAAACTGTGAATCAGTTTGATCAGCAAACACAATAATTTATGCAAGATGGAGCTCTACCCCACTTCAGTTTTCGAGTAAACTCTTACGTGAATTGTACATTTCCTGGAAAATTGAATGACCGAACTGGTCCTGCATGATCGCCCATACTGAATCCTCTTTACTTTTACTTTTGATCAGAAAATACAAAAAGGTATGCACGATGGAGCTCTACCCCACTTACATTTTTGAGTAAACCATATCTGAGTTTTAAATATCCTGGGAAATGGAATGACCGAAGTGGACCGGTAGTACGGCCTACATGATCGAACGTACTGCAGTGTTTTTACTTTTAGATTCATGAAAAGGAAGGGTTTCTCAGTACAGAAGTTCACCAAGGCTTCAATCCCTGATGCTTGGTTTATTAATAAAGCATCATTTTGTGGAATGCTTTCTTCATCAATATTTCCTTACGATGATTGCGTATCTCGCTAAGCTAAGAAACACCTGTACAGTTAAGTAAGGCCTGTATTATTAAGTTAAAACGCTTCCGTCATTTTAGACGCAAATAGGCACAGTGCAACTAAGTGCAGCACTTAGCAAAACCCCTTGGGAGGGGTAACTCATCCGGTCATGTATTCCCCCTCTCTAACTGCCTTGGGCATGCCTCTGAGTCGCTGCTAAAGCACCACACGCCACAATTTCTCCTATCCCATGTTTTATTTTATTCTGACAAAATCATTTATCACTTAATCACACTACTGTTGTAACCATCCAACTTAAGAGGCAAGACACAAGAGCATTGCAACAAACATGCTAAGTTTGTAGAGGGCTGTGACAGGCCACGCAAAGAGCAAGGTGCAGCGGGCATGAAAGCAGGTGTTTGCATATAACTAGCGATAGCATTTCACATGCGTATGGTATTAACATGGAATATTTTCCTTAAGTTAATTCACACTTTTTAGGGTATTTCATAGCCTTCACTCCCTCATCTATCTCTTCAAGGAAAAAAGTTCCTCGCTGATTTTCGTAATACAAATTATTTAAATTGAAGTTTTACAAAGAAAACCAGCGACTTTAATTTTTTACAGGGAGACCAATCACACATCATCATCTTCTAGAAACTGTGCTTTTTAACATACCTCATACAGAACTGGAATACGGATTTTAGTTTTTGAGTTATCAAGATGTAAACAAGGTCCTATTTTATTTTTCTTCACTATAAAATTGCTGTGTTCACACCAGTGACGTGGTACTTGTTTCCCGCGTATGCCCACTTCCTCTTTAAAGGCACCTCGTTGGATAACTCAATAACTCAAGGCAAAAGACAAGTAAAGGGGCGATTTATCCCTCCTGAATACTGGCGCAATCCATAGACCGAGGGATTTTACTAAGTTGTTATACAGGGTTATTCAAAATGGAGCAGACTTTAAATATTTATTTCTAATAAACGAAAACACATGGCGACACATGCGATACATCACTGAATAGAGGAAAGTTCAAAATTTTATTTGATGTGTTCAAAATGAGTACCATTTATTATGCGATGACGACCGGTGCTTTTCCGTTTACATACGCAACCATCTTCTACGAATTGTTTGTTTCAATTGTAAATCTTTTATCTTTGTTGAAATTACAACGAAATGCACGTTGCAATGAAACAATGGATTCATCTTTGTATACTGCAACACACAAAATTACTTTTCCTGTGGCGTCGCCATTTTCTCATAAACAAACCCAGCGCCGCTGTAGGCACTCGATGGAACTAATAGTTGGGGCTTAAAACTTTGAACTTTCCTCTATTCAATGATGTGTCGTATGTGCTGCTAACTATTGTTGTTCATTAATAATGAATATTTAAAATCTGTTCCTTCTTTTTGAATAACCCAGTACTATAGTAGTGTAATTGTCACAAGAAATAATAAGCGAGATATAAAACGCAGACCTCCCGTTCACTAGTTCCGTACCTTAACGATCCCGACTAATTGTGAGTGCTGAAATCGATGCAAGGCTATAGGAACTTATAGAAAACACAACAAAGACTTTGTCACAGTTTATAGCTAAAAATCACACATCATCCTTAGCTGCTTTCGTTTTACATATCACCCGAATACAAACCCGTGACACTTTATGCACTTATCATTTGAATCAGAATGAAGAATGCAACAAATTTATGTAATAAAATTTAGGATATTTCATTTTGAAGAAATACAACTTTGTGTCATGAATTTCATGAACACCCTGTATAACTACCAATCACTCCATACTGCAGGCATCGTAAACATTACAACGTAAATATAAAACAATTCTTAAATATAGTTGCCAGTTAGGGGAATGCCCCACAGGTAATGGAGCACGCTATATACGAACATAAAGTGCTATACTGCTTTTAGGACTGTTAAAAAGTAATTCATAAGAACATTATAAACGTCTCAAGGAACTTAAAAATTTGCAGTTTCTTGTTGGATTCATAGTTCATCTTTAAGAGGATTATATATCTTATGACAGCATATACTTTCCGCAAAACATAAATTTGCTCTAAGCTGATTACAGGGACGTATTGAGGGCGTTATTACTACAGCATTTGAACCCAGTCGTGCCCTACTTGCTGAAGAATGGGGACAAGAAGTCTTTTCTTTCTTTTCTGTGCTGCATCGCCACTGGCGTTATCATTGATTTTCTTGCATTGTTTCTCGGTGATAAGACAAAGAAGTTTTATAAAGGAAATGCACTGTTACTCCACTGCAACTCAAGGCACGTCTTCTGTCGAAATATTCGGAGTATGTCGACACGTGTTTTCACTCTCAAGGCTGCTTACAGCTTCGTGGCAGCGTGCCCACATGCATATTGTCCTGCTTCCCTCTTCTATCAACTGTATGTACCCACTGCTTCTTTCATTCTTATGGCTAATGTACACGAACACTGCTACATTTGCGTGCATACCTATAAATTATTGCACTAATTTACTAAACTTTTCTTTTTCTTTTCTTTTCAGAGAATGTTTTTAGCCTTTAGTCAAGTACGGGGTGTACGTGACTACCATGTGAATATGTCATATTAGAAGGTAACTGTGAATTCCAACCAGAAATTCGATATCGAGATTTCACTGGAAATACAGTTTTGGAAACTTCGGGACACAAAAAGAGCATTTCTAGAAAAGAAGAGAGAGAGAGAGAGAGAGAGAGAGAGAGAGAGAGAGTCTGAACAGCCTAACTAAAAAAATATGATGTGTTACACTCACATTACTTTCTCTATTCTTGTACAAACTATTTTTACAAACGCTTATTCTCCATATGCTTCATGTTAATCGAGATGTTAATCTTATTGCTAATTTTCTTGTAGATGCAAGGGGAATTGGTAGGCTTTAAGCGACAGTCAAATATTTTAAGAGCTGGTTGCAATGTGCAGTATTCCATTCCCTTTGCATCTCCAAGACATAGAAAAAATGAATAATGAATTCCCATTTGAGAAAAAGTATAACTATTGGAAAATTTAAGGGATTAACAAGCAATATCCCGAAAATGGTTCACTCAACAAAAAAAGCATATGACATAAATTCTGTATTTTAACGCGATCTACATTTTTTGTGTAGTAAAATTTTGCCTATCTCTTATGGTTTACCAGTTATGCAAAAGTCGTTCACAATGAAGAATACTTTTGGAGGAATTCTCAGAAAATTCAAGATATACATTTTAGTTGTCATAAAAGTATCTTAAATATATGATATTTTAATCAAAATCGTTAGAGCCATTTTTGAGAAAATTAAAATTTTCGATAAATGTTCCATGTAAAGGGTAGTCTGGGGTGGGGGGGATTTTCTTGAAAACCTTCGTGTCGCATCTCTGGAAGATACTGAACCTAAATACCAAGTTTGATGTTTATCCGACTGTTCGTTTCTGAGTTATGCTGTTCACAGACACACACAATGCTTTTTTTTTGGATTCAGGGGGTCTCAAAACATATATTTCTGATGAAATCTGGGTATCGAATTTTTGGGTGGAATGCAATACTTCCCCTACTTACTATACATAGCAGAGAAAGTAAAAACCAAATATCGGTTACGTACCAACTTGGTATTTAAGTTCAGTATGTTCCAAGTATGCAACACGAAGATTTGAAAGAAATTTCACGCGCCAAAATACCATTTAAGGCTGGTTCACAACCGCCCGGGAACGATAACCGGAACGGAAACGAGAACGGAAATGCATATCGATGATCATATCGATCAGAAAGTGAAAGTCGATTTTGCGCATTGGGATTTCATTTGTTTTTAACTGACCAATGATATTTTTTTTACCTATTTCCAATTTAGCCAACATAACGCGGTTAGCAAATTTGATAGCGTAAACATTATCTAAATGCATATCCATTACATTTCCGATCCCTCTAGTTGCGCCAAGCTGTCATTCTTTATTTAAAGGCATACATTAAAGTTGTTTATTGTTCTATTGTTAACTTCCACCAGTTTTTGCTGTTCTTTGCAGCGTTTGCCATTGTTTTTGAGGTAATAGCCAGTTTTGAGTTGCATATAAACAAACTACAAATGACTATCACCAGAGGAACCGAAGCTCATTGGATTTGCGGGTATCGGGATGAGGTTAGGAAGCATATTTACTACTAATTTCTTCCAGTTTCATGTTTCCAGCTTGCGACTACAGAAAGCACTAGCAGTTGTTTCATGTCACGGCCACCTAGAATAATCTCTAGAGTGAAGAGTCTAATATGCACAATATGGATCTAATATGCCGGGGCCCGGGAAGGCTTCCCGCCGATTGTGAACGCTCCCATTTGAATACATGTATTTCAACTTTCTCGTTCTCGTTCTGGTTACCGTTCTCGGTGGTTGTGAACCAGCTTTACATGGGAAAATTTTCATTATTTTTATTACTTTCTCTGCCACATACCTGAAGAAGCTAAGATAAAGGTACGGACGAACAGAGAGGTCCCCACAACCGGGGCAGAACACCGCAAATAGGCGCAAAGGTCCTTTTTGCATTTACCGTGACCCCTGGTAAGAAGAGATGAGAAAGACTAGAACGGCGACCAGATCCGGATGACAACGGGCACAAGTATTCCTCCGTGATCTAGGGGTACCATGCTAGCCTCTAGCTCCCAAGGTCGTGGGTTCAAACCCAGTGGAAGGCGATGAATTTTTTCGGGTGTAAAAACCCTCAGTATGGCTTCCTTTGGAAGGGAATTAAAGCCGTGGCCCGTGTCGTAGTTTTACGGCACGTAAAAGAACCTCAAGCCTGATAAAGAGGCCTCTGTGCAAAATTACTAATCTTTCAATCCCAATATAGAGTGGGACGCTAAGGACCGTAGCAGTTGAACAGAGTCCATAAATAAAACTCAGTTTAATTTTGGGCGCAAGTATGGACGGGGTCGCTAACGTTTTCAGTTCGAACGCATGCGAAGCCACCCCGGCGGTCCCCCCTGATGGGATCCACTCAGAAGCAGGTTCAAACTTAGCAGTTCCGCAACGACGCAAGCAAAGAAACCTCTACAAAAGCACAACCGCCACAACCCTCCGAACACTGTTACCTGGTTCTACAACCTGAGACAGGTGACAATGAAGACGATGGATACAGGGAATGAGGGGCAGGAAAGTCATGGTAAAAAGGAACCACCCCAGCTTTCGCCTAGTGACATGGGGAAATCACGAAAAACTCAAGTAGGCGGTCGCCGAGATTCGAAACCGGTACCTCCCGAATGCGAGTCGCACACGAAGGTAAGAGGAAGTACTCTATTCCACCCAAATATTCGTTGTCACGATTTCACCGGAAATAATGTTTTGAGGCCCCCTGAATCCAAATTGAACCTGATGATTCCAGAATATTCAAGATATACATTTAATTTGCCATATAATACGTTAAACATATATTTTAATCAAAATCCTTAGAGCCAGAGCTCAAAATTATCGCCAAATGTTGCATGTAAAGGGTAGTCTGGGGTATGGGGATTTCTTGAAAATCTTCGTGCCTCATCTTTGAAAGATACTGAACGTAAATACCAAGTTTGGCATTTATCAAAATTTTCGTTTTTGAGTTATGCTGTTCATAGACAAGACAGAAAAACATACACACACACACACACACACACACACACACATGTACGTTTTTCTAAAACTGCTTTTTGTGGTTTCAGGAGCCTCAAAATATGTATTTCCGGTGAAATCTCGGTATCGAAATTTTGGGTGGAATGCGATACTTCCCCTTCTTACTATACGTACAAGAAAAGTAAAAACGGAGAAAACGAATTTATCGTATATTTCTAAAGAAAGAATGCACACGGCTTGAGCACACAGAAGCTACAATACCTAACAGTAGTGCCAATTTATAGAGCTAATCTTCTCCTAAAACTTGGCCTACAGTTTACCACTCTAGTCTGAGTGTGTAGTAGTATTGATTTTTGTTTTTGTGAACTTCTGCAGAATCCATAGTACAATATGGCAGCTGCAGAATCCGTAGTACAATATGGCAGCGGCAGAATCCATAGTACAATATGGCAGTGGCAGAATCCATAGTACAATATGGCAGCTGCAGAATTCATAGTACAATATGGCAGCTGCAGAATCCATAGTACAATATGGTAGCTGCAGAATCCATAGTAATATATGGCAGCTGCAGAATCCATAATACAACATGGCAGTTGCAGTATTTTAAATCTATATTTTAAAATATAATATTGTTCCTACAATGATAAAATGTTTATAAAATTGAAGAGAGAAGTCCAGTTAAAAGACTGCATAAAAGCTTAAGCAATTTTGGGGGCAATGTTCGCATTTAGTCTCCCCTTAAGGGTGCAAATCACAATAAATTGCTAACTTGGTAACTTACGTTAAAGGAATTCACGCCCTCATCATCGTAGTAACCGTCTGGCACCATTATTCATGTCGCTAATGCTCCAAAATGCCATTTCCGGTATTTGCCTCATGCACGTGCATCGCAAGAGCTCAATATCGTAATTAAATGTGATTGCTCGGAAGATGTCTAGTAGGCGTTGCCCTCTATTGGAGATTTGGAGAGTCTCGCATCACGTACAACCTGCCTATAAAACGTTGCATTGTAACGCAACGTAATATCTGGGTTATTTTTCGAGCTAGTTACACAAATACTCGAACGATCGTAAAGTTGTCGTTTCAGCGTTCCCCAGACGGTTAATGACCTTCGGGGAAACCTCGTTCCACCAAGCTATGGAACGAGAGGACCTATAGCTTTTACTGTGGACTCCGAACCACTCAGAGGTGAAGGCTTGGACAGGGCTGGCTTCACATCGCCATCCTAAAAGCAGAATTCGAACTTCGTACCCTCAGCACGAAAGTACAAATTTGGAGGGCTGTGTACCATTCCAAAATATAGGCGGGACTCTCAAATCAGAGGTACCGAGTTCTATTCCCCCCTGAGGTGAGGATATTTTTAACATGAATCAGCAGAGACCAGAAGTACCCTGCGTGGTCACATTGGCTGGGGCGTTTATTTCCAGCACACTCCAGAAAACAGAGTTTCAATGGCAATATAAGCGTGTAGAGAATATAAAATTATTAGAAAAGAAGGCTGGAGCAAGACCTTGGATTCGCACGAGTCAGTAGTCTTTAACCATAAGGTGATGGTGATCACGACGACTATTCTTTTGGAAAAAGTCAACAGTGTGCGCCATTTCATTCTCCGTCATCGATGCTACAGCAGCAAATATATCTAGTTAATATACCTAGGCGATGAACTCGTAAAGGTTGTAAAATTTAATATGGAGGTTTTAAAAAGAGATATATTACCCTAAATCAGTACCGAGCGGGATGGCTCAGGCGGTTACGTCCCTGGCCGGCATTCGGGAGGTCCCAGGTTCGATTCCCGGTGGCCACCCACTCTGACCATGTGTTTTCGTAGTTTTCCTTTGGTCACCTAGGTGAATGCGGGGTGGTTATTCTACCACGATTTCTCCTGTCTCTCATTTCCTGTTATTTCATCTTTCAGGCAGTGTCTCCGGGTTCCATGGTGCGTCTAGTGATGGCAGATGGCATGGTCGAAGCGCTTTGGAAAGATTTCCCCCGCCAACAACAGGGCGCGTTGACCTGACTGTAAGGGCCGCTTCGTCGCCTTCTCGCGGGTCTCCGCGTCTACTGGCGAGAGCAGGTGTTTTGTACCGGAAATGATAGGGACTTCCGTGTGTCTCTGCGATCCTGTATGCTTACGGACCTGCGACCTCCTCGTCTCCTTCACTTTATCCTACCTCCCAGGGGGTGTAGTCACAATAAATAGATCTGGTAGCGCAGTGGCGAGGTGTCCCCTTCTGATAATTTGAAAGGGGATATATCATACATATTATACATTGTACATATGAAAGGGGAACCATACACATAAGAATTGTATAGTAATAATTTAATTCACCGAATGTTAAAACATTCAACATGTAACTTTGTACAGAGCTATTTGTAAGCAACGGGCGTGCTAGCTACTTGAATGGGAATTCCTGGAACTCTAAACGACCGTGCCTGGCACAGAGTGGTACGACGCTACATGATGGTGCTGAAGCGCAAGGTTCTGAAACCTCATATTTTCATACATGCTTGGGTAACGCGGCCTGAGGGCCAATGGGAAGCATCGTTACATTTTCAAACGTAGAGGACAGCGTGGGTAAGCTGCCCTATATAAGACCAGATTTTGCCGAAGGGGCACTCTTACTTATTACCAGTTCAGCGCAACAAGAAGTCACGCCGAAGCAAGGTGCTACAGATGCACGTGGGTGCATATAAGGGTGGGGATGCGTGTGAAGATAGATAGGCTCCTGATAAATATTCAAATGGTGGGATAAAGTAAATGGGAAAAGCTAGCCGCCCATATTTATTTGAACAATGAAATAAACATCAGTTATAAAGGGAAAGCTTGCAGTGTATTTTTAACTTGCCTCACCCACTAGAACCTGAGATTAAAGAAACTTAGCAATTAGATAGGAATGGAATTCTCAACTACCGACGAGCATCACTAGCCGAGGAAGAAAAACACTACAAGAGCACGCTGCAAGAGTCGACCAACTATTTCCCGCTACAAATTACATCCTACCTCCTACCTCAAACCAGTCTTCATAACGTTTAAAGCGAGGGAAAGAATGTTACTACAGAAGCAAAGTAAAGCTATCTAAGCTATAGAATTCGCCTAAAAATCTTACCGCAGCATTAAGCATTTTCGTTTGCACAAAATGCCTATTTACATGTATGTTTACATTTCTTGAAGTTGAAATACCTACGTAATCTCTTGGAATGTGTTTGAAAATCAGCAAATCTTTTTTAGTTTCCGTCGCCTGAGTTCACTATTTAAAAATTCAATTTGTGATATATACAGTTCGTCTTGCATGCAATTAACCTCACATTCCTTAATTTAAAATAATTTTTGAATAAACACATATCATGAATGATATAAATGGATTGACTTCATGTCTTCACTTGGAAGAAATTTTGATTAACTTTGTAAAGTAGTAAACCCTAACAGGTAAACAAAATTTTACTATAAAAATTTAGATGTGGCCCGTATTCGGGAGGTCCCGAGTTCAAATCCCTTAGGCCGACCAATCCGACTGAAGTTTTTTGTGATTTTCCTCAGCCGAAAAGGTTAATGCCGGGTTGGATATTTAATACCAGGACCCAAAGTTCCACCTTAAGTCTACAATAGTAAAAATGAAAAATAGGTGGTAATAGTGAATGCTGTGCCATCTATCCACAGACAATGAAAACAGGTAGACTGGACGGCACCCTAAAGCCATCTGCACGGCACGAAGCAGATCTATCTGCTATGCGCTAGGGTCTCTGTGGACACGTGAC
The DNA here is from genome assembly GCA_030765065.1 of Deroplatys truncata. Lineage (NCBI taxonomy): Eukaryota > Metazoa > Arthropoda > Insecta > Mantodea > Mantidae > Deroplatys > Deroplatys truncata. The sequence goes on along the minus strand of CM060988.1, from coordinate 153,594,416 downwards.
GAAGTAGCATGGCATGGTTACAGGGATAAGATCTAGAAGGCTAACTGTCCACCTTTCTGCATGAAAGCGCAGGTAGATTGGACGGCATCTTAATGCCATCTGCACGGCACGAAGCAGAAGATCCGGTTGCTATGCGTTGGGGTCTCTGTGGACACGTGACGAAGCAAGATGGCATGGTTTACAGGGGTGAGACCTAGAAGGCTGTGTCCACCTTTCTGTGTGAGGACGGCGGTTGTACTGGACGGCACCCTAATGCCATCTGCGCGGCACGGGGCAGGGGATCCGGTTGCTATGCGCTAGGGCCTCTGTGAACACGACGGAGCGGGTGATTACAGGGATGAGACCTCTAAGGCTTAACTGCCCGCCTTTCTGTGTTAAGGCGGTGGTTGGACTGGACGGCATCCTAATGCCATCTGCACAGCACGAAGCAGGTGGTTACAGGGATGACACCTATATTTTTCTATATGAAAGCGGCAGTTAGACTGGACCGCGCCCTAATGTCATCTACATGGCACGTACCTGGGTATCCGGTTGCTATGCACTGGCGTGTCTGTGGACACGACGAAGCGGGTGGTTACAGGGATGAGACCTAGAAGGCTAACTGTCCGCCACACCTCGATGTAAGAGTTGGCACTAACATATCCATCGCGATATTACCCTGTAGTTCAAGCCACGTAAAATAAATAGAGTAATGATAATAATAATCTCTTCAAAGCACATTTCAAATAGCCTTTGTTTGTGCTGTCACCATTCAGTTGTTTATCTCGATATCATGGAAAAAGCATGTTTCAAGGCCAGCGTATTGCATGCCATTGTTAAAACATTTGACTATCAGTTTAGCCTCCTGCATTCCCCTTGTATCTACAATAAAATTTGTAATTAACTATTTCTACGAACTTTTATCACAATTAAAATGAAGTAGATAGAAAAATAAGCGTTTGCAAGATCAATTTGTAGGAGCTATAAATAAATATATGATATTGGGTAGAGAAAGTCATGTCAATGTAAAGCTATGAGTTTTAAAAATAGCAGCTAGGGAGCAGAATGACACTCTGTTGTTTTCAGCAAACGCTTTTATTGTGATGGGACATTTAACATGAAATAATTCTAGGGAAAGGCACTACGAGCAAACCATATTGAAGATAACTTCGCTAAGTCGAATGCATTGCAGATTACGCGCATGGGAAGCCGAGAGTTTAATCCTTTAAGAAGATTAAGCAGAACATGAAGAGAATATGTTAACACGAAATCCACACGTTTACTACTGCTAATGAACGCAGCATGGTCGTTTGTTTAGATGTAAAGATGTTGACTCTACTGGCGTGAAACAAGCCATATGTGTATGTCATAACAAGCGAAGAAAGACTTAAATAAAAGGGATAAAAAATGTTATACAGAAAAGGATCTTCAGCATCCCATGTTTAGGCTCAGATCCATGCTGAATGACGAAGTTCACAGCACTAAATGCTACGGAGAGAGGAGGAGTTATGAGTGAAATGTTTACTTTATATGCCACAGATTCAATGTTTTTGTACAATAACCTCGTAATTAGGTAATTAAAATCCTCAAGTTTCAATGGAATCAGTTTAAATATGTTTAAAAAATTTATTTCAAAATAAAGTTAATTGTTTCATAACCTATCTACTCCCATTAAATCAAATCTATAGCCCTAAAATTTTTTACGGTGCATGTTGTTTAACAACTAAGCCATTTTTTAAAATTTCTGAAAATAGAATCTGGATATCACATTTTATTTTCTAATTCTGAAAATATTTATTTTATCCAAAATACCGATTTGTAGCTTTCTACCATGTCTTTCATAAAATTCAGTAACAGCTTAAAGTTTCTAGCATGAAAAATGCAGCAGAAGATTGCATTTAAATGTGCGGAAATGAAGTAAACAATAATCAGATGTGTTGCATTCATATGACTTTCTCTACTCTTGTACAAACTATTTTTACAAACGCCTACTATCCATTTGCGTCATGTTAATCGAGATAAACAGTTGCAGAATCTTATTGCTAATTTTCTTGTAGGTGCAAGGGGAATATGGTAGGCTTTAAGGATAGTCAAATATTTTAAGAGCCAGTTGTATGTGGAGCATTCCATTCTCTTTGTATGTCCAGGACATTTAAAGAAAGAAAGAAAAAAAAACAATAACGAGCTCCCATTTGAGTAAAAGTACAAGCATTTGAAAATTCAAACAAATAACAAGGAATATCTCTGAAATGGTTCACTGGACAAAAACAATGTATATGATATAAATTGTGTATTTTAACGAGATCTACATTTTTTGTGTAGTAAAATTTTGTCTATCTCTTACGGTTTACCAGTTATGCGAAAGTCATTCAGAATGAAAAGGCTTTTGGGAACATTCCCAGAAAATTCAAGATATACATTTCATTTGCCATGAAAATATCTTTAACATATGATATTTTAATCAAAATCGTTAGAGCCATTTTTGAGAAAATCAAAATTTTCGAAAAATGTCCCATGTAAAGGGTAGTCTGATGTGGATAGGGATTTTATTGAAAATCTTGTGTCGTATCCTTGGAAGATACTAATTCAAATACCAAGTTTGATATTTATCCGACTTTTCGTTTTGGAGTTATGCTGTTCACAGACTGACACACACACATGGATATTTTTCCAAAAATTGTTTACTTGGATTCAGAGCACCTCAAAACATGTGTTTCCTGTGAAATCTCGGTATCGAATTTTTGGATGAAATGCAATACTTCCTCTACTTGCTATGCGTAGCAGAGAAAGTATTAAGTATAGGAAAATGGCTTTAAAAGTAAGTTAATTTTTGCAGGCATTTAAATATTATGTAATTTCCAACTTCTAGGCCTGCAATATTCTACCAAAATGTATACATTTACGCTTGATAACCACAGCTTCACTTATGACCCTCCCTCATAAAAATCTCAACTTCTCTCTTGACACAACTATGCGTTTTTGTCTCCACTCATACACTAATGCGATCTGAACAAGATTCTAGTCATGCAAATTAATTTCTGACCTCTATGAACAGGAAATGTTGTGCAAAAATAGTAAACATACTTAATTCAGTTAATGTTTAATGATACGACTAAACCATTTAACTATAATGCATCACGTTTCTTTTCATAATCAACCCGCTAACATGTTAGGCATATCGCTACTGTTACCTGTGGGTGCTTTGATATATGTGATTCAATTATTACGTATCCATGGGCAATAGAAATCGATTTGAGTACACTGCATGGAAACGCGGACTCAGGTCGTATTTAATCTTGGATCCGATTCTCTTAGAAAGCAGGACATTTTGTTACATGAAAACACCTACCGCATTCAAATCGTATTCAATACTTCAAAGGTACTATCTCCTATTGCACTCGTAACAAGGTACACGCTTGTTATTTTGTTTCCTCAGTGGAAGTCGGCAGTCACATGTTAATGCTTTTAGTTTACTTCTTTGTGGTAAATAACTTAACATAGCATCACGTATCGTCAGATCCACTATTACCATTTCCATAATTCGGAATTTATTCTTCTCAAAAGCGTTCCCTAACCTCAAAACGTGCTTAAAATACACAGAAGAAAAAACTATCATACGTTTAACAGTTTCACCAAAGTAAATCCAAGTCCACTGACAATGTTTGAAGTATTTATTCTCGAACCTTGCGTACCCAAATCCATCTCAATACTATTGAATTTAATATGGAAACGCGGATCATATTTAGAATGAAATTGGACTCAAATCGATTTCAATACGAAGTGAATTTAGTACGGAAACACGGGTCGTATTCAGTTGGAATTATACTCAAACCGATTTCAATAGGTATTGAATTTAATATGGAAACGCGGATCGTATACAGTATGGAATTGGACTCAAATAGATTTCAATATAAATTGAATTTAATATGGAAACGCGGATCGTATTCAGTATGCAATTGTACTCAAATAGATTTCAATAATTATTGAATTTAATATAGAAACGCGGATCGTATACAGTATGGATTTGGACTCAAATAGGTTTCAATAATTATTGAATTTAATATAGAAACGTGGATCGTATACAGTATGGAATTGGATTCAAATATATTTCAATACTTATTGAATTTAATATGGAAACGCGGATCGTATACAGTATGGAATTGTACTCAAATAGATTTCAATAATTATTGAATGTAATATAGAAACACGGATCGTATACAGTATGGATTTGGACTCAAATAGATTTCAATACTTATTGAATTTAATATGGAAATGCGGATCGTATTCAGTATGGAATTAGACTCAAATATATTTCAATAATTATTGAATTTAATATAGAAACGCGGATCGTATGCAGTATGGATTTGGACTCAAATAGATTTCAATACTTATTGAATTTAATATTGAAACGCGGATCGTATTCAGTATGGATTTGTATTCAAATAGATTTCAATACAAATTGAATATTATATGGAAACGCGGATCGTATTCAGTATGGAATTCGAAACAAATCGACTTCAATTCCCCATGGAAACTAGTACGAGTAAACGCATTTCAAACAGACGTCTTTAGTTGCGCGTCATTGTATAATTTACTGGAGCTTCTGATATATAGCATAGATAACCGTTCTATTATTTCGTTTACATTGAGCTACTGTCACTGACGGTGGCTGTACAAAGCAATACCGAGAAGTATTTTCAATTCAGGGGAGTTTAGGAAGTGATGCACTTCTCTGTTGCCTTAGAGGGGCGTTAAATAAGTCTTCCCCGCTAAAAAGAAGAAAAGGCCCTCATTCCTCCTGCTACTCCGAAATGCTCTCCTTGTGAACACAGCTGTTCTTCTCCTTTTAACACGAATTTCTCGGAGATCATTCTCAGTGCAGCTACGGACGTAATAGGCATTCCGAGAATGCAGTAGAGAGGCGGGTAAAAGCGAGTTCACTACAGATGTGAAGGTCTGGCTTCACATAACCGGTATTTTCAAGTGCTTTCAGCGGCTTTTATTTGTTTGTGCTTACGCCAGGTGCTTATATCCTAGCTTTCGCCTTTCGTTAAATTCCTAGTAAGCTATTTACTGCGAAACAAATAATTACCTTTATGATCTTTACAGCGCAACATCCAAAGTTTAAGCTTGTGTGTGCTTTCATGTTAGACCAAGTGAAGGGCAAGTAATGCAAAGTATACTCACTAACACGTACTTGAATAAGCTTTTTGCACGATCGTGTGTTTTCAAAGTCTTCCCGATGGTATTTACACGGAAGAATGTTTAGAACTTCAAAAAGTGAATTCGTTTCCAAGGAAACTTGGGACTGTAATAACGCACAATATATACCAGAGCGGGCAGTAACATACTGAATTTCTATTATCGTCCGTATTATTATTTGCAAACAACCCACTCTGGGCCACGGCATTATCAATCAATTGACTCAAAGCCTCCTAAATTATAGTATTTTGGATTGGATTGTGAAGCGGAGGCGATTCGGCACTGATTCAGTGAATCCGGATATAGTACCTATACCTAAAGGAGGCGTTCGCAGGAGGAAGCGATGAGATGAAAGAAGACATCGGGCGACCGCAACCGGGAGTGACGGCACAGCAATGACAGGGTCCCTATAGTTTCCAGATACAGACGCCTTGGCAGACCGGGGGCCTCGCCCCACATAGATTCAACGCCCCCGCTGGTTGATGTTGATAGCTAAGTTCTGCAGTGGTATACTTCTGTTATATTATATTTAATTTGTTGAGCCCCACGTTTGGAAGCCAATTTGCGGCGGTATTACTTATAATGTTTGTGTATGTGTGTTTACTCCACGTGCTGAAGCCATTTTGTGACGTGATTCTTTGTTAAGTTTGTAGCTCCATCTGGTGTTAGCAATTTGCGGTAGTATTAGTGTTTGTTTGAAAGAATGCTACTGTTATTTTATTTAATTTTGGTTTACTGTCCTCCGGCTAGCTATGATCTTTTTGGTCGAGCACATCTCTTTATACAGGTTGTGTAAACGGAAAGGAATCTTTTATCCAAAGATAACACTGATGAAAGAATTTCTTTTATACTTTTATTGTCGAACACTTTCACTATCACATTTACACATTGATCTAGACACTCGCCAAACTGAAACTGTTATAATAACTTCATTACTGATCATTCTTAATTCGCGTACTTCAACTTTTTGTATAATTAACTTTACAATACTTGAGATTTTTCATAACTCTGATACGCGTAACTTGTGAATCGATAGTCGACGTGTACTTTACAAATATTTTCGGTGAACTGACGGACTGAAGGCGACGTGTAGCGTACAAATATTTTCGATGAACTGACGGGGTCTATCTCTAACCTAGCCCTTTTTATACTCCTACACCCCGATATGCCTAAAGATTATAACTGAGCTGCAATTGGCTAATAAAACGCGCCAACATTAGCGTCTATTTTTATATCCAATGAAAATTATGAATACATATGCTCTAGGTATAATGTTCCAGCAAATTCTAAAGGAAAACGCGCCAACATTACGTAACTTCCTCGTCTCTAATAATGATAAACAGCTCACCCCCTCGCTGCATTATTGCACGCTATTATTGTCAGTTTCAGTAAGGCCGTATAAACTTAATTCTCAACAATAATTACAATCAACAAACATCTCAAATCCATGTCACATAAAAATGCATATTCATATTATAATCATTCTTTACATTTAAATAATTTATGATACAAATTAGTGCATCAGTTCATTAGAAATTATTTTTTATGATTATTAATAACCCATTGAAATAATAAAATGCACGATCTTACAAAACATAGTGTGCAACACATGTGTGTGAAATGTGTAATAGAATCTCGGAAATAGAAAATACGAGAACACTCGACTTCGTCTCGTCTTTTCAAAGTGTTATTCCATTCTGTTATAGTGTACTTCTCATAATCATATCGGAATACACTATTTTGGGTGATCCTAGATTCCCTAAGAGACTGCAAGTATGGAAGAGTGTCTGAATGTATGTGTGAGTTTAAAGACAACCCAAATAACACAATGATTAACACAAACAGTAACCGAGTGAACATTGAGACGGTTGATATTATGTGCATAGTGAGTAGTTAGGAGATAAGATAATATATATTTGTAAATGTTTTAGCTATAAGAAATTGAATGAAAGTGTAAATTTAGTGGCGCCGCATGGCTGACTTCCTAGACATGCCTCCTTCAACAGGATACAAGGGTCAAAGGAGCAACTGAGGTGAATGACATGACACTGTCTTGTTAGATAAGTCGGAAATTCGTTGATCTGGGTTTCCAGTAGGTTTCTAAACATGTTTGCTGAGTCACTAAGGGTAGTTCAAACAAATTTAAAGTATATGAATGAGCGAATGAGATTTAATGTATCTAAACGCCCGGGAAAAGTAGTATATGCATGCGTAATACGAGGGCAGTCCCAGAAGTGCCCAATCTGACGTATATATAGCGGTTGTTGTTTCAAACAAATGACTATAATGGGCTAATTTTCATTGATTATCTTCAAAAAGGAAAAGCAATCAATGGCGAGTATTATGCAAACTTATTACTGCGTTTCAATGATGAAATCAAGCAAAAACGGCCGCATTTGGCGAAAAAGAAAGTTGTGTTTCCTCAAAACATTGCACCAGTTCACACATCCATTATCCCCATGGCCAAAATCAATGAGTTAAAGTTCGAATTGCTTCCTCATGCACCCTATTCGCCAGGCTTAGACCCCTCTGATTATTTTCTGTTTCCAAAGTTGAAGAAACGGCTTGATGGTAAAAGATTTGCCACCAATGAAGAGATGGAGTTTGCAGTTGATGGCTATTTTGCATAACTCGACGGTTCTCACTATAAACAGGATATTGAAGCTATTGAACATCGCTGGGAAAAATGTATTGAGCTGAAATGACACTATGTAGAGAAATGAAGATGCTTTTTCCCAACTTTTTTGTATTTTGTTTGTTAGGTCGGGTACTTATGGGACAGCCTTTGTAACTAAGGGAGTTTGAAAGTTGAACACGGACACTTTCAACAGTAATATTCTCCTTGCTTCGTGCTCAGTCGTCTACAGAGAGAGTCAAAAAACTACGATCCGGCTGCGCGGTGTTTTTCCTCTCCGCGTCCTCGGCGCTCGTTGTCGTCTGCCGCTATCATAGAAAGGCGCGGATGAAACCATACAAAATTTTTAAAACCTCTTTTAAAGACTTTACTTACCAACTTTATGAAAAGAGATGCTGAAAGTGGCCACTGCCGTTGTCCACACATTTTTGGACCTCTTTAGGAAACTATGCATCACTCGCGGTAGTTCACGTTGGGAAATGCTGACAACTTCCTGGCTGATATTTTGTTTTAATTCTTCCAGGGTGTGTGGGTATGTCTTGTACACTTTGTTTTAAGTTACCCCAGAGATAGAAATCGCAGGGGGTTAGGTTCGGGGGACAGAGGGCCACAAATCTCTACTAATAATTCTGTCCTCAAACACACTTTCATAACGTTGTTAGGTAAAGCTTTAAAAGTAGTTTTAAAAATGTTGTATGGTTTCATCCGCGCCTTTCTATGATAGCAGCAGACGGCAACGAGCGTCGAGGACGCGGACAGGAAAACACCGAGCAGCCGGTTCGTAGTCTTTTGGCTCTCGTGTCTAAGTGGCAGAAAGAATGAAGCGTGTTAAGGGGTTGCCGAGTGGTAATAACGCCGTGTCAATAGTTAATAAAGCAAGTGTCAATAATCAACAATGTCAGTGTCAACACCAGTGTCCACCTGCACGACCACACCTGAGATAAGAGTAAACATTCGAGGGCAACGGAGACTACATCTTGGTACCTAATAACCCCCCCCCCCACACACACACACACACACACACACACACACACACACCTATCGCTCGAGCAACCCACCAAACCGTCCTCCACAACATTGCCATGGACAAGTATTCCAAAAGACAAAGCTGCCGATATGACCTAAGGTGCGAGACAGTAACTATGGTCATATATACCATGTATATAATAATGTAAATTATAATGTAAATAATATAAAGAAGCAAAATACTTGATATATAAATAGACGTTAAAGCATAAGTTTTCTGTATGTGTAGGAGTTTAGCTGGAGCTGTGGGATGCTTGCTAAACGCAGAAAAACATGTTTTGTTAGAAGTAGGGTCCAGGCAAACCGACTTGTAGGGACAGATCACAATAAGAAGACCTTGAGTCATTGTGTAAGAGAATATGCGACAAGCTAGCACAACGTACATTACTTTCTCTACTACGTATAGTAAGTAGGGAAAATATTGTGTTCCACCCAAAAATTCGATGCCAAGATTTCACCGGAAATATATGTTTTGAGGCCCCATGAATCCAAAAACAGCGTTTTTGGAAACATGTCCGTGTGTGTGTCTGTGAACAACATAACTCAGAAACGAACAGTCGGATAAACACCAAACTTGGTATTTAGATTCAGTATCTTCCAGAAATGCGACACGAAGGGTTTCAAGAAAATCCCCCCACCCCAGATTACCCTTTAAATGGAACAGTTTTCGAAAATTTTAATTTTCTCAAGAATGGCTCTAACGATTTTGATTAAAATATCATATGTTTAAGATATCTTTATGACAAATGAAATGTATATCTCAAATTTTATGGGAATGACTCCAAAAGTATTCTTCATTGTGAACGACTTTTGCATAACTGGTAAACCATAAGAGATAGACAAACTTTTACTACACAAAAACTGTAGATCGCGTTAAAATACACAATTTATGTCATATAAATTTTTTGTTGAGTGAACCATTTTCGAGATATTGCTTGTTATTCCCTTAAATTTTCGTACTTATACTTTTTCTGAAATGGAAATTCCTTATTCATTTTTTTTTGCGAATAATGCTAAGAGAATGGAATACTCCACATAGCAACCAGCTCTTAAAACATTTGACTATCGCTTAAAGCCTACGAATTTCCCTTGCATCTACAAGAAAATTAACAATAAGATTAACATCTTGATATCTCGATTAACATGAAGCATATGGAGAATAAGCGTTTGTAAAAATAGTTTGTACAAGAGTAGAGAAAGTCATGTGAGTAACATATCAGATTTTTTTTGAAGAGAGGTCACATGTTTGGAAACAACGAATAATAGCCTGGTAAGTTTTCTAGAATGTTCCAAGCTGCAGGAAGACAGCCAATAAAGTTTTAAGAAAAATATGTTTAAATGTGTAAGTTTAGGGAAGTTAGAGATAGCGTCCCCAAGCCAAAATCAGTTGTGTATAAAGTGCGGCGATGTGCAGAACATAAGTGTAAGATCTCCGAAGCAGGAGTTACTAATTACCTAGCATAAAGTAATGGGAACGTTGAAATTCTATCAATTTGAAAGTGCAAGTTATGAGAAGGGAAACAAAGTATAGTTTAGGAACGTGTGATAATACTACCATTATTAATCGAGCACTTATAAAATACTTGATTGCTAGGCTCCAAATAACTCTGTAATTCATAAAGTAACGGTGTACCTTCATACTAAAGCAGAAAATGCGTGTTTCATTAAAGTATTGTGTTCTTCCATTGATTTAATCTTGTGTTAGTGTTGTTGCCGCATGCTTTCCTTCCCGTACCATACCCTGATAAGTTACACAAGCTCTACCAAAAATCCATACAACAGCAGCCGTGGCAAGAATTAAAGTAACATCATTAACAACTTAATAGTAACAACCTAAACACCAAGATAATCCTTCGAGATAATATATTAATTCATATATTAATATATTGACTTGCGCACATACTGCGGGTTATGCTCCACAGCACGGGGTATACTGCAAGTGTTAAAAGCGTCATATAAATGAAAAAACAATGTATGAATTTCCGATATAATATATAATTTCTCTACAAAAAAAATACTTCCTCTACCTACTATAGGAAGGGGTAGAAAAAGTAGGCAAGCTTTATTGGTTTTAGTGTAGTTCCAATTATTTGTTAAAAGTCGAACCTTCTCTCTATTTTCCTCGGTCTAATATTCTCTCTCTCCACACCTTTTTCTACTATTAATCACTCGTTGCAGCACAAGTTTTAGAACATTACCATTTTATAGAGAGGAAGAGGAATTATTCTATGCGCGTGCGCATTTGCTGGATCCCCTGCCCCTTCGCGTTCGCCCTATCTTTTTATTCGTGTCTACGTAAAAGTTTGAGTACAGGAAGGAACGTGTAGCGCATATAACACTTCCGCTTTCCTCCCCCCTCCAACTCCCACCTCCTCTGCCGACCTGTTGGGTTAAGTTGATTTTAGCTTTCAGCTACCGGCTTCTGAAGCTCGGCAGCTTGCTTCATGTTGTTCCTCAATGAAATTAGCTGTTAAGCTTATGGGCTCTACACAGCAGAAGTGTGTCTCGTAATGCATACATCCCAGGCGTGTAAGTATAAAGGTTAAACTGAACGCAATTTACGTAAAACTTAAACATCTGCGAGATTTACGGAATTTAAATATGAACTGGATAATTCGCACAACCTCGATAAATATATACATAGGCTATAAGTTGTCATTCACTCCCAGATGTAGGGGAATAACTACCTCACGTTAAATATAAAGAAATTATACAAAAGAAAATAGTATGCGTTACATTCACAGGCTTTCTTTACCCACTAATGTTTATTTCTTATAGATTCTGCAAATTATTCTTGTGAAAGCATATTTTTATCTACTTAATTTTAAAAGGTAAAAGGTTCACCCGTGGACAAAACAAATGAGTAATGTCTGGAACGCCAAATTTTTCTAAGACTTACATGGCACAGCGCCTTGTTTACACCATACGCAATACAGTTGTGTAGCCATTGCAGCTAGTTCTTGTAAGGCATTGTTAAACATGCTACCTCCCATGTGTCTTCTTGTAGCGCTGTGGCAAAGCGTAGGGTGCTTCTGTAGTTAAGACCGCAGATTCGCTTCTCGCACTTTCTTTTCCCTTGTTAGTAACGTTTAATCAACAAGTAGACTACTTATTTTCGATATACTGCATTTACAAAACGTTTGGTAAGTCCAAAATAGAATAGTTATTAGGATGCAAAAAACGTGCTTCACAATTCATCATGATCGCATATCTATCTTGTTGGGACGGTCTAGGTGTGTTGTGGCACTTGAGGATACATTAAACAGTGGGCAATAATTTGATTCCCTTTGTAGGATGAGATATCCTGATGGAATTGTTGAATTTTATAGGACAATCATCCTGTTCACATATGTCAAAAGGTTTCAAATTGGTTTTCAGAGAGACAGGATATCAGAATGATAGACTGGCCTTCCTGTTCATCAGATTTGAACCCTATTGAAAATGTGTAAGCTGAGATTTGCGGAATTTAAATGCGAAGTAGATAAATCGCACAACTTCATTAAATATATATATATATATATATATATATATATATATATATATCAAAGGACGGTCTAAGTGTATTGTGCAGCTTGACGATACACTGAACAGTACGAAATACACGATAATAGTACGGAATATTTTGATTCTCTTTGTGAGGATGAGATGTTCTGATGGAATTGTTGAATTCGCACAGGATAATCATTCTCTCCACATGCCGAAAGGTTTTAAATTGGTTCTCAGAGAGGCAGGCTATCAGAGTGCTAGACTGGCCTCCCTGTTCATCAGATTGGTAAGCTATTGAAAATGAGTGGGCTGTGAAAAGGGAGCTGCGCTCGAATTTTCCTGCAGATGCGCGAAACAAAAGATGGCTTCTGGGCACAAACTCAAGAAGTCTGGAATGTTGTAGCTTCTCGCCCACGTTACTGCAGGGATTTAATTTCATCTATAACCCGAACATTGAGGGCAATTATATGTGCTCAGTGTTCATACACCTGATATTAATTTTGTTTATTTTATATGTTTTAGTTTTAGAAGATAATAGATTTGTATTTATTTCTTTAGTTATTTAAAATGAGTTTTTGGGTGTGTGCGTTTTAACTACACCACTTGGTTGTGTGAGTCAGAGGGTTAAGAGAAAGTGTTGGTAAGAATGTGTTGTTCAGAGTCGCCCAGTAGGGGAAAGTTCTTCCCTCCATATGACGTAAACTTGGGGAGGGGGGATGAAACACGCTCTGTTGTGTTCGTGAGGGAGAGTGAGCTAGTAGTTGTTGAGTTTAGCGAGCTAGCGAGAGCCTAAGAAAGATAAAGAAGTCTAACGTTAGACATGTAGGGGACAACAGCATTACGACACGAACATAAATTGTAACAACGACGACAGACTGAGATCATTGAAGGACGGTATTTTTGTATTTTTCCGGAAACTTTAGGCTCAATAATAAAAGGTACGAATTATTTTCTTTAGATTAGACGCCCCGTAATTGAAAGTACCTCAATTAATGATTTCCTTAATTGAATTTCCAATATGTTTGAACTGAGTTCAATTTGAGTTCTACTAGCTCTTACTGGGCAACGCATGTGTGAATGAATAAAACGTATTTGTAGATTTTAGATTTGAATCAAAATGATGATGGATGTTGTTTTAGGGCGCTCAACTACTGCGGTTATAAGCGCCCTTCTAAAACAGATGAAGGTAAAAGCCAAAGATACGAATCAAAATAAAAACAGGTAAAAGTCAAAGGTAAATAGATATAAAGAAGATATAAAAAAGCTGATGTGTTACACTCACATGACTTTCTCTACTCTTGTACAAAATATTTTTACAAACGCTTATTCTCCATATGCTTCATGTTAATCGAGATGTTAATCTTATTGCTAATTTTCTTGTAAATGCAAGGGGAATTGGTAGGCTTTAAACGATAGTCAAATATTTTAACGCTGGTTGCTATGTGGCGCATTCCATTCTCTTTGCATGTCCAGGACATAAAAAAATGAATAACGAATTTGAGAAAAAGTATAAGTATTGGAAAATTTAAGGGAATAACAAGCAATATCTCGAAAATGGTTCACTCAACAAAAAAATGTATATGACATAAATTGTGTATTTTAACGCGATCTACATTATTTGTGTAGTAAAATTTAGTCTATCTCTTATGGTTTACCAGTTATGCAAAAGTCGTTCACAATGAAGAATACTTTTGGAGACATTTCCAGAAAATTGGAGACATACATTTCCCTTCTCAAGACAATATCTTAAACATATGATATTTTAATCAAAGTCCTTAGAGCCATTTTTGAGAAAATTAAAATTTTCGAAAAATGTTCCATGTAAAGGGTAATCTGGGGTGGGGGAATTTTCTTGAAAACCTTCGTTTCGCATCTCTGGAAGATACTGAACCTAAATACTAAGTTTGGTGTTTATCCGACTGTTCGTTTCTGAGTTAGCTGTTCACAGACATACACACGGACATGTTTCCAAAAATGCTTTTTTTGGATTCAGGGGGTCTCAAAACATGTATTTCCGGTGAAATCTCAGTATCGAATTTTTGGGTGGAATGCAATACTTCCCCTACTTACTCTACGTAGTAGAGAAAGTAGATATGAAACAGCGAACTGTGAAGCACCTCAAGCAGAAAGATTAAAAACACAATTGAAAATTTATCTCGGACAAAAACTTAAAAAGCCTATCAACCGCGCGAGGAGTGTCTGCCAAGACCTCTGCCAAGACTGGCCGGAGATTTGAATCGTATATCCTTGAAAGAGGGTTTAATACCTAGCTGGTTACGGTTTCACGTGGGACATGGAAGTAAGGATTGTGGAATGAAAGTTTGTTGAGGGACGCTCAGAGGAGTATTGTCTAGTCTCGCAAACAGTCAGCGCGCAATTCCAAGACAAAGGCAATATGTACACTGAACGTAACGGAAGGGAATTGTTTTAAGGGAACAAAGTGCACTGAAATGGTCAATAATACCTTATTTTGTTTTAAGCACTAATAAAATATCTATTATTTCCAGTTTTAGAAAATATATTCTTTTTTGGGGGTTAAGAGATTTTTAAGACATTTAAATACCACTTAAATGCTAGTCTGCATTCTTTTTTTAAGCTTTCATGCAACGCCTCTTTTTAAAACATTTTTGTATCTTTCAACAACGAACGACTATATCATGCCTAGCGAACAGTTCAGCAATTAACAAAAGAGGCCAGGACCAAGAGAAAGCAATCAGAAAACCTGAAGCAATCCAGGAATGAAGGTGCAGATGATTATGACCCTGGCATGTACTGAAGTGTGTCAGAATTTTCATTTTCAAACTTTAAATTCAGCTTTCTCAAAAACAACATTTTTGGATACTTGTGCACCTTTTTCTCAGAAAGTATGAGAGGTAGAGAGCTGAAATTTTCAATACATGTATATAACACATAGTTAAACTTTTTGAACCACAATCATAATTTAATATTTTATATTAGTGATATTAAGATAGCAACAACATTGCAAAGTTTCCGCATTTTTACTTTTTTTGCGTTGCAAATAATATTTTTTTCAATTTCTAGTGAACTGATATACATAACATTAAGCTTCAGAAGATAGCTGATTATACTAAGAACAAGCATGCAAAAGTTTGATTCTGTATTGCAAGTAGTACCAGAGAAAAGGTACAGGAATTCACATGTTTTAAGAAAAAAATTTAATACTTTTCTGCTGAATGAAATAATTTTACGGACTCAACTACATAAGCTATCAATGCAAACAACCACTTGAAATAATTATCGTGATGTATAGAATACATCATACAAATTTCAGGAAAAACCATTGCGAACCTTAAGAGCAGTAGTAATTTAGCATACTTAAGGTGTAATTTCCATGTGTTCAGACTACCTTGTCCTCTTAAGAGAAACAAAGGTACTCCTAGCAGCATTCTTATGTATATTATTTTTCTTGGATCCAAAATATTTATGCGTATATCACTGCTCTTATCACAATCACCATATGATTGAAAATATTTATAATGTCAATCCTATTTAATTCATTTGATGGAATATTTAACATTTTTAAGGATAATTGTGAATATATTTTGCATGTGTTAAATTTCTGAAACACTTAATGGTGGTAGAATATTGCAAATTTGATCTCAAAATAATATTTACTGATTGACAATTTTGTAAATTATTACAAAGTAAAGAATATTGAAGCATGTTATAAAGACAACTTATACAATAAATCTAATATTCATGTTAGGAATTTATCGTATTGGTATTTTAACGACATTCAATTCCTCCCACTCCTTGGGTTTCATTGAAGGGAGAGTATAGGAAAGGAAAACTACGGGTAGGTAGCGTGGATGAAACAGTCCACGTTGCGGGTGGCAGCCTAAAAGGGAAAGAGGCTACAGGTGCATATATATGTAACCTAAAATGCTAAAGTTATATTAATGTAATACGAGGGGCACTATTTATATTTTGAGCCTTGGCAACCCCTGAATGTTGTAGGTGCCATCTGACGTTTCCAATGGAAAGTTTAACATTTTTGACCAAAATCTATTTCAAACATTTTGTCAATAGAGCGTCATTTGTTTTGTTTACAGTAACTTAAAAATTGTGTGTCAACAAAAACATGGAATTAACTCGTGAAAATGTTCGTGCAATGATTTATTACGACTTTCGACGTGGATTATCAAGACAAGAGTGCATCGATCAACTAACTTCCACATTTGGCGACAAAGCTCCATCCTTTGCCACTGTGAAACGCTGGTATAACGAATTTAATAGTGGCCGCCGTTCGCTCAATGCTGAAGTTCGTGAAGGTCGTCCAAAATCATTAGTTGTGCCAGAAAACATTGATGCTGTGCAAAAACTAATAATGAAAGATTGTCATGCGACATATTGTGAGATTGAGGCAACCCTAGGCATTAGTTCCACCAGCGTATGTAAAATATTGCATGATTATTTAGCCAGCCGTGAAAAAGGTTTGCTCTCGTTGGATCCCACATAATTTGACGCAAACTCAAAAAGATGCTCGTGTCGATTGGTGTACAAAACTGCCCAAGAAATACAATGGCGGTGCCTCAAAAGACGTATATAAGATTGTAACAGGTGACGAATCATGGATCTATGCGTATGAGCCGAAACGTAAACGGCAGTCGACTGTACGGGTGTTTCAAGATGAAGCAAATCCAACAAAAGTTGTTCGCACTCGAAGCACTTCGAAGCAAATGGTCGCCTGTTTTTTCAGCAAAACTGGCCATGTGGCAACAGTGCCTTTAGAGGAACGTAAAACGGTCAATGCCGAATGGTATACAACCATTTGTTTGCCGGAAGTCTTCGGTGAAGTAAGGAAAATCAACAAGAACCGTAGAATCGTTCTTCATCAAGACAATGCGAACGCACACACATCTCGTCTAACAACAGAGTATTTGAAGGCTCAAAAAACCGAATTCATGGGTCATCCACCATAAGGTCCTGATTTTGCACCCAATGACTTCTTTTTGTTCCCGAACATCAAGAATAAATAGCGTGGACAAAGATTTTCGTTGGCAGAAGAAGCCGTTGATGCCTTCAAAAACCATGTTTTGGAGGTGTTTCAAGAAGACTGGAATAAATGCTTTGACAAATGGTTCAAACGGATGCAAAAGTGTATTGATCATAATGGAGAATATTTTGAAAAACAATAAAGCAGTTTTCAATCAGAAATTTAATTATTAGGCTCAAAATATAAATAGTCCCCCTCGTATTATGTTCTACGCATCCAGTCATTAAATTATCAACATAAAAATTAACAATAATTAATGCGAGATTTGAACCGAGGAGCTCACGAGCGCAAGCAATGCCTTTGTAACCTCTCAATAGCTCATGAGCGTCACCACCGAGAAACAACATTATAAGGTGACCATTGCGCTCACAGGACAGAGCACCATTCTAGTTACTGCGTGTGGGTTGTGAGCTGCTGTTACGGAGATACACGAAGCCCTCCGATCGTCACATGGAATCTGGGAATGACACATTTTTGAAATCGAGGCAGAGCACCGCACGTAGGAATGTGGCCCTTTCTGCTTCGAACACGACCCCTAGAAGGAACGACCAGATCCGGAAGACGACGTGGATGAGGTTCCTAACGTTTCCAGACCGAACGCATCCGACGACGTCAAGCCCATCCACAAGTCTCTGAAGGGGCGCCTACTCCAAGAAAATCGGGAGGCGGGCCCGATCGACGCCAGAGAGAAACCTTCACAAGGATCACATCCATGCCTAGCCGCAGCACGCCGACAACCGTCGCCTGGTCCTTCAATCCTGAAACGGCGAAGATGAACGAAATTATGGGTGTAAGAAATAGCGACAGGAAAGTCATGGCAGAAGAGGAATGACCCCAGCATTCACCTACCAACCCGGGGAAACCACTAAAAAGAAACCCATTGTCAGAATGGGCGGTCTCCGGAAATGGAACCCGGGACTTTCCAAATGCGAGCCCTAAACGTTACCGCGGAGCCACCTCGCTCAGCTACTTCATGTTGAGATAAATCTTTGCGACATAGTTTCATTGTATACATTCCATTGAAGGCATAAGGAATTGATAGACGTTTAAAAGCTAATCATTAAATGCTCTTTCAATGACAATGGGAGAAAAAATTAAATAGCGTCAACGCTTAAAAATGAGTGTTGAAAAGTTCAACCAATAACAGCAAATATCTTGGAAATGGCTGGTGAATATTGGAAATAAATTGTGTGTTTTGATCTAGATGTTTTGTGTAATACGTTCTTGTCTTTCTCTTATAATTTACCAGTTATGTAAAATTATTTTCGAATGAAGACATCTTCATAAACTATCGTTAAATAATTTAAGATACAGGTATATTTATTTTTATGTAAATATCCTAAGCATATGGTATCTTAATAAAAATTGATATTGGCCAATTTTGAGAAAATAAAAAAATTGGAAAATGTTTCCATAAAGCGTAGTCTGGGTTGGAGGAATTTTTCTTGAGAATCTTCGTGTCGGTTCTTAGGGAGATGCTGAACCTAAATGTCAAGTTTGGTATTTTTCGGACATTTTTTTTGGATTCAGGGAGCCTCAAAACATGTATTTCCGGTGAAATATCCACATTGAATTTTTGGGTGAAATTAAATACCTTCCCTACCTACTAGATATGTGTTAAAGTAAAAAAAACAAAAAAAAAACCGATGTGTTACATTCACATGACTTTCTCCACTCTTGTACAAACAATTTTTGCAAACGTTTATTCTTCCTACTTCAGGTTAAGCGAGATGAACATTTGCAGAAAGTATCTTATTGCTAATTTTCTTGTGGATGCAAGGGGAATATGGTAGGCTTTAAGCGATAGTCAAATATTTTAACGCTGGTTGCTATGTGGAGCATTCCATTCTCTTTGTATGTTCAGGACATAAAAAAACGAATAATGAATTCCCATCTAATAAAAATCATTGGAAAGTTCAAACAAATAACAAGAAATATCTCGAAATCCACAAAAAAAGGTATGTGACATAAATTGTGTGTTTTAACGAGCTCTACATTTTTTGTGAGGTAAAATTTTGTCTACCTCTTAAGGTTTACCAGTTATGTAAAAGCCATTCAGAAAGTAGGCTTTTGGGGATATTCCCAGAAAATTCAATATATACATTTTGTCATGTAAATATCTCAAATATACAATATTTTAATAAAAATCGTTACAGCCATTTTTATGAGAAAATAAAATTTTTCGAAAAATGTTCCATGTAAAGGGTAGTCTGGGGTGGGGGATTTTCCTGAAAATCTTCGTGTCGCATCTTTGAAAGATATGAACTAAATACCAAGTTTGGTATGTATCCGACTTTTCGTTTTTGAGTTATGCTGTTCACAGACACAGGCACGGAAGTTTTTCTAAAGGTGCTTTTTTGGATTAGGGGACATCAAAACATGTATTTACCGGTAAAATCTCAGTATCGAATTTCTTTGTGGAATGCCATCTTCCCCTATTTACTATACGTAGTAGAGAAAGTAAAAATGTTAGAGGAAATAAGAATAACTGTAGGAATTATTACATCAAAGCAGGAAATAAATTACAGAATAAAGGATAGACTGATTAAGAAAGATTAGAGAATGAGAAAACAGATAGGAAGAGTAAATATGTATGTAAATAATTAATGTAATATACATATATTATTTATGCATGCAGAACTGAATGCTGTAAAGGGTAAAGGTTGTACAGACAGCTGGGTAACAGAGAGAGGTAATTAGCAACCTGACTACACAGTCAAGCTGGAAAACACCCATCACAGGGAATAGGCCAAGTGAGTGACAAAAGAGCATAAGGGTTAAGATGAATAGTGATTGGAGCGATGAGATAGGTAATGTTAGAAAGAGATAGATATAACTCGGAATTTTCAGAGTAAAGCTTTGCCAGAGAAAGATACATTAATTATTTTTATTTTCATAAGACGCCAAAACATACTAGCTAATGGGACAACACGTTATTACAGCGGTAAAATTAGTGTCTGTCAGGGATTATAAAAGAAGGACGATTCCGAGAAACCTTCTTACAGTTCTGGTTATCAAGAGGTCCACTTCATGTCGTCTCTGTGGAAGCGTGAGAACTCAAGTATAGGTTCAACATAGATATTTATAAAGTACTGGGTAAATAATATGTAAGTTGGAGAATTGAAAACTGGTCCGGACAAGTGTAATAGGTAACTAACTAGCAGCTTCATTATTGTTGTTTA
Organism: Deroplatys truncata; assembly: GCA_030765065.1. Classification (NCBI taxonomy): domain Eukaryota; kingdom Metazoa; phylum Arthropoda; class Insecta; order Mantodea; family Mantidae; genus Deroplatys; species Deroplatys truncata. The sequence continues at coordinate 153,573,889 of CM060988.1, read as the reverse complement.
TTTAACGGGAATCGTTACAGACCAGCAGCAACACGTGACTTTATTCAACTCTCATTACTAGATCTGAGATAAGAGAAGCTAGGCAAACAAGACAATTTAGGGCAAGAAGACCAAGAAGAAGAAGAAGAAGAAGAAGAAGAGGAGCGAACTTTGAAGTATCCCGGTCTTGAGTATCTCATCCCTATAGTCGACATCACCCGCCAACGCTACACAGTCCATCCCAAGTATTTGGTGATAACTCCTTATGTGTATTTTACATTAGTAAGCCTAGCTACCCGTGTAAGGATTTTAGGCTGCGTTGTATGATAGGATGTTTTGTAAATCTAGGACATTCCCTAATGTTTTATTTACTTTTAACGGTAGCATTGCATTATATCTAGGTCGTGACCAGGTATTCTTGACACACCTGAGTGCATTCTCAATTTATGGCAATAAATGTAAAATAGAAAGCGTAATAATTGTGGTGGTCGTCGACAAAATAAAAAATGAATGAGAATGGATTAACCATTAAGGACTAATCAGGAAGAAAAGCGTTTAAAGTTTGTAGTGTGGTTGACGAACCCCTGTCAAACACATGCAGGCGCCCATCTTAACCATTACACCACGCAAATCATAATTGATTATGGCCTATAAAGACATAAATACAGGGCCCACCACACACCGAACGCCATGGAAAATAGTCCTCAAAGTAAGCTACAGGGAGAGCCAAAAGACTACGAAGCGGCTGTGCGGTGTTTTTCCTGTCCACGTCCTCGGCGCTCGTTGCCGTCTGCCGCTATCATAGAAAAACGCGGATGAAACCATACAACATTTTAAAAACTAAATTTAAAGGCTTTACTTACCAACTTTATGAAAGTGTGTTTGAGGTCAAAATTATTAGTAGAGACTTGTGGTCCCCCGACCTAATACCCTGCGGCTTCTATCTCTGGGGTAACTTAAAAGACAAACCCACACACAAGAAGAAATAAAACAAAATATTCGCCAGGAAATTGCCAGCATTTCTCAACGTGAACTACGGCGAGTGCTGGATAGTTTCCTAAAGAGGTGCCAAAAATGTATGGACAACGACAGTGGGCAGTTTCAGCATCTGCTTTCATAAAGTTGGTAAGTAAAGGCTTTAAAAGGAGTTTTTTAAAATGTTATATGGTTTCATCTGCGCCTTTCTATGAAAGCGGCAGACGGCAAGCCGGTTCGTAGATTTTTGGCTCCTCTGTACATCACCATACGCCTCGCCCGCTGTTCACTCGCCTGATCAGTCGACCTTGAAGCTTATGGAAATGGGGACAAAAAAACCCAAGGTCAAGCCCAGGACCTTCCTATGGGAGCCTCACATTTCACCGTGGAGTCAATTCGTTCGGTTTGACTGCACATATACTGATTATATCCAGAAGTAAATGTATGTTCCCTGGGTGCATTGCAGTTCCATAAAGCCATACACTGTAGCTTGAGTAAATGGAATTACGCCGTTATACTCTGGAGATTCCAGATGGTAAACCTGTGAAACCGCAAGTGTGAGTTAAACCGGAATTACTGCAGAGGAAACCAGAAAGGAAGTTGTTCCATTCGCTTCCCTTTAATGCTAACTTACCTTGTAATTAAAGCACTAAATTATTTCTAACAGCATGCCTTCAGTCAATCCCCTTAAAGTAAGTTTATTTATTTATTTGTTGTATTTTCTTAACTACTTCTGATAATAACAGATGAAATATTGCATTTTACCTAAAAATTGACAGAGATTTCAACGAAAATGGAAGTTTTGAGATCCACTGCACCCAAAAAGTATATAATTTTAGTGTGTCATGTCTGTCTGTTAATACGGAAAGACCAGATAAACACCGAATATCATCTTTGGATCAGACAGGCCAAAAATGTTAAGAAAATTTTTATTAAAATGCCTATATATGGCTATACCTTTGAAGTTCTCTTCGTGCTTCTTTTTTTTTTTAAGTTCCCTTGTTTTACCCAATTTATGATACTGTGTTTTTACTGTTGTCGTTACCGCTTATTATCGCAATTACACAACACACGCACACACACACAAACACCCATACCCATGGCGGGACTCGAACCCGCGACCCTCAGCTTGGTGGAGCGCCGGAGCTATACACTCCAGCGACCACGGCTATGAGGCCCGGCTGCTGAGTGAATTTTGAATAATTTCTTATACTATTCAACCATATTTCTCGAAAGATGAACTCGTATACATTTTATGCCAAATAAAACATTAGCATTAGCTGTTTTCAAAATATTCCTCGTTACATATTTACGATTTCCTAGGTTGAACTGTGATGCAGTATCTACGAGTATAAAGTATCTTACGCGATTCTGCTTTTCTCCCGCGTGGGTTAGTAACAAAAACTGACTTATGATATGCCCAGAGTTTTGTTTTATATCCGTAACATGCATCTAACGAAGTTCATATTGCTTAATTTAAGATTGTTTTTAGTTAAAAACTTTTATCTTAGGCACGTTAACATGAATAGTAGCACCGTATTCTACAGTGTCTTCGTTTTATGCCAAGGCCACAACTACTTTATATGCGTATCGGCCGAGACGGCAGTGACTTCCGTAATATGCCACTGCGCAGCAGCGGCGCAGGAAGTATCAAGGGCACGTTTATCAGCTGTAGGCTATTTCAGTCGTTGCTTTATCTTCGTGCTGTGAAGTGTTTCGACAATACATGTGTAGTGTGTGATTTCCTTAGGAATGCTATTTTCTTATTAGTCCACGAAAATGCCTGCCAACAAATTCACGCTTAAACAGCGTATTTTTAGGTACGATACATACTCGAAAACTGAATCATGTGGGCAGGTGTGTAACAATTTCAGTAATTTCCTGGTTATCCAGTTCCGGGTAGAGACACTGAGATGTTTGGTCAATAAATTTAGAACAACGGGATCGCTAAACGATAAAAAAAATAAAGTTTATAGGAACAATGCCACAGCATAGACGAACTTAAGAACAATATAAAAGCAAAAATTATGAACACTACGTAAGAAGAACTTATGCGTGTGAATAGTAATTTTTTCCGACAATGTCAAGAATGTCTTCGCGCAGATGGACACCACTTTCAACAACACCTACAATAAGGTTAGTACTGATTACATATATGTTACTAACACTCGTGAATAAGTAACGCGGGAGTTACGGAACGGAAAACCCCGCAGTGTAGTAGACCATGTGCGGAGCACGCCTTCGCACCATCCGCGGCCTTGGCATAAAACGAAGGCACTGTATTTTAATACTACAATATGTAAGGGATACATACACACCAGATTTTGTTTTCTAAAAGAACACAGCATAAAGGGGAGTAAGATATGGAATTTATTTCTCCACAATTGAAGTTATATGGTTAAATTTTATATACGCAGCTTTTAATTTCTGAAAATCATTCATTTTTAAGTTATTTAAATTTTTGGATGCCACCAGAAGGAGGAGAAACGGAAGACCGCATAGCACGTGCATTCAAGAAATTGGAGGTTCAATGGATTAAGAAATTGAGGAAGAGTGTAGTCCAACAATTTTTTTTCTAAGTTTTGGAATTTACAATGAAACTTGTCGTATAATCTGCTTCAAGATGAGAGTAATTTAGAAAAAAATCTGATGTGTTATACTCACATGAGTTTTCTCTACTCTTGTACAAACTATTTTTACAAACGCTTATTCCCCATATGCTTCATGTTAATCGAGATATCGAGAAGTCAATCTTATTGCTAATTTTCTTGTAGATGCAAGGGGAATATGGTAGGTTTTAAGCGATAGTCAAATCTTTTAAGCGCTGGTTGCTATGTGGCGCATTCCATTCTCTTTGTAAGTCCAGGACAAAAAAAATGAATAACGAATTTGAGAAAAAGTATAAATATTGGAAAATTTAAGGGAATAACGAGCAATATCTCGAAAATGGTTCACTCAAAAAAAAATGTATATAACATAAATTGTGTATTTTAACGCGATCTACATTGTTTGTGTAGTAAAATTTTGTCTATCTCTTATGGTTTACCAGTTATGCAAAAGTCGTTCACAATGAAGAATACTTTTGGAGGCATTCCCAGAAAATTCGAGATATACATTTCATTTGTCATGAAAATATCTTAAACATATGATACTTTAATCAAAATCGTTAGAGCCATTTTTGAGAAAATAAAAATTTTCGAAAAATGTTCCATGTAAAGGGTAATCTGGGATGGGAGGATTTTCTTGAAAACCTTTGTGTCGCATCTCTGGAAGATACTGAACCTAAATACTAAGTTTGGTGCTTATCCGACTGTTTGCTTCTGAGTTATGCTGTTCACAAACAGACACACAGACAGATAGACAGACACACAGACGGACATGTTTCTAAAAATGCTTTTTTTGGATTCAGGGGGTCTCAAAACATGCATTTCCGGTGTAATCTCGGTATCGAATTTTTGGATGGAATACAATACTTCCCCTACTTACTATACGTAGTAGAGAAAGTAAAAAAATAATCACATGCGTTCATCCATAAGAGATCTCAAAATCATTTTGAGATAACATATCCCAATCACGACTTGAGATCTCCTTGTGGTTTACCGGAAATTAGATCAACCGAGCGGAAACCGGAAGATCCGTGGTTCAAGTCCCGGCTATGGTATTGCATTTTTCAGGCTGATTCTATCTTTCCGATTTCTACAAACATATTTTGTCTTGGTTAACATGAAGTAGATAAAAAAATAAGTTTTTGTAAGAATGGTTTGTAGAACAGTTATAAATATAATTAATTATAGTGGGCATAAAAGTCATGTCAATGTAATACATCAGCCTTTTTAGTCCAAATTAGTGTAGTACTGTAAATATTGAAACCATCTCATTTATTTTACTTTTCTTTCCAAATATAAGCGTTTCTGAGAAAAGAAAGACGTAGGAAGTTTACAGGGCAGTAGACTTCCTGAGCCTAAGAGAGAAGGGGGGGTTTGAGAACCACTGCTGTATAGGAAAGTTCGGAAAGAAAGCTTATGATCCAAATAGAGCACTTACCGTTGTATTGTATAGCATTAGCACCATCTTCTTCACCAGCGTCTATGAGATCTGTTGAGCCATACGTTCGTGTTGTTTTGGTGAAATATATCACCACGAGAATCACCATGACTAGCGTGGCACATGTACCAAGGGCCACCAACGCCACACAGCGGCGAGACTTGAATGCTTTCCTCAGCCATTGTGATAAAGTCTGTTCCGTATCTGTGAATAAAAATAAAGTTATAATCAGAAGTCACAAACGCATATTGATGACATTTATATTGCATTATTTAAAGGCAAGTAAACCGTAATGATCAACAAAACCTCTTTTTCGATCATAGTGTTGTTTTTTTATCAGCTTCTTGTTAATACTGCCATGGAAAGTTAGTTTCCTTCATTCACTGCTGGTAACCTATCTAACTTACTTCCGTGTTTTGTCTATTTGCACGTACGAGCATGAACTATATTGAATCCTCCAATTTTATGTTTATTATTGCAGACATGGAATATTTGATAGAGAATTTTACGATTTAAATATTACCTCAATCGTATTAATATTTACTTGCGATATTGAGCTTTATTAAGGTCAAGAACCAGGAGTGGGATAATCGATTGTCAATTCGCCATAAAGGTTAATGTTGTCGAGCTTGCTGCTGTAAACACCATTTGCAATAGTTGTTGGTAAACTGTTAATTTTGTGTAAGTACTATTCCAATTATTCACTATTGTCCAAAAAATAGAACTGTGAGCATCAGCGCGAAGATGCCGGAGGGCCGCGCCAATATGAGTGTAGCTGGCCCCTTCACTTAACCACCTGAATTATTTGCGCCTTCGGCCGGCCCATCGCAATAATGGGTTTTGGAACAATTGGTCCGCGCAACAGTGGTCCAACCAACAATTCCTTTATGTACGCTCCCCGCCTCTCTTTCTTGGTGGCAGGTTTGAGAAGCCGCCCCATAGAGAACATCCCTCTTTGTTGGGGGGGGGGGGCTCTAGGTACAAGGCGGCCGCTGGCGTGGAGTCGCCGCAGGCACTTCGCTTCGAGACTCCGCAGAGGTAACATCTCTACACTCGCCGAAATCACCGAAATGGGGAAAAGAAGGAAACGCCGTGCCACTGAAGGTTCCACCGCTGCTTCCCCGGCCACCACTGAGGAGCCCAGCGCTCTGCAGTCGACTCCGGCCACAGACACCGCCGACTCGCCGGCAGCTTCACTGGCATCTGCCGGGAAGGCTGCTTCACCGTCACCGCTGACCGGGCGCAGCTACGCTTCTGCCGCTGCTTCACCCGGTCGCAGCATCGCAACGCCGGAACCTGAACCTGTTGCCTCCGGCTGTGTTTCTCAGGGCTGTACGACGCCACCGACTGCCGCCGGCTTACCACCATTGTTGAGCCCGATGTCACCACCGACGCACCCTCCGGCAGATGGCCGCCACAGTGTTGTCATCTGTGGAGTGCCGAGGGTCCTTCCAGTGCACTTCGTGCTGGATGCCGCAAGACACCACTGGCTCTCGGCTATTCGGGCATCCCGAATTTCCTCCAACAGAGGACCAACACCGCTGGTTCGCCTCCATCTGGGTTCTGCCTCGGATGCTCAGGCGGCCTTGGGGTCAAGCCTGCCTCTGCTGGGGCAGTGCTTGCGCATCGAGGCCAGCAGGAGTCAACGTCCGGTACCCTGACGCTGCTGTTGTGTCTTCGGTCACACAGCGGAGGCATGCGTCGCTGCACCTCGGTGCCATTACCGCGGGGCAGGTTGCCTCACAGCAAACTGCACCGCCCACGACCTTCGCCGACGTCGCCGATTCTGCGCCACCTGCTCCGGTCATACGCACTTCACAGGGCAGTCCCAGTGCCCCCTGTATCCCCGGAGCAGCCAACCGACTGGGACAACTACATTACGGACGACCACCGAACAGCCTCCGCCGCGACGCCCCGTGTACGGGCCAAACGTCAAGCAACACATCCAGAACTTCAAGACACGTTGTCTGCTATGCAGGCAACACTACAGGACTTCACCACTCGCAAGCTGCAGACCGTCCAGAACAGGGCACTTCAGATGATCTATGATACCGGGCGTAGATTCCCGTCACATATCCTACACACCCACTCCGGTCTCCCATACATCGTAGAGGTGGTGCGGGAGAGAACCCGTACCATACTAACCAGTTGGTGCACGCCCTGGGTCGCTATGACCACAGGGTATATGTCGCGCCACGGATTTTGGCATGTGAAAATTTTAATGGAAAGCTACGATGCGAGTCATTTACCGTATAGATGTTTGACACATACGGGGCTGCCGCTCGAAGAATGGTGCAAATTGAGACGGGAATTGTATACGGTGGAAGAAACGGGACCATAACTGGACAGAAGGAACCACGTGCTACTTGCAAGGGAGGTATTGAAATATCAGAGAGCTGGCTGACTAGGCTAGCCCTGAAGGTCATATGCCAATATCCCTGGCGAGACCTATTCCTAGATGAAAGTGCTACGGTTACCAAAGGACGCCTTGGGCCCCCGGGCTTAAAGGTTACCAAAACTACCCATCACAAGTTCCCCCAAGTTAAGCAGTATCGGGCTTGTCCACTAGCTGGATGAGCGACCGTCTAGCGGTGACCCGCCCGCCTGCTACCTTGGATATTCCTTAAACCCTAACCCAAATCCCACCCTGCTTCCATCCTGCCACGCAAGCGGCCGCCAAAGTTAAGCAGTATTTGGGCTTGGTCGCCACTTGGACGAACGACCGCTCAGGTGGGTTCGCCGAGATCCAGCCAATGGCAGCGCAGAAAGCTAACCTCCGCCCATTAACCACAAACATAAAAGCTTGCGTAAAACTTTATTTATCTTCTGTATCGCACAGTAAAGCCGTATTTACGGCTAGGTGCTGTGGCGATTTACATCCCGCCTAGGTAAACCTGGGCGACCTACTCCCGATTGCTGCAAACCTCACATCGTCTAAACATGGTTAAACCCTATTCAGGGCAGGTACATGAATAACACACCTTCGGACTGCCCTCAGCCTGCCAATAAGTTGTCGTCGATTGGTTGTTGAGCACTATCAGAGAGACAGAGTATAGTGACAGCTGAGAGCAGCGAATAAGTTGGACTTCGCTGAGCGTCTAGCGACGAAAAAGTTGCTCGGCAGCAACTGGGGTCATCATTAATTGTTGCAGTATGCAACACACATACGTTAAGTGTATTGGAGAATGTCACAAGTAGAAAGTACTTGGCTTCGTCTCGTATTTTCAACTTTTTCCTCGTTCTCCAATGATGCACTTACCACTTGCGTAAATATTATCGTAATATACTATTTACTATTTCCTCTTTCTGCCCACTCGGTCATAGATTCTAGCCTTTTTATTACCATAATCCCTACTCCCGCCCACTCTGCTGTGAGACGTCGAACAGGTTCCCTCTAGCATGTTTATAGTTTCTTGCCTCTGAGTAGCACAAGAAAGTTATGGAGAGATGGGTAGAGAACGTTATTAGAGACATAAAATATAGTATAATATAATATATATTACAGGGTTCCAGAATATATCATTACCGCTCGGAAGGAGTTTTGTGTCTTAGTATATGGACATGCCACAGTCAGCCGCAACCGTGCTCTGACTCTCCTTATTGAAACTGTGTATAAAATCTTACCTATAACAAATACTAAAAAGGTCAGCTAAAAAGACGTTGTAGCGGTAAATGCATTCTACTTCATTCCGCTTAATTGCGCCACTAAGGTTTCACATTTCATTTCATGTTGTGGCAGTAATTTGTATCAAAATAATGTAAATGCCAGAGTGATTGTAGTGTAAATAAGCATTATTGTATGACATTGATTTGAGATGTTTGTTAATTATAAGCATTGTTAGGAAATAAGTTTACACGACCTCACTGAAACTGACAATAAGAGCGGGTAACAATAAGCGAGGGGGTGAGTTGTTTATCGATTATTAGAGACAAGCAAATGACGTCAGATTGGCGAGCTTTTCTTAGAAATGGCGTGAATTTCTTCCTTAGAGCATATGTTTTCGTAATTTTGATTGGATATAAAAATAGACGCTAATGTTGGCGTGTTTTATTAACCAATAGCAGCTCGGTTATAATCTTTAGGCATATCGGGGTGTGGGAGTATAAAAAGCTAAAGTCAGAGGCAGATTTCGTCAGTCCAACAGAAACATTCGCGTGTAATACGTCGATCAGTTCAACATAAGTATTCGTGAGTTATACGTCGCGTAGTTCAACGGAAGCATACATAAAGTACACGTTACGCAATTCTACAGAATCTCTAGCGTCTTAAAGTTTGTTATAAATGTGAAACACGCGAATTAATATTGTGCAGTAAATAAGTGATTATAGTGATATTAGAAAATATAACAGTTTCAGTCTGGCGTGTATCAAGAGTCAATATGTGAACTTAATTAATTGTGACGGTAATAAAAGTGTAAAAACAAATTCTTTTATCAGTGTTATCTTTGAGTAACAAATCCTTTCCGTTTACACACCCTGTTCAAGAGATGTGCTTGACCGAGAAACAATAGCTAGCCGGAGGACAATGAACCCAACATTCAAAGTAGTAAAACAATAACAGGCGCTCAGAAATAAGATAACACGAATTGTCCGCGACAATTGGCTTCCATACGTGGTGCAGATAAACATGAATCATCTTCCAACTAAACTACCAAAAAATATTCCACTACAAATTGGCTCCCAAACGTGCCAACGGGGCTAACAAATATACTTCAATGTATTCCTTTATTCTGGATGCAGGGGGTCTCAAAATATCGGCATTAAATTTTTTGGGTGGAATGCAATACTTTCTCTATCTACTATGTACGTGGTAGTGACAGTAAAAACGAAAAGTCGATTAAATACCAAACTTGGTATTTAAGTTTTCCATCTTCCAAGGATGCGACACCAAGACTTTCAAGATAATACCCCATCCCAAAGTAATCTTTACATAGAAAACTTTTCAAAATTTTGATTTTCTCAAAAATGAGTAATAATTTTGATTAAAATACAATGTGTTCTGCAATGGTTCCGCTGTTTCTCCCAAAACACAACACTGGAGCAAGGCAGCGAAACCATGCAGACGCTTAAGAAAGGTTTGACTGAGTTAGGGAACCCCGGCCAAGCGAAAAGGGAAGCCCTAACGAGTGCCGTAGGGGAAAACAAAATGGAAACCAGAACTCTCAAAAATATACTACTATTGATAAGTTTTTTTGGGGGGGGGTACTTTAATGATAATAATAAACAAACATTAATAACCAGAACCGTAAAGCAACCTTAAAAGAATAACTGTAAAACAAAGATGGCTTAAATAGTAAACCAACCAAAACCAATTGAGCAGAGCAGTAAGGCAAGTTTTAAATACAGCAAAAATTAAGTAAAACCAAAAATTCAACAAACAAAATCAATTTAGAAAGTTTATAAAACAAGACCACTATAAACATCAGACCAATATATTTAATTATGTTTATCTAGTCAAAGACTTGCTAAAATGTTGATCAAGACCCAAACAGACTTTTATGAATTTCTAGTAACAGTGAGCTTCAAAGTCCAGCTGAGCTAGATGTACTTTACAACCCAACCGTTTTCAACGGTATTATTACAAAAGTTCAGCATGATTGGGTTCAGCATGATTGGGTTTTAACTGCAATTACTGCTCTCATAATTAACACAACAGAATTTCTGTAATTTTAAACTAACTATGCACTGAAAATCACGTACTGAAAATATAACTCAACTGCAATTACTGCTCTCATAATTAACACAACAGAATTTCTGTAATTTTAAACTAACTATGCACTGAAAATCACGTACTGAAAATATAACTCAACTGCAATTACTGCTCTCATAATTAACTCAACAGAATTTCTGTAATTTTAAACCAACTATGCACTGAAAATCACGTACTGAAAATATAATTCAGCTAGAAAAGAACCAAAACACACTAAACATATGAACAATTCCAAGAGCCAGTCACTTTACGAATTCGTATTTTAAAACACACATTACGTTTTCCGCCCCAAAATTCACTCACCATTACCAAGATATAAAACTGATAACAAAGCCTACCTTTACATAAGGCCGATCCACAAATAATCCCAAAAGACGTTCCTTAAAACCATTAGAAAAAAAAACTTCCACAATCCGGATGAGTTGTTACCGGCAGAGAGCTATCCCTGCAATGCGACAGAAATCCACCACTCACCGCGTACGGCCAAAGCACATGCCACGTAAGCAAACCAGAGAGGAGGAAAAAAAAGAGAGCACCAGGGAGTGCGTTAAGCAAGGGGACAAGCAACGTAAAGTGACTGGCTGGATGTATAACACAGATACAAAACACAATAGGAACACATAACAGCACAGTTCAAGATAGTTACATGGCAAATTAAATGTATAACTTAAATGTTCTAGGAATAGCCTCTGAAGTCCTCTACATACTGGATGACTTTTGCAATAACTGGAAATCGTAAGAGAAGGACAAAGTCTTACTATACAAAAATGTAGATTTCGTTAAGGCACACAATTTAAAGCAATTTTTGGTAACAATGTTTTAGATATTCCTTGTAATGGTTTGAATTTTCCAATACTTGTACTCTTCTGAAAGGGGAAGCCGTTTTCTCTCTCTCCCTCCCTCCCTCCCTCCCTCTCTTCGTCACGCAAAGAGAACGGAGTTTCAAAGCCATCACAGAGCGACCATTAGTCCAAACGAATGGGTCACTTATTTTCAGAACCTTTCGAAAGGGAGAAGCGGGGTCTAGGTAACTGGAAACTGGAATTTCACGAATCTTATGTGGAGAGATTTGGTAGACCTTTTGATATAGGAAAGGTAAGAATGGATGGATTGATTGATGCCCATGGAACTTCTGAAAATTTGGTGGGAGGTTTAAGAAATACTGTCGTGTTTAACTAGGTTAATGAATTTCATAAAGCAAAGAAAAAGTGTGCCTAAGAATTGGCGTACTGCAGTTGTATTTCCTATTTATAAAGGGAAAGGTAATAATACAAATCCAATAGTTATAGGGGAATAGATTTATTATCTATTATGGACACAATTTTTAAAAGGACAAATTGCATATAGTTTTTATTGACTTGGATAAAGCGTACATAGGGTGTTAAGAGAAGCACTTTGGTACAAATTACGGATCAAAGGTTTGAGTAACAGAATGAGAAAAATACTGAAAGAATTACACTACCATAACACCTTCTGTGTTAATATGGATTTAGTAAAGTTACAAAAGGAGGCCTTGCAAAAAAGAGGTTTAAGATAAGCTAAATTAAGCCCAGTTCTATGTGGATTGGATGGACTACGGAGGGGACTTGGCACTGATTCACTTAGGGGATATTGTACCTTCGCCCCACAAGGAGGCGTCCCCGGGAGGAAGGATGAGGCGAGAGGAGACACCGGGAGGCCGGAACCAGGAGTGACGACACGGGAATGGCAGGGCCCCTACGTTTTCAGATAGAGTTTCCCTGGTTGACCGGGGACCCCACACAGCACAGAGGGGGTCCTAAGCCCTAATGGGGGTTCGGAGACCCTCGGCAGCCAACCGAAAGCCGAGAGACGGATGTAGTCACAAAAAGCATCCTTTTCCCCTGCCACACTGCACCGAAACACCATCGCCGACACTTCCAACCCTGAAAGAGACCAACGGATGAAAGATGAAGTGAACTGAGAATGAGATGAAATGGAGGGACAGGAAATTCGGGGGGATGTGAGAATCCTTCCCGGCATTCGCCTGGCGACCGGGGAAAACCCCCGAAAATTACCCATGGGTCAGGAAGTTAGGCCACGGAAATCGAAACCACGACCTCCCGACATAGACGAAACCGCCTGAGCCATCCCGCTCGGTCCAGATCTATTTAATCTATTTATTGATGATATTTTGGTTCAAGTTAAACTATGCCAGTAATTAACAACGTAAAAATTTCTGCTCTTTTATTTGTTGACGATTTGATGGGATCGATATGGGTAATTGGTTTAAAATTAGCTATCACTGAGTTTGAACGCTTTTTTAGGAAGTGAGGTTTGAAAATGAACCATAATAAAACCAAAATAATGGTGTTTAAAAAGGATTGAAATTGAGTAAGAATGAAACGTAGTATGTTGAAGGTAAAGAAATTCAAATTGTAAGGGAATTTACTTACTTAGTTAAGATATCTATTACAGGAAGCTGGGAAAAACCGAATAAAAATGCCTGGGAAAAGGGGAGTCCTGTGGAATGGCTCAGGCGGTAACGTGGGGTGGTGGGGTTCGATTCCCGCAGCCGAACTTCCTGATCCATGGGTCTTTTTCGAAGGTTTCCCCGCGTCGCTAAGCGAATGCTGGAAAGGTTCTTTACATCCCCTAAGTTCCCTGTCCCTCCATTTCGTTTACCTTCTCATTTCATGTCACCTTTCATCTGCTTGGTCTGTTTCAGGCTTGAAAGTATCGGCGGGAATCTCAGTGTTGCATGGCGGGGAAAAAGGATGCTCTATATAACCCTTCGTCCCTCGGAATGGGGGGCGATCTCCGAGTCCCGAAAGGAGCCGGTTGCACCAATTGCCATCCGGAGAGTTTCAATCCGTATAAGGTAGGGACCGTGCACTCTGCCCTGTCGTACCCACGTAAGGGGAGGGTTTCGACCGCTTCAGCTGCCGTGGTGCGGATCCTGAGCATTCGTGGTACTTCTGACGTTACTAGAAGTACGCTGGGCCAAACTTCCGAGCCCCAACCGTGAGGGGTCGTTTGGATTGGGTTGGACTCGACGAGGCAGTGGTACCCGATACCCATGGGAGATTGGGTACTTCTGTGCGGGATTCGTACAGTGGGGTTGTGAGACGCCTAAAGGTCCTCCGGCACCACCCTGGATAGCCGGCGGACAGTTGCTAGAGACTGTCCCACCGAAGGTTTTCAGTAATCTTCCCTTCGGGGGTTGACGCGCGTAGGTGGCGTATCACTTCCACCCTGTAATGGGGGGGCGGTTTAGGTAACCAGGTGCCGGCCCAAAGGAAAAGCTCTCGGGGGTGGAAGTGTCACTCGGATGACGCCCATCCCCTGAGTCACGTGGGGCACAGTCCCCTTGTGTTTTATGCCCTGTCGTGTCTCCAGGTCCGGCAGCCCCTACAATGAGGGTAGAGTGGTTTGCAAAAATTTACCGCGCCATGGTTGAATCTAGATGGATATATGGAATAGAAGTCTGGGGGATCGAATGATGGGAAAGATCGGACAACGCAACGAATATTTTGCCCGATTATCGTGGGTGTCCCACAATGCACTGTAAATTCAGGAGTTTTGCCTGAGATGGGGAGAGTTACTGCGAGTGGACAAATAATGGAAAGGATTCCAAATTCAATTACAACCAGATACGATATTTTGAGAGTATATCTAGGTTTCAAGAGGATAATTTGGAAAGATTACATGCTAGGTAAAATAAAGGAGCCATTATAAACAATAGGTTAGGTGGTGTTTGATCTAGAATTGGTAATCCTGATAGCGGAAGGATATGAATAGGTAGATTTATATGCCCAGATGTGAGAAAAGAAGTAAAAGAAAGCACAAAAAAGGAATTATATGTCGAAATCTATAACAGAACTGAGAGACCAGGGATTGTTTGGTTTAGATTAGAGTTTTGGAAGTTAAAAGCTCGAGGGGGGGGAAGTTACACAGAAACTGCCCTATTTGTGGGCGAGAAGAAAATAAATCTCACTTAAAGTTTGAATACTTGCGGACTAATGAAATAGAAAAATGAACTGATAAAAAAGAAATGGATAAAGATAAATAAAACAGTAGGACTATATAAGAGTTTCAAATATAAAAGCTAATTAAGACATTCAGGAGGATTGTTATGGAGAATGCGATCGAAATGGTAGAGACAAATAGGCAAAGAGTAGATAATGCAATTTAAGTTAATGTATTAATCCTGTAAGAGATAAGAGTATACACTACGTGATCAAAGGTATCCGGACACCTGGCTGAAAATGACGTACAAGTTTGTGGCACCCTCCATCGGTAATGCTGGAAGTCAATATGGTGTTGGCCCACCCTTAGCCTTGATGACAGCGTTCACTCTCGCAGGCATACTTTCAATCAAGTGCTGGAAGGTTTCTTGGAGAAGGGCAGCCCATCCTTCACGGAGTGCGGAACTGAGGAAAGGTATCGATGTAGGTCGGTGAGGCCTGGCACGAAGTCGGCGTTCCAAAACATCCCAAAGGTGTTCTATATGATTCAAGTCAGGACTCTGTGCAGGCCAGTCCATTACAGGGATGTTATTGTCGTGTAACCACTCCGCCACAGCCCGTGCAGTATGAACAGGTGCTCGATCGTGTTGAAAGATGCAATCGCCATCCCCAAATTGCTCTTCAACAGTGGGAAGCAAGAAGGTGCTTAAAATATCAACGTAGGTCTGCGCTGTGATCGTGTCACGCAAAACAAAAAGGGGTGGAAGCCCCCTCCAGAAAAAACACAACCACACCACCACCTCCAAACTTCACTGTTGGCACTACACACGCTGGCAGATGACGTTCACCGGGCATTCGCCATACCCTGCCATCGGATCGCCACATTGTGTACCGTGATTCGTCACTCCACACAACGTTTTGCCACTGTTCAATCGTGTAATGTTGACACTCCTGACACCATGCGAGGCGTTGTTTGGTATTTTCCTGCGTGATGTATGGCTTATGAGCAGCCGCTCGACCATGGAATCCAAGGTTTCTCACCTCACGCCTAATTGTCGTAGTACTTGGAGTGGATCCTGATGCAGTTTGGAATTGCTGTGTGATGGTCTGGATAGATGTCTGCCTATTACTCTTTACGACTAACTTTAAATGTCGGCGGTCTCTGTCAGTCAACAGACGAGGTCGGCCTGTTCGCTTTTGTGCTGCACATGTCCCTTCACGTTTGCACTTCACTATCACAACAGAAACAGTGGACCTAGGGATGTTTAGGAGTGTGGAAATCTCGCGTACAGATTTCTGACAAAAGTGACACCCAATCGCCTGACCATTTGAAGTCCGTAAGTTCCACGGAGCATCCCATTCTGCTGTTTCACGACGTCTAATGACTACTGAGGTCAGGATAATGAGTACCAGGCAGTAGGTGGCAGCACAATGCACCTAAGATGAAAAACGTATGTTTGTGGGGGTGTCCGGATACTTTTGATCACATAGTGTATGTTAAGTGGAAAAGGGAGGTCTACCTAAGAATGGCTAGGGTGACCAGCTCTTAAAAGATTTCACTCTCTCTTGAGCTTACTGAATTCTCCTATTTCTATTGTACATACAAGGAAATATGTAATAAAATATTTCTACAATCGTTTATCTCAATTAGCATGAAGTATAGAGAAGAATAAGCTTTTGTAAGAACAGTTTGTTGAAGAATGGGTAGAGAAAGTCATGTGAATGTAACATAACATTTTACTCTGTTAGCAGACTCTGACTTGATGTCTGCATTCGACTGTATAATTAATAATTATTGTTGTGCAGTTGAAAATGTCATAATTCAGAGGCGAAGCAGAACTAATGGCATGGTTAATACATCAAGCTGCATGTATTTTATACGGTATCGATATGAAGTGGTATTTTTATGTACTGTTTGCGTCAGGTAGCTATTGATTAAGTAATTACCCTGGCAGCAAACATTGCACCAAACCACCGCACTTAATGGAATGACAGAATATATGCATATGTACTTTAACCAGCAAGGCAAATACGGTTCGACGTATCACTAGTATGCAGCTTTTCTTTTGCGTCCTACTGTGAGCTTAGGAGAACATACACACCTCTTCATTATACAGCGTGTTAAGGAGTAACACAGAAATGTGTTCGTTGTATAAAGTCAAGTAAAAACAAGATAGCTTCAGGGTACGTACTATTGATATTTCTAGCTTCTACGTTTATTATCACATCTTAATAATTTTCAAACTATGGATCATTTGTGTGTTGTGTTATATGCCTCTCAAATTTCACTGAGATTTTTCAAGATGTACTTTTTAAAATTCTGATGTGTTACACTCACATGACTTTCTCTACTCTTGTACAAACTAGTTTTACAAACGCTTATTCTCTATATGCTTCATGTTAATCGAGATACCGAGATGTTAATCTTATTGCTAATTTTCTTGTAGATGCAAGGGGAAATGCTAGGCTTTAAGCGATAGTCAAATATTTTAAGAGCTGGTTGCTATGTGGAGTATTCCATTCTCTTTGCATTAACAGGACAAAAAAATGAATAACGAATTCTCATTTCAGAAAAAGTATAAGTATTGGACAATTTAAAGGAATAACAAGCAATATCTCGAAAATGGTTCACTCAACAAAACAAAATGTATATGACATAAATTGTGTACTTTAACTCGATCTACATTTTTTGTGTAGTAATATTTTGTCTATCTCTTATGGTTTACCAGTTATGCAAAAGTCGTACACAATGATGAATACTTTTGGAGACATTCCCAGAAAATTCAAGATATACATTTTATTTGTCATGAAAGTATCTTAAATATATTATATGTTAATCAAAATCGTTAGAGCCATTTTTGAGAAAATTAAAATTTTCGAAAAATGTTCCATGTAAAGGGTAATCTGGGGTGGGGGATTTTCTGGAAAACCTTCGTGTTGCATCTCTGGAAGATACTGAACCTAAATACCAAGTTTGGTGTTTATACAACTGTTCGTTTCTGAGTTATGCTGTTCACAGGCACATAGACAGACAGACAGACAGGCAGACAGAGACACACACGGACATGTTTCCAAAAATGCTTTTTTTTGGATTCAGGGGGCCTCAAAACATATATTTCTGGTGAAATCTCGGTATCGGATTTTTGGGTGGAATACAATACTTCCCCTGCTTACTATACGTAGTAAAGAAAGTAAAAATAACTGAATTAAAAAGACTATACATTACTGAGAAATCAAATAACCACCTCAAAATCGAAGATAATGGATTTTTTTTTCCAATCTTAGAATTAAGCCAGAACACAGTCTACGAATTCTAGATGGGTTTTTAGTGAATCTTTAGTGCTGCAGATGTGAATAAATAATTAATTTTTTTTCTGTAGCCTGAAGTAAGAAAAAATATTTTGGTAAATTGGCACAGTAGAATCTCCATAACTCGACGACTTTTTATTTTTTTATATTTTATCGTTAAACTTGACTGTAATAGTTTATATAATTCACTATGAGGTATAAATAGTATAGGTGAATTTTAATTAGTGTACGCATTAGTGTTCATATTCATCCATATAAATGTTCATGTGTTTTCCTGATCTGTTCAGGTATTTGGTATGGTATTTTAAGATTTTGCAATTTATTTATGGCACTAATTTGGTGTCTGGTTTTGTTATTTTTGTGGAAATACAACCTATTGTATTCTCCCTCACTAACAAAAGGGCTGACCGCGTATTGACCTTTTGATATCTTGAGTCAGAACAAGCAGCCGGCAGACCATTGTCACGAATTCAAAAACATGCCTCTAATGATGTGTGTAACACAAACACTTGTTTGGAAGGTTTGGAGGTTTATCGCTTTATCCAGCACGTACATGGTAAGTGTTTTGGTTACAGTACAGTTTCTCAGATTTCAGGCTTACAGTGCCATTTAAACAACCTGAAACTCCTGACAGTTTACTCGAAGCGGAGAAGTGGGAGAGCTGCGTTGCCACGCTGTATTAGAGCATATGTCAGCTGCTATAAGCGCGGAACAGCAAATACCTCGCAAGGATTTTCCATTTAATAAAACCGATGCGGCTGTTATCCCTCAAGTTCAGCTTGCTGGCGAAGGGAAAGATGGGTGGTGGCACCTTACTGGCTAGAACAGCGGAGGGGACGTTGTTATAGAAACATACCCCTTCAAGAAATGTCAGAAGTATCATGTTGTTTAAATTCTACCGTACTGTTAGTGTTGCGTTTGTGTCAGTGAAAATGGCCTAAGTGATGAGGCTGCAGTGTGAGGGGCAGTCTAGCATCACAAGATTTTTGTTCTACAAAGAACTAGTAATTTTTTCTCTATTCTATGAAGCTGGTTATCGAGACCCAGGAGAAATAATAATAATAATAATAATAATAATAATAATAATAATAATAATAATAATAATAATAACAATAATAACAATATACGATCGAACATAACGACAAAAATGTACTGAATTCATATTAGGAATGGGTTTTGTAGGAAAGACAGGAAACAAGGTTTGTTGTCCTACAAGGATGTATCTACCTGCGATGAACAACAAGCCTACCGGAAGTTTCGCCTTTGTATCTTGGCTCGGACAGGTCGTTTATAACGGTTTCAAAGCTTAGAAAGGTCAGGAAGTATGCGTGCCTTATCTACGATCTAAGAATATTCGTGGGAAGATTTTAAAACTCAAAATAAGCTGTAAGAAGCAGATGTGAAAGTTCTCAAGTGGGGGTATCCAATAATAAAATCATGAAACAAAAAGGATAGCCAATCAAAAGATCGCGTATGCATCACATGATACGTTTGAACTTAAAACGGAACGAAACTTAAGAAAGGTGGGGGAAAATTCTAAGTTTGGCGAAAGGCGTGAAAAAGGAAGAGAAACGCAGGGAGACATTCCGGTAAAAACTAACCACGAGGACGGTCGACGAAACAAATTAGAAGAAAATAATCAGGAAATTTATAGTGTAAAAAATGAAGTTATGAAATCTAGGCAATTCGAGGGCTAGTCGGAGAAACACATAAGTAGCGACTTCGAAAGTGATAAGAATAACAGTGGTTTCGTCGACGAAGGTGGCGGGTTGACCAGTTAGGAATCTTCGTAACCAAAATAAAGAAATAACTCAAACTTCGCCGGTAGTATTATTAATATCATCAAGGCAGTGTCACCACCCCTGAAAACAAGAACCTCAGCTCTACCAAAAACAAATTCCAAATCCCTGCCATTCAACCATCGAACCCGGGACTCTTGAGTCCACTGAAGCAACTGCCAGGAACAACACAGATGTGTCAGAGGTCAGCGTCATCTATGTAAGTGCGTATTTTTAAATTTACTTTTACGTAATCATTTTTAGGATATGTTATGCTTTTCTGTTTCCTATATTGTGCTAGAACATGAATTTTTGTAACCTGCAGCACATATGCTATGAATTGCGAATAAGACCTTTCGGTAATCCCACACCCTCTCAGTCCACATTAGGTCGAGTTATCGGGATTCTCTGTATTTAAGTTCAGAATCTTCCAAAGATGCGACACAAAGACTTTCAATAAAATCTCCCTACACCCAGCTACCCTTTACAGGGAACTTTTCGAAATTTTCGATTTTCTCAAAAATGGCTGTTCGGTTTGTATCTTGTCGCAGTTCTCAATATCTTGTGTTATCTTATTTGTTGGGCGCTTATTGTTTTATTATTTTTTAATTTTGGGTTCTTTGTCCTCCGGCTAGCTATTATAACTCAGTCGAGCACGTGTCTCTAAGCAGGGAGTGTAAACGGAAAGGAGTTGTTACTAAAAGATAACACAATAAAAAAAATTTAATCTAGACTTTTGTTGCCGTCACACTTAATTAATAATTGACATATTTAATCTTTATACACGCTGACTGAAACTGTGATATTTCCAAATGTAACTACAGTCGTTTTAGTTGCAGCACACCAATTATTTAGCGTACTTTACATTTTTGTAACTAACTCTGCGACGTGCACCTCGTGAGAGATTCTTCCGAACTGTGCGACACTTGCTTATAGCTCGAGAATATATACTCCTTCACCTCGAGTTGCCTAAACATTATAATATAGCTGCTATTGGTTACCAAATTGCGCCCACTTTAGCGTCTGTTTTGGCCAGCCAATCACTACTACTAACATATATACTCTAGGGAAGATATTCCCTCCATTTCTAAAAAAAAGGCACGCTACCCTGACGTCATTTGTTTATCTCTCTTAGTGATAAACAACTCACCCCCTCGGTTTATTGTTACCACTTATATTGTCAGTTTCAGTTAGGCCGTGTAAACTTATTTCCTAACAATCCTTATGGCTAACAAACATCTAAAATCATGTACATACAATAATATTAATTTACACTACAATCACTCTGACATTCACAGTATGTTATGCTATAAAATATTGCCTCAATCTATAACGCAATGTAGCTGTTTCTGCAAAGTTTTATCTCGATTATAATGAAGTGGATAGAAAAATAAGGTTTCGTGAGAATTGTTTGTACACCAACTAATTAACCATAGAGGGTAGAGAAATTAAGGTGAATGTAACATCAGAATTTTTCTCACCCTGTTTACTCTACGAGAAACTAGTCACTGGTAAACCCTTATGCCTTAAATATGCAATAACTCTGAAACATTTGACCCTCGATTCTCTATTTCAAATTACTTGACATTGTATGCACAAATTTTAGTGATGTTCATATCAGCACGTATAGAGCTTTGATGGGCTGGAGTTGTGAATTTCAAGTCACAAAGCGTGAGCTTTCTAATTATAAATTTAAGACTCGATTCAATAATATGTAAATAATATTATAAACGATAATTCACATTCCTCTAGCGCGTTACAGCAACCCATGGAACTCGTTTTATGCAGCAACGATGATAATATTGCGGTGGTTACCATAGCAACGAGCTTCCCACGCTCGCTTGTTTTTCCTACTGCCTCGAATTTACGCCGATTGCAACGCAATTATTTAAAATCTGGTTTTAGCGTTTACGAGTACATGATTCTATAAACTTCATCGCTCATCCTGATTATTTCCCCCCGAAAAGAATTGTCTACGCCCATGATCGAAGTCATCAATGATAACCTATGGCTTTATTTGCTGACCTCTTCGCTGCAATAACAGAAAGATCGCCGAGATTGACACTTGATTTTGTTTCTTAGAAACGCTTTTACTCGCATCATAACAGAAAAAAATCTGATGTGTTACACTCACATGACTTTCTCTACTCTTGTACAAAACTATTTTTACAAACGCTTATTCTCCATATGCTTCATGTTAATCGAGATAAACATTTGCAGACTCTATCGTATTGCTAATTTTCTTGTAGATGTAAGGGGAGTATATATTTACAAGGGCAATATAGAAAAACAGTAGCCTTTAAGCATACACATATCTCTTAATAGCTGGTTGCTAGGTGCAGCACCATTCCCTTTGCCACAGATTAATACTCCTATGCATATCCAAGACAAAAAAATGAATAACGAATTCCCATTTGAGAAAAAAAGTATTGAAAAATTTAAGGGAATAACAAGCAATATCTCGAAAATGGTTCACTCAACAACAAAAATGTATATGACATAAATTGTGTATTTTAACGCGATCTACATTTTTTGTGTAGTAAAATTAAGTCTATCTCTTACGGTTTACCAATTAAGCAAAAATCGTTCACAATGAAGAATACTTTTGGAGACATTCCCAGAAAATTCAAGATATACGTTTTATTTGTCATGAAAATATCTTAAACATATGATGTTTTAATCAAAATCGTTAGAGCCATTTTTGAGAAAATTAAAATTTTCGAAAAATCTTCCATGAAAAGGGTAATCTGGGGTGGGGAGATTTTCTTGAAAACCTTCGTGTCGCATCTCTGGAAGATACTAAACCTAAATACCAAGTTTGGTGTTTATCCGACTGTTCGTTGCTGAGTTATGCTGTTCACAGACACAGACACACAGACACACACATGGACATGTTTCCAAAAATGCTTTTTTTGGATTCAGGAGGTCTGAAAACATGTATTTCCGGTGAAATGTCGGTATCGAATTTTTGGGTGAAATACAATACTTCTCCTACTTACTATACGTAGTAGAGAAAGTAATATATTGCGTTACATTCAAATTACTTTCTTTATCCACTCCACTCTTTTGCCACTTAAAAGACTGGGGGTACCTGGGAAAAATCTAGTTAGGTAGGGCGGTCCTGGCAGGATCCGAGTCACGAGTCCGTGCCCTAACAACCTTGGCTACTAGTCTTTATTGAGGATGTAATGAAACTCATGTATTAACACGATAATGATTTTCTTGCGGCCTTTGATGGCGTGATCCGTTTATAAAAATCAAGAGGCTATGGTACCAAAGTCCGGAGGCAAATAATTTTAGAAATAATATGTTTTCATCCCGCAGAGACTTAAGGATGGGCTCAAATTAATTTAGGGTGAGCTTTACAAAGCCAATCCATCCATTGGCGTCGCCATTGTTACGATAATAGTTTCTTAACAATGCTATATACGAGGTGGCAAACATGGTTAGTGTTCAATAGGAGTTCCGAACGTTCCAGTACCAAAATAACGTCAAGAACTTATACATAATTCTGAAAGCAGAACACTCTTGGTCCAGTGTTGCGTTACTTCCCTTCTTTCGTATCAAGTCGTGATTCTTCGTTCTGTATAGGAAGACGATGCTCTCCTCCCTTCTTCTCTCCTCTCCGCCTTGCTTACACAAATTCGTAATCTACTGTTAGAAATATTACATCTGCTTGCACGATTACTACACGCTTCACTCATGAAGGAATTAACGTCCATGATTGAACAGTGCTTTTCGTTCACACTGTGGCCAGCACACGGCTGCCCGCGAGCCGGATGCTACTGGTCGGACTTCCGCCGAAACAGTTATAATATCCACCTCACGTTCTCATATAATTAGTTGCAATTTGAAGTAGTTGTTTTGCTTCACGTATGGAAAGCGATATTGTAGAAGGTATTTTGTTGTAACTTGTTTGTAACACGCTTTGGGCGTCAATTTGAAGTAGGTCGTATTGAAGGAGTTGTATTATATTTCAATTGTTGGGGAACCGAACTTGAAATTCGTTGCAACTACACGTATTATACCCGGTTTCCGGTAGCCTTCGCCCCAAGTGTACTTTCAGGTGGCCTTTACCCCAAATTTAAAAAAAAATATTAACTTTGTAATTTGACTGTTTCTTTAAATATTATATATTTATGTTTGTCTCGGCTGTGTCAGTATTATTGTTAGAGACACGTTTCCCTTTGCAGGGTTGTAGTGCGCTAAGAATGTAGGCTTACACAGATTATAATTTTACTTCACTCCTTTTATTAATACTTGATTCTATTTAAATAACACTTCACTGATATAGAGCTGTGAGATTCTTTTATTAATTACTTGTACTTTTTAACACATAAACTTATTTTTCGTCTCACACGAATACGTATTAAATCTCTAGAGGACGCATCTCGCATCCGGTTACTATCACGGTCTGCAGGCAACTGAATTGATTTCAACCGCCTAAACTTGTAAATTTCTGTATTTCTGTATTGGCTATTCCTAATCCAATAGAGTACCTTCATTTAACTAAAGATTTTTCTGGTTGTTGGTTGGCTATTTTTTATAAACTGTCACTAAAATTACATTATTGCTTTCAAGAATCACAAGTAACATTATTAAACTCAAACTCATTATTGCCTCAAGGTTACCTCATTGTTACCTCATTGTTAGCAACTTTTAACCTATTATTCTCACAGCTCCTATATTATTAAATTACGTAATATATTCACATAACATTATTACACAAGGATACAATAATATAAACATATACAATGATTGTAATATACACTTTTTATATATTGTTACATACACATATTGCTTTAAGGCGGGCTGTTATTGTATTTATATATTATATAATTAGACTGAAATTATTTAAGTGTTAAAAATAGTGCCTCAAATTACAATGATAAGAAGCAGGTATCTATCATAAGAAATGCTGGAAATATGTTCCTCTCTATCGAAACACTTCTGGTATCTTCTCAGAAATTTCTGAAACTGAGTGAATTTCTCGCCTGATGTTTTCTTTTAGTTCTTCCAATGTATGGGGTTTGTTGCACACACTTTATTACTTTCTCTACTACGTACAGTAAGTAGGGGAAGTATTGTATTTCACCCAAAAATTCGATACCGAGATTTCACCGGGAATACATGTTTTGTGGCCCCTTGAATCCAAAAAAGCGCTGTGTGTGTGAACAGCATAACTCAAAAACGAAAAGTCGGATAAATACCAAACTTGGTATTTAGGTTCAGTATGTTTCAAAGATGTGACACGAAGATTTTAAAGGAAAATCCCCCATTTCAGACTAGCCTTTACATGGAACATTTTTTGAAAATTTTGATTTTCTCAAAACTGGCTCTAACGATTTTGATTAAAATATCATTTATTTAAGATATTTTCCTGACAAATAAAATGTGTATCTTGAACTTTCTGGGAATGTCCCCAGCAGTCAATAAATTTCTTTCAATAAATTTCAAAAATCAATGCAGTCAGTTAATGCATACGAACAAAATGTGTTTTCTCAAAGCACAACTTTTAAGATATCCTAGTGTTGAACTGGGTCAACAATGTACACACTTGAAACTGCAAAGCCTTTCTTTTGGAATAGGTTATAGTAATATTCGGATGACGCATTAGTTCAAAGCTAGAAGCGTGTTATTAGGGAACTGTAGGTATGATATCTATAGTTATTTCTTGAGGCGGTTCAATTCTCGGAACAGTTCCAAAATAAATTTTACGTTATTATTTTTCCTGTCACACCTATAGTAGGCAGAGTAAGTGTTATATTCTACCCAAAATTTCCATATCGAAATTTCACCGGAAATGTTCTTTATTTTGAGGCCTGCTGAATTAAAAAAATTCTTGTGTTACATTCTCTACCCTATAATTTATTAGTTGGAATACAAATTATTCTTACGAATGGAAATAGCTACATTATGCATTCCCTAATAAATACAAAGGGAATATCGGCAGTCATGACATCGCGAGAAACAACTGAATATCGACAGGACCTTGTCATTCTTTTAAAGTATTGAACAACTCGAACCATTAATAATGGGTATGTTGGAAATGTTTAGCCACAAAAAAGTTATCTAAAATAAACTGCGTCTTTTAAAGAGATCTATATCCTTGTGTGGTACGTTTTCGTCTATAGCTTAAGTTTACCAGTAATACAAGAATATACAAAATTCTTTCAGAATGAAGAGGACTTCACAGGATATTCCCAGATAATTCAAGATATACATTTTATTTATCAAGTAAATATCTTTAATATATGGTATTTTAATCAAAATTGTTACAGCCATTTTTAAGAAAATCAAATATTTCGAAAAATATTCTTTGTAATGGGTGTTTTAGGGTGAGAAGATTTTCTTGAAAATATTTGTGTCGCATTTTGGAAGGTACTGAACAAAAATACCAATTTTGGCATTTATCCGACTTTTAGTTGTTTAATTAGATGCGCGTGCGCGCGCGCACACACATACCTTCACACAATTGCATTTTTCTAAAAATTATTTTTTTGAATTCAAGGTGCCTCAAAACATATTTGCGGTGAAATTTCGACATCGAATATTTTGGTGAAATACAATACTTCCCCTACGTAGCACAAAAAGTAAAACAGCATTTTAGGAAAACTTCCGTTTGTATGTGCGTGCACGCGTGTGTGTATATGCGTGTGAACAGTATAATTCTAAAACAAAATGCTCGCTTGGTATTTATCTTCAGCATGTTCCAAAGATACGGAGGTTTTAAAGAAAATCTCGCCATTACAAACTATTCGTTACAGTAACAGTTCTCGATATTTTTTATTTTCTCAAAAATCCTCTTAACGATTTTTCTTAAGTTATGATATATTTAAGATATTTACATGTTACATATATTGAATTTTTTGGGAATAGACTTTGAAGTTCTCTTCATTCGGAAGAAACTTTGTATAATTTTGTATAACAGGTAAACCATAAGACATAGATGAAAACGCATAAAAATGTTGATCTCTTCAAAACACACTATTTCAAATAATTTTTCTGCGACGTCAGCCATTTGCAAGATATCCATTATTATTGGTTTTAATTTTTCAATATTTGTTATTTTATTAAAGTGCTCTGGTTATTCAGTTGTTTCTGACAATGCCAATGCAAGGCTGGAAGGTTTTAGGCCAGCATACAGCTTTTAAATGTTTGACTGTCATTCGGTTTACTCTCTCCCCTGACTGCCTACAACGAAATGTTGTCGCAGTTCTCAATGGCTTGTGTTATCTTATTTGTTGGGTGCTTATTGTTTAATTGTTTTTTTTAAATTTGGGTTCTTTGTCCTCCGGCTAGCTATTATAACTCAGTCGAGGGCGTGTCTCTAAGCAGGGCGTGTAAACGGAAAGGAGTTGTTGCTAAAAGATAACACTGTTAAAAAAGTCTGAATCTAGAATTTTATTGCCGTCACACTTAATTAATAATTGACATGTTTAATCTTTATACACGCCTGACTGAAACTGTGATATTTCTGAATGTAACTACAGTCGTTTCAGTCGCCACGCACCAATTACTTCGCGTACTTCACATTTTTGTAACTAACTCTGCGACGTGCACCTTGTGAGAGATTCTTCAGAACTGTGCGACACTTGCTTATGGCTCGAGAATATATACTCCTTCACCTCGAATTGCCTAAACATTATAATAGAGCTGCTATTGGTTACCAAATTGCGTCCACTTTAGCGTCTGTTTTGGTCAGCCAATCACTACTACTAACATAGGGAACATATTCCCTCCATTTTTAAAAAAAGGAACGCTACCCTGACGTCATTTTGTTTATCTCTTCTGAGTGATAAACAACTAACCCCCTTCGGTTTATTGTTACCCACTTCTATTGTCAGTTTCAGTTAGGTCGTGTAAACTTATTTCCTAACAATACTTATGGCTAACAAACATCTAAAGTCCTGTACATACAATAATATTAATTTACACTACAATCACTCTAGCATTCACAGCATGTTATGACATAAAATATTGCCTCAATGTATAATAAAACTATTTCTGCAAAGGTTTTTCTCGATTAACATGAGGTAGATGGAAAAATAAGATTCCTGAAATAGTTTTTAAAAGCTATATAAAAATAAATGGGTACAACAAGTCTGGAAGTATATCACTTACCCTCCAGCGGTTACATTTATAACTTAGAACTGAAGATCGGGCTATTTAAACGCCACAATATTGATCCTTTCCTTAAAAATAGCCTAGCACTGTGTAGTACCTCCCGGAAATTTGTTTTTCGAGGATTCTGTTTGATGAGAGTCATGGACCTTGTTAATCTGCATTTTGGTTCTCTGTCAGCGTAATTGGAACTCTGTCCTTAATGACATGAATTGCTGCTGTATCTTCGCCTGTACTTTCGGGCTTTCCCATCGCTGGTTGTGTACGTATGCTTTGAAATCTTTTGTAAACTAATGCGAAATGTATCATCTTGGAGTGACAGCTTTTGAGATAACTAGACCTCGGATTTTAGGCTGTGCCTATTTTTTATGTATACCAATAAACTAGTCAAAGCATCTTCGCATTTCATATAAAACACAAATCTATGGAAAAGGCTTTGTGGTGCCTAAAATGCCTATTTTGACCCTTCACATCTATTTTAAGGTTTTAGAGCCTAAAAGTGCCTATTTCACCATTTGCGTTGCTTCATTAATTATTTTTATGCGGTAATGAAGGATGAAGTATTGATATCATGGGATTGATTTGTTTCAAAGGCTTTGTAATAATATCTAGTGGCATTCTGGAAAAAAGACTGCTTTATTTTAACGCTTTAGTAGGTAGATTCTTTGTTTTGTAGAAAGAGAAACAGAATACTTGCACCTTTTAGGTCTATTTGTAACGCTTATGTATTGGTCGGTGACTGCAGTACGGCAGAAATACATTTTAATGGTGTATTTCCCATTGTTTCGTGACTAACATACCTCGTCCGCTTCATTAACTCTTCATAAGCATACATTCGCAATATCTTTCCATATTTTCTTTCTGTTGCTTTTCTAAGGCATTTTAAACAGTTCTTTTACATTGCTGTTGATAACGGTATATTATGTTTTGCAAATACCTTGGGACTGGCTCCATATCTCCTCTAGAGCATTTAGATCACAATGATGCATCTATAGTGCACGCTACATTTTCACTATATTCCATACAATTAGTTTTGAAACGTCTGTTTTCAACTCTGTAAGCTCATATTAAGAGAACCATTAATTTATAATCTAAGACATAATAACATGTTTCTAGCCATAATGTTTTAGTAAATGTACCTTTTTTGTTATAGTACAACTTTTAATGCTCACTAATTACATACATTTGGAAATACATTTTAGATACATAAAATATATTTTAGCTCATAGAAACTATCTTTGGTGCCTAAAACCCTTGTCTTTAGTGGCTATTACTTTCTCCACTACGTATAGTAACTAGGTGAAGTATTACATTCCAACTAAGAATTCGATACCGTGGTTTCATCGGAAACACATGTTTTGAGGTGCCCTGAATCCAAATAAAGCATTTTTGGAAACATGTCCCTCTGTGTCTGCCTGTCAGTCTGTGAACAGCATAACTCAAAAACGAAAAGTTGAATAAATACCAAACTTGATAATTGAATTTAGTACCTTCCAAGGATGCGACAGGAAGATTTTCAAGTAAATCCCCCTACCTCGGACTTCCCTTTTCGGAATTTTTTATTTTCTCAAAAATGGCTCTAACGATTTTGATTAAAATATCATATGTTTAAGGTATTTTCATGGGTTATGAAATGTACATCTTGAATTTTCCGGGAATGTCCCTAAAAGTCCCCTTCATTATGAATGAGGTTCGCATAACTGCTAAACCGTATGAGACAGACAATATTTTACTATACAAAAAAATATAGACCTCATTAAAACGCACAATTATGTTATATACTTTTTTGTAGAGTGAACTATTTCCGAAATATTCCTTATTTGTTTGAATTTTCCAATAGTTATACTTTTTGTCAAATGGGATTCATTATTCTTATATATCTTGAACTTGCAAAGAGAATGGAATGCTCCACATAGCTTAAAGCCCATCATATTCCCCTTACACTTACAAGAAAATTAGCAATAAGGCAAAGAGTCAGGTGAGTGCAACACATCGAATGCTTTATAATTTGAGAGCCTATTTTACGAGCCTAAACATAACATCCCTTCATGCATTTAAATACAGTAGAGCCTTTGTTAACTGGAACAAAGGGAGTGGAGGTGGTTTCGAATATCGAAAACTTCGTATAAAAATGAAAATGTAATTTTTAGTGGTTAAGAAACGTTTTTTTGAAGCTTTAGGGAAAGTAAATGAAGACAAATATGTTCACTGCACGAACAGTTAGTAGCGCATCGGAATGAATGAAAGAGTGTGAGAGATTTTGCTTTGCAAGGATTTTTAGAAAGAGAAAAGTAGACTCATTTCCTTCTCATTAGTTTAGGTACTTGATGTAAACTGGGAAATCCCATTCATGAAAACGCAGCGGAATGGTCTATATCTTCCTGCCCATGATACTAGTTAATCACCGAGAATTTTTAAGCTGCAGTAATAACAGTCCACCACTGTGACTATAACCGTAAATGATTAAGCTAACAAAAGGAAAGGCCAGCCTATGATCAGACTAAGGATCTGGACAATTTAGCAACCAATGTCTGTGCAATCTTACTGTAGAGTTTCGTAAACACAGTACTGCTGATGTAAACAAAGACGTCAATACACTGCCTTATTTCCTACTGTAAACAGTACAGTCTAGTGATGGTGGAAAATGAAGTAGGACACATACATCGGAATGAGAGACAGAAGTGTATTGTACCCCTAGTTACGAAGCGAAATGTACAAAGAGCGCCAAAGAAAATCTCACTGCACGTCACGCCGATGTCACATTATCTATCGTACGTGGCCTTGAGAAACCATAGCCATTTCATTGGTCACTTTAGGCCACGGTACAAGGGTGCGCCACTCCTTCTGCTAAATATTTACACCAATAACAGTTTGTCATACAGACCTCTTATCGTGATTGGTAGCCCATACCTTATCGGCTAGTGCAGGACACCCCTTTGAAAGGGTTAAAAGCTAAGGGGAAAATTTGATGAGCGCCCTGTAGAATGTGCAGTGTGAGAAGCGGGTGTAAATTGAAGCTTTAGTAGTATTCATTAAATATATAGCAAGATAGTACTTTATATCAAAACATAAACAGAACTGTACTCTCACAGTGATATCAATGCTTGTTACTGCATAGAAACATACATAAATAAATAAAGCAGCATGTATTCTCTCTGATTCAAACTACAATTGGTTAATATACCTTTGCCAACATATTACTGATCATAGGAATACAACAGGATTATAGACAAAAAAATAAACCAATTTTATTGCAATAATATACATGTCATATTCGGTAAACCATATATATATCCTAGTTTCTAAACACAATCAGTCAATTATAACAAAAGAGTAATTTGCATTTAGTAAACGAATATCACGGGGAGTGCCCACTTTCTGTCGAGCATGTAGACCGTCTTCCCCTTTTTCCTGTATATTTTTATCCAGTAATTTATTATAAAAACACTTTTATGCACAGCCGTTGCAATTACTGTAACAATGCGACCAGCCTCCCAGGATACGTCCACGAGTAATTTCGCTGGTATACGGCATGACTGGTTCTGAGACAATAAACATGTTTTGGTTTCAATAACACCAGAAAAAGCAATGGCGTCGACCTCCCCTCTTTTCCCCCTTATTGCTGTGTTATCAAGCCACCACGCTCTGCGATAGGTGAGGTGAAGAACACGCCTCAAAAGACCCCAGAAAGCAATACAAAGTCCGCCGAAGATTTTCTTTGGCGCTCTGTGTACACGGCCTGACAGGTAAACAACATCCCAATGCTCCATCTTATTCTACCCTACTTCATGCACAGTATATTTCACTCACTCTTAAATTGACCGGATCCTTAGCCTGCCTATGATAATTGAGTCTAACTGATAACGCACGATTGTAATCTTGAGGACATATAACAAAAGTTGACTGTACTATGAATAAATGGTTTCTTTACCCATCCTTCTAAAAGTTATTCTTATCTCTCTGCTTCTTACTAATCGAGATAAATGTTTGCATAAATGATTTCACCACACATTTCGTTTTAAATACAACGTTAAAAAAATCTTATGTGTGTATTCACATGACTTTCTCTTGAGGCAGTATTTTTAACACTTAAATGATTTCAGTTAAATTATATAATATAAAATATAATAACAGCCCACCTTAAAACAATATGTGTATGTAATAATATATAAAAGGTATATATTACAGTCATTGTATATGTTTGTATTATTGTATACATGTGTAATAATGTTATGTGAATGTATTACGTAATTTAATAACGTAAGAGCTGTGGGAATAATAGGTTAAAAGTTGCTAACAATGAGGTAACAATGAGGTAACCTTAAGGCAATAATGAATTTTAAAGTTTAACAATACTACTAGTCATTATTGGAGCAACAATAATGTAAATTTTGAGACAGTTTATAAAATAGCCAATCAACAACCAGAAAAAAGCTTAAGCTAAATAAAAATAGTCTATTGGATTAGGAGAAGCCAATCAGAAACTTGAAATACAGAAATTTACAAATTTAGACGGTAGAAATCAAGTCAGTTGCTTGTAGACAACGCTCATAACTGGATGCGTTGGTTTATAGACAGTGTTCCTAACCGGACGCGAGATGTGTCCTCAAGAAGTTTAATACATATTCGTGTGAGACGAAAATAGTTTAAGTGTTAAAAAGTGCAAGTATTTAACAAAAGAATCTCACAGCTTTCTATATCAGTGAAGTGTTATTTAAATCGTATCAAGCATTAATATAAGGAGTGAAGTACAAATTATAATCTGTGTAAGCCTACATTCTTAGCCGCACCACGCCCTGCAAAGAAATTCATGTCTCTAACAATAATACTGACGCAGCCGAGGCAAACATAAATATATAATATTTAAAGAAACAGCCAAATTACAAGGTTAATATTTTTAAATTTTGGACGAAGGCTACTGGAAACTTTTTACTATACGTGCGGTTGCAACTACTTCAAGTTCGGCTCCCCAACAGTTAAACTACAATACAACTCCTATTTAAAATTGGCTTTCCATACATGAAGCAAAAACCTACTCGAAATTGGCGCCCAAAGCCTGGGGCAAATAACAATACAACAAATTAACTACTGCACTCTGCTCTTGTACAAATTATTTTTACAAACCCTTATTCTACATCTACTTCATGTGAATCGAGATAAACATTTGCAGAGTCTATCTTATTGCTAATTTTCTTGTAGGTGCAAGGGGAATATGGTAGACTTTAAGCGATAGTCAAATCTTTTAAGAGCTGGTTGCTATGTGGCATTCCATTCTCTTTACATGTCCAGGACATAAAAAAAATCAGATGTGATAGATTCACTGAGTTTCTCCACCCTCTATCGTTTATTAGCGAGTACACAAACTATCTTAGTAAAGTTATCTACTACGTTTTAATCCAAATAAACCTTTAGAGAAATACCTACATTACACATTCAGTTATAGACGCAAAGAGAATAGCGATAGTTAAATGTTTAAGAACTGAAAGCTATATGCTGGTCTTAAAATTCTATACTGATTGCATGCAATCGCAAGAAACAGCTGAATGTTGAAAAGGCTTTAAAGAATGATCAAATAATAAACAATTCGAAACATTAATAACGGATATCTCAGAAATGGCTTATGCCACAAAAAACCTTCTTTGAATTAAATTGTGTGTTTTAAAGAGATCTACATTTCTTGTGCAGTACGTTTTCGTCTATCGTTTAACGTTTACCAGTTATACAAGATTATACAGAATTATTTCCGAATGAAGAGGACTTCAAAGGCTATTCCCAGAAAATTCAAGATATACATTCTATTTGTCCTGTAATATCTTTAATATATGGTGTTTTAATCAAAATCGTTAGAGCCATGTTTTTAGAAAATCAAAAATTTTGAAAATGTTCCATGTAAATGGTAGTTGTGGGTTGAGGAATTTTCTTGAAAATCTTCGCGTCGTATCCTTGGAGGATATTGAACTTAAATACCCAGTTTCGTACCTACCTGACTTTTCGTTTTTGTGTTAATGCTGTTCACAAAGGGAGAGAGAGAGCGCGCGCGCGCACGCGCGCACGCACGCACGCACGCGCACACACACACGCACACACACACACACACACAAAGACGCTTTTATAAAAAATGATTTTTTTTTATTCACGGGGCCTGAAAACATATTTCCAGTGAAATCTAATGCTTCCCTTACTTACTATGAGTAGAGAAAGTAATAAAAACGCTTATCTTACTTTAACTACATTCTCGCTGAATGCTTTGATAGAACGCATAATTTTTACTTTCTCTACTACGTATAAAATATATATGGATGGAATACGTAGTGTATTCCACCCAAAAATTCGATACCGAGATTTCACCGGAAATACATGTTTTGAGACCCCCTGAATCCAAAAAAGCATTTTTGGAAACATGTCGTGTGTGTGTGTGTGTGTGTGTGTGTCCGTGTGTGTCTGTGAACAACATAACTCAAAAACGAACAGTCGGATAAACACCAAACTTGGTATTTAGGTTCAGTATCTTCCAGAGATGCGACTCAAAGATTTTCAAGAAAATCACCCCACTCCAGACTACCCTTTACATGGAACATTTTTCGAAAATTTTAATTTTCTCAAAAATGGCTCTAACGATTTTGATTAAAATATTATATGTTTAAGATATTTTCATGACAAATGAAATGTATATCTTGAATTTTCTGAGAATGTCTCCAAAAGTATTCTTCATTGTGAACGACTTTTGCATAACTGGTAAACCATAAGAGATAGACAAAATTTTACTACACAAAAAATGTATATCGCGTTAAAATATACGATTTATGTCATATACATTTTTGTTGTTGAGTGAACCATTTTCGAGATATTGCTTGTTATTCCCTTAAATTTTCCAATACTTATACTTTTTCTCAAATTGGTTATTCATTTTTTTTGTCCTGGTAATGCAAAGAGAATGGAATACTCCACATAGCAACCAGCTCTTAAAATATTTGACTATAGCATAAAACCTACCAATTCCCCTTGCATCTACAAGAAAATTAGCAATAAGATTAACATCTCGATATCTCGATTAACATGAAGCATATGGAGAATAAGCGTTTGTAAAACTAGTTTGAACAAGAGTAGAGAAAGTCATGTGAGTGTAACACATCAGATTTTTGTTAATGCAATAGTTAATAATGGGTAAACGTTTAAGTTGTTTCATTAAAACATAAACAAGTGTGTTTAGTTTTAGTGCGCTTTCATTTAACATTTTCTTAGGATCCTGGTAGCTGGCAAGGAAATCAAAGGACAGCCAGATATGCTAATGAGAGTTAATGAGTCCACGATTTCGAACCGTTATCGGGTTTGTTCCACAACACAGTCTGTCCAATTCATGTGTGGTTCTGTGTTTGTCTAATGCACTTGCGTTGGTTTGGCATCCAATTCTGACAGACTTTAAAAGGACTAGAAGTTTGTTGGAACGCCTAAATGCAGTAAAGGGAGTGCGGACGCAGATTTTGCTGGAATGCACTGCCAGTAAGATATCTTCAATGCATACTGAAACAGCGGAGACTGTTAGTGGAAAAACCTAATCTAAATTAATATAGAGCAGCCTTTAATTTTGCTCCAATTAAAGTTTGCATTGCAATTTCACTTCTACTTACTCTACTACATACTTATAAAGTAGAAAAATCGGATGTGTTGCACTTACATAACCTTCAGTACTCTTGTACGAACTATTTTTACAAACGCTTATCCTGCATCTACTTCATGTTAGAGATAAACATTTGCAAAAAATCTTATTGCTAATTTTCTTGTAGATGCAAGGGGAATATGGTAGTATTTAAGCGATAGTCAAATATTTTAAGAGCTGGTTGCTATGTGGAGCATTTCATTCTCTTTGAATGACCAGGACATAAAAAATTCGAACAACGAATTCCCATTTGAGAAAAACTATTGGGAATTTCAAACAAATAAAGAATATCTCGAAAATTGTTCACTGCCAAAAAAATTGTGTGTTTTAACGATATCTACATTTTTTGGTTAATAAAATTTTCTCTATCTCTTACGGTTTACCAGTTATACAAAAGTCATTCACAAAGAAGACGATTTTTGGGGACATTCCCAGAAAATTCAAGATATACATTTTATTTTCCTTGAAAATATCTTAAACATATGATATTTTAATGAAAATCGTTAGTCATTTTTCAGAAAGTAAACATTTTCGAAAAATGTTCCATGTAAAGGCTAGTCTGAGGTGGGGATTTTCTTGAAAATCTTCGTATCGCATCTTTGAAAGACACTAAAATGAAATACCAAGTTTGGTATTTATTCGAATTTTCGTTTTTGAGTTATGCTCTTTACAGACACACACACACGGACCCTATTCTGAAAGTGTTTTTTTATTAAGGAGCCTCAAAACATGTATTTCTTGTGAAATCTCGATACCGAATTTTTGGGTGGAATACAATACTTCCCCTACTTACCATACGTAGTAGAGAAAGTAAACGACATTGTAATCTACCCAAAATTTTGATATCGTGATTTTACCAGAGACCCCCAGAATAAAAATCTGGTTCTCGAGGTCGCAGTTTTAATCCCGGCGGAGGGCGATGAATTTTTTCGGGCGTAAAAATCCTTAGCATGACTTCTTTCGGAAGGAAAGTAAACCCCTGGTCCCATGTCGCAGATTTGCGGCACGCAAAAGAACCTGAAGCCTGATAGAGAGGCCTCTGAGAAAAATGTCCGGTCTTTCACACCCAATATAGAATGGGAAGCTAAGGACCATAGTAGACAAATAGGGTCCATAAAAAGAAATTAATAATAATAATAATAATAATAATAATAATAATGAGAAGAAGAAGAATAAACGATCAAACAAGAGCCCGCCCGGTATGTGCGTCTCTGTGTCTTTGAACAACATAACTCAAACATGAAATATCGGATAAATACCTAACTGCAACTTGGTATCTAAGTTCAGCATCTTCCAAGGATGCGATACTACTACCCTTTATATGGAAAACTTTCACTACTTTTTTATGTTTAACGATTTTGATTAAACTAGCACATATTTAAGATGACAAATAATATTTATATCCTAAATGTTTATCGAATAGGCTGTGAGCTTATTTTCATTATGTACGAATTTGTATACTTTTGTATAACTGGTAAACCATACGAGATAGAAAAAAACTTACTGCAAAAATTTTAGATCTTCTTAAAACACAATTTATGTCAAAGACATTTTTTGTTCATTATAAATTTCCGAGATATTCGTTGTTATTGGCTTGAATTTTCATGTAGTTCATACTACATGTTCTGTGGTATTGAAGTGTTGTCATTCGTTTGTTTCTCGTGATGTTAATCACAGAGTATAACATTTCCAGGCCAGCTAATAGCGACTCACTTTTTAAACATTTGACCATCGCTTAGCCTGTTGTACCTCTTACCGTTTCACTTCAATGGCCATGTTGGGGCTTTTATTTGAAAAACAATTGATGGCGTCAGTAACTCTTTGAACTGTAGGCTTTTAACGTGGGTTTAATCATTTTTATTATGAAACACACTCACGTTCATGAGTCCAGACTCTGCGGAGGGCAGGGAATAATTCTCATTGAAGAAAAAGTCCTCCACCCAAGGCGTAAATGGAAAACGGTGACCTCCGAGTTGAGAAGCCAGAAAGCTGACCACTCGACCACAAAGGCAGTCGCAGTTTCCTTGTTTAGCACCGTGACCGACCCGCTGCTCTCAATATCACACTTGTATGACGTCGCCAAACATTACACGAACAATATGCACTCATTTCGTGAACACGCCGAATAATATCTTTTTAGACAGCAAAGCAAAAAGTAGAACTTCTAACAGAGCACACGAGCGAAAAGTTTTAGATTATCGCACTAGTGCTTCAAGTCCAATCACAAGGCAATTACATGTTTAATAACTCGACTTGGTTTGGTTAAGTTTTAATTTCCATTATGTCTTTTTACATGATTAATTTCTCATGGCGCTCGCATTCTCTCTTCACAGTAAAAATCGTCAAACTTCAATTTATCGCAATTCGTTGCAGAGTTAAAACTGTATGTTATATTGGCAGCTTTCTTTGATTTAAAAGTTGTTCTTTTATCTAATCTACATGCAGATTAAACGTCGGAAATTATGAATTCAGAAGAAACTGAAATGGAAGTGAAATTACAGAAGCAACAGAAAGAACAACACTAGAATACTTACCTAAAAAATCTGATGTGTTACACCCACATGACTTTCCCTACTCTTATACAAACTATGTTTACAAACGCTTATTCTCCATTTGCTTCATGTTAATCGAGATGTTAATCTTATTGCTAATTCTCTCGTAGGTACAAGGTGAATTGGTAGGCTTTAAGCGATAGTCAAATCTTTTAAGTGCTGGTTGCTATGTGGAGCATTCCATTCTCTTTGCATGCCCAGGACATAAAAAAATTAATAACGAATTCCCATTTGAGAAAAAGTATAAGCATTGGAAAATTTAAGGGAGTAGCAAGCAATATCTCGAAAATGGTTCACTAAAAGAAAATGTATATGACATAAATTGTGTGTTTTAACGCGATCTACATTTTTTGTGTAGTAAAATTTTGTCTATCTCTTATGGTTTACCAGTTATGCAAACGTCGTTCACAATGAAGAATACTTTTGGAGACATTCCCAGAAAATTCGAAATATATATTTCATTTGTCATGAAAATATCTTAAGCATGTGATATTTTAAACAAAATCGTTAGAGCCATTTTTGAGAAAATTAAAATTTTCGAAAAATGTTCCATGAAAAGGGTAATCTAGGTTGGGGGGATTTTCTTGAAAACCTTTGTGTCGCATCTCTGGAAGATACTGAACCTAAATACCAAGTTTGGTGTTTATACGACTGTTCGTTTCTGAGTTATGCTGTTCACAGACACACACACACACACACACACACACACACGGACATGCTTCCAAAAATTATTTTTCTGATTTAGGGGATCTCAAAACATGTATTCCCGGTGAAATCTCGGTATCGAATTTTTGGGTGGAATACAATACTTCCCCTACTTACTATATGTAGTAGAGAAAGTAAAAATCCATAAAGCAATATGATATAGATTTAATCGTTTCAATGCCTGGTGTAAGGCAAAACATGATGAAAATAATTTCACTGAAAATGGCTGCTAGCGTATCAACAATACATAAAATCATCTGGCATCTCACCTTTTTAACGTCATTTATCTTCTTTCAAGAACGCGTTCTAAAGGTGATCTCTGTTAGTTTCAGCAATCAATATAATATTATTGATATTTTACAAATTCGAGTGCTATCTAAAAAATCTGATGTGTTACACTCACATGACTTTCTCTACTCTTGTACAAACTATTATTACAAACGCTTCTTCTCCATATGCTTCATGTTAATCGAGATATCGAGATGTCAATCTTATTGTTAATTTTCTTGTAGATGCAAGGGGAATATGGTAGCTTTTAAGCGATAGTCAAATATTTAAGCGCTGGTTGCTATGTGGCGCATTCCATTCTATTTGTAAGTCCAGGACATAAAAAAATCTGATGTGTTACACTCACATGACTTTCTCTACTCTTGTACAATCTAATTTTACAAACGCTTATTCTCCATATACTTCATGTTAATCGAGATATCGAGATGTCAATCTTATTGGTAATTTTCTTGTAGATGCAAGGGGAATATGGTAGCTTTTAAGCGATAGTCAAATATTTTAACGCTGGTTGGTATGTGGCGCATTCCATTCCCTTTGCATGTCCAGGACATAAAAAAAATGAATAACGAATTTGAGAAAAAGTATAAGTATTGGAAAATTTAAGGAAATAACAAGCAATATCTCGAAAACGGTTTACTCAACAAAAGAAATGTATATGACATAAGTTGTGTATTTTAACGCGATCTACATTTTTTGTGTAGTAACATTTTGTCTATCTCTTATGGTTTACCAGTTATGCAAAAGTCGTTCACAATGAAGAATAATTTTGGAGACATTCCCAGAAAATTCGAGATATACATTTCATTTCTCATGACTTATCTTAAACATATGATATTTTCATCAAAATCGTTAGAGCCATTTTTGAGAAAATTAAAATTTTCGAAAAATCTTCCATGTAAAGGGTAGTCTGGGGTGGGGGGATTTTCTTGAAAACCTTCGTGTCGCATC
Organism: Deroplatys truncata; assembly: GCA_030765065.1. NCBI lineage: Eukaryota > Metazoa > Arthropoda > Insecta > Mantodea > Mantidae > Deroplatys > Deroplatys truncata. The sequence continues at coordinate 153,533,894 of CM060988.1, read as the reverse complement.
TCTGAAAGATACTGAATCTAAATACCAAGTTTGGTGCTTATCCGACTGTTCGTTTTTGAGTTATGCTGTTCACAGACACACACACACACACACACACACACAGACACACACACACACACACACACACAGACACACACACGGACATGTTTCCAAAAATGCTTTTTTTGGATTCAGGAGGTCTCAAAACATGTATTTCCGGTGAAATCTCGGTATCGAATTTTTGGGTGGAATACAATACTTCCCCTAATTACTATACGTAGTAGAGAAAGTAAAAATGAGTAACGAATTTGAGAAAAAGTATAAGTATTGGAAAATTTAAGGGAATAACAAGCAATATCTCGAAAACGGTTCACTCAACAACAAAAATGTATATGACATAAATTGTGTATTGTAACGCGTTCTACGTTTTTTGTGCAGTAAAATTTTGTCTATCTCTTATGGTTTACCGGTTATGCAAAAGTCGTTCAGAATGAAGAACACCTTTGGAGACATTCCCAGAAAATTCGAGATATACATTTCATTTGTCATGAAAATACCTTAAACATATGTTATTTTAATCAAAATTGTTAGAGCCATTTTTGAGAAAATTAAAATTTTCGAAAAATGTTCCATGTAAAGGGTAGTCTGGGGTGGGGGATTTTCTTAAAAACCTTCGTGTCGCATCTCTGGAAGATAGTGAACTTAAATACCAAGTTCGGTGTTTATCCGACTGTTCGTTTCTGAGTTATGCTGTTCACAGACACACACACACACACACACACACACACACACACACACACGGATATGTTTCCAAAAATGCTTTTTTTGGATTCAGGGAGTCTCAAAACATGTATTTCCGGTGAAATCTCGGTATCGAATTTTTGGGTGGAATGCAATACTTCCCCTACTTACTATACGTAGTAGATTGGTGTTTATACAAAATTGGTGTAAAAATGGTATATGCCACACGTGTTAAAACTGGTGTTGTTTTGCTCGTAAGATTGATAAACTCGACCTACGGTCTTGGTTTCGCAAACATTCCTACTCGCAAAATAAAATCTTACTTTTACCCCTTGTATCATAATTTACCATTACACCACTACTGAGATTACGCTGAAGTGTGTGGGAAAAAATAAAAAGTCTTCATGCAGTCTGTTTTTACTTTCTCTGTCACTTAACTATAATAGAAGGTAGAGATTCGGACGAACGGAGGGGCCAAGACAGCCGGTGTAGACCGCCGCATGTAGGCCCTTTGTGCTTCTACCATGACTCCTGGATAAGAGGAATGAGCGGAGAGACCAGAAGGGCGACGAGATCCGGATGACGAAGTGCATAAGCATGGACAGGGTCCCTAACGGTTCCAGTCTCAACGCATCCTCGCCACCCAACCCTACTCATAAGCCCCTAACCCCCGGCGGCTCCCGGAAGAGGCCCACAGCGGAGGCGGGTACTCATTGAGCAGTCTCAACCTATGCCAGGAAGAAACGTCCACAAAGCGCATATCCACCGCCCAGCCGCAGCATGCCGAACACCGTCCCTGGTCGAACCCTGAAGCAGTAACAATGAAGGAAATTATAGGTTCAGAAAATGAGAGACAGGAGAGCCATGGTAGAAGAGAAACCACACAAGCATTCGCCTGTCGACCCGGGGAAACCACGAAAAACCCACGGGTAAGAGTGAGCGGTCGCCGGAAATCGAACGCGGGACCTCCTGAATGCAAGCCTCACACGTTACCGCGGAGCCATCTCGCTCGGTGCTTACCTAGAGTAAGTGAAGGGATTATTGTATTCCAATAAACAATTCGATATTGTGGATTCACCGGAAATGCACGTTTTGAAGTGCCCTGAATCCAAAAATAAATATTTTCTTAGAAATAGGTCCGCGCGCGCGCCTCTTTTCTGTGTCCGCCCGTGTGTCTATGAACAGATTAACTCCAAAATGAAAGATCGATTAAATAAAACTTGGTAATTTAAGATCAACATTTTCCAAGGATAAATCTTCCCCCTCCCATACCACGCTTTACATGTAAAACAATTTGATATTTGTTTTTTGTTTTTTTTTCTCAGAAATGGCTCTAACGGTTTTTATAAAAAATTCCACATGTTTAACATATTTGCATGACAAAAACTACATTTTCAATATACTTTGTTACCTCCAGTATTCTTTGTTGTTGGTTAGAATTTTCGAATACTTTATACAACATTTTTGCCAAGTACTAAGTGTCTATTACGTGTTTTCTCCGATGATAATGCAAAGAGTGGAATATTAAAGACGAACCCACTTTTTATAGAGGTGACTTATCTCTTCAGCCTCCTATATCTATCTTGTACCTATAACAAAATGTAAAATAAAAATGTATATCTGATTAGCAAGAAGTAGAATAGAAAAAAATATGATGTTGTTGCACTCACATTAACCTCTCTACTCTTGTACAAACTATTTCTACAAACGCTTATTCTCCATATGCTTCATGTTAATCGAGATGTTAATCTTATTGCTAATTTTCTTGTAGATGCAAGGGGAATATAGTAGTATTTAAGCGATAGTCAAATATTTTAAGAGCTGGTGGCTATGTGGCGCATTCCATTCTCTTTGTATGTCCAGGACATTAAAAAGAAAATCTATCGTTTATTAGTGAATATACAAAATATTCATACTAAAGCTTATATATATATATATATATATATATATATATATACTACATTTTAATCAAAACAAACCTTTGCAGAAATAGCTACATTACACATTCGGTTATAGATACAAAGTGTACAAATGTTTAAGAACTGGACGCTATATGCTGATCTTAAAAGTCAATACTCTTTTCATGCAACTGCGAGAAACAACTGAATGTTGAAAAGACTTTAAGGAATGGCCAAGAAATGGACAATTCGAACCATTAATAACGCATATCTCAGAAATGGCTTATGCCACAAAAATTTTTTTTGAAATAAATTGTGTTTTTTCCAAGAGATCTACATTACTTGTCTAGTTCGTTTTCGTCTAATGCTTAACGTTTACCGGTTATACCAGATTATACAGAATTTCTTCCATGAAGAGGACTTCATAGGCTATTCCCAGAAAATTCAAGATATTCATTTTATTTGTCATGTAAATATCTTTAATATATGGCATTTTAATTAAAATCGTTAGAGCCATTTTTCAGAAAATCAAAACTTTTGAAAAATGTTCACGTAAAGGGTAGCTGGGTGTTGGGGAAGATATCTTTGGAAGATATGAACTTAAACAACCAGTTTGATACTTATTGACGTTTCATTTTTGAGTTATACTGTTCAAACAAGCGCGCGCGCACGCGCGCACACACACACACACACACACACACACACAGACAGGTCCTTTTTCTAAATATTTTTTTTTAATTTAGGGGACCTCAAAACATATATTCTCGGTGAAATCTCGCCCTCGAATTTTAGGATGGAATACAAGACTTCCCCTAGTTACTATACGTAGTAGAGAAAGTAATACGCTTTATTAAGAATAGTTTGTAGAAGAGTGGGTTGAGAAAGTCATGTGATTGCAACAGCTTTTTTCTTCTAGTTTCACTACAATGCAATTATTACTGATATCTGGTTGTAACTCATTAAACTCTTACTAAGGCTTTGAACAGCAGTGGAACACATTTACAATTAAACATTAAGGACTAGTGTCCTTATTAAAATTTATATAAACGACTTGGAAAAGGTTTAGAGCCTTGGAGAGTGCATTTGTTGCTCTGTATTGCCATTAAACAAGCATCCACCTGTACAAAGAAATAAGTATTAGTTACAATCATGCGTACAATTAAATTAGGAGTCGGCTCTCCATAACTGCAGTTGAACCTTAATATGGAAAAGCTAGTCACGTAACAGGAATACCGCACAAAACGGCCTTCAACAGTACTGAGAAAGCTGCAAGAAACACAACATATGTGTGACCTTTGAAGGTCAAGACAGCTGCAAAATTTTATATAAAGATTATTGCCTTGCTGCGCATGTAAAAGAAAGGAAAATGTTCTTATGTTACTTTTTTTCACTCTATTTTATTTTGCGTCGCATTAATTCCTTGGTCATATCGCGACGGACCTGTTGGTGAATAACTCTTAGAACGATATGTGATGGACAGTTAGCCTTCTAGGTCTCATCCCTGTAACCACCCGCTGTCACGTGCCACAGAGACCCTAGCGCATAGCTACCGAATCTTCTGATTCGTGCCGTGCAGATGGCATTAGGGTGCCGTCCTGTCCAACCGCCGCCCCCATATAAAGGCGGACAGTTAGCTTTCTAGGTCTCATCCGTATAACCACCTGCTTCATGCCGTGCAGATGGCATTAGGGTGCCGTTCTGTCCAACCGCCGCCCCCATATAAAGGCGGACAGTTAGTTTTCTAGGTCTCATCCCTTTAACCACTTGCTTCATGCCGTGCAGACGGCATTAGGGTGCCGTCCAGTCCAACCGCCACCCTCACACAGAAAGGCGGTCAATTAGCCTTCTAGGTCTCATCTCTGTAACCAATTGCTTCATGCCGTGCATATGGTGTTAGGTTACCGTCCAGTCCAAACCGCCGCCTTCACACAGAAAGGCGGACAGTTAGCCTTCTAGGTCTCATCGCTGGAAAATGCCGTCTTGCTTCGTCACGTGCCCACAGAGACCGCCAGCGCATGGCAGCCGGATCTTCCGCTTCGTGCCGTGCAGATGGCGTTAGGGTGCCGTCCAGTCTAACTGCTTACATTGTCTGCGGATATATGGCATAACATTTGCTATTACACTTATTTTTCGTTTTATTATTGTTTTAGACTTACGGTGGAACTTTGGGTCGTGGTGTTAAATATTCAATTCGCTATTTACCTTGGCAACTGAGGAAAACTACGAAAAACCTCAGACAGATTGGTCGGCCCATCTGATTTGAACCCGGGACCTCCAGAATGCGGGCCACAGACTTTACTGTCTGAGCCATCCCGTCGGTTGTTAATTTTTATAAAGGACACACCTGTGAGTCTTTTGGACACCCTTTGTACAAACTATTTCTTTACGTGAAACCTATACTCAACAAGATTTATCATTCTTCCACATTTTGCTTTCCGATGGAGGGGAATTCGGGAGGCTTCATGATTATTTTTATTGAAAATGCCCACAACATTTTTAATAGATTGCACTGCTCTCTCTGTCCTACAGTGCGATTTTTAAGTTTCTCCTCAGTGATGCAATAAGTGAGATATGGAAATATAATTATGACCCCACTCCATGTGTTTGTGATGCTACAGTGGTGAACTGGCTGGAATGAATGAGAAAGCAGTAGAAACAAAAAATTGCAATTAACTCCCCCATTCACAGAAGATACTGAAAATGCACGCCATTCTGTTGAAGGCACAGATCACACGTTTAATGTTATTGTTAAACACTTAATAAGAATTTATATTTTCACTAAATTAGTGCAATATATTTGATTACTTTCTGTTCATCTATTTTTTTCGGATCTTTACACACCGTTGACTTTGCAGAGCCCCAAAACAAATAATTGGGTGTGTATTCCATGCAGCATCATGAACAGAACCAACATCACGAAGTTTGTTTATTAAATTGAAAACCGATCTTGAATTTTGAAATTGCCCTGTTAACTTTTGTTCCACTTTTCACTTTCGTTATACCTTTCTAGAGCATTCTCCACTAAAACACAGGCTGTTCTTCCTCTTCTTCACTGCATGGATTAGCCAAATTACCTCTTCCATCTTTGTTCAGCTCCACTTTTCCTTGGGCATCCAAACATCTTTTTTTCCTCATGGCTTATACTCCTGTATAATCATGGTATTCTTTCACTCTTATCAAATGCTGATTCCAATTTTTTGGACTCTTCAGTTTTATCATTTACTCTATACCATATACCTAGTTCTTCCCCATATCTTCATTTCGAAAGAGGTCTCTTCTGGTGCAACCTTTTACCCTTCTCAGACACGCCATTTCTGCTGCTTGTAGATTACTTTTATCTTTCTCGGTCATAATCCAGGACTCACTGCCATGTATCAACGTTGGAACAGCCATTTTTTTTATAAAATTTAATTTTTGTATCTTTTCTAGTTTTATTTTGTAATTATTTTGTCAATGTGCCACATATTTGGTGAAACTTATTTTTCTAATCTTAAAAACTATGTCAAGACTTGTTCTAATACTTTTCCTTTGAAAATAACTTTAGGTTATTAGGGCATTTTCCTTTGTGTGCCATCGCTTTTGATTTACTTTTTGATGTTTTCATGTAATAATTATTTCCTATAACATTCAACTTACAAATGAAGTGTGAAGAAGTTGTGTTGTTGTATTGTTATTTGCCCCACGTGTGGAAGCCAATTTGAAGTTGATAGTATATTTAAATTTATTTGCATCACGCATTGGGCGTCAATTTGAAGTAGTTTGTATTGAAGGAGTTGTATTATATTTCAACCGTTGGGGAAACGAACTTGAAATTCGTTGTAACCACATGTATAGTACCCGCTTTCCGGCAGCCTTCGCCCCAAATGTACTTTCAGGTGGCCTTTGCCCCAAGTTTAAAAAAATTATTAACTTTGTAATTTGACTGTTTCTTTAAATATTATATATTTATGTTTGCTTCGACTGCGTCAGTATTATTGTTAGAGACATGGATGTCTTGGCAGGGTTGTGGTGTGACTAAGAATGTAGACTTACACAGATTATAATTTTACTTCACTTCTTTTATTAATGCTTGACACGATTTAAATAACACTTCACTGATATAGAGAGCTGTGAGATTCTTTTTATTAATTAATTACACTGTTTAACACGTTAACTTATTTTTCGTCTGACACGAATACATATTATATTTCTTGAGGACACTTTTTGCGTCTGGTTAGTAACGCTGTCTGCAGGCAACTGAACTGATTTCAACCGCCTAAACTTGTAAATTTCTGTACTTCAAGTCTCTGATTGGCTATTCCTAATATTCTTCTATTATTCTCACAGCCTACATTGTTAAATTACTAATATATCCATATAACATTATTGAACATGTATACAATAGTATACAATAATATAAACATATATGACTGTAATATACACTTTTTATATATAGTTACAAATAGATATTGCTTTAAGGCGGGCTATTACTGAATTTATATTTTATATAATTAGACTGAAATTATTTAAGTGTTAAAAATACTGCCTCAAGTGTTGAAAGTCATTTTCAACAATTTGTATTAATACCACATCATCAGCATGATGTATTAAAACGCTGATCAATCAACATGCTGCTACATTGAAAAAGAAGTTCAACTTAAAGGAAAACACACTTGCATACTGGAAGAAACAGTCTGACACTGACCTTATTCACCACCCTTGTCATAATACTTGCTTTGGGCATGCAATGTGATTGCCGTGTCCTTGAATGGCACTAAACAATACCTTGATACCAACCGTTTTTGGAGTGTTTTGAAGCCTATACTGCGGAGGGACTAAAATCACATTATTGATGATGGGTGTAGAAAGTAATAGTTCAAGATGCAAGAAAATTAACAACGATATCGGATGGAGAGAACGATATTAATAGTTTTTTACTTTGTGCTCAAGATACCACAAATGGAAAAATAACACCCGCTTGTCCCCATCGTAATTGAGTAATTTATTTAAATGCGGGCGGGGCAACCAGGATTGGGGGCAATGAACTTGTCGACATGCGTATTCATAACCTAGTTCACATAATGAAATTTCCTAGAAGTATGCACAACTGTGTTGTTAACCTTGTCCTATGACTAAATATGTACTATCAAGAAGAGCCACAAAGAAAGCTGTATTTTGATACTCTCCGGTAGTCAAGCAGGCCTTAAGGCCCTTGATAGTTTCTTGATCAGATAAAAACTGGCTTTGAAGTTCCGCAAATCTTTCATTATATACTAAACATAACGCAGTTCATCTGAAATGGGTACCAGGACATGTAGGGATTCTAGGCAATTTTAGGGCAGAGAGGCCACCAAGAAAGGAACCAAATATTGGACCTGAACCAGCCCTGAGGTATCTTTAGGACCAGTTAAGCCGGCTATCAGGAAAAGCATACTCAGGGAACGTACGATGTACTGGAATTGTACACATATTCTATGACTGATTCAAGAGCTATAAACTCAGGTCGCGAGAACCACTAAAATTAAGTAGGAAGAAACCCTAGTAATCTAAGAATGCTCTTTCGGGAGATAGTTTCCAAAACTATCATCTCAATCCATAGTCAGATACAGTTCTTCACGGAAATCGAATTGTAAGAATGGGAGAAGCAGTGCAATTGATATGTTTATGTTCATAGTGTAGGGCAACCGTACTCTCCCTATTAAACTAAATTCAAATACTCGCTATGACGTAGCGAGCAGAATGGATGTAATTTAACCCGATGCTTTGTCCCTGTTAGTGAACCATAAACTGCAGCTGTGAAAGTGAAACAGAAACGAGAGATCAACTAATGTGTACGCTAGCTTTTGTGTAGTATTGACACAAACAAGGCTGTGTAGCAGAGTCTACAATATGAAAATTTCGATTTGTATAATTATTTTCTGGTTCTTCACAATTTTACTGTTGTGAATCCATATACACATTTGTTTGAAAGAAATAGCTAAATATGTGCTATATATACAGGGTGGACCATTTAAGTTGAAACTGTACATCATCTCCAAATCTAAGCGTTGTAGAAAGAAATGTCTTAAATAAACGTTGCTTGATATTATGGGGGAAATTAAATGCCATTAGTTGTGTTTTATTTGGAGGACATTATGATGGTCATTTTAGGGTCGATTTAATTTTTTTTAAAATGGGAACCTACATTTTGTATGTTGTTTTCTCCTTAGAAAATGGTTTATAAAAATTGTATTTTGTGATGATGAATAAGGAAACAAAACCAAAATGTTGGTTCTCAATTACGAAACGTAACTTGTCTCTCAAATGACCATCCATGGAGGTTCAACCAATCATTGCGCTCTTCGTAACAGCCATTCAGAGTTTTCGTTATAATTTACGTTGATGTAAGAACAATTGCAAAGTGCTGTATACATGCTGTTTAGTTTTTTATGAGGAGTGAGAAAACAACATAAAAAAGGAGGTTCTCATTTTAAAAAATATGATATGTTACACTCACATGAATTTCTCTACTCTTGTACAAACTATTTTTACAAACGCTTATTCTCCATCTACTTCATGTTAATTGAGATAAACATTTGCAGACTCTATCGTATTGCTAAGTTTCTTGTAGATGTAAGGGGAAACTACATTTTCAAGGGCGATATAGAAATACAGCAGCCTTTAAGCACATACATATCTCTTAATAGCTGGTTGCTAGGTGCAGCACCATTCCCTTTGCCACAGATTATAACTCTTTGCATATCCAAGACAAAAAAAAATGAATAACGAATTCCCATTTTAGAAAATACGTATTGAACAAATTTAAGGGAATAACAAGCAATATCTCGAAAATGGTTCACTCAACAAAAAAAATGTATATGACATAAATTGTGTATTTCAACCCGATCTACATTTTTTGTGTAGTAAAATGTTGTCTATCTCTTGTGGTTTGCCAGTTATGCAAAAGTCGTTCACAATGAAGAATACTTTTGGAGACATTCCCAGAAAATTCAAGATATACATTTTATTTGTCATGAAAATATCTTAAACGTATGATATTTTAATCAAAATTGTTAGAGCCATTTTTGAGAAAATTAAGCTTTTCGAAAAATGTTCCATGTAAAGGGTAATCTGGGGTGGGGGATTTTCTTGAAAACCTTCGTGTCGCATCTTGGAAGATACTGAACCTAAATACAAATTAAACTGACCCTAAAATGACAATCACAACATCCTCCAAACAAACGACTAATGGCATTTACTTTTCCCCCATAATATCAAGCAACTTTCATTCAAGACAATTCTTTCTACAACGCATAGTTTTGGAAATATTGTACATATCAAATTAAATGGCTTAGTCTATAACATATATAACATATATATATATATATATATATATAACATACATACAGCATATTAAGCTATTATATATATGTAAAACTTAAGGATTTGTAGTGTTTCTTCTTTTTAGTTCAAAAGTCTAATTATATCGTTTTACGTATTTACAATTTTTACTTTTATCTTAAAACACTACAAAGGTCTTTTACATATTCTTACTTATTCATTGTATTTATTTTGACTTTATAAAAGTACAAATGTTTCTTTTTGTTTGAATATTTAGTTACTTATGTTCTATAAGCAGTAAAAGGTAAAGTAATACTTTGTTCTTGTATTTGCAACATCAGTGCATGATATCCTAATATTTATTTTATATGTTTCATCTGTAACATTTTTCCCATTATTCTCAAGTGTTATTCAGAAGAAACAGATGTTAAGACCGAAGACTATTAAACGCATTAAGCAGGAGGGTAGAAAGAGTGTAGGGATTCTAGTAATACAAAGCTCTCCCTACTCTGTGACCAGAGAAGGTAAAGCGAGTGAAAAATGAACATCCCTTTTCAAGAGAAACGGTACTCTCATAAAACAAAGCAATACTAAAGCCGCTTCCAGGCTTTATTATAAAATTATGCATCACGAATATCTTTTTTATTTTTATTACATAATATTTGGACTTAAAAACAGAAGGCCACGCTGTGGTTTATTACAGGTGCAAGGACGTGACATTGTACTTGCTTTCATATTTTGTTCTCCAAGCATAGCGACTATGACAATACTGAAAAATCTTGGGTTACATTCACATGACTTTCTCTACCCTCTAATTTCTTAGTGGCTATATTTATTCTTACGAAAGTTTATTTTTCCATCTACTTAATTTTAATCGATACAAACCTTTGCAGAAATACATACATTACACAGTGAGGAGTATTTTTAACATTTGAATGGTTTCAGTCAAATTATATAATAAGTAAATTCAATAACAGCCCGCCTTGAAGCAATATGTGTATGTAATAATTTGTAAAATGTATATAACAGTCATTGCATATGCTTATATTATTGTAAACATGTTCAATAATGCTATGTAAATGCATTACGTAATTTAATAATGTAGGAGCTGTGAGAATAATAAGTTAAACGTTGCTAACAATGAGGTAACCTTGAGGCAATAATGAATTTTAAAGTTTAAATTCTAATAGTCATTATTTCAGCAACAATAATGTAAATTTTGAGACACTTTTAAAATAGCCAATCAACAACCAGAAAAAGCTTTAGTTAAATGAAGGTATTGTATTGGAGTAGGAATAGCCAAGCAGAGACTTGAAATACAGAAATTTACAAGCTTAGACGGTTGAAATCAATTCAGTTGCCTGCAGACAGTGCTCATAACTGGATGCGTTGCTTGTGCATCCTCGAGAGATTTAATACGTATTCGTGTGAAACGAAAAATAGTTTACGTGTTAAAAAATGTAATTAATTAATAAAAAGAATCTCACAGCTCTCTATATCAGTGAAGTGTTATTTAAATCGTATCAAGTATTAATAAACGCAGTGAAGTAAAAATTATAATCTGTGTAAGCCTACATTCTTGTCGCATCATAACCCTGCCTAAGAGAAACGTGTCTCTTAACAAATACTGACACAGCCGAGGCAAACATAAATATAATATTTAAATAAACAGTAAAAATACATTTGGGGCGAAGGCTACCGGAAACTGTTTACTATACGTGCTGTTGCAACTACTTCAAGTTCGGCTCCCCAACAGTTGAAATATAATACAACTCCTACTTTAAATTGGCTTCCATAGGTGTTGCAAATAACAATTACAACAAAACACCTTTCTCAACAGTTTGTTAGGATATAAAGAGAACACCGATAGTCAAATTTTAAGAATTGGACGGTATATGCAGGCTTTAAGATTCCATACTGTTTCCATGACTTAGCAAGAAACAACTGAAAATCGATAGGGCAACAATGACAATAAACACATGTACATTATCATAAGAGATGTTGGAAATATTGTCCTTAATCCACACATTTCTGGTATCCTCGCAGAAAATTTTCATTCTCACTAGAGTGTTTAATACCCGAAGCTGAGTGAATCTCTCGCCTGATGTTTTTCTTTAGTTCTTACAATGTACGGGGGTAGCATGCACCTTATTTTTCAAGTGATCATCATAACTGGATTTTGCGAAATGATAGAATGATTCATTAATATTCTTCTTTGACGATGCATGGTTCCATTTATATGGCTATGTTTCCTCGCAAAATAATAGATATTGGAGTACAGAGAAACCCGATTATACACACGAGTTTCCATTCCATCACGCGGAAATTTGTGTACAGTAAATGCATACAGAATACTAGGACCTATAATTTTTTGAATAAACATTAAATCAGAGTTACAGCATACACCATTTTCTGAACAGCTGACTGACGTTCAATGTCAATCTGGATTTTTCCAGCAAGACTCTCTATCGCGCAACCGCTGAGGAGTCGTTAAATTTAATTCGTGAAGTGTATTGAGATGGGTAATTAGTAAAGGACTTTGGCCCTCACGACCCCCTGATCTAAGAGTAAGGGATTTTTATCTATGGAAGCACTTGACAATTTAGGTGTATGCAACAAATCCCCATACATTGGAAGAGCTATAAGAAAGCATCAGGCGAGAAATGCACTCAGTTTCGTATTGTAACTCTCGAGTGTAAGTGCAATTTCCTGAGAAGATGCCAGAAACTTGTGGATAGAGAAAGACAACAGTTCCAACATCTCTTATAATAAGGTATGTATTTATTATTATTGCAGTTGTTTACTATAAGAACAGAAAAATTGCGGGGGTAATAATCCTTTTCCGGCGGTAGACCGAGCCGAGGCGACCGGCGCGCGAGGAGCCGAGAGATGGTCATAGTGTAAGAAAAAGCATTGTATATGTGTACGCCTTATAGTTCTGAGCCAAATAAATTCAAATTCTTTCTGTAAATAACATTAATATAATTTGACATTAAATGTGGGCTGGGGGTTGCAGTATTGTGTGATTTGTATATGTGAATTCCTACACTTGGATATTGAATTCCTACACTTTGATATGTGAATTCCTACACTTGGATATTGAATTCCTACACTTTGATATGTGAATTCCTACACTTGGATATTGAATTCCTACACTTGGATATTGAATTCCTACACTTTGATATGTGAATTCCTACACTTGGATATTGAATTCCTACACTTGGATATGTGAATTCCTACACTTGGATATTGAATTCCTACACTTGGATATTGAATTCCTACACTTTGATATGTGAATTCCTACACTTGGATATTGAATTCCTACACTTTGATATGCGAATTCCTACACTTGGATATGTGAATTCCTACACGTTGATATGTGAATTCCTACACTTGGAGATGCGAATTCCTACACTTGGAGATGCGAATTCCTACATTTGGATATGTGAATTCCTACACTTGGAGATGCGAATTCCTACACTTGGATATGCGAATTCCTACACTTGGATATGTGAATTCCTACACGTTGATGTGCGAATTCCTACACTTGGAGATGCGAATTCCTACACTTGGAGATGCGAATTCCTACATTTGGATATGCGAATTCCTACATTTGGATATGCGAATTTCTACACTTGGATATTGGATTCCTACACTTGGATACGTGAATTCCTACACTTTGATCTGCGAATTGTTACACTATATGTGAATTCTACATGTTGACATGTGAATTCCTACACTTTGACATGTGAATTCCTACACTTTGATATGCGAATTCCTACACGTTGATGTGTGAATTCCTACACTTGGATATGCGAATTCCTACACTTGGAGATGCGAATTCCTACACTTGGAGATGCGAATTCCTACATTTGGAGATGCGAATTCCTACATTTGGATATGCGAATTTCTACACTTGGATATTGGATTCCTACACTTGGATACGTGAATTCCTACACTTTGATCTGCGAATTGTTACACTATATGTGAATTCTACATGTTGACATGTGAATTCCTACACTTTGACATGTGAATTCCTACACTTTGATATGCGAATTCCTACACGTTGATGTGTGAATTCCTACACTTGGATATGCGAATTCCTACATTTGAATATGCGAATTCCTACATTTGAATATGCGAATTCCTACACTTTGATATGTGAATTACTACACTTTGATATGTGAATTACTACACTTTGATATGTGAATTACTACACTTGAATATGCGAATTCCCAAACTTGGATATTGAATTCCTACACTTTGGTATGTGAATTACTACACTTTGATGTGCGAATTCCTACACGTTGATGTGTGAATTTCTACACTTGTATATGCGAATTCCTACACTTTGGTACGTGAATTACTACACTTTGATATGTAAATTGCTACCTCTCGATATGCGAGTTCCTACACTTTGATGTACGAATTCTACACTTGTATATGCAAATTACTAAACTTGGATATGCTAATTTCTACACTTGGATATGCAAATTTCTACACTTGGATATGCAAATTCCTACACTTGGATACGTGAATTCCTACACTTTGATCTGCGAATTCTTACACTATATGTGAATTCTACACGTTGTCATGCGAATTCCTACACTTTGACATGTGAATTCCTACACGTTGACATGTGGATTCCTACACGTTGACATGTGAATTCCTACACGTTGACATGTGGATTCCTACACTTTGACCTGTGAATTCCTACACTTTGACATGCAAATTGCTACATTTTGACATGCGAATTCCTACACTTGGATATGTGCATTCCTACATTTCTATATGTGAATTCCTACACTTTGATATGTGAATTTCTACAAAGACAAAATTGTTCTTCTCGCTTAGTAGTGTTAGAAAACAAAAACCACTATATATCTTTTGGTAAAGCGCATTCCTCGCTTGAATATTCATCAACGATATAATCATAAAATTAATTTAATATTTGATTCTGAGGTTTGACAGACATCAAGTCATAATTCCATCGTAATGAAGATGGCTGTATTCAGAGTGCAGCGACTTTAACCTCTAAGCACTTGCTGGCGAAAACGAAAAGGGGAACGGGTTAACGTACTTTTTTGGATTGCTCTTTTTCAAGAACATATTATTGAAAATTTCAACTTGACATATCTATTTTAAACTTGTTTGATAAAAAAGAAAAACAAAACAAAAAACAAAGATAACGTTTTTAACCTCGTCGAGGTTTCTCGAATGCTTCAGGCTTTACCTACCTACAAAACTGTAGAAACTAACATATCCCATTTCTCTGGTAATATAGGTATTCACATCGACGTTTCTCATCTAAAACTGGTCTCCGATACTTCAGTAGAGAGCCCATTTCGTCAGAGGTTGGTTTGGACACCAAATGAAAGTTACAGCAAACTAAAGAATCGGGACAATACTTCTGTGTGCACTACACGCTTTTGTTCAGACTGTACATTTGTTTGCCAGCGGAAAGGACAAGGTTGCCCCATGCGGTTACAACATCGGTTCCAGTATTTTATAAACCCTGTCTGCAGTATACGGGTATTATCTTTTTCATTTCAAAAATATTACTGCCGTTGCCAACGGAGTAACCATTTCTGTATACGCTAACAACTACTTTCAGCGCGTTTTATGGTGAACTGTGTGAAGGGCCGTTCACAACGAAAAATAACAACAAACGCGACGTAAACACAAAAACCTTTAGTTATATTATATTTTAATAGAACTATACACAGCGCTGCCATTTATTTCAAGGCGAGATAGGTTCCAAAACTACGGGCGTTATTCATAGATTTCACTTTGGTATGGCCTGGACCTCCTACTCATTTGGTCCGGAGCATAGGCCGACCATGCTTTTGACATTCATAGACGATAAAAAGCCTCGGATCAAGAAAGGCCGTGGATCAACAAGGAGAAAATGTTACACGACGAAGAAAGGTAGTTCTGCGCATACGCAACTTCCATAGAGCAGTAAACTAATCACTCCTAGTTTTTAACTTTCCATTGGTCGTTTCACAGCTGTTTTTCATCAGTTCAGTGATCACTCCTCAGCAAAAAATCTGATGTGTTACACTCACATGGCTTTATCTACTCTTGTACAAACTATTTTTACAAACGCTTATTCTCCATATACTTCATATTAATCGAGATATCGAGATGTTAATCTTATTGCTAATTTTCTTGTAGATGCAAGGGGAATTGGTAGGCTTTAAGCGATAGTTAAATATTGCTGGTTGCTATGTGGAGTATTCCATTCTCTTTGCATTACCAGGACAAAAAAAATGAATAACGAATTTGAGTAAAAGTACAAGTATTGGTAAATTTAAGGGAATAACAAGCAATATCTCGAAAATGGTTCACTCAATAAAAAAAGTATATGACATAAATTGTGTATTTTAACGCGATCTACATTTTTTGTGTAGTAAAATTTTGTCTATCTCTTAGGGTTTACTAGTTATGCAAAAGTCGTTCACAATGAAGAATACTTTTGGAGACATTCCCAGAAAATCCGAGATATACATTTCATTTGTCATGAAAATATCTTAAACATACCATATTTTAATCAAAATCGTTAGCCATTTTTGAGAAAATTAAAAATTTCGAAAAATGTTCCATGTAAAGGATAGTCTGGGGTGGGGGATTTTCTTGAAAACCTTCGTTTCGCATCTCTGGAAGATACTGAATCTAAATACCAAGTTTGGTGTTTATCCGACTGTTCGTTTTTGAGTTATGCTGTTCACAGACACACACACACACGGACATGTTTCCAAAAATACTTTTTTTTGGATTCAGGGGGTCTCAAAACGTGTATTTCCGGTGAAATCTCGGTATCGAATTTTTGGGTGGAATACAATACTTCCCCTACTTACTATACGTAGTAGAGAAAGTAAAAATGGAGATAACCCAGAAGCGTGCATTAAAACGATAAGAAGCGGAAAAGGCCTGTTGTAGTATTATTCAAAACAAATGGGTTTCTATAAATGCAAACGCAAAGAAAGAGGAGACATGGAGCGAGATAATACATGGCAGTTTTGTGCAAGATTCTAACCTATTGCCACAGATACATATTTTCATGGCATTGTTAATAATTTCAATAAGAACTTAACTTGCTGGAATATTAACTTTTAACCTTAAAATTGAAGATTGAAATCGAATTTAAATAGTAAGCAACATTTGCTGTTACTAAAATGTAGCTCACCCTGGATCTTTACTAAATAATTAAATACTTTGTGATAGTAATTATACAGATGTAATTACCTGAGAAAATTCTGATGTTACATAAACCTTCCGGGAATTTTAATCCTACTCTCCTCCCCGGGAAAACCTAAGTAAAGCCTTGAACTTAACCTAATGACTTAACGCGATGTAAGGTGAAGGTCTTAGACACTGTATTA
The DNA here is from genome assembly GCA_030765065.1 of Deroplatys truncata. Classification (NCBI taxonomy): domain Eukaryota; kingdom Metazoa; phylum Arthropoda; class Insecta; order Mantodea; family Mantidae; genus Deroplatys; species Deroplatys truncata. Next base: position 153,516,592 of record CM060988.1, on the reverse strand, counting down.
AATGGAGCTATTTAGGGTTGTCTTAACGTAACTTAATATAACGCAACGTAACTTAAGAATTTGGCATTGTCAAACTTCTACTTCCCGTTACGTCAAGTTTAATGTCACATAGCAATTACAACTATGGGCGTGAAGCAGTAGCATGAAGTAATAAAAGAACAATCAATCAAGATTCATTCCCGTATGTTAATTGCATCCTAATTAGACCTTTACTTTAGCAGCATTTCTTAACTTCGCGTTACGTTCCATCATGTTACGTCTAGCAAGGGCACATGAAACATAACGTTATAATACGGCTTACTAACGCCTACTAAGGTCAGTAGTGTTTTCTTGATACCTTCCTTTTCCAAAAGACGAGAGTGCTATTAGCATTTTCATATCAATTGAGATACTGAAGCCTCGGTTATCGTCCCTATCATATAGGTTAAGACAACCATAAGTTTTATCAGCCTTCTAACTTTTGCTTTACTAAACCTGTATTTGTTTTGAAGTTCAGGTCGTCACACTTTCCAGTTATGGCTAATCTTGATAGATAGTTTTACTCCACCATCTCATAACGTGAATTCTACGTACAACAGTCACGCCCATCACTCCATAGGTATTCATTTTGTAAAGGTGATCTCCTTTTATCTATCCCTCTGAGGTAGACCAAAATTTGGTCGGGACCAAGGTGTTTGACCCTCGGACCAACGCAAGTCCAGGTCTATGAATAAGAAAATCGATGGTCCGGTGTTAATCCACCTGAAGTAGCAAGTTGGTCCGGACCAAAATCGACTATGAATACCGCCCTATAGTTTCCAAGCGAAGAACTTTTATCACAGTGAAAGAATCTGCAACTCTGCTAAATTTTGACACTCCCCGAATTTATTGGTTATTTTTTCTTTTAATGCTATTAAATGTAACGTATACGTGGTAATTTAAAACCTACGGCATTTAAATTTAAACTCGATGAAATGGCTAAAGGGTCGGTAGCACATCTTGTGTACGTTTTAAGGAGCTTTTGCGCATGCGCAACTATATGACGTAATTACCTTATGGATTAGATACAATGGGTCGTGCACGCTTGAAGTCGTACACGAAGCTTCTCCTGCGCTGTTTCCATACCATCTAGGACCTTCTGGATTCTAGAGAGTCCTGTACTATCACTACAATTTTACGTTAACGCCACCAGATGGCAGCACTACGGCAGAAATAGGTAGTGTTGCATGGGCGCGGAAACTTCTCCCGTTATTCCAGACTATTTACTCTAAACCACAATTTACACATTACTTTGTTCTTACCCTAAAATGATGGAGGAATCGTTTATCGGAGGGTGGACACCTCGCGCATTGCGACTATTTTAATCTATTGACGGCTACACCCCTCCGCAGGAAGCAGGGATGAGGCGAAGTAGCCGTAGGAGGTCCTAGGTTTGTAGCAGACAGGCTCACAGAAGCCCCTAACATTTCCAATGTGAACACCCGCGTACAAGTTACGAGGAACCCCAAGAGGGCGACGCAGCGATCCTAATGGGCCAAACAGCTCATTCTGGCTTTCACGGGTAGAGATCTTTCTAACGCGCATGCATCCACGCCATCTGCCCGACACCGTAGGACTTGAAACGGCAAATGGAGATGAAATGGGGGAAAAGAGAAATTGTGGTAGAGGACACCACCCCATTATTCACTTTGGCGGTCAGGGGACAACCATAAAAAGAAAAACCTATGGTCAGAATGGGCGGTTACCGGGTATCAAACCCAGGGTCAACCGAATGTGATCCTGCTCATCTAAAAACTGTACTTAATTATGTACATAACACAATCATCCACAAATCATCATTCTTTTGTCAAACAACTTGCCTGCATCATCAATATTACTATTATTAGTGAGTATTGTTGTTGGGGGCGGCTGCAGTTATATCTACCTGTACACAATCATAACTATTATGCAGCAGATGCTATTTGATATTTTCAGAGCTATCCGACTCTAAAATTTTGTTAACACCCAAAATGTATATTCAGGAATGTATCCTGTCACCCACCATCTGTCGTCACTTTCTCGCACTCCCTCTTTCTTTCTCTCTCCCTGTGTCTTCCTCGTTCTCATTTTCCACTCTCGCTCCAACCTCTTCCTTACCTTAAATCTGTAGGAGGATCAACCGGTAGGAAAACTGACATTTCGGGATTGCTATTAAGCATTAGAATATGGAGGAGGAGGGTTGGAATTTCACTTGTTAGAACACGTAACTGAAAAACGAAATCTCAAGATAGATATCAAATTTTTATATTTCAGTTAGACACTGCAGACGGAGTTTAAGAAAACTGTTAAAAAATTAATGTTAGAAACATAAGGATCTGTAAAATTTCTAAAATCCATAATTTCAATTCGATTCATTTAAAATTTTAATACAGCTGTCAGGGTTTAACGCAGCGGTTCCCAAACTATGGGCCGCGACCCTCAAGGGGGCCGCGGTATTCTATCTGGAGGATTGCAGCGGATATTTGGAATCATTAATAAATAATTTTATTGTTAATTATTATTATAACAATAGGGGAAATGGAATTTAGTCACCTATTACATTTAAACAGAATCATGATTTGTATTTAAGAGGCATATTAATACTACAATTTCACAGTAAATGCACATATACAATTTTATGTAAACCATTAATTATTACACTGCACATCAGGATGACTAGTGATAAGTATGAGCCTGTTTGATATTAATTAATCGTTCAATGTCTGGCTGTATATTAGTTGCACACATCATAAAGCCACTTTGTAACTGCAGTCTATTCCTAGATTTAGTCTTGATATTCTTCATTGACGAAAATCCAATTTCGCAGAGATATGAGGCGTAGAATGGAATAAGCACGTTTAGTGCGGCAGACACCAGGATATTCTGTTCTTCTTGCTAGCCAGAACTGATACACATCTTCCTTCTGGAAAGTCAGTTTTAAAGTTTGGTCTGAAGAAAGCGAAAACTTGCAACTTAATGATTAAGCAGCGAAGTGATTGGATAGGTCGCCAATAATTTCATTATCGAAAAGGGGTTCGTGTGTGCAAGAAGTTTGGGAACCACTGGTTAACGTGTACACCAAATCTCGTGCATATTTTTAAATTACTTCCCGAAAATGATTATTATTATAATTTGCTACTGCCCAGAGAAATTGTTGCGTACGATACAATGTTTTTAAAAAATTAACATTTAATAGTTAAATGCTCCATAATATATATAAATAAATTGTAAAGATGAGCTTTTAATTAATCTATTAGTTTGGGAATGTTGCATCCCGAGCGGGATGGTCCAGGTAGTAACGTTCATAATTCGCATTCGGAAGGTCCCGGTTTCAAGTACCATGGGCCGACAAATTTGACTGCAGCTTTTTCGTAGTTTTCCTCAGTCGCCAAAGTAAATAACGGATTTATTTTTTAATTCTTTAATAATAACTATCACAACTAAGCATGTTAACAAAAATACATCTCGTCATTTTTTCTGTCCTATTATTAGCAATGAGATTCATTTGCACCAAAATGCATATAGTGTGCAAGAATTTAAAATGAGAATGTGCCGAAAAGTGAGAACGGGAGAAAAGAGGGTTTAAGAATTATTAAGAACTATTAAGAAAAATCGTCTTTTTCCGCTCATCTGCAGCTAATTTAGTCTACTAAGAATAATTTATTCACTTGTTGGCAAAACGTATTATACTTTACTACAATTTTATAGGAAGCTATGCGTTAAAGCAGACTTTAAATCGCTATATGACATGTTTTTTTCGGTTTGTAGCGTTTAGTAACACTAACCTCCATATTTATAAATTTTGACAATGTTTAGCTTTTATTTAGCCTAAGGAATATTTTCCAATACACAAAAAAAAAAAAAATCTGTATGGCAGTCCTGATTCTTAGCCTTAAATCATTGCAACCATATCGGTCTATCCTTCTAGCGAGTCTTCAACCTTCTTGTGAAAATTAAAAGCGATTTTTTATTATTGCTGAACAGGTTACTGGCCCTTCTCTATCGTTTATTAGCGGGTACACAAACTATTCTTAATAAAGCTTATTTTTGTATCTCCTACTATATTTTTATCCAAATAAATCTTTGTAGAAATAACTACAATACATATTTCGTTAGGGTACAAAGAGGACATCGATAGTCAAATATTTAAAAATTGGATGCTGATCTTAAAAATCCATACTGTTTTCCATGCAATCGCGAGAAACAACTGAATGTTGGAAGGACTATGACCAAGAAATGAATTCTGACCGTTAGTAACGGATATCTCAGAAATGACTTATGCCACAAAAAGCTTATTTGAAATAAATTGTGTGTTTTAAAGATATCTACATTTCTTGTGTAATACTTTTTCGTCTATCATTTAACGTTTACCAGTTATACAATATTATACAAAATTCCTTCCGAATGAAAAGGAGTTCAAAGGCTATTCCCAGAAAATTCAAGATATACATTTTATTTGCCATGTTAATATCTTTAATATATGGTATTTTAATGAAAATCGTTAGAGCCATTTTTTAGAAAATCAAAATTTTTGAAAAACTTCCATGTAAACGGCAGTTGGGAGTGGGGTACTTTCTTGAAAATAATCTTGTCGCATCTTGGAAGATACTAACGTTAAATACCAAGTTTGGTACTTACCCGACTTTTCATTTTTCAGTAATGTTGTTCACAGACAAATACACACACAGGACATGTTTCCAAAAAATGCTTTATTTGGATTCAGTAGGCCTAAAACATATATTTTCGGTGAAATTTCGGATCAAATTTTGGGGTGAAATGCAATACTTCCCCTATTTACTGCACGTAGTAGAGAAAGTAAAAATGAATTTAGATACCTTGGATACAAAGTGTCATTTGTTGATGAAGACATAAACGGCAAAACATTAAAGTTCAATAAAACAATGGGAATAATAAATAGTGTCTTCAAACCAGTTTTAGTACAAAAGACCACTTGTCTAAGAGTGTACAAAACCTTAGCAAGACCTGTCCTATGCTAAGGCAGTGAGGTTTGCTTATCTCTGCTGCAGAGATGAAGTTCACGTGAGGGACTGCTGATTATACAAGATCTGAAGGTGCTACCAGTTCTGGAATACATACAAGATTACCACAACAACTGGAGACAACTCCTGCATAGGATGGGCCCAGAACGCATTCCCAATGCTGTAATGTAGCACAAAGATCGCAAAAGAATAAGTCTCACTGCACCTCGCGTCTGTCACATTATCTATCGTTGCACGTGGCCTTGCGAAGCTGTGGCCATTTCATTTGTTGTTTTAGGCCACGGTGCAAGGGTGCGCCACTCCTTCTGCTAAACAGTTACACAAATAACCACAACAAAGGTTACAAAATAACGTAGAAACGAAATATACGTTTACGCTCTCGATCGTATTGGCTAAAAGAGAAAGAGGTAGAGTGAGTGCATTCAGTTTGTCATACAGACCTCTTATCATGATTGGTAGCCCATACCTTATCGGCTAGTGCAGGACACACCTTTGAAAGGATTAAAAGCTAAGGGAAAACTTGATGAGCGCCCAGGTTAGCGAAATGTAGAATGTGCAGTGTGAGAAGATTTTCAGAGGGTGCAAATTAAGGCTTGAATGGTATTCATTAAATACAAAGCAATGCAGCACTTTATAACAAAAACAAACATAACTGTATTCTCACAGTGATATCAATGCTTGTTGCTGCATAGAAACAAACAACTAAATAATAAATAAACAAAGCAGCACGTTTTCCTTCTAATTCAAACCATGTTTAGTTAATGTACCTTTACTAGAATATTGCTGGCCATACGAATACAACAGGATTATAGACAAGAATATAACCCAATTTTGTTGTCATAATATGTATGTCATATTCGGTAAACCATATAAACATACATATTTATCTCTAGTTTCTAAACATGATCAATTGTAACAAAAGAGTAATTTGCACTTAATAAACGAATAAACTTTCTGACGAGTATGTAGACCGTCGTCCCCATTTTCCTGAAATATTTCATCCAGCAATTTACGATCACACCATAACACCACCAACCTCCGAATTCCACTGTTGGCACTACACACGCTGGCAGATGACGTTATACTAAATAAGAAATGAAAGAGACTTCACGTCCTCAATGAGTTGCTGGATTATAGTTCTGGATAGATCTTGACTGCATTTCCTGTGACTAAATGAATGTAACATTTCATGACCCTTATGTCTAAATGAAAACATGCAAAACAATGGGGTAAGGATGAGGGGTAGTTGTGGAAGATGTAGCGTTAACTGCGTTGTGAATGAAACTGATTTTGCTGACGCGCTAAATCAGGTTTCTGCGATAGCCAGGCTTGGTGATTCACTCTCAGCCATTACATTTACTCATTCCGTGACCAGAATTTGTGAATCCAGCAGAAACAAATCAGAACTTAAGACGTGAGATAATGCAGCTCATGGAAATATTCGTTCTTTCCTTCCATGTTTTAGTTTGTGTTTACGCAAGTCAAACATGTGTATGTTAATGTATGAGGGTGGGTAGTAACGCACGCACACACGCACACTGTTTTTAGTTGTTGGCGTTTCATTAAAAAGATTATATGTTAGTTTATATTTTAAAGATTGTAGAATAGAAAAGAATTGCTAGTACTTATTACTTTCTCTACTACGTATAGTAAGTAGGGGAAGAATTGTATTCCACCCAAAAATTCGACACCGAGATTTCACCGGAAATACATGTTTTGAGACCCCCTGAATCCAAACAAAGCATTTTTGGAAACGTGTCTGTGTGTCTGTCTGTCTGTCTGTGTGTGTGTGTCTGTGTGTGTGTCTGTCTGTGAACAGCATAACTCAGAAACGAACAGTCGGATAAACACCAAACTTGATATTTAGGTTCAGTATCTTCCAGAGATGCGACATGAATGTTTTCAAGAAAATCCCCCACCCCAGAGTACCCTTTACATGGAAGATTTTCGAAAATTTTAATTTTCTCAAAAATGGCTCTATCGATTTTGATTAAAATATCACATGTTTAACATATTTTCATGACAAATAAAATGTATATCTTGAATTTCCTGGGAATGGCTCCAAAAGTATTCTTTATTGTGAACGACTTTTGCATAACTCGTAAACCATAAGAGATAGACAAAAGTTTACTACACAAAAAATGTAGATCGCGTTAAAATACACAATTTATGTCATATACATTTGTTTTGTTGAGTGAACCATTTTCGAGATATTACTTGTTATTCCCTTAAATTTTCCAATACTTATACTTTTTCTCAAATTCGTTATTCATTTTTTATGTCCTGGACTTGCAAAGAGAATGGAATGCGCCACATAGCAACCAGCGTTAAAATATTTGACTATCGCTTAAAAGCTACCATATTCCCCTTCCCCTTCTACATGAAAATTACCAATAAGATTGACATCTCGATATCTCGATTAACATGAAGCATATGGAGAATAGGCGTTTGTAAAAATAGATTGTACAAGAGTAGAGAAAGTCATGTGAGTGTAACACATCAGATTTTTTTTCTATGGATCGAAAATCCTATAAAAGAAAGTTTTCAGCACAAAAGATAGTTGTATAAACAGGGAAGCAAAGAAATTATTAATTATTTTATTATTATAATAAGTCTTGTTAGCCTTGGCTAATAATAAGAGGTATATAACCTGTAGCATTATCGAGATAAAGATGCTGTCAACTGGAGAATGTCAAACAGAAACAATTTTGGAATTAGCATACAATACAAAACTGTTTACATGTGTTTATACACAGAAAACTGATAATAAGAACATAATTCTGTGAAAAAGCCTTTACAGTATTTTATAAAGTGAGTATCGAGGAATAGTGGCATCGTCCCATCATTAGAAATTTCGTTTTTATTTTCTGAATTACTTACTTAGCTATAGTAAGTAGAGAAAGTTTGCATCACATGCCACCCAAAAATTCGACATTAAACCGAAAATACATGTTCTGAGGCAAACGTCGTGATGAAAATATTTTCATTTGTAAAAAGGGTTCTTCTTCAGCCATAAGTTACGTAAATAATAATTATTTTATAAAATAAAATTGTGTCTACCATTTTAATTAGCTATTATAAAAATATAAATGAAGTATGCTTTTCCTCATGCACGGTAAACAAAATATAACAAAATGAAAATTGTGCATTGTGCTGCTAGTGCAGTCTAAGAAACAAAGCTGATCAGCTCTCCTTGAAAACTGTACGATTCAGAAATTCACTAATGGATGCGCTTAAATCACCATATTATCTCTCTTAGTCACAACGTAATTGCAAGAAAAGCAATACAAGTTTAATGCTCGGAGCATTACTGGCTAAAGCGCTGATAAACAAAACGCAAACGCTGGAACTAAGTATTTAAAATTAGTTGCCTTAAGTAACGTAGCATGTTAGTCTTTTTAAACCTCGATAATGATTTAATTAATTACGGTAACCTCCCTCCGTATTCTTTATGAAATGATGGTACAATGACCTAGAAGACCTTATTGGTAAATCCTCCCCTCCCCATTATTCCTTAGAACCTTAATTTCATAAATCCCCAAGATATCCCTAATAACCAGGGAGAGGGGTTTTGGTACGTAAAATATCGAGGGTTGGTGGCGAGGGAAGGTGGGAGTGACTGCGACCTTGCATTGCTCTCTGTAAACAAATTAGATGAACAGTTGAAGGCACTACACCCTGCTTCGAAAGTAGGCAAGTCTATAATAGTATAGTAAGTAGAGGAAGTATTGCATTTCGCCCAAGAATTCGATACCGAGATTTCACCGGAAATACATGTTTTGAGGTGCCCTGAATCCAAATAAAGCATTTTTGGAAACATGTCTGTGTGTGTGTGTGTGTCTGTGAACAGCATAACAGTCGGATAAACACCAAACTTGGTATTTAGGTTCAGTATCTTCCAGAGATGCGACACGAAGGTTTTCAAGAAAATCCGCCCGCCCCAGACTACCCTTTGCATGAAACATTTTATAAAAATTTTGATTTTCTCAAAAATGGCTCAACGATTTTGATTAAAATATCATATTTTAATTCTTTTTGGCAAATGAAATGTATATGTTGGATTTTCTGTGAATGTCCCCAAAAGTTTTCTTCACTCTGAATGAAAAAAAAAAGAAGTGCTCCACATAGCAACCAGCTCTTAAAAGATTTGACTATGGCTTAAAGCCTACCAATTCCCCTTGCATCTACAAGAAAATTAGCAATAAGATATTCTGCAAATGTTAATCAAAACGTTTCTGTATAAAGAGTAGTTTGGGGAGGGGGATTTTGTTGAAAATATTTGAGTCGCATCTTTTAGAAGACACTGACTTAAATACCAAGTTTGGTATTCAAGCGATTTCTCGCAGGCGCACGCGCATGTGGATATAATACAATACTACCTTTACTTACAAGGTGTGTGGTAGAGATAGCAAACAGGGATGTATTTGTCTTACTCAATGACAAACAGTGTTACTTTTAATCTAGGAAGGCTAATTTTGTTTTTAAGATTTCATTGGCACTCGCGTTGCGCGTGACTGTTATCTGGTTTTTCCTATGTGTCTAATGCGGCGAAGGATAATATTCAAAGGAGAAGAGCAACCACTTAGCAACTATATTGCATGACAAAGCACTTGTATGTCTCTCTCCTTGTCTCTCCAGCGTAAAGGGAAAATCCATTCTGTCAGCGTTTAGTGGAGAGCTTTCGAATATCAGGGGGCGGATAAAGCAATTATTTTTCAACCAGTCTGAGACTTACATGGATGTAATGTAGTTATGAACTCATAGTAATAGGGGGAAGTAAAATCAATAATCTTATACAAGTTCAAACCCCTAGAATGCTCTGAATATCGAGTTTGGATGAAAGATATTTCTCCCATTCATCTCCTGAGTTCGAATCCCGTTAGGCCGGTCTTCCTAGCCTTGGGTGTTTTTGTGGTTTTCCCAGGTCGGTAGGCGAATGCTGGCATGGTACCTCTTCTACCGCAAATTTCCTGACCCCATCATTTTCTTTCATTTGTTTCAGGGTTGCAGGACCAGGCGACGGCGATTGGTGCGGGACGGTGGAGTTTTCGCTGTGTAAAAAATTTCTTCCTGGAGCTTGCTGTCACTCTGGAGTCGTTGTGGACCCCTGGTTTGATAGTGCTCATCGTCGTCCGGATCTGTGGCCTCTTGTGTCATCCCTTCCTATCAGGGGTCCCGTAAGACACAATGACCTACTGAGATAGCCTAAGTGCGGAGCTAAGCTTCGTCTGACAATATGCCTTGCTGCGGTATCTTATGGGAGGTGCTGTACGCCAATTTGGCGGCACGGGATTTGCAGGAGTGGTCCCGGGTTCGATGTTAGCTCTTGGTTCTAAGGTTGGTGGTCAATATGACTGATTCATTTTCCTGCCCGTTTATTTCCCGTCACCGTTTTAAAATCTGACTCCTGATATTACCTCGCCACACACGTGCATGTCTTTACTGCTGTGCTTCAAACCATCCCCCCTATCCACCGGCACTCACATTTATTTTCAGCACAACCTCCAAGGAAATACCATGAACAAACTCTCCTATTTCTTTATCTCAAATTTCAAATCTCCCCCATTCACTATCACATGAATTCTATATTCTTTCTTATTGGATGTCTGGAGCTCTGAGAGCACTGGTACTTTTCTATACATCTGATTTTCAGGCGACCTAACGGTACACTAACAAAGCGTATTCTGCTCCCACTTGGCTACAATTGAGAGGGGAAAACCAACCCCGTTTACTGCCTGCTGCTGGCACTGTCTTTATACCCCATATTCTCCTTTACAGTAATACTCGTTTCCCCGTCTTATTTAATAATAGCATTCCTACTGTTATTAATATTTTCCCCTATGGTTATCATTTTATGTTTAACTGCGCAGAACGTACTGTCTCAGCCTCCAAACTTTATTTGGAGGCTTTTTTCCGCATCAACTCATTACTTTTGCTTTCTTTCTTTTTATTTCACTATTTTTAGTACTTGGCTTCGTGTTTTTACTTTCATAACACCTACCTATGGTAAGCAGGGGAAGTATTGAAGTTCACCCAAAAATTCAACATTGAGATTTTACCAGATATACGACTTTTGAGGACCACTGAACAAAACAATAATAGTGTGTGCTTCTGCCCACCTCAAATTACCATTTATATAGTGAGGGCTGTAATTATTTCGATTAAAGTACCTTCCAAAAGTTTAAGAAAAACCTATGTATATCCTGAGTTTTCTGTAAGTAGCTCTCCTTCAGTCTCAATAAATTTTGCATAACTGGTAAACCATAAGTGAGAGACCTCGGTACACAAAAATTATTTCTTTCTTTACCACATGCCTAGCAGGTAGAGAATGTATTGCATTCCATCCAAAAATTCGCTACCAAGATTTCACCGAAAATACGTGTTCTGAATTTCCCTTAATTCAAAAAAGGCATTTTTAGAAAACGTTCCGTGTGTATGTGAACAGCATAATTCAAAAGCTAAAAGTCGTATGTATATCAAACTTTGTGTTTAATTTCAGCTTCCAACGAAGCGAAGGCTTTCAAGAAAATTCCCCACCAAAAACTACCCTTTAATGGAACATTTTCGAATTTCCTTATTTTATAGAGATGTTAAGGATTTTGATTAAAATAACATATTAAAGGTATTTACATGACAAATAAAAAATTATATTTTCTGGGAATAGCCTGTGAAGTCTTCATTCAGAAGGAATTATGTATAACCTTGTATAACTGGTAAACGTTAAGCCATAGACGAAAACGTACCAAACAAAAAATATAGATCTCTTTAAAATACACAACTTATTTAAAACATGTTTTTTGTGGCATAACTTATTTCTGAAATATCTGTTATTAACGGTTGTAGCGGGAATTCGTCGATTCTTGGGTTGTTGTAGTCTTCGGCAGTGTTCTTCGGCTATTGCTGCTCGGCGGTTGTTGCTTATTCCATTCCTAACTTTTCCTACCTTTATCTAATTCTTACTTCTCAGGTTATAGTAGTGAGGCAAGTCTAAGAAATACACTGCAATTTTCCCTTAATCAATGAAGTTTATTCACAATTGAAATAATTATGGGCAGCTAGCTCTTCCCATTATTATAATCCCACCACTTTAGGTTAGTCAGGAGCCTAGCCATCTGCACACGCATTCCCACCCTTTTTGCACACACGTGCATTTGCCGCACTTCGTACCGACGACAATTCTTGAAGATCAGAAGAGAGAGAGAGAGTGGGCTCTAAGGCCTTGTCTGCCCTTATATACGGGAGCCTAGTGACGCTCACCTCTGCGTTTAAAAATGTAACGACGTTTCCTATTGGTCCTCAGACCGCGTTACCTTAACATGTATGAGAATGTGTTTCTTCAAGTCCGTGCGCCTAAGCGTCACCCTGGTGCATTGTGAAGCCAGTTCAATATCTCCGTCTCTTTCTTTTCTCTGTCTGTCTCTTTCTATTTCCGGTTCTCTGCCTGTTGGCTTGGTGAAAGGTACGCTCTACTTAGGATTATGCTTTTCCTGGAATTTTGCTAGCTCGCCCGTTTCTTACAATCAGCTCTGTACAAATGTTGGATGTTGAATGTTTTAACATGTTAATGAATTATATTATTACTGTACACTTCTTATATGTATGGCTCCCCTTTCATATGTACAATTCCTCTATATATGTATAATATATCCCCTTTCATATGTAAATTCTTATATATGTATATTATATCCCCTTTCATATGTAAATTCTTATATATGTATATTATATCCCCTTTCATATGTACAATTCCTATATATGTATATTATATCCCCTTTCATATATACAATTCCTATATATGTATAATATATCCCCTTTCATATGTACAATTCCTATATATGTATATTATATCCCCTTTCATATGTACAATTCCTATATATGTACTTTATGTTAATTGAGATAAACATTTGCTATGTGGAGTATTCCATTCTCTTTACGTGTCCAGGACACAAAAAATGAATAACTAATTCCATTTGAGAAAAAGTATAAGTATTGGAAAATTCAAACAAATAACAAGGAATATCTCCGAAATGTTTCACTGGAGAAAAATATATATGATATAAATTGTCTACTTTAACGATATACACACTTTTGTGCAGTAAACTTTTGTCTATCTGTTACGGTTTACCAGTTATGCGAAAGTCATTCAGAATTATGAGGACTTTTGGGGAGATTTCCACAAAATTCAAGATATACATTTCATTTGCCATGAAAATCTCTTAAATATATGATATTTTTATCAAAATCATTAGATCCATTTTTGAGAAACACATTTTCGAAAAATGTTCCATGTAAAGGGTAGTCTGGGTTAAGGGAATTTTGTTGAAACTCTTCGTATCGCATCCTTGGAAGATACTAAACTCAAATACCAAGTTTGGTATTTAATCGATTTTTCGTTTTCGAGTTATGCTGTTCAAACATACACATGGACATGTTTCCAAAAATGCTTTATTTGGATTCAGGTCACCTCAAAACATGTATATTTCCAGTGAAATTTTGGGTGGAATGCAATACTTCCCCTACTCACTGTACGTAGTAGAGAAAGTAAAGAGGTTTAGAAGAATACCTTGTAGAAGCTAAATAAAAGTTATAACAAAGCCTAGAGAAAGTCAAGTAGATTTATCAGATTTTTTTAAACATTTGACTGTCGTCCTACATTGTTTATGCTTCTGTGCAACTGCAGCAATATGTGTATGGAAGTTCGTTTCGAAAAAATTATCATGACTAACAGGAAATAGAAAGCTTTATTTACTAAAAATTTGGGCAATGGATATGAAAATAAACTACAATGGGTAGAGAAAGTCGTGTGATACTCATATATTACAAAAGCAGCTGCGAAATGGCTACATTATTCATTTACTTCGTCTTGCTTCGAATAGATATGCTTAAAACAAACGTGGAAGCACTGTGGCAACCCTGCTTTCATTCAAGTTAAGATTTTGGTTTGCTTTTCCTCATTCTTCTCATCTTATCCTTCATTGGCTATATCAAGGACAACACGTACAGCTTGTGAAACTAATCGTGCCCTGAAGATGAACATTTAACTGTAATCTTACAAGTTATTAATGGCGGTAGTATTCAAGGATAATATCCCGTATAAAGTTTGTCAAACATGCATTAATATTTTCAAGTTCTTTTAATGTTTTAAGTGGATATTCTTCCTTAGGAATACCGAGCGTGATGCTCCGTGGTAGCGTGTGAGGCTCGTATTCAGGAGACCGAGGTTTCCGCAGTTTTCCCAGGTCGGTAGGCGAATGCTGCGATGGTTCCTGGTTCCCCTTGTACCACTCATTTCCTGTTCATCGGTTTCTATCCTCGTTATCTCCTTTCACCTGTTTCATCGCTATTTGTTTCAGGGTTGCAGGACCGGGCGACGGCGATTGGTGCGTGCTGCTGAACAAACAAAAAAGAGTTTTATTTAGAGACCCCTTTAACTACTATGGTTCTTAGCATCGCATTCTAATACTGCGTGTGAAAGATCGGAAATTTTGCTAAGAGGCCTCTTTAGCAGGCTTGAGGTTCTTTCACGAGCTTCCTTCCGAAGGAAGCCAAGCTAAAGATTTTTACGCCCGAAAAAAAAATCCATCGCTCTCCGCCGGGTTTGAACCCGCGAACTCGGGAACTAGAGGCTAGCATGGCCCTAGACTAAGGAGGACGACGTGATGGTTGAACGGTGTAGCTTGCGTTGTGGAAAGGGGGCTTATTCCCGGGTTGATGTTTGCATAGGCGGTTTCGTCAGGATTTGTGTCACACTGGAATCGTTAGGCACCTCGTCTTTGGTAGCGCGCATTGTCGTCCGGATCTGGTCGCCCTTCGGGTCTCTTCACCCCTTCCTCCCAGAGTTCAGGTAAGACACAATGGGTCTACTGTGATAGCCTACGTGCGGTGCCGAGCTCAGTGCCTGGGGAGACCCCTCATTGGGAATAAAAGTCATTTCATGTAAATTTGAATGCATTGTTTGTACGAGGGGCACTATTTATATTTTGAGTCTAATAACTAAAACAAACTAATTTCTGATTGAAAAATGCTTTATTGTTTTTTCAAAATATTCTCCTTTATGATCAATACACTTTTGCATCTGTTTGAACCATTTGTCAAAGCATTTATTCCAGTCTTCTTGAGACACCTCCAAAACATGGTTTTTTAAGGCATCAACGGCTTCTTCTGCCAACGAAAATCGTTGTCCATGCAATTTATTCTTGATGTTCGGGAACAAAAAGAAGTCATTGGGTGCCAAATCAGGACTGTATGGTGGATGACCCATCAATTCGATTTTTTGAGCCTTCAAATACTCTGTTGTTAGACCAGATGTGTGTGCGTTCGCATTGTCTTGATGAAGAACGATCCTGCGGTTCTTGTTGGTTTTCCTTACTTCACCGAAGACTTCCGGCAAACAAATGGTTGTGTACCATTCGGCATTGACGCTTTACGTTTCTCTAAAGGCACTGTTGCCACATGGCCAGTTTTGCTGAAAAGCAGGCGACTATTTGCTTCGAAGTGCTTCGAGTGCGAACTTTTGTTGGATTTGCTTCATCTTGAAACACCCATACAGTCGACTGCTGTTTACGTTCCGGCTCATACGCACAGATCCATGATTCGTCACCTGTTATAATCTTATATACGTCTTTTGAGGCACCGCCATTGTATTTTTTGAGCATTTTGGTACACCAATCGACATGAGCATCTTTTTGAGATTGCGTCAAATTATGTGGGATCAAACGAGAGCAAACCTTTTTCACGGCTAAATAATCATGCAATATTTTATATATTCTGGTAGAATTAATGCCTAGGGTTGCCTGAATCTCACAATATGTTGCATGACGATCTTCCATTATTAGCTTTTGCACAGCATCAATGTTTTCTGGCACAACAACTGATTTTGGACGACCTTCACGAACTTCATCATTGAGCGAACGGCGGCCACGATTAAATTCGTTATACCAGCGTTTCACAGAGGCAAAGGATGGAGCTTCACCGCCAAATGTGGAAGTTAGTTGATCGATGCACGCTTGTCTTGATAATATACGTCAAAAGTCGTAATAAATGATTGTACGAACATTTTCACGAGTTAATTCCATGTTTTTGTTGATAGACAATTTTCAAGTTAGTGTAAAACAAATGACGCTCTATTGACAAAATGTTTGAAGTAGATTATGGTCAAAAATGTCAAGCTTTCCATTGAAAACGTCAGATAGCACCTACAACATTCAGGGTTGCCAAGACTCAAAATATAAATAGTGCCCCTCGTATATAAAGTAAAGGAAGAATCTAGCTCAGATATTCACGATGGCTTACAAAATATGTGTAGAGGTTGTTACATAAAGACAAACTAAATATGGTCAAGTACCTCAGATGAAAAAATAAAGACAAAAATATCGGAGTACATCACACAAAGAAACATTCATATACTTCGATTTATAGGATTCATATAAAAATTATTTTTTTCGTGTTAGGTTACTCAATATATACATACTTTTGCTCAGAAATGACTTCAAATTAAGCAAGCAGTACTTAGTTATATAAACATGCTGAAACAGCCTTCAAACTTTTAAACGTTGTAAAAAGCTCTCGCAAACAAAGAAAGAAAAAGATTCGAATCACAAACTTTCAAGCATGTCCGTCAGATGATGCAATCAAACTTGTAAAAAGCGTAAGCTTGCAACATGGAATATTTCGAAAACATAGCAATACGTAAAACACAATTTGTTTGACGCAAAGTGTGTATTTCACAAAGCTCCACATTTGTCCTGTACAAGGTTTTTGTTTGTTTCTTATAGTTTACAGGTTCTGCAAAGGTATTTAAAATTCAAACAAATAAACGTGAATTCACATTATATTCGCAGAATAGCAAGAAATACATTTCACTTGCATAATACCTAAACGTGTGGTATTTTTAACAAAATCTCTAAGAGCCGTTTTTGAGAAAATCAGTAATCATGAGAAGAAATATTATAAAGCGTTATTTGGTGTGGGAGATTTTCTTGAAACTCTTGGTGTCACATCCTTGGAATATGTTAATCTTAAATACCAATATAGTATTTAACCAGTATTTTGGTTTGAGTTATGCAGTTCGCATATAGACAGACAAATACAAGTGTTTTCCTTAACATGCCACTTATGGATTCAATTGGCCTTAATTATACTTAAGGTGAAACTTCGATATAAATAATTTGAATAGAATGCAATAATTTCTCTACTTACTGTAGGCAAATGGTTAAGGAGGAAAATTAGTTTTATTCTAGCATTAATAAGCTATAGATGTATTAATTATTCTAGCTCTACAACAGAAGTCATCCAGTAACTCTTTAGTGCAGAACATTTTACAGCTGTATAATGAAATAAAAGTCAGCAATAAACATGTGACCATCTCACATGAGCATATCTGGAAATGAAAAAGCTGATGAAGCAGCTAAAGAAGCAACATGCCACTCTCCAAGCCTGGCCGACCTCAAGGTTCCGCATCACGACTTCCAAAATTTCCTCAAATATGAAATATGTAAGAAATGGAAGCTACACTGGAGTTACACATCCAATAGCAAACGAATCGCCTTAAGCTCCAATCCTAGTTTCAGTTACCCAATAAATAAAACATCTAATTCGTCGTGACCAGGTACTTCTCATCAGTCTACGTATCGGACATACTATAATTACAGAGTCATATCTCCTTGGAAAATATCATCAGCCTACATGCAAGCACTGTCA
Source organism: Deroplatys truncata (assembly GCA_030765065.1). Classification (NCBI taxonomy): domain Eukaryota; kingdom Metazoa; phylum Arthropoda; class Insecta; order Mantodea; family Mantidae; genus Deroplatys; species Deroplatys truncata. The sequence continues at coordinate 153,498,899 of CM060988.1, read as the reverse complement.
CTCCATTCTCACAGTTCAGCATATACGAGGGCTGATCAATAAAGACTGAGACTGATTTTCTCCTGAAGCTTCCTTGATAGTTTCCTGTCTCTACTATAAATATTTGAAAAGAGCGGGGTTTCATGGATAATGTCCATAGGCGGCAGCACTCTCGTATTGGTAGGTTTGTAGTATTGCTGTACATTGTTGACCCTACTTGAATTTCGTATACCACAAAATGGAGGCGACACGAGAGGAGCAATACAGCGCAATAAAATTTTGTTTTCGTTTAAATCATACAGCCTCTGAAACTTTCGAAAAGCTGTAGCAAGCATACGGTGAAGATGCATACATCGTGCAACAGTGTTTAGGTGGTTCAAGGACTTCAAAGAAGGGCGAGTCTTCTGGGCTAAGCAAGGTGGGCCTGGTGTTTCGGCTTCTGCTATGACTGAAGTCAACATCAACACAACTGCTGAGATTGTTGTTCCCCCTCACACTACTGACACAGCAGTGTACTACAGGTCAGTATTGGCTACACTGAGGAAGCACATTGCAAGGAAACGTCCAGAACTTCATCGGAATGAGTGGCGACTTCATCACGACAACGCGCGGCCTCACGTCGCCAATCAAATCTAGGCATTTTTGGCTAAATTCAACATTACCTGTGTGCTTATCCGCCTTATAGCCCAGATCTTGCCACCTGTGATTTATTTTTATTCCCATCACTAAAGGCAAAGCTCCGGGTCATTCGATTTGAGAGCACCGAAGCAGTGCTGAAGAAAAGTGAGGCGATTCTCAAAGACCTGACAAAGAATGGCCTGCACCATGTGTTGGAGGACTGGTAGAGATGCTATAAAAAGTGCATTCAAGTAGGAGAGGACTACTTTGAAAAATAGCGGGACAACATTGAAATGGAGTAATAAATATCTGTAAAAAAGTCAGTCTCAGTCTTGATTGATCAGCCCTCGTAGTTGCAGAGTGCACTATCTACGATGTTCATCGGCTTCAGTGTGGTATTCCTGCTAACCTCTCGAAGGCCTTGTGTGATCCAACCATCTGTCACAACATAGTAAAGTTTTTAAAACAAATAAAATTGTATAATGTTATATAATAAATGTAATTTGTTTCAAAATATTGTAATTTTTAAAAATTATTGTAGTCGCGTTATGACTTTATTGTTAAAGTGACAATAATAAATTAATAAAAAAATCAACTGATTTGCGACTTTTCAATTTCACCAAGAATTATTCAATTTTATTCAGTAATTTTGAGTTTTACCAATGAAATTTCACTAAAGTTGTTCAAAACTTTCAGGGAAATCTTTAATATGATTTTCTGGCTTACTTGTGGCTCATACACAGACGGTTACATGTTACTTCAATGTTCTGAAATTGATTAGGCGTCGTCTACTCAACACTGAACGAAATATCACGTGAGCGACGGACATTCCGGTAACCAATCGCAAGGCCAGCAGCTCTTTTTGCGTGTAATGTGGCTATTCGTGGTTTTCATATTTATGAGCAAACGTCGCCGTTTAATTGTACACTCGTATGTGATTACCGATTTGCTACATAGTGCGCCACGTTAAATGAAGTACACCTTCGTTAGGCTTTATGATTCAAACTTAAGAGAGAACAGCTAAACACGCAGCCAACTTCCTGTTCAAATCATGTGAACCCTTTCTCAAAGTTTCGTAATAGATTGTTCATACAAGATGCGGAAAAAATAAATTTGTAAAGTAGAACGGCAGAACCAAACTAAACATTTTGAGGTTAGGAGCATGGGGTCGCAGATGTAGCATGGTAACAGTAGCACTTACAGTAACAGCAAGTCACTGATTTTATGAAAAATCTTCATTTTCCAGTCAAAATTAAACGTAACTAATACGAAAAGTGTGTATGTACTGTCTGGACCAATGGGCCTAGTAAACAATCAGAAAGTAACCGCGTGCTGTACTGAAAACAAGACTGTAATACCATACCATCCAGCAGGGGCTTCTTCATAGCAGACACACCTAGTGACAGTAACTACTGTACAAGAGTGAGTTTTGTGTACAACTGACACGTTACAAACAAGCTTCACAATCGGAGATTCTGACATGACAGATTTAACGTTGACGCATGTTACGCAGTGAAAAAGCCTCTGTGATACCTTGTTCTTAACCTCAAAATGCTTACTCTTTTACTTTCTCTACTACGTATAGTAAGTAGGGGAAGTATTGTATTCCACCCAAAAATTCGATACCGAGATTTCACCGGAAACATGTCCGTGTGTGTGTCTGTGTGTCTGTCTGTGTGTCTGTGAACAGCATAACTCAGAAACGAACAGTCGGATAAACACCAAACTTGGTATTTAGGTTCAGTATCTTCCAGAGATCGGACACGAAGGTTTTCAAGAAAATCCCCCCACCCCAGATTACCCTTTACATGGAACATCTCTCGAAAATTTTAATTTTCTGAAAAATGGCTATAACGATTTTGATTAAAATATCATATGTTTAAGATATTTTCATGACAAATGAAATGTATATCTTGAATTTTCTGGGAATGTCTCCAAAAGTATTCTTCATTGTGAACGACTTTTGCATACCTGGTAAACCATAAGAGATAGACAAAATTTTACTACACAAAAAATGTAGATCGCGTTAAAATACACAATTTATGTCATATACATTTTTGTTGTTGAGTGAACCATATTACTTGTTATTCCCTTAAATTTTTCAATACTTATTTTCTTAAATGGGAATTCGTTATTCATTTTTTTGTCCTGGATATGCAAAGAGTATTAATCTCTGGTAAAAAGAATGGTGCTGCACATAGCAACCAGCTATTAAGAGTAATGTCTATGCTTAAAGGCTACTGTATTTCTATATTGCCCTTGTAAATATATATTCCCCTTACATCTACAACAAAATTAGCAATAGTGTAGAGTCTGCAAACGTTTACCTCGATTAACACGAAGTAGATGGAGAATAAGCGTTTGTAAAAATAGTTTGTACAAGAGTAGAGAAATTCATGTGAGTGTAACACATCAGATTTTTCTTATTAAAGATTTATTTAAGGTCGTTTTGACTACATTTTACCACGACCTGTTATCATAAAAATACATTATGAACTTAATTTACAATTGCACAAATATGGAATCAGGTAAACATCTACAGTAAATCAGAGAATTTTGTATCCATTAGAAACTGTAGCGTCTTCCTTGAGCATATTGGGTCTGTTAACTGCATTAGAAAGATTGGAAATGTCGACTTGTCTACATCTACTTCACTGTGGGTGATCTGTAAGGATGTGCTGAAGTGTTAGAGGAATGTTACAGCTGGTACAATTTGGAGGTTGGTTCTTAGTGAGAAGATAGATAACAGTGCGGTAGTTTGGAGTGTCCAATTCAAGTCGGGTGAGATAACTTCATTTCTACTTTTGAGAGCTCGGGAATGCAGAAAAGGTTTTGTGCAACCTGAGCGAACTTCAAGAAGTTTACTGTTGATTGATGATCATTTTAATTTCCATTTTTGCATGCACATATGTTAAATGAAACTGATGACATCTTGGTGTGGAGAGGCAATCCATGAATAACTCACGGATGTTTAGTTGCTCCTTTTGCAGCTTCAGCTGCTGTTTCGTTACCTTTTATGTCAATGTGAGGAGTCCATAAAAAGGATATCTTTTTGTCGGTCTTATTTATATTGTAACCTAACATCTGGGTTTCCTGGATCAGTACGTGGTTTGGTTCAGAGTTTTGGGTGTCAAGTAGTACACTTAATGAATCGGGGAAGATTCCGTAGTGGCGTTTTGTGGATGAGTTAGTTATATATAGAAGGGTTTCCTTAATGGTAAATGCTTCACAAGAGAAAATTGTAAACAAGTGAAGCAAGCGGTGGAGCATTATTTGATTATGAAATACTATGGCGCATCCTCTTCTTTCTTTGGATGTTGATACATCAGTGAAAAGTTTCGTGGTAGAGTTATATTTGTCCAGTAAAGAATTGAGCATTTCCTTCAGGACACAGGGTGTTTGAAATTTCAAGTGAGATGAATGTTGGGCATCAATTGGTGGATTCTGTATATGCCAGTAGTGTGTGGTGTAACTAATATAGCTGGGATAGCTTGAAGTTTGATGATGCTACGTTTAGTAATTGCTTGGCAGCCATTGATAGTGAACTCTCTCAACAAATTTGTAAACATGGATAAAACTGGCCATCGTTATGTGATACAATACTTTCATTTGAAAGCTCTTAGTCCAGCTAATATTAAAGCTGAGCTAGATTCCACTCTGGGGGAGTCTGCTCCTTCGTTTACAACAGTAAAATATTGGGTGGCAGAGTTTATGTGAGGCCGTACGAGCTGCCAAGACGAACATCACAGTGGTCGACCAAATGAGGTGACCACGCCAGAAATAGTGAAGAAAATCCACAAAATGGTTTTGGATGACGTCGACTGAGTGCGCGAGCTAGCAGACATCGTAGGCATTTTAAAAAGTGCTGTACATCACATACTAACTGAAAAGACAAGAGAAAGCTGTGTGCAAGATGGATACCGGGTTTACTCACAATGGAACAAAAGCAGCTTCGTGAGGATGTTTCAGTCGAGAGTTTGGCGACGTTTCGTTGCAATAAAGCCAAGTTTTTGCGTCGATTCATAACCGTGGATGAAACATAGGTCCATCACTTCACGCCTGAGACGAAGGAACAGGCAAAACAGTGCATTGAAAGGGGAGAATCGGCTCCAAAGAAGGCGAAGACAGTTCCATCTGCAGGCTAGGACATGGCGTCTGTTTTTTGGGGTGCGTGTGGGATAATGTTCATTGATTATCTTCAAATAGGAAAAGCAATCAATGGCGGGTATTATGTGAACTTATTGCAGCGTTTGAATGATGAAATGAAGCAAAAAACGGCGGCATTTAGCGAAAAAGAAGGTTCTGTTTCATCAAGACAATGCACCAGTTCACACATCCATTATCGCCATGTCCAAAATCAATGAGTTAAAGTTCGAATTGCTTCCTCATGCACCCTATTCGTCAACTTAGCCCCCTCTGATTATTTTTTTCCAAAGTTGAAGAAATGGTTTGGTGGTAAAAGATTTGCCAACTTGAAGAGGTGGAGTTTGTAGTTGATGGCTACGGTTCTCACTATAAACAGGGTGTCGAAGCTATTGAACACCGGTGGGAAAAGTGTATCGAGCTGAAAGGAGACTATGTAGAGAAATAAATATGTTTTTCCCAAACTTTTTGTGTTTTCTTTGTTAGATCGGGTACCTCTGGGACAGCTCTCGTATGTCGCTCTGTTGGCATCCGGTAAGGTTTGTGTAGTGGAAAGGCATGGCTGTGCATTTTATGAGATGGATGTGAGGCAATCTTTATACTTATGTTGGTAATGCTTTCTACTCTATAATTTTCTGCACATAGCTTTTCCGCACCAGGAGCACCTTCATAAACTTCTTTATAAAATATACGTAATTTCGCCCGTTGTTCAGTTTTCCCCTGAACTCTTACAGACTTTATTATGCAGAATACAATTTTAATCACTGTAGAGGGCATAGTTATTAACTTTACCCAATACACACATTCGAAATCCTGTACAAACATTGCGTGCTTATTTTTTTTACAACAAAAGTACAACTGAAACATTCTTATAGTTTTATTTTAAACAAGAAGGGACTTGTGACAGTTGCTGAAGGGGTATGTTTCCGTGTGGTTTCCATGACAACCGCCCCTCCGCAATTGCTCTAGCCAATAAGACTCTACTAGTGTTCTTTCCCTCCCTCCACCTACATGCTGAGTTTTGAGGGGTAGCATGTTGTCTTATTATACTACATCGCGGCACATGCTTTCATACTGCTTACTAGTTTCTAGTACCAACGCTTCCCTGATATTAGCGAACTGTCACAAGTCGCTTCTTGTTTAAATGCTACTGTAATGACAGTTGAACAGAAACTTTAGTCTCAAATTACTCGTTACGAGCTTCCGAAATTGAGATTTCTGCTTTTAATATTTTGCACACATTATCCTTCTGCATCAACACGTTAACTGTGGGATTTCTTCCCTGAAGGTCATTTTTTTCGTCTAGTGCGTGACCACACAGTCAGCTCATTTGAATATAACTTCCGTCTCCCAATTATTGTTTCCAAAGAACAAAGAAATGGAAAACATTTTCAGCCAAATGTAACTAATTCTGGACAGCAAGTGTATATCATACATAGAACTTTGAATGTAGAGTCGAGAATTTTAATGTTGCAAAGTGTTAATTTCGTGTAAATTACTTCCTCCGGAATGAACCGAAGTGGAGTTGTTAGCTTTATGAAATTGTATGAGAAAAGTCATATTAACATGATTTATAGTGTTATAGACTAAATTCTTTCCTGTAAAGAACATACAAAACACACCGGTTCCTCCACTCATAAGGTCTGTCAGCTGTTTCAATTATATAGTTTGCTTATTTTCTTATCTCAAAGGAATGATATATAACTGCAATAGTTTTGAGTAGATTTTGAGATACCAAAACACATGTTTCACATGACTTTTCTACTCACTCTTATACAATTATTTTTACAGAAACTTAATCTTGTTCTACTCCTTGTTAATCGTGATAAACTTTAATAATACATTTACACATTTCGTTGTATGTATAAGAAATATACAGTGGGCTGAAGCGATAGTCAGATTTTTAAAAAAGCCGATCGCCTTGAAACTTCATACTGTTTGTAGCATGACTACGAGAACAAAGCTCTCTTATACAAACTATTTTTACTAACGCTTATTCTCCACCTACTTCATGTTAACTGAGATAAAATTTGCAGACACTATCTTATTGTTAACTTTTTTGTAGGTGCAAGGGCAATATGGTAGGTTTTAAGCGATAGCCAAATCTTTTAGAGCTCTTTGCTATGTGGAGCATTCCGTTCTCTTTACATGTCCCGGACATTAAAAAAAAAAGAATAAGGAATTCCCATTTGAGGAAAAGTATAAGTACTGGAAAATTCAAACAAATAAAAAGGAATATCTCGGAAATAGTTTACTCGCCCCCCCCCAAAAAAGAAAAACAAGTATGTGACAAATTGTGTATTTTAACAAGGTCTACATTTTTTTTTAGTAAAATTTTGTTTATTCTTACGATTTTCCAGTTATGCAAAAGTCATTCAGAATGAAGAGGACTTTTGTGGACATTCCCAGAATTTCGTGATATATATTTCATTTTTCATAAAAATATCTTAAATATATGTTATTTTAATCAAAATCGTTGGAGCCATTTTTGAGAAAATCAAAATTTTCGACAAGTGTTCCATGTAACGGGTGGGGGAATTTTCTTGAAAATCTTCGTGTCGCATCTTTGAAATATACTGAACCTAAATACCAAGTTTTCTATTTATCCAATTTTTGTTTTTGAGTTATGCTGTTCACAGACACACATTCACACAGATACAGACACATACACCGATGTTTTTCTAAAAGTGGTTTGTTTTTTATTCAAGGGGCCTCAAAACATGTATTTCCGGTGAAACCTTGGTGTAGAACTTTTGGATGGAATGCAATACTTCCCCTATTTAGTATTACGTAGTAAAGAAAGTAAAAACGTACAATGACTTAGTATTTGAGGAAAGTATAAATATTTCAAAATTAAAACTAATAACAAAGAATATCTTGGAAATATTCGTCACAAAGAAAAATGGCATAAGTTGTGTGCTTTAGATTTACTAAATATATAAAGGTCACTCATTCAGTGAAGAGGACTTCCACGGTCTTTCGCAGAAAGTTCAAGATATACCTAGATTTAATTTGTCGTGCAAATATCTTATGCATGTATTTTAATCAAACTCATTAGGAGTCATTTTTGAGAGGAAGAAAAAAGAAATAACGAGCATTTTTTCAAGTAAAGGGTTGTTTGGGATGGGAAGTTTCTCTTTAAAATCTTCCTGTCGTATCCTCGGAATGCGAATTTAAATACAGCAGCGGCTAGGAGTATACATTTTGGATGTTCAACAAATGTTAAACAGACAGTCCTGAAAATGTAAAATAGCATCTACTGCATAATAGTTATGGTTATGAACAATTGATATAACTGTAGCCGCTAATAATAATAATAATAATAATAAATAAATAAATAATAATGTGTGTACATAATTAAGTACACCGTGTTAGAGTAGGAACGAAGTGATGTGTAAATTAAATTGCAGTTGAAATTAAGGATGAAATGGAGAAATCGGGAGCGGGTGCTACCACGTAGAGGCACTGACATAAAATTATAGTAATAGTATAGAAGCAGAGGACGAAAAGCTACGGGCGTTAGAGCACTTTACCACATGTGCACGACCTGTATGTATTTGGCCCCAAAACGTAATTACAACATACCAGTTTCGCATGCGCAGAAGCTCCTTAAAACGTGCACAAGTCAAGGTGTGCTAGCGACCCTGTTGCCACATTTCATCGAGTTTAGAGGAGTAGCGCGTATATTTTAAATTACCGCTTATGAGATACTCCATTTCAAATCGTACGAAATAGAAGGAAAATCGACGAAAGTTTTTGTATTTGTAGACAAGCCCAATACAATACTTTCTACAAAGTCTTAAAATTCAGAACATCGTACTTTTCAATTACAATTTTCAAATTTATCGTATCTCCCTAAAATTTCAATTTAAAGCTGTTATAACTCTGAAACCTTTAAATCTAATTATTTAAATCGAGCTTTATTTTTATTGCCTAAACTTCAATTTAACGCTGATAAGTAAACATGTCAAGCGGGGTCAAGTCGGGAGAACGTGCAGTCCAAGCAATCGGGCCACCACGACCTATCCACCGGTTCCCAAATCGTTAGTCCAGATGACGTCGGATCGCAAGTGCAAAATGAGATGGTGCGCCGTCGTGCTGGAATCACATATTTTGACGCATATGCAGTGGCACGTCCTCCAAGAACCCACGCAGTACGTCTTCAAGGAATCTCAAGTACCCGTGAGATTTGGTGGAAGAAGGTATGGCCCAATTACACACCCATCAAGGAACCCTGCCCAAATGTTCAGATCGTATTGTAGCTGAAGCCCATCTGAATTACATGTAGTGTAGTGGACTTAGGACATCCGGTGGTCGGTGAATGGCGTATGGATTACCCTACTCAAGACCATCCTAGTTAGTGATGCCGAAAAAGCGTGTACGGTGATTTTGCGTGTAGCGGAAAAACGGTATGTTTCCAGACACAAGTTCCTATGCTAAACTTAATCGTCTTGGTCGCCACTACAAGTCCTCAAAGTCTGTAAAGGGAATTTATACACATCCTGTATATGGTAAGATTCCGTAATTTAATCACAATCAAACATACGTTTTACTGTAGTAGTTATTTATAAGGTTTCGTTTAAAATAACTAAAGAAGTAAAGTACTTTACGCGTTCATGGCCGCTCTCGCACCTTTGTTTTGAGCTGAAGGTCAAACAAGCTGCTGTACATGGTTAAACAATGAGAACGCTTACTAAGCAGTATGCGGTTCTGAATATTTCCTCACAGATTCACAGAACGCTTGGTGATCATCGTGCATCACCTATGTAAATCGCTGTGTTTATTCACTTTTTGTGTTATAACTACAAACACCCAAACATAACCATGCCGAATTCTCTTAATGACACTATGGATTATTCTCAACCTAATATTTTAGTTTTATAAAACTCCGGAGAAGCTTAAAATAAGTAAAAGCTGTATATAGATTTTTGTAAAAATTATAAAAATAATTAGTATATGATGTAATACAATGCGGACGTTTATCTACAAAATGAGATTTGGTAAAATATTCGGAAATGAAGGGTTCGGGAGCTATGCCTACTTAAAATGCGACAAAATGAATTAATACGATACATTTATCGCACAATAACGTGACAACCGTTGGATTTTAGGTGCTAACATTTGATAAATATGCTTTCCTTAGCATCCCTAATTAATAGAAGAATTACAACGCATACAAAAAATGTGAAGCTTCTTGCCGTTCTATTTCACATGGAATGTCCCATATACGTTACGTTTTTTCGCATTCAAATCTAAAATAGCCAATAAATCTGCAAGGTGTCATGCTCTTATACAGCAGCTGTCATTACTTGAATACAAAGTTTGGTATTTAACCGACTTTTCGTTTTTGAGTTATGCTGGTCTCTCTCTCTCTCTCTCTCTCTCTCTCTCTCTCTCTCTCTCTCTCTCTCTCACACACACACACAAACACTTTTTCTAATTTTTTTTTCTCAACTACATATAGTAGATTTCAGGGAAAATAAATGTTTTGAGGTCTTCTGAATCCAAAAAAAGCATTTTTAGAAAAAGGCCAGTGTGTCTGTAAACAGCATAACCCAAAAACGAAAAGTCGGATAAATACCAAACTTGGTATTTAGGTTCAGTATCTCCCAAAGATAGGACACGAAGATTTTCAAGAAAAACCCCACTCCAGACTACCCTTTACATGGAACACATTTCCAAAATTTTGATTTTGTCAAAAATGGCTCTAACGGTTTTGATTAAAATATCATATATTTAAGATTTTTTCATGACAAATAAAGTAAGGCAAATTTTCTGGGCATGTCCCTAAAAGTCCTCTTCTTTCTGAATAGCTTTTCCATAACTGGTAAACCGTAAGAGATAGACAAAGATTTTCTACACAAAAAATGTAGATCTCGTTAAAACATTTTATATCATATACATTTTTTTTGTCGAGTGAACCTTTTCCGAGATATTCCTTGTTATTTATTTTAATTTTCCAATACTTATACTTTTTCTCAAATGAGAATTCGTTATTCGTTTTTTATATCCTGGACATGCAAAGAGAATGGCAAACAGCTCTTAAAAGATTTGACTGTCGCTTAAAGCTTACCAATTCCTCTTGCACCTACAAGAAAATTACAAAAAGATTAACATCTCGATATCTCGATTAACATGAAGTAGATGGAGAATAAGCGTTTGTAACAATAGCTTGTGCAAGAGTAGAGAAAGTCGTGTGAGTGCAACACAGATTTTTTGCTTATTTATTCAGGGTGTCTCAAAACATGTACTTTCGGTAAAATCTGGAATCGAATGTGGAATGCAATTCTTCCCCTACTTACTAAATAGTGAGAAAGGTAAAATGCGGATGTTCTATTAAACTGAAAATTGATACATGATCTCTACAGCAAGAGCGATGCACACACGGGAGTTTGTAGGCTCAATACTCAGAATTATTTACTTTAGCTTTTTACAAATTCTTAACATGACATTTCTGTCTCAACAGTTGTGATGCATGCTGGCCCTTCCCATTTATCACGTGGTATTTTCTCTGAAACGAACTCAAGGTCAAAAACTGTTTCTTCAAACTTTTTAACTTCCGTTATGCGTTTACTACGTTGCAAACACAAAGGAAACCACTTGGAAAAGCCGCAATGCAGCCTTCCTGCTTTAGTTGAAAGATTACTTAACCTAGGCAGATAGTTTTCGTTTTCTGACTCACGACATTGCTCATCGCATTAATACCATCGTGCATTACCTAGAGCTTCAAAATGCCTCTGTACAAACTTGAAGTCAAAAATATAAACTCCGCCGTTTAGTATTAGAAAATGTGTCAAAATGACAATCGCAAGAAGTAAAACTGCTAATAATTATGCCTATAAATAAATAACATGCCACTCCTTAAACTGGTTGAAAATAAAAATCTAGGGATGCATTTATTTTTCCAGAAAACCTGAGATTTAACACACACATTGCAGTAACATGGACAAAATCGATACAGTAACTAGGCTTTAGTATTAGAAATTATTCTTTCTCAGTTTTCCCCTCCCGGTTTGGAGGATTTACACCCCCAGGACTTACAAGTGGGTACTGGGGCCGGATGCCTGTCGAGGAGCAGACAGGCTATTGGGATCGGATAGAATATCCAGGATGGGTGATCAGCCCGAAGCCTGGTATGAGAGCAGGAAGGAGATGATATGAAGTGATGGTGAAACAGATGAAAGCAAAGGTGACTATGGAATGAATAGCGAGGGAAATCGGAGAATCTGGAGTAAACCTGCCCAGACGTATAACCACTCGACCACAGTGCTGCCTTATTAGAAATTCAAGGGAATAAAAAAACATTCAAAGAAAATAATATCCGATGCGTGCATTCATACAACTTTTTATGACTAATTCACATATATCCGTTGTGTATTACTATTCACATAGAAAGGTATCCTTCCGTGTTACATTATTCACGATGTATTTTTGCTCAGAAACGATTTCAAATTAAAAAAGTACTTCGAAAAAACATTCAAATGTTTATGTTAACAAGCTCTCCCAATGGAAAGAAATAATAACATAGCAGGCGAATGCTAGAGTGGTTCATCTTCTATCACGACTCTCCTGCCCCCCATTTCGTGTACCCATCATCTATTTCAGGGTTGTAGTAGCAGGAAACGGCGGGTTGCGGCTGGACGGTTCGCTTTGCGGAAGTTTCATCCTGACGTCGTTCAGGGATTCTTCACCCCCGGAGGCTTGGGCGGTATTGAAGGCGTTCAATCTAAAAACATTACGGATCCCGTCTGTGCTTTCACCCGTCGTCATCCGGATCTGGTAACCTTTCAAATTCCCCAAAACCCCAACATTCAAATGTTTATGTTAACAAGCTCTCACAATGGAAAGAAATACAAACATAGCAAGCGAATGCTAGAGTGGTTTATCTTTTACCACGACTCTACTGTCCTCCCATTTCGTGTATCCATAATCTGTTTCAGAGTTGTAGGACCAGGCGACGGTGTTCGGTGGGTTGTGGCTGGGCGGTGGCTGTTCGCTCTGTGGAAGTTTAATTCTGACTTAGTTCAGGGATTCTTCACCCCCGGAGGCTTGGGGTCCTATAGTAAGAGCTGAGCGGTATTGGAGGCGTTCAATCTAGAAACATTAGGGACTCTGTGCTTGTGCCCGTCGCCATCCGGATCCGGTAACTCTTCGGATCTCTACCCTCATCCCTCCCGAGGGCCACTAGAAGCACAAGGGGCCGGCTGCTTGCGTGCAGTGCTCTTCCCCGGTTTCGGTGCCCCACTGATCGTCCGCACCGTACCCCAAAACAATATCACCCATTCATGGTAGAGTTAAAATGTCCTTAATGTACTAATTTATGTGTATTGATTAAGTTTAGTTTTGTCAGTGTTGGAATGGTAAAACAGGCAGAACTAGGTTTGAGTATGATGTACTTGATGTGGGCTTTACAACCCAAATGAAACATATGACTGTAGGGCTACTAACATGTATAATGAAGGTGGGATGCATGCAACGAACTGACCATGAGTCCTCAATGCATTGAATTACTTTTCTGTGCAACCATGCATATGAAATGAAGTGAAACAAGGGCGTCTGACGCACCGTAAGAACGTGCCAGTACTTGCATCATTGTGACTTTCCTTTGTCTTCTTAGCTCTTGCACAATGTCTTTTGCAAATGCCTCCGTCTCATCCTGTGGCTTTCAGTGATGTGCTTCATTCTGTGTTATAAATATAGATGGTGTCTCATAAGTAATGTCGGTTTATATGTCGTTTTCTAATAAGAAACTAAACTACTCTTCAAAGTAGAGGCCATCATATTCTATGGCCTTTAGTCATCTTTCAGCGAGGTTTATTATCCCGCGACGGTACCAGTCTCTGGTTTTTGATGCGAAGAATTCGGTGAGACCCACTTCCATAGCTTCAATGTTTTCAAATTTCTTCCATGAAAGAAATGGGCCATGGATCGAAACAGATGGTAATCTGAAGGCGCAAGATAAGGGCTGTATGCTGGGTGTGGTAGCAGTTCTAATCCGTCCAATTCCTGAATTTTTGTCATGGTTATTCGTGCAGAATGGGGTGTTGCATTGTCCTGCTGCATGAGAACTATTTCGGTTAATAATATTGGGTATGTCCGTCTCAAAATTTCATGAACTCGTTCCAGTTGTTGAGAATAACGATCCGTATTGACTGCACGCCCCTTTGGAACAAACTCCCAATGAATCACCCCTTCAAAGTTCCACCAGACACACAACATTACTTTGGGGACGAACTGATTTTTTTTAACGATGATTGGTAGGTTGACGGGGACCGAGCAGGGTTGCGGTAATAGACCCCTTTTTCATCACATGTGACAATTCTCCTGATAAATCTATCATCCATTGGGTTACCGATAAGCTGACGACAGATATCCACTCTACGCTGAGCCTGTTGAGGTGTCAATTCATGAGGTACAGATCTACAGCTTTTGTTTGATTTTCCAAATTACTTAATCTGGCGATGTATGGTAGGTATCTTTTGATGGACCAAGTTCTTCTGACAGCCTGCGAGTACTTTTTTGCGGATTTTCTTCCAAATCTCCGAGTGTGTTCTCAATATCCCATAATTTAGGTCTTCCAGAACGTGGTAAATCTATAGTGTTTTCTTCTCCAGTGTTCCAACCTTTGAACCATCGTTGTGCCACACGCTCACTAACGACACCTCTTTCCACTTCACATATTTTCCGAGCCGCGGCAGCAGCTTTATAATCTTGTTTCCAGTATTGCTTTAGAAGGACTCTAATCTCAAACTTTGTAATTTCCATTTTGTGACTGTGTATTAACAACTGACGACTATCACATTTTCGCAATATACGCATTACTAGCCATGGCATTCTGTAAATAGCATTAACGAACCAAAGAAAAACAATTCTACGAGTATCTTATAAAACACCACACTTAAAAACCGACATTACTTACGCGACAACCTAATATTTACCAATGTTCAGTTTTAGAAACTATCCCTGCTTTCTGCATGGTTTGTATGCAAAGAATACAAACTGGCAAGACGTATAATTTCATATTATAAGCTAGACATATTTACGGTATATGGGGGCATGGATTTTCGATGCAATTACAGTAGAAATAAATTTCATACATCAGTTTCAAAACTTACATTTTTTTCCTTTTTCCTACAATATTTACAATCTCTACCGGTTAGTTAAGTTAGACAGAGGAAGTATTGCACTCCCCCAAAATTTTTGATTATGCAAACTTCACCGGGAATAGAGTTGCGAATGCTCTGAATAAAAATAAAGAATTTTTAGGAAAAGATAGTGTGTGTGTTTATCCGTCTCTGAACAGCATAATTCAAAAACGAAGGATGCGACAAAAAAAATTTCAAGAATATTCCCCCACTCCAAATATCTCTTTATACAAACAATTTCTCCTTATTTTTCATTTTCTCAAAAATGGCTTTAACGATTTGAATTAAAACGTTAAATATTTAAGATATTTACATGACCAATAAAAAATATATACTCCGGGTTCAAATCCCGTGGGCCGATCAATCTTTTTTTTTCCTGGTTTCCCTCAGTCGCCAAGGTAAATACCAGATTGGATATTTAATATCACGACTCAAAGTTTCACCTTATGTCTAAAACAACGCTATAATAATTAAAATATATGATAATAGAGAATGCTCTGCCATCTATCTATAGATAATGAAAGCACGTAGACTGGACAGCATCCATCTGCTCAGCACGTATAGAAGCGGATGCACATTTGCTGTACACATGCGTCTGTGAGCACGTGTCGAAGCTAAAAATCTGCTTGTCACAGAAGCAGAAGTACAGTTGCTATGCACATGTCTCTGTGGACATGTGACGAAGTAAGATGGTATGGTACAAGGTTGTGACCTAGAAGACGCAGATCCACAAGATATCTCCTAACAGATCCGTCGCGATAGGACTACGTAGTTAAATCGATGCTAAACAAACAGGAAACAAATGTATATCTTGAATTTTCTGGGAATAGCTTGCGAATCCCTCATCATTCGGAAGGAATTGTATATAATTTTGTATTACTGATAAATCATACGAAATGGGGAAAATCTTACTGACAAAGAACATGATCCTGTTAAAACACACACTTGGTCTGAAATAAAAATGCTTGGGCATTACACATTTCCGAGATATTCGTTGTTATTGGTTTGAAATTTCCAATGCTTTAGAGTGTTTTAAGTGCTAGAATAACAGCCATTCGATTGTATTCCGTGGTTATCCAAGAAAGGAATTTCAGCACATACGATCCACTTTTTAAAGATTTGAACTTTCTCTTGAACCTCCTGTATTCTCTTTGTAATGAAACGTTTACCTCAATTATGTGACTTTATCCAGTGTTTCAAATATCACTCGTGTTAAGTTCGCAATGTCACTTCACTGGTTTAACTTCCACTGAGACTTCATTTAGTTCACACTCACTTCACCAATGTGAACTCCAGGCGGTTCACTCGCTGAGGAATCGAACACAAGACTTCCACAATCTCTCGTTCCGCAGTAGTACTAGCTGCACGTCACAAGTCATCACAAACTCGCTCGAGGAAGCGCACACCGAAAACGCACTCGCTGACTCCCTCGCTGACACCTATCGCGAGAATGCTCGCTTATACAGCCAGTGGAATCTTCCACGAAACATTCTAAACTATCTGGAAACACATTCTGGAGGAAGGGGGAAGAAACGTACGGAAGATCTGGTTATCTGCCGATACCGCTTCCGATGTTTACGCAGGGTGAGCGCGTTGCTTATCTCTGTTTACTTCCGACTTGGCTGGCCCGGATCTGCTGATAGCCTTGGGTGATACCCCCGCATCACAATTAACATAAGTAAATAATAAGACAAAATTTTGTTAAAAATTGCTTTGTAGAAGAGTGAACAGAGAAAGTGACTTATGTACGATAAAGAATGAGTGAAGAATCAGATGAAAAATTGTTTCCAGAACAGGAGGAAGAACAATAAAATCCTAACGGTTGTTAGCAGAAGAGGAAAACATCTTTAGCCAATGAAACAATCCGGAACGAACACATACATACACGCACACACTTCTTTAACGGGTTACCCGCCTCGTTGTAGGGCTGACACCCCAAGGACTTACAAGCCAATGCCCTGTGTCAGTAGCCTATCGAGGAGGAAGCAAACTCTGGATCATAGCATATCCAGGATGGGTGATCAGCCCAATGCCTTGAGTCGGTAGTATGTCGAGGAGGAAGCAAACTCTGGATCATAGCATATCCAGGATGGGTGATCAGCCCAATGCCTTGAGTCGGTAGTATGTCGAGGAGGAAGCAAACTCTGGATCATAGCATGTCCAGGATGGGTGATCAGCCCAATGCCTTGAGTCGGTAGTATGTCGAGGAGCAAGCAAACTCTGGATCATAGCATATCCAGGATGGGTGATCAGCCCAATGCCTTGCGTCAGTAACCTGTCGAGGAGCAAGCAAACTCTGGATCATAGCATATCCAGGATGGATGATCACCCCAATGCCTTGCGTCGGTAGTCTGTCGAGGAGCAAGCAAACTCTGGATCATAGCATATCCAGGATGGGTGATCAGCCCAATGCCTTGGGTCAGTAGCCTGTCGAGCAGCAAGCAAACTCTGGATCACAGCATATCCAGGATGGGTGATCAGCCCAATGCCTTGAGTCAGTAGTCTGTAGAGGAGCAAGCAAACCCTGAATCATAGCATATCCAGGATGGGTGATCAGCCAAATGCCTTGAGTCGGTAGTATGTCGAGGAGCAAGCAAACTCTGGATCATAGCATATCCAGGATGGGTGATCAGCCCAATGCCTCGAGTCGGTAGTATGTCGAGGAGGAAGTAAACTCTGGATCATAGCATATCCAGGATGGGTGATCAGACCAATGCCTTGAGTCGGTAGTATGTCGAGGAGGAAGCAAACTCTGGATCATAGCATATCCAGGATGGGTGATCAGCCTATGCCTTGAGTCGGTAATCTGTCGAGGAGGAAGCAAACTCTGGATCATAGCATATCCAGGATGGGTGATCAGCCCAATGCCTTGAGTCGGTAGTATGTCGAGGAGGAAGCAAACTCTGGATCATAGCATATCCAGAATGGGTGATCAGCCCAATGCCTTGAGTCGGTAGTCTGTCGAGGAGCAAGCAAACTCTGGATCATAGCATATCCAGAATGGGTGATCAGCCAAATGCCTTGAGTCGGTACTATGTCGAGGAGGAAGCAAACTCTGGATCATAGCATATCCAGGATGGGTGATCAGCCAAATGCCTTGAGTCGGTAGTCTGTCGAGGAGCAAGCAAACTCTGGATCATAGCATATCCAGGATGGGTGATCAGCCAAATGCCTTGAGTCGGTAGTATGTCGAGGAGCAAGCAAACTCTGGATCATAGCATATCCAGGATGGGTGATCAGCCCAATGCCTTGGGTCAGTAGCCTGTCGAGCAGCAAGCAAACTCTGGATCATAGCATATCCAGGATGAGTGATCAGCGCAATGCCTTGGGTCAGTGACCTGTCGAGGAGCAAGCAAACTCTGGATCATAGCATATCCAGGATGGGTGACCAGCCCAATGCCTTGAGTCAGTAACCTGTCGAGGAGCAAGCAAACTCTGGATCATAGCATATCCAGGATGGGTGATCAGCCCAATGCCTGGTATGGCGCTGAAGGAGAAGGAAATGAAACGTAGTGATGACAGGGAAGATAGGAAAATTCGCGAATCACGTTATCCAACCCAGCAATCGTTTAGAGACAGAGGAAAGCCGTGACCCTCTTTCCACACATGCAAAAACAATAATTATTTCAAGTAGATACCTACATTTAGGAATTCGAGAATGAGACGGGATTTAATTTTCTATTTTATTTTCAGATAATCACATGAGCAGTTAGCATTAAGAAAACAGTATGGAGTCAGTCCGAAAATTATGACATTACTTCACTTTATAGAGTAATCTCCATGCACCCCCTATTATTTATATGTAACAATTTTAATTATCAGCTCGCGCTATCCAAATGCGCGAATAAAACTAGATAAAATGCATTTCGATGTGCTCCTCAAATTCACTTTGGCACCACATCTGAATTCTGAACGAAGTGTGAAGGGATTCCTCCAAGGGTTGACGTATTCTAAAATAGATTTGCTGCTCTGGGCTTTTATTCCAGCCGTTGGCTTTCAACCATGGAATCCAATGCAGGTCGATATGGTTCTGACTACTTGTGCAATATAGGCGTTCCACTGTCGCCTTCCCTAGCAGCGAGCATCTTGAGACTAGACCTAGCGCATGAATAGTACTTGTTTATGCAACTGGTGGCAGAAGTGGGATTTTTTTACGAGCTAAAAGATTACAATAAAAATCACACGAATATTAGAAAAAAATCCACAATTGCGAATACAATTTTATTTATAAAACACAGCAAAAATTCACTATAAGCAATTCTGCGAAGTCAAAATGAGATTGTGAGATTCAAGTTT
This sequence comes from Deroplatys truncata, assembly GCA_030765065.1. Lineage (NCBI taxonomy): Eukaryota > Metazoa > Arthropoda > Insecta > Mantodea > Mantidae > Deroplatys > Deroplatys truncata. Next base: position 153,479,718 of record CM060988.1, on the reverse strand, counting down.
GGGACCGCATTGAGTATACACAATTGAATAGTATACATGTCCCTTAAAGAGGAGGTTCCTGTTTAAGACACTGAATTAAAATCTCTTCTTCTGTATACGTAAAACTATTTAGTTATTCTGTGTTTTTTGGTTATGGTTGCAAATAAATTACGTTTTCCAATGATTGTTTTTTTTATCCACTTCCCCGTTAATGCTGATGATGGTTAGTTGAATTTCTTGCATTCAGTGGTGGTAACCTAACTTACCTATGTGATTTGCTTATTTTACTGCATGTACATGCATGAACTATATTAAATCTCTAATTTTTTATCTATTTAGTATTGCAGACAAGGAGTATGATCATATCTGATAGTGGAACTTTACCATTTAAATCTTTACTTCCTTTTTACTTGTCAATAGGGTTTAACACACGCAGTAGTTAAGTAGTAGCTGCGAGTTATAGATTTTCTGGACTGTAACATACCCTACATTTCCTTATCCTTATTGTCACCTACTAACCTCTAGGCAACAGTCAGGGTAGTTTATCATGGCTGTAGCCTAGAACCATACCTTTCACTCGCTCCCGTTCATTAGACGGTAGAATTACATATTTTGCAGACCAACGCGGGTGGTATGCAGACCTTCCCCTTTCTGGTGGAGGGGATTTAGTGGGTAGCGCCATTCTCTGATGGCAAGTCCCACATTCCCAGCTTCTCTGGGGTACGTAAATGTATTTCCCCTCCGCTAAAATAAACTACTTTTTAAGATCAACAACTAGGCATGGATAATCGATAGCAGTCTGTCACCAAGTTTGATGACCTTGCTACTTGTACCACCATGTACAGCAGGTCATCATCCACATTCACGAAATAAAATAAATTTATCGACCGTCTTTAACTACTGTGGTCCTTAACGTCTCATTCTATATTGGGAGCTGAAAATGAGTTTTATTTATGGACGCTCTTTAACTGAAAAACCGGTAATTTTGATCAGAGGCCTCTTTATCAGGCCTGCACGTACATGCACGAACTATATTAAATACTCTAATTTTTATCTATTTATGATTGCAGACAAGGAGTATGATCATATCTGATAGTGGAATTTTACCATTTAAATCTTTACTACCTTTTTACTTCTAAGGTCGTAAATCCGCGACACGGGACCACCGGGTTTACTTTCCTTCCGAAGGAAGCCATGCTAAGGATTTTTACGCGAGAAAAAAAACCATCGCCCTCCGCCAGGTTTGAATCCAAGACCTCGGGAATTAGAAGGTAGCATGGTAACCACTACACCACGACATCCATCCACATTCACGGGTTAAGCTTTTAGAAAAATATTAATTTTATTTTCGTATAAGTACTATTTGAATTATTTACTACTGTGAAAAAAATAGAATAAAACATACATTGGAGAATATTCAAATAGAAAATTTTGACTTCGTCTCGTTTATTCAGAACACTTCCTCATTCTACAGTGATGTATTCACCGCACTTGTATCGATATATTATTATGCAATCCTAGGACTATAAACATGTAGTTGAGAAGCTAAAATTCGTGTATAATTGGCTCTTTACGGCACGCGTCACACAAAGCTTACCTTGAAACAATAGAGCAATAAATCAGCTGAAACAAACATACGTCATTCCATTCAAACTTCCTCCTTGCTAGTAAAAGCTTTGAGCTTCCTCCAACAACCCCAATTTGCTTCCTTATGACGTTTTGGCAATGAAAACTACGATTACTTCATGAAACAAAAAGAAAAAATCTTATGTGTTGCACTCGCACGACTTTCTCTACTCTTGTACAAACTATTTTTACAATCGCTAGGCTTTAAGCGATAGACAAATCTTTTAAGAGCTGGTTGCTATGTGGAGCATTCCATTCTCTTTGTAAGTCCAGGATATTAAAAAACGAATAAAGAATTCTCATTTGAGAAAAAAGTATGAATATTGGAAAATTCAAACAAATAACAAGGAATATCTCGGAAATAGCTCACTCGTCAAAAAAATGTATATGGCATAAATTGTTTTAACGAGATCTACACTTTTTTGTATACAAAAATTGTATCTATCTCTTACGGTTTACCAATTATGCAAAAGCCATTTACAATGAAGGACATATGTGGAAATTCCCAGAAAATTCAGGATTAACATTTCATTTGGTATGAAAATAATTAAACATATGACATTTTAATCAAAATCGTTAGAGCCATTCTTGAGAAAATCAAAATTTTCTCAAAATGTTCCATGTAAAGGATAGTCTGGTGTGTGGGATTTCTTGAAAATCCTGGGTCGCATCTCTGAAAGAGATAATAAATACCAAGCTTGGTATTTATCCGACTTTTCATTTCTGAGTTATGCTGTTCACGGAGAGACAGACACACACACGGACATGTTTCGAAAAATGCTTTATTTGGATTTAAGGCACCTCAAACATGTATTTCCGGTGAAATCTCGGTATCGAAATTTTGGGTGGAATGCAATACTTTCGCTACTTACTATAAGTAGTAGAGAAATCAGAAATCTGATGTGTTGCATTCACATCAGTTTCTCTACTACATACCTAGTAGATCAAGAAGGTATTGCATTCCTACCATATTCCCCTTGCACCTACAAGAAAATTATCAATAAGATGTTTATCTCGATTAAAACGAAGTAGTTGGAGAATAAGCGTTTGTAAAAGTAGTTTGTACATGTGTAGAGAAAGTCATGTGAGCGCAACACATCAGATTCTTTTTGTTGTTTCATTTGTATGGGCGCCTTTGATTTTTGCAGTCATATAGGCGGATTTGACATCAGAAGTAACTAATCCGTTAACTGTAGGATTTTACTAAGTTTCATTAGGAAACACACTCACATTTATACTTCCTGGCTCTGTGTGGGGCAGATAATTAAAGAAAAACTCCCCGCCCGGAATTCGAATCCGAGACCTCACGCCGGTGGTTCTTGGTCTTTGTACAACACATGTCCCTCTTTTATAAACTTCAGAACATCGTGATTAAAATGAATGTGGCCACGTTAGCGTGTTATCTTTTTTCAACCTCTAGCGCAGCTGTAGCCATTAATAACAAATGATGTCTTCTTTTCTTTCTCGTTGTATTTATTGTGCGTTTCCTCTGCTTCCACGATTGTTAACATCTGCAGCCAAAGGGTTTATTACAAATCAGAGAGCACAAACCGTAGAGCAACGGAAAGGCTCACTACGCTTGATTAGGGAATCAAACGGTCCCTCTCGGGTGTTCAAATTCAAATGACAGCTTCCGGCATTTGTTTTTTTTTTGCTTCCCTACATTTGTCGAATGCAACAAAAGACAAACAACGCAAGCCCCTGATTAGTTATGAACATTCAATATGATATGTTCCTCCTATTCGCGGTTATTTTTACTTTTTCTGCTACTTACCTATAACGTATTGTACTTCACCCAAAACTTCGATATCTACGAGGGCCGTCCAATAAATAAGTTTCTCTATTTTATAAAAAACATTACACACAATTGATCATGTTGAATTAATTTTATTTATATTGTACAATCCCTCTGTTACTTTTCTACATAGTCAACATGTTTTTCCAAGCATTTTTGGGGACGTGACACAATTTTTCCAAGCCAGTGTTGTACCAGGTCGGGTCCTGTGCTCGCAACCACTGATTTGACTTCACCATCGGTGTTAAAAGTACTTACCTTTGAGTTGGAGGAACATGTGAAAATCACTTGGGGCAAGCTCCGGTAAATATGGAGGATACGAGAAAACTTCCGAGTTGAATCTTGACCCAGGCGGAGCTCAGAAGATTCAACTGGGAAGATTTCTCGCATCCTCCGTATTCACCGGATCACCGGAGCTTGCCCCAAGTGATTTTCACATGTTCCCCTTACTCAAAGGTAAGCACTTTTAACACCGATGGTGAAGTCAAATCAGTAAACAGCTGATTGCGAGCACAGAACTAGCGACTTTAATTTTGTTACAGGGAGACCAACCACAAACATCATCATCTCGAAACTGTGCTTTTTAACATACCTCTTACAGAACTAGAACAGGTATTTTAGTTTTTGAGTTATCACGATGTAAAAAGATCCTATTAAATTTTTCTACACTTTGAAATTTAGTGAAGTTAATGTTAATGAAGAAAAATCAACGTAAAGAAACCCAGAATTAATACAATACTAAACGAATGAACATTATTGCAGATAATGATGCAGTAATTTGTGTCATAAATTATTTAAATGTACAGAATGATTATAATATGAATATGCATTTTTATGTGACATTGATTTGAGATGTTTGTTGATTGTAATTATTGTTGAGAAGTAAGTTTATACTGCCTTACTGAACTGACAATAATAGCGTGCAATAATGCAGCGAGGGGGTGAGCTGTTTATCATTATTAGAGACGAGGAAGTTACGTAATGTTGGCGCGTTTTTCTTTAGAATTTGCTGGAACATTTTCACTAGAGCATATGTATTCATAATTTTCATTGGATATAAAAATAGACGCTAATGTTGGCGCGTTTTATTAGCCAATAGCAACTCAGTTATATCTTTAGACATATCGGGGTGTAGGAGTATAAAAAGGGCTAGATTAGAGGTAGACCCCGTCAGTTCACCGAAGATATTTGTATGCTACACGTCAGTCCGTCAGTTCGTCGAAAACATTTGTACGTTACACGTCACCTTCAGTCCAACAGAAATATTTGTACAGTACACGTCGGCTATCGATTCGCAAGTTACGCGTAGCAGAGTTATTAAAAATCTAAAGTGTTGTAAAGTGAATTATACAAAAAGCTGAAGTACGCGAATTAAGAATGATCAGTAATGAAGTTATTATAACAGTTTCAGTTTGGCGAGTGTCAAGATCAATGTGTAAAGGTGATAGTGAATGTGTTCGACAATAAAAAGTGTAAAACAAATTCTTTCATCAGTGTTATCTTTGGATAAAAGACTCCTTTCCGTTTACACAACCTGTATAAAGAGAAGAGCTCGACCAAAAAGATCATAGCTAGCCGGAGGACAGTGAACCAAAAATTAAATAAAATAACATTAGCATTCTTTCAAACAAACACTAATACTGCCGCAAATTGCTAACACCAGATAGAGCTAACAAACCTAACAAAGAATCACGTCACAGAATGGCTTCACCACGTGGAGTAAACACAAATACACAAACATTATAAGTAATACCGCCGCAAATTGGCTCCCAAACGTGGGGCTCAACAAATTAAATAATATTACAAGTATACCACCGCAATAAACAACTGTTCCATATACGAAACCACATATATGATCTTAGATGTTAAAGACGGTGTACAAATGGAAGGAACAAACAAACAAAATCTGATGTGTTACATCCACATTACTTTCCTTACCTACATCGTGTATTAGGAGGTATACAAATTATTCTTACGAAAGCGTATTGTTCTATCTACTTCATTTTAATCCAGAAAACTTTGCAGAAATAGCTACATTACACATTCCGTTATTGTTACAAAAGGAACAGCGATAGTCAAATGTTTTAAGAACTGGACGCTATACGCTGGTCTTAAAATTCCATCCTCGTTCATGTAACCGCGAGAAACAACTGGATATCGACAGGACTTTAAAAGAATGAAAAAGTATTGAACAATGCGAAACATTAATAATGGATATCTGGGAAGTGGCTTATTGCAAAGAAAAAAAGTTATTTGAAATAGATTGTGTGTTTTAAAGAGATCTACATTTTCTATGTAGTACGTTTTCGTCTATCGCTTAACGTTTACCAGTTATACAAGATTATACAAAATTCCTTCCGGATGAAAAGGAATTCAGAGGCTCTTTCGAGAAAATTCAAGATATACATTTTATTTGTCATATACATATCTTTAATCAAAATCGTTAGAGGCAGTTTTTAGAAAATAAAAAATTTCGAAAAATGTTACATTTAAAGGGTAACTGGGGAGGGGAGGTTTAAAACAAAGTTTGGTGTTTATCCGAATTTTCGTTTTTGAGTTATGCTGTACACACACGCACAAACACACACACGCACCCGGATCTTTTCTAAAACATGTTTGAATTCATTCATTAACCTTATCTTATGTAGGACTTACAACCCCCAGGACTTACAAGCGGGTGCCTGGGGTCAGAGGCCCGTCGAGGAGCAGACAGAATGTCCAGGATGGGTGATCAGCCCGATGCCTGGTATGGGATGAAGGAAGTAGATGAAACGAAATGACGGCGAAATGGATGACAAGAAAGGTGATGATGGAGCAGTTGTGGAATGAATGGCGGGGGGAACCGGAGAAAACCCGCCCAGACGCCGCTTTGTCCACCACAAATCCCTGGGATTGAACCCGGGCCGCCTCGGTGAGAGGCGAGCGATCTAAGCACTCGGCCACGGCGCCGCCTGTTTGAATTTAGGATGCCTTAAAACATGTATTTCCGGTGAAATCTCGATATTGAATTTTTGGATGGAATGTATTACATTCTCTATGTACATGGTAGAGAAAGCAAAAAATGGACAAAATATTAAGTTTTTGTAAGAGCGAGTAGGTGGTCATGTGAATGCGACGCATGAGACTTTTAACTTCTGTAATGGAAATTTGTTTGAGTACAGCAAAGTGCAAAGCATAAAACGAGCATTGCCTTAAAGCCACCTTTGCGGAATTTCAGCGAGGTTTCATTTTCCAAGCGCCCCCTTTATGGTTAAAGTCAGTCATGCAGTTCTCGTTATCACACATTTGTTCCCTGCTTTGCGGCGCTAGCTCTGTGCGTGATAGCTCCAGCCGGATAAGCTTGCTGCTTCTAAATTTATCTTCCGTTCTTCTGACACTAAAGAGAAACGGCTACCTATGGTTTTATGTATGTATACTTCAAGTTGAAATACTTGCAAACTTTATATTCATGAGAAGAAAATCTACGTAAGCGTTCTACAGTGAACCGCTTTATTTCGGAGTCGGCGTTTTACTTTATTTATTACTTACCTATAGTAAATAGAGGAAGAAATTCGCTTTAAATACACTTTAGAGGCCTAAATCCAATAAACAACATTTTTAGAAAAAAGCGCCGCGCGTGCGTTTCAACAGCATAACTCAACAACGAACAGTCGAATAAACACCAAACTTGGTATTTAGGTTCAGTATCCTCCAGAGATGCGACACGAAGGTTTTCAAGAAAATCCCCCCACCCCAAACTATCCCTTACATGGAACATTTTTCGAAAAGTTTAATTTTCTCAAAAATGGCTCAAAAATTTTGATTAAAATATCATATGTTTGAAATATTTTCATGACAAATGAAATGTATATCTCGAATTTTCTGGGAATGTCTCCAAAAGTATTCTTCATTGTGAGCGACTTTTGCATAACTGGTAAACCATAAGAGATAGACAAAATTACACTATACAAAAAATGTAGATCGCGTTAAAATACACAATTGATGTCATATACATTTTTTTTGTTGAGTGAACCATTTTCGAGATATTGCTTGTTATTCCCTTAAATCTTCCAATATTTATACTTTTTCTCAAATTTGTTATTCATTTTTTTTATGGCCTGGATATGCAAAGAGAATGGAATGCGCCACATAGCAACCAGCACTTAAAAGATTTGACTATCGCTTAAAACCTACCATATTCCCCTTGCACCTACAAGAAAATTATCAATAAGATTAACATCTCTATTAGCATGAAGCATATGCAGGATAAGCGTTTGTAAAAATAGTTTGTACAAGAGTAGAGAAAGTTATGTGAGTAGAGAAAGTTATGTGAGTGTAACACATCAGATATTTTACTTTCTCAAAAATGACTAAAAGTTTTAATCAAAATCTTCAATTTTCGGGGAATTCATTCAGAAGGAATTTTGTTTAACTATGTAGAACTATACAGGTAGACAAAAAGTTACTAAACAAAAATTCTGATGTGATACATTCACATGTATTTCTCTACCCTCTATCGTGTATTAGTGGGTATCACAACTAGTCTTACAAAGGCTTATTTAAATCGAAATCAATTTTGCAGAAATAACTACATTACACGTTATGATATAGATGTAAGGGATCAACGATAGTCAAATGTTTAAGAACTGGACCATGCCACCGCGAGAAACAACTGAATGTCGACAGCACTGTAAAAAACAATGACAAAGAATTCAATAATTCAAAGCATATCTCGGAAATGGCTAATGCCACAAACAAGGTTATTGGAAATAAATTTTGGTTTTAAAAGATCTACACTTCTTGTGTGATATGCTTTTGATCGCTTAACGTTTACCAGTTATACAAGATTATACAAATACCTTCTGAACGAAAAGGACTTCAAAGGCTATTTCCAGAAAATTCAAGATATACATTTTATTTTTCATGTAAATATCTATCTGTATATATCGTATTTTAAATCAAAATCGTTACAGAAACTTTTCAGAAAATAAATAATTTCGAAAAATGTTCCATGTAAAGGGTAGTTTGGGTGAGGTAGCATTTTTAACACTTAAGTGATTTCAGTCAAATTATATAATATATAAATTCAATAACAGCTCGCCTTAAAGCAATATGTGTATGTAACAATATATAAAAAATGTATGTAACAGTCATTACATATGCTTATATTATTGTAAACATGTTCAATAATGTTATGTGAATGCATTACGAAATTTAATAATGTAGGAGCTGTGAGAATAATAGGTTAAAAGTTGCTAACAATGAGGTAACCTTGAGGCAATAATGAATTTGAAAGTTTAAATGCTACTAGTCATTATTGGAGCAACAATAATGTAAATTTTGAGACAGTTTAAAAATAGCCAATCAACAACCAGAAAAAGCTTTAGTTAAGTGAAGGTATTCTATTGGACTAGGATTAGCCAATCAGAAATGTACAAGTTTAGGCGGTTGAAATCAGTTCAGTTGCCTGCAAACAGTGTTTTTAACCGGACGCAAGACACGACCTCAAGAAATTTAATACGTATTCGTATGAAAGGAAAATAGTTTACGTGTTAGAAAGTGTAATTAATTAATAAAAAAGAATCTCACAGCTCTCTCTATATCAGTGAAGTGCTATTTTAATCGTGTCAAGCATTAATAAAAGGAGTGAAGTAAAATTTTAATCTGTGTAAGCCTACATTCTTTAGTCACATCACAACCCTGCAGAGAGAAACGTGTCTCTAACAATAATATTGACGCAGCCGAGACAAACATAAATATATAATATTTAAAGAAACAGTAAAATTACAAAGTTAATATTTTTTTAAACTTGGGGCAAAGGCACCTGAAAGTACATTTGGAGCGAAGGCTATCGGAAATTGTTTACTATACGTGCGGTTGCAACTACTACAAGTTCGGCTCCCCAACAGTTGAAATACGATACAACTCCTTCTAAAATACAACTTTCTTCATGGGGTAGGGTAATTTTCTTGTAAATCTTCCTGTTGTATCTTAGAAGGTACTGAACTTAAATACCAGGTTTTGTGCTCTAGTTGACAGTGTTTGTGTTCACAGCACACACACACACACACACACACACACACACACACACACACAGACACATACTCGGACCTTTTTCTAAAAATGCTTTTTTTTATTCAGGGGGCGTCAAAACATGTATTTCCAGTGAAATTTCGGTATTGAATTTTTGGATGGAATGCAATACCTTCTCTACCTACTATGTACAGTCGAGTGCAAAGGACGTGCCAATGCTTTTGATGCCATTCGTGTCATTCTTGAATGCTGGTAGAATCTCACCATTTGTGTTCCGCGCCTACCTTAGGTGAGCTATCCTCTAATTGGTTTTATCTGAAGTCCGATACGCTAGCATTACCCTATGAAGAAATATCAGCCCCCTACCTCACCCTGATTGGCAGCTTCCTACGGGATCGCACTTTCAGGGTGCGGGTGGAGGGGCGGCTATCCTCAGTCAGACCCATAGCGGCCGGGGTACCGGAAGGCAGTGTACTGTCGCCGTTACTCTTCGCTGCCTACATGTCTGACTTCCCCATGGAACCCAGCACTGTTACGTGCCAATATGCCGACGACGTCCTCATATTGGCACAGAACAAGAATGTCCGTTACTGCTTCCCTCCACTACAGAGACAGCTCCAGGCCATCGGCAGATGGAGTGAAAAGTGGAGAATGGCCATTAGCCCGCAGAAGAGCTCAGCTCTCCTGCTCGCTAAGGTTCATGGCTGGCGGCCCGAGAGATCCCTGCGGTTGAGGCGGAGAAGGATCCCTTGGGTCCGATCCGCCAAATACCTAGGGGTTCTGCTCGACCGCGGCCTCACATTCACTCCTCATGTCAAGGCTAAGGCCAGCCTAGGTCACGCCGCCCTTCGGCAGTTGTACCCCATCTTCCACTCAACAATGCCTACCCACCTTAAACTGCGTCTGTATCGGGCGATCATCCCGCCACTAATTCTGTACGGCTGCGAGGTCTGGGGCTCGGTGGCTCCGTCCACTATGCGCAGACTACAGACCGTGCAGAACAGGGCACTAAGGATGATCTACGGCACAGATCGCAGATTCCCGTCACACATCCTTCACTCCCAATCAGGACTCCCTTACATTGTGGATGTTGTACGAGAAAGAGCTCGTACAATTTACACAAAGCTTGCACCTCATCCCAACCGACTGGTTAATGTGCTTGGCCAATATGACCAACGCCAACCGAGGCGACGAAGAAGCTACCGTCTTCCCAAGGATGCCCTTGGCCCATAACTGCCACTTCATCCTATCTACTACACGCACCCCAAGTTAAGCAGCATTGAGTCGGGCCACGGCTGGTTGGGTGACCACTCAGCCGCACCACTCAACTGCTTTCCTTGGTACACTCACACCAAAATGCCCATTCCCATCGGCCTCCGCTAGATGGCACTGCTTAACTGACGGTCCAGCAAGCGACCGCCAAGTTAAGCAGCATCGAGCTCGGTCACCGTCTGGTCGCTGGTCCGCCCAGGCGGTATCACCGACCCGAGCCAATAGCAACACAAGGGGCCAGCAACCGCCATCATCATGTAGACATCGACAAAAACGCTTGCTATTTGACCAATCTTTATCACCGCACGGGTAAATCCGTAACTAAACGGATAGGTACCGTGGCGATTAACCTTCCGCCCGAGTAAACTCGGGCGACCTGTTCTTGCTCCTGGCTCCTGGCTCCTAGCTGGGTGATGAAAGGGGTGGAGAACCGGTATATGTCACGTAAGTGGTTGAAACAATATATTTCCCATACTAGCCCATGAATGAGTCCGGCTCTTATTGGTTCGGCACTCAAACATTAACCTCTGTAACTGAATGGGGATGGAAGCCGCGGCAGAAGCAGGTTAATTATTGATTGTCAACCTTGAACTGCAGTTCCTCGTATCGGCAGTTTTTTTTCACCCGATTGTACGAGGTAGAGAAAATAAAAACGCAGATCTCTCTAAAACACAAAATCTATTTCAAGAACTATTTTGTGACATTAGCCATTGCAGAGGTATTCATTATTTTGGTTTGAATTTTTCAATACCTTTGTCAAGTTTTTATTCAGGTGTTTCTTACGACGTGATGGAAAGAACATAGTATTTATACATTAGTATATAGCGACAATTTTTTAAACAGTTGAATATCTCTCTTCCCTTTGTACCTTTAACGAAATGTGCAATGAAACTATTTATGCAAAGGTTTATCTCAATTAACTTGAACAACATACAACAATAAGCTTTTTGAAAGAATAAGTTTGTAGAAGCTGTATAAAACTGAACGATAGTGGGTAGAGAAAATCGCGCGAACGTAGCATGGTTCATTGCAAAAGTCAGTCAAGTGACGTGAAGTGAGTGGAATTTTAAATCCTTTATTTACAAAAATATATTTCCTAATCTTTACACCTTTCTTGTCTCCCCTGTTTACGAAGCACTTCGTTTTTTATAATTTTATTTTTCACCCAAGCCGTATATAGGGCAAGCTTGGAAACCCGGCAATGGTATTGAATTTTTCACTCTTCAATTTTGTTTTGTATTCCATAGTGGTTTGTGTTTAATGCTTCTGGTGAGATGAAGACGTTGACACAATCACAGAAAGCAATTTCGTAAGAGTTTTGATTTATATGAAAATGTGACAGTGTACCCCCCCCCCCAACCCAACGAGCTGGTAATTGGTCTGGTTCCTACTAATGTTACAAGTCGCTGTTATAAGTAGAAATTCATTTGTAAGTTTAACTTTTCTTAGGAGTATACAAACCACTCCTACCAAAGCTTATTTTACTATCTACTACATTTTAATCGAGATAAACCTTTGCAGAAATAGCTATATTACACATTTTGCTATAGATACAAAGGGAACAACGATAGTCAGTTGTTTAAGAACTGGAGGCTATTTGATTCCATGCTGTTTCCATGACTTCGCAAGAAACAACTGAATGTGGACAGGACTTTTGAGAAGGACCAGGAAATGAACAATTCGAACCTTTAATGACGGATATCTCAAAAATGTCTCATGCCACAAAAAAGTTATATGAAATAAATTGTGTGTTTTAAAGAGATCTACATTTTCTGCCAAGTAAGTTTTCGCCTATCGCTTAACGTTTACCAGCTATACAAGATTATACAAAATTCCTTTTGAATAAAACGGACTCCACATGCTATTTCTAGAAAATTCAAGATATACATTTTATTTGTGATGTAAATATTTGTAATATATGATATTTTAATCAAAATCGTTAAAGCCATTTTAGAGAAAATCAAAGATTTCGAAAAATGTTACATGTAAAGGGTAGTTTGTGAAGAGGATTTTCTTGAAAATCTTCGAGTCGCATCTCTGAAAGATATGAAACTAAATACTAAGTTTGATGTTTATCCGATATTTCGTTTTTGAGTTCACAGATATACACATGGACTTTTTCTAAAAATGCTTTTTTATTCATGTTATTTCCGTGAAATTTCTCTATCGAATTGAGGGTGGTATGCAATACTTTTTCTGCCTACTATATACGTGGTCGAGAGAGTAAAAATATCAGTGTTATTTATACAGATTTTATTAATGAAGTGTCTTAATAAATATCATTCGGCGTTTTGAAATAAAAACTGAAATATTAGATTTTACCACCATCTAAGAATTAATTTACTCTACCGTGGATATATCTTTTTTTCGGCTCCTTCTCTAAGCCACTCTTTGAGAACAATCTTTGTTGCAGATAGCTGCGTGCTGCACCATTTGACCGCTGACGTACACAGACCCAAATTCAGTAGGACGTAGTTCCAAGCGTAGAGGAAAGATGGCGACAGTGTGTCTGCTGGGAGAATGTTGGTATTAGAGTAACCGTGTTCAATAAGCTTATCTCGCCGGTCTTCCCCCAGTGAGCAAACCCTTGCTGCAATATGTGGACCATTTTTTGCTCTTGGGCTTGTGCAATGTAATTAAGAGCCACTCGTTCAAACAGTACTAAACATTATTGACCTATCTCTGCCCGAATGAAGCACTCGTTTGTTTTTTACAGTTGAAAGTCAAACTACGTATACAGCACATGCATAGTTAACAGTGAGCTATGCTGCCTTAGGTATAAACAAATTACTGATTTAGTGGGTTTAAAATATTTCAATTAAAGCAGTGTTGCCAACTAACTGGTTTTGGTGTTGGTGACAGAGGTGAAATTCCAAATATCTAAGAAATGTAGGAGGATTTGGCTACCTTAGAACTGCATGTAATTTCTTACAAAATATACGTTGTAATGTTTTTGGTCATATTCTTACATATAAGACGCTTAATCCGGCCCGTGTATATAATAATAATAATAATAATAATAATAATAATAATAATAATAATAATAATAATAATAATAATAATAACCTATTGAAGTACTAAGACATTACATGTGTTGAACCACCCCTGAAATTGACCCTGGTCACTGTTCAGAAGGGCGACGCACTTTACATTAAATTCTATATTATAAACTATTGTTCGTATTGTCTTTTACAGTGCAATTTTATTTATTTTTCACTTTTTTTATATACTGTCCTATTTTGACTTTCTCTACTACGTAGAATAAGTATGGGAAAGTATTCCACCCAAAAATTCGATATCGACATTTCACCGGAAATACATGCTTGGAGGCCGCAGGAATCCAAAAAAAATCAATTTTAGAAAATGGCCCTTGTGTGAGTCTGTGAACTCAAAAACGAAAAGAGGATAAATACCAAACTTGGCATTTAGATTTGGTTTACATGGAACATTTTCCGAAAATTTTGATTTTCTCAAAAGTGGCTCTAATGATTTTGATTAAAATATCATATGTTTAAGATATTCTTGTGATAAATGGAATGTATATCATGAATTTTCTGGGAATGTCCCCAAAAAGTCCACTATATTCTGAATGGCATTTGCATAACTGGAAAACCGTAAGTGATAGAGAAAATTTTACTACACAAAAATGCAGATCGTTAAAGCACAAATTTATGTTATATACTTTTTTTTTTTTTTTTTTTTTTTTTTTACCGAGTGAACCATTTCCGAGACATTTCTTCTTATTTGCTTCAATTTTCCAGTACTTTTTTTCTCAAATGGGAATTCGTTATTCGTTTTTTTTTATATCCTGGACATGCAAAGAGAATGGAATGCTGCACATAGGAACCAGCACTTAAAAGGTTTGACTATTCGCTTAAAGCCTACCATATTAACCTTGGCCCACAAGAAAATTAGCAATAAGATAGTTTCTGCAAATGTTTATCTCGATTAACATGAAGTAGATGGAGAATAAAATGTTTAAAATAGTTTTACAATAGTAGGGAAAGTCATGTGTGCAACACATCAGATTTTTTTAAACAGTTTTTGTCTAAAATTTTATTTATATTCATTTTCATTCGTTCTTAACCATACCTCAGATGGGTATTCTTGGGACCTTAGTTACAGCGTTCTGCTGAGACATACAACAAACTTTTAGATAACTTTTTAAAACGTCTGTGTTCTAGGTTGTCCAAAAAATACCAAAACGGTACATTATTGGCATTTAAGGTGTTAAAATGGAATTTTAAGTGCAAAAGTTACCCATAGCCGAGTGTTTGAAGCCTTCGAATGTTTCCGAAACACAACGTTTGCTAGCTAAACAAACCCCCCCCCAAAACTATTATATTCACATGACATTATCCTTCCTTCAACAATCTATTCTTACAAAAGCTTATTCTTCTATTTACTTCATGTTAATTGAGATAAAAATTTACAGAAATGATTTTATTACATACTTCCTTAGATGCAAGGGGAATACGGTAGGCTTAAACAGTAGTCATATCTTTTAAGAGCTGGTCGCTATGTGATGTCTTTGAAACTCCGTTCTCTTTTAGCAATTACACGTTGCTGTGGTCTAAATTTGACACTCAAGCATATTTTACTACTCAGTACTTTATTTGTATCAACTTGTTCACCTGCCTACCTAATGAACTGAATCATCTCAACAATAGGTGGCATTCCTAAAAATATTATCTTTAAGAACATCCCTATGAAAGAAATTCATAGAACCCAAGATCCTTGTGGCCATTCAGTTTATTCCCTTCGTCCTACTCACTTCTTTGGAAATTCTTTGGCTAAAAAGTCTCGTACAATTCAAGTTTCGTGAGCAGGAACTCCATCTTGCTCGAAATAAAACACACTATTATTGTGCTGCCCCATAATATTACATGTATACCTACATTTGCCAGCCCTGTGTATGTATTGAACAATGTTCTGTATTTTATTTGTATCAATGAATGCATTCTTACAATGCAATTCAATTCAAGATGGCGTATGTATTGAAAATGTCAAAGATTGCATAAAAGGTATTGTGTAGTAGATAGTCGCTTCACGTATGGAAAGCCGATTTGAAGTAGTTGCAACCTCACGTATGGTAAAAAGTTTCCGGTAGCCTTCGCCCCAAGCTTAAAAATATTAACTTTGTATGTTTACTGTTTCTTTAAATATTATATATTTATGTTTGCCTCGGCTGCGTCAGTATTATTGTTAGAGACATGTTTCTCTTTGCAGGGTTGTGGTGCGACTGAAGAATGTAGACTTACACAGATTTTATTTTTAGGTCACTCCTTTTTATTAATTCTTGACACGATTTTAATAACACTTCACTGATATAGAGAGCTGCGAGATTCTTTTGTTAATTACTTGCACTTTTTAACACGTAAACTGTTTTCGTCTCACACGAATACGTATAAAATTTCTCGAGGACGCATCTCGAGGACAACCAAAGCGTCCAGTTATGAGCACTGTCTACAAGCAACTGACATGAATTCCACCGTCTAAATTTATAAATTTCTGTATTTCAAGTCTCTGCTTGGCTATTCGTAATCCAATAGAATACTTTCATTTAATTTAAGTTTTTTTCTGGTTGTTGATTGGTTATTTTATAAACTGTCACAAAAATTACATTATTGCTTCCAAGAATTACAAGTAGTATTATTAACTTTCTTACTCTTGATTGCCTCAAGGGTACCTCATTGTTACCTCATTGTTAGCATCTTCTAACCTATTACTCTCACAGCTCCTACATTAAAAAATTACGTAATACATTCACATAACATTATTAAACATGGATACAATTATATAAACATTTACAATCACTGTAATATACATTTTTTATATATAGTTACATACACATATTGCTTTAAGGCGGGCTGTTATTGAATTATTTATTATATAATTAGACTGAAACCATTTAAGTGTTAAAAATACTGCCTCAATTGACAGTAAAATTATTGTTGCTATTATTATTATTATTATTATTATTATTATTATTATTATTATTGTCGTGGCTTTAGATGCCACAGGTTCTTTTTTCTTTTGAGTAAGTTGTTTGTAACTCCTGCAAATATATCAGCGCTCCCCTAAAGGCTATACCTAGTATGGAATTCACTTTTGTGCATTAATTGAATCCGGCTACTCTGAATGAGCGTTGCAATCAGATCATATTATTACCAATTACGCACTCTAATCATGCTCTATCAGAGAGACCGAAATGTCGACTAAGTTCACAAAGAGAAAAAATTGTGACTCTTGCTCCGACCTTTGAACTTATGACCTCAATGGACGTTACAGTTTACGCATGGGTTTTTTTCCTGTTAAACCTTTCGGCTTCGTTTCATTTTGTACTAAAAGCAGTTTTTAAAACTTAATGCACATGCTTACCACTTGTGCTTTTAAGAATTATATTATTTATTCCTTTTCTTGACTATTATTCAGCCAGCCTACATGAAATGGCCAGCATTTCTAACGTTAGATGTTAGCTGTGTTCGAGTACTCGCTGTGATGCTACAAAGCCTGCAGTAAATGAGAGGCTGTGTTCACGTAAAATAAACGGTGATTGGCATGCGTCGATGTTGTAAGAGTAATGATACATCTGCTTATTTATGAATTAGAGAATTGTCCAAAGTTAAAGGTTTATTTCAGCCGTAAGTTTCAAGTTGATGTTTTAAGGAACATTTATTAAAATGTATACAGGAACTGTAAAGGTTAACTTCCGCCATGCACATTATGGATATACATAAATTATTATTTAACTACGGTCCACTGCGGTTTGTAATACATCTGTATCTCAATGTCACCAAAAATCATTTTCTGAGCAGATAGCTATTTAAATATTTGTATTCGTCTAGCAGCTTTTGATTCTAGATTAAGTCACACTTAATACATCAAAAATATTTCATACCACACTGGCACTCGGGATTGCACTAAGTAGTGCATATTGGAAGAAACCTTATAATTATAGTATACAGTGCTTTTCCTTCACAATGTGGCCACCGCAAAGCTGCTCGCGCGGCCGCCCCGCAGCTGGGGCTCCCGCCAAAGCAGTTATAATTTGCCCGCAACCTCCTCTCACGTTCTTATAGTTATTCTTACAATTATGATGATAATAAGCTCATATCTTATCATAAGAGATGTTGGAAATGTTATCCTTCTCTATCCACACATTTCTGGCAACTTCTCAGAAATTTATTTACAGTCCAGAGTTCAATACCTGAAGTTGGTTGTATTTCTCGTCTGATATTTTCTTTTAGTGCTTCCAATTTATAGGGTTTGTTGCAACAAAATTATTTTTTATGTGATCATCATAGTTTCTGTAACTGGATTTTGCAAAATTATAGTATTGTTGATCCACGCTTAATATTCTTCTCTGGCGAAGCATGATTCCATTTATATGGCATAACATATATTGGAGCACAAAGAAACCCGATTTTACACAGGAGATTCCCTTGGATGGCGCGAAAATTGGTGTGCAGTAAATGTATACAAAATAATAGGACCTATATTGTTTTTAACAAAGAGTAAGTACAGAGAGTTACTGGATGACAGATGTCAGACTGGATTTTTCCAACAAGATTCTGCTACCGTGCACACTGACGGATGAGTCGTTAAATTTAATTCAGTAAATTTTTGAAGATAGGGTAATTAGTAAAGGAAAGGATTATGGCCCTGGTGATCCCCTGATTTGACTGTATGCGATTTTCATCTATGGGGGAATTTGAAAAATAAAGTACACACAAAATCTCCCATACACCGGAAGAACTAAAACAAAACAGGCGAAAAATTCACTTAATTTCGGATATTGAACTCTCGAGAGTGAACTAAAATTTCTTGAGAAAGTGCCAGAAAGATGCGGATAGAGAACAAAATTTTCAGCATCCCTTATGATAAGGCATGTGCTTATTATCATTGTAATTGTAACTACAACTATGAGAACGTGAGAAGGCTGCGGGGATATTATATCTCGGAGTCGAGGCGGCCGGCGTGAGAGCCGCCGAGCAGTGGCCACAGTGTGAGGGAAAAGCACTGTATAATATTAATTATATACAGGTTTTCATAAGTAACACTTAATATCAGTAAAATTAAAATCGATTTTTAAAAAAAAATTATATTTTTAAGCTTTCAGACCTTTTTGTGTCTCTTAAATGTTCTTTGAATTTTGTTTCTTTCTAGCAACGGTTGTCGATTTGGAGAGTTTCGTTGAAAAGTACGTGCAGTTCTTCTTGTATACTTTTGTCGCCATTCCCTATCATCATCAGAATTTTCATATCTTCAGTCTCTGTTAAAAACATTTTATTCTAGACTGATACGACGAATAAAACAGTTTTCTTTACACAAAATGTGATATACAGGTCAAGAATACAACTGTGCCCATAGCAACCAGACCTTCTGGCGAAACAAAGGAAAATTATCATGCAATTGGAAAAAAAAAGGTTACTATTTAAAAATGTTGTTGAGGATGTCAAGAATTGCTGAAGATTTTGTATTTTATAAAGTATATCACTGTAATAATAAATTTTACAAGTATCGACATTTTTTAAAAAAATAATTAATTTTAGAATTAATTGTTCTTCCACACAAGCGGTGGTTGGACAGGATTGGAAAGGCAGAATCAGAGACTGAAAAATTCAATGCGGATTTTCCAGTCTCCGTCTGGTTGCTCTAACCACTGAGCTACCATAGCAACTTAATGGTACGACATTAAATTCTACAACTGATTCGCATTTTTCCGGTAAACCACAAGGAGATCTCAATTTGTACTGACATGACATAATTAATTTTAGTTTTGTAGGATTATGAGTTACTTATGAAACAAAATTAGGTTGTGTTTTATTTATGGATGCTCTTTAATTACTATGGTTCTTAGGAGCCACATGATCAAGTAGTCAATCCGTTTCCTATGACACTCCGTTCCACGAGTCGCAGTCATTGAGCACACTACTGCACACAGCAGTTGCTCTTACCACCTGATTTGTCACCATGTTTAAACGAAGCTATGTACCTTGGGGTCCTTCAATAAGTACCACTGCTCATGGACAATATGGCCCTTACTACGCGAAGGGTATGTGATTCCAGCATGACGGGGCTTCGCCACACTTCAGCTATGCTGTAAGAGAACTTCTCAACAACATCTACGAAGAAGTGGATAGCTAGAGGAGGATCCGTTTACATGGCCAACGCGATCGCCCGATTAACGCCTCTAGACCAGTCTTTTGGGGGCATGTGAAGAGTGTCATGCACGCCACTTGGGTTGATACTAGGGAAGAATTGATTGTACACTGCCTTTGACCGCATTCGTCAGCGAGCGCACATGTTGAAGAGGGTTCGACAGTCAATGGGACGACGGTGTAGTGAATGTATTGGGGCCGAAGGTAAATAATTTGAAGGCTTTCTCTGAATTGCTTTCTCATTGAATTTGCATTGTTTTTACAGCAATAAATGAGCTTATGTAACCTCTGGATCCTGTCTGCTCAATCATGTGGCTCTATCAGCCAACATCGGTTGTTTGAACAAAACTGATCCTCTTTTTGAGAGCTATTACTCTACAAAGTTTGTTTCAGAGGTCCTGAATTATCCTGTATACTAAGTCTGTAGTATAATTTCAACGCGTTCAGAAAAGAAACCTAAGAGTTTGACTGGAAAAAACTGAATAGAAGTAATTGATTTTTACATGTCGTTTCTTTTTAATAGCCCATCTCACATCTACCTAAGAAGTATGTAATAGCTCCCCTTAAGTTTTAAAAAATATTAAACTTTTAATTGTGCTGACCAAGCGGTATGCTCACGGTAACGTCTGTGACTCGCATACGGAGGTCCCGGGTTTAAACTCTCGGGGCCGATCAATACAACCGAAGGTTTTTTCGCGGTTTTCCTCGGTAAACGAATGCTGCATTGGATAATTTAATTCCTTTCGTCACTACATTTCATTTTCTTCTTCTTTACCGCCATACCAGTCATTGGGCTGATCACCCATCCTGGATATGCTATGATCCAGAGTTTGCTTGCTCCTTGACAGGCTACTGACCCAAGTCATTGGGCTGATCACCCATCCTGGATATGCTATGATCCAGAGTTTGCTTGCTCCTTGACAGGCTATTGACCCAAGGCATTGCGCTGATCACCCATCCTGGATATGCTATGATCCAGAGTTTGCTTGCTGCTCGACAGGTTACTGACCCAAGGCATTGGCTTGTAAGTCCTTGAAGGTCTAAGTCCTATAAAGAGGAGGGTAAGCCATTAAAGAAAAATCTTATGTGTTACACTCACATGACTTTCTCTACTCTTGTACAAACTATTTTTACAAACGCTTATTCTCCATCTTCTTCAAGTTAATCGAGATAAACATTTACAGACTCTATCTTATAGCTAATTTTCTTGTAGATGCAAAGGGAATATATATTTACAAGGGCAATATAGAAATGCAGTAGCCTTTAAGCATAGACATTACTCTTAATAGCTGGTTGCTATGTGCAGCACCATTCTCTTTGCCACAGATTAATACTCTTTGCATATCGAAGACAAAAAGAAATGAATAACGAATTCTCATTTGAGAAAATAAGTATTGAGAAAAATTTAAGGGAATAACAAGCAATATCTCGAAAATGGTTCACTCAACAAAAAAATGTTTATGACATAAATTGTGTATTTTAACGCGATCTACATCTTTCTGTAGTAACATTTTGTCCGTCTCTTATGGTTTACCAGTTATGCAAAAGTCGTTCACAATGAAGAATACTTTTGGAGACATTTCCAGAAAATTCAAGATATACATTTTATTTTTCATGAAGATATCTTAAACATATGATATTTTAATCAAAATTGTTTGGGCAATTTTTGAGAAAATTGGAATTTTCGAAAAATGTTCTATGTAAAGGGTAATCTGGGGTATTTTCTTGAAAACCTTCGTGTCGCATCTCTGGAAGAGACTGAACCTAAATAACAAGTTTGGTGCATATCCGACTGTTCGTTTCTGAGTTATGCTGTTCACAGACAGACACACACACACATGGACATGTTTCCAAAAATGCTTTTTTTGGATCCAGGGGGTCTCAAATCATATATTTCCGGTGAAATCTCGGAATCGAATTTTTGGTTGGAATACAATACTTCCCTGCTTACTATACGTAGTAGAGAAAGTAAAAAGAAATTCTATGCTGACAACTTCAAACTCATTTTTACATGGTTATACACAGAGTTGATTACTTATCCCGAAATTCATTATGCTTTGAGCGTTTACTAATTACTTGAACTTTCTGTATATTTTTTTGTTTATTTTCGTAGTTTATTCGTTCAAATGTTTGAGGATTTAATATCCACTTGAAGCTTTTTGACGTGACATTATCATTTTTTATGCGCTTGAGAAGGGAATAAAATTATTTATCCTCAAAGTAGTTACTTTCTGAAAACGTACTCATTAAAACTTTTGCTTGTTTATTATCGTTTTGGTCTAAGGTAGTTACGAGCCTGTCTTGGCGTTACACATTACAGTTTTGAAAACCACTGTTCTGCTGTTATATCTCTGTTTCATGATGCTCGGCAACTTTTCTGCTTCGGCTGCGCAGTGGGCCAGGCGATTACACGTGACTAATCGGAACGAACATCGTTTCTCGTTCCATATTTTACGGCCGATTGTAAACGGAACGATTCGAGTAGCGGTGATGATGTCAAAACTGCTCTGAATTAAGAGCAATTGAGAGAAAATTAAAGCATAGTGGATACGCATTTCCATAAAGTAAACTTAGCTAACGCCTACCCAAAATGGAAACCCTGAATGTGCTGTTAATGAGATTGAATTTTATATTTTCATGTGTATTCGCAAGTGTGAGAATATAATTCCATTGACTTAGAACACATCGTGTTGTGACCATTTCAACTTCCTACCAATAATTTTCTTGCATGCAAACGTTCAGTGCCTGCCATGATATTATGAAGGATAAGGCATACGTAGATTGGGAAGCTAGCATTGACACTGGCAACCAAGGAACAATGGTCCATCCATAATGTTTTACAGCCTTGCTAACGAAACTGAAGGCCAAATTCCCCAACATCGATTTCTAAGATAGCAGAATGGCACAGGTACCAATGTATTGAAGAGGAGTGTCGCTGGATTATTTTCCTACCTCATGGAGTAAATAGACGAAGCAATCGTATTGCATCCAAAAATTGTATATGGAGATTTCGCCGGAAATACACGTTTTGTGGTTCCCTGAATAAAATAAGAATTTTTACAAGAATGTGTGCTACCTGGGACAAGATAAATTTGCGTTTGTTCGTCCGTGGTCAAAGGAGGAACTACGTGTGTTGTGTTAAGTGATAGTTTAGTAGCTGCTACACGTAAACACGATAACAGCGACACCAAAAGCGAGCACAAAGTTATTTGTCCAGTGTTATATGTGTATGCATATATGTATGTACCCATAAGGGGGGGTTCCGACCTCTTCAACTGCCGAGGTACGGGCGCTGCGGACCCTTAGCACTCGTGGTACTTCTGGCGTTACTAGAAGTACGCTTTTTTACTTTCTCTACTACGTATAGTAAGTAGGGGAAGCATTGTATTCCACCCAAAAATTCGATACCGAGAAATATATGTTTTGGGACCCCCTGAATCCAAAAAAAGCATTTTTGGAAACATGTCCGTGTGTGTGTCTGTGTGCCTATCTGTGAACAGCATAACTCAGAAACGAACAGTCGGAACTTGGTATTTAGGTTCAGTATCTTCCAGAGATGCGACACGAAGGTTTTCAAGAAAATCCCCCAACCCCAAACTACCCTTTACATGGAAGATTTTTCAAAAATTTTAATTTTCTCAAAAATGGCTCTAACGATTTTGATTAAAATATCATATGTTTAAGATACTTTCATGACAAATAAAATTTATATCTGGAATTTTCTGGGAATGTCTCCAAAAGTATTCTTCATTGTAAACGACTTTTGCATAACTGGTAAACCATAAGAGATAGACAAAATTTTACTACACAAAAAATGTAGATCGCATTAAAATACACAATTTATGTCATATACATTTTTTTGTTGAGTGAACCACTTTCTACATATTACTTGTTATTCCCTTAAATTTTTCAATACTTATTTTCTCAAATGGGAATTCGTTATCCATTTTTTTGTCTCGGATATGCAAAGAGTATTAATCTGTGGCAAAGAGAATGGTGCTGCACCTAGCAAACCAACTATTAAGATATATGTCGATGCTTAAAGGTACTGTATTTCTATATTACCCTTGTAAATACAAAACAAGGGGAACATAGTACGTTTTAAACCATAGTCAAATATTTTTAGAACTGGTCACTATGTGTAAAATGTAATTCTCTTTGCATGTCAAAAGATCGTTTCTGCAAACGTTTATCTCGATTAATATGAAATAGATGGAGAATAAGAGTTTGTAAAAATAGTTTGTACAAGAGTAGAGAAAGTCATGTGAGTGTAACACATCAGATTTTTTGTCCTGGTAATGCAAAGAGAATGGAACATTCCACATAGCAACCAGCTCTTAAAATATTTGACTATCGCTTAAAGCCTACCAATTCCCCTTGCATCTACAAGAAAATTAGCAATAAGATTAACATCTCGATATCTCGATTAACATGAAGCATATGGAGAATAAGCGTTTGTAAAAATAATTTGTATAAGAGTAGAGAAAGTCATGTGAGTGTAACACATCAGATTTTTTTAAAGTTTTATTTGTGGACGTTCTTTAGCTACTATGGTTCTTAGCGTCCCATTCCATATTGGGTGTGAAAGATCGGAAATTATGCTCAGACGGCTCTTTATCAGGCTTGAGGTTCTTTTATATGTCGTAAATCTACGACACGGGACCTCCAGCTTTACTTCCATTCCGAAGGAAGCCATGCTAACGATTTTTACGCCCTCCGCCGGTTTGAATCCGCGACCGGGAACTAAAGGCTAGCATGGTAACCACTAACCACTGAGTAGACAGAAGTACGCTGGGCCGAACATTCGAGCCCCTCCCGAAAGGGAACTGTTAGGATTGGGTTGGACTCGACGGGGTTGTGAGAAGCTGCAATGTTCTCCGGCACCAGCCTGGAGAGCTGTTAGACGGAATGCTAGATTCCTGTCGGCCCCAACGAGGTTTTCAGTAGTTTCTCTTTCGGGATGCCGCCATTTCCATCGTCGCGCAAGCAGGGGCCCTTTTTAGCTTCCAGATATTGTCCTCATGGGAAACCCCATGGGAGGGAGAGTCACTAGGCTGGATTTAGGAGGGGAGCTTGTGGGCTTAGGCTCTGGTCCACATAGACCTTCGCTCAAACTTTGTGTGTGTGTGTGTGTGTGTGTGTGTGTGTGTGTTTCCGACTGAGAACATTACAATCGAAAATGATTGGTTAAACCAGACTTGGTATTTAAGCTCAGCATCTTCCAAGGATGCAATGTGAAAATGTTCAAAAAAGAATCCCCACTCCATACTACCCTTTACAGGGAAAAAAATTCGTTACTTTCTATTTTCTCAAAAGACTAACGATTTTCCTTAAAATATCACATGTTTAGTATCATTTGCATTAAAAATACATTTATATATTGAATTTTCTGCGAATAGCCTGTGACGTCCTCATTTGGAATTAATTTTCTGGAATTTTGTATAAATTGTAAAGTGCAAGAAGAGATGGAGGGGAAAGTTACTGCACGAAAACGTAGATCTCGTCAAAACACATAATTTATGTGATATTTTTTGTGACATTAACCATTTCTTTTGTTATTCCTTTCTTATTTATTAGCATTCAATAATTTATACGCCTTTAAGCCGCTGTTCACTTTTCTGGTATAATTATCTTGCTTCAGGCTTTGTTTGTTTACTCTATTTATGCCGCCCTTTAACATCTCGGTTCATATTGGCGGCTTTTTACTTGAGAAACAATCGCACATTGCGACGGTATTACTTATAATGTTTGTGTATGTGTGTTTACTCCGCGTGGTGAAGCCATTTTGTGACGTGATTCTTTGTTAGGTTTGTAGCTCCATCTGGTGTTAGCAATTTGCGGTAGTATTAGTGTTTGGTTGAAAGAATGCTACTGTTATTTTATTTAATTTTGGTTTACTGTCCTCCGGCTAGCTATGATCTTTTTGGTCGAGCACATCTCTTTATACAGGTTGTGTAAACGGAAAGGAGTCTATTATCCAAAGATAACACTGATGAAAGAATTTGTTTTACACTTTTTATTGTCGAACACATTCACTATCACAATTTACACATTGATCTTGACACCCGCCAAACTGAAAACTGTTATAATAACTTCTTACTGATCACTTTTAATTCGCGTACTTCAACCTTTTGTATAATTAACTTTACAACACTTGAGAATTTTCCTAACTCTGCTACGCGTAACTTGCGAATCGATAGCCGAAGTATACTTTACAAATATTTCTGCTGGACTGACGGACTGAAGGCGACGTGTATCATACAAATATTTTCGACGAACTGACGGGCTCTACCTCTAACCTAGCCCTTTTATACTCCTACACCCCGATATGCCTAAAGATTATAACTAAACTGCAATTGGCTAATAAAACGCGCCAACATTAGCGTCCATTTTTATATCCAATGAAAATTATGAATACATATGCTCCAGGAAGAATGTTCCAGCAAATTCTAAAAAAACGCGCCAACATTACGTAACTTCCTCGTTTCTAATAATGATAAACAGCTCACCCCCTCGCTGCATTATTGCACGCTATTATTGTCAGTTTCAGTAAGGCCCTATAAGCTTACTTCTCAACAATAATTACAATAAACAAAACATCTCAAATCAATGACACATAAAAATGCATATTCATATTATAATCATTCTTTACATTTAAATAATTTGTGATACAAATTACTGCATCAACATCGGCAATGATGTTAATTTATTTTACAGTGGTGCTAATCTTTGGTTGGTATTACTTTCAGACACACACATTCATCCTCCCATTAATACATCCAGACTCCAGGGAGGATAGGAAATAATCCTGGCTAAAGAAAAATTCCCACCCTCCAGCTGGGAATAGAATACAGGATCTCTGGATTTGGAGGTTAGCATGCTAACACAACGAAATGTGTAATAAAAGCATTCCTGCAAAAACTTATCTGGATTAGCATGAAGTAGGTAAAAGAATATGCTTTTATTTCATATTATCTGTAATTTCATGCTTTTCCGTCTGCAAACCAGTATGTCAAATTGAACTTTTCCGTTCAGCTATTTCCCGTACTCCCCAACACCAACTTATGAATACATTGGCCCTGCAATGAGCATATGAAACATATGACTGCGTCTGTGTTCAACATAATACGTACTACAATATCTAACCAATACATAAAGTCAGGGGCGGCTTCTTAATATGGTAGCACGTTTGCGCTACAACCAAAGTCCTGGCTCTCCATTTAATGTAAATAGCGTATGCGATTCATACATTTCGGTTATCATTCTGACATGATCTTGTGGAGTGGACTTTGGCAAGCGTTGTATTGTTTGCGGGTGCCAAGTAGTGCACTCCCGGCTGCAACCCACATTGGTATAATGGTGGAGTATAGGGAATGACGAACCAAGGGAGCGCAGAGGTATAAGCTGCATGTTGTTGGTTAACCTAGTAGTCAGAGAGCATAGAATAGGATGATCAACAGGAGCAATACTTTTCGTTTCGTCCCATACACAGAGCCATCTATTGAATTCACAGTAAAAGTTTACCTCACTTCCGGTCTTCTATCTACTGAACTGCATCTCTGACTATACTCTAGTAACCTTGCATCTCTGATAATTACGTTGCCTGTTGTGGTTTGTGCCGTGTTGTGTGTATCGGGTTTTAATTTATGAATCAAAGTGGTTTATTTAGCTAAATACAGGTAAACGTTGCTATAAGGAGAAACAATGAATTCCATTCAGTCTCTTTTAATGCAACCGTTTTCAACGCTAAACTTTGAGGAAAAGAATGAAATTAAACGCATTGGCAGGCCCACACCATACCTAAAAATCGCTCAGGTAGTTCAAACAAAAACAAGAAGTTTTAACAGGAATTTTAACAGCGATGTATATGAAAAATATGATTGCATAAGTGGTTGTGATATTAAAAACGCCCTGTTTTGCTTTCCTTGCGTTTTGTTGGTGGTGAAGATACATGGACAAAGCATGGCAGGAATGATCTGTAGCATCTTCATGAAATGTGGGTGTGTTATATATTGTGAATTCCCATTTCTTGTTTATTTGCTTAAATTAATCAGCCTATAGTGAGAAACTTATTCCGTATTTATTACTTGAAACATTTCAAATTGCAAGGATAATGTTGTGAACCACCAAAGTTCAGAGTCATCAGCCGCCCCTGCAAAAAGTATTTCGACAAAGTATGAAACAAAATATTGTACTAACTGCAATACTCCCGAAAAAACTCGATTTCCTATCCAGTTACGTAAGTAACTTTTTAAGTATAATTTGTAGAAGAGTGGGTACAGAAAGGCATGTGAGTGTCACGCACAATGATGGATGGACTCCATTCCTCATATAGCCTGTTGGCATTTGTAGAAGCACTCACCAGATCGTGCTTACCTACACGTCAGTGACTCATGGTCGATGTTTGTATTCTTTGCATTAACATATAGTTTGAGTGAGAACTTGAAGTCAACTGCTTAAGATTTCTTACGTCTGGACCAGTGGCGACTGAAGCATGAATGCAGTGGTAATGCCAGGAATACCTCCCCGAAATTTTTATATTGTGCAATAAATATACCACCACACCATTTTTGTATGGTTATCTCCAAGTTAGTAGCTTAACCGCTACCCAAGTTGCGGATTAGTTCATCGCTAAGAATAACTCCCGGTTAGCTGTTAACCAAGGTAAAAAAATTTACACTGAGTCCCAGTTAATATCTACCCGGAATCTTAACCGGAAGCCCTTAATGGTAAAGGCACTAGTTTAGAGCGCAAGTACACGCACTAATGAAAATAAGCCAAACAGCACGGTTCCTGTTCAAATCACGCGCGCAAACTCACAGCTGGCCGGGTGCAGGTACTGTCTGTAGTCTTTACTTCTCTTTCAATCGTCTGGTGAACTGCTGGCAGCATTATAAAAATAATGACGAATATAATATAACGAAAGACGACTTTCTGCTAACTTTTACACTGCAACTGATATGTACCTTATTTCTCAATTCTCAGTATAGCACACTTTGTCATAGGCGTGCGATAAAGTTGGTACTTATGATCCGCATGTGCTACCAAGATAAGTCGTGACAAGTACTAACTGGCACGAATATGGCTATCCTCTTGGCCCTCCAATCATAGCTAGATTCTAGACTGAAAGCCCAGAGTGCTATGAATCGTGCCGAGGACAGAAGTGGCACGGATCCATAGAATAACAATATAATAGGGTTGCAAATTCGCAATTTGTAGTCGCTTCCTTCAGCTTCTATGGTTTTCTATTGTCAGACAAGCCATTTCATTGTGCCTTTAAGAATAACAAGCATGACCGTATTCTTAATGTAATCGTGGAGTACACAAATAATTTCAAATGTATTTCCTCATTTTATTAAGGCAGTCTCATGATATGGAGGCACTATTCCGGAGCCACACCTGCGTCTGGACATGAGTTTTGGCTCCATTCACAATGAAAGTTAAGCACTAATATAGACGTAGAACTTAAAGACATAAACTTAAGGCGCGTGTTGTCATTCACATTGACAAATGCAAACTTAAACGGTAGCCAATACCAAGCAAGCGTTAAACAGCTGAGCTAATATGGCGACCTAGGAAGCGATCACCGTCAAAAGAGGTTATGTACTTGTATAAAAAAAATCGGATGTGTTACACTCACATGACTTTCTCTATTCTTGTACAAACTATTTTTACAAACGCTTATTCTCCATATGCTTCATGTTAATCGAGATATCGAGATGTTAATCTTATTGCTAATTTTCTTGTAGATGCAAGGGGAATTGGTAGGCTTTAAACGATAGTCAAATATTTTAAGAGGTGGTTGCTATGTGGGGTATTCCATTCTCTGGGCATTACCAGGACAAAAAAATCTGATGTGTTACTCTCACATGACTTTCTCTACTCTTGTACAAACTACTTTTACAAACGCTTATTCTAAATCTACTTCATGTTAATCGAGATAAACATTTGCAGACTCTATCTTATTGCTAATTTTCTTGTAGATGTAAGGGGAATATATATTTACAAGGGCATTATAGAAATACAGTAGCCTTTAAGCTATCTCTTAATAGCTGGTTGCTAGGGCACCACTATTCTCTTTGCCACAGATTAATATTCTTTGCATATCCAAGACAAAAAATGAATAACGAATTCCCATTTGAGAAAATAAGTATTGAAAAATTTAAGAGAATAACAAGTAATATCTCGAAAATGGTTCACTCAACAAAAAAAAATGTATATGACATAAATTATGTATTTTAACGCGATCTACATTTTTTGTGTAGTAAAATTTTGTCTATCTCTTATGGTTTACCAGTTATGCAAAAGTCGTTCACAATGAAGAACACTTTTGGAGACATTCCCAGAAAATTCAATATATACATTTTATTTGTCATGAAAATATCTTTAACACATGATATTTTAATCAAAATCGTTAGAGCCGTTTTTGAGAAAATTAAAATTTTCGAAAAATCTTCCATGTAAAGGGTATCCTGGAGTAGGGGGATTTTCTGGAAAACCTTCGTGTCGCATCCTTGGAAGATACTGAACCTAAATAGCAAGTTTGGTGTTTATCCGACTGTTCGTTTCTGAGTTATGCTGTTCACAGACAGACACACAGACAGACACACACAGACATGTTTCCAAAAATGCTTTTTTTGGATTCAGGAAATCTCAAAACATGTATTTCCGGTGAAATCTCGGTATCGAATTTTTGAGTGGAATACAATACTTCCCCTACTTACTATACGTAGTAGAGATAGTAAAAATCTGATGTGTTACACTCACATGACTTTCTCTACTCTTGTACAAACTATTTTTACAAACGCTTATTCTCCATCTACTTCATGTTAATCGAAATAAACATTTGCAGACTCTATCTTATTGCTAATTTTCTTGTAGATGTAAGGGGAATGTATATTTACAAGGGCAATTTGGAAATACAGTAGCCTTTAAGCACAAACATATCTCTTAATAGCTGGTTGCTAGGTGCAGCACCATTCCCTTTGCCACAGATTAATACTCTTTGCATATCCAAGACAAAAAATGAATAACGAATTCCCATTTGAGAAAATAAGTATTGAAAAATTTAAGGGAATAACAAGTAATATCTCGAAAATGGTTCACTCAACAAAAAAAATGTATATGACATAAATTGTGTATTTTAACGCGATCTACATTTTTGTAGAGTAAAATTTCGTCTATCTTTTATGGTTTAGTGTTATGCAAAAGTCGTTCACAATAAAGAATACTTTTGGAGACATTCCCAGAAAATTCAACATATACATTTTATTTCATAAAAATAGCTTTAAAATATGATATTATAATCAAAATCGTTAGAGCCATTTTTGAGAAAATTAAAATTTTCGAAAAATGTTCCATGTAAAGGGTACTCTGGGGTGGGGGGATTTACTTGAAAACCTTCGTGTCGCATCTCTGGAAGATACTGAACCTAAATATCAAGTTTGGTGTTCATCCGACTGTTCGTTTCTGAGTTATGCTGTTCACAGACACATACACAGACACACAGACACACACATGGACATGTTTCCAAAAATGCTTTATTTGGATTCAGGGGGTCTCAAAACATGTATTTCCGGTTAAATCTCGGTATAGAATTTTTGGGTGGAATACAATACTTCCCCTACTTACTATACGTAGTAGAGAAAGTATAAAGGATCACCTACAGTAACAAATTGTTTTGCTGCGATTTTTATAGATATCCCATGATTTCGGCCCGTGATCTTACACAGAAAGTGTACACATGGGAACGGAAAACCTGATGGGAGATGATAGAATTATGATGTGATGAGAATCCCTCTCTGATTGAATAGTTTATGTTTGACGTACATTAAACTTCCAAGCTTGTAAATTTACGTCTAATTCAAAGTTTATTTTTATGTATCCGTGATTCATTATGAATGGTTCCATTATAAAACATAGCATCTAGCTTTTAATTTTACATTATTCTTAGGGTTAATTTTCATTGTGAATGATGCCTAAGCCACATTTCAGAAGACTAAAATATAACTCCTATTGTTACTTCAGATAATATGCAGCATAGTTTCTCATCCAAAATCCCACCCTTACGTCCTTACGTTGAACACATGGACGAACTTTAAACAGAAATTGTGATTAATTTGTATTTTTGCTTCACTAAAGATAATATTTTCTTTACTTTGGCAATTTCAATTATCCCCAACAAAATCAAATCAAGAAGCTTAACCTTGAATTTAAAAAGTTTGAATTTTTTGCGGCCAAATAAAATCGCACGACTTTCTCTACGCACTATCGTTTACATTATATAATTTTTACCACCTGTTATTACAAAAAGCTTATTGTTTATCTGCTTCATGTCAATCGAGATATTGAACAATTCGTTGTAGGTACAAAGGTGATACAGGAAAGGAATCTATAGCCAGATATTTAAAACGTGCTCACTATATGCTGGCCTTGAAATGTCATGCACTATGACATCCGAGAAACAACTGAAGAGCGACATTGCCTGCTTTAAAAAAGGACAAATAAAATTCAAACCAAAAATAATAGAGAATATCAGGGAAATAGTTAATGCCACCAAAAAGAATATTTGAAATAAACTGTGTATTTTAAAGACATCAAATTTTGTGTGCAGTAGATTTTTGTCTATCTCTTATGGTTTACAAAAAGTATGCAAAATTCCTTCCGAAGGAAGGCTTCACATAATATTTCCAGGAAACTCAAATTATACACTTTATTTGTCATGTAAAATATAAAAAACATATGGTATTTTAATTAAAATTGTTAGTCTTTTTGAGAAAATCGAAAATTTCGAAAAGCCTTCCATGTAAAGGTAGGTTGGGGTAGTGATATTCTCTGGAAAATATTCGTATTGCATCTTTTGGAAGATGTTGAACTTAAATACGAAGTTTGTTTTTATCTGACATTTCGTTTTTGAGTTATGCTGTTCACATATACACACCTTTTTCTAAAAATACCTCTTTTTGGATTCAGTGGTGCTCAAAACATGTATTTCCGGAGAAGTCTCGGCATGGAATTTTTGGTGGAATGCAATACTTTACCTACTAGGTAATTACAGCTGTGTACCACGAGTTTTATTTCTATATTTAATTAAATTTACTGGACTAATGAATTTTTCTGCAGCGTTAATAGATATTCACTAAAGGCAAAGATAAATAAACCTTGTAGACATGGCCAGGAAATCACTTAACCTTGACTTCCTCCAATAATTCCGGTTCTGAGGCTATGGTGAAACAGCAAGGTAGATATCTGTTGTTGGCGTGCTTCTTGCCTCAGGCTGGGAATGAAAACAAACCTGCACACCTGTGACCTGCCTTAACTGGCCTCCTCCATATCGAGTATATCACTAGAAGGAAACTGCTGAAATGCGAGTTTAAAGTGCGAACAATTTATTATTTCGAGATATGGATTTTTTATCCACTTCCCGTTCATGGCGTCATGGAGGAAAGTTGAATTTCATGCATTTAATGCTGGTTATCTAATCTACCTGCATGTTTGCCTATATTACTGCACCTATGTGTATGACCTATATTAAATCCTTTAACTTTTGATATACAATAGAATCCCGATAACTCGACATTCCATATAACTCCACTTTTTTTATCGTAATAATTTCTATAATCCACTATGCGGTATAAACAGTATAAGTAAATTTTAATTAGTGTAGTACAGGGAGAGCCAAAAGGCTACGAACCGGTTGCGCGGTGTTTTTCCTGTCCGCAACCTCAGCACTCGTTGCCGTCTGCAGCTATCATAGAAAGGCGTGTATGAAACCATACAACATTTTTAAAACGACTTTTAAAGGCTCTACTTAACAACTTTATGAAAGTGTGTTTGAGGACAGAATTATTAGTAGAGATTTATGGCCCCCGCGGTACCCCGACCTAACCCCCTGCGATTTCTATCTCTGGGGTAACTTAAAAAAAAGTGTACAAGACAAACCCACACCCTGGAAGAATTAAAACAAATATCCGCTAGGAAATTGCCAGCATTTCTCAACGTGAACTACGGCGAGTGATGGATAGTTTCCTAAAGAGGTGCCAAAAATGTATGGACAACGACGATGGCCAGTTTCAACATCTCCTTGCATAAAGTTGGTAAGTAAAGCCTTTAAAAGTAGTTTTAAAAATGGTGTATGGTTTCATCCACGCCTTTCTATGATAGCGGCAGACGGCAACGAGCGCCGAGGACGTGGACAGGAAAACCACCGCGCAGCCGGTTCGTAGTTTTTCGGCTCTCTCTGTATTAGTGTTCATATGCATGCATAAGGCTCGTTTCACACTGGAACACTGGTGACGGTCACCAGTGATGGTCAGCGTTATACATTCAACGAATTGGAGTATTCACTCCGGGACACTACACTGCCTCACCCACTCACTGTGACGCAGCAGTGTCTCATCCTTGCCACACGTGATGGACAAGGTCACTGTGTTCAAAACAGTCACCGCCCTACATGCATTAGTTTAAATAGAAGTGTTCGCACTAGGACACTGACCACAGACACAGCGTTGCAGATTTGCCAACAAAAACAAAGTGTTTGAGACAGGCAGTCATTTTTGTGGTATACTCAGCACAGTGGTGGTAGTCATGAGTTTAGATTTGATTAACGCGGTAGATTTTGTAGCCAAGTATAAAGTCGTCCTGGGATATCAATTTGTTCTTCTGCTGGGATAGCCTTCCTTAGCATAGTGTCAATTCCTGTGATTTACTCTTTCACAGTTTCTAGTGGTTCATCAAATGAAGATTTCGACATTCGTAAATGTTGAACAAATGTTCTGTCATCTCGTCTCAGATCGTCATACAGAGTGTAAAATAATCCTTTCTCCAGCCGATCACGCAGAAGTGGATGTTTTCTTTTCTTTCCCTCCTCCTCTTCCTCCTCCATAGAAGTACTAACAAAAGCTTCTCTTCGCTCGAGTCCATTTCACTAACAAACAGTTGGCAATACCTGCAGTGTCCGACAACAGTGACCTAATAGGAATATGTTCACTGCAATTACCATTGACTGTCACTAGCACCGTCACCGGTGTCTCAGTGTGAAACGGGCCTAAATGTCCATGTGTTTTCCTGATCTGTTCAGATATTAAGGCGTTTTCGTCGTCCTGTGTGGTGTAGTGCTTACCATGCTTGCCTCTAGTTTCCTAGGTCACGGGTTCAAACCCGGAGGAGGACGATGGATTTTTTCGGGCGTAAAAATCCTTAGCATGGCTTCCTTCGGAAGGGAAGTAAAGCCGGTGGTCCCGTGTCGTAGATTTACGGCACGTAAAAGGGCCTCAAGCCTGATAGAAGCCTCTGGTCTTTCCGGTCTTTCACGCCCAAAGACGCTAAAGACCACACATGTTTAATTTAATTTAATTTTCACATTTTGCAGTTTATTTATGACACTAATTTGGTGACAGGAATTGTTATATTTGTGGAAATAGAACCTACCGCATTCTCCCTCACTAACAAAAGGGCTGACCGCGTATTGACCTTCGATATCCGAGCTGCCGGCCGACTAGCACAACACAAACACTTTTTGTTTTTAGTTCCATTGGTCTTATCGGCGGAACTTATTGCCTATTGGAAATGGTGTTAACTCGTGTAACTCTTGTTGTTGGGTTTTCTTGCACTTTGGTTTTTAATCATTAGTTCATACACACATTCACACTCTTATTTATACTTAGACTCTGGATAGGATATAGAATAATCTTGGCTAGAGAAAAATTCCCACCCCATAACCGTGAATCGAACCCGGGACCCCTAACACAACAGGCAGGTGCTCTACCGACTGAGCTACGAGACCGTTTGAAAGGTTTATTGCTTTATACCTGGGTTAGATCAACTTAACGTAACGTGACAATGTTCAAGTCTAATACATTGTATTAAATGGGTCTACTTAACGCGACGTAATTTAAAGAGTTGGCAACGCCAAACGTTTCCTTCACGTTATGTTAAGTTTGATATCACTGATAATTAGAACAATCGGCGTGAAGCAGTAGCATAAAGTAATGAAACCAGTCACCAATCGAAAACCATTCTCGTTACGTTAGACCTTAGTTTAGCAGCATTTCATAAGTGATGTTACATCCCGTCACGTTAAGTAAAACTCATCCTAATCCTGGCATTACCCAGTGGTGAGCTAAACTTTCAGTTACCTATTTCTGGTTACAGTACAGTTTCTCAGATTTCAGGCTTACTATTAGTGTTGTGTTTGTGCCAGTGAAAATGGCCTATGATGAACAGGCCTCAGTTTTGGGTCATCGAATTAGCAGATTGAAGTTAGGGAGCGAACGGGGTTGATTTGAATGTCCTAGCCCGGTGGGTGGGGTAGCACTTCCAACCTAGCGTAGCGAAGGTCACTATGGACACTCATATTGCTGCTTGGCCCTGTTCAAGATCCAGTGAGCAAAGAACTATAGTTCCATGGTATTTACATATTCATTGATACTTTGTTAGTGTTAATTGCTCTTATTTATACTCCACAGTACTTTGAAATATGTCAAGAGAATGCGACCAAGCGTTCCCTTCAGGATGCACTTGTAGAGAAGTTTGGAAAGGAGCATTACCTCATCAAAGGAAACACTGCATATTGCAAATGCTGCAAAAAATACATCGTGACAGACAGATTCCGATTCTTTCAAAAACACTGCAGTAGCAAAATACACGCGAAAAATGTTAAATTCAACAACCTACAGAGGTCTTCAACATCACAATCAAAATAGAAAATCAGAAGAAATTTTATCGACATTTGTGTAGCATGTTAGTACACGCCAACATCCATTTCAACGAGATCGAAAATAAATATATTAAAGCGTTTCTAGAAATATATATATGGGTTCGTAATTGCAATGCTTCAAAAACTGAATGAGTCAAAATCACACTCTGTTATTGAAAGTATGAACGCCAAATTAAAAAATGTCCTTGGCTTTGCAGATATGTGTGCCATTAAGGACGTTTTATTGGATTCAAATAATGAATACAAATCCACAAAAACTTATTCGTGTGATATCCCATTCATGTGTTATGTACCTGTTACGTCATGTGTCGAATAACGAAGTTTTTCTAGCTATAAACTCATTTTAAGTGAAAATAGGAGATGGTTTTATTTGATACATTGCGAATGCACCTTGTAATTCGCTGCAATGACATGTAAATACCATGAAACTATAGTTCTTTGCTCACTGGATCTCGAATAAGGGAACTGCATTAACCAGGCCTAGCAGCAATATGAATGTCCACAGTGACCTTCGCTACACTACTACCTGTAGCGGAAGTTCTACGCCACCCACCGGTCTAGGACATCAACTCAACCCCGTTCGCTCCCAACTTCAGTCTGCTAATTCCGTGACCCAAAACCGAGGCCTGCTGATTACATCATTTTTTGACAGTTTACCGACTTTAGATGTCAGTCTGGATATTTTTAACAATAGTTTGCTGTCGCGCATTTAGCTGATGAGTCATTAAGTTTAATTCGGGATATTTTTGAAGATAGGTTGATTAGTAAACAATTTGGCACTCACGATCCCCCGATATAACTGTATAGGATTTTTATCTATGGGAGAAGTTAAAAAATAAAGCGTATACAACAAACCCCGTACATTGTAAGAACTAAAAAAAGCATCAGGACAGAAATTCACTCGTTTTTAAGATACCGAAGTCTCGCGCGAGTAGGAAAAGCACTATACATCCCGTAAAGAAAGCACTCGTCTGCATTTTAAAAAATTCTAGCAGCCAAATTAATGGAGAAGAAAAAACAAATTTGGACTTATAAGATCAAATGTTAATACAGTTTGTGTATTTTGGAGGTTCAGATCGTTCTCAGTTTTATAAATCTTTTTAAAAATATGCCAAAATTGCAACTCATTTGTACGTGGGATTTCCAAAAGTATCTTAAATGGACTGAGTAGAGCATTTTTGTGTATTACATAATATCGCTGTGAAAACAGGATTTTATTTGACAGAGAATAAAGTATCCAAGTTTTTGCCTTAATTCCTTATTTTCGGCTCACTTTTTACCACTTCGCGAATTTATTTCTCTACCAGTTTAAGTCACATGTCGATGAAAGTGTGTGGGTGTATGCACAAAAAAATTACTCTACTCAATGTAAGATAATTTTGAAAACACCTCGTACAAAAAAGTTGCAGTTTTGGCATATTTTTCAAAAATATATACATCTAATAAAATGAACGATCTGAAAAACCGCCAAAATATGTAAACTGTAGGTATTACCATTTGATCTTTATGTAAAAAAATTAGGCTTTTCTCTCCATTAATTTGGCTCGTAGAATTTTTTAAAGTGCAGACGAATACTTTCTTGAGAGGGTGTATTTACTTACGACCTAATTCATGCAGAAGCCCAGCATGAGCTGCAAGTTATTATTTTTTTAAGGTCAATAATCAGGAGTGAAGAATCAATCGTCAGTTCGTCGCCAATATTAATGTTACCCTTGAATTCCATCAATAGATAAGCAGATGACGGATACCGTTTCTTGGATAACCTTTGCCGCCTATTTCTGGGTAATCAGAGTTGGAAACGCGGCGAAACTACGGGCTTCCCAGATCTTTATCCGGAAACAACGCTGGGAAATGGACAAACGGACCCCTTTGACCTTGAATTCCCGCATCTACAGAGATATAGCTGCCAAATGTAGAGGGGTATGTGATTAAAACTTTATATACATTATACATACGGGTGAGTTTTCTCAATCTGCGGATTGAGAAGTTATGCAGTCCCGGCGTTGTACAGACTATGCCGTAAACACTGTCCACTGCAATTTCGGCAGAAGTGACTGCTTTGCACCGCCGTGCATGCAGTGGCTTGCACTCGTTGCGCAACAGTGTGTGCGTTGGCCTTCAGTGGTGAAGGTCCTAGGTTCAAATATTGCCGCATGAAGATACTTTTTATATCTATAAATTTAAAGAGAACTGATGGTTTGGCCTGAAAGTGTCGTTTCTCTTAATTAGTTTAATTATTTAATTTCATTAAAACACAAATTGTTAGCTGCTAGAATATGATTTAATGAACATCATATATAAATGCAAGAAGTTGATAATAAAAACTCATTTATTCGTAGGCGTGATTTGAACTTCCGACCTTCAAAATGACTTTCCAGGATATTAACCATTGCGCTACTAGAGTACGTTAACGTCGAACCCACTGTGGCTTTAATCACCGGACTGGTGAATGCGGTGTTAGCACCTGCATTTCGCATGGTCTGTAAAATACAGGGTTGCCTAGTTACCAATCCGCAGGATGAGAAGACTCACGCGATATACATATATCGGATTCAAACATCGAAATGTTTAAGCAGCATTTAAGAACTATAGCAGATTTTTGTATTTAAGATTATACTATTATTATATTATTAATTATTGTTATTATTAAATTGTAATGTAAGAAAATAAATGTTGGTGACCTTGCTGCTGGAACCACCATGTTCAACAGCTCTTAGTAACTAATTTTATTTTTGCGTAAGTACTATATCTAAAATTCACTATCGTCGACAAAATAGTGTGCAGTGCACATGGGTTACGTTAGAGTATATCGGAAGTACAAAAACACTAAACTTCATCTCGTATTTTCAAACTCTACTTCGTTCTCCAATGATGCACTTGCCATACTTGTATTGTAGTATACTATTTTACGGTTCTGCGTTGTTCATAGCATTATTAATAGTAACATAGTCACACCACCTCTTACGTTCGCTGCAAGAAGGCAACAGTCGCTCTAACAAGGTTACGGATTGGCCACACCTCACCGACATGCGTATCTGCTACGTAAACATGACCCTCCTTACAGTCAAACACATCGTTACCAAATGCTCCATCTTTAAAGGTAAAAGAGATTTACACATCTTCACAGATTTGGCGAAAGCAATCAACCACCCTGAAGTTGTTCACTTCTTTAAAGACAAATTTATATCATAGTTTATAATTTTTGTTGTTGTGTTAGTCAATACTCAATGAAGATTGTCTTAATTAATATGTGAATTGTTAATTATGACGATGTTAATAGTCGTGTTATGACCAGTGTTTAAGCGAATTTAAATACAAATTTAAATCTGATGTGTTGCACTCACATGACTTTCTCTAATCTTGTACGAACTATCTTTATAAAAGCTTATTCTCCATATACTTCATGTTAATCGAGATGTTAATCTTATTGCTAATTTTCTTGTGGATGCAAGGGGAATATGTTAGGCTTTAAGCGATAGTCAAATATTTTAAGAGCTGGTTGCTATGTGGCGCATTCCATTCTCTTTGTATGTCCAGGACATAAAAATGAATAAGGAATTCCCATTTGAGAAAGTATTGGAAAAGTTAAGGGAATAACAAGCAATATCCCGAAAATGGTTCACTCAACAAAAAAAAATTTATATGACAAATTGTGTATTTTAACGCGATCTACATTTTTTGTTTAGTAAAATTTTGTCTATCTCTTATGGTTTACCGGTTATGTAAAAGTCGTTCACAATGAAGAATACTTTTCGAGACATTCCCAGAAAATTTGAGAGCAATACATTTCATTTGTCATGGAAATATCTTAAACATATGATATTTTAATCAAAATCGTTAGAGCCATTTTTGAGAAAATTAAAATTTTCAAAAAATGTTCCATGTAATGTGGGGTGGGGGATTTTCTTGAAAACCTTTGTGTCGCATCTCTGGAAGATACTGAAGCTAAATACCAAGCTTGGTGTTTATCCGACTGTTCGTTTCTGAGTTATGCTGTTCACAGACACACACACACACACACACGGTCATGTTTCCAAAAATGCTTTTTTTGGATTCAGGGGGTCTCAAAACATATATTTCTGGTGAAATCTCGGTATCGAATTTTTGGGTGGAATACAATACTTCCCCTACTTACTATACGTAGTAGAGAAAGTAAAAAAATGTAGACTTTGCGTGGGCTTAATGAGGACAAAATTACTGGTATTAAGCGAAAAGAGTCAGCAGTATAAGCATTTCTTTTCTTGGGCTCAAGAACCTTATTTCTTAGCCGCTATTCAGCACGAAATAGGTGTATTTTTAAGTAAAAGCCGGTGTGCATACGATGTATTCAATAAGCACCTTTTAAGTAACAGATTGTTCGCATCTTCCTATGTTTTGTACTCTATGTTATTTAAATATTTGTATTATCATAAGATACATTCTTGTAGATTCTCGTCATTGACGTTTATCGCAAGTTAATGTAATAAACGTGTACTACATTATAAACATGTCTCTAACCTTGCAAAATTACAAGTTGCAGAAATGACACACAATTCTTGGAGAAGTTTCCTTTTGAAATTTGGTAACATCCATGCCATAATATTTATGTTGCGATAATTTATAAGGGGATATAACAACAGCATGATCATTTGCTGATTACAGACAAAAATCTGTCACTTTCATACGATTTTCTCTACTCATTACAACTTCACATAATTCTTCATACAAAAAGTAATTCTATTCACGTTGCGTCATCCACAATAAAGTTTTGCTTAGAAATAATACAAATTATGCAATGCACACTTAGTTGCATGCACAATATACAACTGCTCGAAATATCATTCAGTTTTTTTGTTTACTGTGACTTCATCCGGAGAAAAAAGGATTAATCGCATATTTTTAACACTTCTTTAGGAAATAAAGTTTTCTTCCCATATCTTATGATTTATGGAGTTATACAAAATTCACTCATAATAAGAGGACTTTCAGGAACAGTCATTGAAGGTTTCTATTATTCTACATTTTTTTTAAATACATTCTTAATAAACATCGTTAGTGCCAGTTCTGAAAAAAACACAAAGGAAAGTTTTTCCCATGTAAAGGTAGTTTGGAGTGGGGGGAATTTCGTGAAAATCCTTGAAGATGCTGGGACTGTTCCTAAATGTTTTGGGGGGTGATGCTATTCAGGGGACTTTAAAACATTTTTCTAGACACAACTCTAGATAATGAAATCTTTGTTGGAATACAGTGTTTTCTTTACTTAATAAATGTAAGATGTAAAGCAATAATAAAATTGATCAAAATATATTTTAAAATTGTAGTAAATATATCTAGGAAAGACGTAAGACATAGGAGCTCCTGAATATTTTGAAAGATGAATCCCCTATATCATCAGTCCTCCCCTATTCCTACAAGCTCTCAACTCGTTACAGTTCCCAACTCCCTGCGCAACCTATAACATACGTTGGTTAAATGGACTAACCAAGGACTTCTCGAGGGGCGTATACACAAATTTACTGCACACTAGCTGAAATAGCCGGTTTATCCCTACAGCATTTAAGCTGCACTTACCCAATAGCCTTGCCTTTCTTTTGAGGCATTTAAGATACTTAAACAAAGAGTTATTAAAATTCTCAGGATTCTATAAAAACAAATTAAAATGCTGAAAAAACACTATGCAAAAGCACTGCTAAACAACCACAAATACCACAATTTGTAATGAACTCGGCCTGCCTCGTCGTTATTTAAAAAGAAAATCGCGGTTGGGAAGAAAAAATAGCAGTTTAAGTAACATCAATATAACCTTGTTAATTCTCAGTAAACAACATACACAAACTACTAAGAACACACGAAAGGCAACAAAATAAACTGAAGGCCAAAATTAACATACAAAGGAAAAGAAGAACGAGAAGTGGTACTTCAACTGGTTTGATTCTGTAGCTCTTATACATGCCCGCTGCC
Organism: Deroplatys truncata; assembly: GCA_030765065.1. NCBI lineage: Eukaryota > Metazoa > Arthropoda > Insecta > Mantodea > Mantidae > Deroplatys > Deroplatys truncata. The sequence continues at coordinate 153,437,213 of CM060988.1, read as the reverse complement.
ATTCTTACGTCACTCAGTTTTGGTTTTATTGTTAATCAAACTTCCCGTAGAGAAAGAAACACGCTGCTTACAAAAAATGAGAGTCTACAAATTATAGTGAGTATCCGAACATCGAAGTATGATCAATGAATGAATGGATACAAACTTTGCTTATTACTTTCTCTACTACGTATAGTAAGTAGGGAACGTATTGCACTCCACCCAAAAATTCGATACCGAGATTTCACCGGAAATACATGTTTTGAGGTGCACTGAATGCATATAAAGCATTTTTGGAAACATGTCCGTGTGTGTCTGTGAACAGCATAACTCAGAAACGAACAGTCGGATAAACACCAAACTTGGTATTTAGGTTCAGTATCTTCCAGAGATGCGACACGAAGGTTTTCAAGAAAATCCCCCCACCCCAGATTACCCTTTACATGGAACATTTTTCGAAAATATAAATTTTCTCAAAAATGACTAACGATTTTGAATAAAATACCATAAGTTTAAGACATTTTTATGGCAAATGAATTGTATATCTCGAATTTTCTGGGAATGTCTCCAAAAGTATTCTTCATTGTGAACGACTTTTGCATAACTGGTAAACCATAAGAGATAGACAAAATTTTACTACACAAAAAATGTAGATCGCGTTAAAATACACAATTTATGTCATACATTTTTTTTGTTGAGTGAACCATTTTCGAGATATTACTTGTTATTCCCTTAAACTTTCCAATACTTATACTTTTTCTCAAATGGGAATTCGTTATTCATTTGTGTGTGTGTGTGTGTTCTGGGCATGTAAATAGAATAGAATGCTCCACATAGCAACCAGCTCTTAAAATATTTAACTATCGCTTAAAGCCTACCATATTCCCCTTGCATCTACAAGAAAATTAGCAATAAGATAGTTTCTGCAAATGTTTATCTTGATTAACATGAAGATGGAGAATAACCGTTAGTTATAGTTTGTCAAAGAGTAGAGAAAGTCATGTGAGTGCATCACATCAGATTTTTTTGTTAGCAATGTTTGTGCACCAAAAGAGACATTTGTAGTCAATTATATTGAATGCTTTTGTGTTATTTTATATGTATACACAATAATCATATAAAGATAAACAAGAATAAAAAGTTATATTTTGTCTGGTTTGATGCTGTTGCTGTTATCACAGACTAGTATAATAGGTTGGAAATGTTAATTTTTTACCAAGCGGTTAGCAACTTTACATTTGCGCAAGCATAGCCACAGATGACATAGCTGTTGTAATTATTTATTTGACTGTGTTATTACTCCATGATCAATGTCAGAGAGCACATATACAAATAATATTTGAACTCGCTGTTCGTTTGTCATTCTGTGAGGCCGTGAAAGTCAAGTATAATGTATTGTTACGATTATCGTTGAGAAAGTTACCGATGGCCTTGGGAGCGTTTGTAGTGATCACATAAAATTAAGTGAATAACCGTGTGAAATGGGGCAGAATTACAAATTCTAAGCTAAACAGTAATTTTCACCTTGTGTCAAAGGTTATCTGTGCCAAGTTTGGTCGAAACCGGTGCTGCGAAGAAGCCTATAAGGAACACAAACACATACCTACATGCATACATACATTGACCTCAAGATAATAACATAGTATGACATAACATGTTATAGTTATCTGTACTTACAATGTGATGTTTTTGTGTGCTGAAGACCTGCAGATCCATTCTGGAGATTCAGGTTTGGAACCTCGATGTCACCATTTTCATCAGGCTCTTCCGATGGCTTGAGTTGCCTGGAGCCCTCGTTCGATGTATTTGAGATGATAGAGCTCTGATTTGAGTACACTACTTGTTTGATTGTCACTGGGCCGTTATAAAAAGTTTTATTACCGAAATGCACATCGGAGGAACCCTTAACAACAATGTTACCGAAGCTTGGTGGCGGAGGAGGTTGCAAGCTGTGTCCATCAGGGGTTGTTACCATCATCCCCTGAGGCTGCCTCCCTCCGGCACCACCGTCACTGTCTTCGCTGTCCTCGTCCGAGGTGGATGATGTAGACGATAATGAGGTGATGTCCGTGTGCGATTCACTAATTGGCACTGCATCACTAACCACCACACTCTCCACTGATGTGTGACCATCCGTGCTCCTGCCATCCCCGTGTCTGATGTCCCGGGCCTGTAGATCGTGCCTCCACTCCACCATTCCCTCTGAAAGCACATAACCTTACTAAGAACGTTGTTGCTGTTGCCGCGTAACAACTGATAAGTTTACAGTAATGCCGCGCATGGCAGCACAATACAAACCACTTTCTCTAGCTCTCTCACTCCCTCCCTACCTCATAATTGTATTCGTGTTATTGTTATCTTCCTGAAACATCTACGTCACTTACACAGCGTTCGGTATGTATCACCTCACATAATGCATACATAACCTGCCAATTTAAAACAATTGAAATCTAGGGCGTATTAAAACAATTGTTGTGTTGCATTAGCATGACTTTACCCACCCTCTGAGATGATGTTTTGGGGAGATGGTAAAGATTTAGTTTTTAAGACCCAGAAAAAAATAATCTCTTGTGGGTAATTTTTTAAAGAACTACATATATTAAATTTGCCCAGTTTATATTTTACATCACATTATGCTATGTGAACAAAATATTAATACTTTTATGACAAATGAAGATATTCATTTTCACGATACCAGGATTAAAGCATACCTAAGAGTTGTTGAACATAAGACAACCCTATTTGATAAAGGGGTGAAATATTAAGGGGCTGTGTTATTTAATAAATTGTCAGTAAATTTGAAAGAATAGTCCATGTGCTGCTTCAACAGAGATTTGAAGAGCTCATTAGTTCATTACTCAGAGAGGACGTTTTAATAGACTCCGTTTAATAGTGGATTAAAATGATTCATTACGTAATTAAACTGATATGATAAGGGTAATACTGTACTAATGTAATCTGACGAAAGCATACCTTGTTATTAATGCTGAATAAACCTGCCTGTCTGCTTATCTATTACTTCCTTTACAACGTACGTAGTGGGAGAAGGTATTGCATTCCACTAAAAAATTCGATATCGAGATTTCAATGCAAAAACATGTTTTGAAGCTCCCTGAATTAGAAAGAAAAAGGACTTTTAGAAAAAGATCAGTATATGTGTGTGTGAACAGCATAACTCAAAAACGGAAAGGCAGATAAATACCAAACTTGGTAAAATTTTCGATTTCTTTTTTTAATTTTCTACAGATGGCTCAAACGATTTTTATTAAAATATATGGCTATTTTGCTTTTAGGTGGTCTTCATTGAAAATGCTGAAAAAAGCAAGAAGGAATGGAGTAAATTACCTTAAGAGTGAGTTTATAAGTAGATGTTGTCTCGTCAATACCTGGTGTTTTACCTTTATAGGAAAATTGCGATATGAACACAACAAACGTAGCCATCTTCCCGCTAATACACATACTGGAACCTAAACAAGAAGTGAAATCCGCGAAATAAGCGATGTTGTTACTACTTCTTCATTTTGTTCGGTGCAACTTGCTACACTCCTCTCCTTCTAAAAAACATCCCTCGGCTACGCTTTGAGGCTGAGGGCCCTCAATCTCTCGGCTATGCCTCGAGGCTGGGTATCTTACCGGCTTTGGTGGCATTAGTTATTCATATGTTGCCAGCATTGCGTTAGAGCTAGAGAATGACAGAGTGACATCACTTCCAGCGCTGTTAAAAACTACCTAAAAGTAATTTACCCAAATATATATTAAAGATATTTACAAGACAAATAAAATGTACATCTTGAATTTTCTGTGGAATAGCCCGTGAAGTCCACTTCAAGGAATTTTCTATAATCTTGTGTAACTGGTAAACGTGAAGTGATAGACGAAAACGCACTACACAAAAAATGTAGATCTCTTTAAAGCAGATAATTTACTTAAAAATATTTTTGTGACATCTGCCATCTCCCAGATATTCATTATTAATGGTTCGAATTATTTAATACTTAGCCATTCTTTTAAGGTCTTGTCGATTTTCAGTTGTTTCTCGCGATTGCAAGGAAGCATTCTTCCAGTTCTTAAACATTTGACTATCGGTGTTGCCTTTGTATCTATAACGAAATGTGTAATGCAGCTATTTCTGCAAAGGTTTATGTCGATTAAAATGAGGTGGATAAGAAAGTCAATTTTCGTGAACATAATTTTATTAGAGTGTAGTGAAAGTCATGTGAATGTAACGCATCAGATATTTGTTATATAGGAGAAGTTATTGTATTCCACCCAAAAATTCAATACCGAGTTTTCACCAGAAATACACGTTTTGGGAACCCCTGAATAAACGAAAAACGTTTTTAGAAAACTTCTGTCTGTGTATATGTATCTGATTAGGAAATTAAAAATGAAAAGTCTTGGTGTTTAAGTTCGGCACTTTCAAAGCTGCAACACCAAGTTGTTAAAGAACAACTACACTTTATATCAAACATTTTCCGAAACATTTTATCTTCCCAAAGATGGTTCAAACTATTTTGGTTAAATTCCCAAGTGTAAAATATTTATGTGCCTAATAAAATATATATCTTGAATTCATTAGGAATAGCCCAGAGTAGTGCTCTTAATATGGAAAGAATTTTGTTTATTTATACACTCTTAAACCTTAAGAGAAAGACAAACATTTACAGCACAGAAAATGTAGATCTACTACACAATGTAATTCACATAACCTTTAGTGACATCAGCCATTTCCAAGATATACGTTAATAATGGATTAAATTGTTCAATACTTCGTAACTTTGCTAAAGTCCTGACACTATTCAATAGTTTCTCAGATCTCATGGAAAGAATATGGAATTTTAAAGCCATACCGAAGCGATTTTGAACACATGAATGTCGATTCAGTTTCTCCTAACGTCTTTTTACTTTCTCTACTACGTATAGTAGGGGAAGTATTGTATTCCACCCAAAAATTCGATACCGAGATTTCACCGGAAATATATGTTTTGAGACCCCCTGAATACAAAAAAATCTGATGCGTTACACTCACATGACTTTCTCTACTCTTGTACAATCTAATTTTACAAACGCCTATTCTCCATATGCTTCATGTTAATCGAGATATCGAGATGTCAATCTTATTGGTAATTTTCTTGTAGATGCAAGGGGAATATGGTAGCTTTTAAGCGATAGTCAAATATTTTAACGCTGGTTGCTATGTGGCGAATTCCATTCTCTTTGCATGTTCAGGACATAAAAAAATGAATAACGAATTTGAGAAAAAGTATAAGTATTGGAAAATTTAAGGAAATAACAAGCAATATCTCGAAAACGGTTCACTCAACAAAAGAAACGTATATGACATAAGTTGTGTATTTAACGCGATCTACATTTTTTGTGTAGTAAAATTTTGTCTATCTCTTATGGTTTACCAGTTATGCAAAAGTCGTTCACAATGAAGAATATTTTTGGAGACATTCCCAGAAAATTCGAGATATACATTTTATTTGTCATGACAATATCTTAAACATATGATATTTTAATCAAAATCGTTAGATCCGTTTTTGAGAAAATTAAAATTTTCGAAAAATGTTCCATGTAAAGGGTAGTCTGGGGTCGGGGGATTTTCTTGAAAACCTTCGTGTCGCATCTCTGGAAGATACTGAACCTAAATACCAAGTTTGGTGTTTATCCGACTGTTCGTTTTTGAGTTATGCTGTTCACAGACAGACACACACACACACTGACAGACACACAGACACACAGACACACAGACACACACACGGACATGTTTCCAAAAATGCCTTTTTTGGATTCAGGGGGTCTCAAAACATATATTTCCGGTGAAATCTCGGTATCGAATTTTTGGGTGGAATACAATACTTCCCCTACTTACTATACGTAGTAGAGAAAGTAAAAAAAGTATTTTTGGAAACATGTCCGTGAGTGTCTGTGAACAACATAACTCAGAAATGAACAGTCGAATAAACACCAAACTTGGTATTTAGGTTCAGTATCTCCCAGAGATGCGACACGAAGGTTTTCAAGAAAATCCCCCCACCCCAAATTATCCTTTAGATGGAACATTTTTTTAAAAATTTAATTTTCTCAAAAACGGTCCTAACGATTTTGATTAAAATATCATATGTTTAAGATATTTTCATGACAAATGAAATGTATATCTCGAATTTTCTAGGAATGTCTCCAAAAGTATTCTTCATTGTAAACGACTTTTGCATAACTGGTAAACCATAAGAGATAGGCAAAATTTTACTACACAAAAAATGTAGATTGCGTTAAAATACGCAGTTAATGTCGTATACATTTTTGTTGTTGAGTGAACCATTTTAAAGATATTGCTTCTTATTCCCTTATATTTTCCAATACTTATACTTTTTCTCAAATGGGAGTTAGTTTTTGTCCTGGTAATGCAAAGAGAATGGAATACTCTACGTAGCAACCAGCTCTTAAAATATTTGACTATCGCTTAAAGCCTACCAATTTCCCTTGCATCTACATGAAGATTAGCAATAAGATTAACATCTCGATATTTCGATTAACATGAAGATATGGAGAATAAGCGTTTGTAAAAATAGTTTGTTCAAGAGTAGAGAAAGTCATGTGAGTGTAACACATCAGATTTTTTATTTATTTATTTATTCATATGTCTCAGGTCAAATCGGCCTTTTTTTATATTTGGAGTAATTGCGCATCACCAATGATGTTCACTCGTTTTACAGTTGCGTGGTATTACTTTGAATAAGTGCATTAAATTCTCTCTCTCTCCCTCTCTCTCTCTTTCACACACACACACACACACACACACATTCGCACTTCCAGATTATAGGGAGGATGGGGAATGATCCTGGCTAAAGAATAATTCCCACCCTCCGACAGGGCATTGAACCCTGGACTTCTGGATTTGAATGCTAGCATGCTAACCAACCAGAAGACCACAAGGCAGTTTATCCCTCTTATACCCACCGAAACGCGTAATGAAAGTACATACACGCAGAAAGCATGACGTCACATAGACGTCGCGCGGAGAAACCAAACTGCGCTAAGTGAACCCGTGGTGATAATCGTTTATGGGTAATTAACGCGGAAAACTTTTCAGACAGATTCATAAACAAGAACTAGCGCGATAACAGTTACGCGAAGTGCACAGATAGCCGTGTGAAACATATCCGGGAGTGGAATTGCATGGCCGCGTAACCATCCAAACAGTGTGCATTATAGTATTCCTCCAATGGAAATCCGCCTTGGTGCCAGAAAGCTTATAAGTAGATTGCGTCAATTAATTGTCATTCTTCTGTAAACAATCATCAGAGAGTGACTCTCTAATCCTTGTACTTTTTCAATTTGTTTCAAACAATTTCTTATCTCAGAGATTATCTCTTGTCTCTAACAGTTTTAGCAAATAAACATTAAATCTTCAAAGCTAAATTCAATGTTTTCTACTTAACTATCGACTCATTTCATACGCCCTGAAATCTCCAACACCTCTCAAGCCCTAACTTAGGTATTAGGGCCCAAAAATGTTGAACCCAGGTGCAGCCGAGGACCCACAACATAGAGACTACTGATGCAGCGAAACTAAAGGCAGAAGACACGAACTCGTATCTGCCCTACTCTCAACAATACACTAAAAGACAATAGAATCCAGCAATTATATGAGGTGGGACCCGCATGTGGGATTTGTGGCGGACAAAGGGGCGTTTAGGCTGGTTTTCTCCGGGTTCTCCGGTTTCCCCTGCCATTCATTCCACCAACTGCTCCATCATCACCTTTCCTTTCATCCATTTCACCATCATTTCGTTTCATCTACTTCCTTCCTCCCACACCAGGCTTCGGGCTGATCACCCATCCTGGATATTCTGTCTGATCCATGAGTGTCTGCTCCTCGACGGGCCTCTGACCCCAGGCACCCGCCTATAAGTTCTGGGGATGTAAGTCCTACATACGAGGAGGTCAAACAGAGAAAGAAGAAGAAGAATTATATGAGGTGAATTCCTTCGAACAATAAGTTGCATCAGAATTAATCAACGTCGTTCTCCATGGTGTAGTGGTTACCATACTAACCTCTAGTTCCCGAGGTCGCGTGTTCAAACCCGGCGGAGGGCATTTTTTCGAGCGTAAAAATCCTTAGCATGGCTTCTTTCGGAAGGGAAGTAAAGCCGGTGGTTCCGTGTCGTAGATTTACGCACGTAAAAGAACCTCAAGCCTGATAAAGAGGCCTCAGGAAAATTACTGGTGTTTCGCCCCAATATAGAATGGGACGCTAAGGACCACAGCAGTTAAAGAGCGTCCATAAATTAAAAAAAAACTCAACGTTCGAGAAGGGCGGCCGCAATATCCTTTATCATGTATCATTTACAGGTCATTTAGTTGTTATTAATTAGAAAAGTTTATATATTTTTGCAAAACACAAATTGTTAAGGGATACTTTCACAACGACAAGTGTATTTTCGACGCAATAGCCGGCGAGAAAGCTGTTGCAGATCTTCGACGCAAAAGCCTTTTATAGTAAATATGAGCAAGAAAGATTTATGGCAGGTTTTTCATTGAAAAATAAGGTCTGGTAGTTTTCTATTATGTGAAATCCTGTGGCACTGCCGATTCGAGCAGTTAACGTCCAAAATCTTACAAAGCTGAAAAGTGCGGCGACTAGTAGCCAATGAGAAAATTGAGAATTAAATAAGAGCGCCAAGATGTAATAGTATATAAGCCCCAAATTGTACAACGGAGTGAGTTCGTCATCTGTCTTACAGGCACATACCGCGTCAATTATCATAATAAAAGCGCGCGGAAATGTAGTCTTCCTTACTAGTGAATTGAGTACGGGGCCATGACATAGATATTAAGTGATTAAGTGATCCCGCGATAAATAAACAGCCATATAGTGCGAATAGGGATGATTATACGAGGGCTGATCAACAAAGACTGAGACTGATTTTTCCTGTAGCTTCCGTGATAGTTTTATATCTGTAACATAAATATTTGAAAAGAGCGGGTTTTTATGTGTAATATTGGTAGGCGACAGCACTCTCGTATTGGTAGGTTGGTAGTAATGCTCAATTTTGTAGACCCTACGTGCATTTCGCATACCAGACAATGGAGGTGATGCAGTTTTTAAATCGATTATCACCGGTGATGAGTCATGGCTGCATCATTATGATCCTGAAGGAAAACAAGCCAGCACAGTGTGGAAATTGCCAGGTTCTCCAACACCAAAAAAGGCAAAAGTTGTTCCATCTGCAGGGAAAGTGATGGTGATCACATTTTTTGACTGTAATGGAATGATTTACCAGCATGCAGTTCCCCCTCACACTACTGTTACAGCAGCATACTACACGTCAGTATTGGCTACACTGAGGAAGCACATTGCAAAGAAACGACCAGAGCTTTCTCGGACCGGGTGGCGACTTCATCATGACAAAGCACGGCCTCACGTCGCAAATCAAGTCATGCAGTTTCTGGCTCGATTCAACGTTACCTGTGTACCACATCCACCTTATAGCCCCGATCTTGCACCCTGTGAGTTTTTTTATTCCCAGCACTAAAGGCAAAGCTTAGGGGTATTCGATTTGAGAACTCTGAAGCAGTGCTCAAGAAAAGTGAGGCGATTCTCAAGGACCTGACAAAGAATGGTCTGCAGCACGTGTTCAAGGACTGGCAGAGACGGTATAAAAAGTGCATTGAAGTAGGAGGGGACTACTTTGAAAACGATCATGTAAACATTGAATTGGAGTAATAAACATCTGTGAAAAAAAATCAGTCTCAGTCTTTGTTGATCAGCCCTCGTAGTATAACAACTTAGTAAAATCCCTCAGTCTACGACTGCGCGAGTATACAAGAGGCATAAATCGCCCCCACTCTACTTGCATTTTGCCTTTAGCTACTGAGTTATTCAATGAAGTGTTTTAAAGAGGAAGTGGGCTGATACGCGGGAAACAAGTGTCACGTCACTGTTGTGAATACAGTCGTTTTATAGTGTAGAAAAATTAGACAAACGTATTGAATTATGGTCAAAATAGAGGATTTTTACTTACGAAATCGGGGTTTTTGGTCTCCAGAGTAATCCTGAGGAACGTTGTAATGTAGTAGGTGTCGCTCCGGCGGTAATGTTGTGCTCACCCTTTTATGCGACCGTTCTTATATAGTCGTTTTTGGCGGATTTTGGCGACATTTGAAAGGAATTGCTGCCAACGTGAATCATTCGAGTTTTAGACGCGCAAATCTCTCGGCTATATCCTATCGTCGCTTCGGCTGCAACTGCTCCACTCCTCTACTTCTAAAAAACATCCCCCAGCTACGCTTTGAGGCTGAAGACCCTCAATCCCTAAGCTACGCCTTACGTCTTAGAGCCCTCCATCGTATTTTCAGCTATGTTGGGATTTCAAATGTTGGCAACGGAAATATAACGTAACCAATTCCCATGATGCCACGGGTGAGATGCATGCGATGCGACTTCCTATAGTAATATGGAACAAAAATGACAACATATGCCATAGATTCGTGAAAGAACCTAAAGCACAGGTTCATTGTTGTTTATTATGTGTAACAATGGTATCAAAGAAATAAAATCATAATCCGATACGGAAGAATGGCCGAAAAATTTAATAGGATCTTGGAAAGTAGAATCGGACGACTGAAAAATGCAACGCCATAGGCGGGATTTGAACCACGAATCTCGCGGTCTCCGTCCGGTTGCTCTGACCATTGAGCTACCATGGCAACTTTCCCGGTTTTACATTAAACTCCCCTACTGATTCGCAATTTTCCGATAAACCACAAGGAGATCTCAAATTGTATTGAGATGACATACCCCAATGGCGACCTAAAATGTTGTAAGTACTTTAAGTCCCGGGCTTCATAGTTTCAACCACTTTTAGGTCAATTAAATGGTTTAATAATGTGTTTCCGGGAAAATTACGAATCAGTTGGAGAGTTTAATGTCATACCGAAAAGTTGCCATGGTAGCTCAGTGGTTAGAGCAACTGGACGGAGACCGGGAGATCCGTGGTTCAAATCCCGGCTATGGCTTTGAATTTTTTCAGTCGTCTGATTCTACCTTTACAGCCTTGATCAACACACGGCTTGTGTGAAAGATCAATTAATTCCAGTAATAGGATCTTGTTTACACCGTGATAACTCAAAAACTAATATCTTTATTCCAGTTCTGTAAGAGGTATGTCAAAGAGGAAGTTTCGAGATGATGATGATGATGATGATGTGTGATTAGTCTCCCTTAAAAAAATTAAAGCCGCTAGTTTTCTTTGTAAAACTTCAATTGAAATAGTTTGTTATGAAAATCAATTAGCGAGGAACTTTTTTCCTTTTAGAGATAGATGGGGGAGTGAAGGGTATGAAATACCCTAAAAAGTGTGAATTAACCTTTGGAAGATATCCCATAATAATACCACATGTATGTGAAATGCTATCACTAGTTATATGCAAACATTTGTTTTCACACCCCCTACACCTTGCTCTTTGCGTGGCCTGTCACAGCGATCTACAAACACAGCATTTTTGTTACAATGTTCTTGTGTCTTTAGTTCTACCTTTACAGTTGGACGGTTACAACAGTGATGTGATAAACGATTTTGTGAGAATGAAATAAAACCCGGGCTAGGCGAAATTATGGCGTGCGCTGCTTAAGCACTGACTCAGAGGTATGCCCAAGGCAGTTAGAGAGGGGCAGTACATGACCAGAGGAGTTACCCCTGCCAAGGGTTTTTTCTAAGTTGATAACTATAGTTTCCTTTGTACATATGGAAGTTACCCTTATAGTGAGGCAGTATTTTATATCATAACATGATGTGAATGCCAGAGTGATTCTAGTGTAAATCAATATTATTGTATATACAGGATTTTAGATGTTTGTTAGCCATAAGTATTGTTAGGAAATAAGTTTACACGGCCTCACTGAAACTGACAATAGAAGTGGGTAACAATAAACTGAGGGGGCGAGTTGTTAATCACTAAGAAGAGACAAACAAATGACGTCAGGGTAGCGTGCCTTTTTTTTTTTTAGAAATGGAGGGAATATCTTCCCTAGAGTATATATGTTAGTAGTAGTGATTGGCTGACCAAAACAGACGCTAAAGTGGGCGCGATTTGGTAACCAATAAAAGCTCTATTATAATGTTTAGGCAATTCGGGGTGAAGGAGTATATATTCTCGAGCCATAAGCGCGATTTGGTAACCAATAAAAGCTCTATTATAATGTTTAGGCAAATCGGGGTGAAGGAGTACATATTCTCGAGTCATAAGCAAGTATCGTGCAGTTTTGAAGAGTCTCTCACGAGATGCACGTCACATAGTTGCAAAAAATGTTAAGTACGCGAAGTAATTGGGCACGATACGCAGTTCGGAAGAGTCTTTCACGAGATACACTTCACGCAGTTTTGAAGAATCGTTCACGAGGTGCACGTCGCAAAGTTAGTTACAAAATGTAAAGTATGCGAAGTAATTTGTGCGTGGCAACAAACGACTGTAGTTACATTCGGAAATATCACAGTTTCAGTCAGGCGTGTATAAACATTAAATATGTGAATTATTAATTAAGTGTGACGGCAATAAAAGAGTAGAAACAAATTATTTTATCAGTGTTATCTTTTAGCAACAACTCCTTTCCGTTTACACGCCCTGCTTAGAGACATTTGCTCGACTGAGTTGTAATAGCTAGCCGGAGGACAAAGAACCCAAATTTAAAATAATAAAACAAGAGGCGCTCAACAAATAAGATAACACGAGACAGAGAACTGCGACAATAGGAACTTAAATTTTACCAAGTGCAAATAATCTTTCTTTCATTGGCAAGTGTGTCAGATGTAAGTATTTAATCGGAGACACAATAAACTCACGTCTCTTAATAATAACTTCCTGGTGTAATTAGCTCGTAAAAATCACTCTTGCGTACCACCACCTAGATCTCCATATACCTCATTGCTCTTCTCAACTAACTACCGAGGCATCACTACAATTTATTTCAAAGTCTTCATTTACAAGTGTCTTCCGCAGATACGAAAGCGAGAGAGATGGAGAGAGCAGCAGAACAATCTTCTAAGGTAGTGTGAAAATGAAAATTACACAATTCCTCTCGCAACAACGTACTTTTACTCTGAGACAACAATTCATCACGACAACCGGGAACCACAACTCCACTGACCACGTCATAAGATTTTATTGTGTGCTTTAACGAGATCTACATTTCCTGTGTAGTAAGATTTTGTCTATCTCTTACGGTTTACAAATTATGCAAAAGTCATTTAGAATGTAGAGGACTTAACAGGGGCTATTACCAGAAAATTCAAGATATACCTTTTATTTTTCGTGCAGTTTTCTATGCAAAACGTAGTTTAGAGTGGGGGTGATTTTCTTGAAAATGTTTGTGTCACGTCCTTGGAAGATGTTGAACTTAGATAACAAGTTTGGTGTTTAACCGACTTTTCGTTTTTGGGTTATGCTGTTCACAGACACGCCCGCGCTCAGTACTTCTCGTAAAAATGCTTTATTTGCATTCAGGAGGTCTTAGTTCCGATGAAATGCAATACTTACTGTATTTAAGTAAGTAATAGAGAACGTAAAAATAGTTTTGTAGAGGGTCAGCCATGAAATAATTTTGTCTGTCTTCTCCCTTCAAGGCAGAGGAAGGAAAATGAGAGAGCAGCCTGTCAGGTTGATTATTTTATGTGATTTTATTGATTTTATATATATTAAAAGCGAGCAAGCACATTTTTTTCTTTCTCTGCCGCATATATGCATTCTACCCCAAAATTTTGATACCGAAATTACACCCGAAATACAGGTTTTGAGGCCTCTGAATCCAAACAAAAGCATTTATAGAAAATGATCCGTGTGAGTGTGTGTGTGTGTGTGTGTGTGTGTGTGTGTGTGTGTGTGTGTGTGTGTGTGAAACTCGAAAACGTAAAGCCAGATAAATATAAAACATGGTATTTAGATTTAGTACCTTCCAAAGATTTGACACAAGATTTTGAAGATAATCCCCTACCCCGAACAACCACTACATGGAACAGTTTTCCAAATCTTTTGTTCTCCAAAAAATAGCTAACGGATTTTATTAAAATACCAAATATTAAAGATATTTAAGATTGACTTTTAACTCTTTCCCGACTTTGTGATGTCACAGTGATTTTTTTACTTTTTCTACTACGTATAGTAAGTAGGGGAAGTATTGTATTCCACCCAAAAATTGATACCGAGAATTCACCGGAAATACATGTTTTGAGACCCCCTGAATACAAAAGAAGCATTTTTGGAAACACGTCCGTGTGTGTGTCTGTGAACAGCATAACTCAGAAACGAACAGTCGGATAAACACCAAACTTGGTATTTAGGTTCAGTATCTTCCAGAGATGCGACACGAAGGTTTTCAAGAACATCCACCCACCCCTATTACCCTTTACATGGAACATTTTTCCAAAACTTTAGTTTTCTCAAAAATGGCACAAAAGATTTTGATTAAAATATCATATGTTTAAGATATTTTCATGACAAATAAAACGTATATTTTGAATGCTCTTGGAATAGCCCGTGAAGTCCTCTTCATTCGGAAGGAATTTTGTATAATTCTCTATAACTGGTCAAGTCAAGTGAAAACAAATGCAGATCTCTTTAAAGCACATAATTCGTTTCAAACAACTTTTTCTTTGTGGCTTCAGCCATTTATGAGATATCCGTTATTAATGGTTTGAATTATTCAATACTTAACAATTTTTTCAAAGTTCTGTCGAAGTCATGGAAAGAGTACCGAATTTTAAGGCCAGCATATAACGTCCAGTTCTTAAACAGTGGATTATCGCTGTTCCCTTTGTATCTATAATGAAATGTTTAATGTAGCTATTTCCGCAAAGTCCTATCTCGATTTAAATAAAGTGGATAGGAAAATCAACTTTCGTAAGAATAACTTGGATACCCACTAATATGCAATGGAGAGGAGAAAGTCATGATTGCTACATCAGATTTTTATTAAAAAGCTGAAAAAATTCTGATGTGTTACTCACATGACTTTCTACTCTTGTACAAACTATTTTTACAAACTCTTATTCTCCATCTATTTCATATTAATGGAGATAAACATTTGCAGAAACGATCTTTTGACATGCAAAAAGAATTACATTTTACACATAGCGACCAGTTCTAGAAATATTTGACTATCGCTTAAGGCGTACTATGTTCCCCGTGTTTTGTATTTGCAAGGGCAATATAGAAATACAGTAGCCTTTAAGCACATACATGTCTCTTAATAGCTGGTTGCTAGATGCAGCACCATTCTCTTTGCCACAGATTAATACTCTTTGTATATACAAGACAATTAAATCTGATGTGTTACACTCACATGACTTTCTACTCTTGTACAAACTATTTTTAAAAACTCTTATTCTCCATCTATTTCATATTAATCGAGATAAACATTTGCAGAAACGATCTTTTGAAATGCAAAGAGAATTACATTTTACACATGGCGGCCAGTTCTAAAAATATTCGACTCGCTTAAGGCATACTATGTTCCCCTTGTTTTGTATTTGCAAGGGCAATATAGAAATACAGTAGGCTTTAAGCATAGTCATATCTCTTAATAGTTGGTTGCTATGTGCAGAACCATTCTCTTTTCCACAGATTAATACTCTTTGCATATCCAAGACAAAAAAAAATGAATAACGAATTCCCATTTGAGAAAATAAGTATTGAAAAATTTAAGGGAATAACAAGCAATATCTCGAAAATGGTTCACTCAACAAAAGAAATGTGTATGACGTAAATTGTGTATTTTAACGCGATCTACATTTTTTGTGTAGTAAAATTTTGGTCTATTTCTTATGGTTTACCAGTTATGCAAAAGTCGTTCACAATAAAGAATACTTTTGGAGACATTCCCAGAAAATTCAAGATATACGTTTTATTTGTCATAAAAATATCTTAAACATATGATATTTTAATCAAAATCGTTAGAGCCATTTTTGAGAAAATTAAAATTTTCGAAAAATCTTCCATGTAAAGGGTATTCTGGGGTGGGGGGATTTTCTTGAAAACCTTCGTGTCGCATCCTTGAAAGATACGGAACCTAAATACCGAGTTTGGTGTTTATCCGACTGTTCGTTTCTGAGTTATGCTGTTCACAGACAGACACACACACAGACAGACACACAGACACACACACGGACATGCTTCCAAAAATGCTTTTTTTGGATTCAGGTGGTCTCAAAACATGTATTTCTGGTGAAATCTCGGTATCGAATTTTTGGGTGGAATACAATACTTCCCCTACTTACTATGCGTAGTAGAGAAAGTAAAAATGAATAACGAATTTCCATTTGAGAAAATAAATATTGACAAATTTAAGGGAATAACAAGCAATATCTCGAAAATGGTTCACTCAACAAAAAAATGTATATGACATAAATTGTGTATTTTAATGTGATCTACATTTTTTGTGTAGTAAAAGTTTGACTATCTTTTATGGTTTAGCAGTTATGCAAAAGTCGTTCACAATGAAGAATACTTTTGGAGACATTCCCAGAAAATTCAAGATATACATTTTATTTGTCATGAAAATATCTTTAAACATATGATATTTTAATCATAATCGTTAGAGCCATTTTTGAGAAAATTAAAATTTTCGAAAAATGTTCCATGTAACGGGTAGTCTGGGGTGGGGGGATTTTTTTGAAAACCTTCGTGTCGCATCTCTGGAAGATACGGAACCTAAATACCAAGTTTGGTGTTTATCCGACTGTTCTTTTCTTATTTATGCTGTACACAGACACACACACACACACAGACACACACGGACATGTTTCCAAAAATTGTTTTTTATTCAGGGGGTCTCAAAACATATATTTCCGATGAAACCTCGGTATAGAATTTTTGTGTGGAATACAATACTTCCCCTACTTACTATACGTAGTAGAGAAAGTAAAAACTGGATTAATATTATTTGCAACGTTCACTACACCCTTAAAACATGTTATTCGTGTGATTATCAGAGTTGAGTAAATTTCTGTAACTGGATTTTGCGAAATAAGGGTAACTGAACGACGCTTAATATTCTTCTATGACAAAGAATAGTTCCATTTATATGGCTATGTTTCGTTGCAAAGTAAAAGTTATTGGAGTACAGAGAAACGCGATTTTACACGGAAGATTCCCTTGCATGACGCGAAAATTTGTGCTCAGTAAATGTGTACAGAATAATAGGATCTGTATGTTTTGAACAAACAATAAATGCAGAACGGTGTAAGAATGACTTACTCATAGCATGTTTTTTGAACAGTTGATCGACGTTTAATGGCAATCTCGGATTTTCCAACAAGAATTTGCATACAGCTGATGAGTCATAATTTTAATTGAGGGAAATTTTTAAGATAAGGAAATTAGTAACGAATTATGACCCTCATGATCGTCTCCTCTAACTGCATGTGATGTTTATCTGTTGAGGAATTTCAACAAAAACAAAACAAAAAACAAAAACATTTCTGATGCGTTACACTCACATGACTTTCTCTACTCTTGTACAAAGTATTTTTACAAACGCCTACTCTCCATCTACTTCATGTTAATCGAGAAGTTAATCTTATTGCTAATTTTCTTGTAGGTGCAAAGGGAATTGTTAGGCTTTAAGCGATAGTCAAATATTTTAAGAGCTGGTTGTTATGTAGAGTATTCCATTCTCTTTGTTATGTCCAGCACATAAGAAAACGAATAACGAATTCCCATTTGAGAAAAAGGATTAGCCATTCGAAAATTCAGGGAAATAACAAGGAATACCTCGGAAATGGTTCATTGAACAAAAACAAATGTATGTGATTTACATTTTTTGTGTAGTAAAATTTTGTCTATCTCTTACGGTTTACCAACTATGGGAAAGTCATACTGAATGAAGAGGAATTTGTGGCGTATTATTAATTTTGTCATTACTAGGTTAAGTTAACTTCTATTATACTTTGTTTACAAGCGAGCGGAGAGGAGAGAGAGGCAGTAGTCTCGTGCGCTACTGAGTTTGTGCTGTGCTGAGTACTGTGTACGCTATAGCTATAAGTGGGCACAGAAGTATACAATTCTGTAGTAAACTTAAGCTTTTATTACAATTTATAAATGAGATAACAAAATAATAAATCTGAGCCTTGGCAGATGAAATAATCAGTTTCATGAGTGATTTACATGCCTGGACAACTATTACAACGGATTACAATATATTTTCTGAAAGTATCAAAAGTAAAACGTTTTCTCAAAATCAAAAACGTTTTTTATCTTTAAAAGCTCCGTTCCACATCACATGATGTTACTAGTGAAAAACGAAACCAACGAACATCACACAGCTCTGGGAAACGCAGGCATTTTCATTATTTAGAACAATGTTATTCTTAACATTAATAATATTATTAATAATGTCTAATACGGCACATAATTGCATATCCTGGGTTTTTATCTAAAACACTGTTCAGTTTCTGCTGTACCATTTCAGCAGCAGAATATTTGTCTACTTCTGTAAAGTGTTGTGTCAAATTATCGACAAGTTTCAAGAACTCTGGTATTGCCATCTATGACAAAGACAAATAAAATTTGCGTAAAGTAGACTCACAAGGAAATTTCATAGCTGTACATTTCTCCAGAAACGTTTTAAAAGCAGAATTTTGCAGCTTATTAAATGGGATATTTGTGCTTACCATCGTTTCAGACGAATCTGTAAGCTTCGGTTTGGCTACATGAGTTCGTGGTTTCTGATATGAATAATATATCCTCACCCCCTAATTTCTAGGAAAAAAACGTAATATTTTGTGAGCGCATTTTAGATTTACAGTTTTTTGCGATAAAAAAACCTTCTTTCTCCTTTGATATCAATGTGGAATATTTTACAAAATATATTTTCCTCCCTTACATCAAAATACTCACGTCCATATTCATTTACAAGTAAGATACTCTTCTTCCTGGTTGTTTTCGGCATGTTTTCTCAGCTATCAACGGCCGGACTTCGTAACTTCAGAATAGGCTGTATATATACTGATCGCTTGCTTAGAGCGAATGACTGGCAGTGCTTGGGGAGAGGGAGGTCTCAATGAAACACTGTGCGCACGTAACTGTTTTCCAGTCAAAGTGCAACAAAACAGCAACCGTGTCCGAAGCCTAGTCATTACCAACCACTGCTGTGCTGTATTATTGCTACCAGAGGTAGCATTATTGGGTCTCCTAGATATATGTTTCGGCTTAATGGTCTTTGCTTTTGGCGCGAACCACGCCAAAGGGAAAGATCTGCTTGAAATTGTCTGGTGTGACGTCAGTCCTGTCTGGATTTTGCTAGACACGATTAGTGGGGACAAGATAGCGTCATTCAGAGTGAGTGGTCGTTGGAACCAGTCGTGTGTGGCCGGTCTACGGTCTGTGGCATCTCCCTTCATCCTGTTTCCTTTGTTAACTATGTAGAAAAGCCCGGACTTTTGCTGCCAGCGGTTGCTCCCCCACATGTGCGGGTTGGGGTGATATAAATCAATAATTTTCTAGTAATCTTTTCGGCCTTCACTCCAACATGTAACAATATTACTTAGAATATTAAAGGTAGTTACGGGACGGTATCTCTATTTCTCGATACCCGATACTCGATACTCACTTTATAAGAAACTGTAAAAGGGATAACTTGTTCACTGAATTATTTTCTTATTAGTATATTTCTGTGTATAAACGCATGTAATCAGTTCTGTATTGTGTGCTGATTCCGAAACTGTTCCTGCTAGAGATTCTCCAATTGGCAGCAACTTTTTTTCTTGTTAATTCCACATATGTATTTTTTCATCCGGTAACAAGTAATTAGCCGAAAAATAATAAGCTTGTGGATTAACCTCTCCCTACCCACCATCATGCATTAGTATTACATGTTTAATACAAAGGCATATTAGACAACATTAAAATTTTGAAGAAAAAATCAGGGAAGTATCATATGGAATGCAAAGATATAAAGGAATCAAATTTGTTTGTTTAAGAACACGAACATTCATGAAAAAAACAATTCCATGCCCTGTATTATCTCAGTCTTAAGTTCCTATTTATTTCTGCTGGATTCACAGATTTTGATCAGCGTAGTAGGTAAATGTTATGGCTGAAAGGGAGTCACCAAGCCAGGCTATTGCAGAAACATGATTTAGTTCATCAGCTAAATCAACTTCATTCACAACTCAGTTAACGCTGCACGTTACATGTACCTCTACTCCCTCTCTTATTGTGTGTATATTTTTTTTAGACATAAGAGTATATGGGATTTTGCATTCATCGTTGTCAAGGTCTATCAAGAACTATAGTCTAGCAACTCCTTGGGAACACGTGCGAGGCAATAACATGAAACTCTCGACTCCTATTATTTCTTATCTAGCATAAAGATAAACACAACTTTCAATGATGCAACATTTAAAAGTATCGAGGGTTTATCTCAAAGTATTAAACCTACTTCGATACCATCGAGTATCGAGAGTATCGAAGTATCGAAGTTCCCTAGTCAAAGGTAAAATGTTTTCTATAGTTATCTTAAAATTAAGATAATAATCAATCAATTTAATATCTCTGCTTTAAATATGCATAAAGTAATTGTGCAATTCAATAAAATTGATTATTTCGCTATACCCATACTATCCCTAATCTTTAGAGATAACGTAAGCCTCTTTCTACCAGCTCTTAAAAGCTTATACACTATCGTGATTTGGTGCACGTTAAAATGAATGACTACAAACTAAAGTGACATTGAGGAAGTCGTTCTAGTTATTATTCATTTTGCTGCATAGTCATAAATCAAAACGTTTATTCACTTTAAGTGTATGTCCTTTCAAAGCTCTTTCCATGCCGATTGCATAATTTACTGTGTTGCAATAAAAACTAAAAATAGTATTTCCGTTTGTAAATATATCCTCGGTCTCGTAAAGGTTCACTCATTTAACTGGAATGGAAAATATACAGTATAAAATAATCTGATGTGTTACATTCACAATTATTGTCTAGCCATTGTCGTTTATTACTTTCTCTACTACGTATAGTAAGTAGGGGAAGTATTGTATTCCACCCAAAAATTCGATACCGAGATTTCACCGGAAATATATGTTTTGAGACCCCCTGAATCCAAAAAAAGCATTTTTGGAAATATGTCCGTGTGTGTGTGTGTGTGTGTGTGTCTGTGAACAGCATAACTCAGAAACGAACAGTCGGATAAACACCAAACTTGGTATTTAGGTTCAGTATCATCCAGAGATGCGACACGAAGGTTTTCAAGAAAATCTCCCACCCCAGATTACCCTTTACATGGAACATTTTTCGAAAATTTTAATTTTCTCAAAAGTGGCTCTAACGATTTTGATTAAAGTATCATATGTTTAAGATATTTTCATGACAAATGAAATGTATATCTTGAATTTTCTGGGAATGTCTCCAAAATATTCTTCACTGTGAACGACTTTTACATAACTAGTAAACCATAAGAGATAGACAAAATTTTGCTACACAAAAATGTAGATCGTGTTAAAATACACAACTTGTGTCATATACATTTTCTTTGTTGAGTGAACCATTTTCGATATATTGCTTGTTATTCCCTTAAATTTTCCAACACACATTTTCTCAAATGGGAATTCGTTATTCATTTTTTATGTCCTGGACATGCAAAGAGAATGGAATACTCCACATAGCAACCAGCTCTTAAAATATTTGACTATCGCTTAAAGCCTACCGTATTCCCCTTGCACCTACAAGAAAATTAGCAATAAGATTAACATCTCGATTAACAGAAGCATATGGAGAATAAGCGTTTGTAAAAATAGTTTGTACAAGAGTAGAGAAAGTCATATCAAAATTTTTTTATACCGCATTTCCAAATCATATTGAGTAAAACGTTCGCAGAAATACACATTTAGTTGTAGGTAACAGATACAAAGGGTGATGTAGGAGATTGAAGCGATATTCAAATATTTTAAAAGAAGGTAGCTTTGAAGCTACATACTATTTCGGAAACAAATGAATACCCACAGCACTTCAAGAAATGACAAAAGTATTGAAAAATGCAAACCAATAATAATGAATATCTCGGAAATGCCTGTTGCCGTAATAAAAGCTGTTTGAAATAAATTGTGAGTTTTTAAGAGATTTACATTTTCTGTGGAGAAAATATTTGTCTATCTCTTATAGTTTACCAGTTATAGAAAATTACATAAAATGCATTCCGAATGGAGAAGATTGGATTGGATTTGAGTACGGAGGGGGCTCGCGTCGATCCAGAGTGAATATTATACCTACGTCCCAAGGGGAGGCGAGAGGAGACACCGGGCGGCCGGAACCAGAAGCGACGGCACAGAAATGACAGGGTCCCTAAGTTTACAGATAGAGGCACCTTAGGCAGACCGGGGACCTCACTCCACTCGGGTGGTCCAAAACCCCTCAAGGGGGTTCAGATAACGGAGTACAAAGATCATTCTTTTCCCCTGTCACGCTGCACCGAAACACCATCGCCGATACTTTCGACCGTGAAAGAGACCAACGGGATGAAAGATGAATGAAATGAAGAACAGAACGAAATTGAGAGACAGGAAATTCGGGGGATGAAAGAAACCACTCCAGCATTCGCCTGACGATCCGAGAAAACCCTGAAAAAACCCATGGGTCAGACTGGGTGGTCGCCAGGATGAAGAGGACTACACAGGCTACTCCCAGAAAAATAAGATATACATATTATTTGTGATTTAAATATTTTTAAATATTTGGCATTCCAATCAAAATCATTAGATACATTATTGAGAAAGTAAAATATAAGGAACGTTTTTCCATATAAACGATAATTTGAGGGGGGGGGGAAAGTTTTCAGAAAATCTTTGCAACTCAAATACAAATTTGGTATCTGTCGGTCATTATGGTTTTCAGTTATGCTGTACACACTACACAGACGAATATTTTTCTAATTTTTTTATTCACGGGTTTCCAAACATATCGACCTTTGGGTGAAATGCAATACTTCTCTTAAGATTTGAGCATTTCTGCTTAAATTTATGTATAAATGCGCGAAAGCATTGCAATGTTACAAAGAAATATAATACTATTCAGTAAATTCATTCCTGAAGAATACTCCGGGATCAGTTCTAACACGATTTTGCTCTCAAAGCTGTTACTTCGAGTTCTGCATTACAAAACATTCATATGTATAGAAAAAGAAACATAACTATGCATACCTCGTCCTTCATGCTTCCTGTGACGTTGTCGTAACCATTGCTCTCTCCCA
This sequence comes from Deroplatys truncata, assembly GCA_030765065.1. Classification (NCBI taxonomy): domain Eukaryota; kingdom Metazoa; phylum Arthropoda; class Insecta; order Mantodea; family Mantidae; genus Deroplatys; species Deroplatys truncata. The sequence continues at coordinate 153,413,989 of CM060988.1, read as the reverse complement.
TACAGGTCTCGTGTTGTTGGGGAACACAGTGCAACACTACTTCTGCTCTTGGAGACATTTCCATTCTCTTCTAGAGACATTATTTTCTGTTGCACACATTAGATTGCACTGTATACCATATTACATATTGCAAACACTGAAAAACAGAAAATATACACAACCGGTTTAGTGACTGTGCTGGCCAGACAACGCAGCTGATTCAAGAACCTGGGAAGTGGGGACAGGAAACAGGGAGAGAATTCGGGGAAGTACAGCGCTAGCGAGCCTGCTGTGCAGAAGTGGGGTACGAGAATCTAGTGTGTGATACGTTAGGGGACATGGAAAGAATGAAAGCGAGGGATGGATGGAGTCAAACTATTTAATTAGTTATACAAATACTTAATAACTGACCTAATGCATATTTAAGAAACAAATCAAATTGAAAAAATCTGATGTGTTACACTCACATGACTTTCTCTACTCTTGTACAAACTATTTTTACAAACGCTTATTCTCCATATGCTTCATGTTAATCGAGATATCCAGATGTTAATCTTATTGCTAATTTTCTTGTAGATGCAAGGGGAATATGGTAGGTTTTAAGCGATAGTCAAATATTTTAAGAGCTGGCTGCTATGTGGAGTATTCCATTCTCTTTACATTACCAGGACCAAAAAATGAATAACGAGTTTGAGAAAAAGTACAAGTATTGGAAAATTTAAGGGAATAACAAATCTCGAAAATACTTCACTCAACAACAAAAATGTATATCACATAAATTGTGTATTTTAACGCGATCTACATCTTCTGTGTAGTAAAATTTTGTCTATCTCTTGTGGTTTACCAGTTATGCAAAATTCGTTCACAATGAAGAACACTTTTGGAGACATTCCCAGAAAATTCGAGATATACATTTCATTTGTCATGAAAATATCTTAAACATATGATATTTTAATCAAAATCGTTAGAGCCATTTTTGAGAAAATTAAAATTTTCGAAAAACGTTCCATGTAAAGGCTAGTCTGGGATGGGGGGATTTTCTTGAAAACCTTCGTGTCGCATCTCTGGAAGATACTGAACCTAAATACCAAGTTTGGTGTTTATCCGACTGTTCGTTTCTGAGTTATGCTGTTCACAGACACACACACAGACACACAGACACACACGGATATGTTTCCAAAAAGACTTTGTTTGGATTCAGGGGGTCTCAAAACATGTATTTCCTGTGAAATCTCGGTATCAAATTTTTGGTTGGAATGCAATACTTCCCCTACTTACTATACGTACTAGAGAAAGTAAAAATAGAAAAGAATAAAGCATTAAAGGATTATTGCCTAAGATTAGCAGAACAAATCTTCGCGCAATTTAGCTAGGAAACTGATGCTTTACCAGCTGCTCTCGCCAGTCAGTAGATTCCAACATACCAATCTATTTTTACTTTCTCTACTACGTATACTATTAGGGTAAGTATTGTATTCCACCAAAAAATTCGATAGCGAGGTTTCATCGGAAATACATACTTTGAGGTGCCCTGAATCCAAATAAAGCATTTTTGGAAACTTGTCTGTGTGTGTGTGTGTGTGTGTGTGTGTGTGTGTGTGTGTGTGTGTGTGTGTGTGTGTGTGTGTGTGTGTGGTTTGTCTGTCTGAACAACGTAACTCAAAAATGAAACGTCGGATAAATACCAAACTTGGTATTTAAGTTTATATCTTCCAAGGATGCGACACGAAGATTTTCAAGAAAAACTCCCCATCTCAAACTGCCCTTTACACGGAACATTTTTCGAAAATTTTTATTTTCTCAAAAATGGCTTAAATGATTTTGATTAAAATATCATACTTTTAAGATATTTTCATGGCAAATGAAATGTATACCTTGAAATTTCTGGAAAGTCCCCAAAAGTCCTCTTCATTCTGAATGACTTTCTCATAACTGGTGAACATGAGAGATAGACAAAATTTTACTACACAGAAAATTTATATCTCGTTAAAACACACAATTTAGGCGGCACCGTGGCCGAGTGGTTAGACCGCTCGCCTCCCACCGAGGCGGCTCGGGTTCGATCCCAGGGACCTGCATGTGGGATTTGTGGTGGGCGAAGCGGCGTCTGGGCGGGTTTTCTCCGGGTTCTTCGGTTTCCCCCGCGATTCATTCCACCAACTGCTCCATCATCACCTTTCGTTTCATCCATTTCACCGACATTTCGTTTCATCTACTTCCTTCATCCCATACCAGGCATCGGGCTGATCACCCATCCTGGATGTTCTGTCTGATCCATGAGTGTCTGCTCCTCGACGGGCCTCTGACCCCAGGCACCCGCCTGTAAGTCCTGGGCGGTGTAAGTCCTACAGAAGAGGAGGGTAAACAGATAATGAATGAATAAAGCACACAATTTATGTCATAATATTTTTTTTTTGTGAGTGGCCTATCTCCGAGATATTCCTTGTTACTTGTTTGAATTTTCTAATACTCACACTTTTTCTCAAATAGAAATTCGTTATTCGCTTTTTACTTTCTCTACCACGTACATAATAGGTAGAGAAGGTATTGCATTCCACTCAAACATTCTATACCGAGATTTTACCAAAATACATGTTTTGCCGACCCCTGAGTTAAAAAAAGCATTTTTAGAAAAAGATCCGTGTGTATGTCTGTGTGTCTGTGGGCCTGTGAATAGCAAAACTCAAAAACTACAACTCGGATAAATACCAAACTTGGTATTTTGGTTTATTATCTTTTAAAGATGTGACACAGGATTTTCAAGAAAATCCTCCTACCCCAGACTACCCTTTACATGGAACATTTTTCGAAAAGTTTTATTTGCTCATAAACTGCTCTAACGAATTTGATTAAAATATCATATGTTTAAGATATTTTCATTACAAATGAAATGTATATCTTGAATTTTATGGGAATGTCCCCGGAAGTTCTCTTCTTTTTGAATGGCTGTAGCATAACTGGTAAACCGTAAGAGACAGATAAAATTTTACTACACAAAAACTGTAGATCTCATTAAAACACGCAATTTATGTCATATACATTTTTTTTGAGTGAACCATTTGTTATTTGTTTGATATTTCCAATACTTGTACACTTTCTGAAATGGGAATTCGTTATCCTTTTTTGTTATTATTTATTTTTATTTTATTTTTTTGTCCTGGATATGCAAAGAGAATGGAATGCTCCACATAGCAATAAGCTCTTAAAATATCTGACTATCGCTTAAAGTCTACCATATTCCCCTTGCACCTACAAGAAAATTAGCAATAAGATAGTTTCTGCAAATGTTTATCTCGATTAATATGGAGCAGATGGTGAATAAGGTTTATAAAAATAATTTTTACAACAGTAGAGAAAGTCATGTGAGTGCAACTATCAGAATGTTACTTTGAATGATGTTAAACGTAACGTACGACTTTTAAATCTACCGCGCTGCTGCTCTAATCTTGATGAGACATGGCAACAGGGTCGCTAGCACTTCTTGACTTGTACAATGTTTTAAGGAGCTTCTGCGCTTGCGCATCTGGTATACATAATTACCTTATGGCGCCAAATACGTACGGGCCGTGCCCACTTGAATATGTGCACTAACGCGCGAAGGTTCTGCCACAGTTTGTTTTGCTATTAGTAGTTTAACGTCAATGCCACCAGATGGTAACACACCACGGCAGAATTTAGAATCACTGAAGGAAGTGGATAACGTCTACAAGCGCGAACAAATCTTATGATTTCTCCATACCAGTCATAATCTCAACTACAATTTAAGATATAGATTACTTCGTTCTGGTCTTAGCATGATGTACCTGATTATAAAAACAACCCTTTATTTCGTGAGTTAAGCTATGTATTATTATTGCTGTTGTTGCGAGCGCCTACAGTTGTATCAATTTCTTCATAACAGCAATTATGCATCAGATACTGCTTCACATTTTCAGAGCTGTGTAGCAGGAATTCGTTGTTCAGTTGGGCGCCATTTATAGCGGGAATACGTCGATCCTTGGGTTGTTGTTGTCTGTTGCAGTGTTCTTCCTCGGCTATAGATGCTCGGCGGTTGTTGCGTATTCCATTCCTAACTTTTCCTACCTATATCTAATTCTTAATTCTAAGGTTATTGTGTGTGAGGCAAGATAAGAAATACATTGCAATTTTCCATTAATCAATGAAGTTTATTCACAATTGAAATAATTATGGGCGGCTAGCTTTTCCCATTATTATAATCCCACCACTTTAAATAATTCAGGAATAAACACCTCCCCCTGCTATACATACTCACCTGTAAAGGCCAGTAGAATACCGCTTGAAGCAGTGGTGACGGCATAAACGGAAGCGAGTGTGCCTACAACGAATCGTATAATGAAACTATTTCTGTAAAGATTTTTCTGAAGTAGATAGAAAAATACAGTTTTGTAAAAACACTTTCTGAAGGAGTTTGTGGCAGTATTTTATATCACAACACTGTTAAAGTGTTGTGCCAGAGTGACTGTAGTGTAAATTAGCATTATTGTATGTCAATGATTTGGGATGTTTGTTAATTATAAGCATTGTTAGGAAATAAGTTTACACGTCTCACTGAATTTGACAATAGGAGCGGGTAACAATGTAACGAGGGGGTGAGTTGTTTATTAATTAGATGAGACAAACAAATGACGTCAGATTAGCGCGCTTTTCTTAGAAATGGAGGGAATATCTTCCCTAGAGCATATGTGTTCGTAATTTTGATTGGATATAAAAATAGACGCTAATGTTGGCGCGTTTTATTAACCAATAGCAGCTCTGTTATAATGTTTAGGCATATCGGGGTGAGGGAGTATAAACAGCTAAAGCCAAAGACGGGTAACGTTCAGTCCAACAGAATCATTCGCGGGTTATACGTCGTGCAGTTCTACAGAATCATTCAGAAGTTACACGTCGCCCAGTTCATCAGAATCATTCACGCGTTAAACGTCGCGCAGTTCTAAGAATCTCTCGCGTCGTAAAGTTAGTTAAAAGATGTGAAATACGCGAATTAATAATGTGCGGCAAATAAGTGATTATAGTTACATTCTAAAATATTACAGTTTCAGTCAGGCATGTATCAAAAGTAAATCTGTGAAATAAACGAAATGTGACGGCAATAAAAATGTAAAAACAAATTCTTTTATCAGTGTTATCTTTTAGTAATAATTCCTTTCCGTTTACACACCCTGTTCAAGATATTTGCTCGACTTCTAATAATAGCTAGCCGGAGGACAAAGAACCGAAAAATTCAAAATAATAAAACAATAACAGGCGCTCAGCAAATAAGATAACACGAAGTTACCGCGACAAGTTATACATAAAAAGAAGCGACAGTAACTAGAACATGGTGTGACTGCAACACACCAGGTATTTTACAAACACATTTTCAGCTTCTCCATTTTAGACAATAGATAACATGGCAGTTATCTAAAATATTAGGATTTAATGCAACCTTCTTATCGTTGCATTAAAGTTATTAACTTTGGTAGTGCTCAAATTTTGGGAAATAATCCTATAACTGTTCTACCGATTTCAACCATACTAGCTTCAAACACTTATACATAAATGTCAGCCCCGTAAGTACAACTGTTCGTGAATTTCGAAACTATGGTGCTATGTGTAGGTAACACACAGTAAAATGCTTGCCACTTACAACAGAATTAAAACAACACTTACATTCCTAAAATGTATTAAAATAACACCTAAATTGTCATTTATTTGAAGTTTTCATTTCGTTTTGCATCCAAAAAAATAAGAGAGCTTCCTGAAGTTGTATCCATAACTTAGGCACAATAAGAAGTAAGACTAACTGCGGAGGACTTAGCACATATAGATCTTTTGTGCCTAGGAAGCACGGCAGGGCAGAGGGCAGGTTCTCTACCTTATACAGATTGAAACTCTCGGATGTCAAATGGTGCAACCGGCTCCCCTCGCCCCCTGCACGCTTGTCCCACTGAACGGGCCCGAGACTCGCGGACCGCTCCCATTCTGGGAGACAAAGGGTTACATAGAGCAATATTTTCCCCTGCCATGCAACGCCGAGACTCCCGCCGACATTTTCAACCCTGAAACACACCAAGCAGACGAAAGATGAAGCGAGAATTGAGGTGAAATGGAGGTACAGGAAATTCAGGGTGTGTAATGAACCTTCCAGCATTCACCTAGCGAATCGGGGAAACCCCCAAAATACTCATGGGTCAGGAAAATTGGCGCGGGAATCGAACCCACGACCTCCCGAACCACAAACTTCACCGCTTGAGTCATCCCAGTCGGTTAGATATAGTGGTGTAGCCAGAAAATTAAAGGGGGTAGTGTATAGGGATCCATTTTTTAAACAATTTGTATCAATTCGTATGAATTAATTCCTAATTGAAATATTTAAATAAATCGATTTTATATTCACAGATTACGGTGCAACAATTGGAATTAAAATTAGGATAGGATGTTTTGCGTATAACAAGAGGCAGTGTGTTGTGACATGAGGATTAATAACCACTGTGGAGTATTTTATATTTCCACTGCAGGCCACTTTATTTCACTACAAAATAGGATTCCTAGTTATGTTCTAAACTGGGAGATATTGCAATAATTTGCAAACCAATCAAATTTAGCACCGGAATGAAAACATGACCTTGATATCTTAACATGGTTGTACCAGCGCCATCTGAAGCACAATTTCTATTGCTGTCACCATTGGTCATATTGTTCAAGACATGCGGCGTAAATATAGCGCTACCAGTGATACGATTAGGAAGTATCTCGCTCTTGCCAACCTAGAAAGTTGCTATTATATTAGCAAGGCTATAAATTAATTCTTTTTTCCCTCCCCTCCCGGTGCAACGGTGAGGGAGATTGAACTCCCAAAAGCCCTCGCCTCTGTTTAGACACGAATTCGCCTGTCAATACACCAGCAATAGAATTAACTTCCTAGAGTCTACTCAGGCTCATGGAAATCTTACTTCGTCCTCCGTGGACTAGTGGTACCGTGCTAGCCTCTAGTTCCCAAGGTCACGGGTTCAAACCCGGCGGAGGTCGACGGATTTTTTCGGGCGTAAAAATCCTTAGCATGGCTTCCTTCGGAAGTAAAGCCGGTGGTCCCCGTGTCGTAGATTTACGGTACGTAAAAGAACCTCAAGCCTAATAAAGAGGCCTCTGAGCAGAATTACCGATCTTTCACGCCCAATATAGAATGGGACGCTAAGGACCACAGTAGTTAAAGAGCGTCCGCAAATAAAAACTCAATTTAATTCAATGAAATCTTACTGATAGCATGTTAGATCAGATTGAGTTTTACATCATACCAGAAGTTCTTTCTTCGATTTCGAAAGGTGCAGGAGCTGGGTGCATTATGGTGGCAGAAAGGTTCGTATGTGTGACGTTTGAAATTCTTCCAAGAATCCGCCAAGTATGTGTGACCTTGGTATGATGACGTATAATGCGCTAGAAGTACAGTTTGTTGAAAGAAAACTTCATCTAGGATAATAAATTTAATTAGTGTGAAGTAGACGCGAGCTGTACATTTATTGTCGGCGATGGTGGCTCAATGTAAACAAAATGCGAGGTTGACTTGTCCCTTTCAAATCCTGAGTTCAAATGTAAACAGCGTTGATTTTTCAAGCGCAGAGATGAATGCATAATCCAGAAGTACAGGTGGTGAAATCGATGTATTTTAATGTTATGCAACTATTCAAGTGAAAATACCTGTCTATGCAATGCAGTTGAATTTTATTTAAGAGAAATAGTTCGTTAAATAGTTCCAGAGGAAATAAATACTTTTAAACGTAGCGTTTAATGTGCATAAATTATACAGGGTGGACCATTTAAGTTGGGACTAAACAATATCTCCAAAACTAAGCGTTGTTTGATATTATGGGGGAAAGTAAATGCTATTAGCCGTGTTTTATTTGTAGGATATTATGATACTCATTTTAGGGTCAATTTAAATTGACCCGAATTGTAGGTTCCCATTTAAGAAAATTAAATTGACCCTAAAATGACCATCATAACATCCTCCAAACAAAACACGACTAATGGTAGTTACTTCCCCCCCATAATATCAAGCCACTTTTTTTCAAGACATTTTCTTCTACAACGCCTAGTTTTGGAGATATTGTACAGTCTCAACTTTAATGGTCCACCTGTAGCAAGCAATATTACTTAAACAACCATAAAGTGCATTAAAATATAAATTATAGCTTATAAAACATAATTATATATCATTACTTTAGACAAAAATATACATTTTCAGTGTATTTAAAGGAGCATAGTTATTGTGACTTAGCCTGTTCTTTCTTTAGTCACTGTTTGTTTTTTCTTTCTTTTTTCCAGTCGCTCACAAACGTGTTGAACTCAGGAGTTTCCTATTCTCGCGTAACAACTGCGGCTTGCCCGCACGCTGCAAGAGCTTGCTAAAGAAACCACAGAACAGAGCTGAATCGAATTTTGAGCCGGCGGTCAGTCTTTTCAAGAAAGTTCGCAGGAGATTAGAACGGAGGAGAATTCTGGAAATTTCTACCCGCGTCCCGATAGGAGTTTCGACAGTTTGATAAGCTGAGAGTACCTCCCGCTATCCGCGACTCCAACCAACCACGCATTGCCGGCGCCGAGTCCACACCCCACGAAAAGTGGGACAAACAACCAGAGACACCCACACCACATTTCGATTCAACACTTCAATAATATGTCCAGTCTGCATTCCTGTACTGCACTTCAATCAGGCACCTAAGAAGTGAATTCAAATTGTCTTCCACTGAAGAGAAAGCATGCCGGTGTTTGTTTATAACAATTCTACTGTAGACTCAAACAGATAAGAGGCGCAGACAACGGTCAACTGTTCATAAAACAGCTCGAAGTACCAGTTTAACCGTAGTGAAATGTAAATGTGAAAGAGTAGTTTTTCAGTGCTATAAAAATCCAAATTTGAATTGTGTACGGGATGTCCGTAAAATGACTGCATATTTTTTGCTTGATCTGTGGAACGTCTATTACACGCAGTGCTTGTACGCATTCCTATTTCCGGCGGTAAGATCACTCATCGCGCCTGTTCAATGATATCAGAGTAAGCAAATTAACTTACGTATAGGTTATACAAAGTACATGTAGTATATATTTCGGCTAAAACCTCCCAGGAGGAAGGGATGAAGTGAAGAAACCACAGAAGGCTACATGCTGCAGGAAGGCAGGCCACAGAGACGCGCGGAAGTATCTAAACGTTCCAGGTTCGAATACTTGTCCCACTGCTGAAGCTGCCTAGAGAGGGCGATAAACGACCCGTCCATCAAGTACCCTCTAGTGTCCATGCAAGCATCCGCGCCATCTTCCGCCACCGCCATAGGTCACGAAGCCAACAAGATGAGAAGGAAGCAGAATGAAAGGGGAAGGTGGAAAGAAAATTGTGGTAGATGAGAAACCACTCTAGCATTCACCCACCGATCAGAGAAAACCACGAAAACCCAAATCGGAGAGGTTGGTCGGCGGAAATCGAACTCGGGATCTTCCGAATGCGAGCCGCAAACGATACCGCTAAGGCATCTCCTTTGGTAGGTAAACAAATTAATTAGTTTGGCCTTGAGAGCCAGGATAGGTATACATATACCGTTCTGTTATGCGGCCTCGTTGTCATTTCTGTTAGCCTGTCAGTTTACGTATTAAGATAAAAGAACTCTTCACTAGACCACGAATAGACAGATAAATTAACGTGGTACTGTACCGCTTAGAATTTGTGAAATCACTGCTTCTATATGTCTACCATTGATAATCATTTTGTACAACACATCTATTATTCCATTTTACGTGACAAGAAACAGTGAATTGCATTTTTAACCATTCCTGCACAATCCGTGCAGAGGTCTGTGAAAACGAGAGAAAAAATACTCTGATATGTTACATACATATGCATTTTTCTATTCACTCTTTCTACACTATTCGTAAAACAAATAAAGCTCGCGGCGATACAGACCATTAAGGGCCTGGGCCTGTCAAACCGACTGCCGGCCTCACGCCCACTTACGCAAGAGAGAAGTGGACGACCTCATACTGATACTGGGAGGTTATGTAGCTAGCATCACGCTCCCCCGGCCAGTCTATCGCAGTTCCTCACTTTCCTCACGATGCTGAGTAGGCAACGGTCCTATACCCGGGACTAAAAACTTTAACCTCATTGGTTGGATTAAATCCGGGGATATACTGGCTGGAAACCAGAGTTCCAAGCTCCAGCCCACTGCGCAGCACCCGTATTTATACTATTTATTATTCTATCCACTTCTTGTTAGCAGAATTAACTCCTCATTACATATTTACACACTTCGTTGTACACATAAGAAGAATACAATAAACCAAAGGATAGCTAAATCGTTTAAAATTGGGTTACTATGTGTGGCAATAAAATTCTATTTCCTTTGCATAACGCCGGAAAAAAATCTATTGAGATGCATTCACAGGACTACCCATTCCTCAACACACTATTAATACAAATCCTTATTCTTATATCTACTTCATGTTAATTGAGATAAACATCTACAGAAATATTGGATATTTCCTTGAAGGTACAGGGGATTAGGGAAATATAGTAGGCTTGAGCGATAGCAGGATCTTCTGAGAGCTGTTCGCTATGTGATGAACTGAAATTTCGTACTCTTTACATGATCAAGAGAGAAAAACAAATAGCGATTTTTCTCCTGAGAAAACATACAAACCAATAACAAAGAATATCTCAGGAATGGTTAACGCCACAAAGGGTTTTATTTTACATAAAATGTGTGCTTTAATCAGATCTAGATTTTTATTTCTCTACTATGTATAGTAAGTAGGGGAAGTATTGTATTCCACCCAAAAATTCGATACAGAAATTTCACCGGAAATACATGTTTTGAGACCCTCCGAATCCAAAAACAGCATTTTTGGATTCATGTCTGTGTGTGTCTCTGTGAACAGCATAACTCAGAAACGAACAGTCGGATAAACACCAAACTTGGTATTTAGGTTCAGTATCTTCCAGAGATGCGACACGAAGGTTTTCAAGAAACCCCCCACCCCAGATTACCCTTTACATGGAACATTTTTCGAAAATTCTAATTTTCTCAAAAATGGCTCTAACGGTTTTGATTAAAATATCATATGTTTAAGATATTTTCATGACAAATGAAATGTATATTTCGAATTTTCTGGGAATGTCTCCAAAAGTATTCTTCATTGTGAACAACTTTTGTATAACTGTTAAACCATAAGAGATAGACAAAAGTTTACTACACAAAAAATGTATATCGTGTTAACATACACAACTTATGTCATATACATTTTTTTTGTTGAGTGAACCATTTTCGAGATATTGCTTGTTATTCCCTTAAATTTTCCAATACTTATACTTTTTCTCAAATTCGTTATTCACCTTTTTGTCCTGGTAATGCAAAAAGAATGGAATACTCCACATAGCAACCTGCTCTTAAAATATTTGACTGTCTCTTAAAGCTTAGCAATTCCCCTTGCATCTACAAGAAAATTAGCAATAAGAATAACATCTCGATTAACATGAAGCATATGGAGAATAAGCGTTTGTAAAAATAGTTTGTACAAGAGTAGAGAAAGTCATGTGAGTGTAACACATCAGCTTTTTTGTATAGTAAGATTTCGTCCATCTCTTATGCTTAATCAGCTATGCAAAAGTCATTCAGAATAAAGAGGACTTCAGAAGCTATTCCCAGAAAATTCAAGATATACATTTCATTTGTCATTGAAATATCTTAAACATATTATACTTTAACCAAAATCGTAAGGACCATTTTTTAGAAAATAAACTTTTCGAAATGGTTTACATGAAAAGGATGGATTGGGGTGGGGGGTTTTCTTGAAAATCTTCGGTCGGGTCCTTGGAAGCTGCTGAACATAAATACCAAGTTTGGTATTTAACCGCCTTTCGTTTTTGAGTTATACCATTCACAAACACATATTCTAAAAAAAAATTTTAAGTTCAGAGACTTAAAACGCATATTTTCAGTCAAATCTCGTTATCGATTTTTTGGATGAAAAACAATACAAATAAAAAAATCTGATTTGTTACACTCACATGATTTTCTCTACTCTTGTACAAACTATTTTTAAAAACGCTTATTCTCCATCTACTTCATGTTAATCGAGATAAACATTTGCAGACTCTAACTTATTGCTAAATTGCTTATAGATGTAAGGGGAATATATATTTTCAAGGGCAATATAGAAATACAGTAGCCTTTAAGCATAGACATTACTCTTAATAGCTGGTTGCTAGGTGCAGCACCATTCTCTTTACCACAGATTAATACTCTTTGCATATCCAAGACAAAAAATGAATAACAAATTCCCGTTTGAGAAAATAAGTATTGAAAAATTTAAGGGAATAACAAGCAATATCTCGAAAACAGTTCACTCAACAAAAAAAATGTATATGACATAAATTGTGTATTTTAACGCGATCTACATTTGTTGTGTTGTAAAATTTTGTCTATCTCTTATGGTTTACCACTTACACAAAAGTCGTTTACAATGAAGAATACTTTTGGAGACATTCCCAGAAAATTCAAGATATACATTTTATTTTCATCATAAAAAAATATCTTAAACATATGATATTTTAATCAAAATCGTTAGAGCCATTTTTGAGAAAATTAAAATTTTCGAAAAATGTTCCATGTAAAGGGTAATCTGGGGTGGGGGGATTTTCTTGAAAACCTTCGTGTCGCATCTCTGGAAGATACTGAACCTAAATACCAAGTTTGGTGTTTATCCGACTGTTCGTTTCTGAGTTATGCTGTTCACAGACACACACACACACGGATTTTTCCAAAAATGCTTTTTCTGGATTCAGGGGGTCTCAAAGCATGTATTTTCGGTGAAATCTCGGTATCGAAGTTTTGGGTGGAATACAATACTTCCCCTACTTACTATACGTAATTGAGAAAGTAAAAACACAGGGGATTTGGAAGTTGAAATCAATAACAAACATCTCATAAATGCTTAACGCCACAAAAATTATTTGACATAAATGGCATGCTTTAACAAGATCCAGCGTTTTTGTGTAGCAAATATGTCTATCTCTTACGGTTTTCCAATTAAACAAACCGTTCAGAATAAAACGCTACAAGCTATTCCGAGAAAATTCAAGATACATTTAATAATAATCAAAATTGGTAGACACATTTCTGAGAAAATAAAGAAGATAACTGCTTCCATGTAAATGACGGTTTGGAGTGGGGGGGGGATTTTCTTGAAAATCTCCTCTTCACATCTTTGGAAAACGATGTACTTAAGCACCAAGTCTGGTATTTAACCGACTTTTCGTGTTTTAGTTATGTTGTTCTCAGATAAGACAACTCTCTCTCTCTCCCCCCTCTCTCTTTCTCACACACATACACAACATGCCCACACGCGCCGAGTGCGGATCTTTCCTTGAATGTTTTTTGTTTGTATGTTTTTTTTTGTTTTTTTTACTTTCTCTACTACGTATGATAAGTAAAGGAAGTACTGCATTCCACCCAAAAATTTGATACCGAGATTTCACCGGAAGTGCATGTTTTGAGCCCTCTTGAATCTAAATAATGCATATTTAGAAAAAAGGTCCGCGTTTGTCTGTGAACAGCATAACTCTAAAACGAAAAGTCGGATACATACCAACCTTGGTATCTAGGTTCAGTATCTTTCAAAGATGCGACACGAATATTTTCAAGAAAATCCCCCCACCCCAGACTACCCTTTACATGGAACGTTTTTAGAAAATTTTGCCTTTCTCAAAAATGGCTCTAACGATATTAATTAAAATATCACATGTTTAAGATATGTTCATGACAAATGAAATGTATATCTTAAATTTTATGGAAATATTCCCCAAATGTCCTCTTCATTCTGAATGGCTTTAGCATTACTGATAAACCGTGGGAGATAGACAAAATGTTTATACACAAAAAAATGTAGTTCTTGTTAAAACACAAAATTTGTCATATCCTCTTTTTTTTAGTGAATCACTTCCGAGGTATTCCTTGTTATTTGTTTGAATTTTCCAGTACTTATACTTTTTCTCAAATGGGAATTCGTTATTTCTTTGTGATGGCGTTTGTAAAATAGTTTGTACAAGAGCAGAGAAAGTCATGTGAGTGTAACACATAAGATTTTTTTCCTTTCGTTTCTTTGGTTTGTGTTTATTTATTTATTTATTTATTATTTTATTTATCCAGGAGTCCCATCATCTCTAAAGCTATGCCCGTTAAATCCCAAAGCCGTCCGTTCCTTAAAGCGTCACTGATAGAACTGATGCAGCTATGTCGCCTAGGAGGCAGTTTATTATCACAGAGCTGTACAAGGAAAAACTGAACGCTGCCAAGTTGTTTGCTCTCTTCCAGTATCTGAGCGGCCACTGACATACTTAGAGGTCATGAAGCTTAGTGAACACATTCGCAGCGCTACCGTGCTTAACTTATCTTCATTCGTGGAAAGAGAGACTGAAGGGCAGAACCAACAGATAGCGCGCGGTTTGAAACTGCACGTCGTCGTAAACCTTACATACTAGCCCTACATGTATAAGGAAGACCTGTTCATTAAATTTCTAGGTCTATGGATTAACCATCGCTTAAGCTGGAACATGTAGATCGAAAATATGGTAGTCAAGCTGAGAAAGCAATATTCTGTCTTTGGCAATTAAAGACTCGAATGTCAGAGAATGTGCTAATAACATGCTATTTTGCATGTTATGTCATATGGTGTAATATTATAGGGAAATGCAGTAAATAATGATATAATATTCAAATTAGAAAGGAGAACAATAAGAGTAGGTAATAGTTGGCACAAAGACCTAGCTGAGAGAACATTTGAGTAGACAAGGTATTACCCTCGCCCTATGTTTATACCGAGTCTATCTTAATTCATAGCGCAAACCGCAACGGTTAAAATTATACGACAGTAGAAGCAAAAGCGTTCCAATAAACATGGGTCCGCAAACGAGCCATGTGCGAGATAATTGCAAATATGTGATCACAAGCCGCCACTGACTCCATTAAGCATTATGTCCTAATTAGTACAAATGAATTTGAAAATAATTGACACTCTAAGTTGCCTCAAAATTCACTCACAACTTAATTTAACAAGGAATATAATTCTACTTTAGTATGTTACATGTTATTGACACTGTATACTCTTCCTGTTAAAGGAGGTGTTCAAAGTGTCGTCTTGCAATACTGCACTCATCTCTGCAGTGAGTTTCGAATTTTTTCAAACACTCCCGGGTCATCTCGGAATTCTTGACAAGCAATGTACAATACTCTGCTCCAGTACTTCGATGTATCAACGGTACTGTACACTACACCTTTGAGGTGACCCCATACAGAAAAATCCAAAAGATTGACATCAGGTAATCGTGGAGGCCAAGGTACAGGTCCTCCTCGACCTATCCATCTTGGGGCATATATGCACGTTAGATGTCTTCTTACAGTAGTAGAAAAATGTGCCGGTGCTCCATCATGCTCCGACGTTGCTCAAGCAATTCAAGACAGTGGCGGCTCATAACCTCATATTCTCAATAATAAATCTCGCACACGGCTTGTTTGCCGACCCACGTTTACTGGTACTTTTTTGCTTCTATTATCGCATACTTTCAAACGTTTCTATTTGAGCTATTTATTATGATACAGCTGTATAAAGGAATTATTATAACTAGGGTCCAGATATTATGTAATATCAATTTCAGAAATATGTACATACATATGTAACCAAAATTGACCTAAGCACCTATGCTATTAGCAATTTTATGACAAATCAACAGTTAATGTTTTTTGTAGAAAGTAGAAGTTTACAGGTTATCAAATTGAGATTACTATATTAATCATGATAATTAGTTCACTTTTGCTACAAAGTACTGAAAGACAAGTGCTCCCCACTCTAATTTTTAAGTTTCGTTGGAACGGATGCACAATTAATATATCTTTCCAAATATTCTGTTGTCATGCACAGAAGAATAAATACCGCCCAACTTCGCAAGAAGTCAACGGTGTGTATTAAGTCATTGTTGTCCGTATCGAACTTGTGCAATAACAGCTTTGAATGTAATACAAATGTATGGGATTGACACAACATTATATAGATAACAATAATAAAACGTTCAAATTGTTTTTCCTTTCCTGCCACGATATTGAATAATAAATAAGTAATATAACAACAATACTTCAATAGAATCGCAAAATAAACCGGAAAAAATGTATAATAATTCTCCAATAATGTTAAAATATGGGAAATGATGTAGTGTGGTCTGAAATATGCAATATTATATTAAATATGTAAAAAGATGTAAAATAGAATTTACTGACAACATTCCTATATGTGTATCTCGCCAACATTTGCGTTTTATTCGTGCATAAATATGCAGCAAGGGTATGAAATTACATATTATGCAGGCTCTAGTTATTATACGAGGGAGGATTGATAAGTCAGTGACTTTTTAAAGAAAATAAGATTTTTTTTTCGAAAAAATCAATTTTATTTCTCAACGTAGTCTCCTTTCAATTCAATAGTCGTTGTCCAAACGTTTATCCAACTTTTTTAACCCTTCCAAAAAATATGATTTTTCAGTCTGCAAAATATGAGGTTGTTTCCGCCATGATGTGTTATCTGGACGTTAATTTCCCCCAGCGAGCCAATTTTTCAGGTTTCTAAAGAGGAAGAAGTCGCTCGGGGCCAAATCTGGAGAATATGGTGGATGAGGTAACCCAATTCCACAAATTTTGCGATGGCAATGGCTGACTTGTGTGCGGTTGCATTATCCTGGTTGAAAGAGAATCTTTTTCTTCAACAAATGGGGTCGTTCCTTTAACAATTCCTTATGAAACTGATCCAGCATTGCGGTATAATATGAACCTGTGATCGTTTTACCCTTTTCCAGGTAGTGAAATGTCTATCACCCCTTGTGAATCCCAAAAGACAGCTGCCATGATGGTTTTCCCTTTCTTTGGGCAGGTTCGCCGAAGCAAATCCATTGCTTTGATTGTTCTTTGGTTTCAGGTCGATAAAAATTGATCCAAGTTTCATCAAACGTGATATAACGCCGCAAAAACTCATTTGGATTGCGCTGGAACATGTTCAAACGTCCCTGTGAAATGGCCACACGATTCCGCATGTTCTCGACTGTTAGGAGTCGCGGCACCCATCTTGTTGACAGCTTTCTCATACCCAAAAATCTGTACAGAATGTTATACACCCGTTCACTCGAGATGTTTACGGTCTTGGATACCTCACGGATTTCCACTCGGCGATCTTCCAACACAATATCGTGAACTTTGTTCACCATTTCTTCTGTTATGACCTCAACCGGTCATCCTGTACATACGGCATCTCTTGTGCTCGAACGGCCACATCAAAATTCTGTGAACCATGCCATGTGATGGAGCAGAGTCCAGATAATACTTGTTCAGCTTTCTTCCGTTTCCTTCACCGTCTTACCACGCAAAAACTAGTGCTTTATCAGAACCCGAAATTCACTTTCCATTTTCTACGAAGCACACATCTGCTTATTTTAGACGGTCTCAACAACGTTCTAAGAAACAAATGATGCCGAATTTCTGCGATTAAACCCAGAATGGATGTACGACTTTGTGCAAACAAGAATATAAAGACATTTACATTCAAGACATTTCTTTCTACAACGCTTAGTTTTGGAGATATTGTACAGTCACTACTTAAATGGACCGCCTGTTTCGCATCGTTAGCGTTATTTAGGGAAGAAACGGCGGGGCAGGCCGCTACAACAGAAACGGATTCGTATAGCAATGCCGTAGGAGCAGCGGGCTGCCGGTTGCATCATTCCGGAGAAACCCGTTACTAAAATAATATTAATAATTATTTATTGCAGATATGTCTCACCGAAATAGCATCTCGTGGCCCAATTAGGAGCCGCGACTCACAGTTTTGGAAACACTGCTGCACAAGAGCAGGAAGAGACTTATTCTTGGAGTAATCGCAAGGAAGTGGGTGAGATATACAGAGGATGTGGTAAAAGCATCCGCAGTGCGTGTGACGTCATTTTCTGTGTGTGTGTGTGTGTGTGTGTGTGTGTGTGTAGTTGAATAGAATTACATATACTGTTATGCCTGACACATTGTGGAATTAAATACCTCTACAAGCATGTGTCTTATTTTATTACTATTTATTTAAAGCCGAGCGAGGTGGTGCAAGCGATAGCGCGTGCCACACGCTTTCGCAAGGTCGTGGTTTCGACTCCCGTGGCCGACCTTCCTGACCCATGGGTTTTTTGGGGTTTTTCCCGGTTCACTAGGCGAATGCTGGGAAGGTTAATTACATCCCGTGAATTTCCTGTCCCTCCATTTCACCTCCTTTCTCATTTCACTTCACCATTCATCTGCTTGATTGTTTCAGAGCTACAAGAGTCTCGGAGTTGCAAGGCAGGGGGAAAGGATGCTCTTTGTAAAACTTCGTCCCTATAATAGGGGCGGTCTCCGTGTCACAGGCCTCCAGGTGAGATGTGCAAACCTGCGAGGTGGGGGGAGGGGAGCCGGTTTCACCAGCTGCCATCGGGAAGTTTCAACCTGGAAAATGTAGGGACCTACCCTCTGCTTTGTCGTGGCTCCTGATCCGGCCGCCCTCTGCCTCCTCTCGCCTCACCCCTCCCTCCCGGGGTCGCCCCGTTAGGAGACTAGGCACAAAAGATCTCCTTAAGTCGAGGTGCTAAGTCCCCCTGCTCTCCTGGTCATATATAATAGTATACAGGCTGGAAATCAAATCACTGGACATAGAATTTAGCATGGGAAATCCGGCTTTATTCTGATACTCTGCCCTGTTGATCTTACAGAGACATTTTATAAGAATAGGTATATTTACTTTCTCTACTACGTAGAGCAAATAGAGGAAGTATTGCATTCCACTCAAAAATTCGATACCGAGATGCCCTGAATCCAAATAAAGCATTTTGGAAGCATACCCATGTGTGTGTGTGTGTGCGTGTGTCTGTGAACGCATAACTCAAAAGCGAAACGTCGGATAAATAACAAACTTGGTATTTGAGTTTAGTATCTCCAAAGATGCGACACAAAGATTTACAAAAAGATGTCCCACCTCAGACTACCCTTATATAGAAAATTATTCGATTTTTTTCTCTCAAAAATGACTACAGCGATTTTGATTAAAATATCATATGTTTAAGATATTTTCATGGCAAATGAAATGCATATCTTGAATTTTCTCGGAATGTCCACACACATGACTTTTTCTACTCTTGTACAAACTATTTTTACAAACGCTTATTCTCCATATGCTTCATGTTAATCGAGACGTTAATCTTATTGCTAATTTTCTTGTAGGTGCAAGGGGAATATGGTAGCCTTTAAGCGATAGTCAAATATTTTAAGAGCTATATAGGAGATGTATTGCATTCCACCCAAAAATTCGATGTAGAGATTTTACCAGAAATACATGTTTTAGGTGCCCTGAGTCCAAATAAAGCATTTTTGGAAACTACCCGTGTGTGTGTGTGTCTGTGTGTTCTGTCTGTGAACAGCATACCTCAGAAACGAAGTCGGATAAATAGCATACTTACTATTTGAGTTTAATATCTTCCAAGGATATAAAGATTTTCATAGATTTTCAAAGATTTCCAAGAAACTCCCACTAAGCCTACCTTAACATGGAACATTTTTCAAAAATTTTGATTTTCTAAAACATGCTCTAACGATTTTGATTAAAATACCATATATGAACGACATTTACGTGACAAATAAAATGTATATCTTGAATTTTCTGGGAATAGCCTAGGAAGTCCTTTTCATTCAAAAGGAATTTTGTATAACTTGTAAACGTTAAGGGTAGACGAAAACGTGCCCCACAAGCATGTAGATCTCTTTAAAACACGTAATTTACTTAAAATAATTTTTGTGGCATAAACAGTTTTGAGATATCTATTATTAAAGGTTCTAATTGTTCAGTACTTGTCATTCTGTTAAAGCCCTATTGATTTTCAGTTGTTCCTGTGTTCATGGGAACAGTTTGGAATTTGAGGCTACCATATGGCCTCCAGTTCTTAAACATTTGGCTATCGCTGTTCTCTTCGTATTTATAACGAAATCTGTAATGTAGTTAACTACCTATTTTTTCATACGTTTATTTCGATTAAATGAATCCGATAGATAAAATAAGCTTTAGCAATAATAGTTTGTATACACACTAATAAAGATAGAGTGTAGAGAAAATCGTGTGAATATATCACATCAGTTCATTTTAATACTAAATTCCTCATGCGGCAGCTGTTATACGGGCTTAATTAATAACACACAATGTACATGGTGCTTTAAAGTAATGCTAAGATTAAAGAAAACAAAATGCACTCATTTTTAAAAATATGGGCATATGCGTTATAATTTATTTTTTGAGAGGAATATTTTACTAAAAAAAACTAAATAAGAAAGCAACGTTATAATTTATTTTTTGAGAGGAATAGTTTACTAAAAAAAAACTAAATAAGAAAGCAACCTTTATTACACAGTATCTGATTTCATTGACAACATTTTTGTTTAGCTGCATTGCAAACCTTTATTTGTTTCTTATAATATTTGGTTGCAATGGGAACAATTTTATTCTTGAATAGCGTATTGCATTCTGTGTGAAGAAAATTGTTTATTCATGATATGAGTCTAAAATAAAATATTTAACCGAATTGAAAGGATTTAAACTCTGCTGGTGATAAGTGTTCATGGTAGAAATATGCACACTTTTCACTGAAACTCAAAATCGCTAACTCATTTCACGGGCAACCGTGAGAAAAAAAATGAACAGTTTCAAAGACACATCGGATCAGTTATATAAAATGATCCGGAGGACATTAAAACATTAATTCTGACGTGTTCGTACATCTTTTAATGAGTTAATTGTAGGTATTGTCATTATGCAAAAAGCCCTGTGTGCTCAACGGTATGGAAGCGTTAATGAAAAACAGATCAACTGTTGAAACAAAATAACTGCAAATGCGCGATTCGTGTAATGCCGGATAGTATGAGTATTGATTTAAACGAACCAGAGCACGTTTTACTAGCTGCAGAGAAGGTACCCAACATTAGATCTATTATTCAAAAGGTTTAGAAAGGAATATGACACTGCGTACAACAGGGATCACATAGTGCAGGTCATGGATTAATGTAGGTCATAGGAAGCCAAAAATCAATAACGCACTCAGCTGGTCTTTGCGCATGCCATGTATTAGCTTAAACTTAGGGAGCATAGGAGTCTAACAAAGATATAAAATCCATATAGGCGTGCTGAATAAACAAAATGACAAACGAGAAGGGATATATGTATGGCGGAAAATATTTATTATAAATTGGAGACTTATTATTCGGAGGCAATTAATTTACTTTATACGTTGACTGACTAAAAATGCTACATGATATGTATGCTAAAACTGATTTTATTTCAGTAGCCTTCGGTTTCTTCTCGAAAAATAATAAGACAGATCACTCACCGGGCCTCCCAGCCGTAGGTAACTGGCGTGTTCTCCAGTGCCGGCCGGCTTATGATTGGTTGGAGAGATAGCTTGAGAGAAAGAGAGAGAGAGAGCGAGAGAGAGAGAGAGGGCGAGGAGAAGCGCTCTTAACCCGAACAGACTGGAACGCTAATTTGGATGCGAGGAGTAGCTTCTGGATCTCCCCTTTCTCGTACGAGTATAAAAGGAAGCAGGGTCGTCACCGATCACATAGCGGCCACCTGCACGGCGCAGCCACGGTGTCACTACTGCGGCTTGGCCTCCCTCACCGCTACCTGCACCGGGTATAATCTGACATTTCGTCACCGTTACTGCGCTACTTGTGCCGGTGGTGGCCACTTTACGTGCCAGGCTTCTTGTCCGCTCTAACCAAGAGCACAACCACCTCACCGTCAACAAACATCGCCACCAACACCTTCAGACACTCCTCCAGTACCAACAGCGCCGATCAACACACAGCAGAACACTCCAACACCACACACACCGCATCACCAAGGGCCTTCCTGCACATCCATGACACCAGACTTCCAGGACGCCGCTGAGAGTATCCAGCACACCTTGCGGAACCTCGACCTTCGCCTCGAGTCGTTGCAACGGGAATCCAATGCGCGCCTTGCGGCAATAGAGGCAAAGAATCGCACCACTATTCGGTACCTCTCAACGGTGGCCTCCCAGTTCCTGCGACTTAGCCAGACCGTCCAGGATGACGACCACACGGGGTACTTGCGTCGTGTCAGCGTAAGCTAATGCGCATGGAGCGCCATTTCATGGAACCGGACGACGCCACTGACAGCGACTGCGACTGCGACGACCGACCCACGCGAATGAGTGCCCTTGAGGCCTCAATGTCTGGGCTTCGAGAGCAGCACATAGAATCAGAAACCACCGTTCTTCCGAAAATGCAACAACTTCAGAACAACCACCAGCAACTGCAGGAAGGCTACACTTTCATACGGGCGTTTATGGAGACACACGTGCTTCCACATCCACCAACCTGCTCCTCCGCCGGCCCGCCGCCTCACACTCCACAGACGCAGCCACAACGGCCAACCACACAACAAGACGTCTCGAACACATCTGCTGGAGCCCCCCTCACCCGACATTACGCAAGAAAAAGGTCCGGGTGACCTCAGGCCTCACTTCCACCACATGGCCTCAATTTGCAGGCTTATCAAGCGCGATATTCTCAGCGTTTTAGTCACTCCAAGCACTTCGGTGCAGAGTTAATCTTTTTAAATAAACACTTTTGCTCCCCGAAGCATCTCCTAATCACCAGATGCCTGTCAGGACCTCGGCCATGGCATCTCCTGGCTTATCCTTATTTCCGCTCCTGCCCTAGCAGCAGTATTTACGCCCGAATGGGTGCGAAACATCGAGGGTGCTTCTGCGGAAACTCGCCACCATCCCGAACTTTCCTTTACACCCTCTCCATTACCCCCCAAAAAACCGTTACTCGCGCCGCAGGCTCAACAAACTGAGGATTCCACCAGTAACCAGCAGCTTTGTCGCCCACCGCTAGCTAACTAGCACGGCCGCAAGTCACGTTTGAACTCCGCATGGAGATGTGCGCCTCAACGTACCACCGTCGATTCCGCTACCGCTCCACAATTACGAACACGAACTAATTCAGTCGTCCACGGAGTCAGAGGCACCTTTCAGCTCAATATACTCCAAACTCTGGTTCGACGCCTATTAGGCGACCAGAGTTGTCATCGCCAGAAGCCCATCTCCGCTGGAGCTACTTGAATTCCTGGATGGAAGTCAATGCACGAAGTATAATTAGCGGGGTTTTTCTTAGAGCAGACCCAACCGCTTAAACAAGCCGCAGTTGCCGTCCAAATCCATGTCGCCTCTGCCGTCTGTGCGGTCATTCTGTCGCCAAATGTGATGCCACTCGTCGGCACCACTACTGTGAAGCACCATCACTGACGCCTGAGTGTATCACCAACCATGTTACTTACTGTAGCCGCTTTTGTGCCTCCTGCGGGAGCAACTTCCACTCACAGAGCAATCGATTTGCCCGCTCACAGTAGGCATTCTTCTCGCCACCACACCAGGCCACCTAATGTTTTCACTCAGCAGTTCTCAGCCACTGTACATCAACACCCGAGTCATCCGGTGTGCTCGAGGCTATTCAAGACCGTCACTCAGAGGTCCTGATCGTCTCCTCGAGCGCTGCCGGCATTGAGGACACCGTTTCTGCCCTCCAACCCTTCGAGCCGTCAACAGACAACGCACACTGGGAAACATCACCCATAAACGACACGTCATAGAGAAGTCGCTCGCGGACACGCAGTCCTGCGGCGCAGGTTCTCTGACGCCAGCCAAATACAAATCAATCGGCTCATCGATGTAATACACGTAACAACCAACCGAACGGAACTTTACTGCCCAGAACCATCACACTATTCTCCAAGCCAGCAACAACGGGACTTACAAACACCATCTTCTGCCACCGCTGAAATTCAACAGTCATACGCTTCAGAAACCACCGCCATCGAACAGACCGATTCGCCGCCATCAACGCCACAACGAGCCATCGAGGAGAGTCCCCTTTCCGCCAATTAATTCGCGGGCACTATTGAGGCCACAAGACACACAAGGCGTGCATGTAATTGATGAAAAAATTGTAACTCATATCCCCAGGGCACCAGGAAAGGCTCATGATTCTGGCACCCACTCTACTTACCAGCTTCTACTGTGTCTGTAAGGAATGTGTTGACATCAACAATTCTAGCGTTATCTGAGAAAGATTACTGCCATACGTTCAACATATCAAAAAGACTTAAGGGCTCTCAGAAAACATGCGCTCTTCTGCTACTAATGCTGAATGGCCAGCTGCTTTTGTTGGGTTACTTGTCACAGATTTTAACGTTAGCAACTGTTTCTCGGGCTTGACTGTGTAGTGTTCTTCCTTTCTTACTGGGCAGTGTAAGTAACTTTTATAAATCACTAGAAAACACTTACACACTGCTCCAAGTGAACGCGGGTTACTAACATTGCACAGTGTTTTTAATGTAGATAGTAGATCTATTTATCGTATCACCTTAAGGTGCCACGTAGTACTATTCCCCCTCACTCCTCCGGAAAGCAGAACACCCCGCAAACGTTTTCTCGTCAGTACTGCACAGCAGTAGCAGACAACCTCCATGAGCGGGCGTGAATAATAGGGGTGCCCACGGGAACCCCGCACATTCCACGCACTTCCTTCTCAATTTCCAAAAAAAGAAAGAAAGAGAAAAAATAAAGAAAAAGCGAGAGAAGCCGAGAGAAGTACGTTGTTATAAGGTTCAGTGCTGTCTATCTGAGGGGTGCTGTGTTCGACGAGTCAGTGAAGATAGGGGGAGGGAGACAGAAAAATGTCCATACTTTAGGGGGTAACAGAAGAGAGAAAAGGCTTATTCTAACGTTGTTAATTTCCAGCGATAAGTGCAAGGAAAAACTAGCTGGGAAAAAAGTGGCCGAAGTTACAATAAAACGGCACTTATACTACTTCTATGATAGTATAGTATTTGTAAAATTGGTTTGTTTTTCGTCAATCCACTCCTGAAAAAATACGGTTACTTTGAATATTATATTAAAAAGGGTGGCATTTTCTAAGGTGAAATACAATTTTTAACTAAAAAAACTGTTTTATAACACATTCAAACTAGCCTCTTCACAAATTGTCTTCTTATTTCAGATACATACGTTTTTTTCAAATCACACTATTAAATAATAGCAAATGTCAAGAAAGTACTTTAGGCGTGTCGTAATTAATTCATAATTTCACCTATCACAGGAATATAAAATAAAATGATAGACTTTTTAATTTCGTTCAGAGGTAAAACTAAACTAAACTAAGGCTTCATTGTGCTTACCGTAAGAAACCGATGGCCACAACGGCAACTGGAATAATTTGATATTTCTTTACCCTAAAACTTGGAGGGAACGCAGCAAAAACTTAACAGCTGTTTCCACTGAATTGTCACGTTAGTTCAACAACTAGCAAAAAATGTATACCCAGCAATGCTTTATCTCTAATGCATTGCGTAACCAAATAGCACATCACACTTCTGAATAATCTAAGCTGTTACACCAGCAGAGCAGCAGATGGATGCTGCTCCTGAAACTGCAACCGTTGAGGAGACTATAAAAATATACAGGGAGAGCCAAAAGACTACGAACCGACTGCGCCGTGTTTTTCCTGTCCGCGTCCTCGGTGCTCGTTGCCGTCTGCCGCTATCATAGAAAGGCGCGGATAAAACCATACATTTTTTATAACTACTTTTAAAGGCTTTACTTAACAGCTTTATGAAAGCGTGTTTGAGGACAGAATTATTAGTAGAGGTCTGTGGCCCCCTCGGTCCCCCGACCTAACCCCCTGCGATTTCTATCTCTGGGGTAACTTAAAACAAAGTATATAAGACAAACACTTACACCCTGGAAGAATTAAAACAAATATCCGCCAGGAAATTGCCAGCATTTCCCAACGTGAACTACAGAGAGTGATGGACAGTTTCCTAAAGAGGTGCCAACATGAATGGACAACGACGATGGCCAGTTTCAGCATCTCCTTTCATAAAGTTGGTAAGTAAAGCCTTTAAAAGTAGTTTTAAAAATGTTGTATAGTTTCATCCACGCATTCTATGATAGCAGCAGACGGCAACGAGCGCCGAGGACGCGG
Organism: Deroplatys truncata; assembly: GCA_030765065.1. Classification (NCBI taxonomy): domain Eukaryota; kingdom Metazoa; phylum Arthropoda; class Insecta; order Mantodea; family Mantidae; genus Deroplatys; species Deroplatys truncata. The sequence goes on along the minus strand of CM060988.1, from coordinate 153,387,851 downwards.
ACAGGAAAAACACCGCGCAGCCGGTTCTTAGTTTTTTGGCTCTCTCTGTAGAAGCTACCTCCTATAAAACTACCACCTTAAAACCCAAGCATCAGCATCCTACAACCATCCTATCATCTCTGTGGTTAACCCTACACAACAGCACTACTTAGCCTCACCACGAGCCTACCAGAGTGGAGTGGAAGAAAATAAAATGTACCCGAAGTCAAATAAAACCAACGTTGCAGGTGAAGGTAAAAGTTGTAAAACTTTCCCTTACATGAACAATAATATACAACAATCCTTTCACTCCCTAATACATGTTAGTGTTATTTATCAGTAAAATGCTCTAGTAGATATCTAGTAATCGGGGAGAAGAAGTTCTTAGATGGAAACCAGCTAACAAACTGACAGAACATCTTTTTTTTAATCTACTACTAATGAAGATAGGAAATATTGCAATACACTAAATACTTTAGTGTTAGGTCATAACAGACAGAGCGGAATGGCTCGGGCGATTAAGTCTGTGGCCTGTATTCGTGAGATCCCTGGATCGATCCCCGGCGACCGTCTACTCTGCCCCCCTCGTGGTTTCCCTGGGTCGCTAGGCGAATGCTGGGGTCGTTCATCTTCTACCACGACTCTCCTTCCTCTCATTTCCTGTACCCATGATTTTCCTTGTCGCCTGTTTCAGGGTTGTAGGACCAGGTGACGGTGTTCGGCGGGTAACGACTGGGCGGTGGCTTGCGCTCTGTAAAGTATTCTTCCCTGGCGTCGCCGCGGTAACACCCAGTTAGGTCTCTCCTCAGCGTGGGGCTCCGCTTTGCGGGACCCTGGGGGTTGGTGGCTTGCGGGCAGGGATCGTGTGACGTCGGATGCGTCCTATCTGGAAACGTTAAGGATCCCGTCCATGCTTGCGCCCGTAGGCATCCGGCCCCTTATCCTTCCCTCCATTCTAGAGGTCACGTTGGAAGCATAAGGGGTCGACTGACCTGCGTGCGGGCTGCCCCAGTTCCGGGTCCCCACCGTGATACCTACCTTTTACTTTTAGTGCATTGGGGGTGGCGGAGAAGGAAGGGACAAAAAAGAAAACAAAGTAAACATTTTAGGAATTGACATTTTATATATTGTTACAACCTAAGAGTAACTTAGGTTAGTTAAAACAGCTTTATAGTAATTGTTTCAGTCTCATTTTCAACTTAACGACTATAACTAAAATAATATTAAGGAACAAAATATACATACAACCAGGTCCAGTAGTTGTGGCTGGCGCTGTCAAATGTGCCCCAGTATCAGAAATTCGAAAATTCCAACATTCGAGCATCGGTACAAAAATTCGTTTCATAGTTCGGATAATCGAATTTAGCGGACTGTTTCAATACATAGTAGTATCGAATATTCGAATAAATCCGACTTACCTTCACTTACAAACACCGATGTTCATACCAGACCCTCTATAACATTGCGTAATTCGTGATAAAAAAATTCAAATCAAAATGTAACGTTTTTAAAATTCACTTAAGCGTTTGGCGTTTACCTAATTAAAACACTCTAGAATGGCCAGGAAATTGCACAGTTACAGTATTTCTGGATTCCACGTGTGCCAGGCAGTCTTAAAGTTTACTTCCAATATATTTTTTTATAAGAAAAAAGGATTTCAGCATTGTGGCCAAGGCTAAGCCTATTGTGCCTACTAAACCTCCGGGAGAGAGGGATGAAACCAAGGGCGGCCAGATGTGATGGTGGAAGACGCAACGCAGCATATTGAGCGACCCCGGCCGGCCTTTCGATGCCCTCTCCTATCCTGAAGGATAATTTTGAACTAAAAATGCCATTCAAGAGAAAAAAAAAACATTTCTCTCCTCAAAGCAAACCCATCGCATACTCCGGTTATAACCGTCCACCACGCCTAACCCTGCAATCCTGCTAGATATAAGGAAAGGAGAAAAAAATTTAAATCTTATGTTATTTATGGACGCTCTTTAACTACTGTGGTCCTTAACGTCCCACTCTATATTGGGATGAAAGACTAGTAATTTTGCTTAGAGGCATCTTTATCAGGCTTGAGGTTCTTTTACATGCCGTAAATCTACACACAGGACCACTGGCTTTACTTCCGTTACGAAGGAAGCCATGCTAAGGATTTTTACGCCCAAGAAAATCCATCGCCCTCAATCCATCCGGAAGTAGAGGCTAGCTTGATAACCACTACACCATGGAGGACGACTAGAGGAAACGAGAGGAAACCAGGGACGGGGAAATACTCTCTCGATCTAGGAAACTCACAAAAAGGTCGGTCATAAGGGGATGCTAGCCTCAAAAGCTATTATGATTTCAAGGCATAATCTTATTCATTAAGTTTATAAATTTAATTGTAATAGAGGGAGCTTCAGGAATTACTATCACATGAAGACATCATGGATTATTAGAAAATAACTATAATCAAGCTACACAAGGATTAACTTTTACTATTATTTTAGGAATTTACTTCAGCCTAAGACATCCTGCTCAGCATTCAAACCATCAAAGTTAGCTTAGATCTGGTGCTTGAATTATGTTAGGGTATTGCAAGCCTAGAATACCCTCTGCTACCTATTTAATTTTGTCATTAGTGATCTACTGTAAAATAATTCTGTCGTATTAATCTATTCAGCGCGATGATTACTGACTAAAAAGGAAAACTGACGAGATTTTATACAGTAAGCGGCAAAACAAACTACACTGACGTTATTGATCATTAGCTGTACGAGTTTCCATAACAGTGAAGTACTTATTTGGTAATAATAGTTTGACACACTGTAAATTCAGTTTTGTGTTGATTTCTGTAATTATTGTTCAAGAGTAGGTGTTCATCGTAGATTATTTCCGGTCCAGGTCAGAATGGACCGAGTTGTCTTGACTTAAAGAACAGTACGAGGAGAGATTTAATAAGGAGGTAGCAAATAACAAAGCAATGTTAATTGTCGTTGGTAAGTTCCATTGTACAGGGTCAGTCAACGAAAGGGGACAACAGAGTGCCCAAGAACCGTCACCACAATCGAGAATCAAGAACTACTTCAGGTGTTAAGGTCGACAAGGCGTGGTCTGAAAGCCAAAGCGTAGTTGGTTGCTCTAACCAGCTCTGCTACCATTAAATTCCCCAACTGGCTCGCATTTTTCCCGGTAAACCACAAGGAGATCTCAAATTCATTTTGAGATGTCATACCCCAATGGAGACTTACAATCCGTGAGTACTTTGTCCCGGGCTTCATAGTTTAACCAATTATTAGGTGAGGTTATTACCAGAGTTGTTGATGTGAATATGGCTTTCACCTGAAAACCGTATGTTGCAGAAGAAATCTGGTTTATATTACGTCATAGGCAACACTCTTTTATAATACTGAAATCGAGCTCACTCATCCCTTCCGGTTAGACACTGAGCAACTTGAATCCGGTATACAAATCCACCCAGGTCTTTAAACATCTGCCTAACAGACTTATCGGTCAAAGGAGTTTCAGTGATGCTCGTCGTGGTCTCCCTTTCGTTGACAGGGACTGATTTCGTACGATGAAACTTGCCAACGTCAGTTAACAGTTGGGGAGTTTAATATACTGGTATGTTGCCATGACATGAGGGTAGTTCCTGAGTACCAGACCTGACGTATTTATAACGGTTGTTGTTTCAAACAAATCACTGTGTTAGAAAGTACCGTCCTTATAAAGCTTATGTTTGAAGTTTTACGATGCTACGTTGTTTAGTAATTGTTTGGCCGCCATTAATAGTGAACTCTCTCAGCAAATTTGTAAACATAGATAAAACTGGCCATCGTTATGTGATACAATACTTTCATTTGAAAGGTCTTAGTCCAACTAATTTTAAAGCTGAGCTGGATTCTACTCTGGAGGAGTCTGCTCCTTCGTTTACAACAGTAAAATATTGGGTGACAGAGTTTAAGCGAGGCCGTACGAGATGCCAAGGCGAACATCGCAGTGGTCCACCAAATGAGCTGATCACGCCAGAAATTGTGAGGAAAATCCACAAAACGTATTGAATGGCCGTCGACTTAAGCGGCACGAGCTAGCAGACATCGTAGGCATTTTAAAAAGTACTGCACATCGCACACTAACTGAGAATTTAGACACGAGAAAGCTGTGCGCAATATGGGTGCCGCGTTTACTCACAATGGAACAAAAGTAGCATCGTGAGGATGTTTCAGTCGAGTGTTTGGCGATGTTTCGCTGCAATAAAGCATCGTTTTTTGCATCGATTCATAACCATGGGTAAAACATGGGTCCATCACTTCACACCTGAGACGAAGGAATAGTCAAAACATTGGATTGAAGGGGAGAATCGGCTCCAAATAAGGCGAAGACAGTTCCATCTACAGGCAAGGTCATGGCGTCAGTTTTTTGCGATGCGCGTGCGATAATTTCATTTATTATCTTCAGAAAGAAAAGCCTATCAATGGCGAGTGTTATGCAAACTTATTGCAGCATTTTAACGATGAAATCAAGCAAAAACGGCCGCATTGAGGGAAAAAGAAAGTTCAGTTTCATCAAGACAATGCACCAGTTCACACATCCATTATCGCCATGGCCAAAATCAATGCTTCCTCATGCTCCCTATTCGCCAATTTTAGCCCCATCTGATTATTTTCTGTTTCCAAAGTTGAATAAATGGCTTGGTGGTAAAAGATTTGCCAACAATGAAGAGGTGAAGTGTGCGGTTGATGGCTATTTTGCAGAACTCGACGTTCTCACTTAAACAGGGTATCGAAGCTACGAGTGAACATCGCTGGGAAAAGCGTATCGAGCTGAAAGGTGACTGTAGAGAGAAATAAAGATGTTTTTTCCCAAAATTTTTGTGTTTTCTTTGTTAGGTCGGGTACTTCTGGAACAGCCCTCGTAACTCAGTTGCTTAGAGCAACCGGACGAAACCGCAAGATCCGTGGTTGAAATTCCGGCTTGGCATTACATTTTTCAGTTTGATTCTACCTTTTCACACAAACAACTCGTTTGGGGGAGTTTTCAACGACCTTATTTCGAAAACACTGCACAGTACACGAGTTACGTCGTTTCTTTTTTTCTTACAGTAAACTTTGTTCATCAACATATTCAATAATCTTCTGACACTTTATGAACAATGTGTGGCACGTGATGCTACACATTTTGAACACATTCTGTACTGACGCCATTAACTAGCATTTCAGTTTCGTTTCTTTTGCGTATGTTGTAGAACATTTTAATGACAGCTAATGTTCAGGGTTTTTCTGCCCAATGTGGCCAAGTTTTGAGCTCCTCAAAGAAACGGTCCCCTGGACTGCTTGTTCCAGACACTTGTCTATGAGCCAATAGCTTGTAATCGGTTGCTACTCGACCTATTTCAACACCTTCCTCTATCAGCCTCTTGGCAGCATCAATCTGTCCTGTTGCAGGTAGGTGATTATGAAAGGTTCCGATGAAGGCAATGCCTATACTTATGTTGTTGTAAGCATACGCAAAGGCGCCCCTGTTATCCCAACCACGAGCCTCGTAAATCAAGCCGTCTCCACCGACAAGGAAACTGTAGCCGATGTCCCACCAGCCGTTGCTCTCCATGTGGAAGGTCTGTATGTGACGGGCGATGATGGTGCATTCTGCACGGGTACTGCAGTTCTCAGTGCCGGTGTGAAGGATAATAACGTACGGCACAGGATGCTGCAGGGGTTCGGCCGGATGTTGGGGAGGCGATGCCAGCCATTCCCTTCTGCTGACAATCCTCGGACGTGTCACGCTCTTATTGTAGGATTCAAATTCATACTCTGCACTTCCGGTAACTGGAACAGAACAATTTAAACGAAAATTAAAATAAACTTTGAGAAAGAAGCTACATTACACTTCGTATAAATGCAATAGGAATAGCGATAGTCAAACGTTTAAAAACTAACTGTATTCACTCTTAGTTTGATCCGCATCAAAACAAAACCCAGGTGACCAGTGCACCGTTATAAAGTATCCTTGCGCCATTCCCACCAGAAATAGTGTCATACGTTCACGACCATTGGCCGTGTGCACCATCCTCGTTAAACAAACCCTTCAGGGACCTTCGGCTTACCGCGGTAAGAATTTGACCGGGGTAATCATCACACAGCGGTGCACCAATATTTACCGCAGTTTAGGTGACCATGGTTACCTGGCAGGCGCTCATCTTGGTTGAGCGCACCGTTCACTGCAGGTAAACTCTACTTAACGCACTCAGATGTACATCGTGTGGTCTGTTTTTCACTTGTTCTACCTCTTTGCTGAAGCGCATGCATGTAGTTCAGCGTGCAATGTAGGAGAGCAAAAGCAGACCCAAGTTTCTCTATCACGTTATTAAATTTAACATAAATTCTTAAGAAAAGATGGTAGCAATAACTTTAAGATGGACTCGTGGGAAAAGCTGGCCTTACAATTGATAAGAAAAACATGAACTATTATAGACGTTTTTTCCTTCCATACTGACTAAATTTCAGGTAACTTAGCCGATATTCACTGAAAGACAGGCAGAAAAAAGAAATAAAAAAATACGACTTCAGATTTTATACTTCGGTACTTATCTCTTCTGGTTACCGGATTCCTATATCTGTGCAATCAATGTCCTTAATATTCCTGAAATGTAGTAATTGCACTAAATCCATTCATTACTCTCCTTATTTCTGCCTAGTTCTTGGAACTATGCTTCGACTGATATAATTGTGATACTTAATTCCGTGATTATGTGGATTTTCGTTACGTCTTGGGTCAGGATATTTAAGGCACCTGTCACACAAATAGGCCTTAAAGCATTAAAAATTACAAAGTACATTAAAATAACTTGATCAGATATATTCATTGGCGAAAATGGAGTATATCCATTCTTTGGGAATCTAATCTATACCGTTCCGCCATTTTAGCATTTCAGTACAAGTAAAGTTCGAAATAATCGAAGAAAACCGGCCGTTCATGGCCGATCAGATTTAACAGCGGTAAAATCCTCGATCAACTTTTACCGGGTCGATGCACCACAAATAATTGTTCACCGCGGTAAAGTCCATATTTTACCACGGTAAAATCTTCATCGTGAATGATGCACACGGCCACATGCAACAGAACACCGGCGGCATGCAATACAAAGAGAGCAGGGTACGACAACTTAAAGATGACTAGCATAAGGTTGACGGTGATAAGATTGATATTTGTAACAAAATAAATGTTTGCACACATAATAATGTTAATTCTAAAACAAACGAACGATAAAGAAAGTAAAGGTATACGATATCTTACATTTCTTCGCTCTTTGGAAGCAGGACTTTATCAACTGTTGGCGGCTCATTTTTAAAAAAGAAATTCTATATTGTTACGTGATTTGTATTCTTGTCACGTTCTTGCATAGCGTATTTCGCACGCCTTCTGTTTTTACACGGGTAACCACTTTCCCGTTTCAAATTTTTCTTAACGAGCACTGTTTATACTTCTGTGTTTGTACTCGAAACATCGGTGAAGTCAGTAGTTTATTTCACCACTTCTTTCATGGAAAATGTTAGATATTTCTCACATAACTAGCATTAAACTTCCAACCCTATTGTTTTTTCACCACTAGTCAATACTTTGTCCGCTTATGCTTTACGTAAGTCGACGAAAACGCAAGAGCAAATCACCGTCCGCCATTATACTAAACAGAAACTGCTGGTTTGTGGCTACAAACAATATTTTGCGCATACCCGGATGTCAGGTACGTATATGAATTGCATGTTGGGACTTGTAGTTCTGTTTAAAGGTACAAATTAGCATTCATTAGGTTTTTAGGAATTTGTATGCAATATTATACCATTTAAGAGTAAATTCATTCTAAAATTTAGATTATTAGCATGGGACTACTTTCCTGCGCGCATTGCTAGTGTTGTACCACGGTGCACTGTTTGTTTTGGCGCGGATCAACCTAAGAGTGAATGCAGATAAACGGTATATAGTGCAGTCATACTGCTTCCATGAGATCGCGAGAAACAACCGAATGTCGACAGGACTTTAAACGAATGACAAGGAATTTGAACATTTCAAGCCATTAATAACGGATATCTCGGAAATAGCTGATGTCACAAAATAATAAATTGTATGTTTTAAAGAGATCTACATATTTTATATAGTGCATTTCGTCTATTCCTTAGTGTTTAACAGTTATACAAGATTATATAACATTCCTTCCGAAAAACAGGAACTTAAGCTATTCACAAGAAATTCAACATGTATATACCGCTGTGGTGGTTAGACTGGCTGTGAGCCTTCTTAGAAACGGGTCCGTCGGAATTATGCTACGCTCTAAAGTAGAGCAACGTGTTAACATAAAATTCCTTACAAATCTTGTAAAACCCGCCACAGAAACTTACGATTTGTTGAAACAAGTTTGTAGTGATCAGTGTCTATCTCGTACGCAAGTTTTCGAACGCGTTAAGAGGTTCAAGGACGGTAGGGAAGACGTCGAAGACGATCCGAAGTCCTTCCACTTCGAAAATTGAAGAGAATGTGGAGAAGGTCGGTAAAACTGTTCGAGAAGACCTGTTCAGGGTACCTGAAGGTCAGACTGTCAATCAAGTTTATTATCAAATATTCTGAGGACCCTGGTGAACCTGTGCGACGAAGGCGACGTGTGGAAGAATCGCTTTGGATTCTTCATCAGGATAACGTGCCGCCCATAACGCGATGTCTATGAAGAGGTTTCTGGTGATGGAACCGTATTCGCTTGACCCAGTACCATGCGACTTTCCCCCCCCCCCAAAAGTGAAGTCTACGCTCAAAGGAACCAGGTTCGAGTCCGTGGACGCAGTGAAGGAAAAAGCGACGAGACTCCTCAACAGCAGAACAGAAAAAGGCTTGCAGGACTGCTACCAACAGTGGAAAATTCGCAAGGGGCAGTGCAGGGATCGGGAGGGGACTACATTGAAGGGGACAGCATTTCAGTTGTCTAAGTTTTTTTTTAATAAAGAGTTAGACCATCAGTCCGGTTTCTTTATTGCCACACCTCGTATACGTTTTATTTGTCATGTAAATATATTTAATATACGGTACTTTAATCGTGATCGTTAGGGCTATTTTAAAGAAATAAAAGGTTTAAAAGGGTAGTTTAGAGTGGGGTATTTTCTTGAAAGCCTTTGGGTGCATTTTTGGAAGATACTGAACATAAATACCGGTATTTAACCACTTTTCGTTTTTGAATTATGCTGTTTACGTACAGACACGCAGACACACACAAGGAACTCATTTTAAAAATTCCTCTTTTTTTATTTAGGGGGTCTCAAAGCTTATATTTCCGGTGAAATCTCAATATCGAATTTCTCTACCTACTATGTACGTTGTAAAGAAGGTAAAAAGTAATTATAAATTGTAATAAGTCATAATGCTAATATGTATAATAATCGATATTTGATTTGAAATCCTACAAATCATACGTTTTTATTGTTACACATTACCAGAAGGTATTGCTGTAAATGTTATTCTGTTAGACGTCGGCATCAACTAATGATTTACAAAAATTTAATTCAAACTATGACTGCCTGCTAGATGTGACGACTGCTAGAAGAAGCCTTATTTTCTTGTCACCATTCTTAGAAGCGCGAGCAGATTTGTGCTTTGTAAAATTTTTTTAGTTCCATTTATACCCCGCCTTTAACTACATAGCTCTTATCGGCGGGCTTTCCTTTGGAACTTATTACCTATTGTGGAGTTATTAATAATTTGAGGGTTACATTATTGTTCTACATTGTCATTTCCAGACATATTGCTGTTTACGACACTCTTGCGTAGTAGCTTTGCTAGCCACGAATAGTGGGGGATAGCGTCCCTCTCAGTTAGCATTCCGTGAGGAACGGACCGCGTGTGTAAGTCGGGCTTTGGATCGGTTGACATCTCCTCCCACCTTTCATTTTTAATAATGTAGCAACCCCAAACGGTTGGGAAATAAATCTAGGAATGTGTGAGTAGATTTGTGTTATGAAAAACCCACGCCTTCCTCTTAACCTCCACACCGCGTTTCGGTCCTCCGCAGCCAAGCACGTATACGCCCCCTCAATGTGCGTGCTGGGTACTCAAAATTAATTTAACGTTCATGTGAACCTTATGGCCACCTACCCAGCATGTAACACTATTAACAATGGTGTTAACTCGTGTAACGCTTGTTGTTGGGTTTCTTGCACTTTTGGGGTTTTTATCATAAGATCACACACGCATTCACATTCTCATTCATACTTGCAGACTCTGGAGAGGATGGGGAATAATCTTGGCTAGAGAAAAGTTCCCACCTCCCGGGAATCGAACCCGGGACCCCTCACACTGTGTTTTATTGTTTACATTGTTAAAGTACTTTTTCCGTGATTATCTTTCCACAAACTTTACAGAATAAAACTATTCCATCAGTTGAAAACACATGGGCAACAAATTCACTAACGTAACTGTGAGGTTTATTTTTCCATCGTTGACCGAATTTAGGCATCGTAAGTCAACGGTGTTATGTCTGCTTTTACCTGTCAGTAACACACCATCACTATTCGACAAAAGCTTTGGGGATACCTCGCACACCGATGCTTACTTAGATCTACTCTGGCTACCAAGCCCAGGAGGAAGGGATGAAGTGAATGAGCCACAGGAGGCTACTGGCCGCAAGCACAGAGACACGCGGAAATCCCTTGCAGCCCTCTAGTGTCCATGAGCATGCATTCGCGCCATTTATCCGGCACCGCCATAGGCCACGAAGCCTAGAAGCACACTTGAAAGATGAGGAGACGGAATGAAAGGGAAATGATGTAAAGGAAATCGTGGTAGATGAGAAACAGCCCCAGCATTCGCCTATCGACCAGGGGAAACCATGAAAAGCTCAAATAGGTGATCGACGGGAATCGACCCCGGAACCTCCCGAATGCGAACCTCACACGTTACCGCAGAGTCACGTCGCTCTAAAGGTTTTCCCTACAAATACTTCCTGACTCTGTGGAACCCACTTTGAAGAAGTTATTTTCTGCCCCACGTATGGAAGCAAATTTGAAGAAGATTGTTTTCTTTACGTTATTTGCACCACGCTTTGGGCGTCAATTTGAAGTAGTTTGTATTGAAGGAGTTAAAGCTTTTTCTGGTTGTTGATTGCCTATTTTTAAACTGTCCCAAAATTTACATTATTGTTGCTCCAATAGTGGCTAGTAGCATTTAAACTTTCAAATTAATTATTGCCTCAAGGTTACCTCATTTTTAGCAGCGTTTAACCTATTATTATCACGCTCCTACATTATTAAATTACGTAATATATTCACATAACATTATTACAGGTGGATACATTCATTCGTTGTTTAACCTCATCTTATGTATGACTTACACCTCCCAGGACTTACAGGCGGGTGCCTGGTGTCAGAGGCCCGTCGAGAAGCAGACACTCTCATGGAGCAGACAGAATACCCAGGATGGGTGATCAGCCCGATGCCTGGTATGGGATGAAGGAAGTAGATGAAACGAAATGACGGTGAAATGGATGAAAGGAAAGGTGATGATGGAGCAGTTGGTGGAATGAATGGCGGGGGAAACCGGAGAACCCGGAACACATGGATACAATAATATAAACATATACAATGACTGTTACATGCATTTTTACTTTCTCTACTACGTATAGTAAGTAGGGGAAGTATTGCATTCCACCCAAAAATTCGATACCGAGATTTCACCGGAAATACATGTTTTGAGACCTCCTGAATCCAAAAAAAGCATTTTTGGAAACATGTCCGTGTGTGTGTCTGTGTGTGTGTGTGTGTGTGTGAACAGCATAACTCAAAAACTAACAGTCGGATAAACACCAAACTTGGTGTTTACGTTCAGTATCTTCCAGAGATGCGACACGAAGATTTTCAAGAAAATCCCCCCAACCCAGACTACCCTTTACATGGAACATTTTTCGAAAATTTTAATTTTCTCAAAAATGGCTCTAACGATTTTGATGAAAATATCATATGTTTAAGATAATGTCATGAGAAATGAAATGTATATCTCGAAATTTCTGGGAATGTCTCCAAAAGTATTCTTCATTATGAACGACTTTTGCATAACTGGTAAACCATAAGAGATAGACAAAATTTTACTGCACAAAAAATGTAGATCGCGTTAAAATACACAACTTATATCATATACATTTTTTTTGTTGAGTGAACCGTTTCCGAGATATTGCTTGTTATTTCCTTAAATTTTCCAATACTTAATACTTTTTCTCAAATTCGTTATTCATTTTTTTATGTCCTGGACATGCAAAGAGAATGGAATGCGCCACATAGCAACCAGCGATAAAATATTTGACTATCGCTTAAAAGCTACCATATTCCCCTTGCATCTACAAGAAAATTACAAATAAGATTGACATCTCGATATCTCGATTAATATGAAGCATATGGAGAATAGGCGTTTGTAAAAATAGATTGTACAAGAGTAGAGAAAGTCATGTGAGTGTAACACATCAGATTTTTTATATATTGTTACATACACATATTGCTTTAAGGCGGGCTCTTATCGAACTACATATATTATATAATTAGACTGAAATCATTTTAGTATAAAAAATACTGCCTCAACTTTCAAAGGGAAATGCCGACCCCTTAGCAAGTGGCAAAAATTACAGACTGTCACATACCAACGTAAAGGGTGTTTAAGTTGTGTCGGTCATCTAGAATTCCCTAAAATCTAAAAAAGTTTAGATTGATCTAAAGAATGCAAAAATTGGCTAGAAAAATGCAGAATAAAAACTGGTTCTGTAACTTCCGAATACCTCAAGACACGATTATATCTGTATAACTTTAGATTTGTTACCACCCAGTTAAAAGGCATTTTGCCCAACATCCGGGCTCTACTCATGACAGATATCGATTCAAGATCTTGTGGTACCAAAAACATTTTCCCAAAAGTAATATATCTTCTGTGAGTCAAGGCCTCACAAGAGCATATAATATACTGCGCTATTTCACCTTCTTTCTTATACAGGGTGATTTATAAAGAACTGACGCATTTCTTTCTTTAATTATTCTGTTCGAAATTCACTCATTGCCCCAATTTGAGCACCAAATTAAGCAGAATGTTCTGGAGTTCGATGCGCAGATATTCATGTTTTATTCGTAATTGTTAGTTTTATTGTCAGCAACAGTTTTTGAGATTTTGTTCTAGTCGACGTGAAAATTGAGTACACATTAAATGAGCGACTCTTCCTTGTAAAGCAATACTGAATTACGAATTCAATAACAGCTTCTCAAAGGGCATACCAGAGCTAATTTGGTGTTCGGAATCCTCCCCAAAGAAACACAGTACTGGGACTGGTAAACAAATTGGAAACAACAGGGTCTCTGGTGAGTGAAGAAGGCAAAACTCGTTCATCTAGGCTTCCCACGGTTGTTGTTGACATAAGAGCACAACTGGATCAGTCACCCAAAAAATCATTAAGACATTTGTCACAGGGTACAGCTACCCAATGTGTCAGAGAGCTGGGAAAAGTGCAGGCCTAAAGCCGTATAGGATTACGGTTGTCCATCAGTTACAGGAACCAGATAAGGATAGACGACTGAATTATTGTCGTTGGTTTCAGGCGTTCATTGTGCAAAATCCCGCCATATTGTCCATTACATGTTTAACAGATGAAGCATGGTTCCATTTATCGGCTATGTGAACTCAAATAACTCACGCTATTGGACCAGCGAAAATCCACATGTTATTCATGAAGCACGTATGCACCCGGTTAAAATCGGAGTTTGGTGTGCAATATCCGCACAGAGGATAGTGGGACTAATTTTTTTAAAACAATATGAACACTGCAGAGTACAGAAATATTAAAGATATTTTCATGGATTTGCTAGACGATTTAGGGCTGAGTCAAGGAAATTCTCAGCAGGACGGCGATATATGCCATACATCAAATGAATCCATGGCACTAATTGCAAGTTTCTTTGACGACCGGATAATTTACAAGAACCTGTGGCCACCGAGATCTCCTGATTTGACATCGCCGGACTTCTTTCTATGGGGTTGCTTAAAAGACAGGGTTTATGCCACACGTCACCAGACATTGGACGATCTGAAGCACAACATTACACAGGAGATTCAAGCTATTGACAACAGAGTCCTCCAACGATGGCCAGTAACGTGTTGAGTTGTGTCTTATGCAGGATGCAGGACATTTTCAACATTTTCTACAGAGGTAAATAATCTCCCAAAATTCCTCTGCATTTCAGGTATAATAAGTTGTCGCTAGTATAACTCGTTTTGAAACAATTAAAGAAATAAATGTGTCAGTTCTTCATAAATCACCCTGTATAATCTGCAATCTAAATTACCCTAAAACTCCCATCGTATAATATGCTTTTACATAGCAGCATCAACTGAATAGTGACAGAAAAAAATTTCTGATGTGTTACATTCACATGACTTTCTGTACCCTCTCTCGTTTATTAATGGGTATGCAAAGTATTTTTACGAAAGCTTATTACTTTCTCTACTCTGTGTAGTAAGCAGGGGAAATATTGCTTTTCACCCAAAAATTCGACACCGATATTTCATCGGAAATACATGTTTTGAAACACCCGAATAAAAAAAACTTACAAAACGTCCGTGTGTGTCTATGTATCTGTTTGTCTGTGAACCGCATAACTCAAAAACATAAATTCGAATAAATATCAAACTTAGTATTAAGGTTCAGTACCTTCCAAAGACGCGACACGAGGATTTACAAGAAAATCCCCCACTACAATAGCTACATTACATTTCGTTAGGATACAAAGAGAACAGCGACAGTCAAATGTTTAAGAACTGGACGCTATACGCTGACTTTAAAATTCCATACTGTTTCCATGCAATCGCGTGAAACGACTGAAAATCGATTGGACCTAAGAATGACAAAATATTGAACAAATCGAACCACTAATAACGGATATCTTGGAAACGGCTGATGCTACAAAAAATTATTTAAAAATAAATTCCGTGTTTTTTGTGTGGTACGTTTTCGTCTATCGATTTCGTTTACAGTTATACAACATTCCACAAAATTCGTTTCAAATGAATAGGATTTCGCAGGCTATTCTCAGAAAATTCAAGATATAAATTTTATTTGTCATGTAGACGGCTTTAATATACGATATTTTAATTAAAATGGTTTGAACCATTTTTAGGATATAAAAAGTTTTAAAAAATGTTTCATGTTAAAGGGTAGTTAGGGGGAGAGATTTTCTTGAAAATCTTTGTGTGGCATCCCTGCAATTTGTTAAACTTTAATACCGACATTAATTGTTCTTCCACACAAGCCGTGGGTAGGACAAGGTTAGAAAAGTAGAATCAGACGACTGAAACATTCAATGCCATAGCCGGAATTTGAACCACGGATCTCTCGGTATCCGTCCAGTTACTCTAATCAGTGAGCTACCATTGCAACTTACAGGTACGCCATTAAATTCTCCAACTATTTCACATTTTTCCCGGTAAACCACAAGGAGATCTCAAATGTATTGACATGATATACCCCAATGCCGACTTACAATGTTGTAAGTACTTTAAGTGCCGGGCTTCATAGTTTCAACCACTATTAGGTCAATTAATGGAATTAATTGTTCTTCCACACAAACCGAGTGTTGGACAGGCTTGGAAAGGTAAAATCAGACGACTGAGAAATTCAATGCCATCGCCGGGATTTGAACCACGGACCATTTAATACCGAAAATTTATTTTGTTAGATATGTTGTTTACACACACACGGGCGTTTGTCTAAATTTGTTTCATTCAGAGAACCTCTAAACGTGTATTTTCACTGAAATCTCGGTATCGAATGCAAGACTTCCTCTACTTACTATGGATAAGTGGTAGAGAAAGTTAAAAATAGCTTCTATATCTTAAAATTAACATCATATCTTATTATCATCAAAAGTATTAATTTAGTTCATTATGTTTAATAATATTACCTTACCTATATATTTGTATACTATGTATGTCTATTTTCCCATCAGAATTGGCGCTATTTTTAATAAAGTATTTTCATTCATTCATTATCTGTTTAACCTCCTCTTATGTAGGACTTACACCCCCCAGGATTTACAAGTGGGTGCCTGGGGTCAGAGGCCCGTCGAGGAGCAGACACTCATGGATCAGACAGAGCATCCAGGATGGGTGATCAGCCCAATGGGATGAAGAAGTAGATGAAATGAAATGATGCTGAAAATGGATGAAAAGAAAGGTGATGATGGAGCAGTTGGTGGAATGAATGGCGGGGGAAAGCGGAGAATCCGGAGAAAACCCGCCCAGACGCCGCTTCATCCACCACAAATCCCACATGCAGGTCCCTGGGATTGAACCCGAGCCGCCTCGGTGGGAGGCGAGCGGTCTAACCACTCGGCCACGCGCCGCCTTTTTTTTAATAAAGTAGCTTATAGAAGTTAATTGTTTTTATTTATATTTTTGTCGTATTTCTCTAGCGATAAATAAATAACTGAAATCTAGTTTGAATCATTTAGCAGAACAATACATGTTTAAAATGTTAACAATTGGGCTTCAGTGGAATTAAAACTCAAAGGCTATCAAATTTAAACTAATTTTGTTGTAACCGATAGCACAAGATAGCTGATTTATTTATCAAGGTTTGCAGAACTCTGCTCATTTCCAACCTCATTAGGAGGGAAAGGAACTCCAGAGATCTTTAGCAATTTCCTGTCCGGTATGTAGAACAAAAGAAGTACGTGAAGAAGTCCGCGTCAAGATAAGAATCCTAATCAACCCTTAGATTTCCTGCTACTTATCTGTGCTGTGGAGAACTTTAACCTAGACACAGAGAATTATGTAAATCTTGTACCTATTGCTACAATACATTCTTGGTAGTATTTGATGCACAATCCTTTACATTAAAACCTTTATTCTTACCTATGTAGATAACACAGAATGCAGCTTTTTGTCAAAATACAAATTACTACTGCTTCTATTTCTATATTTTTTACTTTCTCAACTACGTATAGTAAGTAGGGGAAGTATTGTATTTCACCCAAAAATTCGATACCGAGATTTCACCGGAAATACATGTTTTTGAGACCCCCTGAATATTTTTGGAAACATGTCCGTGTGTGTGTCTGCCTGTGAACAGCATAACTCAGAAACAAACAGTCGGATAAACACCAAACTTGGTATTTAGGTTCAGTAGCTTCCAAGGATGCGACAGGAAGGTTTTCAAGAAAATCCCCCCATCCCAGATTACCCTTTACATGGAATATTTTTCGAAATTTTTAATTTTCTCAAAAATGGCTCTAACGATTTTGATTAAAATATCACATGTTTAAGATATTTTTATGACAAATGAAATGTTTATCTCGAATTTTCTGGGAATGTCTCCAAAAGTATTCCTCATTGAGAACGACTTTTGCATAAGTGGTAAATTATAAGAGATAGACAAAATTTTACTACACCAAAAATGTAGATCGCGTTAAAATACACAATTTATGTCATATACATTTTTTGTTGTTGAGTGAACCATTTTCGAGATATTGCTTGTTATTCCCTTAAATTTTTCAATACTTATACTTTTTCTCAAATGGAAATTCGTTATTCATTCTTTTTTGTACTGGCTATGCAAAGAGAATGGAATACTCCACATAGCAACCAGCTCTTAAGATATTTGACTATTGCTTAAAGCCTACCAAGAAAATTTAAACTAAGCATCTACAAGAAAATTAGCAATAAGATTAACATCTCGATTAACATGAAGTAGATCGAGAATAAGCGTTTGTAAAAATAGTTTGTACAAGTGTAGAGAAAGTCATGTGAGTATAACACATCAGATTTTTAGGTACCAAAAGTATAGAGGTGTGAAAATTATTAGACTCAAGTGCAGTTTTACAGTAAAAGTGATTGTAATTTCTGAGTTTGAAAATAATTTACAAATGTCTAAATCAAATATACCCCATATGTGAATGCCCATAAGCTATTTTTCAATGCGGATAGTTTTTTTTATTTCCATTTATATCCCGCTTTTAACTACATTGGTCTTATCGGCGGCCTTTCCTTTGAAACTTATTGCCTATTGGCACTGGTGTTAACTCGTATTCTCTTGTCGTTGTGTTTCTTGCACTTTTGAGATTTTTAGTCATTAGTTCACACACACATTCACACTCTCTTTCATATTTCCAGACTCTGGGGAGAATAGGGAATAATCTTGGCTAGAGAAAAATTCCCACTCCCAAAAGGGAATCGAATCCGGGACCCCTCGCACAGCAGGCAGGTTTTCTACCGACTGAGCTACGGGACCAGCCTCTGTGAATACTTCTTTCCTCCAATAACATTATTGCTGAAACATCATTTTTCCAACCACAGCTACAAAAAATTGAGTTTTATTTATGGACGTTCTTTAACTGCTGTGGTTCTTAGCGTCCCATTCTATGTTGGGCGTGAAATACCGGAAATTTTGCTCACGTCGTAAATCTACGACACGGAACCACCGGCTTTACTTCCCTTCCGAAGGAAGCCATGCTAAGGATTTTTACACCGAAAAAATCCAACCGCCTCCACCGGGTTTGAACCCGCGACGTCGGGAACTAGAGGCTAGCATAGTAACCACGGAGAACGACTCAAAAAGCTACGCAGAACAAAAGGAACAGAACAAAACAAACATCATCTAGAACAAATTCTAGTATTTAATTTCCAAATATGGTCTTGAAATTTCACCGATAAAACTTAAGGGAAGAAAGAAAAGGCAATCTAAGATCAGCTTTAGGCAAACGTAAAATAATTTTACCAACATTTCTTTGAAGAAAAAACATCTCCACTGACTATGTAGTTTTATTCTAGTTTTCAAACCTATTGACAGCAATCTTTCTGGTTGGTAGAAAATTCTATAAGCATTTATCACAATAAATCTTCAATAACTTGGAGTTACAACATCGAACAGTAAATAACCAAAACATTTCTTCAAGTTTTCTAATAATTTTCACATCTCTGTAGAGGAAGAAACTGAAGGATAACGAAGTACCAGAGATGATTAATTTATTAAATATTGACTTGTATAAATATGCGAGTCAGACACTTATAGATAGGCTCCTTAACTTTCTAAGTCAAATCGGAACAGGATACGATGTACCAATTTGTACTTAATATGGTTAAAAGAGCAGATATAAAATCGCATATCTACAAAAATTTTAGTTTATTAAATGCATGATATAAAACCTTTATTGGCGTAATTAAGAACAAATTTCTCTAATTATTATTTCATATTTTTTGGAGAGAAGAACAAAATTGCTTCCAAAATGCAGATGTTGTGTTGGTTATTTTCTTATTGATAGACAAAAACAGAGATTTCAACCTGCTAAGTCATATTGCATTTATTGATTTTGAAAAAAGCTTTTGATAGGGTGAACCGAAGTAATTATTAACTATGTTAGCTGTAGCTTATGTTTCACAACAGCTTATACCAAATATTTATTATAAAAATATGTGTTACTCTCACATGACTTTCTCTACTCTTGTACAAACTGTTTTTACAAACGCTTATTCTCCATATGCTTCATGTTAATCGAGATGTTAATCTTATTGCTAATTTTCTTGTAGGTGCAAGGGGAATATGGTAGGCTTTAAGCGATAATCAAATGTTTTAAGAGCTGGTTGCTATGTGGAGCATTCCATTCTCTTTGTATGTCCAGGACATAAAAAAACGAATAGCGAATTCCCATTTGAGAAAAAGTATAAGTACTGGAAAATTCACACAAATAACAAGGAATATCTCGGAAATGGTTCACTCCACAAAAAAAAAACACAAAAAAACGAGTTCTACATTTTTGTGTAGAAAAATTTTGTCTATCTCTTACGGTTTAGCAGTTAAGCGAAAGGCATTCAGAAGAAGAGGACTTTTGGGGACATTCCCAGAAAATTCAAGATATACGTTTTATTTCTTATGAAAAAATCTTAAATATATGATATTTTAATCAAAATCATTAGTCATTTTTGAGAAAATCAAAATGTTTCATGTAAAGGGTAGTCTGGGATGAGGGAATTTTCTTGAAAATCTTCGTGTCGCATCTTTGGAAAATATTGGATCCAAATACTAAGTTTGGTATTTATCCGTCTTTTCGTTTTTGAGTTATGTTGTTCATAGACACACACGGACCTTTTTCTGAAACGGCCTTTTTTTTTGCATTCAGGGGGTCTCAAATTATGTATTTCCGATGAAATCTCGGTATCGAATTTTTAGGCGGATTGCAATACTTCCCCTACTTAGGTACTATACGTAGTAGAAAAAGTAAAAAATCTAATTGCATTCTAAACTGCCACAATGGACAGAAATTTATACAGCAGTAAGACAAGGAGGTGGCCTGTTACCGTAGCTTTTTATTATATAGAAAGAAATAATTAGATAAACACAACAATTGCCACATGGCTAAATACAACTCAATAGAAATTTAGAATTAGATTCATTACTTTTGCAGATGATGTCCCATAGCTTCCTCAGAAAATGATTTACAACATTCTGAGACATAATTTTAACAAAATTGGACTAAGTGTAATATGAAAATCAATAAAGAAAAAACAAAAATTGTGGCCTTCTGCGGAAAATAGTTTATATCTTTGGATTAAAAATCTTAGAGTTAATTCGTTTATACGTGTTTAAATGTCTCGGATAACTATCAGTATAATCTGTACTTTTTAGATGAAGTACACTTTCACAGAAAATTTATAAATATACCAAAGCAATGGGAATAATTAATAACATTATGAAACTTTACTTAGTACAAAGACATACTAGATTCGTTTCTACAAGACTTTGGCGAGACCTGTATTTTGTTCGGCAGTGAGGCATGGACATTAAGAATGAATGATGAAAACAGAGTAACTGCTAATGGAATTTAATTTATGATGGGATAACAAATTGGTTCATAAATATATTGAGGAACCAATGAAAGAATTACAATTAGAAACTGCAATTGATCACATACAACATTACCAGAACAAATGGATAAGTCATCGTACAAACAGAATCCCAAAAGCCATACTTCACTATCGTATCGTCCAAACGGGAATAGACTTAAGTTCGTCCAAGGAAACATTGGATTGAAAATTCATCTGTCAGATCGTAACAGGTCATAGGACCTAATACTTGAAAGTGAGGCAGTATTTTTAACACTTACATAATTTCAGTCTAATTATATAATATATATATATAATTCAATAACAACCCGCCTTAAAGCAATATGTATATGTAACAATATATAAAAAGTGTATATTACAGTCATTGTATATGTTTATATTATTGTATACATGTAATAATGTTATCTGAATGTATTACGTAGTTTAATAATGTAGGAGCTGTGAGAATAGTAGGTTAAAAGTTGCTAACAATGAGGTAACCTTGAGGCAATAATGAGTAAGAAAGTGTAATAATGCAACTAGTCATCATTGGAGCAACAATAATGTAAATTTTGAGACAGTTTATAAAATAGCCAATCAACAACCAGAAAAAGCCTTAGTTAAATGAAGGTATTCTATTGAATTAGGAATAGCCAATCAGAAATTAAAATATAACAGAAATTTACGAATTTAGGCGGCAGAAATCAAGTCAGTTGCTTGTAGACAGCGCTCATAACTGGACGCGTTGTTTGTAGACAGTGTTCCTAACCGGACGCGAGATGTGTCCTCGAGAAATTTAATATATATTTTGTGTGAGACAAAAATAGTTTACCTGTTAAAAAGTGCAAGTAATTAATAAAAAATCTCACAGCTCTCTCTCTCCCCCCCTCTCTCTCTGTCTATATATATCAGTGAAGTGTTATTTAAATCGTGTCATGAATTAATAAAAAGGAGTGAATAAAAAATTAAAATCTGTGTAAGCTTACATTCTTCAGCCGCACCACGACTTGTAAAGAAATCCATGTCTCTAACAATAATACTGACGCAGCCGAGGCAAACATAAATATATAATATTTAAAGAAACAGTCAAATTACAAAGTTCATATTTTTAAATTTTTGGACGAAGGCTACCGGGTACCATACGTGCGGTTGCTACTACTTCACGTTCGGCTCCCCAACAGTCGAAATATAATACATCTTCAAACTGACTTTCCATACGTAGCAGCAACAAACCTTCTTCAAATTGGCTCCCAAAAACGTGGGGCAAATAATTATACAATACAATAATCTACTTCAAAGGAAAAAGGAAGAAGAAGAAAGCAGATGAATTATTATATTCTATTTCCAGCTTTTTCCAAGAATGTACGTTTTGGAGCCCCCTAAATTCCCCTAAAAATCATTTTAGAAAAGCTTCATGCTTGTCACACACATAATTTCAGGCGAAGATTTGAAGAAGAAAGAAAAAAAAGAGTCCTCGAACCCCAAACAACCTTGTACATAGAATATATGTATTTAAGTT
This sequence comes from Deroplatys truncata, assembly GCA_030765065.1. Taxonomy (NCBI): domain Eukaryota; kingdom Metazoa; phylum Arthropoda; class Insecta; order Mantodea; family Mantidae; genus Deroplatys; species Deroplatys truncata. The sequence continues at coordinate 153,365,506 of CM060988.1, read as the reverse complement.
TGAATTTATAAAAAAGGACTACATCTACATGCAACGGACATCGTCAAATAAACCACTAATATTCTGCGTCTATTATGTGTACCTTTGGTTTATGCCTTAATTTGGCTACTAGAATGTCTTGAATTGGAGACAATATTCTGAGATCGCAATAGTAATAGTAAGTATTTGGTATAACCTCTTAGGCCCGGTTTCACAGTATAAGCTTAAACTCCTAATCGGGCTTAACCGGAGAGTTAAGCTACAGCTGAGTTTTACAGTGCGTAGTTCAAGCGCTAAGCCGAGATTATACGGGGCTCGACTTAAACCGTACTGAACTGCGGTTTAAGTTAAGGAGTCGCCATGTTATCTGAGGACGACGATTTTAGTGACGAGGAAATGCAAATTATTTTAAACCATATCCACAACAGAAGACGGCCTAAAGTGTTTAGAATGCGTCCAAATCATTTCCACATATGGAATGACCGAGAATTCTACGAGAGGTTTCGGTTAAGTTAACAGTCTGCGATGATGGTACTAGAGATTATTGATGTTGCAATTAAACATAAAACAGACTGGTTATAATATACTTTATCGCTCATAAGGTATTATTACTTTATATTTCAGGAACAAAGCCCTCTCGTCAGAAGCGATGCTTCTTTTGACGTTGAGGTTACATACACGTGGACGCATGCAGGGTTGTGAAAATTGTTTCACATTCATCAATTTGGATACCAATTGATTCCTTTATTTCCTCGTCGATTGGCGTAATTAACGATGGCACAGCCGAACCTCCACGTGTACCCCAAATAGCACATTTCTCGTCCGCGTATTTCTTTTTTGTAACTTTCTTCAAATTGTCATATTTCTCCTTCAACACGGTAGCATCTCTGTATATTATTCCGCTCTTTATATTGAATAACTCCGCAATTTTCCCCCACGTTTGGTTCTTCCTGCTCCACAATACCTTATCAGATTGCTTGCACTCTATTATGTATTTATACTGCTTTACAATTTCTAACAGAATGCTAACTTCTTGAGAAGTGAAGTTAGCAGAACATTTTGGCTCTGATTTTTCGGTCATTTTAATGTGTGTAGCTTAATAACCTATAAAACCTTACTTTCAGGAACAGCGCCGCCATAAACAAATGATGGGAATTCGCTCGATGCGCATGCGCAAGCGCTACCAACTTTGAAGTTCCGAGGAGTTGTTTAGCTCAGTAAAGCCAAACGTGGTTGCCCTACTGTGAAACTCGCAAAGCTTTAACCAAAGCTTAAGTTTTGTTTAAGCTGCGTTCTTAGTTTAGTAAAGGTTCACTTAAGCCTGAACTGTGAAACCGGCCCTTATTCACCCTATCGTTGCTTTGAAAGTGACAAAAGTGTCAGAAATACTCGTACTATGCTTTTAAATTCTGCTATGTAATTAAAAACAGATTAATAAGCTAGGTATTCGATTTTGTGAATTTAAGCCCCATTAGAAGTGCCTCATTGGGGAATATAAATAAGACACTCTACAGCCTGTTTTCTAACTGGGGCATACCATGTTTTATAACCGTCATTTGCGTCATTCTTGAATGAAACGATAAATAAACCAACAAACACACATCACAAATATTAAAACTGAGACGTTTGGCTTCAGAACAATCCATTTTATCCCTTAGTATGAACTATTCACCCAGAATAGAAAACACACCTAGCGACAGTGGCTAGCACTGCACTATTCGGCCAGATATGAGTGCGCTTGTAGGAGGGTGCCACTGTTTTTTTTGTTGACAATCAAGACTAAGAATCAGAGGGGAAGTCAGAGGCAAGGCGATAGGGGAATGTACAGTTGCGCAATCAAAATTGTACTACATTTGCAGGTCTCATCCTAGCTAGTATATGCATCTCGAAAATGCGGATGGTTTCTTTATCTGACTGTCCTTCTGATGCCCGCCTACATGTTTCGTGACTGTTTAGTTCCTCTTCTCACCGAACGCACTCATATCGTGGCCGACTAGTACAAGGGTGCGTGTATATATATTCAAATATTACTATTGCTAATAAATACTTACCAGGGGCAGTATTATTGTGGCAGTGGTCCATTTTTACAGTATAGATGACAACGATGATGCTGGCGAGCACACATACAACAGTGAAAACTATAATCATAGCCATGCATAATTTTCTGCTTCTAGTATCGTCTCGGAATTCGTGCTCTGGTACAGAGCAGCTGTCATGCTTGCCTGCAAGTCATAAACCAATGAGACATAAATTTCCAGAAATGGATAATCTGAGGGTATTTATTTCATATCTACAGAGATACAATCCTTTAAATCGTAGATGAGAACATTGAAAAAACCTATAAACACTTTATTTCTGTGCAGAAAAACGCTTTGAAATGCAGACACGTTTGCCGACAGTGCGCTTTCTGTTGCAGGCTGGTGAGAATATCACATTTGACGGGTAAGGTCAGGACCGTGCACAGTTGAATGCACGCTTTTTTCTGATGTCACTACCTTGGTATTTTGGCATTACGGAGACGATTTTTAATTTTTTATGGTATTTAATTCCAAAGACAGTTTTTTTTATGTATTTTCAGGAAAATGCTTAATGCAAGCAAGGAAAGACGAAGCTGGTTTAAACTTAAATGAAACAATAAACGAAAATAAATCGTAAATGCTTAGTTCAAGCTCATATCCAGCATTCAGTAGAATAAATAAACTAAAATGGATATTTATCGAAGTACATCGTTTTATTTAGGGGGTATTAAGGTGAGATTAAAAGCCTTATTCCGCTAATGTTAAATCTGCAGACTTTATGATCCATTATCTCAGAAAGTATTTAAGATATGATAATGAAATTTTTATACATCTAGATGCCTTCTAAGTTCACTAAAATAAAAATAAATCGATATTTAAGATATTTTCAAGACAAATAAAATGTATAGGATATTTTAATCAAAATTGTTAGTCATTTTTTAAAAAATCAAGGTTTTCGAAAAAATGTTCAATGTAAAGGGTAGTCTGGGGTGGGCGGATTTTCTTCAAAATCTTTGTGTCACATCTTTGAGAGATACTGAACCTAAATACCAAATTCGGTATTTATCCGACTTTTCGTTTTTGAGTTATGCTGTTCACAGACACACAGATACACAGATACACACACGGACCGTTTTCTAAAAATGTTTTATTTTGATTCAGGAGACCTCAAGACATGTATTGCTGTTGAAATCTCGGTATCGAATTTTTAGGTGAGTGCAATACTTCCCCTACTTACTATACTAGTAGGGAAAGTAAAAAATGTATGATAATGGATTGGAAAATTCATACCGATAACAGCGAATATCTCAGAGATGTGCATTGCCACAAAGAAATTCGTATATTGTCCTACATTGTTTGTTTATTTAGTTTTTCTCTGTTTCTTATGGCTCCTCAGTTACGTAGAGATTATAAAATTCATTCAGAATGAAGAGGATATCACAGGCTATTCACGTAATATTTAACAAATATTTTATTTATACATTTTATTTGTCATGAAAATATTTTAAACATATGCTATTTTAATCAAAATCGTTACACCTAGTTTTGTAAAAAAGAAAACTCATGAAAATTTTCCCATGCAAAGAGTATTTTTAGATGAAGGAATTTTCTTGAAAATCTGCGTCCTGTATACTTTTCCATAACTGGTAAATCGTAAGAGATAGACAACATTTTTTACACAAATAAATGTAGATCTCGTTAAAAAAACACAAAATTTATGCCATAAGCATTTTTTTGTCCAGTGAACCATTTCCAAGATAGTCCTTGTTATTTGTTTAAATGTTCCAATACCTTTTCTCAAAAGGGAATTTGTTATTCTTTTCTTATGTGCTGGACATACAAAGAGAGTCAAATACTGCACACAGCAACCAGCTCTTAAAATGTTTGACTATCGCTTAAAGCCTACCATATTCCCCTTGCAGCTTGAAGTGATAAGATCCGCGAGCACAAAAATAATCACAACCAGAATAAAAGTTTAAGACTAATCCGCTAATAAAACAAAATAAGAAGGAGATAAAAGAGAATATTAAAGATTAAGAAAAGGGGGGAATAAACATTATTACGGATGAAATAAAATAAAGTAGAGACACGTATAAATAAATCAGAAAGTAAAAGAATGTGAAAGGAAACAGACACAAGGAAATATGCCAGAGGGCAAAAGCCCTTGAATAAATACAGGAAAGGCTAGCAGGAGAAACAGTTAGGTTCTATTGAAATCGACGGCGACTCGCCGGAAAGCGGAACAATGAAACGGATGTGCTAGGCATTCATGCGGACAGAAAATCAAATCAGCCGTTAATAACGTGAAACAGTAGAGACGCTCGCAGTGCATAAGGTTGTTGAAATTGAACCAATGGGAGAAAAAGCGCAAAGGAGCTAAAGAACCAATAAGGAATAACAAAAGTCACGTGAATAGTAACGCCTGGGAACTAAACTAGAAAAGAGGCGTGAAATAGATTTTTGTCTAGGAGCAGGAGCGAGTTTTCGACACGCGAAACATGGAACACTTTGTGTCGTGACGAGATAGGAAGAGGACGTAACATTTTGTGTCGGGAAGAGCTAGGATGAGGACGTAAAACCTCGTGAAGGGTCAGGGAGAACAAGATGAAATACTTGGTGTAGTAAAGGATAGGGTAGCTAGGAATGACAAAAGTCATATGGTGAATAACTAAGAAATAGAATAAAATCAAGGGTAGAAGCACGGAAACTGTAACGGGGAAAAACAGATAGGAACGCGTCTTGTGTAAAGGGTCTTCAGTATGACAACAAGTGTGAATCTTCATAATAAATGGGCCGTTGAGAGGAGTTGTGAGTATAATTCACCTCCCATCCACACAATCCCTGAGATTAGAGTCTCACAACCACTCATCCTCTACCTGAGTAGCCGGCAATAATCTTTCGTGCCCGAAACCCTTACCAAGTTCATACCCACCAGAGAACGTTTCCCTTATTTTCCAAACCCCGCTACAAGCTACAGAAAATTAGCAATAAGATTAACATCTAGATATCTCGATTAACATCTTGATATCTCGATTAACATGAAGTAGATGGAGAGTAAGCGTTTGTAAAAATAGTTTGTACAAGAGTAGAGAAAGTCATGTGAGTGCAACACATCAGATTTTTTGAAATTCTTGGTCAACGTTTCTTTGTTTCAGGTGATGTCATGGAAAGTATGTCATTTCAAAGCCGACATATAGCACCCCATTTATAAATATCTAACTATCGCTTGGGCCTCCTGTATCTACAACTAAATGTATAAAATAGTTTGTTGAAGAGAATGAAAATAAATTATGGTGGGTGCAAAGCGCCATGTGAATGTAATATATAGGATTTTTATTGTTTTTAATTTCTGAGCCTTTAAGGAATCCCACATTCGAAACATGCCCGATCTGTAATCCCTTATTGGGCCACCCATAGATAGAAAACCTTTTGCTGCGAGGTAGCCCTTTATAAAAGTAATACTGATTATTCTTCCAGAATCGAAATTTACCAGAAATATTTTAGTACAATTTTCAAGTATAAAGATAGATATATGCATAAAATTATGAACACTTTATTAAAATTCATTCAGTAAAACAAAAACTGTCTGTGTTGTTCGTACTGTTTGCCACACTGAGAAAGGACTTGCATATTATGTCATGTATTGCCAACTACTTGAATCTCAAGGGGAAAAACGTTTTTCTTTGGTGTGCGCATGTGATTTGATAACGTCACTATTAATATCCAATCTACTGCCAGTTAATGAGAGCAGATAACCCTAACCTTCAAGTTCAATACAAATAGTTTAAAAATATACTAAAAGATTTGATGTGTTACACTCACATGACATTCTCTACTCTTGTACAAACTATTTTTACAAACGCTTATTCTCCATATGCTTCATGTTAATCGAGATGTTAATCTTATTGCTAATTTTCTTGTAGCTGTAAGGGGAATATGGTAGGTTTTAAGCGATAGTCAAATCTTTTAAGAGCTGGTTGCTATGTGGCGCATTCCATTCTCTATGTATGTCCAGGACATAAAAAAAATGAATAACGAATTCCCATTTGAGAAAAAGTATTGGAAAATTTAAGGGAATAACAAGCAATATCTCGAAAATGGTTCACAAAAAAAATGTATATGACATAACTTGTGTATTTTAACGCGATCTACATTTTTTGTGTAGTAAAATTTTGTTTATCTCTTATGGTTTACCACTTATGCAAAAGTCGTTCACAATGAAGAATACTTTTGGAGACATTCCCCGAAAATTCAAGATATACATTTTGTCATGAAAGGATTTTAAATATATGATATTTTAATCAAAATCGCTAGAGCCATTTTTGAGAAAATTAAAATTTTCGAAAAATGTTCTATGTAAAGGGTAATCTGGGGTGGGGGGATTTTCCTGAAAAACTTCGTGTCGCATCTCTGGAAGATACTGAATCTAAATACCAAGTTTGGTATGTATCCAACAGTTCGTTTCTGAGTTATGCTGTTTACAGACACACACACGGACATGTTTCCAAAAATGATTTTTTTGGATTCAGGGGGCCTCAAAACATATATGTTCGGTAAAATCTCGGTATCGAATTTTTGAGTAGAATACAATACTTCCCCTATTTACTATACGCAGTAGAGAAAGTAAAAATCGGATGTGTTGCATTTTCATAACTTTCTCTACATACTATCATTTATTTTTATATTCCTTGTACAAACTTTTCTTACAAAAGCTTATTTTTCTATCTACCTTATATTCATGGAGATAAATGTTTGCAGAAATAGTTTCATTATACATTTCGCTGTATGTGCAAGAGGAATACAGGAAACGGAATCGATAGTCAAATGTTTAAATGCATTATATGTTGGTCTTGTAATTCTTACTCTTTCCACTTCCAGGAGATATTACTGAATTGTGACATAACTTTAAAAAACTCTGACGTTCGCTTTTTCTACCATCTATCTTTATTAGTGGGTGTGCAAATTATTCTTGTTCAAGCTTATTTTTCTATCTGGTACATTGTATTCCAAATAAACCTTTGCAAAAATAGCTACATTACATAATTCGTTGCAGATTCAAAGAGAATAGCGATGGTCAAATCTTAAAGTCTAAAGAACAGCCCTATATGCAGGCCTTAAAATTCCATGCTGTTTCCACGCAATCGCGAGAAACAACTGAATGTTGACAGGACTTTGACCAAGAAATGAACAATTCGAACGTTTAATAGATATCTCAAAATGGCTTATGACACAAAAAACTTATTTTAAATAAGTTGTGTATTTTAAAGAGATCTACATTTTTTGTGTAGTATGTTTTCGTCTATTGCTTAACTTTACCAGCTATTCAAGGTTATACAAAATTCCTTCCGTTGAAGACTTCATAGGCTATTACCCGAAAATTCAAGATAAACATTTTATTTTTCATGTAAATATCTTTTATATATGGTAATTTAACAAAAGCATTAGAACCATTTTTTAGAAAATAAAAAATTTCGAAGAGTGTTCCATGTAAAGGGTAGTTTTGAAGTGGGGTATTTTGTTGAAAATTTTCGTGTCACATCTTTGAAATATCAAGTTTGGTATTTATCTGAATTTGCGTTTTCGAGTTATGGTGTTCACAGACACATGGGCATTTTTTGTAAATGCTTTATTTATGTTCAGGAGACCTCAGGGGACAACAAAAACGAAAATCTCGGTATCGAATTTTTGGGTGGAATACAATACTATTGTATTACTTACTATACGTAGGAGAGAAAGCAAACACCACAAAAGTATTGAAAAATCCAATAATACAATAGCAACGAATATTGCGAAATTTACCGATGTCACAAAATGATTATTTAAAACAAATTGTGTTTTTAATGGATCTACTTTTTTCAGTAAGTTTTTGGCTACCTCTTATAACAGTTACCAGTTAATACAACATTAAATAAAATGCCTCCTTAAAGAAAACTTCACAGTTAACATACACATTTTATTTTCTATGTACATACATAAAATATATAGTGTATTAATTAAAATCTTATAACCATTTGAGAAAATCAAACGCAAAAAATGTTATGTAAAGGTTGTTTGTATAGATATTGAACCTACCTACGTTGAGACTAATGGACAAAATTACTCAAAATGGCATTTTTAGTTTTTTTTGTCTGATAAAATGCAATGTCTTCTTTAATTAGACATATATTTCACCGTGGTAGGCAAACTATTCATATTTTTAACATATTTTTAAAAATGCACTGCATCTGTCATTTTGTACTGTGATTTTACATCACTTCACAGAAAAAAACTCGCAACTTTTATACGCTTTGTTTTGAGTAGGGTGGTAAACTTTAGCCTTTCTTTAAGGGGAAGTTTTGCTCTAAAATTGGTAACTACATACTGTTAAATATGGCAACTTCTGTGTATTCAAACCAAATGGTTTCCTTCTTTGAAAATATACCCTACGTCAATTTCTTTTCTGTATTTTGTTTTTAACAGCCTTTTCCTCATAGGCTGTTAAATGTCATTTTCTGGTATAAATTGCCAGTTACTTTCTCAGCTAAGTGCACTAGGTAGAGGAAGTATTGTATTCCACCCAGAAATTCGATGTCGAAATTTCACCGGAAACACATGTTTTGAGGCCCACTGAATCCAAATAAAATATTTTTAGAAAAAGGCCCGTGAGTATGTCTACCTGTTTGTCTGTGAACAGCATAACTCAACAACTAAACGTCAGATAAATACCAAACTTGGTATTTAGGTTCAATACCTTCCAAGGATGCGACACAGAGATAGTCAACAATATCCCTCCCACCTAGACTACCGTTCGCATGGAACATTTTTCCAAAATTTTGATTTTCTAAAAACTGGCTTTATCCATTTTTATTCTAATACCATGTATTAAAGACATTTTCATTACAAATAAAATTTTTATCTTCAATTTTCTGGGAATAGCGTATGGAGTCAGCTTCAATTGGAAGAGGTTATATATAATCCTATATAACCGGTTACACGATACACGAAAATTTAGTGCGTAAAACATGTAGATCCCTTTAAAACACGCAATTTACTTCAAATAAATTTTTTGTAGCATCAGTCATTTTCAAGATGTCTGTTATTAACAGCTCGATTTGTTCAATACTTTGTCATTATTTTTTAAGTCCCATCGATTTTCTCGGGATGTCATGGAAACAGTATGGAATTTTAAGGCAGGTATAGCGTCCAGTTCTTAAACATTTGACTATCACTGTTCCCTTTCTCTCTCTCTCTCTCTCTCTCTCTCTCTCTCTATATATATATATATATATATATATATATAACGAAATAACCATATCTGCAAAGGTTGGTTTAGGTTAAAATGAAGTAGATAGAAAATCAACTTTAGTGAGAATAGGTTGTGTATCCACTAATAAACGATAGAAGATGAGAATGTCATGCAGATGTATCCCATTAGATATTTTTCTCAGAAACTATTGAACATTAATAAATAGATAATATTTCAGGATGATAAAACAAATGTTGCTTAGTTTCAATAAATTGGTTGGGTAATTTTTAAGGAAAATAGTTGATGATACATTTTAATCAAAAATGATACAATTAAGACAAAAATCGTATCATCCTTATTAAACAAGTAAGTCAGTAGAATTAATTTAATAATATAAACTACGGGGACTTAATATTAACTTCAACATAACAGAGTATTTATTATCATCAACAATGAACACGGAAGAAAAGTGAGGTTATCAGTGAGGAAATTAGAATGGTTAGTAAATGTATGTATTTGGGGTTAATCATAGAAGCAGATGGAACTAGCAGACTAGAAATAGAAAAAAGAATAAGTGGAGGAAGAAGAACAATTGGAATTTTGAACTTGATAATATGGACAGTAATATTTTAAATAAAACTAGACAGCTCATTTATGATTCAGTAGTATAAAGTATATTACTCCATGGAGTAGAAACGTGAACAAAAAATAGGAGACAGGAAAGACAATTATTAATAAAAGAGATGTACAAAGAAACGTGTTGGAAGGAATAGAAGAGAAGATTGAAATGGTGAAAAGAATGTGAAACCATAGAATGGTACTATAATGGGAAGCTGAAAGAAACAGAAAGCGGGGAAGACCAAGAGAACAATGGATGTATGGGGCACGAAGAAGCATGTTGTCTCTTAGAGGACTGAGGTATGAAGATGTAGAGGATAGGAATTTATGCTGAAATAAAACTGTGAATGGGTTGTAGGAAAACTATTGTGTGGTAGATAATTCCTAAATAAAAATTTTTGATGTGTTGCACTCACATCGCTTTCTCTACTCTTGTACAAACTATTTTTACAAACGCTTATTCTCCATCTACTGCATGTTATTCGAGATATTGGGATGTTAATCTTATTGATAATTTTCTTGTAGGTATAGGAGGAATATGGTAGGCTTTAAGCGATAGTCAAATCTTTTTAAGAGCTGTTTACTATGTGCAGCATTCTATTCTCTTTGTATATCCAGAACATGAAAAAACGAATAATAAATTCCCATTTGAGAAAAAGCATAAGTATTGGAAAATTCAAACAAATAATAAGAAATATCTCGGAAGTGGTTCACTCTACAAAACAAATGTATATGACATAAATTCTGTGTTTTAACGAGATCTATATTTTATGTGTACAAAAATTTTGTCTATCTCTTACCAGTTATGCAAAAACCATTCACAATGAAGAGAACTTTTGGGGACATTCCCAGAAAATTCAAGATATACATTTCATTTGTCATGAAAATATGTTAAACATATGATATTTTAATCAAAATCGTTAGAGCCATCTTTGAGAAAAACAAAGTTTTCGAAAACTTCTCTATGTAAAGGGTAGGCTGGGGTGGAGAGACTTTCTTGAAAATCTTCGAGTCGCATCTTTGAAAGATATTTTGATAAAGATAGTTTGGTATTTATCCAACGCTGTTCACAACACACCCATAGACACACAGACACGTACACGGATCTTTTTCTTAAAATGCTTTTTTTGGATTCAGGTGGCCTCAAAACATGTATTTCCGATGGAGTCTTGGTAACGAAATTTTGGTGGAATGCAATACTAACTACTTACTATACGTAGTAGAGAAAGTAAAAAGTTTTAAAAAGAAAAACAGGGAACTTAGGATGCATTCATCTACATCTTGCAAAGATTTCAGTCTGATATCTTATGGTATGACGTTATGATGGTCATTTTAGAGTTAATGTAATTTTTTTAAATGGTAATATATCTTTTTATGTTGTTTTCTTGTTCCTCATAAAAAACTAAACAACATTTGCATAAATCACTTTGTAGTTGTTTTACTCCAACGTAAATAACAACGAAAATTCTGAATGGCTGTGTACGAAGAGCGCAATAAATGGCTGGATCATCCATGGTCAATTGAAGGTCAAGTTACTTTCGTAATAGGAAATCAACATTTTTTATTTTGTTTCCTTATTCCTCATCACAAAATAAACAGATTTTTAGAAACATGAGAAAACAACATACAAAATGCAGGTTCCCATTTAAAAAAATTAAACTGACCATCATAACATCCTCTAAACAAAACACTACTAATGGCAATTACCTTCCCCCATAATATCAAACAACTTTCATTCACGACATTTCTTTCTACAACGCTTAAATGGTCCACTCTGTATAGTCTCTGGGATAGTGAATCATGAATTTAACATATTTAACCTTGGCAGGATAAGGTTTTTTATCTCCTATTAAACACCCAGTTTGAAGTTTATCCGATATTTAGTTTTTGAGCTCTTTCATATTCAGACAGACACTCGTGCGCTGACCTTTTTCTAAGAATGTTTTCGTTGGATTAAAGAGATCTAAAAAGGTGCAAATTCGGTGAAATCTCAATATTGAATTTGTGGGTAGAATGCAATACAATAATAGAGAAACTAAAAGCAACCAATGTTGACACTAATGCAATGGAAGTGTTGAATCACTTACTTGTACGTTGTGATCCTTTGTTTGTTGAGAGCTGCATGTTTCCAACTGATCTGATGGACCTCACAACTCTCAGCGAGGAGCTGCGCTGGTTTCCTCTGACGTATGCACCACGTTTTCCTTCTTCTACAGATTTCTCCGAATATCATTCCATCATCACTGAAACCCAGCGTCATGACTGGTAGAACAAAGCAGATCATGCATTTTGTAAGAGAGAGTAGGTGAAACAATCTGTTGTGTTGCATTTACATGGCTTTCAACACTCACTCTTCTACAAACTGTCTTACAAAAGCTTACTATTCTAATTTTCAATTCGTTTACACCTTTCGGATACAGTAGACTAAAGCCAAGTCAGATTTTTAAAGAGGTATCGTTATGTGATAGTATTAAAATTCTTTACATGACCACGAGAGAAAAAAATTATGGTTTCCGATAGAAAAATGCTGATGTGTTACATTCACGCGACTTTCTCTACCCTGCAGCGTACAAATTATTCATACGAAAGTTCATTTTCTATCTGCTTCATTTTAATCCAGATAAACATTTACAGAAATAGCTACATTACACATTTCGTTATAGATACAAAGATAATAGCAATAGTCAAATGTTTAAGAACTGGACGCTATACGCTGGCCTTAAAATTCCATACTGTTTCCATGCAATCGCTAGAAACTGAAAATCGATGAGACTTAAAAAGAATAACAAAGTGTTGAACAAATCGAAGCATTAATAACGGATATCTAGGAAATGGTTGATGCTACAAAAAAGGTTACCTATTTGAAATAAATTGTGTATTTTGAAGAAATCTACATTTTTGTGTGGTACGCTTCCATCTATCACTTAACGTTTACCAGTTATATAAGATTACATAAAATTCCTTCCGAATAAAGAGGACTTCACAGTCAATTCCCAGAAAATTCAAAATATACATCTTATTTGTCAGTAAATATATTTAATGTATGATATCTTAGTTAAAATCTTTAGAGCCATTTGTTAGAAAATAAAAAAATTCGAAAAATGTTTCATGTAAAGACAGTTTGGGATGGGAAGATTTTCTTGAATACCTTTGTGTCGCATTTTTGGAACGTACTGAACCAAAATACCAAGTTTTATATTCATCCAACTCTTCGTTTTTGGATTACACGGTTCACAGACACACACTCATACACATGGATCTCTTTCTAAGAATGCTTTCTACTGGATTCAGGGGCCTCACAACATGTATTTCCAGTGAAATTTCGGTATCAAATATTTGGGTGGAATGCAATACATTCTCTACCTACTATGTTCGTGCTAAAGAAAGTAAAAAAGGATAAATATTTGAAAATTTAATTAAAAAAGTATCTCAAAAGTATCCCTCTATTACTTAATGTTGGCTATACAGACTATTTTTACGGAAGCTAATTTTTCTATCTACTTTATCTAATTAAGCTAAACCTCCGCAGAATTAGCTACATTACACATTTTATTTTACTTCTCAAAAGTTGGGGTAAAGTGCAATACTTTATTAGATATTACGCAAAACTTGAAGACAAGATGGCAACATGAATGGGAGGAAATAGAGGAGGGAAGAAGAGTTCTTCAACTGTTTTCAGATGTTCAAGAAAGATTACGACCAACACAAATACAACCAACAAAAGCATTAATATACTTTATTACGGGACAAAGTCCATACGAGACGCATTAGAATAATATTAACAGAACAAATGACGACATATGCTATGGTTGTGGAATTAGGGACACGCCGGAACATACAGCTTTTGAATATAATAGATACGATCAACATGTATTAGAAGAGAGGAAACATTTAGGAGGATATACGCTGTATACAATTTTAAGACATCCTGATTTAATTAAAGAGTTACAACAAATAAGAAATTATATAAATAAAACAGCTTAGGAAAAAAACATTACGAAATGTAAGGAAAGAACAATTACCTCGAGAGATAGAGGAAATTAGAGAATCTGAGAGATTAGAGTAATAAATTAAAATTTAGATATGGGAGAAGATAGAAATTTAAGTGAAGAGAGAGCTTACAAATGTAGACACTGCCGCAGAATGAAGAGCTAGAGATGAGAAGAGAAGTAATGATGAATATTAATATTTAATTAGACCGAAATTTTACAATAAATAGAAGAAAGTTCTTTGTTACTTTTACGGGACGGTAGGAATGGGCAGAGAGAAGAAGATTTCAATTAAGACGATGGGAAGGAGAGAAATGTGGTGATTATAGAAGGAGGATGGGGGAGGAAAAGGAAAGGATAGCATAAGACGTTGAAGTTGGGGAGCAGATTCACCATTGTTGGAGGAGCAGCTAGCAGGTCCACCATTGTTGGAGGAGCAGTTAATGTGGTTTGGGAGGAATAGTGAGCGGAGATGTTAGATGCATGATGGCATGAATTTACTATTATGTTATTAACAGGAGAAGGAGTTAGAGTTTATGTAGATTTGGAGGTGGAACTGGTGTTAGAGGAAAATGGAGGATGTGAGTGAAGTGAAATAATGTGAGGTAAAGTGAGTGGATATGTGGTGATAGAAGAAAGAAGATTTAGTGTTTGGTTAAAAGCGGTATAGGTTTAGAATATAGTGATAAAATTTAAAATTGATATATAAAATGAATAAAAAAGAAGCTAATAAATTAAAAGTTAATATGAAAAATAAGTAAAATGTTATAAGGTAAATGCATAAATAAACAGACTAATTAAACAGAATATTAAGCTACTATAAATCAAATTATTAATAAATATTATTATTAAATAGACAACTTTAACTTCACAATTTTAATTATGGAATCTTTAAATAAAATAGAAATATAAATAAACTTATTAAAATGATTAGTAGCTTATTAGAAGGTTTTGTGCCGGCTACCAATGCGTTTTCGCTGGTTTTCAGTGAATATAGTTAAATAGGAGTAGATAGTAGCTGGTTACCAGTTGCTAAGTTTTGCTGATCTCCATAGATAAATATACAATTTAGAATTGTAATTAAGTTTTGTTTACGCCTTTACTTTAATCTAATAATTTCTATTCTTTTTGTTTCTTTTATTTTTATTTATTATTTTGGAGTTATCTTATCTGAAAAAATTGATGTAATATAAAACGTAAAAGTCTTGCGAGAATAAATGCAAAGTTTGAATGTGGGTCCCGGTGCAGTAATCAAGATGCTAGGATAGTATATTCAGTTGTATTTTTAGTCTCTTTGACTCGTAACATTTATACATAATGTTAACAATAATAATTTACAAAATAATTATAACAATCCATTTGAATACAATATAGATGATACTATTTTTAATAACTTTGGCATTAGAGATAACAACAAACACAAAAAAATTGTGACAATAACATAATACTTAGAAAATTAAATAGAGAATAATAATACATTGCACAGAAATATTTAACACTGAGTAAATCTTCAAAATAAACCCTGAATATCAATGAACGAAGACTATCTGAGAGCTACATGAATGTATTTTAAAATTTTAAATTACACTGGACATTAATATATTTTTAAAACATTGCAGTATTTTTATATATGCTGTCATTATTAAGAACTTTTATATTTCCAGGAATAATATACTTTTTCCTCTGAGGATCAAAGCGACGGCACACTGTAAATGCATGAGACACTGACAATAGAGTATTGCATGTTGTACTGGTTGAATATCTCTGGTAATCAGGTAGGAGTGAGTCATTTTTGTATTGCCGATTCTCAGACTGGTAATGGTCACTTGATGTTTTCGACTTAGGTTTTTAAAACAGTTGAGACCATTGAGTTTTCCACACTTTGTTGATTTTAGTACTAACGTAAATAGATACGTCTCAACGACGTATTGAAATGTCAGTGTGAGGCAGTATTTTATATCACAACACTGTGAATGCCAGAGTGATTGTAGTGTAAATTAACATTATTGTATGACAATGATTTGAGATGTTTGTTAATTATAAGCATTGTTAGGAAATAAGTTTACACGGCCTCACTGAAACTGACAATAGGAGCAGATAACAATAAAGCGAGGGGATGAGTTGTTTGTCAATTAGATGAGACAAACAAATGACGTCAGAGTAGCGTGCCTTTCTTTATAAATGGAGGGAATATCTTCCCTAGAGCATATGTGTTCGTAATTTTGATTGGATAAAAAAAATAGACGCTAATGTTGGCGCGCTTTATTAACCAATAGCAGCTCTGTTATAATGTTTAGGCATATCGGGGTGAGGGAGTATAAATTTTTGAGCCAAATGCAAGTATCGCGTAGTTCTAAGAAATCTCTCTCGCGAGTTACACGTCAGGCAGTTCTAAAGAAGCATTCATGAGGTACATATTACGCAATTCTGCAGAATCTCTCGCGTCGTAATGTTAGTTACAAAATGTGAAATACGCGAATTAATAGTGCGCGGTAGATAAGCGATTTTAATTACATTCGGAAATATAAGTTTCAGTCAGGCGTGTATCAAGATTAAATATGTGAAATTAATTAAGTGTGACGACAATAAAAGTGTAAAAACAAATTCTTTTATCAGTGTTATCTTCTAGTAACAACTCCTTTCCGTTTACACGCCCTGCTCAAGAGATATTTGCTCGACTGAGTAATAATAGCTAGCCGGAGGACAAAGAGCCCAAAATTCAAAATAGTAAAACAATAACAAGCGCTCAGCAAAAAAAGATTACTGCGACAATTAATAATCTGTTATGTGTTTATAGTGTATAGTTTACTTGAAAGTGTAGAAAAACAGTCAAGAAGTTTTTCAATTTGAACTTCATTTGATAGTAGTGTTGCATACCCTACCCCATGTGCAGATTTTGAGCCATCAGTAAAACTTTTTTATAACCAACATATGAACCAGACAATTCTTTGGAAAGTTGTTTATAAATAGTTTTGCATCGAATTTATTGTTGCTCCTCACAAGCCGTGTGTTGGACAAGGCTGGAAAGGTAGAATCAGACGACTGAAAAATTCAATGCCATTGTCAGGATTTGAAACACGAATCTCCGGTCTGCGTCCGGTTGCTCTAACTACTAAACTACCATGGCAACATGCCGGTACGACATTAAATTCCCCAAATTAATTCGCATTAATTCCATTAACTGACCTAATAGTGATTGAAACTATGAAGCCCGGGACTTAAAGTACTCACAACATTGTAAGTCGCCATTGAAGTATGTCATCTCAATACAATTTGAGATCTCTTTGTGGTTTACCGGGAAAAATGCGAATCAGTTGGGGAATTTAATGTCGCACCAGCATGTTGCCATGGTAGCTTAGTGATTAGAGCAACCAGACTGAAACCGGGAGAACCATGGTTCAAATCCCGGCTATGGCATTGAATTTTTCACTCATCTGATCCAATAATTTTACATGCTTGTCCTTTTCTGTAGGGTTCCATGTCTTGGTTAATTTTTGGTGTTTTAAGTCTCCAGGGAGGAATGTCATGAAGTCCTATTGTCATCATCTTCGGAAAACTGGTTTATTGTTTCTTGAAGTGTAATTAATTTGACTGTAGAAAGGTAATGAGTTGAACGAACGCTGAAGTTTATCTTTCTGAGATGTTTTTGGAAATACATAATTATAAACATTCGAGTAGGGTAAACCAGCTATTTTTATTGCATACTTTAAACTTCGGATGGTACATGGTCGAGGCCTTTAAGCAAAGAAGGGCTGGCTGAATTATACACAACTGAGGCACAGTCCAACTTGGATCCTTAGCACACAGAATTCTTAATATTCAATCTTCTCTTACAATTAGTTACCAATAAGTTTATGTATGGAGTCGAAGTTTGGACTTTATTTATTAGATTTACTTATTTTATTCTTTATTTGATTACACTCGTAGGTATAAAGGGAACAGCGATAATCAAATGTTGAAGAATGCCTTAAAATTCCATATTCCTTCCATAACATCGCGAAAAACGGTTGAATATCATCAGGACTTGAAAATAATTACAAAGCATTGAACAATTCGAACCATTAATAACGGATATGTCTGATGGGACCCCTCCTCAAAAAGAGGTTATTTGAAATAAATTGTGTGTTTTAAAAATATATATTTCTTACTTTCTCTACTGCTTATAATAAGTGGGGAAGTATTGATTCCCCCCAAAAATTCGATATTGAGTTCACCGGTATTACGTACATGTTTTGAGCTGCCTTGAATGGAAGTAAAACATTTTTGGTAACATGTCCGTGTGTGTGTGTCTGTCTACCTATAAACAACATAACTCAAAAACAAAAATTCGGAGAAATACCGAACTTCGTTTTTGAGTTTAGTGTTTTACAAGGATGCGACACGAAGATTTTCAAGAAAATCTCCCCACCCCAGAATACCCTTTACATGGAACATTTTTCAACAATTTTAATTTTCTCAAAAATGGCTCTAAAGATTTTGTTTAAAATATCATATATTTAAGATATTTTCATGACAAATGAAATGTATATCTTGAATTTTATGGGAATGTTCCCAAAAGTACTCTTCATTCTGAATGGATTTTACATAACTGATAAAACGTGAGAGATAGACAAAAGTTTTCTAAACAAAAAGTGTAGATCGTTAAAACACATACTTTATGCCATATACATTCTTTGTCGGATGAACCATTTCCGAGATATTGCATGTTATTTGTTTGAATTTTCCAATACTTAGACTTTTTCTTAAATGGGAATGCGTTATTTTTTATATCTTTTTTAATGTCCTGTACATGCAAAGAGAATGGAATGCTCCACACAGCAACCAGCTCTGAAAATAATTGACTCTCGCTTAAACCCTACCATATCCCCGTTGCTCCTACAAGAATATTAGCAATAAGATAGTTTCTGCAAATGTTTATCTCGAACACGAAGCAGACATGAAGTATGAGACATTAACTATGGTTATATATATATACAATGTATATAATAATGTAAATTATATTGTAAAATAATATTAATAAGCAAACTACCGGTTATGTAAATAGAAGTTAAGGCTTAAGTTTTATGTATGTGCAAATGTTGAGCTGGAGCTGTGGAACTCTTGTTAAAAGCCGACAAACATGTTTTTTGTGTTAGAATTAGGTCCCAGGCAAAAAGGACTTGTAAGGGAAAGTCATAAAAGCCAGATGTTGAGTCTTTGTGAAATAGGCGACAAGCGAACACAACATATTTTTGTAGAGAAGTCGCATGTTTGCAAACAACGAACAATAGCCTGGTAAGTCTTCTAGAAGGTTCCAAGCTGAACGAAGACAGACAATAAAATTTTAAGGAAGAATATGTTTAAAATGTTTAAGTGCAGCAAAGTTAGTTGTAGCGTCCCCATCAGCCAAGGCGGTTGCGTATAAAGTGCTGCGATGTGAATAACATACATGTAAGCTCTCTGAAGCATGCGTCATTAGTTACTTCTCATAATGTAGTAGGAACGTTGAAATGTTATCAATTTAAAAGTCCATAGGAACGTGTGATAAATACTACCATTATTTCTAGAGCACTTAAAAATACTTGATTGCTCAGCAACCGCAAGTTTGGCTTCTTACTAAAACAGTAAATGCGTGTGCCATTAAAGCATAGTGTTCTTCATTGACTTAGTCTATTGTTAGAGTTGTTACTTCTTACCTTCCTTCCCGTATCACACCCTGCAAAGTTAAACAAGCTCTACCAAAAACCCAAATAACAGCAGCCGTGGCAAGAAATAAAAGTAACACTTTAAGAGTAACAACTAAAACACAAGATAATTATCAGTATCACCATAGTTCATATATTAATTCATATATTAATATATATCGGACATACTGCGAGTTATGCTCTCCCACCACGAGTATACCGCAAGTAACATTATTACCTACCAACCAAGTGGAGAAAAAATTTTGAATGTTGGTGTAAGGAAACTAAGGAAACTTTCTCCAATGGTTTTATGATAGTAGCAAGGTAGAGTTACAATGGTAGATAAACCATTCGTCGTTTACATAAAAGTGTGAAAATTAACTCGGCATATTATCAGACTAACGCCCTGATTCCAATTTTCCATACAGAAATCCCTGCTCTCTATGGTGCAGATGCAAATAAAGCGTGGTTGCATCAGGAAGGCATCAAGCCATACGTCTGCCTCAACCTAAAACTTTTTGGAGTACATAGAGAGAGAATTGTGAATACATTCCATGCGTTTCAGCGACATTCGTGTTAAGACATCTGATGCATCGCTGATGAAGACTTGTGCATTTGGGCTACTGAAAAGAGTCCTTAGAAGCTGACGGCGGCGAACTTTGGATGGTCTCTGGAATAAGCTGACATCCATGTATTTCGTAGCAGTTTGCTCCAGTGGAAGCTGTGCTGCAGATTGATAGCTCAAGTCTGCCAGATAGAACATCACTGTTGATGGAGATGTGGTTTTTCATAAGGTAACGGGTGTTAACAATCCTCTGTATATTACTTCTATAGGTTAGTTAAATTATATTCAAACCCACTCGCGGCCTCTCTCTACTGCGCGAGACAACCGGCAGTCACGGGGAAATTACGCCGGCAGAGGCGGACTAAAAACCTTAGCTTATAATAGATGCTGAAAATGTTGAACATTTGCTCTCAAACCGGCATCATATCTCGTGTAAAAATTCTCACTCACTCTCCGAAGCTCAGCAGCAGTAATTCTTGTGATTGGTGCCGCTTTGGAGTGTTCACCTCGAAAATCACTGAAAAAACTAGCGCAGTAAACAGGTGTATCTCGATCTTCTGCGAGAAATGCTCCATGTCGTTGAAACTGAAGCCCTATCGCTACACACGAGTGCAAGCTTTAAAGCCAAATGATCCCGCTAAACGTGTGAATTATTGTAACTGGTTTTTCCAAACCATAAAAAGGGGTTTCATTGTCCACAGTTATCATTTTGTGCGATAAGTGCTAGAAGAATAATGGGGCCCATATTCTTTGATGAAGCAATAAATGCAGCGCGATATCAGAGGTTAGTTCTGAGCCATTTTGCAATCGCTTGACAGAAGAAGAGAAATCGTATGGTTAGTTCCAACAAGATTCTACAACAGCACATACGGCTGTACATGCAATAAGAGAGGTGTTTGATGACATAATAATTAGTGTTGATTTGTGGCCCCCTGGTTCTCCTGACCTAACGAGTTGTGATTTTTATTTATGGGGTTCTTTAAAAGACAAAGTGTATCGTTCCAATCCTTGCACACTACAGAAACTTAGAGAAAACATTGTGCAAGAAATCACAAGAATTCCTGCAGTTGAGCTTCGGAGAGTGAGCAAGAATATTTACACGAGATATGCTGCCTGTTTGAGAGCAGAAGGTCAACATTTCCAGCATCTATTATAAGGTAAGGATTTTAGTCCGCCTCTGTCGGCGTAATTTCTCCGGCGACTGCCGCCTGTCTCGCGCAGCAGAGAGAGGCGCGAGTGGGTTCGAATATAATTTAACTACCCTATATGTTGTCCCTAAAACGGACTTTATAATTGAATAAATAAAATAATAAGGTACCCCTTATTCAACACTTTCATGTAAAAGTGATTCTTGACGCTAAACACGATCAAATATTTGCATAGAAACTGCTTCAACAGTTGCAAATCTGACAGTATGTGCTTGATTGCATGCACGATGCGAAAACAAGACTCAAAGATCAGTTTTTGTTAATGATTTACACATTCCCACACATGTTCCATTAGATGACGTATCAAGTAAATTCTAGCTTGGTAACGGCAAACCAACATGGGATATTTCAAATACTGCTAACGCTATGTAAACGTCATGTAACATCATTTGTTATTACTTTCTCTACTACGTATAGTAAGTAGGGGAAGTGTTGCATTCCACCCAAAAATTCGATACCGAGATTTTACAGGAAATACATGTTTTGAGGTGCACTGAATGCATATAAAGCATTTTTGGAAACATGTCCGTGTGTGTGTGTGTCTGTGAACTCAGAAACGAACAGTTGGATAAACACCAAACTAAACATTTAGGTTCAGTATCTTCCAGAGATGCGACACGTAGGTTTTCAAGAAAATTCCCCAACCCCAGATTACCCTTTACATGAAAGATTTTTCGAAAATTTTAATTTTCTCAAAAATGGCTCTAAAGATTTTGAATAAAATACCATAAGTTTAAGACATTTTATAGCAAATGAATTGTATATCTCAAATTTTAAGTGAATGTCTCCAAAAGTATTCTTCATTGTGAACGACTTTTGCATAACTGGTAAACTATAAGAGATAGACAAAATTGTACTACACAAAAAATGTAGATCGCGTTAAAATACACAATTTATGTCATATACTTTTTCTTGTTGAGTGAACCACTTTCAAGATATTGCTTGTTAATTCCTTAAATTTTCCAATACTTATACTTTTTCTCAAATGGGAATTCGTTATTTATTTTTTTTGTCCTGGAAATGCAAAGAGAATGGAATAGTCCACATAGCAACCGGCTCTTAAAATATTTGACTATCGCTTAAAGCCTACCAATTTCCCTTGCATCTACAAGAAAATTAGCAATAAGATTAACATCTCGATATCTCGATTAACATGAAGCATATGGAGAATAAGCGTTTGAGAAAATAGTTTGTTCAAGAGCAGGGAAAGCCATGTGAGTGTAACACATCAGAATTTTTTGTAAGTTATATATATTTTCTGTAAAAACAATAAACAAGAGTTTTATTTGTGGACGCTCTGTAACTACTATGGTTCTTAGCATCCATTCTATGTTGGACGTAAAGACCGGAAATTTTGCTCAAAGGCCTCTTTATCAGGCTTGATGTTCTTTTACGTGTGGTAAAGGAACCTCGACATGGAACCACTGGCTTTTTTTCCCTTCCCAAGGAAGCTATGCTAAGGATAAATTTTCTGTGGTAGGATCTGTCTATGTGTTATAATTTCCGAGTTATATAAAATTTACAGGATTTTTACAGAAGATGTATTACCCAAATTTTATTTGTCATACCAGTATGTCAAGCATATGTGGTTCAGGCGGTAACATCTGTGAGCCGCATTCGGGAGATCCCTGGCTCGATCCCCGTCGACCGCATGTGTTTATCGGGGGTTTTCACAGGTCGTCAGGAGAATCTGGAAGGGTTTCCTTAATTCCTCGAATTTCCTTTCCTCATTTTGTTCTATTAATCATTTCATTCATCCGTTACTACGTTTGGCTGTTTCAGAGTTGAAAGTGTCAGCGATGGTGTTCCGGTGCAGTGTAGTGGGGAGAAAGGATGCTCTCTGTAGTTGCCGAAGCATAAAGAACCACCCCTTGGGGGCGTTGGACACCATGTGGAGTAGTGTCTCCGGTCCGCCTGCCCATGGCCTATTATAGCAGTATTAAGAATTACAATTGCAATATTAGGATTTATTAAATTCTCATACGAATTTAATGAAAAACTGATATTATTAGGAGTTTTAACTTTAACTTTAATTACAACTCAACTATTTCATTTTTAGTTATCATGAAATCTAAATAAAAAATATAATTCCATCTGCCAAAATTTCTCCGGTCCGCCTGTCCGACTGCCGCGGCGTCTCAATCTGGAAACTGTAGGAGCCTGTCATTGCTGTTCTGTCACTCCTGGTTCCGGCCGATGATGTCTTTCATTCCAATGTCAAGCTTATGGCATTTTAATTAATTTCTTTAGTTCTATTTTTGAGAAAACAAAAACATTTCCTTCTAAACGGTACTTTGAACTTTCCGCTTTTTCTATCTTCACCTGGCATTATTAAACGGTATCTGGCTCAGTATAAAATTTGGTATTTGCTCGAATTTTCATTTTTCGGGTGACACACTCGCTGATGAGACATGCGTCGGGTTCAGCGAATCTCAAAACGTGTGTTTCCGGTTAAATGTCGACATCTAATTTTTGGGTGGAACACAATACTATCCCTATCCGCTACACGTAGGAAACAAAAGGAAGTAAAAAGGACAAAAAAAACGATACAAACCTCGGAGATGAAGTACCTAAGATCTGTGACGAATATGTTTACTTTAAATGTTAAAAAACGCTAAGAAATAAGAATTAAATACTTTCGATTTAAGTGAGATACACATATGATGAGAAAATGAAAAAAGCAGGTGAACTGACAACCAAATAACACTATAACAAACATCTGATGTGCTGCACTCTCACGATTTTCTCTACTCTTGTACAAACTATTTTTACAAAGACTTATTCTCCATCTATTTCATGTTAATCGAGATAAATATTTGCAGAAACTATCTCATCGATAATTTTCTTGCAGGTGCAAGGGGAATATGGTAGACTTGAGGCAGCATTTTTAACACTTAAATGATTTCAGTGTAATTATATAATATATAAATTCAATAACAGCCCGCCTTAAAGCAATATGTGTATGTTAAAAGTTGCTAAAATGAGGTAACAGTGAGGTAACCTTGAGGCAATAATAAATTTGAAATTTTAATGCTACTTGTAATTATTGGAGCAACAATAATGTAAATTTTGAGACAGTTTATAAATAGCCAATCAACAATCAGAATAAGCTTTAGTTAAATGAAGAAATTATATTGGAGTAGTATTAGCCAATCAAAAATTGAAATATAGCAAAATTTACAAATTCAGAAGTCAGTTGCTTGTAGACAGCGCTCATAACTGGACGTGTTGGTTGTAGACAGTGTTCCTAATCGGACGCGAGATGTGTCCTCGAGAAATATAATACGTATTCAGTGTGAGACGAAAAATAGTTTACAGGTTAAAGGGTGCAAATAATTAATAAAAGAATCTCACAGCTCTCTATATCAGTGAAGTGTTATGTAAATTGTGTCAAACATTAATAAATGGAGTGAAGTATAATTATAATCTGTGTAAGCCTACATTCTTCAGTCGCACCACTCCCTGCTAAGACATTCATGTCTCTAAAAATAAATACTGACGCAGCCGAGGCAAACATAAATATTAATATTTAAATAAACATTCAAAATTACAAAGTTAATATTTTTTAAACATTTGAGGCAAAGGCCACCGGAAAGTACATTTTTGGGGGCGAAGGCTACCGGAAACGTTTTACCATACGTGCGGTTGCAACTACTTCAAATTTGGCTTTCCACTTCTTAAGACTTTAAGCGATAGTCAAATCGTTTAAGAGCTGGTTGCTATTGGAGCATTCCATTCTCTTTTCATGTTCAGGTCATAAAAAAAGATAACAATTCCCATTAGAAAAAAAGTATAAGTATTGGGAAATTGAAGCAAATAACAAGGAATATATCGTAAGTGGATCACTGGACAACAAACAAATGTATGACATAAGTTGTGTGTTATAATGAGACCTACATTTTTTGTGAAGTAAACTTTTGTCTATCTCTTACGGTTTACCACTAATGCAAAAGTCATGAATAAAGAGGACTTTTGGGAAAATTCCCAGAAAATTCAAGATATACATTTCATTTTTATTAAAAATATCTTAAACATACAATAATTTAATCAAAATTGTTAGAGCCACTTTTTGTGAAAATCAAAATTGTCGAAAAATGTTACATGTAAAGCTAATCTGGGGTGTGGGGATTTTCTTGAAAATCTTCGTGTCGCAACCTTGGAAGATGCTAAACTCGAATACCAAGTTTGGTATTGTAGCAGAATGTTTAACACTTGAATAATTTCAATTAAATTATATAATATGTAAATTCAATAACAGCCCGCCTTGAAGCAATATGTATGTAATAATTTGTAAAATGTAAGTAACAGTCATTGCATATGCTTATATTATTGTAAACATGTTCAATAATGTTATGTGAATGCATTACGTAATTTAATAATGTAATAGCTATGAGAATAATAAGTTTAAAGTTGCTAACAATGAGATAACAATGAGGTAACAATGAGGTAACCTTGAGGCAATAATGAGTTTGAGAGTTTAAATGCTACTAGTCATTGATTAGGGCAGCAATAATGTAAATTTTGTGACAGTTTAAAATTAGCCTATCAACAGCCAGAAAAAAACTTTAGTATAATGCAGGTATTCTATTGGACTAGGATTAGCCAATCAGAGACTTGAAATACAGAAGTTTACGGGTTTGGACGGTTGAAATATGTTCAGTTGCCTGCAGACCTTGATAGCAACCAGATGGAAGTGTTCTCTAGAGAAATATTACGTATTCGTGTGAAACGAAAATTAAGTATACGCGTTAACAAAGTGCAAGTATTAAGTAAAGAATCTCACAGCTCTTGATATCAGTGTAGTGCTATTTAATTTGTGTCAAGGATTAATAAAAAAGGAGTGAATTAAAACTTAAAATCTGTGTAAGCCTACATCTTGTTGCACCGCACCCTGTCTAAGAGAAACGTGTCTCTAAAACAATACTGACGCAGCCGAGGCAAAAACAAACATAAATAATATCTATAGAAGCAGTTTAATAGCAAAGTAAATATTATTCTTTTAAAACTTGGGACGTAACAACAAAAATACATCTTCAAATCAGCTTTATATACGTAGCAGCATATTACGTAACAAACCACTTCAATCTGACGCCCAAAGCGTGGTGCAAAAACCTTCAACAACAAAACTCTTTCTCAAATTGGTTTCCCAAGTGTGGAAATAAATGAATAAACAACTCCAACGTGGAGTTAACAATATACTTCTTCAGTATTTATCCGAATTTTCGTTTTTGAATTATGCTGTTCACAGATACACACACACGGACGTGTTTCCAAAAATGCTTTATTTGGATTTCTTTGGCACCTCATAACATGTATTTTCGGTGAAATCACCGCATCGATTTTTTGGGAGGAATACAATACTGCCCCTGCTTACTATACGTAGTAGAGAAAGTAAAAAGAACAGCGAAATCCCATTTGAGAGGAAGTACAAGTATTGGAAATTTCAAATAACGAGGAATATCTTGGGAATGGTTCACTCAACAAAAAAGATGCATGAGACATAAATTGTGTGTTTTAATAAGATCTACATTTTTGTGTAGTAAAATTTTGTCTATCTCTTACGGTTTACCAGTGAAGATCTTTCAGAATGAAGAGGACTTTTGGGGACATTCCCAGAAAATTCCAGATATATGTACATTTCATTTGCCATGAAAATATCTGAAACATATGATATTTTAATGAAAATCGTTAGAGCCATTTTTTGAGAAAATCAAAATTTTCGAAAAATGTTCCATGTAAAGGGTAGTCTGGCGTGGGGGGGATTTTCTTGAAAATTTTCGTGTCGAAACCTTGAAGATACTAAACTCAAAGACCAAGTTTGGTATTCATCCGACTTTTCGTTTTTGAGTAATGCTGTTCACAGAGTGACAGACAAGCGCGCGCGGGCATGTTTCCAAAGATGCTTTATTTGTATTCAGGGCACCTCAAAACATGTATCTCAGGTAAAACCTAAGTATCGAATTTTTGGGTGGAATGCAATACTTCCCCTTGTTACTATACCTAGTAGAGAAAGTAAAAATAAACTAAAAATATAACCAAAACTAAAATTAGTTATTATTATACCTAATTACTATTATTCTCGACTGCATAACCAATATGCCGTTACTAGTTATATTTAGATTATTACGGTGTCATTTACGTTTACACGAAATCTTCATGTGTACACCCCGTTATAGATATTTCTATATTCGTTGAACAAACTGGGATCGGATAGGCACCTTATTTGAAATATTTTTCATTAAGATACTCATGGGCTGTGTCGCTTCATTTCAGTGCAAGAGGGGGTTTATATGATTAAATAAGTCGACCTTGCAGTAACGGATTCAAGTAATTAGACATTTGAAAATGAAATTCACAAATCATTAATGTTACAGATATTCTGTTTGTTGTCCCAAACATGCAGAAAAACACACACAAGTCATATCGAAAGAAGCTGAAAAATACTCACCTGTCCTCCTTCACGCTCCTTTAACTTCGCCACCAACAGGTGTTCAGCCTATGCCTTCCACTCCCTTATTTTCTACCCAGCTGAACATCACGTTTACAGCTATACTTCCGCTAGCATGACTCCGGGAACTGAGGTGTAGTTGATTTGCTTGGCGTCTTCTGTTAGAGGAGGCAGTAAATTTAACAAGTTTCTGAATGCAATTTATAATATTCGTACATTATGTTTCTACTTTGATTTAATTTATTTATTTTATTTTCCTGAAGCATTACAGAGCCCACGGGAAGTACACGCCCCAAATATACACATATTAAACTACATCTTTCTTTCAGAAATTATTTTATTTGCATAATATATTTTACAGCATATAATGATTTCTTTTTAGCATAAAGTTACAACCAGTAAGCATTCTCTCTTGTAAGTGCCGCCGGTGAATTTGACCGCTAAGGTGAAGTCGGAAAAATTGAAATATGTTCTTACACTATTTATGTATGTTGTTGAAATTTTATCTCTCCAATCCGGATGACTAGTTTTTCAAAGGCTCTGTAAGTTACAATAATGTGGGTTTCAAAGTGTGGGTTTCTCGATTTTTTAAAGGTTAATAGTTTGTATATGGGCAACTAAGATATCACACTAAACAGGTTTGAGATTTGTGTATGTTATGTCTTGATTACTGACAACGATAGATAAATCAAGAAACTAAACAACTCGTTCCTACATGAACATAAAGACAAATATAAATCTGAGCATAATATATGGAAAATTTGGGTGAAGTTGACCATTAGATAATTCTACAATGCGTTGACTACATCCTAAGCAGTTTGTATGTTTCTAGCTTTACTACACACGATCTGGTTCAGTTGTTTGTTAACGCGACAACAATGATCAGTTATAACGAGGTAATAATGTTAAGAACTCATTGTTAGTAGCAGTTCTGACTGTTGCTTACCACAGTTCAGATCGTTTTAATTTCTAGAGTAAAATCCCAGGTGTTTATAAAAGTAAAGGTAAAGATCAAATAAATATAGCAAGGGGGATTTAGAGAAGTGCCTGAGAGAAGTTTTGAACTGAAGAATAAGCATTGAAGGACAAGTAAAGTGTGCAAGATTACTAAAAGAACAAAATTCATGGTCATCGTGGTAAAAGTCATGGAGCTCAAACTGTTTTTTATTTGACAGAGAAAGAATTTCTGCTCCGTGGACATAAACTGATTAATGATAGACAGGTAAGGCTTTTCTTGAGAGGAAAGATGTTGAATCTAAATGTAAGAACAGTTTTCGGGTCCTGCGCAAAGGTTTTCTTAGTAAGCACATAGACAAAGATTAGTGTTAATTTAGTATGAATATAAAGAGAGCTAGATCTGATTTTGATCATCAGTAAAATTCATTCAAGCCTCATAAACAACATTAATGTTATTAATCCTCAAGTAGTCGCGCGGGCTACAGGTGTAGCCCCAGTCTATTGTTTCTGTCCGTGCTCAGCTCCTAGTAAATTTAGAAAGGTGTGGGTTTCTGTACTTTTACCGAATTATTTACACTTATAGTGAGTAATATTTTGAATTTGAAATAGCAGGGGTAATACAGTTGTAATTAGTTAAATCCTCCTGGGAAATCCTCCACTGCAGCCCACGTGACTACTCGTGCTACAAATTTTGCGACAGCAGAGAAGAGATCAATTTGCCGTGTAGGCAAAGAGAAACAATACTGCAACAGTGGTTAGAAGAAGTGTTAAGGAAAGTGACAATGAAGTGTATGAGGGTGAACAGGATCACGTTATTGTAAATGTTCATCAACTTGACTCAGATGTGAAACCAATCTTGTGGTTTTGCAACACTTGAGCTTATTTTAATTTTAAACGAAATAGTGTTATCTAGATTCATTTTCTTCCCCGAAAATGCAAGTATTTAGTATCTAAAACTACAGTATAGGCACAGATAATTTAAAATAATATTCAGGGGTACAAAGAATACATTTAAAATTTGAGCTACATTAGCAGGGTTAATTTATTGAACCAGCCAACTTCATTCCAAGATGGGATGAAGTTGACCAGAACAGTTATTATAATTTATTTCCTGTCTGTTAGAGGTAAAACGGGCATGCATTTATATACTAGAGATGCGGACCCATGCCATTAGACACAAACCGTGCTGCTATCTCTATTAGTTTTAAAAAAATATCAACATTCGTACAAATTGGTCAACTTCATCCCACTTGACAATGCTCTGTAGCATTTCAGTTCCTTTGAAAACTGTTTGACAATAAGCAACAATACAATCGTTACTTCTTCTTTCCACTCACAGTTTTCAAAACAGTTTATAAAGAAAGGAAGGGTGCCAGTGCATTTTCCTGCAACTTGTGTCTAAACCGCGCCGTTGCGGCGACATACTACAAATTGCACCAGGAGGAGGTTGATTTTCGGTGGGAAAGCACACGTGAAGCAACACATTGTTTGGGCACGTCTGATATGAAGTGTACGTTCACCCCCATAAGTAAACACCTGCAGAAATGTATGGTCTGCACACTAGACCACCATTGTGTAGCGGCATAGTGAGCAAAACTGTGGGTCGTCCTTCACGTGAGGACCCAGTTCCGTGCCCTACTGCACCTTCATTGATTGCACTGCCTCTAGCATTGGCATACGATGGTCATGAAAATTGCTATTATAATATTATATTAGTATATTAAAGTAACTCCCTCTAATAAAACAAGCATATTGTAAGCATATCTTAATTAAAAATGAGCAATAATATGGTATTTTCACATTTTTGCAAATACGTTCATTCAAAATCATTTTGAATTTACATGTAATCCTTGGCTGACATGAAATAAAAACACAGGGCGAATACCAAATGCCATCTTCGAAGAACAAGGGGTTAATAAACGACATCAGAACATTCATAAGTAATACAGCAACTCTTTTTCTTTATATGTAAATGTGGTACATATTTCCGTGGGCAACGCTTCTATACGCTTTAAGTTTGAACTTGTTTCCTAGTTGAACATCAAGCTCTCCCAAATTACTCTTCCACGTCTCCACAAATAACTGTTTATCGTAAACAACACAGACCGCGTAACGTGGTTTGAAAACCCGCGCCTACTTAACGTACACCATTGGTTATATGAATAAAAAGGAGTATACGCTTCCCTTTTTCAAGTAAATACTCAGTTTGGTAAGAATAAAACCTTCCGAGTATCTACTTCATTTTGAGAACATACTCAAGTAAGGGCTGGTTTACAACCAAGGAGAACGGTAACCAGAACGAGAACGAGAGAGTTGAAATACATGTATTCAAATAGGAATGTTCACAACCGACGGGAAGCCTTCACGGGCACGGGAACGGGAAAGAAGAGTTGCCCAACTTTTAACTTTCTCGTTCTCGTTCCCGGGCACGGCATATTAGATCCCTATTGTGCATATTAGACTCTTCACTCTAGAGGTTATTCTAAGCGGCCGTGACATGAAACAGCCACTAGTCGCAAGCTGGAAACATGAAACTGGAAGGCATTAGTGGTAAATGTGCTTCCTAACCTCATCCCAACACCCGCAAATCTAATCAGCGTTGGTTCCTCTGGTGAAGGGGTCATTTGTAGTTTGTTTATTGCAACTCAAAACTGGCTATTACCTAAAAAATAATGGCAAAAGCTACAAAGAACAGCTAAAACCGGTGGAAATGAAAAAAGAACAATAAACAATTTTAATGTACGCCATTAAATAAAGGAATGAAAGTTTGGCATAAGTAGAGGGATCGGAAATGTAATGAATATGCATTTAGATAATGTTTACTCTATCGAATTGTGACGTTGACTTGGCTAAATTGAAGTAGGTGAAAAAATTTCATTGGTCAGTTAAACAAAAATGAAATCCCAATGCGCAAAATCGACTTTCACTTCGTGATCGATATGCATTCCCGTTCACGTTACCGGGTTGTTGTGAACCAAAATCTTGTATGGTATATTGCTTCCCGTTCTGGTTACCGTTCTCGGGCGGTTGTGAACCAGCCTTAATGGAAGCAGAGTGGAACATACTCAGGCAACCATCTTATAAGAGTATGTACTCTTATTTGATATGAATAAAAGCTAGTATATTCTTAGTTTTATAAGTTCATTCTCCTCTCATGCTGAGCATGGTTAGAGGCATACTGACTTCCGAGTATATATTGATTTTTTTTTACTTAAAACTAAACATGAAGAGAATGGTACAATTTATGAGCTGTATAGTGTTCATGGAAAAGTTACAACCATAGTAATGGGCATTAAAAAAGTTTCAATATCCTACATTGTTTAAAAAAACCTAGAAACAACTTTGAAAGTAAACTTTATTAATTAACCTTACTATGTAAAGTGTTAACTTCAAAATTCAGATACCTTTATAACTTTATAAGAAAACTGTTTCATACTATACCTAAATAGTGTAAGTATTTGCTTTTTGTTTTTTTTTATAATCATTTTATTTATTGGTTTTCTAACACTGCCATGAACATTCAAGGAGTTTTCAAAATCCTGTATTGCTTCATGAAAACATAACCTAGAAGTATCATTGAAACTCAGATTCATCAATTAAGCTATGTAAATTCCTAACCCCAAAATTCAGTTAGCTATATCAAAACTGTTTCGTAGAAAAATAGTCTCAGGATTCTAGAAACAGTCGCATTTGAATCTGCATCCGGCACCTTATAATTATGACTTTAGAATCTGTGAATATTTTTTGCCTGATTTATTGATAATAGACCTTTTGCCCATTTCATTTTATTTATTGTTTTGCTAGTTTAATTTATAGCTATGTCTTTGTGTGTGTGTTGCTTCAATTAATTTTTCATTTCTTGAAGGATTTCATATTTCCCTAACGTTCCTACTGAAACTTGTTATGCAACACAGGATAATTCCTGAGCAGTTTTGGTGGACTGAACCAACTGCAACAAAATCTACTCTTCTAATTCAGAATGCCAAACATCACACCACACAATCAACGAAGCTAGTATACGGTCAAAGAATATACATAACACGAGTATATACTTTCATTTAAGTGAAAGATGGCTGTGGGCATGAGTATATACTCGTGTGAGGTAGTTGATTTTTATCCTTATGAAAACGAGTATGTTCTCATTGAGCTGAGTATATGATCACAGAAAGTGTTCATACTCATGCTTTTTATGCATATGACCCAATGTGTACAACACATGGTTACATCATCATGTGTCGAAACATATACTTATTAGAATATGTATGTTTGAACAGGAAACAGCTACAATACATTACTTGAAGAAAACCAGACATGGCTTACAGTACAGTTGAAAATACCATTACTTAATGTTCCGAGAAATCGTGCTTTTGTTACCCTTAGATTACACATGGGACGTCTGTCCATCCCGATGAGCATGTTTTAGAACTATTACACTGAAGATTCCAACGTTTTCATAGAGGGCACATTCACAATAAGTAAGCGTTGGTATTTTCTTGATGCACCCCATTGCTGCTTATCTTCAAAACCATAGTGCCATGACTATCCCATTCATAAGCCGCGGATTTGATATTCACCAATCATGTTTAACAATGCCTCGCTTATCGATCAAACACGGTCGCTTATATTATAATAAATCGCAGGGATAAACTCAACCCGGTACGTTCCTCTACCCCATTGTTAGCATTGGTTAGTATTCCATAGTATATTCGTTTGTTCATACATTATATACGCTGTAATTGACAGCTGACACAACAAGGATTTATTTTAAACAATACAACTAAGAAATTAGTTATTATTTATATAATCTGTTATATTTATTCATGGAACAGTCTTAACCCTCAAATGGTAACATAAATTTTGTCATCTTATAGGAAACATTGGTCTCTCAGACCTTGTAATTTTTATTTGATTTTATCTGCAGATTTTCACTACAGTATTGAATTTACTTCTTATATACAATTATGTGTTTCATGTTTTTCATATAATAAAACAGTTTTTAACAACAAATTACAATTAAGTAACAAAAAACACTTATTAGAACAGTATGAA
Organism: Deroplatys truncata; assembly: GCA_030765065.1. Taxonomy (NCBI): domain Eukaryota; kingdom Metazoa; phylum Arthropoda; class Insecta; order Mantodea; family Mantidae; genus Deroplatys; species Deroplatys truncata. The sequence continues at coordinate 153,331,787 of CM060988.1, read as the reverse complement.
GCTTGTGCGAACTGCTAACTTCGACGTGACACATTTATATTCAGGTTCTCTTTCGACATTTTCATTCAAATTGAAATAAAAACATCGATATGCCACTTAACGGTGATTGTTTACTAAGAGAGTGAACTTATTACTTGTAATATACAATAAGTAAATTTCCCTATTTTATAAAAGAACATTACACACAATTGATCATGTCGAATTTATTTTATTTATGTTTTACAATCCTTCTGTTACTTTTCTACATAGTCAACATGTTTTTCCAAGCTTTTTGGGTACGTGACACAAATTTTTCAAAGCCAGTGTTGTACCAGGACGGGTCTTGTGCTCGCAACTGCTCTTCATAGATTTGACTTCATCATCTGTGTTAAAAATGCTTACTTTTGAGTTGGAGGAACATGTGAAAATCACTTGGGGCAAGCTCCGGTGAATACGGAGGATACGAGAAAACTTCCAAGTTGAATCTTGACCCAGGCGCAGCTCAGAAGATTTAACTGGGAAGTTTTCTCGCATCCTCCATATTCATCAGATATTTTCCCAAGTGATTTTCACATGTTCCCCTGACTCAAAGGGCATCTTGGAGGTAAGCACTTCAACACCGCGACGAAGATGAATCAGACGTGAACCACAGTCGGGTCCTGTGCTCGTAACCAGCTGTTCACTTCTGATTGATCTTCGTCACAGTGCTAAAGTGCTTACCTCCAAGATGCCCTTTGAGTCAGGGGAACATGTGAAAATCTCTTGGGAAAATATCTGATGAATATGGAGGATGCGAGAAAACTTCCCAGTTGAATCTTCTGAGCTCCGCCCGGGTCAAGATTCAACTTGGAAGTTTTCTCGTATCCTCCGTATTCACCGGAGCTTGCTCCAAGTGATTTTCACATGTTCCTCTAACTCAAAGGTAAGCACTTTTATCACCGATGATGATGGCAAAGCAGTGAACAGCTCAGCTGGTTGTGAGCACAGATCCCGACCTCGTACAACACTGGCTTGGAAAAACGTGTGTCACGTCCCCAGAAATGCTTGGAAAAGCAGGTTGACTATGTATAAAAGTAACAGAAGGATTGTACAATATAAATAAAATTAATTCAACATTGTTTGTAATGTTCCTTATAAAATAGGGAAACTTACTTATTGGACGCCCTCGTACTAGAAAACAACTACGATTTTTGTAAAATAAGAGATCAGAGGTACCTACGCAAAATATACTTATGGTTACAGCAACACCGGTCTACGAAGCCTTTCTGATAAATTTGTAACATTGGATAGCAAGAATTACAAAGCCAGGTTTTCACATCAAACGTTCATATGACACGTAGCTCGGCGTTCAAGGTTGCGACTTAATCAGCATAGGCAATATCACACAAAAAGAGCGGCGTGGTCTGAGAGACCAATGTTACCACTTAAGGGTTAATAAATCCCATTCACGATTACAAGATAGATTCGTGAGTGCGAAGCCCGAACGAATTTATCAATAAAGTCATAACCTCTCGTGGGATTACCTATAACAATTCCTACATCAAATTCCATCGCTACAGTATCTTAGCTTACGCCCTGCATTTGGTATCCACCCTATATAAGCAAAGTAAAGGCGATAATCAGAGACAAGTGCCAAAATACCACATTGTTGCTCTTTCTACCTCTGATCGAAGTCTCTCTCGTTAAACAAATGTTTGACAAATGATGCTTTTGAATGATCCTCACGCTGTCCGTTAGATTCATACGTTACAATGCCACACTCCTATCGTTTCTCGGTGAAAGTTTCAACCGAAATGCGATGGGAATACCATGCGGCACCTCAGCCTGGTATAAACCCAGGATCGGATTGCTACTTAATACTAATTGTCTATGAATACACTGCTGGAGTAAATGATGTTGAATGCAGACCAATACATGTTAAGTTACTAATAATCTGCGTCTTATTACCGCACAACCACTCCCCTTTTGTTCAAGCCAAGTAGCACTAACACATGATGAATACCCACAGCTCTTGTTTTCTACACTACAGAATAGGGACAACGCCCTATATCCTCTTCAGTTTCAATCCAATAATGTGGCCATTGCGTGATGACATCGTAGAGATGAGGCCCAGGATTCGCAACCTGTGTCGTCTGGTGCATGGCTAGAAGTTTGTAGTCTGCTGATATCTTTCCTAAACGCACGCCGAAGCTCAAAAGTTGCAGCGCAGAGTTCACCTGTTCCTTGGATGGGTGATCCTTCACAAAAGTGCCGATAAAACTAATGGCGATGTTACAATTTCTCACGAAACCAGTGTGCATATTAGTCGTATCCCATCCACGGCCTTCGTACACACTCCCATCTCCTCCCACCAGAAAGTTGTAGCCAATATCTGACAAGGACTCTTTCATGTGGTATTCCTGGATGTTCTTCACCATCTCGGAGCAAGACCAGAAATTGTCGCATGGCGGAGTTACAGTGTCCGATATGACTACAAACGGTGTGGGGTGGTTTAAGATCTTCCTGAATCTTGGCGGGTGACTAGCCCATTCCTGCTTGGAGTGAATGCGAAAATCCGCAGGTAATGACGAACTGATATATCCGGGCGATTGTGAACCTGAAAACATTAGTACTGTTATTAGATAAGAAACGGCAAGCTTACAAAGGCGATGGGGAACTAAGTTTGTTCCGAAAAAGGTACATACATCCGCTAAGAGTAGTATTTGAAAAGCGTGACCACAGCAAAATCGGTTTATTTATGCAGTCATTCTAGTGGTCAACTTCTATGGTCCTTAATTCAGCGGGCATATGCAGGCTGCAGGTTCCCCAAATTATAAAACGGAACGAACTTAGTTCCAATTCCTATTTTTAACATATAAAATGTAATATGAACACTAAAAACAAATTGACCATAGGTATGAAATCTGATAAAGTGCTTAAATATTACAAATGAAAACGGTGATAACTATATTACAATGGACTTAATTCTCCCATCCTCAGTAAATTCTTTGTTTTGTTGTTTTTCTTTTACGGCAAATCTGAACATTATTTTATGGTGCTTCCACAGGTTGATGCTTTTGGTAATGATATGTCTATGTCAAGATTATAAATATGAGTTTATTGTTTTGAATAATATGACCGTTTTTATTTCTGTGGTTATAAATAATCATATAACACCTACTCGTTGAATACATACACAATATGCAAGTAGCATTATTACATTAATGCCAAGGGAAGATTATTTAGGGTATAAATAACACAAAGTCTGTCAATTTCTGATTTTCTTCTCCGATTAAGGTTTAGACGAAGAGTCACATGGGCAAAAGATTTCCTTACAAGTTTTTTAACGAAAAATCAAATACGTTTGACATTTAAATATATTACCTACTATTAAAATGAAAATAAATCATATTTATCTACTGAAATCTTTATTTTGGGGATGCATCTAGATCAGAAACGATTGAAAATATTGTGACGCAGCTGCTATGGCCCAAGGTTAACGTAGATCGGCGCCGGGCAGTTGGAGAGATCAACAGAGATAAGCAGATGCGGTAGCGCTCTCGCCCAGCGTACACACCAGAAGCACTATCGACAGATAATCAGAATCTTCTGGAAGTTGCGCTTTCCTCCGTCTCCAGAACAGTCTAGAATGTTCGGTGAGAATTCACAGCGGCTACGAGTATATAAGCGAGCATTCCCGCGAGTCAGGTCTCATTTGCTCGAGGATTTCGCCTCGAACCTTCGAGCAGATAGGAGCTCTTCTCACCATGGCTAGAAGAAAGCAAGCAGAGCTGCAGCAGCAGAGACTTCCGCCGACGAAGCCGAACCGGCAACAGCCAAGCACAGCGTCGCAGCTGGTACAGCCAGCGCCTGATTCTCCGACACCGGAATGCTTCTCTTCGGGGTCTAGACTCTCCGCCTCACTCTGAGGTACCCGACAACAGAGCACCTCTCGACGTCGCTTCGTCTGGAGAAAGCCAACCCCAGCGATGTAATCTTTTCAGCGCTGTGGTTGTGGGTGTTCACCAGCAGCTGCTGACGCAGATTCTTCTGAGTTCCGTCCAATAGCTCTGGCCTTCAGTTCTGCAGGCCACCAGAAACCAGTCACGGAAGGGCCCTACACCGCTAGTGCGCCTAGTCTTTAGGCACAAGGCTCACTACGATGCTGCCCTTTCCGACGGCCTGCAGCTTTTCGGCAAATGTCTAATTGTTGAACCAAGCCGCTCAACGTGGACGCCGCCCTGCCTACGCTGCTGCCTTTACGGGCACACTGAGGTAGGCTGCACTGCTCAGCCACGGTACCACTACTGTGGGGCACCTAACTAGACGTCTGCCAGCAGCACGATTTAACACGTCGCCGCCGCTTCTGCGCAACCTGCTGGAGACACGACCACTTCACCGGACAAGCTTGTTGTCCGCTACATCCACGCAGCCGCTCCACACCGACGCAGCAGAAGGCCAACATGCCTGCACGACAGCAGCAGTTATCACCGCGTGGAGCAGAACGGGACTCCTGCAATAGAAGACATGTCTGTAACCGTCGCAAGCAACTCAACGGAAAACTCGCCTGAGATCCTGCAGAAGCTGGAGGATGTGCAGGCGGAGCTACTGAACATCACTACTAAACTGACCCTCCTGGAGAAGGAACTGACCGAATTTCAAGAGGACTACGAAACCGTACTCTACGTTGCAAAATAGTACCAACAATTCCTGGCTCAAATGCTACTGCCAAACTATTTCCACGATCATTACTTGAACATCAGAAGGCTCATCAGGGAGGAGATAGCAGTCCTCCAGACAACGCTGGATGACCACGACGAGCCTCTATGGGGGCCCACACAGGATGCTCCGACTACTTACCATCGAGGACGTCGGAAAAACAGATAACCACACCTCAATCCTAGCATGCGAATCACACAACACTTCCTATACCGTCTCACCCTGAATTCCCAAAGGCGCAAGTAGGGTCTCGTCCTGGCACCTTACCTTCACCTGGCTTAGGCTCTCGTGGCCGGCCAATATATCCCTACCTTGACTATGCTGGTGCAACAGCGGTACAGCCGTACTACCACTCCTGAATTCCTCTTTTTGCTTCTTCCATTTTCCTTCGGTGGAGGATTTACTCCCATCGGGGCTGGGGTAGTGACTAAATAATTTTCTCCTCCACTCGAAAAAAAAAGTCAGTACAGTGGGCAAGGGAGTAAGTGAGTGCGTTTCTGGTGCGACAAAAAGTGCTGTTTTAGACAAAGTTTGTGACGTACAGTGAATGCTGCTACTGCAAGAGGTTAGAGAGGTCTGGTGTTCACTTCCCAGAGGCTGAACTGTCCATGTGCATTTCATTACATCACGAAGAAAGTGAAGGTACAATGAAGTGACAGGGGATGTTTGAACTAAATCACTTTAGTGAAGTGACAGATCACGATTATGCATGTAGCTGTTCATTATAAAAAGAATTAAGACTACAAGGGAAAACAGTAAAAATCACATATTTCTCATTCTGAGACAATTTAAAACAAAAATGAAAAACGCGCTTACGAAGAAAGTATTATGAATATGAAATTATAATAAACAGTATTTGTGTAATAAGCTATTATTATAAAAGCATTATTATTTGTGTCGTCCTATGAAAAATATTTCTTCTTCTTCTTCGCCTTTCAAGGTCTAGGTGATGTCACCTGTTTCGGGTTTTAGCCAACTCTTGCGTGGTCTTCCTAAACTTCTTCCTGTCGGTTGGTAATTCATTATATTTTTTGGTATTCTATTATCTGCCGTTCTATCAACATGTTCTTTGCAATTTCTTTTATTTTCATCAATCTTACTGATACTGATACAATATTCAAATCAGATCTTATTGATGCATTTCTTATTTTGTCAACTCTAGTGCATCCTCTTACATAGCTCAAAAATTTCATTTCGGCATACTGAATACGTGATCTCTCTCTTTTTGTTATTGTCCACGACTTGGAACATATAATACAGTAGGTAAAGCCATAATCTTATAGAATTTAATTTGTGTTTCTTTTCTAGTTTTTCTTCCTAGAGCTCTTCTGATCGTTCCACAAATGGCTTGAAACCTATTAACTTTCATCTCAATGTATTTGTCAAATTTAAAACTAATGTCGCATCCTAGATAATTAAAGTGGGATATTCATTCATTCATTATCTGTTTACCCTCCTCTTATGTAGGACTTACACCCCCCAGGACTTACAAGCGGGTGCCTGGGGTCAGAGGCCCGTCGAGGAGCAGACACTCATGGATCAGACAGAGCATCCAGGATGGGTGATCAGCCCGATGCCTGGTATGGGATGAAGGAAGTAGATGAAACGAAATATTGGTGAAATGGATGAAAGGAAAGGTGATGATGGAGCAGTTGGTGGAATGAATGGCGGGGGAAACCGGAGAACCCGGAGAAAACCCGCCCAGACGCCGCTTCGTCCACCACAAATCCCACATGCAGGTCCCTGGGATTGAACCCGGGCCGCCTCGGTGGGAGGCAAGCGGTCTAACCACTCGGCCACGGCGCCGCCAAAGTGGGATACCTGTTCTAATATTTTACCATTTATTAGTATATTTGATCTAACTTCTTCTCTTTAAAAGCCATTGTTTTTGTTTTATTTGTTTATATAGTTAAGTTATAATTCGTTGTATTTTGTCTTAATCTATATACTGTTCTTTGTAGATACGAAAAGTAGTTAACAATGAAAACACTGTCCGCACATTTTGATATGAAAGAACAATTAAAGTCCACATAATTTTCTTCTTTAAAGTTCGAAATTTTCCATCTTCCATATTTGCGCAGCTTTCTTTTTTTACGGGAGTTGTATTTCATTGTTCACCACATTAGATTTTCGTTACTGTTTCACAACATCAAACTTTATACTGCAATACAATACTGCATTGCCTCTCAAATTAACACACTCCAACACAATACCGTATTGCCTCGCAAACATTGTGACACCTTTTCGATTAAAATTCAGGTTTACGAGTATTGAAAACAGAATACCAGTTATATTTTAAAACTTTTGTTGATAACTGGGTGGACTCGATTGATTTAACATTCAACCGAGAGACTTTGACTGATCTTCCATAGCCCACTTTACTTTGAAGCCAATTTTATGTGGACTATGAATGATGTTTCCATGAATAGGCATTTAGAGTAGTAGTACTCTATGCCAAAAATGACAATATAAACATAACTCAATTTTTGTGAAAAGTAGACTTTGCTTGTTTTTCTCTTGTAGCCTTCAAATGGTATGAATCTGCCTCTCCCATGGGAAAACATTTTATGTTTACCCATGGCGTAAGAAAGGGATTTTGGTAAGGTAAAAACAGGATCGTTACAGTAGGTGCCGTAAATATATATTTTTACTTTCTACCTGCTAAAAAGTAGGGGAACATTGCATTCCACCCGAAAACTGTATACCGAGCTTTCACCGTAAATGCATGTTTTGAGGCTCCCTGAATAAACAAATAAAATTCTGGTGTGTAACATTCACATGGCCTTCTCTACCCTCTATCGTTTATTACTGAGTATACAAACTATTCTAACGAAAACTCATTTTTCTGTCTACCACATTTTAATCAAAATAAGCCTTTCCAAAATAGCTGCATTACACATTTCATTATAGATACAAAGGGATCAGCGACAGTCAAATGTTTAAGAAATGGACTCTATATTGTTTCCATACAGTCTCAAGAAACAAATGAATGTTGACACGACTTTATAAAAGAATGACCAAGAAATGAACGATTCAAACCTCTAATAAGGGATATCTCAGAAATGGCTTATGCCACAAAAAAAGATTATTTGAAATAAATTGTGTGTTTTAAACAGATCTACATTTTTTCGTCTATCGCTTAACGTTTACCAGTTATAGGTACAAGATTATATGAAACCTCTTCCAAATAAAGTGCACTTCACAGGCTATTCCAGGGAAATTCAAGATGTAAATTTTATTTGTAATGTAAATATCTTCAATATCTCGTATTTTAACAAAACCGTTAGTCATTTGTAGGAAATAAAAAAAATCGAAAACTCTTCCTGTAAAGGGTAGTATGGAGTGGGAGGGCTCTCTTGAAAATGTTTGTGTCCCATCTTTGGAAAGTACTGAACCTAGATACTAATTGGTATTTATCCGATTATTGGTTTTTGAGTTATGCTGTTCACAAACACACACACGGACGTTTTTCTAAAAAGTTTTTTTTTTTAATTCAGGGGGCCTCAAAACAAGTATTTTCGGTGAGATCTCGGTATCGAGTTTTAGGGTGGAATGCAATACTTTACTTACTACGTGCATGGTAAAGAAATTAATTATATGAGAACATTGTGTTCTTTAACGAGATCTACATTTGTTGTGTAGTAAGATTTTGTCTACCTTTTACAGTTTACCAGTTATATAAAAGTAATTCAGAATGAAGAGGACTACACAGGTATTATCAGAAAATTCAATATATACATTTTATTTGCCATGAAAATATTTTTAACATAAAGTGCTTTAGTCAAAATTTTAAAAATCAAAAATTTCGAAAACTTTTTCGTGTAAGGGGTTCTTAGTGGTGGGGAATTTTCTAGAAAATCTTCGTGTTGAAGATATTGAACTTGAATATAAAGCTTGATATTTGATCGACTTTTCGTTTATGAGTTGTGCTGTTTACACAAACACACAGGACCGTTTTCTAAAAATGCCCTCTTTGGGGGGGGGGGAGGCACGGGAATCAGAGCATCTCAAAACGTGCATTTGTCGTTGAATCTCGATAGAGAATTTTTGGATGGAATACAATACCTCTACCTATTATAAGTAAGTAAATTAAAAAGAATATATCTGAAACAAACCAACCGGGTGATATAAGCTAATTCTGTGAAGGTGTTGAACATATATCTATTTTTTGGAATACCCTCAGTATAACAATTTTTCACTCTTTAAGTGCTCTGAAAAAGGGAATCCCTGTTTGTCCCCATGGTTTATTTCCTCAGTATGGTTAACAGAGTAGTCTTGATAGACTGAAAGATATTATAGAGACATAATTTAAAGAATTCAACAACCAAGACAAAATAAATGCCTTTTAAAGGGAATAATCATGTAGTATATAAGGTAGTTATTAAAACAGCAATAATAGAATGAGTCTCTAGTTTTAGCTATCTAGGTTTGAATTAATCATACAGTTAAAACGAAGACCTGAATATAAAACTAAATAAATTAAGGCCATTGAATGGTGCAATAAGGAGAGCATTAAAGAACAACACGGCAAAAGCAATAAAATTAAATTTATAAGGTAATGACAGTGCCAATAGCAACAAATGGAAGTGAAAACTGGAGTATGAATAGGATAGACATGAGAAGAATAGAAGTAACAGAGATGTTGTCCCTAAGAGCAGATATTGGATATACGCTTCTAGATAAGTAATGAGGAAATTCGAAACCAGTAAAATATCTACATGATAATAATTTAAATAAAAGAACAATGAAAATTAAAAAGGTTCTGAAGTGTTACACTCACACGACTTACCCTACTCTTGTACAAAGTATTTTTACAAACGCTTATTCTCCATCTACTTCATGTTAATCGAGATGTCAATCTCATTGCTAATCTTCTTGTAGGTGCAAGGGGAAGGCTTTAAGCGATAGTCAATTCTTTTAAGAGCTGGTTGCTATCTAGAGCATTCCATTCTCTTTGCATGTCCAGCTCATTAAAAATAAATAAATAAATAAAATAAGGAATTCCCGTTTGAGAAAAAGTATAAGTATAGGAAATTCAAACAAATAACGACGAATATCCCGGAAATGGTTCATTCAAATAAAAAAAATCTGATGTGCTACACTCACATGACGTTCTCTACTCTTGTACAAACTATTTTTACAAACGCTTATTCTCCATATACTTCATGTTAATCGAGATATCGAAATGTCAATCTTATTGCTAATTTTGTTGTGGATGCAAGGGGAATATGGTAGGTTATAAGCGATAGTCAAATATTTTAAGAGCTGGTTGCTATGTGGAGTATTCTATTCTGTTTGCATATCCAGGACATAAAAAATTGAATAACGAATTTGAGAAAAAGTATAAGTATTGGAAAATTTAAGGGAATAACAAGCAATATCTCGAAAATGGTTCACTCATTTAAAAAAATGTATATGACATAAATTGTGTATTTTAATGCGATCTAAATTTTTTGTGTAGTAAAATTTTGTCTCTCTTATGGTTTACCAGTCATGCAAAAGTCGTTCACAATAAAGAATACTTTTGGAGACATTCCCAGGAAATTCAAGATATACATTTTATTTGTCATAAAAATATCTTAAACATATGATATTTTAATCAAAATCGTTAGAGCCATTTTTGAGAAAATTAAAATTTTCGAAAAATCTTCCATGTAAAGGGTACTTTGGGGTGGGGGGATTTTCTTGAAAACCTTCATGTCGCATCCTTGGAAGATACTGAACCCAAATACCAAGTTTGGTGTTTATCCGACTGTTCGTTTCTGAGTTATGCTGTTCACAAACACACACACAGATACACAGACACACAGACACACAGACAGACACACGGACATGTTTCCAAAAATGCTTTTTTTGGATTCAGGGGGTCTCAAAACATGTATTTCCGGTGAAATCTCGGTATCGAAATTTTGGGTGGAATACAATACTTCCCCTACTTACTATACGTAGTAGAGAAAGTAAAAATGTATATGACATAAATTGTGTGCTTTAACGGGATCTACATTTTTTTGTGTACAACAATTTTATCTATCTCTTACGGTTTACCAGCTATGCAAAAGCCATTCATAATGAAGAGGGCGTTTGGGGACATTCTCATAAATTTCAAGATATACATTTCATTTGTCATGAAAATGTCTTAAACACATGTTATTTTTGAGAAAATCAAAAAAATTTAAAAATGTTCCATGTAAAGTGTAGTCTGGGGTGGGGGGATTTTCTTCAAAATCTTTGTGTTTGAAAGATACTAAACACACACACACACAGAGGACCTTTTTCCAAAAATGCTATTTTTGGATTCAGGAGGCCTCAAAGCATGTATTTCCGCTAAATCTTGGAATCGTATTTTCGGGTGGAATGCAATACTTCCTTTACTTACTATACGTAGTAGAGAAAGTAAAAATCTGATGTGATACAGTAACATAACTTTCTCTACCCTCTATTTTTATTAGTGGGTATACAAACTATTCTTACGAAAGCTTGTTTTTCTACCTACTAGATTTAATCCAAATAAACCTTTGCAAAAATAGCTAGTTCGCTACATTACATTTCGTTATAGATACATAAACATTTGACTATCGCTGATCTCTAAGAACTGCACGCTATATACTGGCCTTAAAATTCCATACTGCTTCCATGCAATCGCAAGAAACAACTGAAAATCGACGAGACTTTAAAAGTATGATAAGTATTGAACAATTCGAATCTTTAATAACGGATATCTTAGAAACGGCTTATGTCACAAAAACCTTATTTTAAGTAAATTGTGTGTTTTAAAGAGATCTACATTTTTTTCTGGTACATCCTGTCTATCGCTTAACGTTTACAAGTTATACAAGGTTATACAAAACTCCTTCTGAAAGAAGAGGACTTCTTAGGTGATTCTTACAAAATAAAACATGTACATTTTATTTATTATGTAAATATGTTTTATGTATGGTATTTTAATCAAAATGGTTAGCGCCATATTTTAGAAAATCAAAACCTTTAAAAAATGTTTCATGAAAAGGGTAGTTCGGTTGGGTGGTGTCCTTGAAAATCAGTGTGTGGCATTATTGGAAGATACTAAACTCAACCACCAAGCTTGGTACCTATTTACTTTTCGTTTTTGAGTTATGCTGTTTACAGACACACACACGCACAACGAACATGTTTCCAAAAATCTGATGTGTTACACTCACATGACTTTCTCTACTCTTATAGAAACTATTTTTTACAAACGCTTATTCTCCATATGCTTCATGTTAATCGAGATGTTAATCTTATTGCTAATTTTCTTGTAGATGCAAGGGGAATTGGTAGGCTTTAAGATAGTCAAATATTTTAAGAGCTGGTTGCTATGTGGAGTATTCCATTCTCTTTGCATGTCCAGGACATTAAAAAAATGAATAACGAATTCCCATTTGAGAAAATAAGTACTGAAAATTTTAAGGAAATAACAAGCAATATCTCGAAAATGGTTCACTCAACAACAAAAATGTACATGACATAAATTGTGTGTTTTAACGCGATTTACATTTTTGTGTAGTAAAACTTTGTCTATCTCTTATGATTTACCAGTTATGCAAAAGTCAGTCACAATGAAGAATACTTTTGGAGACATTCCCAGAAAATTCGAGATATACATTTCATTTCTCATGACATTACCCTAAACATATGATATTTTCATCAAAATCGTTAGAGCCATTTTTGAGAAAATTAAAATTTTCGAAAAATCTTCCATGTAAAGGGTAGTCTGGGGTGGGGGGATTTTCTTGAAAACCTTCGTGTCTCATCTCTGGAAGTTACTGAACCTAAATACCAAGTTGTGTTTATCCGACTGTTCGTTTCTGAGTTATGCTGTTCACAGACACACACACACAGACAGACACACACATACACAGACACATACACGGACATGTTCCAAAAATGCTTTTGTTTTTGGATTCAGGGGACCTCAAAACATATATTTCCGGTGAAATCTCGGTATCGAATTTTTTGGTTGAATGAAATACTTCCCCTTCTTATATACGTAGTAGAGAAAGTAACAATTGGTACCAACATGTATTAATATCGTCATAGTGGGAGACCAAGTACAAGTTGGGGCGATATGTTTAATTGAGACGGAACATATCGACAGACCTATAACCTTGTGGAAGAAGAACAGGATTAAGCCATTGGCAATATTCCACATTTAATCACTGATAAAGAAATGATTATTGGACACTATCAAGTGGGATTTCGTGACGTTACGAGTCCCAAGTGCAAAATGCTGCAACTTAGCGTCAATATTGCAGACATATGCGACCTCTAGTTCTATTAGTAGAAAAATCTTATCTATTACACTCACATGACGTTCTCTGCCTTCTATCGTTTATTAGTGGGTATGCAAACTATTCTTACGAAAGCTTATTTTTCCATCTACTTTACTTGAGTCGAGATATATGTTTGCTGAAATAGCTATTTTATTATGGATACAAAGGGAACAGCAACAATCAAATGTTTAAGAACTGGACGCTATATACTGGTCTTAAAATTCTATACTGTTTCCATGCAGTTGCGAGAAACAACTGAAAATCGACACGACTTGAAAAGAATGAAAACTTATTGAAAAATTTGAACCATTAACAACGGATTCTCAGAAATGGCTTATGCCATAAAACGTTATGTTAAATACATTCTGTGTTCTAAACTGATCTACATTTTTGTGGAATAGTTTTCATCTATCGCTTAACGTTTACCAGTTGTACAAGATTAAACAAAATTCCTTCCGAATGAAGAAGACTTCACAGGCTCTCCCAGAAAATTCAAGGTATACATTTTATTTTTCATGTAAATTTCGTTAATATATGGTATTTTAACCAAAGTTGTTCGAGCCATTTTTGATAAAATAAAAAACTTCGAAAAATGTTCCACGTAAAGGTTGTTTGGGGTAATAAGAGTTTCTTGATAATCCTTATGTCATATCTTTGGAAGATTTGGAACTTAAATGCTAAGTTTTGTATTTATTCGACTTTTCTTTTTTGAGTTATGCTTATACACTGTATACAGACACACGGACAGACACACACATGGACCTTTTTCCAAAAATACTATTTTTGATTCAAGGGACCTCAAAACATGTATTTACGGTGAAATCTGGTGTCGAATTTTTGGGTGAAACGCAATACTTTCCCTACCTACTATGTACGTGGTAGAGAAAGTAAAAACGGAAGTCTTAAATAAACTAGATTAGGGATGCAAGATTTTTCATCGGGTGGGCTTTAAAGTTACAAATATTGTTCACAGACAGGGACACTGTAAACAGACAATATTTTGCTGTTCAAATATAAAGCAAGAGGACATTTTGAGGTTTTGGTGACTGCTTGACATTTAGCGATAATCTTATTAAGTTTCCTCTGTTGCCGGTGGAGAGGGGGAACGGGAAATCCTGGTGTTATCTTCCCCTCAGTTAAGACCATGAATACTTTATTGTGCGTATTTGAGCACATTCGAATTTTCCTCACAAGGGAGGGGTTTCCGTTTCAGCCTAAAACCTTGTATTAAAAGTATGATGTGTTGTACTCACATGACTTTCTCTATTCTTGTACAAACTATTTTTACAAACGCTTATTCTCCATATACTTAATTTTAATCGAGATATCGAGAGGTTAATCTTATTGCTAATTTTATTGCAAGTGCAAGGGGAATGTGGTAGGGTTTAAGCGATAGTCAAATAATTTAAGAGCTGGTTGCTATGTGGTTCTCTTTGTATGTCCAGGACATAAAAAAAATTCTGATGTGTTACATTCAAATTACTTTCTCTACTCTTGTACAAACTATTTTTACAAACTCTTATTCTCCATCCATTTCATATTAATGGAGATAAACATTTGCAGAAACGATCTTTTGACATGCATAAGGCGTACTATGTTACCCTTGTTTTGTATTTGCAAGGGCAATATAGAAATACAGTAGCCGTTAAGCATATACATATCTCTTAATAGCTGGTTGCTAGGTGCAGCACCATTCTCTTTGCCACAAATTCATACTCTTTGCATATCCAAGACAAAAAAATGAATAACGAATTCCCACTTGAGAGAATAAGTATTGAAAAATTTAAGGGAATAACAAGCAATATCTCCGAAATGGTACACTCGGCAAAAAAAAAATGTATACGTCATAAATTGTGTGCTTTAATGAGATCTACATTTTTTGTATAGTAAAATTTTGTCTATTTCTTACGGTTTACCAGTTATGCAAAAATCATACAGAATGAAGAGGAGTTTTGGGGAATTTTCCAGAAAATTCAAGATATACATTTTATTTGTCATGCTAAAGTCTTAAATATACGATATTTTAATCAAAATCGTCATATTTGAGAAAAGCAAACTTTTCGAAAAATGTACCATGTAAAGGGTAGTCAGGGGTGGAGGATTTTCTTGAAGGTCTTCGTGTCGAACCTTTGAAAGATGCTGAACCCAAATACCAAGTTTGGGATTTATTCCTCTTTTCGTTTTTGGTTATGCTGTTCAAAGGCAAACACACTCATACTCACACACTAAATATTTCTCAAAATGGTTAATTTGGTTTCAGGTACCTCAAAACACGTATTTCATGTGAAATCTCGGTATCGAATTTTTTGATGGAATGCAATACTTCCCCTACTTACTATACGTAGTAGAGAAAGCAAAAAAAAAAAAAGAAAAAACATTAACGAATTCCCATTTGAGGAAAAGAGTAAGAAATGGAAAATTCAAACAAATAACCACGAATACGAATACGCAAAATATACAAGGAATACAAGCAATACGTATCTCGGAAATGGTTCACTCGGCAGAAAAATGTATATGACATAAATTGTGTGTTTTAATGAGATCTTCATTTCTTGTGCAGTAAACTATTTCTTACGGTTTACCAGTTGTGCAAAAGTCATTCAGAAAGAAGAGGACTTTTGGGGGAATTCCCAGAAAATTCAAGATATACATTTAATTTTCCAAGAAAATATGTTAAACATAGGGTATTCTAATAAAAATCCTTAGAGTCATTTTTGTGAAAATCAAAATTTTCAAAAAAAAATTTCCAGGTAAAGTGTAGTGTGGGGTGGGGATTTTCTTGAAGGTCTTGGTGTTGCATCCTTGGAAGATGCTAAACTCAATTACCAAGTTTAGTATTTATCCGACTTATAGTTTTTGAGTTATGCTGTTCACAAACACACACACACACGGACCTCTTAATAAAAATCTGATGTGATACATTTGCATGACTTTCGCTACCCTCTATCTTTATTAGTGGGTATACAAACTATTCTTACTGAATCTTATATTTCTATCTACTACATTTTAATCCAAATAAACCTTTGAAAAAATAGCTAAATTAAATATTTCGGTATGGATACAAAGAGAGAAACGATAGTCAAATGCTTAAGATGTGGACGTTATATGCCGGGCTTAAAATTCCATACTGTTTCCATGACATCGCGAGAAATAACTAAAAATCGATGAAACCAAAAGAATGGCACGTATTGAACAATTTCAGCCTTTAATAACGGATATCTCAGAAACGGCTTATGTCACAGTAAAAGCTTATTTTGAATAAACTGTGTGTTTTAAAGAGATCTATATTTTTTGTTTAGTACGTTTTCATCTATCGCTTAACGTTTACCAGTTATACAAGATTATACAAATCTCCTTCCGAATAAAGAGGGCTTCACAGGTTATTCCCAGAAAATTCAAGCCACACATTTTATTTTTGAGGGAAGTATATTTAATATACGATATTTTAATCAAAATCTTTAGAGACATTTTTAAAAAATCCAAATTTTCGTAAAATGTTCCGTGTAAAGGGTAGTAGATTTTCTCGAAAATCTTCTCGCATGTTTGGAAGGTACTGAACCTTCGATTTTTCGTTTCTGAGCTATGCTATTTGCAGACACACACATACACGCACGCGCGCGCGAGGACCTTTTCCTAAAAGTGCTTTTGTTTATTCAGTGGACCTCAAAACAAGTATTTCCTGTGAAATGCCGATATAGAATTTTTTTAGTGGAATACAATACTTTCTCTACCTACTAGGTACATGGTAGAGAACTAATACATAGTTTAAAATGCCAATTTACTGCTACACATACTCCTATTGAATTGCACTAAGTATAACACATTTATTTACTACCTATTGGGACTATATATACACAAAGTGATAAATGTAACTTTAGTTTGCATACATGATCCATTCTGTACAACTTAGAAAAAATAAATAAAGGTTAACTTAAAAATATAACATTCAGACATTTTTTCTTTAAATAAACACTCTGTTTAAGCGCCATTTTCTATCAGTGGCCCAAAAAAAACTGCATTCAGTGCCTTAGATACCTGCGTGTTTTGCCTAATTTACTCCACGTTACTGCATGAACTATATTAAATCCTCTAACTTTGATATACCTGGAATAAAATCATATTTGATAGCTGAATTTTATCTGGTTCTTTATTTCCTTTTTATTTATTACTTTTACAAAGGATTTATTTCATGCAGCAGTTAAGTATGTGCTATAAGTTACTGCTTTGTTTAGTATTAGCAGCCAGGATAACGGATCGCTAATTTGCCACTAACGTTAATGTTGGTGACCTTGCTATTGGAAGCACCATGTGCAACAGCCCTTAGTAATTAATTTTATTTTCGCGTAACTATTATTTCTATTATTCACCATCGTCGATAAAATCATATACAATACACATGAGTTGAGTGCATTGGAGAAGTAACTTTGTCTTGTGTTTTCAAACCCTTGCTCGTTCTGCAGTGATGCACTTACCGCACTCGTGTGCCAATATACAAGTACTATTGTTACACTCTCGAGTAACGTTCTTTGTTAGCGAGAACGGTAACCAAAACGGGAACAAGAACGGGAAGCAATGCAGCATACAAGATTTTAGTTCAAAACAGCCCAGTAACGAGAACGGGAAAATATCAATGGTCATATCGATCACAAGGTGGAAATTCATTTGTTTTTATCTGACCACCCATATTTTTTTCACCTGCTTCAGATTTAGCCACATAGTACGGTTTAGAGAGAGGTGGCGCCCAGTAACGTGTGTGACTCGCATTTGACAGTTCCGAGTTAGATCCCGGGTTTCGCCCGGTTGGCTACCGAATGCTGGGGTGGTTCATCTTTTACCATTACTCTCCTCCCCCTTATTTCCTGTACTCATCATCTTCCTTCTCATCTGTTTCAGGTTTGTAGGACTAGGCGTTTGTAGGGTTACGGCTGAACTGTGGCTATGTGCTCCGTGAAGGATTCTTCCTGACGTCGTCCTGGGACTGGTTGGCTGGATACCGCCTATGGGTGCGGAGGTTGGGGGCCCAATAGGTGGGCTCGGACGGAGTTGGAGGCGTTAAATCTGGAAACATTAGGGAACCCGTCCGTGCTTACGCCTGTCGTCATCCGGATCTGGTCGCCCTACGGTCTCTTACCCTCATCCCCCTTCCAAGGGTTACGGAAAAAGCACAAGGGGCTAGATGGCCTGCGTGCGGTGCTGTGCTCCGATTTCGGGGGTCCCTCCGTCGTCATTACCTTTAGCCAATTTCAAAATTCGAAAGAGTAAACATTATCTAAATGCAGATCCAGCACATTTCCTATTCCTCTATCGTACCAAGCTTTCATTCCTTTGTTTAATGCCGTACATTAAAGTTGTGTGTTAATTTCTATCGGTTTTTTCTGGCTTTTTGTAGTTTTTGCTATTGTGTTTTAGCAATAACCATTTTTATTTGCATATAAACAAACTACAAATGATCCTTTCTATAGAAGAACCGGCGCTCAATGGATATGCGGGTGTCAGGAGCTGAGGTTAGGACCATGGTTGGCTCCGGAGTAGTACCTCCGTGTCATGGCACTACCTTAATAAGATGAAGAAATTCGTATTTAAAATTAACATCAAGAATACGGTCATACTTATTATTCTCAAAGGTGCAATGAAATGGCTTGTCTGCCCATAGAAAACGATAGAAACTAAAGGAAGCGACTGCAAATTGCGAGTTTGCAAACTTATTGTATTATCGTTCACTGGATCCAAGTTGCTTCTGTCTCGGCACTCTGGCTTTCAGTCTAAACTCTAGCGGGCATTGAAGGGGCAAGAACATAGCCCATATTTGTGCCAGTTAGTACCTGTCACGGCTTATCTTGGCAGCACATGCGAGTCATAAATACCAACTTTATCGCACACCTACGACAAAGTGTGCTATACTGGGAAGTGAGAAATAAGGTGCAGTGTAAAAGTTAGAAAAAATCGTCCTTTGTTATATCATATTCGTCGTTAATTTTCCATTGTTTATACTTAAAATTAAATTAATCGTTTTTATAATTCTGCCTGCACCGCCAGCAGTCCAGCAGACGATTGAAAGTGAAGTAAAAACTACATACAGCACCTGCACCCGGCCAACTGTGAGTTGGCGCGCCACATTTGAAAGGGAACCGTGGTGTTTGGCAAGTTTCATTAGTGTGTACTTGCGCTTTAAAAAGTGCCTCTACCATTAACGTGTCTTACGATCTCCGGTTAAGGTTCCGGTTAGATATTAACTAGGACTCAGGGCAAATTTTCGTATTACGACCTTCGGTTAACAGCTAACCAGGAGTTATTCTTAGCGATGAACTAACCGCCACCTGGGTAGCGGTTAGGGTACTAACTTGGAGGTAACCATACAGAAGTGACGTCGTGGTGGTGGTATATTTAGTGCATCATATAAGAAATTCGGGGACGTATTCCTGGCACAACCGCTGCATTCATGCTTTAGCCGACACTGGATAGATGCACATATGCTAGAATTTCTTCCAGATTCATGTTTCCAGCTTGCGACTATAGATAACACTAGCGGCTGTTTCATGTCACGGACGATCTATAGATACAGAGAAGAGTACACTATGGATCTAATATGCTATATAACATGGCTGTCTTCCTTCCTGTTCTCGGAGCCCGGGAACCCTCAATTTGTGAACGCTTCCATTAAAATACTTGTATTTCAACTTTGTCGTTCACGTTCGGGTTACCGTTATCAGTTGTGTGAACCGCACTAAGGTAAACCCATGAAAAATGTTCCAATAGAACATGAACTCAACGATTTATTAGTTTTCTATCTACATCTACTAACTGCTATGAGTGACTACACAAGAACCTCGTTTATCCGATCTAGGTGGGAGCTGAGGTAATCAGGGTTAACTGAAACCCGGATAATCATAACACAAACTATTAAATAAGTGTAAGTTACCAACGTATACAAAGATTTTTTCTGGCACTAACAAGAATAATAAAACGAACTTTTTTTGGCACAAACTCAAAACTGTACACACTTTTTATTTTCTGAAAAATCTTATGTTACATTCACATGTCTTTCTCTTCCTCTTTCGCTTATTAGTAGGTATACAAATTCCTTTACGAAAGTTTATTTTCCTATCCACTTCATTAATATTCCTTTCAGGAAATAGTTGATTACACATTTCGTTATAGACATACAGGGAATAGCGATAGATAAATGGAGGCTATACGCTGGCCTTAAAATTCCATGCTCTTTGCATGACATCGCGAGAAACAGCTGAAAAACGACACGACTTGAAAGGAATGATAAATATTATACAATTCCATCCCGTTATGACGGATGTCTCGGAAATGGCTGATGCTACCAAAACGTTATTTGAAATAAATTTTGTGTTTTAAAGGCATCTAAATTTTTTCTGTAGTACGTTTTCCTCTATCGCTTACCAGTTATACAAAATTATACAAAAATTATACAAAATTCCTTCCGAATGAAGAGGACTTAACAAGCTATTCCCAGAAAAGTCAAGATATACATTTTATTTTTAATGTAAATATCTTTAACTCAAAATCGTTACAGGCATTTTTTAGAAAATCAAACATCCAAGAAATGTTATATATAAATGATAGCTTGGGATGGGGGAGATTTTCTTGCGAGTCTGGATATTGCATCTTAGCAAGGTACTGAATCCAAATACCAAGTTTGGTATTTATCCGAGTTTTCGTCACAGATACACACGGATTTTTTTTCTAAAAATGCTTTTTTCGTATACAGGGGGCATCAAAACATGTTTTTGCGGTGAAATATTGGTATGAATTTTTGGGTGGAGTGCAGTACCTTCTTTCCCTACTACTATGTGTTAAGAAAAAGTGTGTAAGTTTCTCTTGTTTCAAATTGTGCTGCCCTTGAGAATTAAGAATACAAAGAAAGCAAGCAAAAAAATCAGTCCGGATAAAGGATTAATGAGAATAAACGAGGTTTCTGTGTACTGTCTAAAGATATTTATGCTTGTTGGTTACCTACTGCGGATTTCTCTTCGGGTCTTGGCAACGTGCTTATCACGCATGCGATGGCGATGATCCCCGCAAATATGACTGCAAAGATAATGGTAAAAACGATCTTCTGGCGTTTGGTCAACGGCTTTTCTGCAAGTAGAATTAAACATTACCAATACATGTTTGTGAATATATCTAAACACAAAAAAGAGGACTTTTACATATATACACTGCCGTTTGTGAAAATTGCAACACCGAGAAAGAATTTCCCGAATAACTTCAAACTTGGTGGAAGTGTAGAAGAGTGTGCAAGCAATAAGTGATTAGCTTTGTAGAGAGATGGGATACACGTAGACCGAGCAGAGTCCTCTCGTGTCGGTCCGACAAGGTCAGTGTTGCGCCAGTGTAGTCAGTGCAGAGCTGTCAAACAAGTTGGAAACAATAAAGTGAGTGCCTCGTCGACGACCTAGGGAGCGATATCGGCATGTGAGCGAGTTCGAACGGGTCATCTTGTCGGCATGGCCATAACGGACCGTACAGCTTTATCCACAATGTTGGCTCGACGCTGGAGCACTGCAACAGGTGTGAACTTGTCTGCATCAACGGTTCGTCGCCGTCTGCTGCAGGTTAGACTGATTGCATGCATGCCATTACGTCGGCTTCCATTGTCCAGAAACCACAAGCTCCTCCGACTGCAACGGGCACGTGAACATCGTCACTGGGGTGCTAAGTGACAAAATGTAGTCTTTTCGGACGAGTCCCGCTTCAACGTGTCCTACAGTGATGGCCGCATACATGTCCGGCGATGCCGTGGTGAGCACAACCTACAGGGCTGCATTGTTGAGCGGCATAGCGGACAAACACCAGCTGTGATAGTGTTACAACAACCGATCTCGCCTCCTACGAATTGAGGGCACTTTGAACTGCAACCGGTACCTAACGGTGGTTGTAGAGTCTGAGGTATGCTTGAGGCATTTCCACAGGCCACATTTCGACAGGACAATGCCCGGGCACACATTGCGAGGAATGTACAAGCCTTCTTCGAAGAGCGACGGGTACCATTGCTTCCCTGGCCTGCACGTTCGCCTGACATGTCGCCCATCGAACATGTCTGGGATATGGTTGGTCCGCACCTGGTGCGTCACGGTCCTCCAGTAACCAGTGTCACGGATTTGTGGGTTCGAATACAAACTGCGTGGAGAGAAATCCCTCAGGGAGTTATTCAGAACCTTTTTGATTCAATGCCACGGCGTAGAGCAGCTCTAATTGCAGCGCATGGAGGCCACACAAATACTGAACATTAGGGCTCAAAGGTCATGTATAAATTTGAAATGTTTATCATTGTTACTTGTCATGTACCTAACCTGTGGTATTAAATTCATTGAATTCATGCGTTTTCTTCTTGGTGTTGCAATTTTCACAAACGGCTGTGTGTGTATGTATATACAGAGGCGGAGAAAAGTATTCTTTTTCACTTTAAAAATTATCTTTTTAATACACAGAAAGAACAAATTGTATTGCATTTTACGTGTTGTGTTTTTCGAAATCTTTTATGTTATTAGTTTTACTCATATAATCTTTTGAAAACTGGCCGATTTTTAAAAAAAAAATCTTTTGTTCTGTGGTGTTTACAAGATTATTTTATATGCACTTAGGTGCAATCTTTTGTGTATAATGCCTGATATTTTCATCGACGTGTGATTTAAACTGGCGGAGAAATAAGTTTGTGAAGTCGTAAAATATGAGGCGTTCATTGGAAAGTTAACTTCCTGGCTTTGAAACTTTATTCTTTCCACAAATGAAAACCTATTTTGACCGCAAAGCAGGTATCGCATAAAAAAGTCGCTCTATTTAATCATGAAAAATAACACTGCAAACACCACGGGCAAAAAAAGTTGAAAAATCGGTATATTTTTCAAACAATTTGTAGAACTAGATAATATACAATATATTGAAAGCTGACAAAACAAGTAAACTGTGATACTATTACTTTTCTGTCTATTAAAGATGATAGTTTTATCCCCACTAATTTGGCTACTAGAATCCTTTAAGTGGACAAGATAGTCTGAACACTTGCAAATTACGCCTTAAGTGTGTTAAATTATCACTGCTCTTAAAGTTCTCAATGGTTTTTCCTGCAATTTCTAGGAACTATCCTATAAATCATGATAATTATTCCAAGTGGTTGTATGTATTGATAGTTATGTAGTTACGTACGTCCGTAAAAATTTATTTTATTCAGCAGAAAAATAATGAAAATTACTCTTAAACATGTGAATTTATGTACCTTTTTCTCTGATACTACCTGCAATACAGAATCACACCTTTGCATGCTTGTTCATAGTATAGTGAGCTAAATTCTGAACCTCAATTATTTAGTTATGTATATCAGTTCACTAGAAATTGAAAAAACAACTTTGCAAAGTCAAAAAAATAAAAGTGTGGAAAATTTGCGGTGTTCTTGCTTTCTTAATACCACTAAAACATATTATAAAATTATGATTGTGGTTCAGAAAGTTTAACTATGTGTTGCATACATGTGCTGAAAATTTCAGCTCTATACCTCTCATACTTTCTGAGAAAAAGGTACATAAGTATCCAAAAATGTTGTTTTGAGAAAACTGAATTTAAAGTTTGAACATTAAAATTCTGACACACTTCAGTACATTCCAGGATCATAATCATCTGCACCTTCATTCCTGGATTGCTTTAGCTTTTCTGATTGCCTTCTCTACGTCCTGGCCTCTTTTGTTAATTGCTTGAACTGATCGTTAGGCATGATATAGTCATTCGTTGTTGAAAGATACCAAAATGTTTTAAAAAGGAGTGTTGCATGACAGCTTTAAAGGAATGTAGACATTGGTATTTAAATGTCTTAAAAACCTCTTAACCCGCAAAGGTGTATATTTTCTGAAACTGGAAATAATAGATATTCTATTGGTGCCTAAAACAAAAAGTGCTATTTTTGACCACTTCAGAGTACCTTGTCCCCTTAAATCTACATACGAATACTTTTGTGCGCCTCTGTTTATATGAGTGCGTGAGAGAGAGAGAAGTATTCTTTCCTCATGTTCCGAATGGTAAGAAATATTTAGCTATACTTCATAACGAACATTTAGAAAACGGCTAATGATAGAGAAAATTTTGATGTGTTACATTTACATGACTTTCTCTACTCACTCTTATACAAATCATTCTTTTAACCACTTTGTGTTACTTAATATAAACCTTTATTAGTCATTTACACATTTGAAAAGAATACATAAAGCTAAAGTGATAGTCAAATCGTGTTATATCTTGTCGCTATGTAATGACCTTGAGATAATGTTCTCTTTGCATGAACACGAGAAAGAAAGAAAGAAAAACAAAAGAATAACGATTTGCAGTTGCCAAAGTTATAAAGTATTTGAAAATTCAAAACAGTAACAAAGAATATCTTGGAAATGGTTAACGCCATCAAAAAAAATTTGTATGACATAAATTGTCTAATTAATGAAATAAACATTTTTTGTGTAATAAGAATTTTTATCTCTCGCGGTTTATTAATTATGTAAAAGTCGTTCAGAATAAACAGGGCTTAATAGGTTATTTCCAGAAAATGCAAGATACGTGTTTTATTTTTCATACAAATATCATCTTTGTATCGCATTCCTTGGAGGACAGTCAAGTTAAATACCAAGTTTGGTATTTAAGGGTATCCATAGCTGAAATTTCTACATCTTACAGTTTTTATCTAAAAGTTTACAACATTTTGTCACATGATGCTCTACCACTATGGTAAGTGTGTTTTATATTTTGTGTAGATACTTTTAATATTTATTGAGAAAAAATGTTATTCCACTTTTATTATGCTAATTAATTAAATGTTGCACATGATGCAGAAATCGTAATTTTGAAAAAGTTAAAATACAGCCATATCATTTACATATTACTACATAAATCTGCAATGCACCTAGAATTCTTTTCAATCGTCTGGTTGTTCAGAAAAAATGTTTAAAATATAATTTAATTGCTGTAACAATTTATTCCCAGTGGTCAAATGAATTATGCCATTGAAGTTGAGACTGTAAAATATCTCCAAAACTAAGCGTTGTAGAAAGAAATGTCTTTAATAAAAGTTGCTTAATATTATGGGGGAAACTAAATGCCATTAGTCGTGTTTTGTCTGGAGGACTTATGATGGTCACTTTAGAGTCAATTTAATTTTTTTAATTGGGAACCTACAATTAAGGTAAAATTAAATTGATCTAAGATGACCATCACAACCACCTCCAAACAAAACACGACGAATGACAGTTATTTTCCCCCCATACTATCAAGCAACCTTTATTCAAGGCATTTCTTTCTACAACGCTTAGTTTTGGAGATATTGTGCAGTCTCAACTTAAATGGTCCATCCTGTATATATGCAAGATTTTCAACTTCATTCTCTCCGAGTTTCTGCTAAAAATTTGAACAAGAGTGCCTACAAAAGTACATCCCGTGGAACATTTGTTAATGTGCAAAAGTGTAAGAAAACTCAAGTCGAGTAAAAGACATGCTGAGTGCAAAAGTCATGCTATGTAATTCAAGTTACAGGTTCAAAGTATTTTTTGTTGATATAAAAGTTAACTTTTAAATTCTTTTAAAAAGTTGGGAAAATTTTAGCTATGGGTACCTTTTGACAAATTTTTCGTTTTTGAGTTACGTTGTTCACAGGGATATGGACGTTTTTCTAACATTTATTTTTACTTTCTCTACTAGGTATAGTAAGTAGGGGAAGTATTGCATTCCACCCAAAAATTCGGTACCGAAATTTCACCGGAAATACATGTTTTTATACCCCCTGAATCCAAAAAAAGCATTTTTGGAAACATGTCCGTGTGTGTCTATGTGTGTGTGTGTCTGTCTGTGAACAGCATAACTCAGAAACGAACAGTCGGATAAACGCCAAACTTGGTATTTGGTTCAGTATCTTCCAGGGATGCGACACGCAGGTTTTCAAGAAAATCCCCCACCCCAGACTACCCTTTACATGGAACATTTTTCGAAAATTTTACTTTTCTCAAAAATGGCTGTAACGATTTTGATTAAAATGTCATATATTTAAGATGTTTTCATGACAAATGAAATGTATATCTCGAATTTTCTGGGAATGTCTCCAAAAGTGTTCTTCAATGTCAACGACTTTTGCATAACTGGTAAACCATAAGAGATAGACGAAATTTTACTACACAAAAAACGTAGATCACGTTAAAATACACAATTTATGTCATATACATTTTTTTTGTTGAGTGAAGCTTTTTTGAGATATTGCTTGTTATTCCCTTAAATTTTCCAATACTTATACTTTTTCTCAAATTCGTTATTCATTTTTTTGTCCTGGTAATACAAAGAGAATGGAATACTCCACATAGCAACCACCTCTTAAAATATTTGACTATCGCTTAAAGCCTAGCAATTCCCCTTGGATCTACGAGAAAATTAGCAATAAGATTAAAATTTCGATATATCGATTAACATGAAGCATATGGAGAATAAGCGTTTGTAAAAATAGTTTGTACAAGAGTAGAGAAAGTCATGTGAGTGTAACACCTCAGATTTTTATTCAGGGAGCTCAAGATGTGTATTCCCACTGAAGTCTCGGTATAGAATTTTTGGGTGGCATGCAATACTTCCTCTGCTTAAAAACATAAGTATGTTTTTGCATACAAAGATGGTATCTAATTATAACGTTTACTTACCTTCAGACGCATCGAATGGCATATCCATGTTGAACGGTCAAGAAAAACAACCAGACTAGCTAACTGCACCCGGACCTCTGAATCTCAATAAGAACTGTGTAAACATTTTGTGAAGGGCGTGTTATCGTAACCTCGGATATCCTTCGATTTTCCTCCTATGCAAGGGGAAGTACCACAAACGTCTTTGTGACGATACAAGGCGAACTTATTTCCGGATATTCCATGGACGAAGTGCGTACTAAGCTGTGTATCCACAGAGGCGTAATGAATCTAAAACGTCTTTCCGTCAAAACATCTCGAGATGAGCGACTGGGATTTTCTTCCGGCGTTTACTTCCTGCCGGCACCATTGAAGATCAAGATTATCTACAGTCCGTAACAGCAAACACAGATGAAGCGTGAAAAATAGTGCTTTTATCACAAAAATAGTATGTGTAACAGTCACAACTTTCATTACTAATCAATAAAGTACTGGGTTTATCCTGAGTCACGCGATTTGCGGCCTCAGGTATCGGGTTGAACGACCTCGCTCTGTGCTAATCTAGCTAACGCACCTAGAGAGTAACAGTATATTTTACGCCCGTTCTTACTAAGAATTGGAGATATATGGAAACTAAACTAAAGAAACAACAATGATTTTAGTAAATAGTAAAGAGCAAAATATAAAACACAAAAAGACAAGAGATATGGGGACGTATAGAAAATAAGAAATCATTAACTTTCTATTGAACAATAGTAAGAAATTGCGGAAGGTTGTGGAAGGGTAGGCTGACCATTTTAACAGGCAGGAAAAAGAAAGATTCGCATGTATGCTAATCAGCTCAATGTTCTTAAGAGGGGATAAGAGGCAGTGATAAAGGCGTTTGTGAACTGTGAAAACATAGTATATTATCAATTTGATTTTTTCAATTTATTTTATTTATTATCATCAGCATCGATTTAGTGCTATGAATAGAAGTCATTTATACAAATCAAAACATCATGCTAAAATCAGCATCAAAGTATTCATCAATGTTATAAAATTGATTCAAAAGAAGTAACTTGTTCATTACAATCTTAAATCTGGAACGAAATATTCGATGCTCGCCAACGTTTTGAACGCGATTTTAAAAATGATATGGCATTTGAGAATGTTGTTTATTCCGAGGTTATAATTATGTACTTAGATAAAGATAAATTAATTTTTCGTTCCAAATCTTCTTTTATCATTGTTGTTGTGAGACTCACCATTTTTACAATTTCTGTGTTTTCGAAATTTTGGGTATGAAAATAATTTATATTGAATTTATTACTTTATGTTGAATTCTCACAAATTCACTAAAAATACTTTCTTTCTAGTAGTCAACACATCTCTTGTGTTGTTGTGTTCTCGATTTTTACTAATTTTTTGTTACATTTTAGAGCCGCGTATTTTTGCGGATAATTAATTATTTTTCTTAATGAAAGGAATTATGATTACTCGGGAGCTAATACTTCCTTTCTCTGCCTCGCGATAGATCTAATCCAAATACAGAGAGAGCTAAAATCTACAAACCGTCTGCGTGGTGTTTTTTCTGTCCGCGTCCTCGGCGCTCGTTGCCGTCTGCCGCTATCATAGAAAGTTGCGGATGAAACCATGCAACATTTTTAAAACTATTTTTAAAAGGCTTTACTTACCAACTTTATGAAAGGAGGTGCTAAAACTGGCCACCGTCGTTGTCCATACATTTTTGCCACCTCTTTAGGAAACTATTCATCACTAGCCGAGGTTGAGAAATGCTGGCAATTCCCTGGCGGATATTTTGTTTTAATTCTTCCAGGGTGTGTGGGTTTGTCTTGTACACTTTATGTTTTAAGTTACCACAGAGATAGAAAACACAGGGTGTTAGGTCGAGGGACCGAGAGGGCCACAAATCTCTACTAATAATTCTGTCCTCAAACACACGTTCAATTGTTCTCATCGAAATATTCGTCGTATGAGCTGTTGCAGAGTCTTGTTGAAAAAAGGCAAAATCACGCTCCCTGTCTGTTAGTTATATAAAAATGGAGGTAAAATTGTATTCACATATGTACGGGCGTCAATTATTGACTCGAAAAAAATTGGCCCTATAACTCTTTCTCCGTTCATGGCGCACCATACCCCATTTTTTTCGTCATGAAGGGGTACTTCATGAACAATATTAAGTTTGCCAGAGTTTCAATAAGGATCATTTTGTGTACACACATCCATGAAGGTGGAACCATGCCTCGTCCGTGAAAAATATTGAATATGCGACTATTTCGCCATTGTGTACACTAATGAGACTTCATTCACAAAATGTTCGCCTAATTACAGGATCACCTGGTTGAAGAGCATGTGCCGCAGTCATTTTATATAGTTTTAACTTCAGCAATTTGGTAGTTCTACGAGCAGAGCATAAGTGATTTTTGTGGGTAATTCTCCAGACGATGGCCGATGTCCTCTAATGCATCTTCGGTAAGAACCGTACGCAGTCTTTTAAAATTTCTTAGCCTTAACGCTTCCTGTGGCCTGAAATTTATTGTAGAGGTCATGTATTGTTACACGGCCTGAAACCTTTACACGTGGTAATCTTTCTACAAATCGTACTTTCACTTGAAGAGCTGGTCGAGTTAACACATACGAATCAATAATATATACACGCTGTGCAGTAGAAAACATATACTGAGCCATAATGTACTTTGTGACTAAGTACAGGACAAAATAATAAATAACTCGTAATAACTGAACTACATCACAACACCGTCAACTCAATGCTGCACTTCACACTGCAGAGCAAAACCACGTAAAAAGCGTGACCTCGTTTATAGCAGCAGTGCGTTATCATGTTTCCACACACCCAGCGGAAAAACACCGCGTAGCCGGTTCGTAGTTTCTTGGCTCTCCCGATACTTATGGACGAGAAATTTAAAACTTTTCTCTACGCGTTCTCGTGGCGCTATATTTATGCTTCACGGTTATTTCCCACTTGATTAATAACGATCTTGCAACCTTACTAAAACCACATTCACTTCTTTTTTCTTCTTGTAATTTCTTCTGCAATTTTCTCTTCTTTGATGTTACATGTCTGGTGCATATAAAGTTACAATGAAGTCCATTTTCTATAATGAGATTTATTAGTAACATTTTTAAACTCATTATATATATGTATATACATATATAATGAGTTTGAAAATGTTACTAATAAATGTTACATAGTTTCATGGTTTTCTTTTTCTTCCCTTGGCGTAATTCTATATACATTTCAATTTTTTGTTTCTTTCGCTTTCTTATAATTTCTTTTATGCCTTTGTTACATTCCTTCTTATAAATTATTTATTTATTTTATTTCTATCATGCTTCTAAATTTAATGTAATTGAATAATTCCCACTACAAATCTAGAAAATCTACAGAAGGCAGCTACAGGTAATCTGTTGAACATGTCAATAGCTAAATTATAAAAACCAATCTTTACTCCTAGTTAATCTATCATGGCTGAACAAGAAAATAACTATAACTCGTTAATTACCGATGAATCTGGTGCCTGCTATTGGCATCTTCAAGAGAAGTATTTATATTGTCCAAACTGCTTAAAATATATTGATTAATAACGGTCAGTACATTTTCCTAAACAAATATTGGCTTACAATTGGCATCATATGCTGTGTTTGCTCGTATACGAAGTGCCATTTTCTGTAAAATTAATATTTTGTCAGCTCAAGTACCATTACCCCAGATATGAATACCATAAATCCAAATACTATGAAAAAGCATAATATACTTGCTTTAAATACACTTTAGATATGACTGATTTCAGAAGACGAAGCAAATAAGGACCATTTGGCAATCTAGTACAAACTTGGTTAATTAACGGGTAATCCAAAAATATGTCAAGTAGCTTTACTGAAAGTGAAACCTTTCCTGTTGTTCATTTTTCAAGGTAAATAGTGTTTTTACGAGCCTTGTCTTTATTTAGTTTAAGACCACTAGTTTCAAACAATGTAAAAGATTACATTCTGTTCGAACGTAAATAATTAACGCCATGGAGAAATAAAGGTGTGGGAGAAAATGTAGAACAAATTGGGTAAAAAAATTTTAGCCACAAAAATGTTAACAGGGAAATAGGAAAAGAAAATTACCACCATGCAGGAAAGTAAGGAATGTAAGAAAAAGAACGACAAAGAGAGGGAGGAAACAATATAAAAGCTTTAAGTTTAACAAAAGACTACCCAGCAGAGCTAAAGGACCTGTACATTGTTTAAGCTAGGTATATAGAAACAATGTATAACAAGCTGAAATGTGCAAATAAATTCATTTCAAATAATTAGCAATCATTCATCACTTACGACACCACAGATGGTGGGCATTGCTGATACATGAAATGAAATGATAATTGGAAAAGGAAATTTGGAAAGAAAACGTTTCCAGATTTGATATTGGACTCCAAGTTCACGTATCCGTGCCTCAACGGTCTCGGCTACTCTTGTCAGTACGAGAATAACGGCTTGTGCAGTTCAATCCAACATTGTTTGGAATGTTGTCTAAGGTCTGGTCCATGCAACTTTCCCCCTTTTTAACGGTCACGTGCACTAGTCGCCTCTCATTGGGAGTTTAGGAGGAATAGCTTGTTAACAGTTCTTCCTTGTTTAACCTGATCATTTGCCTAAATATATTCGAAGCTAATTGTGAAATTTACATTTTCATAACAGTATTAATTAATTATATTATGTAACAGAGTTAATGCATCTGGAATGCATGTAAATTCTCATCAACAAATACAAGGGTGGATTCTTCGGTTTAAACCTGCCTCTCAGGATGATGATGAAAGCACGTTCCTGCTATCTATCATAACAGTGTGTTTATATCCGTTTTATCGCCTATCCTTGCATTGCATAGGATTTGTTTGTTATTGGGTTGTCTCATAAGTTCCATCTACAGCGCCTGAAAACCCTGAACCCTCTGTACACTCAAGCTATCATAGTTGCCTAACCACCCCTACGACTTAGAGGTCAACAACCGGGCTGACGTTGGATGGAACAGCTGAACTTGTGTTTACAAACTATGGAAAGCAAAAAGGAACATTTCCAACATCTTATGATGTTTTACTATCGTAAGGGTAAAACCGCCTCACAATGCCAGCAGAAAATTTGTGCTGTCTACGGGAAAGATGCAGTAACAAATCAAGCATGTTAAATGTGGTTTAGTCGATTTCGAGCTGGGAATTTCTTTCTAAAAGACAAACTTCGATCTGGACGGTCAATGGTTACGGTCGTGGAAAGAATTCACGAAAGATAGTCAATAATCTACGAATGACAACTCGGATGTTAGCATTGGAGCTCAATTTAGCTGTGCTACTGTAGCCAGGAACTTGAAAAAAACTGAGTTACGTAAATATTCGCCATGCATGGCTTCTTCACGAATGAGTGAAGCGAATTTGATACAGCGCGTTTCCATCTGTGACTCCTTATTGAGACGCAATCTCAATGATCCTTTTCTAGAACGACTGGTAACTGGAGATGAGAAGTGGATTGTGTACAACAGCACCCGAAAGACCAAAGCATGGTGCCAGAAAGGGCAGCCACCACTATCGGTTCCTAAACCAGGGCTGCATCCGAAAAAGGTTATGCTATGCATTTAGTGGGATTGCAAAGGAATGCTGTATTACGAACTTCTTCCGAAGAATGAGACTATCAATTCCGAGAAATACTGTTCTCAGTTGGATCGTCTCAAGGCAGCCATTGAAGAGAAAAGACCGGAATTGGGAAACGATGTCGTCTTTCACCACGACAACGTCATACCTCTATGGTGACCCGTCAAAAGTTGCGTAATTTTGAGTGGGATATGTTACATCGTATTCTCCAGACATTGCCCCATCCGACTTTCATCTCCGTTCCCTGCAGAATTTTCTGAATGGCAAACGCTCACTTCCTTGGAGTTCTGCGGACTGAACCAGGAGGAACTCATCAACCAGAAAAACCCCACATTTTGGAGAAATGGAGCTTATAAGTTTCCAGAGAAATGGCAGCATGTTGTCGACAATAATGGTGTATACTGCAGTAAATAAATAGTTTGTTTACAACCTAACTGCCGTAGTTATTTAGCTTTTGAACGACCTTGTGTTTAAAGTTTGTAAACTACGCTGTCGTACCTGTACTGCGGGTGAAGTGTGTTCCAGGCGTTCTTAGTGTTTGAAACGTAACGAAACAACCCTGTACATTAGCCAGCCAGGGGAAAGGGGAAGGAAACGCAGCGCGAAACATGTCTGGAGGCAAGGTTAAGAGAAACAGGGTTTAGTTAGAACAACATTATGTGAAGCTATCTGTTAAATGTGAAGTTATCATGTTATATTCGTACCTACAGAATAAAATGTGTTTATTCTGCTAAGTATTCCTCGAACAGTCATATGGAGATTGTTAGCCTGGAATTATAGCTTAGATAAACTTCGAAGAATTAATTTCATTTACCTACCACGGTATTTTTGAAAAATGAAATTTTATGAAATCATCCTACTATGGTCCAGAAGGTTTTAATAGTAAATCCTCCTTTATACTGCTATAGTTAAGTTAAGTCTGTATTGTACTACTATTACTACTACTACTACTACTAACACGGGGAAATTCCTTGCTATTCAAAGAAATGAGTATGAAATATTGGTGGATACTGCATTTTTTATTACTTTCTCTACCACGTATAGTAAGTATTGCATTCCACTCAAAAATTCGATACCTAGATTTCATTTAAAATACATCTTTTGAGATGCCCTGAATCTAAATAAAGCATTTTTGAAAACATGTCCGTGTATGTCTCTGTCTGTCCGTGAACAGCTTAACTCAAAAACGAAAAGTCGGATAAATATCAAACTTGGTATTTGAGTTTAGTGTCATCCAAGGATGCGAAACGAAGATTTTCAAGAAAATCCCCCACCCAGACTAACGATTACATGGAACAGTTTACGAAAATTTTGATTTTCTCAAAAATGGTTGTAACGGTTTTGATTAAAATATTACATGTTTAAGATATTTTCATGGCACATAAAATGCATACTTTGAATTTTCTGGGAATGTCCCTAAAGGTTCCCTCATTCTGAATGACTTTCGCGTAACTGGTAAACCGTAAGAGATAGACAAAATTTTACTACACAAAAAATGTAGATCTCTTAATACACACAATTTATGTTATGTACATTTTTTGTGTGGGGTGAACCATTGTCAAGATATTCCTTGTGATTTGTTTGAGTTCTCCAATACTTATACTTTTTCTCAAATGGGAATTCGTTATTCTGTTTTTATGTCCTGGACATGCAAAGAGAATGGAATGCGCCACATAGCAACCAGCGCTTAAAAGATTTGACTATCGCTTAAAGCCTACCATATTTCTCTTGCACCTACAAGAAAATTAGCAATAAGATTTTAAGCATCTCGATTAACATGAAGTAGATGGAGAATAAGCGTCTGTAAAAGTAGTTTGTACAAGAATAGAGAAAGTCCTGTGAATGCAACACATCAGATTTTTAATGAAAAGTTTTAGATTGAAACGGAAACCCTTCCCTTCTAAGGAAAATCGAATGCGACTCGAATACGCACAATAAAGTATTCATGGTCTTAACTGAGGGGAAGATGACACCAGGATTTCCCGTTCCCCCTCTCCACCGTCTACAGAGGAAGCTTAAAAGATTATCCCTAAATGTTAAGCAGTTACCAAAACGTCAAAATGTCCTTTTGTTTTATATTTGAACAGCAAATATATTCTGTTTAGAGCGTCCCTGCGTTCCTGTAAATGTTAATCTCGATTAACATGAAGTAGATGGAAATTAAACGTGTGTAAAAATAATTTGTACAAGAGTAGAGAGAGTCATGTGAATGCAATGTATCATATTTTTATTTTAGCGTTATGGAGAACACTAAAGGTTATCAAAATCCTAACCCCTTAGCGAAAAGGGTAATTATATAACGTCGAATTGGAGAATTTAGTTAAAGAAGTGTTTCAGTATTAGATTTGTTTGCAAAATCATCCAGCAGCAGAAGTAAGACAATCATAAACAATACAGCTTGGAAATCCAGGGAGAGCACAGAATTGAAACATAAATCAGCCATATTAATAAAATATCCCATTTTAAGAAATCCTGGAAAAACAATAATATCTGTAATACCTTAAGACATATTAGAATTCTCTCCCTCAAGAAGTTTATTCTGTCTGTCCACCTTGTCCACCTATTACTTCTGGGGCATTTCCTATCTGAATTTAGAAAATACATGTTATTTCAGATGCCAAAATAGCTTTTTACTTTCTCTACTACGTATAGTAAGTAGGGGAAGTATTGTATTCCACCCAAAAATTCGATACCGAGATTTCACCGGAAATACATGTATTGAGACCCCCTGAATCCAAAAAAAGCATTTTTGGAAACATGTCCGTGTATGTCTGTCTGTGAACAGCATAACTCCGAAAAGAACAGTCGGATAAACACCAAACTTGGTATTTAGGTTCCGTATCTTCCAGAGATGCGACACGAAGGTTTGCAAGAAAATTCCCCCACCCCAGACTACCCTTACATGGAAAAGTTTTCGAAAATTTTAATTTTCTCGAAAATGCCTCTAACGATTTTTATTAAAATATTATATGTTTAAGATATTTTCATGACAAATGAAATGTATATCTCGAATTTTCTGGGAATGTCTCCAAAAGTGTTCTTCATTGTGAACGACTTTTGAATAACTGGTAAACCATAAGAGATAGATAAAATGTTACTACACAAAAAATGTAGATCGCATTAAAATACACAATTTATGTCGTATACATTTTTGTTGTTGAGTGAACCATTTTCGAGATATTGCTTATTATTCCCTTAAATTTTCCAATACATATACTTTTTCTCAACTTCGTTATTCATTTTTTTGCAAAGAGAATAGAATACTCCACAGCTCTTAAACGCTTAAAGCCAATTCCCCTTGCATCTACAAGAAAATTAGCAATTAGATTAACATCTCGATTAACATGAAGCATATGGAGAATAAGCGTTTGTAAAAATAGGTTGTACAAGAGTAGAGAAAGTCATGTGAGTATAACACATCAGATTTTTTTAATTCATTTGTCTAGCAGTTTACAAGCACAGGTTTTATAAATTTATTTTACTTCAATTTAGGTTGATCAACGTTGGCTTTGAGAGTACCCGCGCCCTATGAAAAAGTAAGCCACAGAAAATAATAAATATCTACGAAGCTCTCTCCAGTATAACGTTAAGAAAAGCACTCCAAATTCCCTTTCTTTATCGTTAATGCTTTGGATTCATGAAACTACACTGAAAAAAAACTACACGGTAAAAAAATCGAAACACCTAATTTTTAACACAAATCTATGTGCTACATTCACATGATATCTCGACCGATTATAGTTTATTTTTACATACAGGATATCTCAAAAAGAAGGAACAGTCTTTAAATATTTATTTCTAATGAACGACAATAGATGGCGACACATGTGATACATCACTGAATAGAGAAAAGTTCAAAATTTTATTTTATGTGTTCAAAATGAGCACAATTTGTTATGCGAGGACGACCAGTGCTTTTCCGTTTGCATACGCAACCATCGTCTACGAATTTATTGTATCAATTGTAGGTTTTTTATGACGAGGCGACTCGTTGTTGAACTTACAACGAAATGCACGCTGCAATGAAACAATGGATTCACTCTTTGCATAATGCAGCAGACAAAACAACTTTTTCTGTGGCGCGCCATTTTCTCGTAAACAAACACAGCGCCGCTGTAGGCGCTGAATGGAATTAATAGGTGGGGGTTAAAACTTTGAACTTTCCTCTATTCGTGATCTGTCGTATATGTCGCTATCTATTGTCGTACTTTAAAAATGAATATTTAAAATTTGTTCCTTCGTTTTGAATAGCTTTGTACAATATATTGTACACGCTATTCTTTTCAAAGCTGATGTATATAAATATTTCATGTTAATAGCGAAAGCTCTTTGGAGAAATAATTTCAAATAAATTACGAGCTTTATAAATATCAACACTTTTTTGTATGTTTCTGTCTCCTATGGTTTAACGGTTATACAAAATTCCTTGCAATTGAAGAGGCCTTCACGGGCTATTCCCAAACAATTCAAGATATGCATTATATTTGTCTTGTACCAGGTTAAAAATATGCCAATTTTTGAGAAAATAAAACGTATCGAAAATGTTTGTATGTAAAGGGTAGATCGATGTGGGAGGATTTTCTTAATAATCTTCATTTAACATCTTTGGAAGATGCCGAACTTAAAAACCAAGTTTGGCATTTTTATTTTATAGTTATGCTGTTCTCTTTACCCTGTTTCTCTCTCTCTCTCACTTACAGACAAAATTCCATTTTTACTAAAAACATTTGTTTTATTTAGGCGTCCTCAAAACTTGTATTTCTGGGACAATCTTCGTAGCGAATTTTTTTCTGGAATGCAATACTTCCTCTTACCTACTATAGGTAGTGGCACAGAAAATAAAAAAAAAACCAATGTGAACATTCACAATGACCTTATTTACTTCTCTACCTTTTCATCATTTATACACAAACTATTCTTACTAGAGCTTATTTTTCTATCTATTTCATTTTAATCCAGACAAATCTTTGCAGAAATAACTACATTACACATTTCATTATAGATGCAAACAGAACAGCGATAGCCAAATGTTTAAGAACTGGACGCTATGCACTGGCCCTAAAATTCTATACTGTTTCAATGAAATTGCGAGAAACAACTGAATGTTAATTGGATTGTAAGATAATACAAGTAAAGAACATTTCGAACCAGCAATAAACGGATATCCGGAAATGGTTGATGTAAAAAAAAGAACTCATTGGAAATAAATCCTGTGATTTAAAGACATGTACGTAGTTTTCGCTTGTCGCTTAACATTTACTACTTATACACGATTATCAAAATTCCAATCGAATGAAGAGGACTTCAAGGTTATTTACAGAAAATTGAACATTTTATTTGTCATGTAAATATCATTACTTTATGGTATTTTAATCAAAATCGTTAGAGCCATTATTTAGAAAATCTAAATTTTCGAAAATTATTCCATATGAAGGGTAGCTGGTATGTGGGGACTTTCTTGAAAATCTTCGTGTCGCATCTTAGGAAGATACTGAACTTATATACCAAGTTTCGTGTTTATCCAACATTTCGTTTTTTAATTACGCTGTTTACAGACACAGACACACACACACACACACACACACACACACACACACACACGGATCTTTTTCTAAAAATCTGATGTGTTCCACTCACATGACTTTTTCTACTATTGTCAAACTATATTTACAAACGCTTATTCTGCATCTACTTCATGTTAATCAAGACAAAACATTTGAAGAAACCATCTTATTGCTAATTTCCTTGTAGGTGCAAGGGGAAAATGGTAGGCTTCAAGCGATAGTCAAATCTTTTAAAAGCCGGTTGCTATGTGAAGCATTCCATTCTTTTTGCATGTCTAAGACATAAAAAAAATACAAAAAAATACGAATAATGAATTCCCATTTGATACAAGTATACGTATTAGAAAATTCAAACAAATCACAAGGAATGTCTCGGAAATGGTTCACTCGATAAAAATTATACATATGACAAAATTGTGTGTTTTAACGAGCTCTACATTTTTGTGTAATAAATTTTTGTCTATCTCTTACGGTTTACCAGTTATTCAAACGCCATTCAGAAAGAAGATGACTTTTGTTGATATTGCCAGAAAATCTAAATATACATTTAATTTTCCATGAAAATATCGTAAACGTGTGATATTTTAATCAAAATCGTTAGAGCCATTTTTCAAAAAAATCAAAATTTAAAAAAATATTTTATGTAAAGGTTAATTTGGGGTAGAGGGATTTTCTTGAAAATCTTTTCTTGAAAGATGCTAAATTGAAATACCCATTTTAGTATTTATCCGTCTTTTCGTTTTTACGTTATACTGTTCACAGACAGATAGGCACACGCGCGCGTGCAGGTATCCAAAAATGCTTTATTTGTGTTCAGGACATCTCAAAACATGCATTTCTGGTGAAATCTCGGTATTGAATTTTTTGGTGAATTGCAATACTTCCCCTACTTAATATACGTAGTAGCAAAAGGAACATTGAGAAATAAGTGGTCAAAGCATTGTATGGTGCTTGAGTATGACGGAAGATCCATAATTTGAAAAAGTCGGTCAGGTATCGCACACTGTAATCAGGTAGTATGTGAATGAAATTTACTGTCTTGATCACAGAATTGACTGCTTGTGTTTCACTGAGAGTTATCGAGTAATTGTGATGGACGTGATTACTGCTGATAAGGGGAAGCAACGGCTACAAATACCGGAAGTACAGAGACATTAGATCCTCTTATAACACTGATCTGTGTGAAAGAAAGTTCCGAGAAATATGGTGGAAGATTAACAAGTAAAAACAATGATATTTGAGAGCATCGGATCATCACTGTGGACCACTCGATCAAGCCTACTTAGAAGTGAAGAAACTCGTACATCAGGTGAAGAAGAGAGCTCGAGAAGAGAATTCTTAAACATCTCAGAGAAGAAATGGGAGAACTACAAAAAACAATCTGATGGTTACACTCACATGACTTTCTCTACTCTTGTACAAACTATTTTTACAAACTCCTATTCTCCATCTATTTCATATTAATCGAGATAAACATTTGCAGAAACGATCCTTTGACATGCAAAGAGAATTACATTTTACACATAGCGACCAGTTCTAAAAATATTTGACTATCGCTTAAGGCGTACTATGTTCCCCTTGTTTTGATTTACAAGGGCAATATAGAAATACAGTAGCCTTTAAGCACATACATATCTCTTAATAGCTGGTTGTTAGGTGCAGCATCATTCCCTTTGCCACAGATTAATACTCTTTGCATATACAAGACAAAAAAAATGAATAACGAATTCCCATTTGAGAAAATAAGTATTGAAAAATTTAAGGGAATAACTAGTAATATCTCGAAAATGGTCACTCAACAAAAATGTGTGACATAAACTGTGTATTTTAACGCGAGCTACATTTTTTGTGGAGAAACATTTTGTCTATCTCTTATGGTTTACCAGTTATGCAAAAGTCGTTCACAATGAAGAACACTTTTGGAGACATTCCCAGAAAATTTGAGATATACATTTCATTTGTCATGAAAACATATGATATTTTAATCAAAATTGTTAGAGTCGTTTTTGAGAAAATTAATATTTTCTAAAAATTTTCCATGTAAAGGGTAATCTGGGGTGGGGGGATTTTCTTGAAAACCTTCGTGTCGTATCTCTGGAAGATACTGAACCTAAATACCAAGTTTGGTGTTTATCCGACTGTTCGTTTCTGAGTTATGCTGTTCACGGACAGACAGACAGACACACACACACACGGACATGTTTCCAAAAATGCTTTTTTTAATTCAGGGGGCCTCAAAACATGTATTTTCGGTGAAATCTCGGTATCGAATTTTAGTACGAATACGTAGTAGAGAAAGTAAAAAAAAAATAATAAAAAAAAATACTATACGTTCTTTTTACAGGAATGCCAAACTAACTTGGCGAAATGCTGAGGAAGAACGACTGGTCCATCTTCATTTTTCGCGACACGTCGCCCGCATTCCTCTACCTGTACCTGCCCTAAAAGGTTGCCAGATTTTTTCACAGGCCGCTTTCTTCACGACATGCTCAGCAACGACTATTGCTACTCTAGTCCTAATTACAGCTGCGATTTGGCTATCCATGCTACGGATGAGATCTGCAATCACCTCTTGTGGTATCAGTTCCCATTCCGTTTGAAGTGCAGCTTAAGGATCTGCCAGTAAGTGGGAACCGACTCTTAACACGTCTCCCAAGCTTGTCTCAGGCATGTTTTATCGGGTTCAGTCAGGTCTCGACTGCAAGCTTCCTACCATACGCTCAATACCAACCCATCCAGGAACTCAGAAACACACGAGCAGTGTGTAAACAAGTTTTATCGTGAATGGGGATAATCTGTCGTCTGTAATGTGTGCAAAGGGCACTACTACCGCCCATCTGGTGTCCTCAAACAGAACTTGTTCTCTTCCGTGAAGAGCACTGCACTCCACAGTCCAGTTTTGATGTGTGCAGCAAACTGGATCCCAGAGATATGTTCCGTGGTCAGCAGCGACTGTTTATAGGTCTCCTGGACCGAAAATTCGCTTCTAACTGAGGTTAACATTCCCGACATCTACCGATGTTACGAGGGCAGTCCCATAAGTATCCGACCTGACGTATATATAGCGGTTGTTTCAAACAAATGACTATGGTAGAAAGTACCACCTTATAAAGTTTAAGTGTAAAGTTTGATGACGCTACATTGTTTAGTATTTATTTGGCAGCCATTAATAGTGAACTCTCTCAGCGAATTTGTAAACATGGATATAAAACTGGTCATCGTTATGTGATACAACATTTTCATTTGAAAGGTCTTAGTCCAACAAATATTAAACTGAGCTAGATTATACTCTGGGGGAGTCTGCTCCTTCGTTTACAACAGTAAAATATTGGGTGGCAGAGTTTAAGCGAGGCCGTACGAGCTGCCAAGATGAACATCGCAATGGTCGACTAAATGAGGTGAAGAAAATCCACAAAATGGTATTGGATGACCGTCGACTGAAAGTGCGCGAGTTAGCAGACATCGTAGGCATTTCAAAAGTGCTGTACATCGCATACTAACTGAAAATTTAGACATGAGAAGGCTGTGCGCAAGATAGGTGCCACGTTTACTCACAATGTAACAAAAGCAGCGTCGTGAGGATGCTTCAGTCGAGCGTTTGGCGATGTTTCGCTGCAATAAAGCCGAGTTCTTGCATCGATTCATAACCATAGATGAAACATGGGCCCATCACTTCACACCTGAGAGGAAGGAACAGTCAAACCAGTGGATTGAAAGGGGAGAATCGGCTCCAAGAAGGTGAAGACAGTTCCATCTGCAGGCTAGGTGGTAGCGTCAGTTTTTTAGGATGCGCGTGGGATAGTTTTCATTGATTATCTTCAAAAAGGAAAATCAATCAAGGTGAGTATTATGCAAACTTATTGCAGCGTTTGAATGATGAAATGGAGCCAAAAAGGCCGCATTTAGCGAAAAAGGAAAGTTCTGTTTCGTTAAGACAGTGCACCAGTTCACATATCCTTTACCGCCATGGCCAAAATCAGTGAGTTAAAGCTCGAATTGCTTCCTCATGCACCCTGTTCGCCAGACTTAGCTCACTCTGATCATTTTCTGCTTCCAAGTTGAAGAAATGGCTTGGTGGTAAAAGATTTGCCAACGATGAAGAGGTGGAGTTTGCAGTTGATGGCTATTTTGCAGAACTCGACGGTTCTCACCATAAACAGAGTATCGAAGCAATTGAACATTGCTGGGTTTTGTTTTCTTTTCTTTTCTTTGCTAGGTTTTCTTTGCTAGGCTGCGAAGAACCTGCAGTAAAAGAAAGTGATGAT
The DNA here is from genome assembly GCA_030765065.1 of Deroplatys truncata. Classification (NCBI taxonomy): domain Eukaryota; kingdom Metazoa; phylum Arthropoda; class Insecta; order Mantodea; family Mantidae; genus Deroplatys; species Deroplatys truncata. The sequence continues at coordinate 153,289,681 of CM060988.1, read as the reverse complement.
CGCGATCAGAGGTACTCATCCTTTGGCCAGAACGAGGCTCCTGGACAGTTCCCTCTGAACCTATGGACAATTTGAAGTACACTTAAATAAGTGCCAATGACGTCAACAACATAACGTAGACTTTGTCTAGCTTCCACTAATACTACACTCCTTGCTGAATTTACAGCACTAGGATACTTTAAGAATGACTGAAAGGCAAGCTTGAATGCTTTAAATTATCACGTGGCACAATCAGCAACAATTTTAAACATTATGACATCGTCTTTGCGATGATTTGTAAACTCCGCCTTATTAAAAACTTTAACGGTATGTTAGAATCCAGAAAAAGATAGACTGAAGGTTATTACACATGTTTTTATTTCTGCTGATTATTTAGAGTCCCCTTAACTGCATGGTTATATCACGACTTCCCATTGAGGTTACAAAGTTGCATTTATGTAACTTCGCAAAATTGACATTACAAAAGACGTGAAACTCAAGCTTATGTATGGAAAAAGAAGAATGAATAGCTTCCTGTTTCACCTTTTGTGGCGAGGACTGTAGATTCAAAATAACTGTCGCAGATCAGGTACGGAATTATTTACTTCTGAAGATACACTTGACCAAATTTCCAAGTACCAACTTCATAATCTGTATTTATCTTTGCTTTTTCAAGCGAAACTTAACTCAGGCATTAATGGGTTAAGTAAAAGCATTCCATTAAGAAGGAAATGAGATTATAAAACTGGAAATTTAAAAAATTTAAATCCATTTACAAGCAATATATCCCAGAGATGTTTTTTTTTCTTTTCTTAAGAAAGAGGGGGTATTACGAAAACATTGAAAATGCACCTTATGGGCTTTAAATTGCTGCATAGTGTATCAGAAACGTGGTCCATATTATTTAAAACTCTTCTACTGCTCTAACGCCTCATCAGGCAGCCATTTTCAGTATCTGAATAGGTAGTTCCAATTCTACAGCTTATGGGAGAAATTCTTTTACATTTTGTACTTCAGAAATCTTTTAGTTTCAACAAATATTAACTCACAACTATAATATTTTGTGCGTGTTCTTAAAACCATAAATATTCTTTTGCACTAAAAACTAACTCGTTTTGGTGAGTTTAAACGTAGCAATAATTACTAGAATTTTAAAAATGTGTAATTACCAATGTTGTAGTCCTCTGTGAGAAACAATGTTTCTCCCCCACGTATGGAAAACTAATCTGAAGTAGGTTGTATTATATTTCGAATGTTGGGGAGCCGAACTTGAAGTAGTTGCAACCGCACGTATGGTAAAAAGGTTTCCGGTAGCCTTCGCCCCAAGTTTAAAAATATTAACTTTGTATTTTGACTGTTTCTTTAAATATTATATATTTATGTTTGCCTCGGCTGCGTCAGTATTATTGTAAGAGATGTGAATTTCTTTGCAGAGCGTGGTGCGGTTAAGAATGTAGACTTATACAGATTATAATTTTTTACTTCACTCCTTTTATTAATTCTTGACAGGATTTAAATAACACTTCACTGATATGGAGAGCTGTGAGATTATTTATTAATTACTTGCACTTTTTAACACGTAAATTATTTTGTCTCACACTGAATACGTATTAAACTTCTCGAGGATGCGTCTCGCGTCGGGTTAGGAACGCTGTCTACTAGCAATTGACTTCTGAATTTGTAAATTTTGCTCCATTTCAGTTTCTGATTTGCTCCTACTCCAACAGAATACTTTTATTTAACTTAAGTTCTTTTTCTGGTTGTTGATTGGCTATTTATAAACTGTCTCTAAAATTACATTATTGCTGCTCCAAGAATTACCAGTAGCATTATTAAACTTTCTAATTCATTACTGCCTCAAGGTTACCTCATTGTTATCTCATTGTTAGCAACCTTTAACCTATTATTCTCACAGCTCCTACATTATTAAATTACATAATACATTCACATAACATCATTGAACATGTACATAATAATATAAACATATACTATAGTAGTGGTAAACCACGGTAATCAGCACATCTATGTACTTGAATTACAATCCGTGGTATTGAAAGACGGAGTTAGTACCCGCATATACGAGTAACGTGTGGGATTACGTGACGTTTGGATTCTGAGGGAGAGTCCGTCCCTCCTCTGCGGTGCTCCCTGGAGCACGTTATTACCCCTTGTGAAGTTGTCGATACACTTTATTGTTATGTTGTAGAATTAAATGAATAATAAAGATAATTAAAAGCCGAAAAAAATGTGAGTTAACGCGGGTTTGACAACAGGTACGTATGTGTGTTTGTACCCGTGTAATGAATGGACGGTTTTAGAAACCGTCTATATGAGTAACGTGAGGGGATTACGTGATGTTGAGAGTCTAAGGTGAATGTTGCAGAGTTAAATGAATAATAAAATAATTAAAAGCCGAAAAAAATATCTGTGTGTGTGCGCGCGTGCGCGCTCACGTGTAGTAAAATTTTGTCTATCTCTTATTATTTTGTTACCAGTTATGCAAAAGTCGTTCACAATGAAGAATCGTTAGAGCCATTTTTGAGAAAAATGTTCCATGTAAAGGGTATTCTGGGATGGTGGGGATTTTTCTTGAAAAAACCTTCGTGAAGATACTGAACCAAAATACTAAGTTTGGTGTTTATCCGACTGTTCACATACAGACACACGGACATGTTTCCAAAAATGGGGGGTTTCAAAACATGTATTTCCTGTGAAATCTCGGTATCGAATTTTTGAGCGGAATGCAATACTTACTATACGTAGTAGATAAAGTAAAAAATTGCAAGAAGAGAGGCAATGAAGTGAGAAAAAAGATGTATGGCTTAAATAATATTCGAGTTATGTGTATGGTTACCGCGTTTGCTAAAAAAAACTAATGTATGGCTCCTGCGTTCAGAGGCAGAGGACATGTGAATTCGAGTTATGTGTACGGTTATCTCGTCATATCCAAGGTTTTGTTTTCAATGTATGAATCAAAGAAGAAGAGATCCCGTTCAGTAAGAAGGCAATGAGAAAAAGAACTAAGGGGGCTAATAATATTCCGAGTCAGGTGTACCGTTACGTACGTACGTTTTCGAGTCCCCCGCAGGTAAAAACTTGGAATCTTTCATCAAGAAGGCAAAATAAGAAATCCATGCGAGTGATTCCCGTTCACGCTGGGTCAGTAACAGAAGGGTCAAGACAGCAATGAACTATAAATTAGTAACATTAAATGCTTTAAAAAAACCTCGGCATATCGAGCTCACATGCTGAGACATGCAAATGCAATGTCTTTTTCTCTCGTCTCTGTAACCCGAAGGCATAGAGAGAAACCAGGACTTCAGAATTTTTAAATAATTATAGGTTATGGAATAACTGAAAGTAGCGTAAGAAATTGCCTGTAGCAAAAAGGAAGCAGCAACACGGATCCTACCAATGCTATAATTATCGTAAGTACAGGGGCCAGGTGGACAAGGTAATTTTTTGTCACGAACGAATGTCAGCCAATGGTCAGATAACTGCGTGCGCATACGTGGAAGGAGAAGGGAAAATAGGCGTAATAGTATCGTGAACTTATAAAGACGTAGGATACCGTTCTTAAGAACTTAGTACTTATTACGCTGGACATGTGACTGCAGCATAGAACAAGTGTTTGTGGGGAGGGGGGGCTAACAACGTCGGGGACATATAAAATGTGTAAGGGAGTACGAAAAAAGACCATTTGCAACAGAAGTGCGCAGCCAGGAAAGAACATGGATGGTAAGTGAAAAAAATTATTATTTCTTACAATGTGTCTTTTTACATATACTTCAGTGACCCAAACGATCGATTCAATGTGTCTTTTATTTCCGTGTTTTTTCGTGACCTAAATAATATAAACCTGTTGAAACGCGTCTGTATGTTTCAGATCAAATCATAAGCCAGCTCAATGAAATTGGAGAAGGCGCTCCAATAGTACCAACAAAGAAACTGGCAGATTTGGAAATAAACGTGCCGTTCAAAATAAACAAGCTGAAGACGCTTAGCACGAGATATGGGGAACGCGTCGTAGTAATATTAGATCAGTATCAGATCTTTCTTCCCGAGCGATTTAAGAGTATGACTACAGAACAGAAAACTGCTATAAATGAAGGAGGCTATCACCTTGTGTACATGGGACAAGAGACGCTAGCTAGCGGGTATCGACGTCACAAGATTACTTTTTTACAAAAAAAGGTATATTAAAACAGTTTTTTTGCATGTGTTAGCTCAGTTCAGAAAAAAAAATAATGCATCTCGGAAAAGAGAAAAAAATTCTTAATGGAATAGTTCTAACTTTTTGACCTTTTAAGATTAATTTGGATAAAAATCTTGTCTTTGTACGTGTATCTCGAAATTTCAGATTATAGCCAGTCGATAAAATGTTACTATTTTCACTTCTCAGATCGTTGAAATAATGAATTGTATAATTTTCAGACGAGTTCAAACATGCAGGAGAATTCTCAAGCGAAGGAGATGCAACTGCAGACACTGCAGTAATCCACTCCATGACAAGAAAAGGTGAGTTAATGTTCGCATGTATGTGTTAAAACAAAACATTACATTAAAGTAATCGGATAAGATAATAAATTTTTTCAGCTTAAACATTCAACAAAAAAAATATAATTTGACAATATTTCTTTTTTCAGCTATAAGTAAAATTCCATTTCCTCTTTTTAATATATAACTTTAATGTCAGTAGCATCAAACATTAATAATGAAGCAGTTTTGTTATATAAGTGTATTTCATGCTAAAAAGGGGATATTTTTCTTTTCAGCTTTAAAGAAAATTAGATTTCAGGTTTTAAACTTTACTTTGAAATAAAATGACAATTTTGTTTTCAGCTTTAATAAAGTGAACTATATATTTTTGTTTCAGCTTTCATGCATGCTTCAAAAAGTAACAAATTAATATCACGAAAAACGAAAATTCGATTTAAAAAACTTTACTTGAAATAAAATCAACATTATTTCCAGTTTAAAGATACTTTGATTACTGTAAATAAAAAAATGAACTATTTGTTATAGATTTTTCAGCTTTCATGCATGCTTCAAAAAAGTAACAAATTAATATCACGAAAAAACTTTACCTGAACATTCTTTTCAGCTTAAAAGATATCAAATATGTATTACTGATGACACCTCATTTATTTCAATTTCAGAGGAACACGTGCACGTGATCTCAAATAAGACCGGATCCCCGAACAAGAGGACTACGTCGCCGAAAGATGATAGCGCGTCTCCATCAAAGAAACCAAGAACAGAATCGGTGAGTGAACAGAGGCAGAAGGATCTTGCATGCATGACTATTGAATCGGCATTTAAAAATCGGATCTATACGAGTCAAATAGAAAACTCGGTGGGAATGATAGATCCTGAAACATTTCTAGATGAATGTCAACCGCTCGTTAGCAGTGAAATTCGGAGCAATCTCGCTCGTCATTTGTCAGGAATAAAGTTATGTGCCACATTAGTATGCAAATATGTCATCCAAACACCCGAAAATGAAAAGATCGAGACATTTAATTTCAATAGTAAAATGGATGCTATCTTACAAGGTACAAACATTAGCGATTGGTATGAGAATAAACTTAAACATCCCATATTGTTCAACATTGATACATTCGAATCGAAAAGCAGTTCGAAATCACTATACCAAATATGTTCGTTAATTCTAAATTTCTGTCACTACGATCCGCTAAATGCAGGTTGCAACATAAAAGTGCCAGATTTCATAAAACACAAGAGAGCAGTGACCAATATTAGGAATACTGATAACAAATGTTTCGGATATTGCCTACTGGCATCCAAATTTCCGGTAAAGCGTAACAGCTATAGAGTGAGTTCGTACTCCAAGTACAATATGTTTAAAGAATTTAATTTCGCAGGAATAAAGTTTCCAGTATCTTTAGATGACATACAAAAATTTGAAAAGCAAAATGATAATATATCTATCACTGTATATGGTATAGACGAATATTCAATTATTCCATTATATCAAACCTCGGAACGTAAAGAGCATCATGTGAACCTCTTAAGAATTGTCGATGAAGCTAGATCACACTATTGCTTAATAAATGACCTATCTCGCCTGTTGTCCTCACAATTAACTAAACGCAAGTGTAGGATGTGTATATGTGAGGCATGCATGAAATACTTCTCGAATGAAAGCAACCTAGCTAAACATAAAAGGAGATGCATGAAATCGCAAGTTGTTAGTATGCCTGAAATAGGGGTAAATGACACCATTCGATTCAATTCATACTCGAAGTGCTCTCCTGTGCCATTTGTCATATATGCAGATATCGAATCAATACTTAAAAAAGTGCATTCATGTCAGCCCTCCGCAGATAGCAGTTGGACGAGATCGATACAAAGACACGAAGCAGTATCAATAGCTTTAAACCTTGTATGCAATTATGACGATACCTTATCGAAATTCAAAATCTTTAGAGGTCCTAATGCGATTCAAGATTTTTTCAGTGAATTAAGTGTAATTGCAGACGATGTAATCGATATTTACTCGAAAAACAAAGAGTTAAATATGACCGATGCAGATAAAATAAAATTCAGAAATACTGATTTCTGTCATCTGTGTGAAGATAAATTTGAGTCCCAATCTGACAAAATATTAGACCACTGCCATTTGACCGGTAGATTCATAGGAGCGGCCCACAATTCGTGTAATCTGAATAGAAAGTTACCAAATTACATACCGATTTTTTTTCATTGTCTGTCAAACTACGATTCACATTTTCTCGTGAAACATCTCGCTTACGATCGAGAACCCATATCATGTATTTCACAAACATCTGAAAACTATCTATCATTCAGTAAGAGATATACGTCCAATGGAAAAAGTATATATTTCAGATTTCTTGATAGTTATAGATTCCTCGATGATAAATTGAGCAATTTAGCTGATATGCTAAACCCCGAGGACTTTAAAAATACAAACAGAGCATACGAAAATCCTGCACATCGGCAGCTAATGATACGTAAAGGCGTATTTCCATACACATATCTGGATTGCGTAGAGAAATTGAAAGAGACCGCATTACCAGATATATCACAATTTGATGATATAACAACGGAAGATTACTTGCATGCTCAAACAGTATGGCGAGAGTTAAATATCAGAAACTTAGGCGAATACAGCGATCTATATCTTAAGACTGACACATTGTTATTGACTGACATTTTTGAAACTTTCAGAAACTTATGCCTAAATTTATATAAACTAGATCCGTGCCATTTCTACACTGCTCCCGGATTGGCCTATCAGGCGATGTTAAAGACGACTAAAACAAAATTATCGCTAATCACCGACAAAGAAATGCTAGAGTTTTTCGAGTCAGGAATCAGGGGTGGGCTTTGCACGGTGTCGCAGCGATACTCCAAAGCCAATAACAAGTACATGAATGAATACAACGAATCTCTACCACCTAAATACTTAGCACTTTTCGATTGTACAAACTTATACGGATTTGTTATGGCAAGACATGCAACTCCATATGGCGAACTCAGATGGTTAAATAGAGATGAAATTAATGCAATAGAATTCTTAAACGTACCGCCAGATTCGGAAACGGGTTATGTGCTTGAAGTCGATCTCGAATATCCTAAAGCCATTCACGACGAACACAACGATCTTCCACTGTGTCCAAAGAGCGAAATACCTCCAAAGGATACATGCAATAAGCTCCTTGCAACACTATCTGATAAGTCAAAGTATGTCTTGCATTACCGTAATCTACAGCAATGTGTAGAATTAGGAATGAAGTTGAAATACATACATAGAGCAGTGGCTTACAAACAATCCTTCTGGTTAAAATCATACATTGACTTGAACGCTGCAAAACGTGCTGAGGAGAAATCTAAATTCGGTCAGAATCTATGGAAAAAAATGAATAATTGTGTTTATGGAAAATTTATGGAAAATGTACGTAAGTATAACGATTTTCGTCTCGTTACCAGTTGGAAACAAGCGAAAAAGCTGATATCGCGTCAAACGTTTTTGCGTTACATTATATTTGACGAGAACCTTGTGGGTATCGAACTGGCAAAGGAAGAAATTCACATGTGTAAGCCCATATACATAGGACAGGCAATACTTGACATTTCTAAATATGTGATGTACCACTTTTATTATAACATTCTGAAAAAGAACCTAAATGATTTGTCTCTAAATTACATGGATACCGATTCATTTTTGTTTGAAACTAGTACAGATGTTTATGATTTTATCAAAACCAACATTCAGCATTTTGATACAACCAATTACCCACCCGATAACATATATTCGATACCTCTGGTAAACAGGAAAGTAATGGGCTTATTTAAAGACGAATTATCGGGCAAATTAATGACAGAATACGCTGGGCTAAGGTCTAAGCTGTACTCATATCGTTTTGATGGCCAGATCGTTAAGAAGTCAAAAGGCGTTTCAAAGGCTGCAATGCGTTCAATAACTTTTGATGATTACCTATCTTGTCTCAATGACATGAATGTAGCACATTATGCCAGACAAACAACTTTCCAAAGTCGTAAGCATAACGTTCACACAGTAGAAATGAACAAAATTGCACTGAGAGGGCTTGATACCAAACGTTATATGATTGAAAACTCACATAAAACTATGGCCTGGGGACATTTTTCTATTCCAAGAGATCCTGCTACCTCTGAGCACAGCTGACATTGTAATGTAATTCGAGAGAGAGAGAGAGAGAGACTATGTGTTTTTTACCTTATTTGAAAGTATGCCATTTCATGTAATTCTGTTTAATGAGAGAGAGAGAGAGAGAGAGAGAGACTATGTGTTTTTTTACATTATTGAAAGTATGCCATTTCATGTAATTCTGTTTAATGAGAGAGAGAGAGACTATGTGTTTTTTTACATTATTGAAAGTATGCCATTTCATGTAATTCTGTTTAATGAGAGAGAGAGAGAGACTATGTGTTTTTTTACATTATTGAAAGTATGCCATTTCATGTAATTCTGTTTAATGAGAGAGAGAGAGAGAGACTATGTGTTTTTTTACATTATTGAAAGTATGCCATTTCATGTAATTCTGTTTAATGAGAGAGAGAGAGAGAGACTATGTGTTTTTTTACATTATTGAAAGTATGCCATTTCATGTAATTCTGCTTAATGAGGGGCTTGGTAAACCATACTTTTTTCGAGTTCACATGTCCAGTACTCATTTTCTTTGTAATTGAACTTCACAAATCTTGTTTTATAAATGAAAACACGTGTTCACCTGAATAAGTACTCATTTTTACATGTTTATACTTTTTTGGGATGAGAGTTATATTTTCTTTAAAGTTTATGGTATATGTTATGTAAACCAATTTTTTGAGTTCACAAGTGTTGTTTATGAATGTCGTCCCCATTTAATGTAATTCTGCTTAATGTGAGAGATTGTTGTGCATTTCTTATACTTAAAGCTCTTTATGATGTAAACCATACTATTTTTACATGTCCTCCTCAACAAGTACTCATTTTTAGAGAGATTTCTTTTTATGCTTTGAAGTTCACAAAATCTTGTTTTATAAATGCAAACACATGTCCACCTGAATAAGTACTCATTTTTACATGTTTATACTTTTTGGGGGTGATGGGAAATAAGTAGGGTTATTTTTAAAAAATAAATAAAACTCAATTACTTTTGGATTTTGTTGCTTTATTTCTTAAGAAATAAAATTATACAACACACATCCTGAATCCTAAAAACATTTTGTCTTAGTTTTTTTTTGCATCTTCTACACTACAGAATTCCTGTCTATCCATTCACTTTTTGGAAAGCCTAGCCACTTGACGAGTAACCTATTCCCACGTCGACGTAGTACTTTTTCTACGAGATATGTGTCAGGGTAACTAGTTCTTAATAATTCATGACCATAGAATCCACCTTGTATTACCTTCCCCTCACCATCTTCCAGATGATAGGTGGGTGGGACTGTGCTTCTTACCCTGACAATGCGAAAGATTTCAGTGCTCCAATTAGGTGTGTAACCTTTCTCGAGTAGACCCTTATGCCTAGAGATCCTAACACGGTCCCCAACACTGAACCTCCTGGCGTTCCTCTTTTCGTACCTCATAACATCACGACGATACACCGTGAGGAGGAGATCGTTGTTCCTGACGTCGCGAGGCTTCATCTGAATCGTCGAATGGTAAGTATTATTGTAGATGTTAATGATTCTTGGCAAGAGATCCAGCCATTTATATGAACCTTTAGTCAAAAATTCCTTATGCATCATAGTTTTAAGCGTTCTTATTAAACGCTCGACAGCAGCAGCCTTAATGACACTGAATGTACTATAGTGATTAATTCCATACCTGGTCATTAATTGCTTGAAATGCTTATTGTAAAATTCCTTGCCGTTATCGGATTGAATATTCTTAGTTGTTGTATTCAGATCCTCCAGTATATCTCGCATTGCTTTTGTAACATTCACTCCGGTCTTGTCCTTCACAGGTCTTGCATAAGCCATTTTTGAGTAAAAATTAACAGCAATAAGAATGTACTTATAGTTTCTGTTTTGTTTTGCGTATGGTATCATTTCAATAAGGTCTATTTGTAATAAGTCATTAAGACCTTTACTAATTATTTTCCTACGTAGAAATTTCCTTCTGGCCGGGGAGTGTAATTCACTAACGATGTTTCGTCTAATCATGCTATTATTTTTGAGTTTTTCAATTCTGTGATGATCTCTTGAATTTCCGTTGTATGATTCAAATTGCCAGCCTCTCTCGATGCAATGAGCAATCTGAGTCTGCTAATCAGACTATTAGGATCGGACCAGTATACGTAGTCCAACTTCCTACCCGGAACGTGCTGCTTCCATTCGAGACCGGAACCGGTCGTAGTGTCGATAAGCCTGCGTATGATATTCTTATATTTATACCCCTTGTTCGATCTCAGACGACCGCTCCTGCTGTAGCCCTGTCTGTGAACTAGAGTTTGTTTCAAAATCTGAGAATAAATATCCAGATCGTCTTCCGTATACGATGAGGTCTGAGGTACTCGCTTGAATAATAGTTCGTACAGCCCGGGGCTAGCCTCATAAATCTCATCTCCTATCTGAACACTGTTATCTGCAAATGTAATTAATTTATTTCCTATCTTATAATCCCCGTCTTCATACCGTACTCCAAAGGTAACGTCCAGATCGCTGCCGCTAGCTGTTCGAACCTTCTTCAGATAATTCACAAGGGTATCGGCTTCTTCTTCTTCTTCTTCGGGGTGAGAGAGAGGGGTTTTGCTTTTTTCTTGATTCTTTAGTATATCCTTCAGAGGAACGGTGACGGGCTGAAGAACCTCGGACATCACGCGTTGGGTTTCGAACCTGAGACCCCTCAGGGAACGTAACTTTTCCCTTATCGCTTTACTGTGTCGAGCGATGGACTGCTTGAGTCTGATGCCTTCTACATCCATCGTAAAATGAATGCAGATTTAAGCTGCTGGCATCAATATATAGGAGATTTTTAAGTCGATACTTAGAATATGTCCATCTTTAGCACGATTAACTGGAGCTGTGAAGGTCAACTTATCGCCCATCATGACGAGTGCAGGATAACTTTCAACGCGTTTATCATTTATTGCAAATATTGCATCCGTTCTCGTATTGGGATGCGATGATGAAATCATATTGCAGCCAAACACCTCTCCGCTAACCGGGGACCTGTAGTATTCGAGTCCCGAAGTTAGCATGTATCTCTGTGAGTTACCTCTGTACGGTTTCGTTTGCAATGTAATGATGAGCTGTCCACTCATTTTCCCTAAAATAGTATTTATTAGATTCACTCGCGAATTAAGATTAGCAATACTATTCATAATTGAGGCTACCACGGTATCAAAATTTTTTTCTACTGCTGCAATAATTTCTTGAGGCATAGAAGCTAGAGTTCGGTTTAAAACTGTCTGTGTTTCCGCATTTTTCTTTACAACTAAATGTCTAACATATTTTTTATTTGCGGCATCGTTATCGTCCACGGAATCGGCTATCTCCCTTATTCGTTTCTTTCGAAAGGAAACGTTACCGTTCGAATCGGGAAGCGGTGTGTGTGCATTTATGTAATCCAAAATATATTTTTTATTCGGAACATCATGATCGTCAACTGGAGGCAATAGTACCTTCATTCTTATCGTATCCAGAATGACATTATTTTCTGCATCGCGTTTGAAAGCATATTTACTCAGGTATTCCATTAGGCTCTGATGTTGACCTTCGAGCGATGTTTGCACGTGCTGCCTAAGCATAGCTTCAAATTCGCCCATACGCTGATATGAAGTCTTTTCGGTGAACGTCTGCATTCGATGCTCGACGATAGTCGTAAGCGTATCCACATAGTGTTTAGTCGTTGCATCATATTCTTCTTCAGGATCCTGAATGTTGCATAATCGCTTTTTCTTGAATTGATAGTTTCCCGTGTCATCTCGATTTATAATATAACGGTTAAGCACACCCCTGGATGGGATGATCCTGCGCGATCCGAATCTGTCGATACTCATAGCTGTAATGAGCGATACTCTCTATTTATTCACTCTGATAAATACATCGAAACCGTTTCTGTATCGTCCTTCATTCAGCGGAAATTCAGGTACCATGACAACAAAGGGTCTCGAGTTCGATCTGTCATTACTCTCCCATACTTGCTTACACAACTCTCTGAATTCCGTAAAAGACATGTCAGTATTTACGTAATCGTCGTATATGTGCTTTAAGTTGAGATTATCTTGTCGGAATAGTACGATCATATTTGCATTGTCTCTAATTAGATGTTTGGGTACCTTTGCATAAGATTGTGCTAGATATACAGCATCGACGTTACGGTGTCTGCCCATGCTGTAATACGAAGCTATTTTACCCTGTTTCTCGTTGATGACGTCATCGAATACGAATATGGAATTTTCTCTGGCTTCTGAGGTTTCCAGTACTTTTTCACCGTCCTCGAACGTGTACACTCCTATATCGGGTATGGTTTTCAGCACTTTGAGCAGGTACTGATATTTCGGTTGATGCAGTGATTTCGAGTAAATGTAAAGATTCTCGAACCTTAGCCCGTTCTCGTGGATTAGCAGGTTGAGTAAGATATTCGTCTTCCCCGCATTCGAGCTACCCAGAATGAGCGCTCTGACGTTGCTCGGGAAGAGAGAGCCGTGCCTTCCCTCGCGAATGTCATTGTCGAAGTCTAAAACTTGTATGGGTAACGAGCACTTTTGCTTCACTACTTCCATCGTGCGACTAAGATTATAAGTTATATCTTTCGCTTTTTATTTTCATAGTGTATCATGAGCTCTGGACGCGCTCGGAAGGGTTCCGGAGTACTTAATTCTTTGATTAATTCTCTACCGTTTGAGGCTCATTTGCCCGGCTACAGGTACTGCGGTCCCGGAACTAAGCTACATAAGCGATTGCAGCGAGGGGATCCTCCTATAAACGCATTGGACGCTGCGTGTCGTGAACACGATATCGCCTACGCCACACATCAGGATACTGTTCCGAGGCATTTGGCTGATAAGGTTCTTGTGGAAAAAGCCTGGAATCGGGTGCAGTCTGCCGACGCTACTTTTGGCGAGAAGCTTGCCGCTAGACTTGTGACCGCAATCATGAAGGGAAAGCTGGCCATGGGTGCCGGATTGCGCAAACGTCGGAAGAGAATACTACCGCCACCCGCTAGAGGTGGGATCTTACCTTTGCTACCGCTTTTGGCAGCATTGGGTGCTGCAGGTAGCTTGGCAGGTGGAGCCGCACAGATCGCTACCTCGGTGAATAAGAAACGTGCTGCGGAGAAGCAACTGAACGAGCTGGTTCGTCACAATCAGCACATGGAAGCATTAGCCACGGGCAAGGGCAGAGGTCTTAAGAAGGGAGGTGGACGACGCAGGAAGGGGAAGGGCTTGTATCTACGTCCAAAAAACTCGGGGCGAGGTCTGTACTTATCCCGGAAAAAGCCTTAAGCGGTGCGGAGATTGAAACTTATGCTGAACGTCTACGCATTCCTAATTTTAGAGGCGTATACATGCTAGATAAACTGCCTCTAAGACCTAGACGTGCAGAGAGGATCGTCGTCAATTTGGACAACTCGCAGAATCCCGGTACCCATTGGGTTGCTATACGCAAGGATGGAAATTTAGCATTTTATTTTGACAGTTTCGGCAATCTGAAACCTCCACGAGAGATAGAATCCTACCTCGACGGTGTTAAGATCATGTATAACAGACACAGGTATCAGAATTTCGATTCTGTCATTTGTGGTCATCTGTGCTTGCAGTTTCTGTTATAAAACACTTTCGACAGGATGTTCGAATGGTCAAAATGAGTTACACTATCACTGTGAGCGGATCTGATTCTAGTTTCTCTACCTATTTGAATCCGCCACTCCATCTGGATCCAGATGGGGTTTACGAGATTGCTCTACTGAATTTCGAGACATTTTACTCGATACCAAATGTTGATCCTAGCAATAACCTTTTCCATTACGTGCGGGATGGAAAACTTGAAACTGTCGAAATTCCACCTGGAACTTATGAAATAGAAGATATAAACACCTTCCTCAAGGATAGACTCAAAGCCGGCGATGACTTTTTTCTCCGTCCCAATAATAACACTATGAAGGCTGAGGTTCGGTGCCCCTACTTTATCGATTTCGCTCGAGAGAGATCGGTGGGCTCTCTTCTCGGTTTCACCGGCAAGCGCACGGTGGAACCGGGTGTACTGACCGAGTCTGACGAACTGGTGAACATCTTTAAGGTCAGCATCATACGCGTCGAGTGCAGCCTTGCCACTGGATCCTTCATCAACGGTAAAAGCGGGCATTCTCTCTACGAGTTTTTCCCGTCGGTTCCTCCGGGCTACCACATCTCGCAGGAACCGCCCAGTCCTATATATCTACCCATCATCGACACGAATCTCATTGATCATCTCAGCATTCGCGTGGTAGACCAGAACGGGGATACGCTCGACTTCAGAAACGAAACTATAACAGTGAGACTGCACATAAGACGGAATGGGAATAAATTTTAAAAGGCATTACTATAATAAAAAGCTTCTCTCGAGATTGATACCTACTCAGTCTTCGACACGCAAACTGCTAACACCATCCAACCGAGAGTTCCTCGAGCGTCTGGGATTCAAGGTTCTGTAATGGATGTTTTAGATGTGACCGGGGTTCCGACGTTTGACGATAAGATTAGTAAAGAGGAGGAACATGTCTTCCTACCTTACAATACGTCTGCTCTAGATGTGAATGATGAAATTAGAATACCATGCCAAGCCGAGGATTTGTACACGCTTCCTAGCAGAAGTTACCTCTACATAGAGGGATCTGTGACAAAACCTACTGGCGAAGCTTCATCTGCAACACTGACCAACAATGCCATGGCGTTTCTGTTCGATGAAGTTCGCTTAGATATGAATGGTACTACCATAGATAGAACGAGAAATCCTGGAATTTCTACATCTATGCGCAACTATGCGGCTCTCAACACTTTGGACTCCAATCGCCTGCAGAACGCCGGCTGGACGTATCCCGGAGAACCTGTAGACATCGTGAACGCATCGAACGGTGTATTCAACGCTATCGTTCCTCTTTCGATGCTTCTGGGTTTCGCAGACGATCACAAGGAGCTGATACTTAATAGCAAGTTTGAACTGGTTCTCATTAGATCTAAAAATTCTAATAATTGTGTGATTGGCAACGATGTGACTATCATTAAACTAAACCGCATCGAATGGAGGATGCCCGTACTTAGACTCTCCGATGCCGAGAGGGTGGAGAAACTTAAACTCGTCCAGTCAGATCGCCCACTGCACGTTGCTTTTCGAACCCTGGACCTTCACACTCAACCTGCAGTACCGCAGACTAAAGCGTTCACGTGGAACGTTGCAACGACATCGAAGCTTGAGAAACCGCGTTTTGTCATTGTGGGTGCACAGACCGACAGACTGAACTACCTTGCTAAAGATAGCTCTATCTTTGATCACTGCAATATCACCAATCTGAAGCTTTATCTCAACAGCGAATGTTATCCGTATCATGACATGAATTTGGATTTTGCAAATTCAAAGTTTGCATCTCTGTATGATCAGTATTCTAAATTTCAATACTCTTATTATGGCAAAGAAAATTACCCTCTTTTGAAGAGAGGCGATTTTCTGAAATATGCACCACTATTCGTCATAGACTGTTCTCATCAACCGGAGGAGACCGTGACTGGAGCCGTTAACATCAGATTGGAGGTTCAAGCATCGGCGAATTTTCCTGCACAAACATCTTTGTTTTGTTTGATTATTCATGACAAATTGTTCACTTATAAACCCCTAACTCATGTTGTTCAATCTATCATATAAGAAATGAAAAATGTATTTTTTTATATCAATAAAGAATGAAATTTTTATATTTTTTTATTGATTTTAGCATACATCTCCTTTAACTTTTTTCTGACACTCCTACCTCTAACATCGTATGAACACATTGATTTATGAACGTCATGCAATTGAAATAAATGTATTTCAATGTATGGAATTAGTCTCTTCAGTCCTGCTATTGCAACAATGTCCAGGTTTATGACATTTTCGTTTAGACACGTATTCACAAATGCTATTTCATTAACTTTATTCATATGCACTGTTACGTTATATGCGTAGATTATATTCTCACTGTACGATAAACGAGGAAGCTTACCGTCTTTCACATACGTTTCAATCACAGCTATATTTCGAACTATTATCTGCCAGTCCTCTTTTGTTATGTATACAAAAGTTTCGTCAACTGCTTTGATGAAGAGGGATGCGAGTTCGTAATGCAGTCCTATATTCACACGATGCTTGGAGCTGATGGAGATGTCGTCGAGCATAAACACGCTATTTGGATTCATCTTCCTCTGACTTTTCTGGAATGGGGTCAAAGATGAGCACTATAACGTTCTCTCGAGAGGCTTCCAACATCTTCTTCTTGTTTACGACTTTTGCCTTGTTCCTCTTCTTGTCAGGCTTTTTTTCGGACCTGTAGACATATACACAACATTTCTGTTTTAACACACACGTGTCATTAATAAAAAAACTCTTTCTTTTTATTCACAATGATTCTGCTTACCTTTCTTCTTCTTTCTCCTCCACGGGTTCGGATGTCGACACCGACCGATCCACGTCGCGATGCGGTGGCACATCTTCTCCTTCGGGCGTTCTGTAAAAATAAAGGCACAGGTTTTTTGCTAGCTATCTTTTTTCTCCCCCTACTACATCTATTCTATCACATGTTCTTTACTTACTTACCCTTTTGCTTTGAGATACACGTCGCAGCACTCTCCACAACGGAAGAATGACGACATTTGTTGATGCTGTGATGGTTCCTTACAGATGATGGTATGCGTATCGCCATCACATATTTCCTCGTGCTTATCGAGACAGTGCTGCTTCATTTGCTGGTACTCCTCGAGGTTCACCCAGCAACAATTGTCACTATCGCTCGCGATTCTGATATTTTCACTACTCATCGTGCTGGCTCACAGTCGACTGTGAACGCCGATCCATTCTCGTTTCACATTTAGTGGATAGGGGCGGTGGTGGGGATTGAACATGCTCGTTCTTGCACTGACCTGGTTTATACCGTTACGCACGTGGGCACTTTCTCACATACACAGTCTTCTGTAACATACTCATGCAGCCTAACATTCATACACCTAACTCGAATATTATATTAGCCTCGCATGGTTTTCTTATTTTATAGTCCATTGCCTTCTTGATGAAAGATTCCAAGTTTTTAGCTGTGGGAAACACCAAACTTAGTATTTTGGTTCAGTATCTTCACGAAGGTTTTTTCAAGAAAAATCCCCACCATCCCAGAATACCCTTTACATGGAACATTTTTCTCAAAAATGGCTCTAACGATTCTTCATTGTGAACGACTTTTGCATAACTGGTAACAAAATAATAAGAGATAGACAAAATTTTACTACACGTGAGCGCGCACGCGCGCACACACACAGATATTTTTTTCGGCTTTTAATTATTTTATTATTCATTTAACTCTGCAACATTCACCTTAGACTCTCAACATCACGTAATCCCCTCACGTTACTCATATAGACGGTTTCTAAAACCGTCTATTCATTACACGGGTACAAACACACATACGTACCTGTTGTCAAACCCGCGTTAACTCACATTTTTTTCGGCTTTTAATTATCTTTATTATTCATTTAATTCTACAACATAACAATAAAGTGTATCGACAACTTCACAAGGGGTAATAACGTGCTCCAGGGAGCACCGCAGAGGAGGGACGGACTCTCCCTCAGAATCCAAACGTCACGTAATCCCACACGTTACTCGTATATGCGGGTACTAACTCCGTCTTTCAATACCACGGATTGTAATTCAAGTACATAGATGTGCTGATTACCGTGGTTTACCACTACTTACTATGACTGAAATATGCAATTTTATATATTGTTACATACACATATTGCTTTAAGGCAGGCTGTTATTAAATTTTATATTATAAAATTTGACTGAAATCATTTAAGTGTTAAAAATACTACCTCATCTGTCAGTACTTAGAATGTCTAGATCTACCACGTGAAGGTTCACAAAGGAGAACAGGATGTCTTTACCTCTGTTGACTTCGCTTAACCTGGTGAGCTCGAGATTCAGAACGGGAGCGATAACTGGGTGTAAAGGTTGGAGTAGTGAAAACCTTGTTTTCAACAGGTTCCGCAGATCTGCACCGAGACACGCTGTCAGGCGTTACCCTAGGGGCTCGAAGATGCAGTACGGGATTATTAGCTTAGGACCGAGGTCATCCTATGCTCGAGGAAGGTTGAAGAGCAAGAATGAGTAACTCGAGTTTGAGAGGCATAACCGTGCGGCGATAAAGCAGAGGAGGGCAGGGACGATACGAGTAAAACCGAGTAATCCAGTTCTTCCGGTCCTAGCGCCTCACAGGATACCAAGTAAACCGCGCTTGTACCCAAACGAAGGGTGAATTACATGGCTACCGATTATAGGCGCTGTTTTTGAATACTTTTTATTTGTTTTCTAGTTCTTCGGTTTTTCCACAAGCTCACACGTCTCCGCATTCAATAATATATTGTAAAGAACTTCTGTGGAGTCTTCTTTAGACAAAACTTTCACGTAAATATGCCAAATTCTACCTATTCAATAAATATTGATATCTCCATGTCACCTGAGGGAGTCTTTTCTGCAGCAGGGTAGATAATTTCTGAAAGAAAATATCTCTCAGCCCAAGGCAGGCAGAAATGCTTACATGTTTACTTAAAAGTTGTTTTTGTTTTTAGATTGTATGTTTGTTTTTACTTTTGCTTTGTACAAAGAAATTTAATTTTAATAGGATTATATTTTATATACCTATTGTTATACACCGGGGTGAGGCCAAAAGGTTTTGCAGCTAAAATATTAAATTTAGTTATCCCGGCATAAACATTGGGGTCGTAGCATCAGTGGTAACCAAGAGGTACCAGGAACCTAATTGCACAAAGCTAAAGTGGTCGTGGGATATTTATAACATAACACATAAATTCACATTTAACTTTGGTTTATTATAAAGTTACCTTGGTGCCGTTACTTGATTTCCAAAAGGTTACAGATAAACATTAGAGGGAAATGCTCCACACTCACACGGACCACGCATTCCTACACACAACCACTCACTCTGAAGATATACACTAGACTCACGCTACTGGTCTGACCCACGCTATCAGACAAAGAGGCTCGTCCCTCAACTTTCCTTCACCCCCCCCCCCCGACTAGGAGGTGGAGGTGTCACGTCAACGAGAATTCAGAGTCACAAACGAAATAATTAGTTGAACAATGTCATTCTACACAGCAATAATGTGTCCGACGCGACAATGCACACACATACGCTACACTATATATTTTGTGTATGAAAACATTATTTTTTTTTAGAAATGAGTTTGTTTTTGTAAGAATAAAATTTGCTTTTTAACTTTAACTTCATGTAGGTCATCACACCAACAACCCTTCCAAACCTGCCACCAAATACGAAACAGCTTACAGCAGGAAAAACATAGCGGTGTGGCCAGAAACATTTTTTCGGCGGTGATAAACGGTTTAATTCAAGATTCAGTATTACTGTTTTTATTATTAGTGTTACTATTTTCTGATATAGCGATGGTGATTTATTGGCTTTTAATAGCCCACTAATTCTTATCTTAGTTTATTAATTATGAAGTCCACATACATACGGTGAGGTTTTGCTAACAAGCACAGCTCCAAAATTTAACTATTGACGCAGACACGCTGCGTCCTCCAACAATGAAGTAATACATTTGCCTCACGGTTGCTGCTTTTCTCCTCCTAGATGTTTTTCTTATACTTTGCCACGGCTGCTCGAGCATGAGATTCTAATCACTGGGTATGCGTGAGTGTATGTACATAGAAACACGAACGCTTTCTTGGAACCCTTTTATTCACCATTAAAATAAGACTTAAGATTTGCCGATCACTTTTAAATTCTTACAATGTTACTGTGTCGTTTCCAAGACCGAAGATTATCAATTACAGCTGAACGTTCGATCCTCTTGCAAGTTCACGCCCAGAGAATGTTGTTCCGCACCCCAAGAGGGCCCCAGCGAGAGTGTGTCCTCAACACACGAGCGTCCCAGCGAGAATTTCCTCATCACATGCGCGATACAAGTAAAGAACTCCTAACTTCCCCTCTCTCCCTTTAAAAATTTCGCACCAAAACTGAGCGTCATGAAGCTTCTAGTGACCTTCAATTCCTGGTCAGTGCATCTGCACCCATTATTTCCAGGGGAAACTGGCTTCAGCGGTTGTACCCTTTATACCTGGGGCTGGTCCCTAATTAGCTAATCTGTGCCTGTATGGCCTTTCTGTCGCTTTTAACAGTCAACAATTTTCCCAATGCTTCTCCTTTTAATACATGCACTGATTTTAAATATTTTATTAATTATTTTATTTCGGTATCCTTCCCAGATTATTATGATAATTATTGACTTTATAATTTCGACTTCACTATTGTGTAATAAATAATAATTATCCGCTAAATGAGAGTAAACTGGTGTTATATTATAGAAACTCTTATAGGAAAACCTTTGGAAACAACGCTAAAAAGAAATACCTGTAACGTAGAACACATTTTATTCTTTTTGAGTGTTAAACAACTTGATATGTTTTGCTTGGCAGACAGCGAAATCTAGAATTCATCAAAAGTAGATAACTTCATTCTTCCTTCTTGTAGTGTGAAATAGTCATAAATGGAACCCGAATTTTTATGGAAATACAGCCAGTTTACAATAAAGTTAGGAATTTCTTACTAACTTCACTGCATCATCTCATCCAACATATTGCACTACCAAAAACAAACAAATTGTTGAATACATTGCTTACCTCAGTAGTATGTAATTAAGGGAACTATAGAAACTGTTATACAATTATTAATGGTAATATATTTACCTAAAGCCATAAACAAATTTCAAAGAATATGCTCCATCTGGCTTTTCGGTAACATGTCACAATGGGGATTATAGAAGTTGACAGACTGTAGTGCGTTTGAGTATGTACAAAGAGCGCCAAAAATGTCTCACTGCACCTCGCGTTTACGTCACATTATTCATCATTGTACGTGGCCTTGCGAAGCCATGGCTATTTCATTGGTTGCTTTAGGCCACGGTGCAGCGATGCGCCAGTCCTTCTGCTAAATAGGTTACAAAATTGCGTAGAAACGAAATATATGTTTACGCTCTCGATCGTATTGGATAATCGTGATTGGCTAGTGCAGGGCACGCCTTTGAAAGGATTAAAAGTTAAGGGGAAAACTTGATGAGCGCCTAAGTTAGCGAAATGTAGAATGTGCAGTGTGAGAAGATTTAGAAATTAAAGCTTGAATGGCAATCATTAAATACATAGCAATACTTTATAACAAAAAATAAATACAATTATATTCTCACAGTGGTATCAATGCTTGTTGCTGCATAGAAGCAAACATGACTAAATAATAAATAAAGCAGCATGTTTTCCCTCTAATTCAAACCACAATTGGTTAATATACCTTTGCTAACATATTGCTGATCATAGGAATACCACAGGATTGTAGACAAAAATATAACCCAATTTTATTGCCATAATATGTATGTCATATTCAATAAACCATATACATATTTATCTCTAGTTTCTGAACATGATCAGTCAATTATAACAAAAGAGTAATTTAAATTTGGTATACGAATATCATCATCTGCGGATGTTTTACGGGGAGTGCCCACAATCTGACGACTATAGATGATCTTCCCTACTTTCCTGGAATATTTGTATCCATTAATTCATTATAAATCCATTTTAATGCACTGCCGTTGCAATTGCTGTAACGGTGCGACCAGCCTCCCACATACCCATGATACGTCCACGAGTGATTTCGTTAGTATACGGCATGACTGGTTCTGAGACAATAAACATGTTTTGGTTTCAATAACACAAGATAAAGCAAAGGCATCAATCTCTCCTCTTTTCCCCCGTATTGCTGTGTTATCAAGCCACTACGCTTGCGATAGATAGGATGAAGGACACACCTCAAAAGACCCCAGAAAACATGCAAAATCCGTCCCCAGCCCTAAGCAGAGGCGGTGTTACCTGGTTGAGTGCAGTGCATTGACGTCTTCATGGAGCCAGGAACTAGAACAGGTCTCCAGTGTTGACTCGGGCGGAAGGTAGATCACCACGGTACCTATCCGTTTAATTATGAATTTACCCGTGCGATAGATAAACTGCTAAACGGTGGCGCCATCTCTGCTTTATTGACTTAACTATTTGCATTAGCGTCTCTGTATAATGCGGCCCATTGCTGTTGTGAAGGTTCAAAACTACCGATTTGTTTAACAATTTAATTATTTTCTCTACTACGTATAATAAATAGGAGAAAAATGTAAAAAATCCAAAAATTCATGTTGAGGAAATTATGTTTTGAGGCCCCCTGAATAAAAACACAGCATATTCGGAAAAAGGTCCGCGCGCGCGCCTTTGTCAATCTGTCTTTTCTCTCTGAATGTGGGTGTGTCTGTGAACAGCATAACTCAAAATCGAAAAGTCGCGTACCAAACTTGGTATTTAAGCTTAGTACCTTCCAAGGATGTGACACGAAGATGTTCAAGAAAATCACCCTAGCCCAACTACCCTCTACATATAACATTTTTCAAAAAATTTGAATTTCTAAAAAATGTCTGTAACGATTTTGGTTAAAATGACATAATTTAAAGATATTTAAAAAAACAAATAAAATGTATATCTTGAATATTCTGGGAATAGTCTTTGAAGTGCCCTTCATTCGGAAGACATTTTGTATAATCCTGTATAACTGGTAAAGTTAAGCGATAGCCGAAAACGTTCTACACAAAAAATTTAGATTTTTTTAAAGCAAAGAGTTTATTTCAAATAAGCTTTTTTTAGGCATAAGCAATTTCTGAGATATTCGTTATTAATGATTCGAATTGTTCATTTCTTGGGAATTCTTTAAAGTCCTGTCAATATTCAAATGTTTCATGGAAACAGTATGGAATTTTACGGAAGGTATAGCGTCCAGTTGTTAAACATTTAACTATCACTGTTCTTTTTGTATCTATAACGAAATGTGTCATGTAGCAATTTCTGTAAATGTTTATTTTGATTAAAATGTAGTAGGTAGTAAGTAAGCTTTGGTAAGAATAGTTTGTATACTTACTAATAAACGATAGAGGGTACAGAAAGCCACGTGAATGTATCACATAAGATTTGTTTCTATGCTTTTTCAATATTTTGAAACCTGTACTAACATATATCTTTAGTAATGATATAAAGCATATATGTAAACAATTGATTCGATATGTTTAAAATTAAAGAGGGTGTAGCGATGTAAAATAAACTAATAAAATAAGGGAAACAAAGTTTGGCAAGAAATACAAGCATGAAAGTGCACTGATGTTAACATAGTTGAATATCTCTGCAAGAATTACAATTAGTAATTACAAAATCGGATGTGTTACACTCACATGACTTTCTCTACTCTTGTTCAAACTATTTTTACAAACGCTTATTCTCCATATTCATTCATTCATTATCTGTTTACCCTCCTCTTATGTAGGACTTACACCCCCCAGGACCTACAGGCGGGTGCCTGGAGTGAGAGGCCCGTCGAGGAGCAGACACTCATGGATCAGACAGAACATCCAGGATGGGGAATCAGCCCGATGCCTGGTATGGGATGAAGGAAGTAGTTGAAACGAAATGTTGGTGAATGGATGAAAGGAAAGGTGATGATGGAGCAGTTGGTGGAATGAATGGCGGGGGAAACCGGAGATCCCGGAGAAAACCCGCCCAGACGCCGCTTCGTCCACCACAAATCCCACATGCAGGTCCCTGGGATCGAACCCGGTCCGCCTCGGTGGGAGGCGAGCGGTCTAACCACTCGGCCACGGCGCCGCCTTATTCTTCATATGCTTCATGTTAATCGAGATGTTAATCTTATTGCTAATTTTCTTGTGGCTGCAAAAGGAATTGCTAGGCTTTAAGCGAAAGTCTAATCTTTTAAGAGGTGGTTGCTATGTGGAGTATTCCATTCTCTTTGCATTACCAGGACAAAAAAAATTGCATAACGAATTTGAGAAAAAGTATAAGTATTGGAAAATTTAAGGGAATAACAAGCAATATCTCGAAATTGGTTCACTCAACAACAAAAAATGTATATGACATAAATTGTGTATTTTAGGGCGATCTACATTTTGTATGTACTAAACTTTTGTCTATCTCTTATGGTTTACCAGTTATGCAAAAGTCGTTCACAATGAAGAATACTTTTGGTGACATTCCCAGAAAATTCAATATATTCATTTTGTTTGTCATGAAAGTATCTTAAATGCATGGTATTTTAATCAAAATCGTTAGTCATTTTTGAGAAAATTAAAATTTTCGAAAACGTTTCAAAGTAAAGGGTAATCTCGGGTGGGGAATTTTCTTGAAAACCTTCGTGTTACATCTTTGGAAGATACTGAACCTGAATACCAAGTTTGATGTTTATCCGACCGTTCGTTTCTGAGTTATGCTGTTCACACGCACACGGACATGTTTCCAAAAATGCATTTTTGGATTCAGGGGGTCACAAAACGTATGTTTCCGGTGAAATCTCAGTATCAAATTTTTGGGTGGAATACAATACTTCCCCTACTTACTATACGTAGTAGAGAAAGTAAAAACTGGCTTATGAAATGCGAACAATTGCATTTATTCATCCATTTTGGTAGGTCCTTGCTGCTTAATTTGAAATTATTTTATTAAAACATTTATTTCTAAGTAACATAAAATAAATATAAGAATAGCTAATATATAAGAGATTATATAAAATTGTAGTGAGTAGAGAAATTTGTGTAAATTGACACAATTTTTTAAAATTATTTACCATATGATGTTATAGTTTAGGTCTTCAAACAGTTTAGTAAGAGCGTTACTCCGACAATATTTACATTCACTTGTATCTGAACAATATTCTCGCCACTGCACTGACACTGTGCCCCATGCGACTTGTGATTCAGTAGGCTTTGTGAGCTTCAGGATAATCTTTTCTCCTTCATATATTTAGGCTACTGGCCTTTTCCACACCAAGAGATTGAGTGTCTCCATCTTTATGTCAGCCAACATTTCTTTTTCCTTTAGACTAATAATGGAATATCACGTACGGTAAGCTGTTGTCTGGTATTCTTTCGAAACTATCAACCCAATTAAGTTTCAAGTTTTGGATTGTTTCTGAGGGCAATATTGTCGCAGATGTTTTGAGGGGTAATAGTGGGGCGCTCAAAGAAGCGTTTTCATCAAATATCACGGTGGGTTCGAAGGGGTGAGAGGAGGGGGAGACGATCAAGACTCAGGTAGCTACAACACAAGTCACGGATAAAGGAGGGGTAGCTCAGAGGGATCTCAAAGGTGTTGACTAATTCACAGGTGGCAGGACACTCGCGCGTCTCAAATCACTGGGTAGAGTTTTTTTTTTTTTTTTTTTTTTTTTTTTTTTTTTTTTTAAAGTTCCCTTGTCGTTCCCAGATTATTCTACTGTGTTTTTCTGTTTTATAGCGCTTATTTCCGCAACACACACACACACAAACACCCATGCCCGAGGCGGGACTCGAACCCACGACCTTCAGCTTGGCGGAGCGCCGGAGCGACCACTCCAACGACCACGGCTACGAGGGCCGGCTAGTTAGTCACACAGGAAGGGCGTCCCGGAGGTCATAAGGGCGCCTAGCATCTAAAGTACATGTCCTAAGGGAAGATGTCAGTATGACCAGTATGTCCTAAACATTTACATTGTGACCCAACAAGTGTATAAAAATATAGATTTATTACTATATAGCTTGAGGCCGCCTAAAGGGGATTACTATGAATTAGTGAAATGACATGCTTACCTAAGAGGAGTAGATGTAGTCCGATGCAGGATGTGGTCTTGCCGATTTATGATTTACTTTTCGTAGCGATTTTCAAGAATCAGACTGACGCAGGTTCCTGTAGCAGTCCCTCTGGAGTCTCCCTTGTCCCAAACGCCAGTGGTTTTTAAAGGACTGCTACCTCAGCAGTTTCTCACCTCTTGGGCGAATGTCCTAATCCGAATCAGCAGAATTCGCGCAACGTTTCTAAGTTAAATAAAGCCTGACGCTGCCCCTAGCAACCACAGGGGCTTGGATATACATTCTGCGTGTCAGCCTTTTAAATTTTATAGTGCAATCTCCAACGCTACTGAATGCAAGAACAATGCCAAAAAATTAATAAAGTTAACGCATACATCGTGACAATATCGCATTGCGCCGATGGGCAGTTTGTCCCCGACCCATTTTCCAGGAAAGTCATCACACACTTGAGATTCACGACGGGTTTCTAATTACCTTGTTAATGGGTATTGGTATTGCGCGGATGAATAGTTCGTTCTTAAAGTTCTATTACTGTGTTTATCAGTCAATATTGTGGCGTATTAATAATTTGGGGTGTGTCATTGTCATTAACAGACATATTACTGTTCTACATTGTCATTAACAGACACACTGTTGTTTACGTCAATCGTGGCTGGTAACGTTGCTAGCCACGAGTGATGGGGGATATAGCGTCTGTCAATTTAGGATTCCGTGAGAAGCGGATCGCGTGTGCAAGTCGGCCTTGGATCGGTGTACATCTCCTCTCACCTTTCATATTTAATAATGCAGGAACCCCAAAGTGCTGGCAAATAAATCTAGGGATATGTAAGTAGATTTGTGAATTTTGTACACTGAAAAACCCACGCCTTCATCTTGACCTCCACACCACGTTTCGGTACTCCACAGCCAGGTCAGTATAAGTTCCCTCAATGTACATAATGGATACTAGAAATTAATTTAATGTTCATGTGAACGTTTAGGCCTCTACTCGGCATGTAACATTTTTGGTGAAGGTTACCGTGTTTTTGGTGCATGATTGCTGTATGTGAAGTAATATTTGCTGATTATGTGTCGACGTGGCGTGTGAAACAAAGTGTTGCATTTTGAATTAAGTTTGTGAGATGTGAACAAAAGTGGTGTGTATTTTGAGTTTTATTTTAAGATATATATTTTATTCGCCATTTCGCCCCTGAAAATTCTTAACCCTTTTTAGTGGGTTTCCCATTCTTTTTATGTGATGGCCATCTAACCCTTTGGCGTTTCTGCATTATTTCCCTCCCCTCTCCCCCCTCTATCTCCATCTTTCATTCGTGATAAAATGTCTGTGCAGTGTCTCAGTATTTTCTGTGAAGATTCTAGATTCTGTATGCCTGATACGACTACAGTAATCTTTCAAGTTTGTTCTCTGCCTCTTGTCATTCAATTTGATGATATAATTATTCTGCTTTTATTCAATTGTGATATGATAATATAAATATGTCACCGATATATATGTATTTATTTGAATACTGCTGACACACATTTTTGCCTATAATGCTTCATATAGGGCGATTAATTATTACCTGTGTCAACTGTTAAATCATATACATGCTTTACTGCTGATTTTTTCATTGCTTATGGATATTCATTTTTGAACTGTAATGTTCTTATGTATGTAAACTGTGTTTCTTTTACAGCATTGATACTTTGTATTTTGCTTAATACCATATAATAATCAGGCTCATCTCAGTCTCTGATGTGATAACATTTCTACATTCCCTATGTCTATTAATGATTTTGTTGCAGGACAACTAGATTCTCTCTTGCACTGTCAATTACCTTGTATTAGAGATTTAATGTGCATTAGTTAGCACTATGATTGTAGCATGTAACAATATATATTCCATTATAGCAAACGGAAACGTGAGCTGTGATTTATCGAAAATTTCTGGATACAAAGTACTGACGAAAACCTCGTGCAAATCAAGTTTTAAACCTCCAGCAAAAATTTATAACAGAGTTGTCAGAATCAAGGCTGTGTTAAAGTGTAAAACAAAAGGATTTTTAAGCTAATGTGGTATGAATATTGTTATAATAATTTAAAAACTAATTTTCAAAAGCTTTGACTATGTGGTTATATACCAAACTTTCATTTAGCTTCACTGGTTAATTTTTTAAACAATTAAAGCTTTATGCATAGATATAATTAAATATTAAATGGGAACTTTCAGCAAACGTGAAGCGACATAGAGTACTAGCCACGGACAAACTAATACGATAACTCATTAATGTAATAAGATATCTAATTCACAGCTTCTCAGCATCAACACATTAATAATTTCTTTCTTAAATATTTAAGTTTTACGTGTTATGTATTTTTTCCTAATATTGTACGTATAATCATTAAGAGGATTTGAAAACACATATATTCATAATGTACACATAGTAGAGAACAAGTATATAACGTTAACATATAAAATATAATATAAGAGGGAAACGCCATTGTTAGCTATATAACCAGTAATATAAAATTAGAGACATGAAGTAATATATCTACGTAAGCACGTAAAGAAGGTATACTGGTGTGTAAAACCTAAGGACGAAAGTAATCTTCGCATGCTGTGACACTGCCAAGTAACACAGCTCGATGAAACTTGAATCATACATAGAGGGAACTGCTACGGTATGCTTCAGTAGGCAACTAAACGAAATATGCAATGAGACGAACAGAAATGCCACTTTTATTCATAGACCATAAGCTACACTAAAGTCAATACGACATATGATGGCTCTCTATATTTACAGAAACAGATACATGTTGCTTAAAAGGGTGTATGATCACCACGGACAGCAAACATCAATGCTTTGCATTGTGCTCCTATGTTGGCCACAAGGTTGGTAAGCAGTTCTTTTGGTAGGGCGTTCCATTCCTCCACCAGCGCTGTTGACAACTGTTGGATGGTCGTTGGTGCATGTGGATGTGCTGCAATGCATCTCCCCAAAGAATCCCACACGTGTCCGATGTGATTTAAATCGGGGGGAACGGCAGGCCAGTCCATTCGCCGAATATCCTCTCGTTCCAAGAGATCCTCCACCTGCGCTGTTCGATGCGGTCGCGCATTGTCATCCATAAAAATGAAGTCAGGACCGACTGCACGCTCTGAAAAGACGCAGATGGGGAAGGAGTACAGTATCACAATAACGTTGACCAGTGAGCGTACCGTGTTTAATGATTTGGAGGTCGGTGCGCCCACGCAACATTATGCCTCCCCAAACCATAACACCCGAACCACCAAAACGATCATGTTCAAGGATGTTCCTGGGCTCATTACGTGTTTCCACATATCGCCAGACTGAATCTGCTCTCATCCGAGAAGAGCATGCGACCCCATTCCTCGTTGGTCCAATTTTGATGCTCTTCGGACCATCGCAAACGGTGCCGCCGATGTGCGGATGTCAATGGAACACAACGTACTGGCCATCGGGCAAAGAGACCACTTCTGTGTAGTCGCCGTGCCACTGTGTATCGTGAGATTGCGTGCCTAGCTGTCCTGTTAAATGTGGTTGCAATTGCATCCGCTGTTTTGCGTAGATCCCTTCTTGCCTGTTGCACAATGTAGCGGTCATCTGTTGCTGTAGTTGAGCGTGGTCGACCATGCCTCTCCTTGGGGACAGCAGTGCCTGTGGTTTGGAAGGTTCCCCATGCATATGAAACAATGCTGCGAGCAATTCCAAACTCCTGAGCAACACTCGTCACACTTCGCCCTTCTTCCAGTTTACCGATGATTCTTCCCCGTATTAAGTCATCCAAATGGTGTCTACGGGCCATGTTGCAATGAAGAACGTCACTACAGTGCACCGTGAAATCTAGCTAATTGCCACACACCGTCTTGTCCTGTTTCGTCAACTGTCATGTATTGCGGGACCAGGCCCATTTGGCTCAACAGGCTCGCTACACTCACGCCATGTGACGTCCAGCTTTCTGTGTACGTGTGAGAGACCTCTAGCAGTATGCTCCCGCACCTTCATCTACTTCCACCAAGTAGTTCATTTGTTGCGTTAATTTATATATATACAGGGTGAATCACCTAAAACTTGCACCGCAAATATTTCGAAAATGGAAAGTGCTACTGATGTGCAGTTCTCACAGCATTGATTGGTAGTCGTACATTTAGCCTATAAACAGATTTTAATAATACTGAGAAGGTGCATTTTTTGAGCAAACATACAATTTCAAATAGAACAATGCCTAGCTACATCAACAGAATAAAGCAAGAGTAAATTAGAATGTCAGTGGAGTTTGTTGCAAGATTCTAGTGCATGTGGTTTAAGAGAAATCCTATTTTGAAATTTTTACCCACCGACACTTGTACAACCTGTGGTAGCACAAAGAAAAGGGAATTTCAATACTTCTGTGGATTCTTACAAGTAAAGAGAACATAACCCTTCAAAGGTTGTGTTCAAAATGACCACCGGAAGCTTCAATACATGCTTCCAGTCTGCTATGGAAAGACTGCTGCACACGTTCTAGCATTTCAGCGGAAATTTCAGAGCAGGCAGCAGTAATACGTCGTTTCATATCGTCTAAAGGGATCAGATCAGTTGAACGGGCCGTCCAATCCACGATTTGGAAACAATCCGTTAAAACAAGCTGTAGTACTTCGTGCACTATGGGGCGGACAGCCATCATGTTGGTACCACAGGTTCCTCCTAGTCTGCAAAGGAACGTCTTTCTAACATCTGTGGCAGATGATCTGTCAGGAGGCTGCGATACTTGTGCGAGTTCATTGTTCCTTCTTTGAACAAAGGGCCTTTGAGCTGATGATTCACTATCCCACACCACACATTCAAACTCCATGGACGCTGACGTTACACCTGACGAAGCCAACGGGGATTGTCAACAGACAATAAAGTATATAAAGTATAATAAATGAGAGGTAAATGTGAATTTATATATTTTTAGTGTTCTAAATATCCCACGCCAGTTTAGTTTTGTGCAGCAAGATCTTGTTAACTCTCGCGTGCCACTGATGCTACGTTCCCCAATGTTTATGACGGGGTAGCCAAAATGAATATATATATGGTTTGTGAAGATTTGTTTAAGCGTTAAATTCTGTACCTAGGGTCTTACTTGTCAGTCAATGCATTTAAGGAAAAACTACCCGGTGGGAAAGGTCCTTCCTAATGACCCGTGTCCCTAATAGAAGTTGATCGTCGGCACATTACGAATACAGTGCTTTCTGGTAGGTTGAAGATATTTAATTCAGTTCTTATTTCCCCTATCTGATCTATTGATTGTCCAGTTTTCACACGCATAACCTAGCGTTGGTAGTGCCACAGTTGTATAGAATTTTAACTAAGTTGGCTTTAAAGGTTGTTGTAGTTCTTTTGGTATTGTTCTGATTTTCCCAATACATGATATAGAATCTACTTAGACTTATATTAATATAATTCTTCCTGTAGTAGGATACATCAACTCCTAAACAATTCAAATAGTTTACCTGATCCGTTAATACATTATTAACAATTATTTTACATCTTTTATAAGTTATGCCCAAGTCGAAATTCCTTTACATCCTTTACATGTTCCTGGATTTGTGTAAAAACCTTCACGAAAAAGTATATTGCCACGGCAATGCCTAGTATTGCACCAACGGCAAAAATGACAAGAGCGCAGTTTCGTTTTAAATGCGACTTTGATTGAGGAGGTAATTTGGCTGCACCTGGAGCTCCGGCATACACTACGCTTCGAAATACGGTGTACGGTGCACCTGGAGTTACGGGGTACGGTGCAACTGGAGTTACGGGGTACACTGCACCTGGAGTTATGGTGTACGGTGTACCTGGAGTTACGGGGTACGGTGCACCTGGAGTTACGGGGTACGGCGCATCTGGAGTTATGGGGTACGGTGCACCTGGAGTTACGGGGTACGGTGCACCTGGAGTTACGGAGTTCGCTGCACCTGGAGCTACAGCTGGAGTTACGGTGTTCGCTGCACCTGGAGTTACG
This sequence comes from Deroplatys truncata, assembly GCA_030765065.1. Classification (NCBI taxonomy): domain Eukaryota; kingdom Metazoa; phylum Arthropoda; class Insecta; order Mantodea; family Mantidae; genus Deroplatys; species Deroplatys truncata. Next base: position 153,257,284 of record CM060988.1, on the reverse strand, counting down.
GAGTTCGGTGCACCTGGAGTTACGGAGTTCGCTGCAGCTGGAGTTACGGCGTTCGCTGAAACAACAAAAGAATGTTCCTTTTATCTGTTTAATGCAAACACATCGGTTACTGTTAGGAAATACAAGTGCTTATTGCTTTCCCTACTAGCCACTCACAGTTGCACTACATTCTAACCAACTATTCAATGTCGAGATTATGCCGTAAATTCACGTTTTGAGGCCCTTAAACCCCAAAACATTATTTTATACAATAGTCAGTGTGTGTGTGTGTGTGTGTGTGTGTGTGTGTTAAAGCATAGCTCAAAAACGGAATGTCCGATACATACCAAACTTGGTACTCAGGTTCAAGATCTCCAAAAGATACGGAGGAAGATTTAAAAAATATCACCACCCCAAACTACCGTGTACAAGGAAAATTTATAAAGAAATTCGAAGTTTCTCTTAAAGGCACTACCGATTTTCACTAAAATACCTTATGCTGAAGATATTTAACCTGGCAAATAATATTCATGTCTTGAATTTTCTGGAATAGCCTGTGACTCCTCTTCATTCAAAGAAATATATATATATATATATATATATATATATATATATATATAAATGAATGTTTGTCTGTATGTCCTTTATAGAATCGTAAACTATGCATTTGATCATGTGTTGATCTTCAGCAAAGTGTTGTGCATGAGCCCACGAAGGTTTCCGAGTTGGTACGAATCATATGGGACGAATGTACAATGTCTGACAAGAAATCATTGGAAGCGCTTGATCGTACGCTGCGAGATTTGAGAGGAAACGCACGGATCTTCGGTGGCGCACTCATTTTATTGTCTGGTGATTTTCGACAAACACTGCCGGTTATACCACGTTCAACACCAGCTGATGAACTTAATGCATGTCTCAAATCATCAGTTCTATGGTGTCATTTACAGAAATTGACTTTGAAAACCAACATATACAACTACAACGGGATGCATTGGCTGAAAATTTTGCAAAACAATTAATGGATATTGGAAATGGGCGAATGCAAATTGATGAATCTACGCAATCTATCACCTTGCCAGCAAACTTCTGTAAGATCACAGAAAGCATTGATGAATTGGTGCAAAAAGTTTTCCCAAACATTGCACAGAACTACAAAAATCATCAGTGGCTCAGTAAGCGTGCTATATTGGCGGCCAAAAACATCGATGTCAATATCATCAACTTCATTATTCAGAATGGAAAACCCGGAGAAACGACAACATATAAGTCCATCGATACTGTTGTGAATCAAGACGAAGTTGTCAACTATGCCACTGAATTCTTGAATTAGCTTGATTTGCCAGGCATGCCACCGCACGTTCTTACATTGAAAATTGGCGTATCCATCATTCTTCCTCGAAACATAAATCCACCACGACTTTGCAACGGAACCAGATCTTAGTCAAGAAAATGATGAACAATGTTATCGAGGTAACAATTTTGACTGGAAAATTCAAAGGTGAAGACGTACTGTTGCCACGTATCCCAATAATCCCGACAGATATGCCATTCGAATTCAAACGTTTGCAGTTCCCAGTGTGACTCGCTTTCGCAATGACTATCAACAAAGCACAAGGACAATCGTTGCAAGTGTGTGGATTAAATTTGGATCCATGCTTCTCACATGGGCAGCTCTATGTGGCCTGCTCACACGTCGGAAAACTTTCTGATTTATTCGTTTACGCACCAGATGGAAAAACAAGAAATATTGTGTATCCCACAGCACTTCAATAAATATCGAATTGAAACGAAACGCTGCAATGTCACAATTTTTTCGACAAAATCAATAAAATCACTCAAAATAAATTGAATATTTGTGTAATGTATTTCCTTCAAATTTATTTCAGTTAGTGGCGTAGCAACGCGCGCAGAGCACTATTGGCTGGAAATACATCTCAACCAAAATTGTTTTTGCGTAAAATTCGTAAATTCAATTCTTGCCTGCAAATTATATCGTTGAGAATGAGGATGGCCGTAATTTTAATTCAACATTTAAGATTCAGGGCCAAGTGTATCATCGAATTGGTTCTCTGTTCTCAATACCTGATACCGATCCTAAATTTTTGCAGATCTACTTCATGGGAAATTCAGAACAACAAATTAACCCACGATGCCAATATAGTCACACCGAGAAACAGGAACAAATTATGACAAAACAAAACAACGTCTGTCGGGTCCGCTAGTATTGTATAATTTTGTATATCTGGTAAACCATATGGGTTAGAAAACAAACGTGCTACATAAACAATTTAGATCTTGTACAATACAGAATGTATTTCAATAAATTTTTTGTGGCATTAGTCTTTTCCGGGATATTCGTTGTTATTGGTTTGAATTTTTCAATACTTTTGTCACTTTTAAAGTGTCAGTTGTTTCTCGTAATGTCATGAAAACAGTATAGAATTTCAAGGCCAGCATATAGCGATCCGCTTTCAGCATTAATTATTTTCAATTCGCTTTCCTATTTCACCCTTGAACCTAACGAAATGTGTAATGAAACTCTGTCTGCAAAGGTTAGTTTTGATTAGTAGATAGAAAAATAATATTTTGTAAGAACATTTATAAAAGTATATAAAAATAAACGATAATGGATATAAATTCTCAGAAGAATATGACACATCAGAATGTTTTTAATTATAACCATTAATAACATAAGAGCATTTTCGATAAAAGGATCTGTGATGTAGTTTAATGAATTTGGAAGCAAGCGAGGAGTTAGTCATGAAAATATTGGAGCATTTGTACACTAAACATGGGAACAGAAACGGTGACACATTCACTTATATCACAATTATTTTTCAACATAATCAATGAGCGATCTTAGTTGGTGTAAAAATGAACGGTGTCAAAAACAGCTTGTCTTAATAAATTCTACTCTGATTTGTTGAAAAAGGTAGAAGTGGCTAGCCCAAAATATAATGATTAGCCATTTTATCTTAAAAAGGGAAGGGTGAGAGAGAGGGAGAGAGATGTAAAGGGAAGAGGTACTGACTACTCAAGAAACAATGCGAGCGAAGCTGCGTGTCCTGCCAGGTTTCAGTCAAGTAAGGCAATGCATCTGTGAAATTTCTCCAAAAATTTAAAAAAAATCTGATGTGTTACACTCATATGACTTTCTCTACTCTAGTACAAACTATTTTTACAAACGCTTATTCTCCATCTACTTCATGTTAATCGAGATATCGAGATGTCAATCTTATTGCTAATTTTCTTATAGATGCAAGACTTTAAGCGATAGTCAAATATTTTAAGAGCTGGTCGCTATGTGGAGTATTCAATTCTCTTTGTATTACCAGGACAAAAAAAATGAATAACGAATTTGAGAAAGTTAAGGGAATAACAAGCAATATCTCGAAAATGGCTCACTCAACAAAAAAAATGTATTTAACATAAATTGTGTATTTTAACGCGATCTACATTTTTATGTAGTAAAATTTTGTCTATCTCTTATGGTTTACCAGTTATGCAAAAGTCGTTCACAATGAAGACATTCCCAGAAAATTCGTGATATACACCTCATTTGTCATGAAAATATCTTAAACATATAATATTTTAATCAAAATCGTTAGCCATTTTTGAGAAAATTAAAATTTTCGAAAAATGTTCCAGGTAAAGGGTAATCTGGGGTGGGGGATTTTCTTCTTTGACTCGCATCTCTGGAAGATACTGAACCTAAATATCAAGTTTGGTGTTTATCCGACTGTTCGTTTCTGAGTTATGCTGTTCACAGACACATACACACACAGACAGACACACAGATCCACACACAGACACACACAAACACGGAAATGTTTCCAAAAATGCTTTTTTTGGATTCAGGGGGCCTCAAAACATGTATTTCCAGTGAAACCTCGGTATCGAATTTTTGGGTGGAATACAATACTTCCTACTTACTATACGTAGTAGAGAAAGTAAAAATAAGTTTTTCATAATAAAATACCATGAACTCTAAAATTTAAGAAAACACATCGTTTTTTGCCATTAGCATGCGTATTAATAGACACGCCCAACTTTAAACTTGCCTTCTCGCAAACATTCTCTTCAGCGCTTATTCACACTCAAAATACTCCACAATATGCAACTTCTAATAATTTGTTTCAAAAGTTCTGTACCACCTCTCAAGAGGGCATTTCAGATAACAATAATACACCTTTAAAATAAAATTTTAATGTTGGAGAGTATAAAAAGTAATAATTTTTCTACTTAGGGGTTAATATAAAAACAAATTAATTTATTGTAAAACCTGAATTTTTATGGAAGTGTTTTTAAAAATTCATCGTATGGTGTACTTTCATTAGAATAACCATTTACACAATAAAAAAAATCTGATGTGTTACACTCACATGACTTTCTCTACTCTTGTACAAACTATTTTTACAAACGCTTATTCTCCATATGCTTCATGTTAATGGAGATATCGAGATGTCAATCTTATTGATAATTTTCTTGTAGATGCAAGGGGAATATGGTAGGTTTTAAGCGATAGTCAAATATTTTAACGCTGGTTGCTATGTGGCGCATTCCATTCTCTTTGCATGTCCAGGACATAAAAAAAATGAATAACGAATTTGAGAGAAAGTATAAGTATTGCAAAATTTAAGGGAATAACAAGCAATATCTCGCAAACGGTTCACTCAACAAAAGAAATGTATATGACATAAATTGTGTATTTTAACGCGATCTACATTTTTCGTGTAGTAAAAGTTTGTCTATCTCTTATGGTTTACCAGTTATGAAAAAGTCGTTCATAACGAAGAATACTTTTGGAGACATTCCCAGAAAATTCGAGATATACATTTTATTTGTCATACAATATCTTAAACATATCGTTAGAGCCGTTTTTGAGAAAATTAAAATTTTCGAAAAATGTTCCATGTAAAGGGTAGTCTGGGGTGGGGGATTTTCTTGAAAACCTTCGTGTCGCATCTCTGAAAGATACTGAACCTAAATACCAAGTTTGGTGTTTATCCGACTCTTCGTTTTTGAGTTATGCTGTTCACAGACACACAGACACACAGACAGACACACAGACACACAGACACACAGACAGACACACACACGGACATGTTTCCAAAAATGCTTTTTTTGGATTCAGTGAGTCTCAAAACATGTATTTCCGGTGAAATCTCGGTATCGAAATTTTGCGTGGAATAGAATACTTCCCCTACTTACTATACGTAGTAGAGAAAGTAAAAAGTTACATAACCATCCACCTAGAATTTTGAAATATGGAAAAAGCATTACCGTTATTTTGTATAGTAAATAGCATAAATTTCAACAAGATATCTTACATGGACATCATGACGTCGTGCTATTCTCCAGTAATACAAAATATCTGCAAAATATGATTCAGGAGCTAAACAACTGCAGCAAAAACGCCGGCCTATCGATGAACATACGCAAAACAAGTTATGACAAATGGCCAAGACATACCAACCACAATTGACACTAAAGTACTGCTAAAATACGTATACCTAGGACAACTGGTAGGAAAGAGGAACAACATGGACAAAGAACTAAAATGCAGAATAACAACAGAACTGAAATAATTTTGGGTCCTAAAATACCTGAACAAGAAACTCAACTGAAAAATAAAAATCAAAACACCTGCATCTTCCCATGACTACTATACGGGTGCCAAACTTGAAACTTGACAGAAACACAAAAGATATGTATTCAAGTTTGCCAGAGAAAAATGGAGAGGAAGGCGTTAGGATGTCCCTCAAAGACAAAGAGCCCAACACCAGGTTAAGGAAATAACAAAACTGAGAGACGTATCCCAACGAGCCACCAATTTGAAATGTGGCGAGCCTACAAAACAATAGACGGGCATACATTTCTACAATGTGGACTCCCTACATCTGCAAGGAACGACAAAGTAGCCCGGGACAAGATGGGACGACGCCTTCAAGAAAGCAGGATTGCACAAGACCGCAACAGCTGGAGAGACACCCGAAGTGCTAAACACAACCACCTTGTGACGGATCGGAATTAAGGGAGGAAATGAGGAACCCCAAACATGATCATGCAGTGCCATCGCAAAGAAGCGAGTGAACAATAGCGCTGGTGCGGAAGAAAGAACACACTTATGCGGACTAGCTCCCCGCATGAGTCATTTCGAGCTACCCCTCGCAAGAGGAGATCTTATCCCTTCAGGGACATATCGGCTATTCACTCATTCATCTTCTCTATATTTCACAGATGCATTGCCTTCTCTTTGGTGCCCTGGAACATGGTACTTAATGCTGTGCAAGAACATTGTTATATTGGCCTGTGGATGGTTACACTCTTACAACCATGTATTCTTTGATTATTTTCAGTTACTAATTCCAATTTAAAACATCCAATGGATTTTTTCAGTGTTTAACTGACTCTCATCAAAAAATTTCTTTGCATCCTTCACACATTCCAGCAGTTCCTCAGACAACTTCAAAGCTTCCACCAGCAGCAAGTATTGATTTAACCGATCCTGGATCCCAGTAACAATGCACGAAATGTAAGCTCGAGTATCGACTATTTCATCTTTAACGGAAGTTTCGCCAATAACCAGTTTATTAGAATCCATTGAAGCAGCACTGTCGCAATCCACGGTACCTACTGAGTACCTTTTTGATGAAATGGATTAACAGAATGTAAAGCTATTTCGGATGAAAGGAAAACACAATATACCTGTATAATAATTATTATTGGAATGAACATGGCTTTCACGTCCCATCTTCCTTATACAGGATGTATCTGCAAAGTTTATAAGCGAATTCCGGCGTTTCCTTATGACGAAACAAGGGGCACGCCTATATACTGGAATAAATATATCAAAATTAACTTGAGTGTATTTACTGCAACATTGCAAGTCACCTTTGAGGCATAATATCTCTTATATTTGAGATCGCCCTCAAGGGATACTTGAACCAGATGAACTTTTTGCTTTCTCCACCACGCACAAAGAGACCCAAAGAAAATCTCACTGCATCTCGCGTCTATGACACATTATTTATCGTTGTACATGGCCTTGTGAAGCCATGGCCATTTCATTGGTTACTTTAGGCCACGATGCAAGGGTGTGCCAGTCCTTCTGCTAAATAGTTACAACAATAACCACAAAAAGCTTACAAAATAGCGTGGAAACGAAATATATGTTTACGCTCTCGATTGTATTGGCTAAAAGAGGTAGAGTGAGTGCATTCAGTTTGTCATATAGACCTCTTATCGTGATTGGTAGCCCATACTTTATCGGCTGGTGTAGGAAACGGCTTTGAAAAGGTTAAAAGCTAAGGGGAAAACTTGATGAGCGCCCAAGTTAGCGAAATGTAGAATGTGCAGTGTGAGAAGATTTTCAGGGGTGCAAATTAAAGCTTGAATGGTATTCATTAAATACATATCAAGGCAGAACTGTATAACAAAAGATAAACAGAACTGTATTCTCACTGTGATATCAATGTTTGTTGCTGGTTAGAAGCAAACATGACTAAATAATAAATAAATAAAGCAGCATGTTTTCCCTTTAATTCAAACTATAATTGGTTAATATGTATTTATTAACATATTGCTGATCATAGGAATACAACAGGATTATAGACAAAAATATAGCCCAATTTTATTGCCATAATATGTATGCCATATTTAGTAAACTATATACATATTTATTTCTAGTTTCTAAACATGATCAGTCAATTATAACAAAAGAGTAATTTGCATTTTGTAAACGAATATCACAGGGAGTGCCCACTTTCTGACGAGTATGTAGACCGTCTTTCCCACTTTCCTGAAATATTTTTATCCAGTAATTTACTATAAAAACACTTTTATGCACTGCCGTTGCAACTGCTGTAACAGTGCGACCAGCCTCCGACATACCCACGATACTCCACAAGTAATTTCGCTAGTATACGGCATGGCTGGTTCTGAGACAATAAACATGTTTTGGTTTCAATAACACCAGAAACAGCAAAGGCAACAACCTCCCCTTTCCCCCCCCCCCTTATTGCTGCGTTATCAAGTCACCACGCCCTACGTAAAGGTGAAGGACACGCCTCAAAAGACTCCAGAAAACGATACAAAATCCGCCGAAGATTTTCTTTGGCGCTCTGTGTGATTAAGTAGGCGGTGGAAGTATTGTATTCCAAACCGAGCGCGATGGCTCAGGCGGTGACGTCTGTGGTCCGCTTTCGGGAGGTCGTAGGTTCGATTACTGTGGCTGACCTTCCTGATCCATGGCTTTTTTCGGGGGGTTCGCCAAGCGATTACTGGGAAGGATCATTACATTCCTCGAATTTCCTGCCATCCATTTAATTACCACTCTCATCTCGCTTCACCTTTCATCTGTTTTCAGGGTTGCGAGTGTCGGCGGGAGATCTCGGCATGTGCATGACAGGGGAAAAGGATGCTCTAAGGAAAATTTCGTACCGGTATTCGGGCAGTTTCCGGATCTCGGGCTCCCAGGGGATGTGTAAGCCCACAGGGGCGAGGGACGCCGGCTGCACCAGCCAGCACCCTGGATTTCAATTCTGTAAATAGTGGGGATCTGGCCCTCTGCCTGTCGCTTTCTATTTCCTCTCTCCTCATCCCTCCCTCCTGGGGCTCCTCCACAGGGAGCTAGGTACAAACGATCTGCGAGGTGCAAAGCCCCCCTCCGCTTCTAATCCTATCCTACCCTATCCTATTGTATTCCAACCAAAAATTTGATACCAAGGTTTCACTAGGTACAAACATTTTGGGACCCGCTGAATGAAAACAAAAAATCTGAAGTGATATAATTACATGAGTTTCTCTAACCTGTACCTTCATACTAAAGCTTATTTTTCTACCTACTTCATTTTATTCCAAATAAACCTTTGCAGAAATAGTTACATTACACATTTCGTCATAGATACAAAGATAACAGCGGCAGTCAAATGTTTAAGAACTGGACGCTATATGCTGGCAATAAATTTCCATACTGTTTCCATGACATCGCGAGAAACAGCTGAATGTTGACAGAACTTTAAGAGAATGACCAAGTAATGAACAATTTTGACCATTAATAACGGATATCGCAGAAAAGCCTGTTGCCACGTAAAAACCTATTTGAAGTATTTCTTGTGAAGTATGTTTTCGTCTATCGCTTAACGTTTACCAGTTATACAAAAGTATACAATCCCTTCCGAATGAAGAGGACTTCGAAGGCTATTCCCAAATATTCAAGATATACATTTTATTTGTCATGTAAATAGCTTTAATATATGGTAGTTTAATCAAAATACTTGGAGCCATTTTTAGAAAATAAAAATTTCGAAAGATTTCCATGCAAAGGGTAGTTGGTGGTGAGAGATTTTTTTTAAAAATCTTCGTGTCGCATCTTTAGAATGTACTGAACATAAATACCAAGTTTGGTGTTTATCTAAATTTTCGTTTTTGAGTTAAGCTGTTCACAGCACACAGACGGACATGTTTCCAAAAATGTTTTATTTGGATTCAGGGCACCTCAAAACAACATGCACTTGCTGTGTAATCTCAATATCGAATTTTTGGGTGGAATGCAATACTTGGTAGTAGATAAATTAAAAATATTCAACCCAATGCATGAAACATTCATTCACTCATTATCTGTTTACCCTCCTCTCATGTAGGACTTACACCCCCAGGACTTACAGGCGGGTGCCTGGGGTCAGAGGCCCGTCGAGGAGCAGACACTCATGGATCAGACAGAACATCCAGGATGGGTGATCAGCCCGATGCCCGGTGTGGGATGAAGGAAGTAGATGAAACGAAATGTTGGTGAAATGGATGAAAGGAAAGGTGATGATGGAGCAGTTGGTGGAATGAATGGCGGGAGAACCCGGAGAAAACCCGCCCAGACGCCGCTTCGTCCACCACAAATCCCACATGCAGGTCCCATGATTGAACCCGGGCCGCCTCGGTGGGAGGCGAGCGTTCTAATCACTCGGCCACGGCGCCGCCCTGCATGAAAAATAATTTTGAAAAAAAAACACCACATACAAAAAAGTTGTAATTTTTTCAAATTGTTCTAAGATGTTTAAAATTTATAAAATGAACGACCTGAAAAACGGTAATTTTTACGTCAAAATGCATATACTGTAATACCATTTGATCTTTATTCCCAAAATAAGTTAGCTTTTTCTCTCCATTAATTTGGCTGCTAGGCGAATACCTTCTTGAGAGGATCTACCTTCAACCACAATCGCACTGATGTCTCCGATATGCTCTGAGCAATTGTCGAAAATTGAGTATAATGCACTGTTTGTAACAATGGTTCCTAATGAACAGCCAAGATCACCGTTACCATGGGTTATATCAATAACATTGAGTACATAGTATATGCTTCACTTTTTCAAGTAAATACTCAGTTTGGTTAGAATAAGACCTTCCAAGTATCTAATTCATTTTGAGAACCTACTCAAGTAACGGAAGCAGAGTAGAAAACACTCAGGCTCCATCTCACAAGAGTATGTACTATATTTGGTATGAATAAAAGCTAGTATATTCTCAGTTTTATGAGGTCATTCTCCTCTCATGTTGAGCATGGTTAGATGCATACACGTTTCTGAGTACATATTAATTTTTTTTACTTAAAACTAAATATGAAGACAATGGCACAATTTATAAGTGTATAGTACTGATGGAAAAGTTAGAAACATAACCCTCGACATTAAAAGAGTTTCAAAATCCTACATTGTTTCAGAAAAACATAACCTAGAAGTAACATTGAAAGTCAGCTTTATTAATTAACCCTCTATGTAAAGTGTTAACTTCAAAATCTAGATACCTACTCATAACTGTATGAGAAAACTATTTCATAGTATACCTAAATAGTATAAATATCCTGGGATTCTAAAAACAGTCGGATGACTTCATCCACCACTTCATGAGTTATGACTTTCCAATCCACAATTATTCCTTTCTTTTTGCTTATAGCCATTTTATGTATTGTTTTCTAACATTGCCGTAACATTCAAAAAGTTTCAAAATCCTGTATTACTTCATGAAAACATAACCTAGAAGTATAATTGAAATTCAGATTTATTAATTAACCTTACTACGTAAAATCCTAACAAAAAATTCAGTTGCTTACGAAGTTAGGTTACTTATATTAAAACTGTTCCGTAGAAAATAGTGTAAACACCCCAGGATTCTAGAAACAGTGTGATTTGAATCTGTAGCTTATAATTATTACCTTAGAATGTGTGAATTCTAAGGTAATTTTGTCTCATTTATTTAGAATAGACTTTTGCCTATTTCATTTTATTTATTGCTTTACTAATTTAATTTACAGCCCATGCTTTTGTGTGTGTTGCTTCAACTAATTTTTCAATTCTTGAAGAACTTCATGTTTTTATAACATTTCTGCTGAAACTTGATATGAACACAGGATAATTCCTAAACAGTTCTGACGGGACAAAATCAAATGCAACAATATCTACTCCTCTGATTCAGAATCCCAAACAACACAACACACAATCAACGAAGCTAGTATATGGCCAAAGAGTGTAAATAACACAAGGACCAGAAGTACGTCTTTATTTCTCTACATAGTCTCCTTTCAGCTCGATACACTTTTCCCAGCCATGTTCAATAGATTCGATACCCTGTTTATAGTGAGAAGCGTCGAGTTCTGCAAAATAGCCATCAACTGCAAACTCCATCTCTTCATTGATGGCAAATCTTTTACCACCAAGCTATTTCTTCAACTTTGGAAACAGAAAATAATCAGAGGAGGCTAAGTCTGGAGAATAGGGTGCATGAGGATGCAATTCGAACTTTAACTCATTGCTTTTAGCCATGGCGATAATGGATGTGTGAACTGGTGCATTGTCTTGATGAAATAGAACTTTCTTTTTCGCTATGTGACCTGTTTTGCTCAATTTCATCATTCAAACGCTGCAATAAGTTTGCATAACACTCGCCATTGACTGCTTTTCCTTTTTGAATATAATCAATGAAAATTGTACCAAGCGCATCCCAAAAAACTGACGCCATGACCTTGCCTGCAGATGGAACTGTCTTCGCCTTCTTTGGAGCCGTTTCTCCCGTTTCAATCCACTGATTTGACTGTTTCTTCGTCTCAGGTGTGAAGTGATGGACCCATGTTTCATCCATGGTTATGAATCGACGCGAAAACTCGGCTTTATTGCAGCGAAACGTCGACAAACACTCGACTGAAACATGCTCACGATGCTGCTTTTGTTCCATTGTGAGTATACGCGGCACCCATCTTGCGCACAGCTTTCTCATGTCTGAATGTTCAGTTAGCATGCGATGTACAGCACTTTTTGAAATTCCTATGATGTTTATTAGCTCGCGCACGTTCAGTCGACGGTCATCCAATACCATTTTGTGGATTTTCTTCACAAATTCTGGCGTGGTCAGCTCATTTGGTCGACGACTGTGATGGTCGTCTTGGCAACTCGTACGGCCTCGCTTAAACTCTGCCTCCCAATATTTAACTGTTGTAAACGAAGGAGCAGACTCTCCCACAGTAGAATCTAGCTCAGCTTTAATATTAGTTAGACTAAGACATTTCAAATGAAAGTATTGTATCACATAGCGATGGCCAGTTTTATCCATGTTTACAAATTCGCTGAGAGAGTTCAGCATTAATGGCTGTCAAACAATTACTAAACATCGTAGCATCGGTATAATTTTCTGGTATAATTTTCCAGTAATGAGAGCTATGATTTCATAAACTGAGCACAAACAGGTAGTGTCTACATGAAACTTTAGGTGACACTATCCAAAATGGACCAATTTGCAAAAGATGCATATTGTCGCGGGGGGATTAAGGGATGTTTGGGGGTAGCAAAGGGGCGCCTTCACCAAATGTCGCGGTGGGAATTAAGGATTAGAAGGGGTGAGAATAGGGTGTAGATCAAGACTGAGGCAACTACAACACATATCACGGATAAAGGAGGGGTAGCTCAAAGGGAGCTCAAAGGGGGTGACTAATTCACCAGTGGCAGGACACTGGTGCGTCTCAAACCGCTGGGTAGAGCAACTTACACAGAAAGGACGTCCCGGACTAAGGGAAGGTACTTAAGGATTCTAGCATCTAAAGTACATGACCAAAGGGAAGGTGTCAGTATGATCAGTATGGTCCTAAACGTTTACATAGTGACTCACCAAGTGTATAAAAATATAGATTCATTGCTAAATGGTTCGAGGCCGCCTACGGGGGTACAAATAGTTTAGCCAGACGCATGCTTACCTGAGTCACAGCTGGTGTTGTCCGTTTTCTTGCCGATCTATGATTTACTTTTCATAATGATTTTTAAGAATCAGACTGACGCACGTTGGTGTAGCAATTCTTCTGGAGTCCCCCCTTTGTCCCAAAACCAAGGAGTTTTTATAGGTGCACTCCTGCTACCTCAGCAGCCCTCCACCTCTTGGGCAAATGTCGTAACCCGAATCAGCAGAATTCGCGGAACGTTTAAGGTGAATAAAACCTGACGCTGCGCCTAACAACCACAGAGGTACATACACTACGTGATAAAAAGTATCCGGATACCTGGCTGAAAATGACGTACAAGTTCGTGGCGCCCTCCATCGGTAATGCTGGAAGTCAATATGGTGTTGGCCCACCCTTAGCCTTGATGACAGCGTTCACTCTTGCAGGCATACTTTCAATCAGGTGCTGGAAGGTTTCTTGGGGAATGACAGCCCGTTCTTCACGGAGTGCGGAACTGAGGAGAGGTATCGATGTAGGTCAGTGAGGTCTGGCACGAAGTCGGCGTTCCAAAACTACCCAAAGATGTTCTATAGGATTCAAGTCAGGACTCTGTGAAGGCCAGTCCATTACAGGGATGTTATTGTCGTGTAACCACTCCGTCACAGCCCGTGCAGTATGAATAGGTGCTTGATAGTGTTGAAAGATGCAATCGCCATCCCCGAATGCTCCTCAACAGTGTGAAACAAGAAGGTGCTTAAAATATTAATGTAGGTTGCGCTGTGATCGTGCCACGCAAAACAACAAGGGGTGCAATACCTATCCAGGAAAAACACGACCACACCATAACACCACCACCTCCGAATTTCACTGTTGGCACTACACACGCTGGCAGATGACGTTCACCGGGCATTCGCCATACCCACACCTGCCATCGAATCGCCACATTGTGATTCGTCACTCCGCACAACGTTTTGCCACTGTTCAATCGTGTAATGTTGACGCTCCTTACACCCAGCGAGGCGTCGTTTGGCATTTTCCTGCGTGATGTGTGCTAATGCGCAGCCGCTCGACCATGGAATCCAAGATTTCTCACCTGACGCCTAACTGTCATAGTACGTAGAGTGGATCCTGATACAGTTTGGAATGTCTGTGTGATGGTCTGGACAGATGTCTACCTATTACTCTTTACGACCCTCTTTAAATTTCGGCGGTCTCTGTCAGTCAACAGACGAGGTCGGTCCGTACGTTTTTGTGCTGTACATGTTCCTTCGCGTTTCCACTTCACTATCACATCAGAAGCAGTGGACATAGGGATGTTTAGGAGTTGGAAATCTCGCGTACAGACTTCTGACACAAGTGACACCCAATCACCTGACCACGTTTGAATTCCGTGAGTTCCAAGGAGCGCCTCATTCTGCTGTTTCACGAGGTCTAATGACTACTGAGGTCGCGGATAATGAGTACCAGGAAGTAGGTGGCAGCACAATGTACCTAAGATGAAAAACGTATGTTTGTGGGGGTGTCCGGTTACTTTTGATCACATAGTGTACATTCTCCGTGTCAGCCTTTTTAAATTTTATGGTGCAATGCTTTCCAACACTACTGAGCGCAAGAAAAATGCTACAAAATTAATAAACTAAATCCATGCATCGTAACATCACCGCCGGCCCAGATAAACACAGCCGCCCACGGCTGAACAGGTGGAGTAGCTAAAGAGATTACGAATGTAACATGAAGCAGTGAACCAGAAGACTACAAAAAACAACAACAAAAAAGGCATTGTAATTGGTTCTAATTCATGTGTTAAATAAAGGTGAAAGAGATCGCTCGCCGGGATTCTTCGTAGAAAAGTCCAGGGCGGGGGTATAACATACCAAGGCGGAGGGAGGATTAGAACAGCAGGAACGGAGTGGAGAGGGATGATATCCCTAATGACGGTGTGCACCATTCTCGATCAAGATTTTACCATGGTAAAATATGGACTTTGCCGACGTGAACGGTCATTTGTGGTGCATTGAAGCCGGTAACGCATGATCCAGGATTTTACCGCGGTTATATCTGACCAGCCATAAACGGCCGGTTTTCGTCGAATATATCCAACTTTGCTTGTGCTGAAATGTTAAAGTGGTCGAACGGTATAGGGTAGAATTCCCAATGAATAGATACATACCATTTTCCCCAATGAATACATCATGATAAATTACTTTAATGTACTTTGTAATTTTTAATGCTTTAAAACATTTTTGTGCGACAGATGCCTTAAATACCTGACCAAAGACGTAATGAAAATCCACGTAATCATGGCATTTCGTATCATAATTATATCAATCATGGTATTACATAGCATAATTATATCAGTTGAAGCATAGTTCCAAGAACAAGGCAGAAATAAGGGGAGTAATGAATGGATTTAGTGGAATTAGTACATAGTAGGTACATTAATTCCACAGATTAGGAATTCAGTAACCTGAAAAGGTCAAAGCCGAAGTCTAAAACCTGAAGTTGTTATCGTGTTAACCTATTCAAGAGGTTCCGGATTCAAACTCTTTTTGGGAATACTATACGTTTTTCTTTCTTTTTTTCTGCTTGTCTTTCAGTAAGTGAATATCGACTAAGCTAACCGGAATTTAGTCAATGTGGAAAGGAAGATAAAGAAGTCTATAATAGTTCAGCATATTTTTCTAATCAATTGTAAGGCCAGTTTTCCCGCGCGTGTACTTTAAAGTTATCAGCTTCCATCTCTGTACTTTCTATCTTTTCTCAAGTATTGCATGTTGAATTTCATAACATAATAAAGAAACTTGGGTCTGTTTTTGCTTTCTTCCATTGCATGCTGAACAAGTGCATGCATGTGCTTCAGCAAATAGGAAGAAAAAGTGAAAAAGAGACGACATGAAGTACGCTTGGGTGCGTTCAGTAGAGTTTACTTGCAATGAACGGTGGGCTCAACCAAGATGAGCGCCTGCCAGGTAACCACGGTCACCTAAACTACGGTGATTACACCGGTCAAATTCTTACCGCAGTTCGCTGAAAGTCCCTGAAGGGTTTGTTTAACGAGGATGGTGCACATGGCCACAAGAAAGGAGAGGAAACGAGGGATGAAAGAGCGTTAAGGAGGCGACTAAAGAAACAGGAGCATCCACGCACAGAGAGGTAGATAGGAGAGACGCACGCACACACTAGAAGAACATCCTGTATTGAAGAACGGGTGTACAGATTCTGGAGGGACATCTTGGCACAGTAGAAAGCATAGGCAAAGCCGTACAGGGACACTGAAGAAGGTCGGAGGAAGTGGCGGAGGGACAAGGAAAACAACGTAACACTAACAAGAAGTAGGCGACAGCCATCCAAGAGCCGTCATGGGTGCAGCACAGGATGCACAAGTGTGTACGTACAATAAAAACATACGGAAACCCGGTACCGGAGGTCTATATCCGCCCGTCACTGAAGCTGGAGAAACAGAGGGCCCAAGATGAACCCAAGCGACATCAGGAACCTCGACCACACTAAGCATCGTAGATCGCATACTTAATTTAATATAACTATTTTCAAAAACAAATCTTTATGAAGGTTGATAAGCGAGTCATCAAGAAACCTCTTTGTTTGTTGGACTTGCACTGTGTCTTTTTTGCCTAAACACATTCTCCTATTTTCATCCTTTTCTAAGCAGACTGTAGCATATTGACTTGCTATTACTAAGCCTCCAAGTACTCTCGTTTCATTTACACTTCCTCTTATCCCACCTGAAGCATTCTACTTCGAGATATATACTAGTGATAACCAGTCTGAGATAGGATCTATACTCCTTAAGTACCTTTCCACCTATACTGCATACAACTTGTTTAGATTTTGAAAATTTCTTTTACTTCACTGAAGAGCAGTTTATTTTTTACCTCGATCATAAATGTTGGTCTCTTGTGAGTTCTGTCAATTTTTTGTGGATGCATCTTTATTGACTTTATTTAAGTTGTATGTTAAAATGTTAATTTTAATTAGAGAATTTTATATTAGTAAAAGTTGGATTTTTAATTCAAAATGTATTATTTCTTGCACCTTACATTTCTATGTATACCCTTTTTTGTAAATCTGAACTCTTTTCTCACATTCATTCAGTTTGTTTCCTAGTTTCTTAATATTATTTATTAGATGAGTTCTGTTTCTCGTCGTCTCTTTTTTCTCAAGATGTGTTTCTGACCTCAGTATTTCCACTTGGGGACTGGGTGGCGCTGTGCTTATCTCTAAAATATTAATTTTCTCATCCTTTTTTACTTTCTCTACTACGTATAGTAACCAGGGGAAGTATTGTATTCCCCCCCCAAAAATTCAATACCGAGATTTCACCGGAAATATATGTTTTGAGGCCCCCTGAATCCAAAAAAAGCATTTTTGGAAACATGTCCGTGTGTGTCTCTGTGAACAGCATAACTCAGAAACGAACAATGGATAGACATCAAACTTGGTATTTAGGTTCAGTATCTTCCAGAGATGCGACACGAAGGTTTTCAAGAAAATCCCCCCACCCCAGACTACCCTTTACATGGAACATTTTTAATTTTCTCAAAAATGGCTCTAACGATTTTGATTAAAATATCATATGCTTAAGATATTTTCATGACAAATGAAATGTATATCTTGAATGTCTCCAAAATTATTCTTCATTGTGAACGACTTTTGCAGAACTGGTAAACCATAAGAGATAGACAACATTTTACTACACAAAAAAATGTAGATCGCGTTAAAATACACAATTTATGTCGTACACGTTTTTGTTGTTGAGTGAACCATTTTAGAGATATTGTTTGTTATTCCCTTAAATTTTTCAATACTTATTTTCTCAAATGGGAATTCGTTATTCATTTTTTGTCTTGGATATGCAAAGAGTATTAATGTGTGGCAAAGGGAATGGTGCTGCACCTAGCAACCAGCTATTAAGAGATATGTATGTGCTTAAAGGCTACTGTATTTATATATTGCCCTTGTAAATATATATACTCCCCTTACTTCAACAAGAAAATTAGCAATAAGATAGAGTCTGCAAATGTTTATGTCGATTACAATGAAGTATATGGAGAATAAGCGTTTGTAAAAATAGTTTTACAAGAGTAGAGAAAGTCATGTAAGTGTAACATCAGATTTTTTTCTTGGCCACTATATTACTATAAAAATAAACGCTATATTTAGAAAAATAGTTATTTATGGTAAATTATTCATAAAGTTATTTTTAATGAGTTAAATCACAAATAAGAAAATGCTCTTATTGTTACGCGTATTCCGTAACTTTTTTCTGTAGCATTGTGCAAGCTTATAATAATTTCGAAACAAAAAGAAAGTTGTTGGTAAAAGTTTCTGGATTAAAAATCATTATAAGTGATTACTTCGGTGATACTGATTCACGTTGTTAAATAATAATAATTAAGAACTCAAAGAAAACCAAAAGGCAATTAATGAAGTACTTTAATAAATATCAACATATTTTGTGGAGAAAATCTGCAAGCACCTATGAAATGTGCTGTTGCTGAGAATCATATCTAAGAAAATATATTTCATAAAATGGTGAGACAGAATCATCAGTGCGTATCAGAAAAATGTGTTACTGAGCTTCATTACTTAGATGATTAATTTATTTGCGTTCTAATGGGTTCAGTAACACATTATTATACAATAAACTAATGCATCATGAACTGCGTTACTTCTTCTCACAATTTAAAAACAACAGCAACAGAGGTGATAGTGACGTCTAAATTGTTGAAGAACTTCACAAGATTTGAGGTTAGGAAATCCCAATTTTAGACTTTAATTGTACATTCTTATGCTTATAATTCAGAGCAAAATTCAATACTTAAACATAAAAGTTTATCTCTTGGTGTAGGTCCTGGAGAGGAGAAATTCTAATTACCAAATGGTACTAGCACATTTATACAAAGAAAACTACAAATAAAAAGCACATGTACAACTTGGCTTCACAATTATCACAAGATGGCTGCCAAAAGTAGGAATCCCATCAAGTTAGAAAGCCTATAGTGTCATCTCTAGGGACATTATTCAAATTTTTCACGGAGGTGAGATAGGGATACTTAATTCAAAAAAGTTGTGCTCATAAAGTAATTTATTTGCTTTCCGAGCATCAATGACTAATATTTAGCTCTTCATTCTTATTACAGTAACAGAATCATCTGTAAATTAAAGATCTCTTGAATTATGAAGAATCAAAATATGAAATCAGTCACGGGAACATAACACGGAGATGGGATCTTACATATTGTGCTCTAAAATGCAGAAAATAATTATTTAAAATGTGAATTACTGAATCCAATCGAACTTTTTTTAAAGGTAAATTACAGTAATAATTCATTGCTCATAAAAACATATTTTTTCAACAGAGTATCAAGTGAGATTAGCATCTTCCCTTTATCTATGAATTACCCAAATACTCTTTTCTCCAATGTCTAAACAACAGTAGCACATTAACTGTATTAAAACGATCTACCTATCATGATATAATCTACAGTCTATCCTTAGTTATGACATACCGTTATGGGATTCTTCCAGTAATTTACAAAAAAATATTTAGACCGAAAAAAATCTGATGTGTTACATTCACATGACTTTTTGTACCTTCTATCGGTTACTAGTGGGTACACAAATTATTCTTACGAAAGTTTCCTATCTGCTTCATTTTAATCGAGATTAATCTTTCCGCAAATAGTCACATTTCACATTTCCTTACAGATACAAAGCGAACAGCGACAGTCAAATGTTAAAGAACTGACGCTATAACCTGACCTTCAAATTCCGCTACTATCTTCAAGACATCGCGAGAAACAACTGAAAATCGAGATAAACCTTTCCGGAAATAGTTCCATTATACATTTCATAAAAGATACAAAGGAAATAGCTACAATCAAATGTTTAAAAACTGGAAGCTATACGCTGGACTTAAAATTCCAACTCGTTGCATGCAATCACGATAAACAACTGAAAATCGACCAGGCTTTAAAAGAATGACTAAGTATTGAACAATTCGAACCATTAATAATGAATATCCCGTAAATGGCTGATTCCATAGAATAAGTTATTTGAAAGAAATTGTGTGTTTAAAAGAGATCCACATCTATGGGTAGTACGTTTTCGTCTATCACTTAACGTTTACCAGTTATGCAACATTACATCAATTTCCATCCAAATGAAGATAATCTGTCAAATTATTGCCAGAAAATTCGTGATATATGTACTATTTCTTACATCTTTCAATCATTGTGTTTTTTTATTTCTTACGTATATTTTTATCTATAATATATGGTATTTTAATCAACGTCGTTACAGCCATTTTTAGAAAATCAAACATTTCGAAAAATGTTCCATATAAAGGGTGGGGGGGTTTTCTTGAATACCTTCGTGTCGTATCTTTGCGAGGTACTGGACTTAAATACCAAGTTTGACATTTATGAGAGATTTCTTTTTGAGTTATGCTGCTCATAATCACACACGCGGCCATTTTTCTACATATGCCTTTTTTATTCGCGGGGCCTCAAAACATGTATTTCCGATGAAATATCAATATCGAATTTTTGGGTAGAATGCAACACCTTCTCTACCTACTATGCACGTGGTAGATAAAGATAAAAAATCTGATGTGTTGCACTCACATCTACTCTTGCACAAACTATTTTTACAAATGCTTATTCTCCATCTACTTCATGTTAATGAGATAAATACTTGCAGAATCTATCCTATTGCTAATTTTCTTGTAGTTGCTTTAAGCGATAGTTAAATCTTTTAAGAGCTGGTTGCCATGTGGAGTATTTCATTTCTCTTTGCATATCCAGGACATAAAAAAACGAACAACGTATTCCCATTTGAGGAAAAGTACAGTTATTGGAAAATTCAAATAAATAAAAAGGAATATCTCGGAAATTATTCACTGGACAAAATAAATGTATATTACATAACTTGTGTGTTTTAACGAGATCTACAATTCTTGTATAGTAACATTTTGTCCATCTCTTACGGTTTACCAGTTATGCGAAAGTCATTCAGAATGAAGAGGACCTTTGGGAATATTCCCAGAAAATTTGACATAAAAATATCTTAAATATATAATATTTTAATCAAAATCGTTACAGCCATTGTTGATAAAATCAAAAAGAAAATAAGATACGGGTTCCGTAACAATTCATAGCTTCTACTTGGAATCGGAATAATGTCCTTGCAGATAGGAACAGTACATAGGCATATATAATTTAGTAATGGCGGAGATATAGGGAAGGTTGTTCACGATCTATGGTAACAATATCAGATGAGCATAATAGTTCCGCGTTGAAACATGTGGAACCGACTGAAAGTTCAGCAGTATGAGTGTATCACTGTGTTTGCTCAGTTGTGTGCTCTTGTTCTTGCTGCATCAAAGGACGTCAAGACTAGAACTTTCTGATAAGGGTACATTACTACCCTTTCCGATGCCAAATACTTGTGTTCTAAGATTATTAAACAGTACAAGAGGCGTGATTTTACCATATACAGGAAAGTGATCTCGTGAACACTCAACAAAAAGATAAAGCCATATCAGGACATATTCCAAAGGGCAAGAAATAGGGAAATCCACGATCGGCCACCAGTCGCACCCCGGAGATAATTTGGAAGGTGAAGGTCCATGCCGCTGAACCAAATCCTGCAACTCAGAGGGCCATTGAACTGTAATTAGGAATCTGTTACTGCTGTAAACACCATAATCAACCAGGATTTGAATCTAGAAAAGTGTCATAAGAACCAGGAATTAAGTTGTTGCCTAAACACATTGCAGAACGTACCACTAACAGCAGAAAGTTGTATGAACGATACCTAGCTCGTGAAAAGTGCACGTTTGTTGTCTTTTTAGATGAGGCATATGTTAATCTAAGTGACTGCAACAAAATCTGGGCTATGTATTACCGATCAAGGGGAGAAAAATATTTGTAAACTGGTATAAGGAAACTAACAAAACTTTCCCCAATGTTCTGATGGTAATAGCAAGGTATACAGTTACAATGGCAAATTAAACATTCGTCGTGTACATATAAATGCGAAACTCAACTCAGCATGTTATCAGACTAGCGTTCTGATACCAATTTTCCATGCAGAAGTCTTTGCTCTCTGTGGTGAACATGTAAATAAAGTCTGGTTGCATAAGTATAAGGTATGAATCCATACGTCTGCTTCAACCTACAAATGTTTGGAGAACATAGAGAGGGAAATAGGAATACATTCCATAACTTTCAGTGACATCCCTGTTACGTCATCTGATGCATCACTGATTGAGTTTGTGCATTTGGGTTACTGAAAAGAGCCCTTGGAAGCAGACAGCCAAGAAGTTTGGATGGTCACTGGAATAAACTGAATACCCCTGTATTTCGAAGCAGTTTGCTCCAGTGGAAGCTGTGCTGCAAATTGGTAGCTCAAGCTAAAGCCTGCCAGATAGAACATGACTGTTGGTGGAGGCGTGGTTTTTCATTAGTTAAGGGGACCTTAAGTTTGTTACCATAGATTGCGAACAACCCCCTGTACCACATAAAATATTTCCATACAAAATGAAAAAGGTTTCCCGTTTAGGTTAATGTACTTAATGTAATAACAATAAATCAGTAGGTAAAACAATCTATAAAACAGTATTAAGAGTATAAAAATAATATCAAGTACAATAAGCAGTAAACAGAAATATACAAATACAAGAACATGTGAAGAAACTAATTATCAAACTATCACATCTGAGTTTAGCATGTAATTTCTTGAGGTAAATTGTTGTATAAGGCAGTAATAATGTCCATATTTGGACTTACTGATTGTTCGTTGATTAGCTTGTTTACTTTTCTTGTCCTATGATTAGATATGAACATTGCTATTTTTATAAGATATAATTGGGAGGGTGTTTTCTGTTTAAACAATTAATATACGAACGTCAATGGTATAATTTGAAAAGAAACTGAAACGACATAATTTTGAATTTGGTACAGATATTTGGGAGAGTTCATGAAATTAAATAACATACTTTAAAGCACATGAAGTTTATTAATAGTTTGTTACTACCTTGCCATGGAATGCTAATGTATGTAAGCTGGGAATGAATCAAAGTCTAATATTACTTTTATAATAAATTCAAATGTGAACCCAAATGATTTAGTCTATATAATACTCCTATTATTTCTGTAATTTTTGTTTTCAACAAGCTCACTGAGTAGCTCCCATTTCAAATGAGCTCCCATTAATCCCAAATAACATTTGTTAATACACGCACACAATTATGTGCAAGTTGTGAGGATACAGTCAATTTAACAATATACGTACAGGGTCAGCCATAAAACTACGAACCGGCTGCGCGGCGTTTTTCCTGTCCTCGTCGATCGTTGTCGTCTGCCGCTATCATAGAAAGGCGCGGATGAAACCATACAACATTTTTAAAACTACTTTTAAAGACCTTACTTACCAACTTTATGAAGGAGATGCTGAAACTGACCACCGTCGTTGTCCATACATTTTTGGCACCTCTTTAGGAAACTATCCATCACTCGCCGTAGGTCACGTTGAGAAATGCTGGCAATTTCCTGACAGATATTTTGTTTTAATTCTTTCAGGGTGTGTGGTTTGGTCTTGTACACTTTGTTTTAAGTTACCCCAGAGATAGAAATCGTAGGGGTTAAGCCGGGGGACCGAGGGGGCCGCAAATGTCTACTAATAATTCCGTCCTCAAACACACTTTCAGAAAGTTGTTAATTAAAGCCTTTAAAAGTAGATTTAAAAATGTTGTATGGTTTCATCCGCGGCTTTCTATGATAGCGACAGACGGCAACGAGCGCCGGACAGGACGCGGACAGGAAAAACACCGCGCAGCCGGTTCGTAGTCTTTTGGCTCTCCCTGTATTTCTAGATTATGATAAATTCTAAATTATTATCCGTATCCGGGTAGGGGCTATGAAACGTTGCAAACTTACTTACTGAACAGTAATACACGCCGTTACAAAGTCAAGGGCATTTTTAAAGGGCAGTTAAGAAATATATTGCGAGTATTTTTTAAGTTGGAAAACTCGCACTTACAAAGTGATATTTATTTCTTTAATGGTGCTAATACAGAAAATGCATTTACTGCTGTGTATTTAAGGTCTGAAAATCGACCACTACATGTGTTTTAAGGACTGCTTACCTTCACCTGTGGGCGAGACTACATTCAGGATGGTGTTGACAGTCAAGGCACCACTAAACTCCACTTTACTACCAACTTGGACGTTGTCACAGTTCCGCAAGTTGCTATTCACGGCTCCTTGCCTGTGTAGCATCGCCCCACCTTCCATGGGATCTTCTTCATCCTCCTCGCTGGAGCTCGACGTCGAGGAGCTGTCATATTGTTGACAGGGTTGTAATTGCTTTTTTGATGCATCACTAGATTCACTGGAGTTATTCAACACTTTATTTACAGAACTACCTTGGTGAACACTGTTTCGTACAACAGGTGCACCTTCTCTTCCGGGTCCATTTGTTTGTCCGTTCGTCACTTGTCCCGCCTGACCTTTGTTTGTACCCAACTCCCCAGTCCGCAGGACATCGAATATTTGACCGACGGAATCTAGAATTGTAGCTTCTCCACGTCCTACCACACGGCATTTTGTTACGCCACCTGACAGGAATGGATAAACGTTGTTTTCTTTCAAGGAAGATGCGGCATCATTATCCATCACGAACTCTTCATGTCCCTTTGGATGCCTGGATCATTCTCTTGCACATGTAACAAGTATCAGCTGGTGAGTTTCAAATGCACGCTGGGAATCTCTTCAAGGACGCCCACCCGCCATTATCGCGGCCTTAAACATAGTGGAAGCACAGTTGGAGGAAAAGCGCTGCTTATACTTGTTCTGAGCAGTGACGTCGCGTGTCGCTTTGAAAACATCAGGAGTTATCCTGATAATTGCGGCGAGGACAATAAAAACACAATTTGTAAAGCGGAAGTCTCAATGCATGTAAACAATACGATGCATAGATAATATTTAGACTATACAAAGAAGCCACTAACTTTGTATTGCAAGGGCTAACATCCAGTGCTTCACAATATTTGTAGGGGTTAATCTCACATTCTTCCCTTAACATTTTAACTTTCCCTACTACGTATAGTAAGTAGGGGAAGTATTGTATTCCACCCAAAAATTCGATACCGAGATTTCACCGGAAATACATGTTTTGAGACCCCCTGAATCCAAAAAAAGCATTTTAGAAACATGTCCATGTGTGTGTCTGTGAACAGCATAACTTAGAAACGAACAGTCGGATAAACACCAAACTTGGTATTTAGGTTCAGTATCTTCCAGAGATGCGACACGAAGGTTTTCAAGAAAATCCCCCCACCCCAGATTACCCTGTACATGGAACATTTTTAGAAAATTTTAATTTTCTCAAAAATGGCTCTAACGATTTTGATTAAAATATCATATGTTTAAGATATTTTCATGACAAAGAAAATGTATATCTTGTATTTTCTGGGAATGTCTCCAAAAGTATTCTTCATTGTGAACGACTTTTGCATAACTGGTAAACCATAAGAGATAGACAACATTTTACTACACAAAAAATGTAGATCGCGTTAAAATACACAATTTAGGTCCTATACTTTTTTTTGTTGAGTGAACCATTTTCGAGATATTGCTTGTTATTCCCTTAAATATATAAATACTTATTTTCTCAAATGGGAATTCGTTATTCATTTTTTTTGTCTTGGATATGCAAAGAGTATTTAATCTGTGGGAAAGGGAATGGTGCTGCACCTAGCAACCAGTTATTAAGAGATATGTATGTGCTTAAACGCTACTGTATTTCTATATTGTCCTTGTAAATATATATTCCCCTTACATCTACATGAAAATTAGCAATAAGATAGAGTCTGCAAACGTTTATCTCGATTAACATGAAGTAGATGGAGAATAAGCGTTTGTAAAAATAGTTTGTGCAAGAGTAGAGAAAGTCATGTGAGTGTAACACATCAGATTTTTAAATTTAGCAAGTATACCTTTATCGTCTATAAGATCCATTTAAAGCAGAACTAGTCTCTGTTACTGTAATATATTTGTACTTTGATGTGATAAAATAAAGTTATTCATGGAAAACTTCATTATTAACAACCTATTAATTATGATAAACAATAATGTTTATGAATTAAAATACGGATGGGACGAAACCACTATTTCTCGATAGTCGGTATCGATACTCAGTTATGTTCTTGTTTCTACTATTACGAGAGCAGTTTTCTGTCTATAAACGCATGTAAACAGTTTTGTATTGTATGCTGATTCCGAAATTGTTCAGTTTGACATTTCCCAATTGGCAGCATTTGTTTTAGTCTTGACAATGCCATAGGTTATATAACCCCAATTATTAGTCAAGGCGAATAATATTAATTTCTTTGCTTTCTTTTTTATGTAAGTATATTTTGTTCTAAAAGCTTTCTTTTAAAGGATTTTCCATCCAAATTATGGAAATTAATTGTACGGTATAACTGTAAGCAACGCTCGTGACCCGAGTTTGACTTGCGTAAACATAAACTAACTGATGGAAAGAAATAACAAATATTTTCAGGCACTGTATTATCTCACGTTTAAGTTCTGATTTGTTTCTGCTCGATTCACAGATTCTGGTCACCAGAGTAAGTATATGTAATGGCTGAGAGTGAGTCACCAAGCTATTGCAGAAACATGATTTAGTGCGACAGCCAAATCAGTTTCGTTCACAACTCAGTTAACGCTGCATGCTACATGAACATTTCTACCCCTTCCCCCATTGTTTTACATGTTTTCATTTAGATACAAGAGTCTGTTGCAGTGATTGACCCACAAGAAACGCAGTCAAGGTCTATCACGAACTATAGTCTATCAATTCTTTGGGGACACGTGGAGGCAATAACGTGAAGTCTCGACTCCTTTCATTCTTTATCTAGCATAAAGTTAAACGTAACAACTTTCAATAATGCAAAACTTAAAAAGATTAAAAGTATCGAAGTTAATCTCAAAGTATTAGCCATACTTCGATACCACCGAGTGTCGAGAGTATCGAGATATCGATGGTATCGAGGTCGCATCCGTAACGTTACAAAAACGTTACAAATAATCTGAATACAGTACAATTAACTGCATTGGGAGTATTAATATTTTCCTTTATAGAATACAGGAACAATAGTAACGTTGCATTTGAAGTAACAGTGCCACGTTTACAATGTGTTTCTTATTTTCAAACTACCCTTAAGGATACCCACCGGCGAAAACAAGGCCGAAAGGTCTTAAAAATCGTAAAAATTTATTTTAGTGTTGTTAAAAACTACATAAATTTTGCTTTAGTTCCCAGCAATTAGCCTATGGTCATATAAGCCAGGGGAAATGTCCGTTTAAATATCTGTAAACCCAAGTTCCTATAAAATTATGGTCAAAAAAGATAAGTTTTGCGTACATTATAGTGAACAAAGTACGCAAAAACATTATAGTGTACATTACACGTATGTCCATGCGAACATTATGGTGAACAAAAACACTACAGCCAACCGCAAAGTCTTTCAGCGCACATGTGCAAGAGAGAGCGGCAGCAGCTATAAGAGCTACGTGCAATATCAAGGACATAACAGCATTAAAATTAGACACAGCTACCAGACTATTCGAGACAGCGATCACCCCGATCGCCCCTACGGAATAGAACTGCTATGAGAAAAGCTCACGGCCAACGACTTGGAGAGGTTAGAAAAAGTGAAAGCTACACTGTGTGATCAAAAGTATCCGGACACCCCCACAAACAAACGTTTTGCATCTTAGGTGCATTGTGCTGCCACCTACTGCCTGGTACTCATTATCCGCGACCTCAGTAGTCATTAGACTTCGTGAAACAGCAGAATGGGACGCTCCGTGGAACTAACGGACTTCGAACGTGGTCAGGTGATTGGGTGTCACTTGTGTCAGAAGCCTGTACGCGAGATTACCACACTCCTAAACATCCCCGGGTTCACTGTTTCTGATGTGATAGTGAAGTGGAAACGTGAAGGGACATGTACAGCACAAAAGCGTACAGGCCGACCTCGTCTGTTGACTGACAGAGACCGCCGACTTTTGAAGAGGGTCGTAAAGAGTAATAGGCAGACATCTATCCAGACCATCACACAGGAATTCCAAACTGCATCAGGAACCACTCCAAGTACTATGACAGTTAGGCTTGAGGTGAGAAACCTTGGATTCCATGGTCCAGCGGCTGCTCATAAGCCACACATCACGCAGGAAAATGCCAAACGACGCCTCGCTTGGTGTAAGGAGCGTCAACATTACACGATTGAACAGTGGCTAAACGTTGTGTGGAGTGACGAATAACGGTACACAATGTGGCGATCCAATGGCAGGATGTGGGTATGGCGAATGCCCGGTGAACGTTATCTGCCAGCGTGTGTAGTGCCAAGAGTGAAATTCGGAGATGGTGGTGTTATGGTGTGGTCGTGTTTTTCCTGGAGGGGGTTTGCAACCCTTGTTGTTTTGATATTTTAAGCACCTTCTTACTTCCCACTGTTGAAGAGCAATTCGGGGATGGCGATTGCATCTTTCAACACGATCGAGCACCTGATCATACTGCACGGGCTGTGGCGGAGTGGTTACAAGACAATAACATCCCTGTAATGGACTGGCCTTCACAGAGTCCTGACTTGAATCCTATAGAACACCTTTGGGATGTTTTGGAACGCCGACTTCGTGCCAGGCCTCACCGACCTACATCGATACCCCTCCTCAGTTCGCACTCGGTGAAGAATGGGCTACCATTCCCCAAGAAGCCTTCCAGCACCTGATTGAAAGTCTGCCTCGAGAGTGAACGCTGTGATCAAGGCTTAGGTGGGCCAATACCATATTGACTTCCAGCATTACCGATGGAGGGCGACACGAACTTATACGTCATTTTCAGCCAGGTGTCCAGATACTTTTGATCACATAGTGTAGGTACATCAAAAGAGCAATAGGCGGGAGCAAATACACACCAAGTAGAATGGCCTATACGCTGGCCAAAGAAACCCTCTTCCTGGAGGACCTGAGACACAGAAGGCTACTGCCGACAAGGACCCATATAAGGAAGTCACAGAGAAATGGAAACAGAAAGAAAAAGAGATCGACGAAGAATTCTACACCTCCGACGCCATGGTGAACAGAGAGTGGACCAGAAGGAACCAATCGCAGAGACATGCCATCATAGGCCTGGCAACGCACGGATTTCACCACAAAATGTGCAAAAATAAGAAATTTCACCACCCGAGCGACTTGTTTGAGTGCAAGATATGTGACCAAAAGTGTGAGCGATACCATTACAAACAATGCAGAAGAGGGTTGGGATCGTTAAACGAACTGATAAAAGACAAATTATAAGTGGAAACTAATGCGTTTCGAGCGCAACTTACGTATTGTTATTATTACATTTATTATTATTATTATTATTATTATTATTATTATAGGGAACAAACCTTTCAAAAGAAGCAACAATTTTCAAATAGCCTCTTAGGGGCAAAAGAGCAGAAGACGGAGGGCTGACACATTTATTAAACGTTTTAAACACCTTAAAGACCAGAAACAATGTGAGGCAGTTTTTTTAACACTTAAATAATTTGAGTCTAATTATATAATATGTTAATTCAATAACAGCCCGACCGCCTTGACGCAATATGTGTATGTAATAATTTGTAAAATGTATGTAACAGTCATTGCATATGCTTATATTATTGTATCCATGTGTAATAATGTTATGTGAATATATTACGAAATTTAATAATGTAGGAGCTGTGAGAATAATAAGTTAAAAGTTGGTAACAATGAGGTAAACTTGAGTAAATAATGAGTAAGAAAGTTTAACAGTACTACTTGTGATTCTTGGAGTAACAATAATGTAATTTTAGTGACAGTTTATAAAATAGCCAATCAACAACCAGAAAAAGCTTTAGTTAAATGAAGGTATTTTATTGGAGTAGGGTTAGCCAATCAGAAACTGAAAAGGAGAGACATTTACAAATTCAGATGTCAGTTGCCTGCAGACAGATTTACTAACCAGACGCAAAAAGTGTCCTCAAGAAATATAATATGTATTCGTGTGAGACGAAAAATAAGTTTACGTGTTAAAAAAAAGTGTAATTAATTAATAAAAAGAATCTCACAGCTCTCTATATCAGTGAAGTGTTATTTTAATCGTATCAAGTGTTAATAAAAGGAGTGAAGTAAAATTATAATCTGTGTAAGCCTACATTCTTGTCACACCACAACCCTGCTAAGAGAAACGTGTCTCCAAAATAAATACTGACGTAGCCGAGGCAAACCAAATATATAATATTTAAAGAAACAGTTCAAATTACAAAGTTAATATTTTTAAACTTGGGGCAAAGGCCACCTGAAAGTACATTTGGGGCGAAGGCTACCGGAAACCGGGTACCATACGGGCGGTTGCAAACAAACTTCAAGTTCGGCCCCCAACAGTTGAAATATAATAGAACTACTACAATACAACACCTACTTCAAATGTTATTTATAGTCGTAATTTTAAAAGTTTTTTTCGGGGTTTCAAGTGTCGGAGCATCTTAATTTCAAATTATTCCACACGATGGCCTTTCGGTATACATAAACTTGGTATATTTCCTTATAAATAGTATCATTAAAAATGATGAGATAATCTTTGTTAACGAGCTTAGTTATGAAGCAATTAAACAATAATATCGATGTTGTGTAAATGTGTAAGGTAAAAAATTGAAGTTATACTTAACATTTTCTCTCCAACTAGTAGGATAATTAAATATTCATCTCTGTAGTTTGTTCAGATTCTATTAAGGAGTAAGGCTATAAAATATTCATTTTTAAAAATATAAGTTCATTGTGTGAAGCACTTCTTCGAAACCACAAAAAAAGTTAATAAAACTGTGAATATCCCGGCAAACTTGAACAAATGGATGAGGTATAGTATACATAATAACCCTAAATGATATATTAAAGTTTCAAATAAATAGAACTGAAATTGATTTTAGAAATTTCACAGATGCCTATCCTTAAATAATCTTTTTCATTTTCTTTGTGATTTTTCTTTTTGAGCTACCGGATGTTTTTATTGTTTTGTTCAATTCTTTTATTCTAATAGCGGTTCTCATCCTAATGGTAGAAGTTATTTCCTTGCTGTTTTTGATCGCCTCATTGAGTAATTCCAGGATTCTTTTAATTATTTGTTTATCATGAGACACAAAGTCCCCATACACGTTTAGAAAGATATTTCCATTGTATTTGCAACCAATTGGAGTTTCATGCAAGGCAAAACTAAATTTCCTCTTGAAACAGTGGTGATCCAGTCTTTGTTGCCAGCTGGCGTAATCCTAAGTAGGGATACGGATTAATGTATTTAAATGCCGCGTAACCCACCATATAGTGTGTATCTTTATTGATGTCATATACTCGGGGGACGTGTTCCTGACATCAAAACAGTAAAAAACGTTCATATGTACATGGGTCTGAAAATCAACCGTTTCGTTGTTATAGGTCCAAGAAGAGGTATTCCATGAGTGAACAGACGGATATGCACTACACGTATGGCTGTGTAGACGGCAATGCAGCACGAGCACGTGAATTTTATGCAGAAAGTTACCCTGACAGGCCGTTACCGTGTGCAAGAACATTCGCACGAATTCACCAACGCTTGAGAGAGAATGCGCATTTGAGAGGAGTACTAGGGATGTTGGGAGACCAAGAGCGGTAAGAGGCATTGAACTTAAGAACGGGTTCTTCGTGCTGTGGATGCAGACCCATCACAAAGCACAAGACGTATGGTTGTAAGGGAAAGAGTTAGTCATACGACTATCTAGAGAATTCTGTATGAAAGTTCTTCTGTACCCGTATCACCTTCAAGGACTAAATGAGGCGGACTTTGAGCCAAGAAGACGTTTCTGTCAATACATGTTATAGCAGTGCGCTGTGTTCATCAATTTCCTAGTCTGTATCTTATTCACAGATGAGCTGGTTTTACTCGCGAAGGCATCTTCAATTTTCATAACACTCATAACTGGACATTTGAAAATCCTAATGAAGTACGACAGGACAACCATCAACAGAGGTTCTGTCCCAACGTTTGGGGCGGAATCGTTCATAATCACCTTATTGCTCCCTACTGCTTCCCTCCGCGTCTGAATGGACAAACCTATCTCCAGTTTCTCAGAAATGATTTGCATCACTTAACTGATAATGTGTCTCTGGTCATCATCCAACGAATTTAGCTTTTACACGATGGTGCTCCAGCTCATTTCAGTATGATAGTTCGTAAGTTTTTGAATGATCGATTTCCGCAAAGATGGATTGGTCGAGGGGGACCCATTGCATGGCCTGCTCGATCTCCTGCTTTGAATCCAATAGATCTCTTCGTCTGGGGAAATTTGAAATCCTTGGTTTATGCGACTCCTGTACCTGAGGTTGACATTTTGAGAGGATGTATCCAAACTGGATTTGACCAAATACGAAACATATCAGGAATTTTCAACAGAGTACGCCAGAGCATGGAACGCAGGCTTACTGCATGTATCGAAGCAAGAGGGAGTTAATTCGAACAATTTTTGTAACTTTCGATTTTGTGTTGTAACTCTGAAATAAATTATTTTCAGACCCATGTATATTTGAACTTGTTTTTGCTGTTTTGATGTCAGGAACACGTCCCCCAAATATATGACACCAATAAAGGTACACACTGCATACAGTACCTTATTTCTGACTCCTGGCCGGTTGCTTCGCAGCACACTGCTGCCGCAGGACCGCACGTTGCTGCCGACCAGTTGAACATTCACAGACCCTGAACTCAAGTCCATAGCGTGCCGCAATTAAAGCGCATAGATTTACATGTATACAATAACCATATACGTTTATCACAGAAGGTGTTAGAAATGATGTTCTTGTGCTGCCACGCATCTCTAACTCTTTTAAGAATATTTCCATTAACACACATTAATTCTTCTTCAGAAACTGCAGTAATTTCTCTTCTGATACTGTCTTTCAGTTTTTCCAACGTATGCGGGTTATTCCGATACACTTTATTTTTTAAGTTCCCCCATAAATAAAATTCGCATAACGTAAGGTCCGGAGAGCGCGGTGGCAATAGTCCTTTACTGATGATCCTATCTTCAAAAAATTCCGCAGTTAATTTCAACGAAAGATCAGCTGTATTCGCTGTAGCAGATTCATGTTGAAAATATGCTATGTGCATTTAATGTCACACAAATATTCCAGGAATGGTTTAATTATTGTATCGCTGTACCTTTGTCCAATAACTGCATCCTCAAAGAATATAGATCCTATAATTCGGCACGCATTCACAGCACACCAAACACCAATTTCCTGGTCATGCAATGGCATTTCAGGTACAATATCGGGTTTTTCTGCACTCCAGTATCTGTTTTTTCGTGTCGATAATGGCCATTTAAAGTTTTTTTAATAGCGGTTTGAGTGGCGCAAAACCGGCGATCATCAGCGCCACCCTCTGGCTATAAATTTATTCAAATCAGTACATCAATACAATAAAAATAAAACAAGTACAAGTTAAGAAACTCAGATTACAGAAGCTGCTCTTGTTATCTAGATAATCACATTCTGGTACAAAACCAATACAGTCAGAGCATTCACAGGGAAAAACACCAGGATTACAAAAATAGAAATAGAAAATCAACAAATACAAAAACTAAGCAATAGAAATCTCACAGAACATGGTAAATAAGAACTAACCCTGAGCAAATGTAAACGTACAATGCAATTCTACACAGTTATAAAAAACAATAACACACGAGAAACTTCCTTCCTTAATAATCCAATTAATTCCAATCACAAACTGTCCATGCAAGGCAAAAACCTCGACACCTAGTTCATATAAGACTTGTCTCCCCGTCACTTCAGCACCAAAATCACCCAAGGACATCAACGTATCCATAAACACACACTCTCCCTCCAAACTCTCATGAAAACTCTTCCCTGTCAACTCGTCCTTCCCTCCGCAGATGCGTACACAGAAAGTATAGCCACATTTCGAAATTGGGTCCTTAAGTCTCCTTCATTAACTTGCTCCAACTCTGTTAGGCTCTTCTTTATTCCCTTTGCGATAATAAATTCTATCTTGTGCAAGCCAGGCTCAGTTGATCCACAATACAATAATGTGTAATCCTGTTTATATATTCTTCCTTTGCCATCCAACTTTTTTCTTGCAGCACTACTGTCCAGCCAATACCTTAAGAGTTATTTGCCACTTCTTTCATTTTTCCAGGTCATAACATAGTTTGAACATTCCAGGGTGCCAACAACAAACCATCCTTTTTTACAAGGTTTTTACAAGTGGGGTTGAGAGCCCCATGCTTAACCCCCAACTTGGACGACCAGGTCTCCTTATTTCTGATCCTAGGAGACAGGGTGGAATGGTTATACCCCCAGACACTGGGTAGCTCAGGTACCTCGGGGTCGCCACTCCCTTACCCACCAAGGTGAGCCCCTGAGGGCCCATTTAAAGAAAACCATGCTTCGTCTGTGAAAACAAATTAACTTTGGGTCCATAGAGCCATCATTAACTTTACCCGACACCCAATTGCAGAAATTTACCCTACTCACAGTATCACGTGGTTGCAGTTCCTGAACTATGGTTTATCTTATAAGGTTTTAATTTTAAAAGTTTATTGACATCGGTTACAACACCTTCTGTGATAAAGGTATGTGGTTATTGTATGCATGAATATCTATGCGCTTGAATTGCCGGCACACTACACGCTTGAGTTCAGGGTCTGTGTATATTGAACTCGGCCGGTAGCAGCATGCGGTCCTGCGCAGCAACGGACCGCGAAGCAGCCGGCCAGGAGCCAGAAATAAGGAACTGTATAAAAGAGTGTGTAAAATCATGTATAAAAATTTTAGTTACATGTTTTGACATTACCCAACATTTTAATCTTACTTATTGAATATGTTTACGTGTATTTCCACAAAAGTATAAATGTCCAAAGAATAAAACCATTTTCTTTTACTTTAACAGCTGCACACAAAGTCCACCTGAAGAAGTTCACCCATTTTACATTTATATCAAAATAACATTAATAGTCGTTTTTAAGAAAACTCAGCAAATAAAGGAGGCGTTGTATATAAGTCGTGATATCGCCGTCAAACACAGAACTATTCCTGAAATGTAGCCGCAGTTGTTACAGAAAAACATTATCCTTAATTAAAACGTTGTAAAGTAAATACGTAATATTATGCCACTTTGTCTCTACTAATTATAAAACATCAACTAATGTAATTTAGCGAGCGGGTTTTGCCTTCGGCGACTGTGTTCCCAATTTTCACAACCTGTTTATCTTTCATTTACAAATGAGAAGTATTTTTATGGGCTTTTGTTTTGTCGTCCTCCGGGGTATAGTGATTACGGTGCTGGCCTCTAGTTCCCGAGGTCGCGGGTTTTAACCCGGTGGAGGGCGAAGGATTTTTTCGTGTGTAAAAATTCTTACCATAGCTTCCTTCAGAAGGAAAGTAAAGTCCAGTGTCGTTGATTTACGGCACGTAAAAGAACTCAAGCCTGCTAAATAGCCCTCTGAGAAAACTTTCCGGTCTTTCATACCAAATATAGAATGGGACGCCAAAGACAATAGCAGTTAAAGAGCACCCATAAATAAAACTCAGTTTAATTTTTCTTTTGGTTTGCTTTCCTATAGTAATTACACACCCATACACTGCACAATGACTCATTTTAAAATTAGAACTCACAAACAACGAAAGAAGAGCTATAAATCCAGTCTCATATCATTACTATCATTCTCTCATAGTCTCCGTAACGTCGTAAAGATCCCATAACGCGCATAAAACACTAATAACACGCACCTGCAAATTTAATTTTTTTTTCTTACCATGGGGTTAAACACATCTCTAAACCTAATTTTGGTATGCTGAATTCAAATCTTCCATTTTTTCGTATCACGTAACTTTTTTGGCATGCAGATAGGAAATATTAATATTTGAGTTTATTTCTAGTTTTTAAGTACAATTTAAAATCCGTGAAATTCATGCAAACTAAGAAATAATCTCAATTCTGCAGATGCAACAGTTTACATTGAACTAGGAAATTTCAAACATACCTTATGATTTTATTTTTTCCTCCGCTTTGTTGAAAACGGATGCTGAGTTGACTTGTGTTTGTGGTCCTGACGAGGATTGTGTCTAATTAAACACCAACAGTAGTCGGCCATCATGGAGACGTCCCATCTCCATGTCCTCTTTGTTCTTCACTTAGTGCACCTTAGTTTTCAGGTGAAAAAATCAAGATGCGAATGCAGAGAATACAATTTTAAGCTCATATTGCATCCCAGTGCCTTTAACTTTTCGAGCACGGGTTTAACAGTATACTCATTTTGAACTTGTTTATAACTTCATTGAATGAGTTCCAAGCTAGAAGTTCTATGTCTGTCATGATATTTCTAAAATGAACGTCCTTAGCGAGTTTGCGAATCTGTGGGCCTCAAGAATACCTTCTTTCACTTTTGATTCAGACAACATTGGAAATTTCTGAATAAGATTTTGAAAATACGACCACGTTTGTCCAAAACATTCACTAATTGCTGCATTAACCCTAATTAATGTAACGCGGGTAGCAAATCCTTTTGTGAGTCAATCAGCGGGCGATTAATAAACATTTTTGTCCCTGGCACTAAATCTTTTCTTTTTGGTCAATTAGTCCCTTGTCTTTCTCTGGCTTTATAGAGTCCCATTCACACAAAAAGCACGGGGACTTCGTGTACACTACTTGTTGCCCAATAAAATACCGCGCACTTTAAGGTCACAGCACACATACCAATTGTGTTCGTTATATTTAATTTTGTTCTAGGACAGTATAGAAATTTTGGTACGTTTCTTTAATGGATGTAAAATGAGCTATTGGAACTTAAGAAAACATATTGTCATTGTGCAGCAGAACACCTTCAGACTTCTCTTGCTTGAGTCAAAAATAGGCGCCAATCTTATGCTTCATAAGCTGTTCCAAGACGACCTATCAAGTTAGGAATATCACAACAATACACGAGTTCCCTTTCGTTTACAAAATATTTCTGGAACTCGTCCTCTCGATGTCTGTAACAGTATAAAGTTGTTCCAGGTCCTAAAATATTGTTTTCTTTCAGCCTTGAACCTTAAAGTTCACTTTTTTCTTTAGTAAGACCCAAATCATATACCGAATCATTTAAGTCTGGGAACCAATTTAAATCATCTTCTACACTCGAAATATCAGTACTACTCTCTGGTAATACCGTAGCTGGTGATGGAACAGGAACATCAAGTCCATGAGGCACAGGTCTAATTGCTGATGGCAAGTTCATATATACAAGGTGTGGCAATAAAGAAACCGGACTGATGCTCTATCTTTTTATTGGAAAGCTTACGCAACTGAAATGTTGTTCCATTCAATGTAGTCCCCTGGATCCCTGCATCGCTCCATGTGAATCTTCCACTGTTGGTTGCAGTGCTACAAGTCTTTTTCTATTATGCTGTTGAGGAGTCTTATCGCTTTTTCCTTCACTGCATCCACGAACTCGAACCTGGTTCCTTTGATCGCAGACTTCACTTTTGGGAAGAGAAAAAAGTCGCATGGTGCTAGATCAGGCGAATACGGTGGATGTTCCAACTCTGGAATGTTACTTTCGCCAAAAAAAGCTCTTCACAGACATCGCGTTGTGGGCCGGCACGTTATCCTGATGAAGAATCCAAGAGCGATTCTTCCAAAGATCTGGTCTGCTTCGTCGCAACGTTTACGGAGAGTGTTCAGAACAGTTATTAATATACTTTATTGACAGTCTGACCTACAGGCAGTCTTCTCGAACAATTCTACTGATGTTCTGCACATTCTCTTCAGTTTTCGAAGTGGAAGGACGGCCCGATTTCGGATCGTCTTTGACGTCTTCCTTACCGTCCTTGAACTCTTAACCCGCTCGAAAACTTGCGTACTAGATAGACATTCATCACTATAAGCTTGTTTCAACAAATCGTAGTTTTCGGTGGCGGTTTTCCAAGTTTTATCAGGGATTTGATGTTAAAATGTTGTTCTACTTTAGAGCGTAGCATAATTCCGACGGAGCTCAAATACACGACCCACTTCTAAGATGGCTCACAGCCAGACTAACCACCACAGCGGCGCGAAATCCCCCACTCTTTTCTTTGCCATCGACGAAGCCGGAAATGCGCATAACAATCACTCCGGTTTCTTTATTGCCACACCACGTATATATATATATATATGATCCAGATATATGACACAGACAAAAATAACAGTCATTAAAATAATTCGAGTTGTTCGCGCCATACCACAGAAACACCAAAAGGCATAGATGAACGGACTCCACAGTCTTAAATTTTCTACACAACTTTTACATACAATATCAGGAGCAAACTTCTTGCCTTGATCACCCAATTTAATTTTAAAATAGGCCGGATACAAACTCTTGATAAATGCGGAAATGTTTATTTTCTGCTGCTTTATCACATATCACTCACAGACATAAGAAATTGTTAGGATTGCTCACACAGTCCCTCCTAGATATATCACTCGAACTTGCCATTTTTCCACAAATAAAATTCGCAACAAAATATGGCTTCAAAAGAGACCTGCTGAGACGAAGTTTAAAACGTCTAAGATAGGTTCCTGTTGATATGTTAGGCAGTAAATGTTTATGAGATGAGTTCAACATGATCTGTAAACAGAGATAGATAGGATACAACATGACGTCATATGATTTAACATGTTTACATATTCTAATATGTCGGATATGCAGTGACGTTAATACTAGCTTACTCAATTTTCAATTTTGTGTTGAAACAGAATTGTTCAAAATCTGTACCTGATACACAAAAAATATTATTTTCGAAATCAGAGCATGCAAATTGACCATTAAGATGTAAAATATTCCGTGACGCAAAATCTTCGCAAGCCTAAATAATAAATTGACACTAAGGGTGTTTGCAAACAAGGTGACGTCATCTGCTGCCGGAAACTCCACCATACATGCCCAGTCCCCCACCTTTACTATGATTCCACCATGACAATGATGATTTAACACTTATGTGTTCGTGGTAATTCTGTTGGTTTGTATTTATGTGTAATGGTGCGTAAAGTATGATGGTTGCAGCTTCCTGAATGTGTTTGTTGGGTGCTTGTCTGTGGTACTGGTCGATACATAAAAGCTGTTAGCAGTTCTGTTATATCTATGAAATCACAGGTTTAGCAATTATTAGGTTATGTCTTATTGTATCAGGGAAATTCCTAACTGCAGCCGTGATTATTTCTTTCTCGGATAAGGGAGGTCCAATTAGTTTGAATTTGTTAGCTATTTTTAGAGAAGTCACCCTTATATTCTCTAATTGGTTCAACTTCGCTGTAGCTGGTTCTTCCTTATTTGGTTCTGTCTAGCTGCACCCACTGTTTTGCTAAAATAAATTTCTAAAGAATGCGTAACTTTTGATTTTTGTAAATATAGGTTTTAGCAATGTAGACTTTCTCTTCTTTTACAGCCATCATTTAAGTCCGCTGGGAATATTCTTGAATTTGAAATATATATCCAATTCTTTGAGGATAAATCTGCATCAAAATTAGGTGGATTGATTTCATTGAAAATTTGGTTAGTGTAATTACAGTTTTCATGTGTTTT
Source organism: Deroplatys truncata (assembly GCA_030765065.1). Lineage (NCBI taxonomy): Eukaryota > Metazoa > Arthropoda > Insecta > Mantodea > Mantidae > Deroplatys > Deroplatys truncata. Next base: position 153,217,421 of record CM060988.1, on the reverse strand, counting down.
TTTGTTAAGTAGTGTGTATTACAATCATGGTGCGTGAGAGCCTATGCAGGTTGTATAAATTTCTGTATGAACATCTCTTGATTGCATTTTCATTCCTATTTGACATTATCATTATTTACATGTTCATTTTCAACATCATTTAAATAACCATTTACACTACTACTTTAATTTACTTTCTCTGCGTTCTGAAATGCTATCAGAAGTTTATTCGTATTATTTATATTTTCTTTATCCTGGTTAGCACTTAATTGTAAAACATTTAATTTCTCAATTCTTCATTTTTTGTTGCAATTGCACCTTTATGTGCTAGCATTTCAGAGGTTATGTTTTCTAATGTGCTACTGTTTTCATGTCTTAAAAAACTAATTTCTTTTCCACACTGGCGTTTAATTCAGCTACTGTTTTATTTAAGCTACCTATTTCATTGTTTACCCAATCTTTGAATCCATTAGTGCTAGCTGTGTTATTCGCATTTGCTTCAGTGCACTCTAACCTCGAATTGCTTATTTCTGCAGACTGTAGTTCTAACTTTTGATTTACATCAGCTGTAGCTTTTGGTGATCTATGATTTCTGTGCTAACCTTGGCTAACCTAGCTTGTTCTTTTTAGCTCAGTGATTGGTTCTTGTGTTTGAAACTCTATCTTAGCATAGTATTGATACTTGGTCTTCAATCTGATTTCCTAGTTCTAGCTTTGTATTTGCTAACTCTGTGTTTACAGCATTAACTTTATTACCTGGTACTGAGTTAACTGCATTGACTTTATGTATTGGTTCTGTGCTAAATGCAGTAAATTTATCACTTAATTCTGTCTTTACTGCATTGACTTGGATACTAATCTCATCTTCTGTTTTTTTTGTTTTGTGCTAACTGTAATACCTTTAGCATTTACTGCATTAACTTGAAGTACTTATTCAGATAGAACATTTACTATAGCTTCATGAAATTGTTGATTCGAGTCATCTTTGACTCTACATTTGATGCGGCTTTCATACCCTCTGGTCCATTTCCCTTGCCTTTGCTTTGCGTCTCCATGCTGTGACGACTTTTTACAGTTTTCTGACGACGTAAAACACTTGTAAGTATAGACGTACAATTTACTTTTCAACGTCTCGTAGTCCTGGAGGTGAGCTGACGATGCTCTGGTCCTCTTCTTTCTCTCGACTCGTTACCTTGGCTTCGAACTAAATTGAGTTTTATTTATTGGCGCTCTTTAACTGCTGTTGCTCTTAGAGTCCCGTTCTTTATTGGGCGTGAAAGACCGGAAATTTTGCTCAGAGGCCTGTTTATCAGGCTTGAGGTTCTTTTACGTGCCGTAAATCTACGACACGGGACCACCGGCTTCACTTCCCTTCCGAAGAAAGCCATGCTAAGGATTTTTACGCCCGAAAAAATAGATCGCCCTCCTCCAGGTTTGAACTCGCGACCTCGGGAACTAGAGGCTAATATGGTAATCACTACACCACGGAAGACGACAATCCTCACTGGTGTAGTGCCTTCCTAGATCGAGCCATCTAGCATTGGTATGTGATGATGATAAGGTGCACTCTTACTATAAATATGTGAAGATGGAGTTCAACAATAATCTCCACAGCATCCAACGTACTAACTAGAACTGAATCAAACGTATATATCACATAGCAGGAAATAGCCGCAGTTTATTTTGCACTAAGAAAATTCGGACACTTGATATATAATTGTAAGGTAATCCTGTATACAAATCAAATAAATTTATCATTTATACAGAAATGCTGAAAAATATCCAGATACATCCATGTAATCACATCTTATGATACAGAAATCAGACACATCCCAGGGAAGGGCAGTATTTTCAGTTATATATCCAGGCTGAAGCCTAACTTAAAGCTTCCTGAAACAATACACAACACTCACCGTAAGATAAAAATTATAAAGTTGGACTTAAAACCGAGCAACAGCTTTTGGAAGAACAGTAAGAACATAAGCAACTAAAAGAAAGCGGATCCAGAACTACTCAAGTACAGTAGCTCAAGAGATAAATAAAAACACCACTGTAAGCATAGGAAAATTAGGAGATATTTTATAAAAAATACATGGAAGAAGCACTAGAAAATCGAAAGTCATTATTCAATTAAGCAATGAAAAAGAAACAATTTTAACTTTTCACCAAGCGTTAACACATTTTGGAATAGAGAAGACAGCAATAACCATCAGCGAAGGTTTATATATTGAACACCTACAGAGAAAAGTCAGAAAATACATATCAATAGGTGAGCTATTCAGAAAGCTAAATATTTAAATATAAAATATTACATAGAATCGGAAACATTATCAGAGATAAGAAAAACGCTCTTGTCCTAATTGATGCCCATGGCAAATTACCTACTGGCAAATGCAATTTCAAATATACTTCTGTTCATATATATGAAATACTTTCAATAATTAAAAAAAATGGTGGTATGGAAAACATCACTAGTAAAACGTGCTTGAAGAAAAACCACAAATGATTAAATATTTAAATATGGAAACATCAACGCAATTGTATCTGACAATGCCATTCTGCACAGCAGTAAATTATTCACAAGTACTGCAAGAGATAAAGGAATTAAGTTGTATTAATCCTCAGCATAGCTTTCCAAGGAGCCCATGTAAGAGATGCCTAAGGGACATATCAGTTTACCTTAGATTACTATGTCATAGAAACCTTTATCTGCAAAACCATCAAACAGCTAGGGCTGTGCTACAGCAGTAAGAGAATCCTAAACACAACTTGCAAGACCCAGAGAGAGTGCAGAACTGAAACACCAATCGGTTATATGAATAAAATTATTTTAAGAGATAACACAAGAACAAATTGTGACGAAGCGGGCATGGCAACCACTGAAGAGATAGCCCCATATAAGTGCCCTCGCCCATCTTGGTGAAGATTTTTGTTTAACGGCGCTCAACTACTAGGTTATTAATGCCTTTGTAAAGCAGATCATGGCAAATGCTAGAAATAAAGATAATAAAGATAAACTCCTAGCAAAAGGCTGAGGTGAAGATCAATGTAAAATCATAGCAAAAGTGAGGAATAAATATCAATATATAAAAACAAACAAAGAAATGCGAAACACCTCACATCATAACATAAAATCCGCATTTGAAAATTTACCCCTGCCACAAACCTAAAAACCCTCTCAACCGCTTGCATATCTCCGTTAAGACCTCTACAAGACTGTCTGGCAGTTGCAGAGACGCCCGAAAGTGTGTTAGAGCAATACAATACAGCAACATATGACTGACCGACGGACCTTCTCTATACAGTGGACAAAGAGAAGTAGGGTCGCCTTAAAAAGCTAACTGTGTGTAAAACTGCAGTGGCTAATATGCAACCGAGCCAAAAATCACCTCTTCATAACGAGATACACGAGAGGAAGTCACCAGCTTATAGGAATGTGCTTCACTACTCTAAGCTTATTTTCACGGAGAGCTAACCATTCTTCGCGTAAGGACGATAACACCGCTCTCCGCACAAGATTAAAGGCTTCCGACGTTACACTAGATATTGCAACACTGGGTTCTGTTATCGCCGCTTTAGCTGCCAAATCCGCCAGTTCATTCCCCAGTAAGGCAACGTGACCAGGTATCCAAGCATGCTCCACATTAACATCAGAAGCTTATAAAACAAGGAGGGCATCCTGGATTCACTGAACAATGGTATGGTAGTTGTACAGCTCACGAAGGCTCTTGACTGCACTAAGGGAATCGCTCAAAATGCGACAGTCTCCCAATTTTCGACAGCGCACGTACAAAATCGCTCGGTATATGACATGCGGCTCTGCACTATAAATGGAAGTACTATCATGAAAACAAAACGTATGGGGTTCGGTTTCATGAATATAAGCACATCCAACGGCATTGGAGCACTTAGATTCGTAGGTGTAGTTAACAATTCGGTGATTGTAACCTGGAAAAATTCTAAAAAAAAACCAAGTGCGGATACTACGCGTAAACATTCCGGTATGCCGTCATCCCAAGTTCTACGTGAGGTGTTACACGTAACCAAGGGGAGTACACCTCCGCCCCCTTTGGAAACATACTAGGCACTTAAATATCGTGCTTTCTAAGAAGCTCCTGGAAACGAAAACCTGCAGTCCTTGGATAAATGGAGCTATTCCTTTAACGTTCGTCTAGCGTGGTGTGGAAAAAAGAAGCGGACATTCGATGTTTTGACCTATATTTAAGCGCACACCCATAATTTTCTAACCAGACATTACGGAGACATTACAGAGGAGGTTCTGCCGATTCGGCGTAAAGACTCATAACTGGACTAGTGGAAGAAAAAGCACCGATAGCCACTCGAATGACCCTATTGTGGACTGTGTCTAATCTCAGCGCAGATGGTCGTGCTGAGGAGTAAACGATACATGCATGGACCAACTCGGATTGGTTCATGCGCGATACATTGGCAGCAAAACAGTCCGATCCGCTCCCCAAGATTTCCCTTTTAATATCCGACAGTATATCCAGAGAACGGTCACATCACGTTTTCGACTGTGCTATATGGAAAACTAGCCAAGCTTTCTATGAAAGGTCAACTCCAGGAATCTCATCGAATCTGCGAATGGTGGTAAATCTGGACCGAATCGAAGGGGACAATCGTCTTCTGCTGCACCAGAAGTTAACGGAGATTGACTTCTCACGTTGAGAAACGAAAGCCCTTTCTGGAACTTCATTCTTGAGGCTTATCCAAACGGCATACGGCATCCCAAAAACGTGTGCTGAGAAGTATAATAAATGGCAAAGCTCTCTACAAATAAGCATGACAATACCCCTGTCTTTCATGTACAGTGGTAAATGTTCACGTATGTTCCAGTGTCTAGGAAATAGAATATCCGTGCACGCCAACATATATCATAAGCCTTCTCAAGGAAAAGAAACATAGCAAGGTTTGACAATTCTTCATTAATGCGTTCATGATCTGCATCGATATTAGCACAAGGTGGTCCATTTTTGAACGGTGTCCTCGAAAACTCCATTGGGTGTTGGTCGGTAGGTTCTGAGTTTCCATTCAGCATACCAACCGTCCATTGATCATGCGCTCTATCACCTTGAAAACGCTACTGGTGAGGGAAATAGCACGGTGGCTGGACGGAAGATGACGCTCCTTTACAGCTTTCAAAATGGGTATGATGCTAGTTTTCTGGGAAAGTGACACAAACCAAACGCGATTATAGGCCTTGACAGGAAAGCCTTACTTTCAGGAGAGAGCTGTTGCAACATTTCTATGTGGATACCATCTGGTCCTGGTGCTGATAGTCGCAAAGATGAAAGCGCATGTTATAATTCCGGCATGGTGAAAAGGCGATTGTAATCTTCAAGGTTTCCAAACGAAACGAGAAACCTTGATATTCTACCTGGGTCTTAACTGGAAGAAACTCGGGCGAATAGTTTTCTGAGGTTATCTAGTGTAGGTCGTCGCTGGAAAATCCTAACCGCACGCCTTTCGACGTTCAGTAATCAACTAAGGGAGCGGAAATCGACGCGGGTGGGCAATCAACCGAGGGACGGATTGCTCAGCAGCAGAAAGAATCCTCTCTGTGTGATGTTCGGCTAAAACCCTCACAGAGTCGTACTCATTGTAAATAAACACAGCCAACTGGGAGTAAAAGTTCCAGTGGCTTAATCCAAGCGCCATCTAGGCTAACGTGTGGAATATATACTTTGTGTTAAGAGACTAATAAGACATGGAAAGTGGTCACTAGAGTGTAAATCAGAGATGACATTCCATTGTAATCAAACTGCTAACTGTAGAGAACAAACTGCAATATTAATATGTGAAAAAGTATTGAAGGAGTCTGAAAGAAACGCAGGCTCTCCGGTGTTAAGAAGAGAATTTTGAACATGATTTAAAAAAATTATTGCTCTATCAACCTTAAGACAGTTGGGACCGCAATCCTATTATTATTATCTGTACCTGTACTTGCAGGGATATTCCAGCTAAATGTAGAGAAAAGATTGTTAAATCAACTGCTGGTCCTGCATGAGCAATTCTAGCTGAAAGTGGGTTATAAATGTCCAAGAAATCGGCGAATAATTTGCCTCTCGCACAAGCCCGAGGTTGGCCCCAAAGAGTGTGAGCATTAACGTCTCCCACCAACAGAATACATGTTGGTAACTAGGAAACGAGATCTTGTAAATCACTGAATGAGAGGTCGTCAGTTGGAGCCATACAAATATTGCGAATGGTAAATCGGATGGATGCAGTTAAATCCTTACAGCGACTCACTGGATGTCAGGCTGTGTGGATACACATTCCACGAACATATCATCTCTGAGGGGCATCGTAGTGTCCTCTAGCGCACAGATACCCTCTTCCGGTGTAAGATCACACCGTGTTAGTGTATATCATCTAATTTGAAAGCTTCTTTCGGACTTAGTTTAGTCTCTTGCAAATCTCGTTCAGCCTCCACTAATGCCACAGTGATTTAGACTGATTTGTTAGGCAAGTTTGAATACTTAAATTATCACGCGGCATAACAAGGCACTACAATAATTTTAGGCATTATAACATAGCTTTGCGGTGTTTGTTGTAAAAACCTGCCTTCCCAAAATAACTAAGGAATGTTAACCAGAATCCAGAAAAAGAGTCCCATGGGATGGACTAAATATTTTTGAATACAGTGATTAAGTATAAGACATGTTGCGCCTCTATAATGTTGCAAATACAAGCCTTGACACCCAAGTTTAAGTATGAAAAAAGCAGAAAAAATAGCTTGCTGCTTTGATTTTTATTTCTTCTTTTGACGCTTAATTTAGATTTAAAATTAATTTTGTCAATCAGATATGGAACTCTTTACTTCTGATATTACGTTTGGCAAACCTCCAAATACTAAGTTCATAATCCGGATTAGTCTGTTTCTTCAGGCGAAGCTCAGTTCAAACATTTAAGGGGTTAAATAACTGAATACTAAGTGAAAAAGAAATGGGATTATACAACTGGAAATTAAAATCCATTTAAAAGCAGTGCACATTTATTTATTTTCTAGAAATTTTTATTTCCTTAAGGCGGGGAACAAAAATATGAAAATGCATTTTTGGGGCTTTAAATTAATTTATGGTTCATCAAAAACACAATAAAATCATTCAAATCTCTTCTAACTCCTCAACCAGGCACCCATTCTTATCGCCGTTTAATAGTATCTGAATAGATCAGTTCCAATCTTACAGCTTCCCGGAGATATTGTTTTACATTTTGCACTATATTAGGAATTTTAATTTCAACAAATATTATGTTACAAGCACAATATCTTGTGCAAGTTCTTGAAAACACAATAACCACAAGAAACTTAATGAAGTTGAAAAGTAGCTTAAAGAAATTGAATTAACAGAAAGTTTAAAAATATAAATAACGATTTATTTGACAACATAATTTTTCTAGGTAATTCAATATTCTGAAACTTGTAATAGTAAAAATGTTTATTGTATAAATCCTATAGGACTGGAAAGGGATAAAAACAAGCATAGAGGATATTGAAAAACATAAATTAAGGGATAACCTCAATAAAAAGGTCTCTGAAACTATTGTAGCTTTCTGTTGTAGATTTCTACCCAAGGACGAAGACTTGCATTAAGTTACGAAATTTGTGCTAATGGAGGAAGAACTGGTTTTGAGGGCACCAAGTTGCTTAGTTGGCTTTCAGAAGCATATTTATTGGCCACGAAAGAGGGTCAACCCTCTCAATTCGCTTCACGACTCGTAACGGCGCCGAGGTTACGTTTCTTAGGGTTCTGAGCCCACCCTAACAAGTTAAACGTTATTTGTGTGTTATTTCCTAGGTATCCGAGAACTCAGAGAGGTAAATCATGTGTGGATACCATTAAGCTTTGCGCAATCACCCTCCTCTTCCGAGGGACTAATTTATTCGAGAATATAGTCATAAAATCCTTTCCCAAATATCGCTATGGAGCCTATCACCCCGGTCCCGATCGTCTCTATCATCTGAACCTATTCCCCTCTGTTGTAAGCAGCCTCCGGGGCTAAGATCTCCCTAAGGATCGCTACAATTATGGCGGAGCTCTGGTATCGCATGCATAATTAAGTGCCGACGTACATGTGGAGCAGCGCTGGAAAAATCACCACAAATAGGTGATAGAACCAAGGAACAGCTTCTCACACAGTATGGTAGAGCTGTGGAGTATGATTCCCAGAATTTTATTCTCCGTCTCCGTCACATCATGTATATATTCAGCTCTTAGTTATTTTTATTTTCTCCACACCCTCCACTACCGATAAGAAAAATGGCACGTCAAAGTCAAATCGCAGAGATCAAAATATTCCACATGCCATAGGTCGCGACACTATACAGAGCATTGAAAAATTATTGGGGAAGACACTAAAACATCGAAATTTGTAAAGGAAGAATTGGCATGGTTTCCACAGGAATAATATATCTGTGTGTTATAAGGAATGGATGTATTAAAGAAAAATGTCCAATGTGTGAAGCAACAGATAGTACTTGGCACTGCATTCCGGAATGAGAGCAAACTAATTTTGCCAAGATGAGTTCTTTTACAACAGTAGGAAAACTTACCAAATCAAATAAGAAGTATAACAATTTTGTATTTGTAATCAGATTAGAGGAAAACATAAAAGAACTAAGAAAGTGCATTGGTAAGGTAATACAAAAGTTGCTATGGAAGCTAGGCAACATCAGTGAAAATGGCCAAACGAGATAGCTCTGTGGTAACGTGCGAGACTCACATGCAGGAGGTCTCTGATCTTTAGTTTTTCGTGGATTTCCTGCTCATCTTTCAGGTGCGTTTCTAGGTTCTCACGTACAGCTTTGCCGAACAGGTGGCGCGGATGCTTGCTAAGGAAAGAGTCTGATTGGACGGGTCACCCTCTCTGGGCAGCTCCAATGTTGGGACGGGTATTCGAACCAGAAACTATTAGGGACTTACACAAGTCTCTGTGGTCTGCCTGCCTGCAGCCTCCTGTGGTTCCTTCACTTTATTCCTTCCTCCTGGAGGGTGGTAGAGGTGTTCTCCTTCGTTGTATACCCTATACATACAGCCTGGTGTTAATTATAATGGGGTATGGAAGAAATGCAATTTTATAAGTTGAGGGTTGTAAATCGGAAAATGTTATTAGTAATAAGTTTTCGCAAGTTTTGTAATAAAATAGTTATGCATAGAAAAGTTGGTGAATAAACTCATGTATTCATTTATAAAGCTTATACAGTAAAATGCTGATTCATATGCTTTAAGATTAAAGAGGTTATAAGATTTTATAGTGAATAAAGGTATATGTGCCAAACCGTAGGATATAGACATGAAACTGCACCGAGATAAGGTAGTTGAATGTGCCTGAAAAAATGAAGAATTCAGCTTTGCTAGTTCAGAAAATAGTATATCTAGGTGTACCCCTCTAAAAATTACACCCAGTGACAATATTCCAGAGCACCCGTATCAGCTATTCTTCTCTAAAACTATAAGATACTTGTTGTTTGCAAAAACAAATTGATAACCCAAATCTATGTAAAGAATCGATTGGTGGTATTTGCATTTTGGGAACAAACGGAAGTAGGAGTACTCGTGGTAAGTTTGAAATTTTAAATGAAAACATGTGATGTTTAAGGCATCATAACATAGTGTTTTTTTTATCAAAAGCTTTGTTTTTTATCTTCTAATGTTTACACACAAATGAAGGATACACTTGCTCGTAAACATTTTGCACCAGTTGCTTCATGGCGTTCCTCTGGCTGTACGGTTACTGATGTGGCTTCAACAGGATTGCTGTCCGGGTCTCATTTCACTTAGGCCTCTTTCTAGATCAATTGTATCCTGAACGATGGATTGGACGAGGAGGACAAGTACGTCGGCCGGCTCGATCTCCTGTCCTAACACCTAATGGCTTCTTCTTATGGGGGAGAATTAAAGACATTGTCTACCAGGTGAGTCTTACAACTAGACAGGAAATGAAAGAGCAGCCTGTGCGTCTCTCAGCAGTGTTGATCTCCCCCGTGCTATCAATGATGTTAGGGGTAGATCACAGGGTGTAGCACAGGGTGATGGAGGTTTTGAACATTTAGAGTGAGTGTTCACAATTATTACCATCGGTACGTATAACATTTCTCAGAATATATCATTAATTTGTTTACTTTTGTCTTTCATTTAATCTTAAGCTTCTTCTTAAGCATTTCTTAAATATCTTGTCTAGTTGTAGGACGCACCTGGTAGACAATGTTTTTAATTCTCCCCTATAAAAAGAAATCACTTGGTGTTAGCTCAGGAGATCGGGTCGGCCAACGTACTGGTCCTCGTCGTCCAATGCACCGTCCAGGAAACAATTGGCCAAGAAGTTGCAGCCCTAAGTGAAAAGTGAGCCGGACGGTTATCCTATTTAAGCCACATTGGCAACCATACAGAGGAACACCATCAAGAAACTAGTGCAAAATTTTGACGAGTAAGTCTATTGTTCGAAAGATGGAATCAGCCGACTGAAAAATTCAATGCCATATCCAGGATTTGAACCACGGATCTCCCGGTTACTCTAACCACCGCGCTACCATGGCAACATGCCGGCATGACATTGAATTCTCCATCTGATCCGCATTTTCCCGGTAAACCACAAGGAGATCTCAAATTGTATTGAGATGACATACCCCAATGGCGACTTACAATATTGTAAATACTTTAACTCTCGGGCTTCATAGTTTCAACTATTATTATGTCAACCGGGAGATTCGTGGTTCAAATCCCGGTTTTGGCATTGGATTTTTCAGCCGTTTGATTCTAACCTTCCAACCTTTTCCAACACACGGCTTGTGTGGAAGAACAATAAATTCGAAGTCTATCGTGCATTTGGGAGTAAAAATTACAAGATAGAAAACGAAAGTTTTGGTAAAAGTTGTTTCATTTTAAAAATAGTATCCAATGATACCTTAACCCATGTTCCCATTTAAAATTTCAAAGTTGACCACGTGTCTTCCGGTTTTTTTTCTCCAGAAAATGGGAATACCACCAATCGATAGGTTTTGGTTATCAAATTGTGTTTTGTGAACAAGTGTCTTATAGTTTTAGAAAAAGGCGGTTGATACGGGTGCTCTGGGACTGTTGTATAAAGTGCATAAAAACTGTTACTTTAAAAGATAGTCATTATACCCAACTGACACACTAAAATACAATTATGTCGCTGATAATAACGATAATGCTGGATCCAAAGCAATCAATGTGCGGGATGCCAAAACATATTCTTCAATTGTTCAACAACACCTGCTGCATACGTAACTAGGGTCCCTAGCCTTTCTGTTGGACGAATGGTGACGAATCAAGGTCCATGTAAGACTAACAAGGTTGTCTTTTGTCAGCAGTAGAGCAATAATGTTTCTCGCACACATGTATTGGTTTTTGAGAGCAATATCATGAAATAAGTATTTATCAACAAATCTTACAGATACAGTAGCACTCATCTTATAAGAAATAATGAACGCAGAATGCTGAAAAAGAGAGTTAAATACTATTATAATTTATATGCATGCAACAAAAGGACATAACGTTGAATCTTTTGTGATAAAAACGGCATTCTTTTTATATTCCCCCGGTAGCTTACTGAACCTGTGCCCCGCAATATGTAACTGCTCGCTCGACAGTCAACGATACGCACAGCCGATGAAAGATGGTTGTATGGGTTTTGTATTCAGAACTTATTCTAGTATGTGTACTGTATATAGTGTTGTACTTAATTTCTCTATCTGAATCTGTCACTTTAGCTAGGGTCCAGAGATTTCATATAGAAAAAGGAACTTTCATTTGTTGTGAACGTTTTATCAAAATGTCTATCACCTGCTCTCTGTCAGCAAGAATTAAAAAAAAAAACAACATGTTCAAGTTTTGCTCCTTTATTACAAGACATGCAACTAGAAACAACCAACATCAGAAGCCGGGCTGCAACAAATGAAGGAAAATGTGTTAAGACTCCAAAAAGCTTGCTTTAGAGTTCTCTTTGAAAAAAGTAAGCACGCATTCTGCACTTCACCGTAGGGTGGCGTGCGGGACCGTGTGCCGCTCTACTGTGTGCTTCTGTTTCCAATCTACATCCAGGAGCGGAGAAAGATAAAAATATGCACTTTGATTTCATAGAAAAGATGCATAATATCAGCAAAAACTATAAGTTGTGGAAAATAATTTTAAGTACATGCATCCTTTTTAAAATCGATGGATCTTTAAACAAGATTTCATGAGCACACTGCAAGTATTTAAATCATGGATCAATCCATGGTTAAAGATGTGAAATCTACAGCAGTACATGTAAATCTATTATTGCACATGCTTTCATAATTTACAAGGGGCATTATTAAAGTTGTAATTGTTCTTCAGGTCCATGAAATTAATTATTTTAAACTTCAGAATAAAATTAAATTACAATGTGACATGACATGAAAATAATATAAATATTCGGCTACTTACATTAACTGGATTTATTCAGTTTTCAGCCATAATATTTCTGTATGTAGTTAAGGTGGGGTTAAACTGAGCACTGGGATATATTTTTATTCGGGAAGGAGAATGAGGGATTAAACTGAAAAGTTATGGTGACGCTTTCAAAATGAGTACATATTTTTATCTTTATTTATTATTACTGTAAATGTATTAAACACTGGTAAATAACTTACAAACTACTAAGTGATGATAGTATATTAAAATGAGCAAAGCATTTCTACAATTAAATTATTTGACGCTCATACAGGGATAACCAAAAAACTACGAACCGGCTGCGCGGCGTTTTTCCGGTCCGCGTCCTCGAAGCTCGTTGCCGTTTACCGCTATCATAGAAAGGCGCGGATGAACCTAAACAGCATTCTTAAAAATTAATTTTTAACGGCTTTACTTAACCACTTTATGAAAGTGTGTTTGAGGACAGAATTATTAGTACAGATTTGTGACCCCCTCGATCCTCCGACCTAATCCCCAGCGATTTCTATCTTTGGAGTAACTTAAAACAAAGTGTTCAAGACAAACCCACACACTCTGGAAGAATTACAACAAAATATCCGCCAGGAAATTTCCAGCATTTCTCAACGTGAACTACAGCTAATGATGGACAGTTTTCTAAAGAGGTGCCAAAAATGTATGGATAACGACGTGGCCAGTTTCAGCATCTCCTTTCATAAATTTGGTAAGTAAGGGCCCATTCACAATGAAATGTAAGCGCAGACGTAGCATAAGCGCAAGACTTTGCATTCATGTTATTTGATGGAAGCATTCACATAGTCACGTAATGCGCTACGCAACGTAAGAGTTTGCCAACTCCAAACTTTATGCTTGCGTTGCGTGCATAGAGGAAGAATTCTGCATTTCTTTCTCTTTGCATTGCCTGCTGTTCAACAGCAGACGATCTCGGTGCGAGACTTCAGCCGTCTAATGTACATGCTATTAGGCCGTGCCACACAAATTGTGGGTCACCATCTCTCATTTCTCTCAAGAGGTTATGGTAGCCTCCTTACTGAATCCTCTTTCGTTTAGTGGATGAACCTGGCATCTGTGCCTCGATTTCTTGGCTCAGGCGCAAAGAGATAATGAACATTACAATAATATGACTTGTGCAGCTGTAACATCACATGTATAACTTCTGCAGTTATCGTACATTATTCCGTACGCGGGAAGAAGGTATGTAATTTTAAGAAACTTACGGATTCGGGGTTTTTTAATACGCAGAGTTGATTGTGTAGTATCCTGGGTTCTTAAATTGTGTAGGAGTTGTTGCTTTTTCGAAAACATTGGGCCGTTTTTAGCGACCGCTTAGCTTTTGGGGAAATCTTGTCAGAAGATATTGCGAACGTGATAAAAAAAAATATATATGGCTAACGGAATGTCGCGAAGCAAGGAAAATGTAGCTAAAGTGGCTTATTCGAGTTTAGACGCGCAGATCCTACGGCTGTTTTGTGCCTACGGCTACGCCCTGTCGTCGCTCCGTAGCTGCGGCTTAGGGCCCATGATGTTACAATGTTGGCAGCAGAATGCAACGCTACTGTTCGCCAACGGAAAGAAAGTCCCTGACAGGAATGTGCTAACCTTATCTGTTTGGAAAAAGTGCGACAAGGACAGTGAATGTGTGACAGAGAACGCATGCTACGCAAGGAGTAAAACTGTTCAACTGAGCTGTCGTGTGTGTCGTAAATAAGGGTAACATAAGCAAGTAGGGGTTCGGGCCGTGTCTAATCAGCAATATCCCCTCTGCCCTTCATTCCCCGGGGACTTTCTTTGCTGTGGAAGACAGTAACATGATGCAAGTGCGTGTGTTACATATTGATAGCAAAAGTGCTCACTACCCAATTCGGAATAATGGCCCTGCTTCCATTGTACTTGCACAATTACTTTCAATGTTTTGAGCAAACAGTTAGTTTTACTGTTAAAGTGGTTTGGTACAATTTACAGCTATAAACATAAACAATAATAGGATTTTGCAATGTATACAATATGTTTTTACATTACATACAATAGGTCTTTACATGCTAAATACTATGGTTCATGACATATATTTGTGTTCAAGGTAATCATTGATAGAATAAAAGGAGTGGTCAATTAGATGTGCCTTGAGACTGGATTTCAGCTGGTTTACATGTTTAATTGCCTTGATATTACTTGGTAAATTATTGTAAAGCTTAATGCCAGAGTATAAAATGCTTTTTTGATAGAGCGAGCAGTCGTGATGTCACTAACGCTACGGGCGGCTGTTGGACATATGTATTTTTTTCCTGATCTACTTATTTATAAGATATTGAGTGAACTTTCTTATTTGGTATTGTTGGTTATATTATTCAATTTGAAACTTACGGTGCACTTGGAACATTTCCGCAATTAGTTTAAGGATCTAGAAGCCCGTGAAAACCTCTTGCGTTACGCCTACGACTGCATTGTAAGTGGTGTTCCCTCACGCCTGCGCTTATGCTGCATTGCGTTAGCGCTTACATTTCATTGTGAATGAAGCCTAAAGCCTTTAAAAGTAGTTTTAAAAATATAGTATGCTTTCATCCGCGCCTTTCTATGAGCGGCAGACGTCAACGAGCGCCGAGGATGCGGACGGGAAAAACACCGCGCAACCGGTTCGTAGTTTTTTGGTTCTCCCTGTAGATTACTGATATTTAAAATTATTGTTCGGTAACTTGAGAAGTAAAACAGGAATTTATAAAAAAAATTGCTTTGTAGATATTTTGGTTAGTAGAAACAGGCCTGCCAAATTACACTGCTTTAACGATACAATCATAAGTTTGGCCAAGCTGACCCTAAACAAAGCAACCTGAATCGATTTAAGCTAGCGATGATACAATACATAGATGCGAGACAATATTAATTCTTAACAGATGGTCTATGTGCAATAAAACCTTTTTGTTGTTGTTATTTTAAAGCACCATTTCCCTTCGTGAATTCTTGATACATGTTTAAAACCCCATAATTTGCCGTATTTCTAAACATTTATTGAGCATAGTCATGCAGCAAATATTACATATTTTTAAATATCTTCTATCCATACAGTTTTCTTCAGTCTGTAGTTTTCAAATGTCTCTACCCTACTTAGAAGCGTATTATAAGAGGCAGTGCATATTTGTTGAGGCACAAGTCTTAGGCATGATTATTTTGGTACAAAAATGAACCCTATATCGTATGTATCATCCAAAATTACAACGAGAATATTTCTGAAATCAGTGCTGTCTTCACAAAACTGTAGTTCGGACAAGCGCTCATAAATGCCGTCCACACCAGAATCCAAATATTAATCAGAAATATATTTCAAATGGCACAATGTTTAAAGGGGGAAATGGTAAACATTACCTGTTAATAGATAGTTTTACTTTCTCAAACACCTATTTATAATACCCAGAGAAATATTGCAATCCATTGAAAAATTTTACATAGAGATTATACCATAAATACGTGCATTGAGGTCCCCTGAATCCAAAAAAAGCATTTAAGTTTAAAACGTTTCGCGTGCGAGCGGATGAAAAAGCAAAACGTAGGTTGGTCCTAGACACATACCTTTTTTTACAAAGTTTAAAAATTTGCAACGGATAAATTTATGAGTCCTTTTCTGAATTTAAATTCTGTGAGATAATAAAGAAAAAAGCATTATCAATAGTGCCTTGGTTTTTTAAACACTCCCAATGGTAATTTTAGGTGAACCAATGAGTATATAAACCCCTACCGATAATCTCTGAGGAACGATAGGAGACACAGATGACATCACTTTCTGTTAAGGTATTCTCTGAGACGCCCCTAAGGAGCTATGCATCATTTATGATTTGTTTTTTTGTCATTTTACAAATAAAATCATGTTACCCAATTATATTCTAAAATTTCCCAAAGTACTTCATCATAGTTTCTCTTTCGTCGAACCCTGTCCAGTATCGCTAAACTCTATTTGAACCCACAGAGATAAAATTTATTAGGACTGTCCTCATTTGGGGTAATGTATACAATATTCTTGATTTTCCCTAAGGAAAAATACTAAAAGATGTTAAATCGACTGATTAAGCTGGCCTTACAACAAGTCCCTGTCTTCCTATCCAATATTCGTTCCAATTCAACAGTTAAATGTACCCCTGAAGTGTGGTGGAACTTCATCGCTGGAAATACTTGATCTGCGCACAGCAAGCGATACATTCATCGTCAACGATGGTGGCTCGACGTTAACAAAAGGACAGTTCAGCCTATACTTCTTAATGTATGGGTTCGAAGGGTGAGGGTTGCGCTGAGGTGTCATGTTGTAATTCAACGCATTGGCGGACCGGTAAATGTGTGAAGATTTCATTCATTAAATACACAACATGTACGAATTGTTTTAAAAAAATCCCAGAATAAATTAAAAATCTATGTTTCCTAGGATTCGCTGAAATTTACTGTAGCATAACGTTTTAGAAATTTGATAATGCAGATGAAGATATATTAATTATGTAACACATTTGCATTTGATTCTACGAATTTCACAACTGAAATAGTTTCAAGTTGAGAAAAATTACTTCTGTATCTTGCTTTTAGTGCGTATAAGACCTTCAAATTATACCAGGTGAGTCAGCTGCGTCTATTTATTTTTTAATTTATGCAACGTGCTAAGCGACATGTGACTTACGCCTTTCTTGAATGCCTTCTAATGGCTGATTTGAGTAACACTTTATAGAGGAGGGATACATAACTCAGTACATAAGTGTTTTACGGGACAGAAATCGCTATGTATGTCGATGCAAAAAACATCCCACCCTGACATAGAGAGCTGCGGTAGCAATTTTAGCCAATTTTACAAACTTTTATTCTTTAGCATACATCCATGCACCCCTTTGAAAACGCCCCCGAAGGAACCTATCACATCCATCGGTTGATAAAACCATTTGAAAACAAATCTACGCAGTGCGACCAATTGGATTGAAGCCGTTAATCAATGTACAGCCTTGTCAAAAATACTAAGTATTAGATAGATAATTTCTCTTATTTCATAAAGTATGGTGTATTTCACGACATACAGTAATTGTAATGACTGATGCAGTTAATTTGTTTGAATTAAAACTACCAAACCGAGCTCAAAGCACTGAAGACCTGCAAAAAGCCTGTAAAGATTCGAGGTGTGGTCTGGTTCTGCGATTACTAATTCGTATAGGAACCTCAGCTCGCAAGGTAGCATTGGTCGAATGGTATTATCATGGTTGCTGTAAAACTGTGCCACTTTAATTCGGGTTCAAATCCTTCCGGTGAATTTCAAAACTTTTATTACCTTTTGTTTTATCTCTTTGGGCCTATAATTTGATATTATGATATAAATAACATTTTGATAACATTATAAGCATGTACAAAATAGAATAATCACCATGTTTTCCACTGCAAAGAAGAAGAACCGCAAAGCCCAAATCATATACGGGCACACTCATACGTGAAGAATGCAGGCAGATTACATCGCGCATGTTAGAGCATGCAAGAAGGTCTCTCCGGAAACGTACACAAATGTGCATTGATGAAGGGGGTCGTCATTTTGAACATTTACTTCCTTCATGAAATCCATGCTCTTTAACAATTTATTATTCTGTTTAACCGTGAACTTAGCACACTTACAACTGTTTGGCAATAGAAGAAGTGAAGCATAAGGTTTAGCATAAGCTCCGGTGTCCTCGGAGCCGCATTTTAAGTTGCGGGAAAAGAAAAACGTCCGCTGGTGCCAAATCTAGAGAATAGGCGGGATGGGGAACAGTATTCATCCTATTTTTATCCAAAACTTGGCGAATAGAAAGGACTTTGTGCGCGGGCGCATTGTCATGATGCAGGAACCAGTTACCAGTCTTTTAAACTGCTTTGAACACTTCCAAAGGAGAGTCCTAATGAGTCAGAAAGTTCTCTTATTGTAATGCGGCTATCATTTAAGACCAATTCCCTCACCTGAATGATATTTTCATCAGTTGTGATGGAACAGGGTCGCCCCAAACGACCTGCATCTTTAACTGCTGTCACGCCACTTTTAAATTTCCAAAACCACTCAAATGTTTGAGCTTTGCCCATAAATTCCTCCCCATAAGCTGTTCTTAACATTTAATAGGCTTTCTGTTGCAGGATTAACGAGTTTAAAGCAAAATTTGATCTTCGTTCTTTGTTCTTCGTAATCTGACATTTTTGCTACGCGTAAAATTCGCAGCACATGCTAAACACGTGTTCACTTCAGAGTGTCTACCTCGTCACTACATGGTCACAGGAAGTCACGCGAACTCTCATTTTTATCGGGAAGGAACGCTGCATGTACAGTCTGGGTAAGAATTAAAGAAATCTCTGCGTCAGCATTGTTGTGAAGCCATTCCGGAAACGTTTTGATCACACCTCGTAGTTCAGAAACTGCAACCACTCTGCACTCCTGGGGAGTTGCACTTGGGTGTGGGGTAGAGCTAATAATGGCTCTATGGACCCAAATTTATTTTTTTCACAGATGAAGCATGGTTTTCTTTAAATGGTCATGTATCGACACAAAACAGCTGATGCTGGAGTATAAAAAAAGCACATGTTGTACACGAAATGTCATTGCATGACCAGAAAATTGGTGTTTGGTATGGTGTGAATGCGTGCCGAATTATAGGGCCCATATTCTTTGAGGATACAGTTAATGGTCAGGTACAGGGATACAACAATCAAACCATTCATGGAATATTTTTGTGACATTGAATACACACAGGTACATTTTTACAAGACTAAGCTACAGCATATACAGCTGATCTCTCGTTGAAATTGTCTGCGGACATTTTTGAACATAGGGTCATCAGTAAAGGACTATGTCCACCGCGCTCCTGAGACCTTACGGTAGGCGACTTTTATTTATGGGGGAACTTAAAAAATAAAGTGTATCGGAAAAACCCGCATACGTTGGACGAACTGAAAGAACAATATCAGACGATAATTACTGCAATTTTAGAAAAAGAAGTAATGCCTTTTAATGTAAATTTTCTTAAACGGTGTGAGAGATGCATGGCAGCACAAGGGCATCACTTCCAACACCTTCTGTGATAAAGATATGTGGTTATTGTATGCAATTACCGTCACGATATGCGCTCGAGTTCAGGGTCTGTGATCACTCAACTCGGCCGGCAGCAGCGGGCGGCGAAGCAACCGGCCAGGAGTCAGAAATAAGGCACTGTACATGATCTCTATATAATTTAGTGCCTTCATCCGGATATAATTGTCTACTTCTTCTTCGCTCACCTGCCTCAATTGTCCAACAATTCAGAATTCCTTTATTCTATTAACTCTTTCTAATGCACACTGTTTATTCTCTTTCTGCAAGAGTCCATTCTCTTCCACAATAGGTTGTTCGTTAAATTCCTCTTGCCCTTTGCAATCTGGAAATTTTAGGAATTATGCTCAACACTTCCTGTTTCCTTAGTTGCTATGCTATGACTTGGTTTTGTTGCTGGATATATCATTCCATAATCCGTTCAGATATCCCTTCTGTCATTATTTCCAGAACTTGATAATCTTCCTTGCTCCTTACTATACTCCAAATTCTTTTTCCGGCTAAGCTCCATCCTCCCTCTTGTAGATATTCTGCATATTTAACGCATTCAAACAGTACGTGATCAGGTGAATCTACTGCATTACATTGGTCATATATATTGTTCTCTGTTGTCTCTATCTTGTTTAAATAAATATTGTAAGGTCCGTGTATTCCGCCCATCCAAGGTTGAATGTCCTTCAAATTTAGTCTTTGCTGTATATTCGGAAACATTTCATAGGTTCTGCTACTTACATTAATATTATCCCACTCCTGTTGCCATAGTTTAATCAAATCCTTCTTATGCCCCTCGTTGCCTTATTAATATATCTGTCCGTCATATTGCTAAGGTCACCTTGTCGAAGTCGTTGTAACCACTGCAGTTAGCCTTAACAAGGCTTGTTGTTGTGTCCTCCTTAACACTGTGGTGTTTTTCAATAGGCGCATTCTATGTACCCAAACTCCAGCTCCGCATGCCGCTATAACCACTGAGAAGCTCATAGGATATGTCCTAGAGATAGACAAAGGTAACTTAAACTTCCTAGTCGCTAGCGTCGCTAACTTCAACATGACACCGCTGGCTTTAGTTCTTGCACGTTCTATGTACGTGTTAAAATTCTGCTTTTCATCAAAATAGATTCCTAAATATTTTACAACTGTTTCTCTTTTAACTTTACTTTGTTAAGTTTTATAGATGTATTTTTAGATTTGTTTAAACATCATGTAGGCTGATTTTTGCATTGAAAATTGTAGTTTGCACCATTTATCTAAACATTCTAATGTGTTATTATCTCTTGCTTCCAGTTCAATTCTACTACTGGCTTCCACAAGTATTAATATATCATCAGGATAAGCTGTAATATTCAATGTGTACTGTAATTTAACTAGTTCCTTCAAAATTGGCTCTGTCAATATATCCCAAAAAAGGGGTCCTAGAATTGAGCCCTGTGGACATTATTTCGTTATCTCCTTAATTATGGTTCTATGCTCGGCAGGAATGTATACTTATCTATCCCTACAATAATCGTTCAGTGTATTATACAGACATTTTGGATAATTTCTTTCCCTCATGGTTTTAAACATTTGGGGCACCATAATTTGTCAAAGGCTATATCCACAAACATGCCCGAAACATATTTACTATCACTACTATTCACTACCACTAATGTCTCATTTATTGCTTCCTCTGTCGATTTTCCTTTTCTGAAACCAGATTGTCTCTCCGTCATACTTAATATAAGACGGTATTCATTTATTCTTCTATATAGCAATTTCCCTTGAACTTTACTAGAGTTACCTAAAAGGCAATTTGGTTGATATGTTTTGGGGTTAGTAGGGGTCTCTTTCTTTATTCTTTTTTGGAATTACTACGTTGGTTTCTTTCCAACAATACGGGACTTTTCCTCTTAAGACGCATTCATTTATCAACGCACAAAGGTTTTTCTAAACTTTGTATTATTGCTCCTCTAATATTATCCGGTTCCCCTATTGCAAGTTTAACTTCTGAAATATGAAAAGGATAAATTACATTTGGGTTGTTATAGTCCAGCCAGAATTTTTGTCTTTTTTGTGATGATCTTCCCCATCATCTTCAACCTTATCCGAAGGTAATTATTTATTCATTAGATAATATATCGAATGTTCAATAGCATATCAAGAAGTTTGCGTTTCTCCATTTTTACATAGATATAAAATTATGCTTGAGTATTTGTAGTCCTTTCCTTTATTATCAAAGAATAACTTACATTTTCCATCAGAAGCTACTTTAACTATCTTCTTTATTAACCCCCATGAATTTATTTCCCATATCTAATGACAAATTCCCGTCATGATCTCTTAACATTATTGATGAGTCAATCTGTATTATCATATCTCGTTTTGAACGTTTATTGTTTTCTTCCTATACAAGCCGGCTCTTAATGCATCCTTTCTAATGATTTCCTATGTAGGAAATACTTCACTCAGGAACTTAATTCAAGTGAGTGATTTGAAGCTTTCTCGGCGTTGGTTGTTAATTATAACTTCAGCTTGTTCACAACTGAATGAGGAAGCAAATGCAGTGTTCCTTATTACCATAATGTAGTAACAGGCCGGTACCTTGCATTTATTTACACAGAGCCACCATCGCTGACGGTATCTGTACACTGTCGATTAGCTATGGTACTGTATTTTCTGCAAGAACTGTGTCTACTGCTGATACTCCTTTTAAAAGAAATCATCACAGAACAACACAGAACTCTGAAATCCTGGGGAGCCGACAACAAGTTCTCTAATATACATCTCCACAAGCCCCACAGCAACTCGGGAGAAAATGCAATCCACAGCACTAAGGATCGTACTAGGAGCTTTTTAAACAAGCTTACTAATTGAAGCAACCGAACCACCTCTTGCAATTGGGAGGAAAGTCATGAATCTCTCATACGCTACAAAATGGCCACAAGACCTGATTACACTGTCTACTATAGCATCTTACCCAGAATAATCCGGCAAGCAGTAAGTTACTTCCTCTATCACTTAGAATTTTCGGTTGCTTTGAAAGGTTCAGCGTGATACGTCACTCTTGAAACCCCAAGTCTCCACCATCGACCTCTCTCTAGTTACATTCTGCAAACCTGACACGGATAAGTCTACCGTTGCATGTTCACTGAAATCTGCAGTGCTACCAGTACTTCGAGCGCAACTATAAGGGTCATTCAAATGAAACCCGGTCACTTGTGTAAAATAACGGTAACAATTTTATTAACTCAAAGATAGTTGCCAAAACTGTTGGCACATTTATCCCATTGCGACACCAGCCGGTCGATTCCATCTTTGAAGAAGCTAGTAGGCTGCTGTCGGATCCAGGCCTGGATACATTCACACACTTCGTCGTCCGTTGTGAATCGATGTCCGCGAATAGCTTGTTTTAGAGGTCCATAAACATGAAAGTCACACGGTGAAAGGTCTGGACTGTACGGTGGATGTTCCGGCGTTTCCCATCGAAACTGCTGCAATATCGTCTTCACCGCATTGGCAGTGTGTGGGTGGGCATTATCATGCAGGAGAATAACGCCATTGGACAACATGTCTGGGCGTTTCGACTTGATGGCTCGTCTAAGGTTCTGTAAAGTGGATTGATAACGCTGGGCATTGATGGTGGTTCCCCGTTCCAGGAACTCGACAAGCAGTGATCAAAAAAGAAGGACATCATGACCTTACCAGAACTGGTGTGCACGGCCTTTGATTTCTTTGGAGGTGGTGAAATCGCATATTTCCACTGCTTGCTCTGACTCACTCCTCGTTGTTCCTGCTTACTCGCCTTCATGTTCAGTAGTGGACGATAACTTGTGTGACCACCTTCTCTTCGGCGTGAAACCACACTGTCGCTATGCAACGTTAAACGCGTACACGTTGTAGTCGCTCTACCAATAGATGGTGCCACCATACACGCAGTTACGTGGTGCCACCTTACGTGCAGTGCAAAGTTAGACGCACTGACCAGGTTTCATTTGAATGCCCCTCATACATACACGGGTGGCTCCAAGAACGATGCTGATGCGGGTGTGCGCTAGTTTTTCCCGAACACACAGTGCTTTACAGGCTATCATAGCATCTTACCATCTTATCTTGGGAACTCTTCGCCAGCAAGTTCGCTCTGGAATACATCCTTTGTCAAATGCATCACAACGCCTACACAATAATCTCTGATTCTATGTATGCCCTGTTGCTCTTCAACATCCGTCATCTGATAATGTGCGAGTCTACGAAATCAGGACTCTCTACCATGAGATTGCAACTGCGGAAATTCAAGTTATTGTCATTTACCTTCCTCCACACGTCGGAATGCCAGGCAGTGAATTTGCAGACAGTGCCGCTAAAGAAGCCACAGTATAACCACTTAGTTCACAGGAATAGCTGGTGGACAGGGGTAGAAAAAATTATGGAGAAGATAGTAATGGGAGATATTTGGAGAACAGGAGAAAGAAATAGCAATGACTTCTGGATAACAGTAAGAAACAGAGCGGAGGACATAGAAAGACAAGAGATTTGGGGAAGTTTAGAGAATAAAAAATCACTAGGGTTCTATAGGTTAGTAAAAAGGAAATCGGGAAGAGAAGGGTATATGGATTATTGTAATAGAGCAGAAAAAGAAGCGACTGTATGGATGAGAAGAAGATGAATGTATCTGAGAGGTCTAAGAGAAAAAAAAAACGGAATTTGTGAATTATGCTGAGGTAGTGAAAGCACAGAGTATTATATGACAGAATTAGCAGAATGGAGACAAGAGGTATGGGAGGAAAAATGGGAAAAAATGGATGGAAAAATTGTAGCAATTAAAATGTTAACAAGAAAAGAAGAAAAGCAAAATAAGAATATCGGCGAGTTCTTAAAGAAAGTAAAAGAGAAATGGATTAGAAAAGTAAGAGAGATAAGAAAGGTAAAAAGGCAAACGGAGGAAGGAAGGAGAGGATGGGCAATAGTGATTTAGGGTAGCAAGGGATGCTCAGATGAGCCAAAAGGGCAGGGTGCCAGGCAAAAAGAGCAGCATAGCTGGCAAGGAAATTTGTACATAGGTTAAGTTAGTTTATAAGTGGAATATTGTAAAAAGAATTGTGTATAAAAATGTACAAGTAAAGTTATCTTATCTATCTAGTCCACAGGATCATAACATTACAAATCACGACTTTCTGATCCACATCAAACGAAGCCAATGGTGCAAATACTGGAGTTGTATGAACAGCAAACCAGAAAGCTATATATTCCCCCACTTCACATACATAAAAAAAACAAAAATCTTTCTAGCAGAGATGAGTTAGTCTTAACACACAATTCCACGTACCGCCTTTACTTATAGCCACCTACTAGCTAGAACCTTCTTTATGCAGCCATTGTCATGCTATAATTACAGTCTAACGTCCAGTTACAGCCTGCTCAATGTATGATAATGAGAGAAGACAATGCAGTAACCAGACAGCTTTAGGGAATCTCTCCAATATCAGTAAAACCATTTTGTATATGTATTTCGCTGATATTTAAACAAAAGTTTAACCTTTCAACCAATATATCTAGTTATATCCATGTATTGAGGCAGTATTTTTAACACTTAAATGATTTCAGTCTAATTATATAATATAAATTCAATAACAGCCCGCCTTAAAGCAATATGTGTATGTAACAATATATAAAAGGTGTATATTACAGTCATTATGTATGTTTATATTATTGTATACTATTGTAAACATGTTCAATAATGTTATATGAATGCATTACGTAATTTAATAATGTAGGAGCTGTGAGAATAATAGATTAAAAGTTGCTAACAATGAGGTAACCTTGAGGCAATAATGAATTAGAAAGTTTAAATGTTACTTGTGATTCTTGGAAGCAATAATGTAATTTTAGCCACAATTTATAAAAATAGACAATCAACAAACAGAAAAAGTTTAGTTAAATGAAGGTATTCTATTGGAAAAGGAATAGCCAATCAGAGACTTGAATTACAGAAATTTACAAGTTCAGGCGGTTGAAATCAATTCAGTTGCCTGCAGACAGTGTTTGTAACCGGATGCGAGATGTGTCCTCGAGAAATTTAATACGTATTCGTGTGAGACGAAAAATACGTTTACGTGTTAAAAAGTGTAATTAATTAATAAAAAGAGTCTCACAGGTCTCTATATCAGTGAAGTGTTATTTAAATCGTATCACGCATTAATAAAAGGAGTGAAGTAAAATTATAATCTTTGTAAGCCTACATTCTATCGCACCACAACCCTGCAAAGAGAAACATGTCTCTAACAATAATACTGACGCAGCCGAGGCAAACATACATATATAATATTTAAAGAAACAGTCAAATTACAAAGCTAATATTTTTAAAACTGAGGCGAAGGCTACCGGAAACTGTTTACTATACGTGCGGTTGCAACTACTACAAGTTCGGCTCCCCAACAGTTGAAATATAATACAACTCCTTCAATACAAACTACTTCAGTATCCTATTGTAATTGCACATACCAATATGTTGTGTTGTTAACTTTGTATGGTCGCAACAATACTAAACTGTTCAGCCTTTCTTAAATAATTAAATACAAAAACATAATTTGTAAGATAAAAGAAAGCCGAATCTGAACGTGTCATTTGGACGTGTCAGAGGGCCGCCGTTCCTTAACAAACCTAACCTATGTTACCCATTATTCCTCGAAATTTATCGGCGAAATCTGTTGTCTCCGTATTATCCTATAAATGGACCGTTTTAACTCGAAGTACACTGTCCTGGCTCATCCTTTGTTTCCTCCCAGAAATGAGGCCAGGTTTTGATGATAGAAAATAATATAACTCCTGGACTGGAGACAGCCTTTGCTTGCTTTAAACCGATCAACTTGTAATCCTCAGCTATCATTCCCATTTCTACTCCTTGTTTAATCAATTCAATTGCAGCACTTAGCTGCCTTTTAGTTGGACTACTGGTAATGAAATTACCAACTAATGTAATACCAATGTTGCAGTTTCTAATGAAGCCAGTGTGCATACTAGTTGTATTCCAACCACGTCCTTCATAGATGTTCCCATCGCCTCCGACCAGGAAGTTGTAGCCCACGTCGTCCAGGAGCAAATCTCCCAAGTGGTAGGCCTGAATTATCCTTACACGCCGAGAACATTCCACTTGCGTGTAACATTCCTGGGATACAGTATCAGAGATCACCACGAAGGGAGTAGGATGTTTCAGGGGTCGCATAGCCCTTGGAGGGTCTCCTCCCCATGCTCCCTTAGAGAAAATACGGTGGCCTCCAGGAAGGGCATTGGCAACTGTTTCTTCAGCTGTAACATGCAAGACGGTCATTAGATTAACTAATTTGGTATTAATATCCTAATTTATGTTTTATTTGGTAACATGCTAAGAAAAAATATTTGGTTTGGCTACTGAAATTTGAGGCAGTATTTTTAACACTTAAATGATTTCAGTCAAATTATATAATATGTAAATTCAATAATAGCCCCCTTGTGTATGTAATAATTTGTAAAATGTATGTAACAGTCATGGCATATGCTTATATTATTGTATCCATGTGTAATAATGTTATGTGAACATATTACGTAATTTAACAATGTGGGAGCTGTGAGAATAATAAGTTAAAAGTTGCTAACAATGAGGTAAAAATGAGGTAACCTTGAGGCAATAATGAGTTTGAGAGTTTAACAATACTACTTGTGATTCTTGGAGTAACAATGATGTAATTTTAGTGACAGTTTATAAAATAGCCAGAATCAACAACCAGAAAACGCTTTAGTAAAATGAAGGTATTCTATTAGGGTAGGATTAGCCAATCAGAGACTTGAAATACACAAATTTACAAAGTTTAGACGGTTGAAATCTATTCAGTTGCCTGCAGACAGTGACTGTAACCGGATGCGAGATGCATCCTCGAGAGATTTAATAGTATTCGTGTGAGAAATTTACGTGTTAAAAATTGCAAGTATTAAATAAAAGAATGTCACAGATCTCGATATCAGTGAAGTGCTATTTAATTTGTGTCAAGGATTAATAAAAAGGAGTGAATTAAAATTTAAAATCTGTGTAAGCCTACATTCTTCAGTCGTACCACAACCCTACTAAGAGAAACATGTCCCTAACAATAATACTGACGCAACCGAGGCAAACATAAATATTTAATACTAAAGAAACAGTTAAATTACAAAGTTAATTTTTTTTTAAACTTGGGGCAAAAGCCACCTGAAAGTACATTTGGGGTGAAGGCTACCGGAAACCGGGTACCATACGTGCGGTTGCAACTACTACAAGCTTGACTCCCCAACAGTTAAAATAAATACAACTCCTTCAATACAACACCTACTACTTTCTCAAATTGACGCCCAACGTGGGGCAAACAACGTAAAGAAACTATCTTCTTCAAATTCGACCTGGTTGATTACGAGTGTTCAGTAGACAACCACTAAAATTCATGCATATTTAATAACTAAATATTATTACCAAGGATTAAATTTCTTTATCTCTCTTCACGGTCTGTTTTTACGTCATGCAAATATTGACTCATACTCCTGCTTTCTTCTCTAAATATACTGCTTAAAATTGATCTATCTTTTTCAAAATCACTTTAATTAATGAGTTCTTTCCTTCACATTTTTGTCACCATAAAAAAACGATGTGCTCTTAGTCTTCCTCGCCTTCACAAGATGGACATTCCCCCTGTATAAAACCAATTCTCTGACCTTTTAACTTCCACACTGTACTTCTTACCTATGCTATGTCCTATCTTTCTTCCTCATTTAGTTTATTAATATATTTTTCTCTACCCCAACATAAGATACCTTGAGCCACGGAACAAGGTTTATTTATGCACATCTTCAAAACTTAATGTTGTCTCTTTCCAAAACCCTTTAGCATTCGTTTCTCTCCTTCTCCAATATTACCTAAGCCACTGCGTACAAAGATATTTCTTATACTGTTTAGCCATGCTCTATCCTTTAAGAGACTGTTCTTGATAAATGAAATACTGTTTTAATAACTTCTGATCTAAATTTAGAATCCTATGCTAATATTTCAGAAATCCCTCCATAATTAAACTTTTTATTGCTATTTGTTCCATTTCTATTTGAGCAATCTCTTTCACGGTAGAAATTGGTAAACCAAGAGCTACTCTGTAGAATGATCTATGCACTGATCTTCCATCCATTGAATTGGATTGACTATGGAGGGAACTCGACCGATCCAGAAAGATATTGTACCTACGCCCCACGAGGAAGGATATGGCGAGAGGAGACATCGGGCGGCCGGAGTTTCCAGATAGAATCACCTCCGCAGACCGGAGACCCCAATCTACACAGAGGGGCCCAATGCCCCTCAAGGAGGTTCGAATACCTCGGCAGCCAGGCGAAATCCGAGGGACGGAGAGAGTCACAAAGGGACTCCTTTTCCCCTGCCACGCTGTACCGAAACACCATCGCCGACACTTCCGACCCTGAAAGAGACCAACGGGATGAAAGATGAGTGAAATGAAGAATGGAATGAAATGGAGGGACAGGAAATTCGGGGGAGGAATGAAACCACTCCAACGACCAGAAAACCCCCCGAAAAACCCATGCGTCAGAGTGGGCAGTCGCCGGGGATCGATCCCGGGACCTCTCAAATGCGGGCCACAGACGTAACCGTGTGAACCATTCCGCTCGGTGATCTCCCATTCATTATCCTATTCCCATATAATATACCACAAGGTCCATTAGTCTAAAACGAACAAACCCTTTTCCTCTCCTCTCCTACATGCTTATTTATCCAGTTTAATATAACCAGTCCTGCTTAATACGCACCACTCACATCAGAATTGATGAAAATGCTGTGCTTTCTTGAGTCCCAAGAATATTCAAGAAGCGTTAACATCATCCTTTGCAGAAAGCAGACTGCCGAACATAGGGTAAGCAACGCCTGCGCAACACAGACCTCTCCACCACGAAGCCTAATTAAAGAGGCAGGAATATAACATAATACGATAGAGAAGCATATCGGCATTTATGAACACATTCAGTCTGAACAATGTGACGTTAAGGTTATATTATAGTTATGACTATGTAAGCAAGCATTTAGGGTAAATATTAGCAAGTGACGGTTGATAGCTCTCGAATGCTCCTTCGAATGCGCGGCGACACACTGCGCATGTGAGGAATTGGAGTGACAGCTTTGTCAACAGCTTTCACTTTTCTGAAACAGAAGTTTAGAGTGGGAAATCAGCCAGATACGATGCGAGCCGCTCGGCGATTCTTAGTTCGGTTTTTAGTTTCCCCCAGGTAATAAAATTACTGTAAATAACTAGCCTTCCTGTGGTTACATTCATTAGCCTAATCTAGAAAATTCCCGAGCTTATATTTGATGGCGTACCTAAAATAACGCATGTTAAAATTAATATTTCGAACTGCGGCTGCTTTTTCAAATAAAGGCTGGGAATGTTTTGTTATATATGGAATAATCATTCTTATATGTGAATGTATTTTGGTAATATCAGGGGGTTATGGACGGTAGAACAGATCCACGTCAACTTGTTGCACAGTATCTATGTATCAGTACAGTAGTAGGGATTTAGCGGTTCTGGCCCACTTAATATGCATGGAATGCAATTAATATGCTAATTAGCCCCCCGCCCCCTCCCCCCTCCCCACCCCCAGCTCCTTGGTAGTTTTACTTGCAACTGAGGGTCATAAATCTTGTTGAGTACAATGGAAGCTTGACAGTTAAGCAATTAAGGCTGTCAATCAACTGTCAAAACGAACAAAGGGGTCATAAATTTAAGCTTCTGTAACAAAGGCGAGATGTTTTTCCTATCCCTTCCACATCAGACCACATCTGCACCTGGTCAGTTACCCACCCCCACTTGCATTGTTCGTCGAACACGTGGCATACTCATTCCACAAGCCAATAACAAAGCCGGTCACTTTCCATTGTGTAAGAGATTCTATTGTGTGTGCCTTTCTATTGTCCTGGGCAAGACTAGTTTAGAAAGACACCTGCGGCGTTCCCGTCCCACTACTCCATAACAAAGCCTGACCCTTTCCATTGTGTAAGAGATTCTATTGTGTGTGCCTTTCTATTGTCCTGGGCAAGACTAGTTTAGAAAGACACCTGCGGCGTTCCCATCCCACTACTCCATAACAAAGCCTGACCCTTTCCATTGTTTGAGCTTAACAAAAGAATTCGAGGGCTGCTTTATACTCGTCCTGTCCTTGTTTGCGTGAAAGAGAGAGAAACTTGTTTACCAACTCTGCGTAACAGAGTCGCCATCATGATTTTGCCTGAGGGAGTTCTTCCCGATGTTTTACGACATCCTACGAATATACCCGAGCATAGTTAACAAGTATTCTGTTTGGTTTATTTCAGCCAGCGACTCTGAAAAAGCGTCTAATATACATTTCATTATATGCATTAAACCTCTGCGTGATATCCATAGATCGGTGTTCGATTCTTACTGTAATCAAAAGTTTATTGCTAATGAGAAATTGATGATTGATATTATTATATCATTACCCTAATTAATAAAAAAGGTGTTCAGAGAATTCTAACTCGACTCTTACCAAGTGAAACTCTAATGCTTAATAACTATTAAACTATGAAAGGTCAGATTAAAAAAATGTATTTATCAAATATAATTTAATTTTTTATATATCATTACCCTAATTAATGAAAGGGCGTTCAGAGGGTTCTAGCTCGAATCTTACGCAGCGAAACTCTAATGCGCAATAACTATTAAACTATGCACGGCCGGATTAAAATGTATTTAACAAATATAATTTAATTTTTATATATCATTACAATAATTAATAAAAAGGGTGTTCAGAGGGTCCTAGATCGAATCTGCGAAACTCTAATGCACAATAACTATTAAACTATGCACGGCTAGATTAAAATGTATTTAACAAATATAATTTAATTAATGAAACGGTGTTCAGAGGGTTCAAGATCGAATCTGCGAAACTCTAATGCTTAATAAATATTAAACTATGTGAGTATTGGGCGGTCAGATTAAAACGTGTTTAACAAATATAATTTAATTTATACGCCATTACAATGTTTAACGAGCTGTATTCTTAGGAACCAGATGTCCATAGTTTGAATCTTACCCTTCGAAACGTTATAATAACTATTAAAATATTGAAGCAGGGGGCGGTCGGATTAAAATTGCAATTAGCAAATATAATTATTTATATTAAACCTGGTGCATACTTAGATATCCCGACGCCCAGACAACATTCTTTCTTCTTCTCCTCTCTTTTTCTTTCTATCTATCTCTTTCTTTCTCCACGACTTGTACACATTCAGGCGTTCGCATATACACGAGCACTTGCACACACATCAGCAAACATACACTGGTGCACGCATGCACACACACGCACATACATACACCAACACACGCACACATACATACACCAGTACACACACGCATTCACGCACCTCATGCGTATACCTACATACACCAGTGCTCTTACACTCACACTACATATACATGGACACACACACATACACGCACACACACTCGCGTACATACATACATACACTGTTACACTTGCACATACGCACACGACCACACACACACATGCAAGCACATATGTCTGATCACTTACACCCGACAGCACCAACCCACACACACACACCAACTCACGCGCATGTCCTGAATGAAAAGAGACAAAATGATGCAATAAAAACTAATTATAGCTCGGGATGCGACGCGTCATTTACAAATTGTTCGAAACTGGTCTGGATGCAGGGGTTCGAATCCTAGGAGGGATTACAAATTCATCTTCTAATAACTACAAAACTAATTAAAATAAAGACATTAAATAAACTTTATTACTTTTATGTCATTAGTTCCTTTCTTGTGAATGTATATTAGAGTCCAGGTGTCATGGGTTCGATCCTTAATTTTAAAATCTCAATTATCTCGGAAACTAACAGTGATAGAGGAGCGGACCAAAGCACGATTGTTAGCTACTATGATGACAATTAATGCCTTATATAATTTCCAATCAGTTGTCCCTAGTTCGAATCCTGATTTTTCAGTGACTTCCTTAATTTTCCAGTGTACACTAGAATATATCACTTAGATCGATGCTGTAACTGCATACAGGTCTTTTAAACACAAGCTAATATTATAAATAATTTTGTTTCTGGCGTTCTGAGTTCGAATACCGATTCAATGAAGTTTACTTATAAATTTCATAACAGTAAATAATTAAGACAAAGGTACCAAATAAACCTATTACGTTTATGTCATCAGATAATATCTTGCGGGCGTATATTAGGGTACCTGACGTCCAGGGTTCGATCCTTAAGTTTAAATCTCAATTATCGCAGAAACTAGCAGAGATAGAGCTGTAGACGAAAGCATGTTTGATAGCTCATGCAATGAACAATTAATGCTGTATATAATTTTCAATCAGTTGCCCCTAGTTCGAATCCCGATCTTTCAATGACTTCACTGATTTTCCTCTGTACTCTAGAATACATCGCTTAGATTGATGCTTTAACTGTATGCAGCTTTGTGTAACGACATTATGGATGTACTCTGTGTGAGAAAGAGCGAGAGAGGGAGAGAGAGAGAGCGAGAGGAAGTGAAACAAGCAGGATAGAAGTGCTGAGGGCCTCTGCGCATGCGTAGCAAGAGATGATGTCATTGGCTGCAATAATCACGTGAGTGTAAGCATCACAGCCATGATGACGTGCCGGCATCGCCTGGAGGGGGTTTAGATCCCTATATAAACAGATATCTGCCCATGTTAGAACTGTTGTGTACTTATTAACTTTACATTCAAGTTTTAAAGAGCATTAAAAGCAACGTGAGCTGCAGGCCGTCTACACATTCAGCACATATCAAAACGTGGCAATGCAAGGTGAGTTTTAAATAACTATACAAAATCACTGTTGGCTTTTACAATACATTTAATTTTGTTTAAACGTTACAGTACACGAAAGACGATTCGTTACAAAGAGCAACATATTTTCTAATCTGTGCTTTACATTCACATGGATTTCACTGCATACTCTTCTCCAGTTCACATTATTTTCGCCACACATTCTTCTTACATAAACATTCATACGATTTTCCCCCCTCATTCTTTGTTTCACTATACACTCACATGATTTCCTCTACTCATTCTTTGTTCCCCTACAGGTTCATGCCCTGTTAACATTCACATGACTTTCTCTGCACATTCTTTGCTTCCATTAACATTCACATGATTTTCGCCACACATTCTTCTTACCTAAACATTCATACGATTTTCCCCCTCATTCTTTGTTTCACTATACGCTCATATGATTTCCTCTATCATTCTTTTTTCCCCTACAGGTTCATGCCCTGTTAACATTCACACGACTTTCTCTGCACATTCTTTGCTTCCATTAACATTCACACGACCTTCGTTACACATTCTTCTTACATAAACATTCATACGATTTTCCCCCACTCATTCTTTGTTTCACTATACATTCGCAAACGATTTCCTCTACTCATTCTTTGGTTCTCTGCTGGCTCATCTTCAATGAACATTCACATGATTTTCTGTACTTATTCTTTGTTTCTCTACACATTCATAGGCTTACTTACAAAACATGCATACCCTAGTTCTAATATAAAGAAGTGTATAACTCGTTCTTTAACTTGAATAATGTAGTGCAAATAATAATTCATGACAATGTCTGTTACAGATTGTTTAGCTGATAGACTTAACAAGATGGTGGAAGAGCGTAGTTTCCTACCGACTCGTAGAGTTCAAGATCTCGAAATAGGTCTTAACTATGAGATAAAGTCCTTAAAGAGAGTTCAAACAAGATATGGTACCAGGATCATATCTTCGCTGGAGGATTGTCAAGTGTTCTTGCCAGAGCGCTATAATTCGTTAACCGATCAAGAGATTGCAGAAATACCTGGGAACATATACCTCCAGTATAACGGCATGTCATAGACGGGGAAATTTAAGACATGTAAATTGTCTTTTTTACATGCAAAGAAGGTGCGTAGAAGTGTCAAACTTAAGTATTGAATGTTCTCCCATTACACAATGAAAAATTCATAAATAAAACAACTGACTCATTGATATTACATATAAAGATACAAAAGATGCATATTATAGAATTTTATAAAAAATTTACGAAATTACAATATCACATGCTTTGAGTTTAATTATATCTAGCGCATTGAAATAACTCTAAATATCCGAATGTTTATACAAATCTTTGTGCTTCTTTTTACATGTGCAATATGCTTCATTTTACATGAATCGTAACAAAAAATGTAATTCTTTCCAGGTTGCCTTTATTTGACCAAGATAGTTTTCTAAGACTTTCATTGTGCAATGTTTCAGGGTGTGCAATAAGAGGAAGAAGAAGAGGAATAGCCTGCTGTCATGCAAAGGATGCTGACGCTATTGGAGGGTGGAATAAGCACCATCGGCACCTACAAGAAACATTTCGGCAAGAAACGGGTGCTGAGACATCTACATCACCGAAACGCATTAAGACAGGATCCTTATATAACATTACAGGGTATACAATGAAAAAATACTGACAATTTTGTATACAATTCAATGCATAGCGGAGAGTTAGCTCGAACTAGTCTCCCTATATTCACTGAAATTAAGCATTGTGAGCAATAATTTAAGTGACTGTGAAAATACTTTAAGTAATGGTGAAATTTGAGCCCTGTATACATTAACTGCATTAAGACTGTTTGCCACGCTGGAATACAAATTATGAAAATAAAAAGACTTTCATTTAAATAATAAGGAAATTTGCATAACCTGCTGTTACAAGTGTAATGACATATACAGAAACAATGAGTCGGATGAGAAAGTGATGGAAATGTAAGATAAATAATAACAATAAAAGAATTAAGGTATGCTTTTACATAGTGTTTTTATTCATTAAAAATCCTTGCATTCCTAATGAAAAATAAATCATTACAATGATTAGTTTAAGTTATGTCACAATAATCAAAAAGAGAACCGTCTTTAGATGCATTACTCGATCTTAAGTCAGAGCACCAAAAAAGACAAATCACGGCTTCTCCATTTTAGATGCGGTGTCACTATTCAGGTAAATTCCTGTAACACAGCAGGTTGAGTATGCAGCTCCGTTGTCTTAAATGGGTGAAACAGTCTTATCCAGCTTAACAGTCTTGAGATCTCAGCATCAGAAAGTCGAATCACAAGCCTTCTCCACTCGATGAGTACAGGTTTAACAACAGCATTCTCTTCACCCTGAGACGATGTAAAGTATATAAATGTTCAACTTGACAAGGGATTCTAAACTCGTTGTTAGAGTCCAGAACTGATGTATTATATGGTGAAAACACATGTTCCTCTTCTTAGTGATCTTGTCGTCGAATCTCGGTGTCATTCAGGTGTCGATAACATTGAAGATGCCCATGATTATAGGATTCTGAAGCCCAATAACTGTAGGAACTGCTGATTGCGTGATGTTAACTTGATGGGCGTCAAGGGCAGAGCATGATGTGTGCGTCGAATCATTCCATTATTATATCCTCGACGTCGTTGACTTCTTCTAAAAACTATAGGCATTATGCTTATATCCTTGTTTCTAAAGGCAATGATATTGCTGTTATGCTCCCCTGTTTGCTCTATGAAGCGGATCTTTATGAACAACAGGTAAAATTTGATTTGATGGTTCCTGTGAAATACGTTATCCAGCCGTAACAGATGGGAAAACTGGTAGATGGAGTGTCCACTTTTACTATCGAGGAAGGAGACTGATACAATACTGCGCTAAATTCGTATGATGCTCAACCTAAATATATTCACTAGGAAATCAGATTCAGACAGCTGATTAGATGGAATAACTTTGTCACTGAAGGGCCACAGAACGTTCCTATAGAACAATCACTGGAAAATATCAAGAGTGAAAGGACATTTTAATGACATTTTTATTGTTATTATTCACTGATCTAATAAAGAAGACATTCGCATCCTAATATGAGGAATCTTTAAACGTAGGGCATACAAGTCAAGGTCTATGTTACTCAATGTTTTTTCCGGGACAAGTATAGCCCTGTGCCTGAGTTTTTTGAATTCCCTTTCAGGCTCGGTCTCCTCTTCGTTTCTGTGTTTCTTCCCTTATTCTTCTTCACTCGAAAACCTCTCCCTCTTGCTTCAATTTCTCTGTTACGTCTCATCATTTCAGCAAGTTGTTTATCTGCAGCTTTTTTCGTATTTACAGCTGTAGCAATTTGTGATGCACCTCCAGCGGCGGCTCCTAGTGCTGCAATAATTGGTATGAGCGGTAGAAATCCTCCTCGTTTCTTCTTTTTGGACCCTCCGCCAACAGATACCTTTCTCTCAATTTCTCTCTTATGCCTCATCATTTCGGCAAGTTGTTTATCAGCTGCCTTTTTCTTATTTACGTATTTCAAACAGTCTTAATGCAGTTAATGTATACAGGGCTCAAATTTCACCATTACTTAAAGTATTTTCACAGTCACTTAAATTATTGCTCACAATGCTTAATTTCAGTGAATATAGGGAGACTAGTTCGAGCTAACTCTCCGCTATGCATTGAATTGTATACAAAATTGTCAGTATTTTTTCATTTTATACCCTGTAATGTTATATAAGGATCCTGTCTTAATGTGTTTCGGTGATGTAGATGTCTCAGCACCCGTTTCTTGCCGAAATGTTTCTTGTAGGTGCCGATGGTGCTTATTCCACCCTCCAATAGCGTCAGCATCCTTTGCATGACAGCAGGCTATTCCTCTTCTTCTTCCTCTTATTGCACACCCTGAAACATTGCACAATGAAAGTCTTAGAAAACTATCTTGGTCAAGTAAAGGCAACCTGGAAAGGATTACATTTTTTGTTATGATACATGTAAAATTAAGCATATGGCACATGTAAAAAAAAGAAAGACTTGTATAAACATTCGGATATTTAGAGTTATTTCAATGCGCTAGATATAATTAAGCTCAAAGCATGTGATATTGTAATTTCGTAAATTTTTTATAAAATTCTATAATATGCATCTTTTGTATCTTTATATGTAATATCAATGAGTCAGTTGTTTTATTTATGAATTTTTCATTGTGAAATGGGAGAACATTCAATACTTAAGTTTGAAACTTCTACGCACCTTCTTTGCATGTAAAAAAGACAATTTACATGTCCTAAATTTCCCCATCTCTGCCATACCGTTATACTGTAGGTATACGTTCCCAGGTATTTCTGCAATCTCTTGATCTGTTAACGAATTATAGCGCTCTGGCAAGAACACTTGACAATCCTCCAGCGAAGATACGATCCTGGTACCATATCTTGTTTGAACTTTCTTTAAGGACTTTATCTCATAGTTAAGGCCTATTTCGAGATCTTGAACCCGACGAGTCGGTAGGAAACTACGCTCTTCAGCCATCTTGTTAAGTCCATCAGCTAAACAATCTGTAACAGACATTGTCATGAATTATTATTTTCACTACATTATTCAAGTTGAAGAACGAGTTATACACTTCTTTATATTAGAACTAGGGTGTGTATGTTTTGTAAGTAAGCCTATGAATGTGTAGAGAAACAAAGAATAAGTACAGAAAATCATGTGAATGTTCATTGAAGATGAGCCAGGAGAGAACCAAAGAATGAGTAGAGGAAATCGTGTGCGAATGTATAGTGAAACAAAGAATGAGTGGGGGGGAATCGTATGAATGTTTAAGTAAGAAGAATGTGTAGCGAAGATCGTGTGAATGTTAATGGAAGCAAAGAATGTGCAGAGAAAGTCGTGTGAATGTTAACAGAGCATGAACCTGTAGGGGAACAAAGAATGAGCAGAGGAAATCATATGAGTGTATAGTGAAACAAAGAATGAGGGGGAAAATCGTATGAATGTTTAGGTAAGAAGAATGTGTGGCGAAAATCATGTGAATGTTAATGGAAGCAAAGAATGTGCAGAGAAAGTCATGTGAATGTTAACAGGGCATGAACCTGTAGGGGAACAAAGAATGAGTAGAGGAAATCATGTGAGTGTATAGTGAAACAAAGAATGAGGGGGGAAAATCGTATGAATGTTTATGTAAGAAGAATGTGTGGCGAAAATAATGTGAACTGGAGAAGAGTATGCAGTGAAATCCATGTGAATGTAAAGCACAGATTAGAAAATATGTTGCTCTTTGTAACGAATCGTCTTTCATGTACTGTAACGTTTAAACAAAATTAAATGTATTGTAAAAGCCAACAGTGATTTTGTATAGTAATGTAAAACTCACCTTGCATTGCCACGTTTTGATATGTGCTGAATGTGTAGACGGCCTGCAGCTCACGTTGCTTTTAATGCTCTTTAAAACTTGAATGTAAAGTTAATAAGTACACAACAGTTCTAACATGGGCAGATATCTGTTTATATAGTGATCTAAACCCCCTCCAGGCGATGCCGGCACGTCATCACGGCTGTGATGCTTACACGTCACGTGATTATTGCAGCCAATGACATCATCTCTTGCTGCGCATGCGCAGAGGCTCTCAGCACTTCTATCCCTACTTGTTTCACTTCCTCTCGCTCGCTCTCTCTCTCTCTCGCTCTCTATCACACAGAGTACATCCATAATGTCGTTACACAAAGCTGCATGCAGTTAAAGCACCAATCTAAGCGATGTATTCCAGAGTACAGAGGAAAATCAGTGAAGTCATTGAAAGATCGGGATTCGAACTATGGGCAACTGATTGGAAATTATACACAGCATTAATTGTTCATTGTATGAGCTATCAAACATGCTTTCGTCTACAGCTCTATCTCTGTTAGTTTCTGCAATAATTGAGATTTAAACTTAGGGATCGAACCCTGGACGACAGGTACCCGAATATACACCCGCAAGATATTACCTGATGACATAAACGTAATAGGTTTATTTGGTTCCTTTGTCTTAATTATTTACTGTTATTAAATTTATAAGTAAACTTCATTGAATCGGTATTCGAACTCAGAACGCCAGAAACAAAATTATTTATAATATTAGTTTGATGTGTTTAAAAGACCTGCATGCAGTTGCAACATTGATCTAAGTGATATATTCTAGTGTACACTGGAAAATTAAGGAAGTCACTGAAAAATCAGGATTCGAACTAGGGACAACTGATTGGAAATTATATAATGCATTAATTGCCCATCATAGGAGCTAACAACCATGCTTTGCCCCGCTCCTCTATCACTGTTAGTTTCCGAGATAATTGAGATTTTAAAATTAAGGATCGAACCCATGACACCTGGACTCTAATATACATGCACAAGAAAGTAACTAATGACATAAAAGTAATAAAGTTTATTTATTGTCTTTATGTTAATTAGTTTTGTAGTTATTAGAAGATGAATTTGTAATCCCTCCTAGGATTCGAACCCCTGCATCCAGACCAGTTTCGAACAATTCGTAAATGACGCGTCGCATCCCGAGCTATAATTAGTTTTTTTGCATCATTTTGTCTCTTTTCATTCAGGACATGCGCGTGAGTTGGTGTGTGTGTGTGGGTTGGTGCTGTCGGGTGTAAGTGAACAGACATATGTGTTTGCATGTGTGTGTGTGTGGTCGTGTGCGTATGTGCAAGTGTAATAGTGTATGTATGTATGTATGTACGCGATTGTGTGTGCGTGTATGTGTGTGTGTCCATGTATATGTAGTGTGAGTGTAAGAGCACTGGTGTATGTAGGTATACGCATGAGGTGCGTGAATGCGTGTGTGTACTGGTGTATGTATGTGTGCGTGTGTTGGTGTATGTATGTGCGCGTGTGTATGTGTGTGCGTGTGTGTACTTACATGTACGTGTGTGCGTGTGTGCGCATGCGTGCACCAGTGTATGTTTGCTGATGTGTGTGCAAGTGCTCGTATATATGCGAACGCCTGAATGTGTACAAGTCGTGGAGAAAGAAAGAGATAGATAGAAAGAAAAAGAGAGAAGAAAGAATGTTGTCTGGGCATCGGGATATCTAAGTATGCACCAGGTTTAATATAAATAATTATATTTGCTAATTGCAATTTTAATCCGACCGCCCCCTGCTTCAATATTTTAATAGTTATTATAACGTTTCGCAGGGTAAGATTCAAACTATGGACATCTGGTTCCTAAGAATACAGCTCGTTAAACATTGTAATGGCGTATAAATTAAATTATATTTGTTAAACACGTTTTAATCTGACCGCCCAATACTCACATAGTTTAATATTTATTAAGCATTAGAGTTTCGCAGATTCGATCTTGAACCCTCTGAACACCGTTTCATTAATTAAATTATATTTGTTAAATACATTTTAATCTAGCCGTGCATAGTTTAATAGTTATTGTGCATTAGAGTTTTGCAGATTCGATCTAGGACCCTCTGAACACCCTTTTTATTAATTATTGTAATGATATATAAAAATTAAATTATATTTGTTAAATACATTTTAATCCGGCCGTGCATAGTTTAATAGTTATTGCGCATTAGAGTTTCGCTGCGTAAGATTCGAGCTAGAACCCTCTGAACGCCCTTTCATTAATTAGGGTAATGATATATAAAAAATTAAATTATATTTGATAAATACATTTTTTTAATCTGACCTTTCATAGTTTAATAGTTATTAAGCATTAGAGTTTCACTTGGTAAGAGTCGAGTTAGAATTCTCTGAACACCTTTTTTATTAATTAGGGTAATCATATAATAATATCAATCATCAATTTCTCATTAGCAATAAAGTTTTGATTACAGTAAGAATCGAACACCGATCTATGGATATCACGCAGAGGTTTAATGCATGTAATGAAATGTATATTAGACGCTTTTTCAGAGTCGTTGGCTGAAATAAACCAAACAGAATACTTGTTAACTATGCTCGGGTATATTCGTAGGATGTCGTAAAACATCGGGGAGAACTCCCTCAGGCAAAATCATGATGGCGACTCTGTTACGCAGAGTTGGTAAACAAGTTTCTCTCTCTTTCACGCAAACAAGGACAGGACGAGTATAAAGCAGCCCTCGAATTCTTTTGTTAAGCTCAAACAATGGAAAGGGTCAGGCTTTGTTATGGAGTAGTGGGATGGGAACGCCGCAGGTGTCTTTCTAAACTAGTCTTGCCCAGGACAATAGAAAGGCACACACAATAGAATCTCTTACACAATGGAAAAGGTCAGGCTTTGTTATGGAGTAGTGGGATGGGAACGCCGCAGGTGTCTTTCTAAACTAGTCTTGCCCAGGACAATAGAAAGGCACACACAATAGAATCTCTTACACAATGGAAAGGGACCGGCTTTGTTATTGGCTTGTGGAATGAGTATGCCACGTGTTCGACAAACAATGCAAGTGGGGGTGGGTAACTGACCAGGTGCAGAAGTGGCCTGATGTGGAAGGGGTAGGAAAAACATCTCGCCTTTGTTACAGAACCTTAAATTTCTGACCCCTTTGTTCGTTTTGACAGTTGATTGACAGCCTTAATTGCTTAACTGTCAAGCTTCCATTGTACTCAACAAGATTTATGACCCTCAGGTGCAAGTAAAACTACCAAGGAGCTGGGGTGGGGGAGGGGGGAGGGGGCGGGGGGCTAATTAGCATATTAATTGCATTCCATGCCTATTAAGTGGGCCAGAACCGCTAAATCCCTACTACTACCTATGCATATGACTCGGTATGAACAAAAGTCATAGCAAGAGAATTTGTTAGGCAAACAAAGTTACTTTAAAGAGGAAAATGCCTCTATTGCAGTGTGGGAGGACGTCCAAACTTTTGCATGTAGCTGCACATTTTTAATTTGTTCTTCCTCAAAAGGGGTGTACAAGGAGAGCCATCAAACTACGAACCGCCTGCGCAGTGTTTTTCCTGTCCGCGTCCTCGGCGCTAGGCTTTACTTACCAACTTTATGAAAGGAGATGCTGAAACTGGCCACCGTCGTTGTCTATACATTTTTGGCACCTCTTTAGGAAACTATCCATCAGTCGCCAATTCTTTTCGAGAAAACAGTTGAAGCCGTACATATGTGAATACAATTTTATCCCCTCGTTTTTAGAGAATTAACAGCCAGGGAGCGTGACTTTGCCTTTTTTCAACAAGACTCTGCAACAGTTTATACGGCCAATATTTCAATGAGAAAAATTGAAAGTGTATTTGAGGACAGAATTATTAGTACAGATTTGTGACTCGCTCGTACCCTCGATCTCACCCCCTGCGATTTCTATCTCTGGGGTAACTTAAAACAAAGTACACAAGACAAACCCACACATCTGGAAGAATAAAAACAAATATCCGCTAGGAAATTGCCAGCATTTCTCAACGTGAACTACGGCGAGTGATGGATAGTTTCCTAAAGAGGTGCCAAAAATGTATGGACAACGAAAGTGGCTAGTTTCAGCATCTCCTTTCATAAAGTTGAGAAGTAAAGCCTTTAAAAGTAGTTTAGAAGTGTTGTATGGTTTCATCCGCGCCTTTCTATGATTACGGCAGCGAGCACCGAGGACGCGGACAGGAAAAATACTGCGCAGCCTATTCGTAGTTTTTTGGCTCATCCTGTATTAAGGTGGGCACCTGAAATTGAAAAAAACAGTTTGTAACGCATTTCTATTGTTTTTTATAGGGCAAGGGAGGCCAAACGTTTCTAATTTATGAGATTAAAGATTTGTTATAATCTGGAAAAAAAAACTTTCCATTTATTTCCATCAGGGATGACAACAAAAATAAAAAATACATTCAGTTTTAGCAAACATTGGCTTAGATATTTGTGAGACATGACACAAGGCACTTTGACTGTTCTTTGCAGTTCGCTTTGGATTTAATGCATACCCACATTGTGAATAGCCTGAATGAAATCAATATTATTTGTGCTTTAAAACGTTTTGTTTACGGCATTTTCCTGACGAAACAAACTACCATAATAAATGTAAACCCTGTTTGGAGTATCAGCAATAAATTGTGTCCAAACTTCACAGATTTCAAGTGCAGTAAGTCTACACAAATAAAACTTTTTTTCTGGAAAATTTTGATTTTGTGTAAATAACTGAAACTAACCTATATAATTGGCCATTCTGAAGCCAAGAACAGGAGTTTTAAAACGTGTGCGCATGTTTTTCAGCTTTTCATGTAAAAATGGATAGAGTGTATTATTATACGAATGTCTTATTCACTGGAAATTGGTATTATCCGGTGACAGAGTTAAATATACAAAAGAATATTACTATAAATAAGTGCACAAACAATAATAATACAATCAACAAACAAAAATGTGAATAACTTTCAATCAACAATCATATTATTATACTGCCAGTGTAACATAACAGCTAAAAGTTTTGAAATCATTAATTGCTTTAGTACTTACATTCACTAATTACCTATCAAGTCAGCATAGCCAATAAATTTACCATTGGTTTTCACAACAAGTTTATAAAATTTCAAATGTACATCTAAGTAACCTTTATAATTAATTATCCAACATTTATTCTATTCATATTTTTCCTAAATTTCCTCACGGACAGAGGACAGCTTTGAAAGGCTGCTACAGGCAATTCGTTCCATTCTTCAATGGTTCTACTAACAAAGGAGAGTTTTCCTACGCCAGTTCTGTGCCTTCTTCCCTTAATTTTAAACAAATGATCGTTTCTTCCGTAATATGACGGCTTTTACAATCTTTCACTTACGCCCACCCATGCATTTAAACCAGCATAAGCTTTAAATAACGTGCATGCTTCTCATGCTGAACCTTTAAAGGCTCGCATTGATTCTCTTCCCCTTTTGTAGCTCCAAAATATTTACCTCTTTTTATGACTTTTATAGCCCTTCTCTGTATCTTTTCTAACGAATCAATTTGATTGATTCTATACGGGTCCCAACATGCTGCTCATATTGTTACATGTTGGGGTGAGAGCCAAAAGATTTCCAGCAAATGATTACATTTCGATCACCCCAACACGCACATGGGGGAGCGTAACTCGCTAACGGCAAGAGGACCGGGATCATAGTGTTTAGATTTACATGACGGCGTGAGGTTTTACATTATACAAAACATTACATAACACGTATTACCTGGAATTTATTGACAAATGTTTGGCGACTCTACATTATGCATTTAGAGAAACAAGATGGGGGAAGATGCCCCGAAGCTGAAGACTGACCACACACGCGACTTGCTGCTTCCACTGCCTTCACTCAAGTGACGCTAACTATATTCACACCCTCCAACCGTGTCTAGCCAGGCTAACGATCCCGGTACCTCTCACAATATCCCATAACCAGACGCACTAAAGGCTTTATAGGCGACTTCCCTGGACTTTGCGCTCCCCTTTTTCAGTATCGTCATTATGAAATGTAATGTGTTCCACCCTTTCCTAGATGC
Source organism: Deroplatys truncata (assembly GCA_030765065.1). Taxonomy (NCBI): domain Eukaryota; kingdom Metazoa; phylum Arthropoda; class Insecta; order Mantodea; family Mantidae; genus Deroplatys; species Deroplatys truncata. Next base: position 153,172,632 of record CM060988.1, on the reverse strand, counting down.
CGAATTTACCTGGTTGTTCCATCCAGCATTACTCGCCAAGTACACACCCAAATATTTGCAGCTGTTCACCTGCGGAATGTTTTACCCGCCCATGTGATACTTATGTAGGAATTCCCCCTAAGCTCTGCTAAATGCAATGGACTTACTTTTCTTAGCATCAATTGTCATTTTATTTGCAGCAGCCCAATTACTTATTTCATTTAAATCACCCTGAAGTGCGGTTTCATCTACAATATTCCGAATGTTATTGTAAATAATGCAATCATCCGCAAACTACCGTACCTGGCATTTAATATTAATAGTTATATCATTAACAAAAATAAGAAAAAGTAGGGGACCGTATACTGACCCTTGGGGTACACCCGATAAACTAAGTTATGAAACTTCGGGTATAACATACTTTAGAATCCCACTCAGAAAACAGGCTATATGGTATCTTAATTACACGGCGAGGGTTGTAACGGGGCAGAAAATCAAACAAAGCCAAAATCTTAATTATTATTTAATGTCTTTAAAAATATTATATATAACCGACGTTTAGAAGCATAAAACCTACCTGAAAAGGTTTTTATTTACAAAAATGTCAACAGCTGAGCTATCGGAGCTTAAATTGCTCTATAAATTTTAACCTATTTAGTTGAACTTTTCCCATACAGAGTTGTTCAATATAATTGCAGCAGGTAATTAAATTCCGTGGTCCCATGTATCTAAATTTCCTGGGAAATAATTTCCTCGCACGATGAAAATATAAACGTTTTACATACTATTTCTCAAATATAGTTCTTTGAATCAAAGATTTAAGTTTGTAAAACAAAACATTTTCAAATACAAGGCGCCTTTTTAAAGAAAGTACCCATAATTTTTTAAAAACCAAGAGAACATTATTTTCCAAATACTTTATTATCTTTCATTACCTTACACTACTTCTCCACACAGACACTGTCGTTATGCAGGACTTGTCGTAACGGAAAGCCAGTTTTTGTATGTCTTCGTCAAAGAATGATGCCGCCTGTGATGAAATCCAAGTCTGCATTTCTTGTTTCACATCATCATTGTCCTTGAAATGTTTTCCACCAAGGAGTTTCTTCAGATGAAGAAATAACATTAAACTCTCTCAGTGCCAAATCCGGAGGTAGGGAGGATGGTCGAATTGATGCGATCAGATCTTGAGTTTGTTTGTCTGTGTGTGGCCGGGCATTGTCACTCATTATTGTTTCACCATAAATCTCACACAATGGTGATAAATGTTTGCTGGCGTAACATTTCTCGCCTTCTAAAAAAAGGAATCACTGATCTGACTTCACAGTCGGAGGGCCATTCGATTGTTTTGAACATTACGAAATGCTCTAACAACAGGAAAACACAAAGTGACGATCGCTCACGGCTGCATCTAGCTTCCTAATGAATGGAGAAAGTGATCGCGCATAAATCGCGACTGCAGCGTTGCAACGGCAAAATATTAACAAGGTAAGTTACTTTAAGAACACCCTTCGTATATAACACTTAATTTTCTAAAAAAAAAATAAGTAATGTATTCAGTTATTAATAGCCTAAATCCACAACTACATTTCATAACTAAGGAAGAGGCACCATGAGGGATATTTTAAAACAGTAAGAAAACAAGATTACGAAAAAATGTAATGTTAAATTTTAATAAGGTGCTTGTACATACCTGTGCACAGAAATTAAATTGAAGTTTTACTTATGGACGCTTTTTAACTAATGTGGTCCTTAGCGTCCCATTCTATATTACAGCATTTATACAATTGAGCAGAAGGGCAAAACAACACGTGGATACTGATTCAGCAATACTTGAATGACTTTTCTATAAGATTTTTTATAAAAGCAATTTCTTTCTTCGAAAGTTTGTTAAAAATTCAATATCAATAATCCTTAAGAAGTTAAACGAAAATTTTCGTTACAATTATTCTAGTATGTTAACCAGTTACCACAAAAAACAGTATAGTTATAATGGCTTGTTTACTGCTATATCTTTAGGTACGTTTTAATTTTTATTAACAAGCCATAAAATGCATTTTATTATCGATTTTCAAACGACATTACATCTAAGTTACACAGAGGGAAGGGTATAGTGGTGGAAAATGAGGAAAATAGTGAGAGTGTTGGAAAAGGGGGAAAGTTAAGAAGGAAACTGTGAGAGCTGCCTCGCATTCGGGAGGCCCCGTTTTCAATTCACGTTGACCCACCTTGATGTTGGGTTTTTTGTAGTTTTCCCTGGTTGGTAATTGCATGCTGGTGTGGTTTCGCCTCTGCCCATTCCCTTTCATTCCGTATTAACTGGCACAACACATGGTAAATAAATAAAAACAAATACACTCTAAAAGGCAAGTACTGTATTATTTGGCAATATATTTTATTACAAAACATGTTATTTATCACATATATGAGATGTTATTTGAGAAGCTTCTCCCTTATAAAATAAATGATCAACAATGACACAAATTCTGACAGGAAAAATTGCAATAATTTTGCAAAGCAAGGAAACCCTGCAAAATGTGCACACTAGGGATGGGTCTACGATACCGTCGATACCTCGATATTCGGTGGTATCGAAGTATATCTAATACTTTGAAATAAACCTTCGATGCTCTTAGGTTTTTAAGTTTTGCATTACTGAAGGTTGTTGCGATTAACTTTATGCTAGAAAAGGTATGAAAGGAGTCGAGACTTCACGTTATTGTCTTGTACGTGTATTCAAAGAGTTGCTGGACTACAGTTCATGAGAGACCTTGACTGCGTTTCTGTGGGTAAATGAATGCAACGTTTCATAAACTCTTGTATCTAAATTAAAACATACTGAGAATGGGAGAAGAAGTAGAGGTAGGTACTCATATAAAATGCAGCGTTAACTGAGTTGTGGATGAAGCTGATTTAGCTGACGCACCTAAATCACGTTTCTGCAATACCCTGGGTTGGTGACTTTCAGTTATATTTTTTATCTACTCCAGTGGCCAAAATTTATGAATCCAGCAGCAGCAAATCAGAACTTATTGTCCTTGCCTAATAATAGAGATGTATAACCTGTGACACTTTCGAGATAAAAAGATTGCTGCCAATTGGAGAATTTCAATTACGAAGAATTTCGGAATTAGCATACAATACAAAATTGGTTACATGTTTTATACACAGAAAACTACTAATAAGAATATAATTGAGTGTACAAGCTATCCCCTTTACAGTTTTTTATAAAGTAAGTATCGAGTATCAGTAGTCAAAAATCAGTATCGGTATCGGGTATCGACAAATGGTGGTATCGACTCATCACTAGTGCACACTGTATGCGTATATAACTATTTTACAATTGTAATTAATAATGTTAAACATTAATTCAGAATCTGCTTAGTGAACTTGTCTAATCACTTTAAGACCTCTGCGATGAACCTCCAGGTTTGTAATAAAGTCCGGAAAAACCACCGTATCAAGCATTTTTACTTTATCCACCACTTGCCCATAATGGACGTGCCATAACGTGCTGTAAGTCGTCACTAGTCTAGCCACTGAGCCTAGAACTACGAGTGTGGATTGATAATTCCACGACTTTGACGAGAGATAGCGTTCTAATCACAGACTTTTTGTTTGCACCAAGTCTTACATCCATTCTGGGTATAATCACAGAAAGTCGTCGTCATTTGTTTCTTAGAACATTGTTGAGAGCGTCTAAAATAATTTTCCTATAAAATGGAGAAAAGTGAATTTCGTGTTCTGATAAAGCACTACTTTTTGTGTGGTAAGACGGTGAAGGAAACACAAGAAAAGCTGAACAAGTACCTATTATGGGGACTCTACTCCATCACATGGCATGGTTCACAAGTGGTTCACCGAATTTCGATGTGGCCGTTCGAGCGCAAGAGATGCTGTACACCGGTTGAGGTCACAACAAAGGAAATTGTGAACAAAGTTCACGATAATGTGTTAGAAGACCGAGTGAAAATCCTCAGATAGCCAAGACCGTAAACATCTCGGGTGTATAACATTCAACGGGTGTATAACATTCTGCACGAAATTCTGGGTATGAAAAAGCTGTCAGCAAGACGGGTGCCACGACTGCTCGCAGTTGAGAACAAGCGGAATCGTGTGAGCATTTCACAAGGATGTTTGAACATGTTCCAGCGCAACCCAAATGAGCTTTTGCGGCGTTATATCACAGTTGATGAAATTTGGATTTATTACTATCAACCTGAAACCACACAGCAATCAAAGCATTGGATTTCCTTCGGCGAACCTGCTCCAAAGAAAGCGAAAACCAGGAAAAATCATGGCAGCTGTCTTTTGGGATTCACAAGGTGTGATAGACATCCACAAAAGGGAAAACGATCTCTGGCTCATATTATGCCGCATTGCTGGATCATTTCATAAGGAATTGTTAAAGAAATGACCCCATTTGGTGAAGAAAAGAGTTCTCTTTCAGCAGGATAATGCACCCGCACACAAGTCAGTCATTGCCATCGCAAAATTTGTGAAATTTGGCTACGAACTGCTACCTCACCCACTTTTTTTTTAAGGTTTAAAAAATTTGAGAAACGTTGGACGTGTATTGAATTAAAAGGAGACTATGTTTGGGACTAATTTTTGGAAAAAATTGTTATTTTTTTAAAAAAGTCAATGACTTATCAATGGAACTAATTCCAATACTAACGGGTCATCAGATTTATTCAGCCTTTACCATCAGTTGGTTTAAATGAATGACTTCATTAGTTCAGGGAACCTCTTGTCTCAAAGGGAAGGCGGAATTGAACCTCCGATTGCATGCGTTTCCGACTTCGTAAATAGGTTGATGTACTGCGGCGGTGCACAATGCTTTTACTAGTACATTTTGTGCGTTCTTTGTACGTGAGATGGAAGCGACCACCTATCACAGAATTTGCATGGTTGAGTGCTACTTCCGAAATAGAAGGATATTATGGGATTCTATCGTTACGATATTGGCCGCTGTGTGATTGGTATTCTCTGTTCTTGTCTAGAATTTCATCAAGTCCAGAGACGAAACATGATGGAAAAAAAACGGTTTCGTTAACTTAGTGCATATTGGAGAAAAGCGTAATTTGACAGTTAACGAACGTATGTCTTGGTACTGGCTGGTAATGTGACCCACTTCTCTCTGCCCGATCACAACACCGTCCACTAAGAGTGGATCGTATTCGCCAGAGAAAAAGTTCACCTTACAGTCATACAATAAGAAGCATAATAAAGGCCACAAACAATAGTAACAACTGTGCAATGAAAGATCCTGGTGTACAATTTAATGGTAATTTAAAACCAGTATTTAGAAAAATTTGATGTGTTACACTCACATGACCTTCTCTACTCTTGTACAAACTATTTTTACAAATGCTCATTCTCCATATGCTTCATGTTAATCGAGATGTTAATCTTATTGCTAATTTTCTTGTAGATGCAAGGGGAATTGGTAGGTTTTAAGCGATAGTCAAATATTTTAAGAGCTGGTTGCTATGTGGAGTATTCCATTCTGTTTGCATTACCAGAAAAAAAATTGAATAACGAATTTAACAAAAAGTATAAGTATTGGAAAATTTAAGGGAATAACAAGCAATATCTTGAAAATGGTTCAACAAAAAATGTATATGACATAAATTGTGTACATCTGTATTTTTTGTGCAGTAAAATTTTGTCTATCTCTTATGGTTTACCAGTTATGCAAAAGTCGTTCACAATGAAGAATACTTTTGGAGACATTCCCAGAAAATTCAAGATATACATTTTATTTGTCATGAAAATATCTTAAATATATCATATTTTAATCAAAATCGTAGGGCCATTTTTGATAAAATTAAAATTTTCGAAAGAATGTTCCATGTAAAGGGTAATCTGTGGTGGGGGATTTTCTTGAAAACCTTGGTGTCGCATCTCTGGAAGATACTGAACCTAAATACCAAGTTTGGTGTTTATCCGACTGTTCGTTTCTGAGTTATGCTGTTCACAGACACACACACGCACATGTTTCCAAAAATGTTTTTTTTTCAGGGGACCTCAAAACATGTGTTTCCGGTAAAATTTCGGTATCGAATTTTTGGTTGGAATACAATACTTCCTATACTTACTAAAAATAACAAATTCGGAACTTACAATTTTCATTAAAACGTAGTTATCAATTCCGTTAACAATCGTACATAAAGGTTCCTTTGTTTCACAACTTTCTATACATTGACTTTACAATTCACCACTCGTTCTCTTCAAAATTCAACTTTGCCGCAAAAGAAAGAATGTTGATATACCGTAACAAGTTTAAAGCCCATCATTTTCCAATAAATAAAAGGTTTAAACGCCTCGTATGCAGTCAGTTATTAGAAATTTAGAAGAAGTACTTGGCAAAAAATTAAAGATTAAATAAATTTTACCAAGTACGAAAATTTTATGTACATCACGCGTTCACTGCTAATTGCAGGTGTTACTCCCAAAGCAAAGAGAGACGACTGGTCTGGTCTCCTCCAGCAATCGAGAACAGGTCGCCCAGGTTCACCTGGGCGGAATGTAATCGCCACAGTACCTAGCCACATATGCGGCTTTACCTGTGCGATAAAGGAGGTTTTAAAGAATTTACACAAGCTTTTAATTTTTGTCAATTTGTCTTGGGCGGAGTTTAGCTTTCTGCGCTACCATTGGCTGGGTCTCGGTGTTCCCACATGGGCGGACTAGCGACCATGTGGTGACCAAGCCCAATGCCGCTTAACTTGGGCGACCGCTTGTGTGGTCGTCAAGTCAAGCAGACCGGCATGGCAGCAAAGCAAGATGGGAATACTAGGTAATGGGGTGGGGGTATTCAAGTTGGCAGCAGGGCAGGTTGCTGCTAGATGGTCACTCACGCAGCCAGCGACCGAGTCCAATGCTGCTTAACTTGGGGAAGTTTGTGGAATGAGGGATTGGCAGACCTCAGCTTCGGGGGCCCAAACCTTCCTTCGGCAACCGGTAACTCTTTCTCTGCCTTGGCGCCTTGAGGTCGTAGCGGCCCAAAGCGTTCACCAGCTGGTTGGTGTGGTAAGTGAGTTTCGTGTACATGGTACGGGTCTCTCCCGCACCACGTCCACGATATAAGGGAGACCGGAATGTGTGTGTAGGATGTGTGACGGGAATCTACGCCCGGCATCATAGATCATCCGAAGCGCCCTGTTCTGGACCGTTTGTATCCTGCGGATGGTGGACGCTGCCGCCGATCCCCAGACCTTGCAGCCGCACAGAATCAGGGGCGGGATAATCGCCTTATATAGGTAGTTTGAGGCGCGTGGGCATTGTGGAGCGGAATACAGGGTACAGCTGCCTGAGCGTGGAGTGGCGAGGCCAACCTTTGCCCCTGGTGCGAAAGTGAGGCCGCGGTCGAGGGTGACTCCGAGGTATTAGGCAGAGGTAACCCAGGGGATTGTCCTCCGCCACAACCTCAGAGGCCGCTCGGGCCGCCACTGGCGGACCTTCGCCAGGAGAAGCGCAGAGCTCTTCCCCGGGCTGATGGCCATCCTTCACTTTTCGCTCCACCTGCCAATGGCTCGGAGCTGTCTCTGTAGTGGAGAGAAACCGAATGGGGCATTCTTCTTCTGTGCCATTATGAGGACATCGTCGGCATATTGGCACGGAACAGTCCTGGGTTCCGTGAGGAAGTCCGACATGTAGGCCGCGAAGAGAAGCGGGGACAGTACACTGCCTTCCGGGACTCCGGCGGCTATGGGACGGACTGAGGAAACCTTCCCCTCCACTCTCACCCTGAATGTGCGATCCCAGAGGAAACTGCTTATCAGGACGAGATAGGCGGGAGGGATGTCTGACTCCTTGAGTTTGTACAGAAGGCCTTGATGCCACGTTGTGGCAAAGGCCTTCTCTACGTCCAGCAGCATTGCTATGATCTTGAAGTTCTCCTGGAAGCCCAAGGAGGCCTTCTCGGCCAATCGCAGTACCTGCAGGGTTGTGGAGTGCCCATGGCGAAAACCAAACTGGTAGTCCGGGAGGAGGTGCCTTTCCTCAAAGAGAGGTGTAAGGCGGGCTAGGAGCAACCGCTCAAAGACTTTTGAGACGGTTGGGAGTAGGCTGATGGAATGGTAGCTGCAGGGGAAAACCAGGTCCTTGCCGGGCTTTAAAATGCATACCACCTGCGCCTCCTTCCAACTGGTTGGAAAGTGACGGAGGTGAAGGCATGCCCTGAAAATCCGCGTCAAATGGATGACGGCCTTCTTGGGTAGGTGCTGGAGCATGGGCGCCGTGATGCCGTCATGCCCAGGGGATTTGTTTGGATTAATTTTGTGGATCTCGGAAACCACCTGTTTCGGGGTGACTATGGGAAGTCGGACCTCCTCGTGGTGCGGTTGTGGCTCCTCATAGAGGTAGTCCAGTCGCTTCCACGAGTTCAGAGAAGTCTTCGTCCTGGGGGTCCTCCCGCGGTTCGAATTGAAGTTCCAGATGGTCTGCAAATAACGTGGATTTGTCGTGGGGTTCGAAAGCGAGTCTCCCGCGAGTGCCATGTAGGGGATGCTGGTACTGGGTTTTATCCTTCCTCAAGGATTTGATTATCGGCCATGGTTTCTTTTCTTGTAGGTTTACATTCTCCATTATTCTTTCCCAGACCATTTTCCTGTTCACACGGAGCAGTCGCCTTGCCAGGGTTTTGAACCGCTGGTATACTGCCTCTATCCTGGGATGGCGGAAACGCTGCCTTAGCTTCCGTACAGTTGCCTTGGCTTTTAGCAGCTGCCAGAGTTCATTAGGAGTGGTTCTCGGGTTGGGGATGTCAGACGGGTTGCGGTGGGTGTGCAAGTGCCGCCGCCGCTTCCAGCGCATCGATGGAATCGATACGTGGCCGCGGGTCAACAGACCGGTTCAGTTCTGGGACGGCTGCATCCCAGTGGACCTCGTTTACTCAGTCTGGGCTGACCAGTGCTGGCATTGAAACGTTGGAATCCACCAGGACGGGGTCATGGTCGGAATCCAGCTCGTTTATCGCCGAGAACTCTAGATGGAATGGATTTTTTTGGTGATCATGATGTCGAAGATATCCGGCCTGCCGCGGGCCGGATGAAACGTAGGTCCTCTCGGTCCGTGCGCGATTAGGATTGGGTCTCCGCTGATGAGGCGGTAGAGTCCGCGGGTTTTCTGGTTAACCGTGCGGCTGTACCAGAGCCTGTGCTTCGCGTTGAGGTCTCCTGCAATGCAAACACTGGGTGTAGGTTAAGTAGGGTTCGGTAATCTGCTTCATAGAAGCGATGATCTGGAGGGTCATAAACTGCTATCAGCAATGTGTCTAGCCCGCCAATGGCAAGCCGGATGGCACAGGCTTCTACATGCTGTAGTAGTGGGAGAGGGAAGGGTGTATGCGTGATATGGCTTTTGATGAATATAGCTGTACCCCCCCGGTCGGCCGACCCGAACTTGCCGATGGGTGACGTAACTTGACAGCGAGAAAGTAGTACCAGCAATCAAGTGTGTTTCGCAGACCATTAGAATGTCAATTCCGTAGGAGTTAACAAACTCAAGTACGCTGGGCTAATGCCCCCTTATTCCGTTTGCGTTCGAGAACGCAGCACGTAATAGCCTCCGGGCGAGTCTGTTGGCTATCACGAAGCGGAATTAGGGAACAAATCCTCCAGGGTTTCGAGCATGACTTTGTGCTTTTGTATGAGGCTCAACTGTGGGTTGGCTAGCTGCAGTTTGCAGTTCCCGAGTGCAGGTAGGGCCCTTTTGATAAGTTCACCGAACCACAGGGATAGGGCCCGGAATTCTTACATATCAGTTTGTGATATGGTGTCACCAAAACCTGCCAATGAGGCCGTTGTTGTTGCCGGGAGCGCCGGTGTGTGTGTCGTGACTCTAGCCGGTGTTGTGGTCACTGCCGCGGCCACCGATTGTTGTTGTGCCGCCACTGTGGGTGGAGCTTGGGGCTGTTGAGCAGCCGGGGCCTGTGATTGGCCCGGCTCGGTAGTAGAGGCAGGACCTTTCTTACTGTTCCTCTTCTTTTTGTTCTTCCTTTGCCGTGCTGTCTGTCGTTGTTGCTGTGGTTGTGGTCCCGGCTGTGGCACTTCCTCGGGTGATGTCGCCGTCGTCGCCGGTTTTTGTTGTCGTCGCCGCTGCAGTGCTCACCTCATGATCCGAAGCTCCTCCCACTCCTTGCAGCGTCGTCTCGGCCTTTTTGAGAGCGGCCGCAAAGGAGACTCCCGGTCGGACTGAAGCCGGTACCGGTGGTCCTTGTCGGCGGCTCTCGATTATCCTTTGCCTCGCCACGCAGCCCTTGTAGACGCTGACGTGGTCCTGGCGGCAGTTGGTACATGACTTCTCCTCGGGCGCTTTTTCACAGTTCCGCAGAAGATGAGGCCCAGCACAGCGCAGGCATGCAAGCTTGCGTTTACATGCCAGGCTCGAGTGGTAGAATTCCATACATCTGTGGCACTGCACTGGTCCACTTTGGCCGTAAAAGCGTTCAACCTTTACGACCGTGTGGAAGAGCACCCGAACAGCGTCAATGGGCTGAATCTCCTCGCCAGGAACCTTGTCCACAACGACGAGGTAGAGGCATCAGGACTTTGACCGGGCCTTCCTCAGTGACGATGGTCTTTCTGAGTTGTGCCACAGCCGATACAGCAATGTTGTGCTCTTCTGGGAGCATGGCCCTGACGTCGTCTGGGTGGCACTCAGAGTCAAGCCCACGGATGACTCGGCGCTCCACATGAGGGCGCTGTGGTGAATAAGAAAAAAGGGGATCTGTAGGTCCCTCAGCACTTGTTGACCGCCTCGAAGTCCTCGGGCGTGAAGGTCTGCAGGTGGACCTTGTGTGGTTTTCTTTTGGCTACAAAGCCGCCTGTGATCTTGGACACCAACCGCCGCACGACTCCTACATGGCCTCTGAAGGAGTCCGCTATGATCGGCGGTAGCTTGGCCCCCCCTTTTGGATGGGGGTTGTTGGATAACCTGTGGTGGTGGCTTGCAAGCTAGCTCCCGAGTTGGGTTTGGAACCCGGGGGTGCCCTTCTCCTTCCCCCGACGACAGTGAAGCCGTCGAGATCGTACTCCTCCCCTCCGATTCAGGCAGAGGGGTGAGGTAGGGGAGAGAGGGGATAGCTGGTGTTACACCGATCGTGATCTTTTGAGGGGCTGAAGCCTTCCTCTTAGATCCCTTGGACCTTCCTTTAACTGGAGTTCCCAGTATGGGAGAGAAGAAGGAGCTAGGTCCTGGTACTTGCTCGTCATTGGGGTGGAGGGTCCGCGCGGTTGCCCTACGGATGTTCGCAGAGGACCGGACCTCCGCGGAGGCCCCTACTCGAGCCATATCGGCCCTGGGTGCCGGACCAGAGGTCCTGACCCTTGGCTGTGGTCTTGCGAACCCGCTGTCTGGTGGTCCGTCAGTCAGCGTGTCCAAGTCCTGGAAAAATAGATGGTAGAGTGTAGTATGAAATATGGGGTGAACCTGTTCTCAATATACCGCCGGACCTTAGCGAGAGACCAGGGACAAGCTAGCAGGGGATGCTAGGTCCACTGCTTGCCCGGCTCCGCTCGACGATTCGCCCGGCCGAGCCTTTTTCTGGCGGGCTAGAAGGGGAAGCTAGTCCACTGCCCGCCAGTGGGAGAGGTGAAGGCGGCTCGCACTCTCGCGGCCGAGCGGCAAGCTAGAAGAAGGTGCTGTGCCCACTGCTTGCCGCTATGGTGAGGGCTGCCGGTGAAATGCAGCTTGTAGATGCCGAATTCTGGTCTCCTTGCTAGATCCACAGGTAAACTCCTTGCGCTGGAGAGAGGGGCTGAGCGCGGCAACAGCACTGCCTTTCCCCTGACGCGGCGTTCCGCCGAACTATTTCCCCTCCAAATGACGTGGCGTCCAGAAATACAGTTAGTCTGGCTGCAAGCGGGAGGTTCTAATTGATTTCTGTTGTAGCTTGCGCCAAAATGGAAGGGATGACGACTTCTCTATGTTATTTGGACTGTCTTAGGGGGTGTGCCCAAAATGGCACATAACAAAAAAGGAGAAACAACCAAAATATTTAAAACATTTATGAAGGTTACTCCAGTTATTTGTTGTTTAAAATATTACTTGTGCCATTAAAGCCCAGACACTCTACGCTATAAAAACCGCCCAATTATTTGAGTTGCACATGCAAAGAGTACGAATTTACGAGACGCAAGCGAAAGAAGTTCCAAATGTAAATACTGGAAAAGTACGATACAAGTTCCATTTCGCTAAGGTGACCTAGAAACTGTTGTCATCCTGCTTTTCCGCTCATCTTTCGCTAGTTTCCTGCCAGTGACACTGTGATAAAGTCGCTTCAAAGTATTGACGTCATGCGCAGACAACTGACTGGCAGTAACGGCCGAATAAGTCTGAAGACCGCGTAATAGTTCCTCAGAAATGCATGACTCGTGTATCGGAGAGTTATATAAAGAAAACTAGGATAGAAGAAACCCAATCGATAGATGTTTAAAAGCTGGTCGCTATATGCTGGCCTAGGAATTCTACACTCTTTCGTAAGAATAGTCTGTGAAAGCTGCACAACAATAAACGGCAGTGGGTAGAGAAAGTCATGTGAATGTAACACAGATTTCTTTCAAACATTAACCGAAGATATTATTAACACAGATCCGCAACAGTACGCAAAAGGTTGTTTTTCTTTCCTAGGATTTAATTTACCTATTTTGATTAGGTTCTGAGAAAACGGGTCATTTATTCCAGAAAATGTTCAAAGCAAACATAAAGAAAATAAACTAGTTTATATTTACAAAGAAAGAAACACGTGAAGCTGCCAATCAATTTCAGATTGTACAGCTAAATTGTCCTAAAAGTTGGGCTAAAGTTTAACTTTCCACTCTAAGTTTAACGTTTTTTCTGCGCAGAATTCACAGTACCAAATGGCAGATGCAGTACATAAATACATTAAAAATATTGTGTGTACAATGATAAAATGTATACCAAATTAGAAGAGGAAATTCGAATTAGCATAAACACTAATAATGTTATTTTGGGGCAATTTCCGTTATTTATTCTCCCTTTAAGTTCAATCTTACAACTCTAAGGATGTATGGAAACTTACTTTTTGAGTTAGAATTTAAAATAAAATTAACCAAACATAAGCATTTATTATTCTGTATTCCTACAAAACCTAGAGGTTCATCTGTACACAGTGTATATATCAGATTCGAATCAGAATATCTTACTCATATGAAAATATACCATATAAGGCAGTACAGAACCCTTTTACTTAAATTCGACAAGGACTACATTTTCTCTTTACCAGAAGTATTACACTGCGAGTCACTCTGAAAGTTTTGAGAATGGGCAACAATAGTAGTGGTAAGCCGAAGCAGCTTTTCCTAACTTCAGATTGAAGCTCAGATAGCAACATGTGCAAGTCTGGGCGCGCTCCAACAATGTGCATCGTCAGCACCGCTTGTGTACTGTCTTCCACAGCAAAGAAAGTCCCCGGGGAATAGAGGGGAAACTGCTTATTAAACACGGTCCGAACCCTGCCTACGTGCTTATGTTACCCTTATTTATGACGCACACGACAGCTCAGTTGAACAGTTTTACTCCTTGCGCAGCATGCGTTCTCTGTCACGCATTGACTGTCCTTGTCGCACTTTTTCCGAACGGATAAGGTTAGCACATTCCTGTCAGGGACCTTCTTTCCGTTGGCGAACAACATGTATAGCAGGTGTTGCTATGCCATACGCTAGGATGGATCTCAAGCAAGTGAATTTCCCTGCTACGATATTCTATGACTTTAAAGTCGGTTTAGGGAAGAGAGAATGCCTTGAAAGACTGCATCGTGCATTTGGGGAACTTTGCCCGTTGCAATCCACCATTTATCGATGTTACGCAGAGTTTAGAAGAGGAAGGGATTCCCGAAGATGACACAGCAGGACGGCCTGCTACAGCACCAATAGATGAAAATGTGGTGAAAGCAGAGCGTTGCGGGAAGATCATTTTGCAGATATGGTCACATTCAAGAAGCCCTAAATATTGGATCGGCAGCAGTGAAAACCATCCTGAAAGAAAAACTTGACCTGACTAATGAGCAGAAACAAGCACGTGTACAATGGTGCTAGGAAATGATTTAAAATTTAATGGAGGAATATCCAAAAACAAACATTGTAACAGGTGACGAAAGCTAGATTTACCAGTGTGATCCAGAAACTAAACAACATCATCGGTCTGGGTCTTACCAGGAGAAGATCGTCTAATAAAAGTGAAGCGAACGAGAAGTGTTGGCAAGAAGATGATCTGTTCCTTAATCTCAGCAAGTGGCCACATTGTGACGATTCCACTTGAGGGACAAAAGACTGTTACTGTCAGATGGCACACCACAAAATGTCTGTCACAAGTGTTTCAATGAACTGAGAAAAAAAGTCCTAAGACTGGTCTGCGTGGAATTTTGTTGCACCTTGACAATGCCTTTGCCCACACTTGAAGCAGTATGTTTTGAGTAGTAAAATAAAATTAAGATCATAGGGAGAAGAAATATCAATAACAGTAAGGATAGTGTTAAATAAAACTGGAAAGCGAATGTTACTGTAAGTGGGAATAAGGGTTGAGAGAGACAGTGGCATCAGCGGCCGGAAACGGGTGGTTTTTCCCTCTATTGTTAAGTGTCCCGTTAGGTTGCTGGAACGCAGAGGTGTAGAAAAGGGTCAATGTTCGCCAAAAGACAGATAGCCTTAGGCCTCCAATGAAAGAAGCTAGAAATCAGGCGATAGTGGAATGGGGAGATATAGAACGTTTGAAATAGAGAAATAGGAGATTTTAGAATACACACTTGGCCGTTGTAGCTCCTTGGAGATGTTTGTTAGGAAAATGTGTAGGAAAGTTTAGGATACACACTTGGCCGTAGTAGTTCCATGGAGATGATCGTTAAAGAAAAGTGTCGCCGAATAGGCGATGATATGAAGTGTAACAAATAGGAAATGCGCGTGTGTGTCGAAGTAATAGCAGGAATCAAATGTTAAAACGGTGACGGTAAATAAACGAGTAGGAAAACAAAACAGTCGTATTCGTATTGAGATCCAAGATCCATGCAAAGAACCCTGAGCTAGTACCGAACCCGGGACCATTCCTACAGCCGTAAAATAGCCACCTACCACCGCAAATTGCCGCCCTAACGTGGGGCACACAATCAACAAGAAGAAATACCACCGCACACTGCACAAGAAACAACCCAATTTCTGCGGTAGTCAGATATTTGTCTCATCCTCCCTAAAATCCAGATCTGGCCCTATGCGACGTTTTTCTATTCCCCAAAGTGAAACAAAAAATCGGGGTGAACGATTTGAGTGACCTGCAGCCGCAGTAGCTGCTTACGAAGAATGTATTTGCACTCTCTCCAAAGAAGAATGGCGTTCAGCATTTTAAAAAAAATTTAAAGGATGACACGGTGTATAGAATGAAATGGAGAATATCTTGAAAAGAATACAATTTTTAATATTTTATTGCGACCATTTTCAAAAATTTTGGAGTGACCCCACAAAGCTGGTTTAAAATCAGATGAGATTCTATTTTCTTGTTGTTTTTTAAGATACTGTGAACAGCAAATCCATAACTTACCTATATAATAATTCATTTTTGTGCACTATTTCTAAATTTAGAATCGCCAATTTAGGATTTACCAAAAGAGATGACGTAACATATGGCTTTACAATGAGATTTTTCATTAACCAAGTACGCTAACAAACCTTCAAGATCATCTGAAATATTAAGAAATCACACCTCAAAAGGCAATTTACAATCTTGCATATGCTTTACATTTACGATTTTATTTTGTTCGTATGTTTGAGAGTCAAGACCAAATGCAAACGTACCAACTCATAAAGTAAAAGGCCATATTTAACTCAAGTGTAATACATAAGTGTTCCTAAATAATACAAGGGTCGTTCAAGGTTGATCGAGAATTTCGTGTTTAAAATATTAGTGAATAGAGTTGTAATGATCAACGAATTTATATACAGAGTTCCGAGGATTAATGATGGGGGTTTTGCGAGTTCAGTGTGAAGTAGGTTTTACGTGTAATAAATTTAAAATGTTTTTATTCCGTTCAGTAACTCAATACAGTTTACATACAACCTTAGTGGATTTAAATAGATTACAATTAACAGCACGTCAAAGCGAAATTCAATTTCAGCCCAAACTTCGACAAGAGCATCAGGCGTAATGCTTGCACTTGCTTGTCTGATTCTTCGTTTTGGATGATCAAGATTTTCAATTATTTCCCTGTAGACCTTATTCTTGACATAGCTACTAAGGTAGGAGTCCAACTGAATAAGATCCGAATTTCTAGCGGGCCATGGGATGGGTCCCTTTCTGACAATCCATCGGTCTGGAAATCAATGATTTATCTCTTTTCGGACATGGTTTGCGAAATGGAGTGATGCTCCATCTTGTTGAAAGATGATTTGCAATTTCATTTCTATTAGCTCGATTTAGAAAATAGGAAATTATGTAGCATGTCCATGTATGCAATGGAGTTGATGTGTGTTTGAACAAAAAAGGATGGATCAAAAATCTTGTTGGCATTTGGACGCGCCAAACGTTGGCCTTAGAAGAATCTCGAATGTGTTCATGCATCGAGCCCCAAATTACACAGATGTGCTGATTAACACAATCATTTACAACCAACAATTTATATAGAACGTGGCTTCATGGTAGAAGATAATGTTCTCTTGAAATTCCGGTTCATAATTTCTTTGTAGCATGGTAGCAGCCAATCTTTTCCTGTGGTTTTACTGCATGCAAGTTAAAGCGGAGATACCGGTGCATCAATACAACTATCAGCGTAAAGCATGCTATATGATACGAAGCTAGACTTGCAAAGCTAGACAGTAAGTTGTAATTTAGATGTCTGAAGCCACCTTCAGGCTTGTCCAAAGCACAGGGAATCGACTTAATAGACCAAAAGAGACGTTTGAGCGAGAGAGTGGGGGCAGGAATTGAAAAAAGACAGAGAGAAGCCGGAATAGAAACAGGAAGTCCAAGTCTGTCATGGGTGGAAGTTACAGGAGCACATGTTCCCATAGGACGCCAATGCGATCAGCCAATCACAATATTGCTATAAGCTACGGGGGGGGGGAATAGCATCTTTAGCTGTGGGTATAAGTATGGCGAATCCCCAACAATCACATAACTGCATACACTTTCTTCGAGGTGAACTTCAAGTCATTCACTCGAGCGTGTGATGTCGTTCTCCGTGGTCTAGGATACCATGCTAGCCTCTGGTTCCCCATGTCGCGGGTTCAAACCCGGCGGAGGTCGATGGATTTTTTTCGGGCGTAAAAATCCTTAGCAAGGCTTCCTTTGGAAGGGAAGTAAAGCCGGTGGTCGTAGATTTACGGCACGTAAAAGAACCTAAAACCTGATAAACAGGCCCTCTGAGAAACATTTCCGGTCTTTCAGACCCAATATAGAATGGGACGCTAAGAACCATAGAATTTAAAGAGCTTCCATGAATAAAATTCCATTTAATTTTGAGCGTATGATGAAGCTGCTAGCAATTTGAAGCAATATAGGGTGACAGGTAAAGGTTGATAGACAGCCCCCATAGGCCAGCAAAGTAATCGTGGGATATAATTTACAGCTAGCTATGAACAAGTGTGAAAATAAATTATGGTTAAAACTGAATTTCTGCATTTTTGATTCCGTCTCCTGTAACCACTCTGGAGATAAGAGTTAAAAGCATAGGTCAACATAGAAGTGTTGTAGGACGTTCTTTTACAGCAATTCACCACCCACATCAAAAGGAGGACAAGGCAACAATCGGCGCAAAGGAGTAGTTCCATTGCAAATAACTGAATATAATAGAAATGTTATTTTCAATCTCTTAGGTATAACGTCGTGCACTATTGACTTAGGAATACCTAACTGCTGACTATGGCGTGGAACTGAACTTCTGAGAGTTCTGTACAAAGGATTGTCGGATTCCTTCGACATTTAGTTCGGAAATTCCGATCTCATTAAACTGCACTTCTTTTTAAGGAAAAAGCAACCTGCACCTTCCAAAACGATTGCAACGATTTCTGAATGTTCCGGGGAATACTTTGAAAAAATGACATAGTTTGACGTGTCTATAGATGCATATTTCATGCCAAAAAATTTATGGTCTCGGTCAACCCTAACGACCTTAGTAAATAGAGATTTAATGTCTGGATTTAGACTCATGGAATTCCATGTTATTTCTAGGCAAGGTGTCCAACAATGCAAAGAAAAGAATTTACGAGATCACGTTATGTTTACTTTTAGATGAATATATTCCTTCATCTAAAATTAAAAAAAGCATTAATAAAGCGTTTGCTACAATAGCTTGGATTGCAACAACTATGGAAGAACGGTTTTATCAGAAGTTTGCAAAATACACGTAAAAAACATAACGCGCCGTCTAATATTATTAGTGAATGTATTTTGTGAGAACAAAATAAATTAGGAAAAAGAGGCAATGTTTACTATCGAATAAGTAATCCAAAAAATGAAGCGAATTTAATATGTACACTAAAGTGCATCCTATTTATCGACTATGAAATGGCTTATACTCCGAAGTAAATTATACTGAGAAAGAAAGGATGCCTTGATCACTATATCAAAGCAATCCAAAGTTTTTACAACAAAGGTTTAAGGAATATATATTATTCGTTATCTTTGTTAAAATGTTCATTTCTTGGAAAAATAAGGCCAGTGTAAACAGCGCAGACAGTGACTATCCTGAACGTCTTATTATTCGTCTTACTATAGTAGGTGTAATGTGGAGAAATTAGCGAAAGCGTAGAACGCATACGCTATCGCGCGTAGCCAGATTCAGTTTTGGAACATGTCAGCATTTCACATAAAAGTCAGTTTAGACCAAGTTGGGACAACGACCTATGTCTTCATCCGTCTCAACCCAATGATGTGGCCATTCTTTGATTATTCCATACAGAATTGGCCCCGGACTGATTGTCGGACCTGTCTGATTCATCCCTACCAGCTTGTAGTGCTCATCAATCTTCCCCAGCTGCACACCTAGATCTAATAAATCTAGGGTGGCATTTAGTTGGGCCTTAGTTGGGTAATCGTGAACGAAGTGACCATTTAGACTAATGGCGACGTTACAGCGCCGAACAAATCCTGTGTGCATGTTGGTGGTGTCCCAGCCACGACCTTCGTACACGTTTCCGTCGTTGCCCACTACGAAATTATAGCCTATATCCGGCATTCCTTGCGCCATATGTAAGTCCTGGAACTTCCTCATAAGTTGCACACACTCAACAAAACTGTAGCACGGTACGTCCGCTGTGTGGGAAATAACGACGAAGGTTGTGGGATGGACCAATGCGCGCTCGAACCGGGCCGGGTAGCCTCCCCATTGCTTCTTGGAGAAGATGCGATGACCACCTGGTAGCGTCATGTTGTCGCACTCGTCATCTGTAAATAGGAAACAGAGAGAAGCCCTTCGGTCTCTTTCGTACAGAGATATGCACATCAAATCTTAGGTATGTTAGTGCAGGGTTGCCATGCATCCCGATTTTAAACTCTCTGTCCCGGTGTCCCAAGATACTCAATTGGGACGCCAAATGTCGCGATTCTCTAAAAACGAAAGAAAGGCAATCACCAGGATGGTATCAAGATATATCCTCTCTTCCGGGGAAAGAAAATATTTGATTGTATAAGTACTTAAGGAGATCTTAGTCTGCTTGAAATTTCAAAATGAAGGTAGAGAATTCTATAACAAAAGTAAACAATGTGAATTTATATTATTCAAACTTTCTGGTGAGCGTAATTGGCTCAAATAGAACACACTACCAAATTCCAAATAGGCAATTATGACAATGTATAATTTGATCAAGTACTGCACACTTGGCATACACATAACAGTAACTGATCTTTGTAGCTTATGCTTTAGTGCTTTTAAAATACACTCGTGTAAGTAGATACGTTACGCTCAGAAATAAGAAGCGTTTAAGTGTCTGCTGGTTTCTAATGCCTGCCTCTTGCCATTGAATTCTGTAGAGTCCATGTCGGCGTTTATGGCAACCCTGTGTTAATCATTAGTCAACAAACAACGTTCAGAGAGGAAGACAAGAAACGGACAGTGTATGACAGACGTAACCAAGAAGAAAGAGGTAAAAAAGAGACATTATGGTCAACTACTGCTGCAAACTTAGAGCTAACATCGGCGAATAGAGTTTGAATTCCTTCTGGTGAAATGCTAAGTTTTAATTTGTGCTTTAACAAATGGTGTATAAATTTGCTGTATGTCGAATGGAACTAATACAAAGGAGTTACACCTGCCTGAAAATTCCAAAGTAGGAGCTGTTGTATTTAGGGAACAACATTTGAATACTAGGACATTACTGAAAACCTTTTGCAATCCCATGTTTCTAAAAGAACCAAATTTGTTTATATTTGTTAGCTAGTTTCTAATGTTTTGGGAGTTGATTGTCGTGTAGTTTGTTCGATTTGCTCTAATAGTTTAATTGTCACTATTTAAAGATTTTGTGTTCACTAAAAATGGATTTGACTAGAGAATATTTCTGGGCTAAGATCTTTTTTACGATTTTAAATAGTCATTAACGCCTAAACAGTGTTAAGATCGCCTTAGAAATGAATGTGACGAAGATTCCCCATCTAAAGCAACAAGTTACATTTGGTACAGCGAATTCAAGAGATTGTTTTTTTCTTAGTGATGGATTTTGTGAAGGACATCCAAGAACTGCTGTTATTCATGAAAATATTTCCGCTGTTCGAGCAATGCTTCAAGAAAATGGACGGGCATCTTATGAATTTCTTCGGGTGACATTCGGCATTGGTATTAGTGAAATCTAAAACATTTTACACCAACAGTTAGACGTGAAAAAACTTTGTTGTTCATGGCTTCCATATAAACTGACTCCAAATCAAAAATAACCGCACACTGACTCGTGCAGAAAAAAAATCTGATGTCGTACACTCACACGACTTTCTCTACTCTTGTACAAATTATTTTTACAAACTCGTATTCTCCATATGCTCCACGTTAATCACGATATTGAGATGTTAATCTTATTGCTAATTTTCTTGCAGGTGCAAGGGGAATTGGTACGCTTTAAGCGATAGTCAAATATTTTAAGAGCTGGTTGCTATGTGGAGTATTCCATTCTCTTTGCCTTAGCAGGACAAAAGAACATCTGATATGTTACACTCACATGACTTTCTCTAATCTTGTAGAAACTATTTTTACAAACTCTTATTCTCCATCTATTTCAGATTAATCGAGATAAGCATTTACAGAAACGATCTTTTGACATGCAAAGAGAATTATATTTTACACATAGCGACCAGTTCTAAAAATATTTGACTATTGCTTAAGGCATACTATGTTCCCCTTGTTTTGTATTTGCAAGGGCAATATAGAAATACAGTAGTCTTTAAGCATAGACATATCTCTTAATAGCTGGTTGCTAGGTGCAGCACCGTTCTCTTTGCCACAGATTAATACTCTTTGCATATCCAAGGCTAAAAAATGAATAACGAATTCCCATTTGAGAAAATTAAGTATTGAAAAATTTAAGGGAATAACAAGCAATATCTCGAAAATGGTTCACTCAACAAAATAAATGTATATGACATAAATTGTGTATTTTAACGGGATCTACATTTTTTGTGTAGTAAAATTTTGTCTATCTCTTATGGTTTACCAGTTATGCAAAAGTCGTTCACAATGAAGAATACTTTTGGAGACATTCCCAGAAAATTCAAGATATACATTTTATTTGTCATAAAAATATCTTAAACATATTATATTTTAATCAAAATCGTTAGAGCCATTTTTGAGAAAATTTATATTTTCGAAAAATGTTCCATGTAAAGGGTAATCTGGGGTGGGGGATTTTCTTGAAAACCTTCGTGTCGCATCTCTGGAAGATACTGAACCTAAATACCAAGTTTGGTGTTTATCCGACTGTTCGTTTCTGAGTTATGCTGTTCACAGACACACACACACACGGACATGTTTCCAAAAATGCTTTTTTTGGATTCAGGGGGTCTCAAAACATATATTTCCGGTGAAATCTCGGTATCGAATTTTTGGGTGGAATACAATACTTCCCCTACTTACTATACGTAGTAGAGAAAGTAAAAAACCGGAAAAAGACCAAGGCGCACTTCAAATTTGGTTAGGAATATTGTTATTGGTGATGAATCTTGTCTTTATGGTTAGGACTCTGAAAATAAAAGTAAATTGCTCAATGCGTCTTTCAAAGAACCTCAGCTTACAAAAGTCCGACGAATTCGCTTGCTAGTAAAAAGATGGTTGCTCTTTTTATTTTCTAAAACGGGGCATATTGCTACTATAGCATTAGAAGATACTGCCAATTAGTACAAAAATGTCTGTTTACCGCAAAATTCTGAAAAAGTTCGTGAAAAACGCCCAGAATGAAAAACAATGTTACATTAGGACAACGCATCGTCGCATATAGTAAATCCAATATCTGAGCATCTGGTACCCTAAAAGTCAGCACCTGGACCCTCCACCTACAGCCCTGACCTAGCACCTTGTGATTTATTTTTGTTTCCAAAAATTAAAGATAAAACGCGTGAAATCGATTTTTTGTCATCAGGTGAAGCAGTGGAACATTATAGAAACCTGGTTTCTGAAGTGCCTCAGGAACAGTGGCATCATTGCCTTAAGGATTGGGTTCATCGAATGCAAAACTGTGTTGATGTTAAAGGGGAATATTTGGAAAAACAATAAAATAATATAATTTTTTAAAACTAATCCTTGTTTGATTTTCTAAACATCTTCAATGTCGTCCTCGTAACTTGCAGTTCAAATACTAACTAAAGCACTAAGCGTTATTATACCAGATATGACTCCACCAAAATAATTACTTTTTTCAACGATAGTGTTTTTCTCCACTTTCCGCTGATGCTGTCATGTGTAGGAAGTTGAAATCCCTTCATTTGCATTTTTATCACAGATGTTATCAATAGTTGGAGGGTATAATGCATTTTGTTTTGTATATTTATTGTTGCAGATTATCATATTTGATATTTGAATTTTACCAAATAAATCTTACTGTCCTTACTTCTGTTTATTTCTTAACACTTACGATTTATTCATGCAGCAATGAAATTTAACCATTTTGGCGTAAACAGCAGTCTCACCTTCAATTGTTGACTTGTTTGGTCAACACTACCAGGCGTGAATAATCGATCACCAGTTAGGAGAGGCCAGCGCAGTCGACCTTGGTACTGCTTTTGAATAGCTGGCAGTAATTCATTTTATATTCGCGTAAATAATTCTTTTATTCACGACCGTCGGAAAAAATAGTAGTATGCAAAATACATGAGTTAAACTCGACTTCGTCTCATAATTTCAAACTCCTTCCTCCTATTGCAGAGATACATTTACCATACTTGTATCGCAGTATGCTATTTAAGTGAACTACTTAAAAAGCTTTAGTGCTATTTCTGCATAATTTGGTAACCATAGGTTATAATTCCTTTTTAAATAGTTCATTTACCACTACTGTGTATATATTAATTATTAGTTGTACTTTAAACTAGGTAAACTATGCATATTTTCTCAAAACGTTTAGAGAATGCGGAAATAATGCTTTGAACGATTGGTAGCAAAAAGAAGATACCAAACAGAACTGCTTGAATATATAATTGGCTCTGTTACCAACCCTGTTATTATAAACAGAGAAAACGTGTGTTTAGGAGGGAGAGAGAGAGAGAGAGAGAGAGAGAGAGAGAGAGAGAGAGAGACTCTTCGAACTGATTTCGAAAATTCTTTCACATTGAGAATTACCGCTCTTCCTGAGAACATATGGATTCGGGAGAGGGGTGGAGGGGTTTTCCTTATTTCTTTCACTTACTGTCATTAAAATTTCTATCAGAAATTTTTCGTCCTTGTTGAAGATACGACGCATGTTTTAGGGCACCGTAGCCATAAGCTTAGAATGTTTAAGACTGGGAGGGCCGTCTATCATGATCATATCGTTTAACTTTACGCTTATTTCCTTGGATTACATAAGCATAGAATATGTTGGTGTGATATTGTACCTCTACAAAAATAGGGATAAAAGTATAAGCGCTAGTGTAAGGAGCAGGCTAAGAATTCGGGACAATGTCTTGCTATATAGTTGCGTAAAGACAGTACTGTTGACGTAAATAAAAACGCATATGCGCTACCTTATTTGTTGCTGTAAACAGTACAGTCTGATGGTGGAAGATGAAGTAGGACACACACATTCGAATGAGGTACAACTGTAGAGCACATCTAGTCACATGGCCTCACAGATAAACAAAACCCTAATGTGCCACCACACTCCACTCTACTCGATGCAGAGTAAACTTCACTTCACTCTTAAATTGTCCCGGATCCTTAGCCCGGTAAGAAGTAATTTATTATGGGAATACCCTATTGCGCATATAATTTAGTGTCATTTAAATTTAATCTGAAGTTTTTTCTGAAACTCTTCCTTTTTACTTTCTCTACTACGTATAGTAAGCAGGGAAGTATAGTATTCCACCCAAAAATTCGATACCGAGATTTCACCGGAAATACATGTTTTGAGACCCCCTGAATCCATAAAAAGTATTTTTGGAAACATGTCCGTGTGTGTGTGTGTGTCTGTCTGTGAACAGCATAACTCAGAAACGAACAGTCGGATAAACACCAAACTTGGTATTTAGGTTCAGTATCTTCCAGAGATGCGACACGAAGGTTTTCAAGAAAATCCCCCACCCCAGATTACCCTTTACATGTAAGATTTTTTGAAAATTTTAATTTTCTCAAAAATGGCTCTAGCGATTTTGATTAAAATATCATATGTTTAAGATATCTTCATGACAAATGAAATGTGTTTCTCGAATTTTCCGGGAATGTCTCAAAAAGTATTCTTTATTGTGAACGACTTTTGCATAACTGGTAAACCATAACAGATACCAAACTTTTACTCACAAAAAATGTAAATCGCGTTAAAATACACCATATATGTCATATACATATTTTTGTTAAGTGAACCATTTTCGAGATATTGCTTGTTATTCCCTTAAATTTTCCAATACTTTTTCTCAAATATGTAATTCATTTTTTTATGTCCTAGACATGCAAAGAGAATGGAATGCGCCACATAGCAACCAGCTCTTAAAATACTTGACAGTCGCTTATAGCCTACCATAATCCCCTTGCATCTACAAGAAAATTAACAATAAGATTGACATCTCGATATCTCGATTAACATGAAGCATACGGAGAATAAGCGTTTGTAAAAATAATTTGTACAAGGGTAGAGAAAGTCATGTGAGTGTAACACATCAGATTTTTAATCTTTGTCTCGTTTCACGATAGACACGAACTGCCAAGGTTGACGTCTCTGACAACAGAAACTTTAACATCAGTTATAACAGCTCGTGAAATTTGAGTCAGGAGGTACAGACCTGGACTATTTCTGCTGTTTGTCCTAGATTTACTCCATGGGATGAGAGGAAATCGCATATTTAATTGGTTTAAGATAACCCAACGGTAAAAATCTTATTCACAAGACTTTCTCTACTCTTGTATAAACTATTAACACTTATTCTCCATATGCTTCATGTTAATCGAGATGTTAATCTTATTGCTAATTTTCTTGTAGGTGCAAGGGGAATTGGTAGGCTTTAAGCGATAGTCAAATATTTTAAGAGCTGGTTGCTAAGTGGAGTATTCCGTTCTCTTTGTATGTCCAGGATATATATATATATATATATATATAAAGCGAATAACAATTCCCATTTGAGAAAAAGTATAAGTATCGGAAAACTGAAACAAATTACAAGGAATGTCTGGGAAATGGTTCACTCGATCTCCGCCCCCCGCAAAAGAAAACAACATGAGATATAAACTGTGTGTTTTGACTAGATCTACGGTTTTTTTTGTCCAAACATTTCATCTAACTCTTACGATTTACCAGTTATGCAAAAGCCATTCACAATAAAGTGGACTTTTGGGGACATTCTCAGAAAATTCAAGATATACATTTCATTTGTCATGAAAATATCTTAAACATATGATCTTTTAACCAAAATCATTAGAGCCATTTTTGAGAACATCAACATTTTCGAAAGCTGCTTCATGTAAAGAGTAGTTGTGGTGGAGGAATTTTCTTGAACATGTTGTGTCGCATCTTTGAAAGGTACTGAACCTAAATACCAAATTTGGAATTATCCAACTTTTCGTTTTTGAGTTGTGCTGTTCACAGATACACGGACCGTTTACTAAAAATGCTTTTTTTTGGAATCAGAGGGCCTGAAAACATGTATTTCCGGTTAAATCTCGGTATCGAATTTTTGGGTGGAATGCAATACCTCCCAAACCTTATTATACGTAGATAGTAAAAACCTAAAATGAGCAACTCTTGACCTGTCAACACTTTTATGTGACAATTTAGTTGTGTTGTAAACATACAATACCAAATTTGAAACCTCTAAGTTAAATAATTATTGAGAAAAAATTATTTACTAAAATGTTAGTTTCTAACCTTCGTATTTTTCTTCAAAATGCTCCCCGCAGAGAACAATTACAGATTTCTGGCTCAAAATTTAATTCCTGCACTATTAAATAGCAATAAAAATCTGATTTAGGCTCGGGATTTTTTAAGGGAAATGTTCATTAGTTTTCGCTGTAAAATGTTTTTAGTGATGTCATACTTTTCCTCATTTTTGCACTACTTAGTGTATAAAATATTTAAAGCACAATCAATATCATGAATTAAATTGTCAGCTTTTTTTTTCAAAAGTCCTCCAAAAATGCTGAAAGTTCCAGGAAAATTGTTCGAGATTTGCATTACGTCAATATTGTAAGATGTTGGAAAAAAGTATTGGAGAAAAAGGCATTTGAATATTGGAGTATCCGGCAAAATACTTCCTTACCAACTTTAAATTATCTGAATTACTTCATAAATATCGACGCTCTTTGAATGTTGAAAGCAGAATATGAAACTAGACAGTATAATCAGAATACAACAATACAAATCTGAAAAGTTAACTTTTTTGAACGCTTTCGGACAAAATTTCACTGATGAGTTGCCTTAATATATTGGGTTGTCTCGTAAGTTCCATCTATAGCGCCTGAAAACCCTGAACCCTCAGTACACTCAAGCTATCCTAGTTGCCTAACCATCCCTACGATTTAGAGAACAACATCCAGACTCACTATTGGATATGCCAGTGTGTATTTGTGACTGACGTTGGATAGAACGGCTTGAACTTGTGTTTACAAACTACGGAAAGCAAAAAGGAACATTTCCGACATCTTATGCTGTTTTACTATCGTAAGGGTAAAACCGCCTCACAATGCCAGCAGAAAATGTGCTGTCTACGGGAAGATGCAGTAACGAAGCCAGCATGTCAAAAGTGGTTTAGTCGATGTCGAGTTGGGAATTTCACCCTAAAAGACAAACCTCGGTCTGGATGGCCAATGGTTACGCACGTGGAAAGAATTGATGAAACGATAGTCAACAATCCACGAATTACAACTCGGATGTTGGCATTGGAGCTCAATTTAGCTCGTGCTACTGTAGCCAAGAACCTGGCAATATATTGTCGATAATAATGGTGTATGTTGCAGGAAATAAATTGCCGTATTTATTTATCTTTTGAACGACATTGTGTTTGAAGTTTGTAAACGGAAATTTCGGCAACTAGACTGCCGTAGCTATGCTGCGGGTGAGGTGTGTTCCAAGGCGTTCTTAGTAATTGAAGCGTAACGAAATTATGAGAGAATCCTATACATAATGCCCAGAACTGTTTACTCAGATTAGAATACATAGTAATTTCTATACTTGAAATGGAGCAGAAAGTGAAGGCTTCACTGCGTGAATGTTTTTAAGACTAGAGTAAAATTTTTAAGCATTAAGTCCAGACACTTTTCTACTCACTCGTTTATTTTTATCTCTCTTCTAGAATTCTTTTTAAAAAGCTTATTTTTTCCTGCTTCGTATAAATGGAGATACAATACTTAATACATGCAGATATAGTTGCATTCCACATTTCATTGCAACATAAGGGGAGTAGGGGATTGAAGCCATATTCAGATGTTTAAAAACGCTTGCTTTGAAATTCCACTCTTTGCATGACATCACGAGAAATAAATGAATGATGACTTAATACGTCAAAAAAAGTTCAGCTGTTCCTCGCGATGTCGTGCCAGAATATAGGGACCGGTTTTTAAACTGAATATTTTTTTTCAGCTTCCAGTATCAACATTTATGCTGGCCTTAAAATTCCATACTGTTTCCATGCAATCGCGAGAAACAATTGAATGTTGAAAGGGCTTTAAAGAATGACCAAGAAATGGACCATTCTAACCATTAATGACGGATATATCAGAAATGGTTTACGCCACAAAAAACTTATTTGAAATAAATTGTGTGATTTAAGAGATCTACATTTTTACTTTATCTACTACGTATAGTAAGTAGGGGAAGTATTGTATTCCACCCAAAAATTCGATATCGAGATTTCAACGGAAATATATGTTTTCAGACCCCCTGAATAAAAAATAAAGCATTTTTGGAAACATGTCCGTGTGTGTCTGTCTGTGAACAGCATAACTCAGAAACGAACAGCCGGATAAACACCAAACTTGGTATTTAGGTTCAGTACCTTCCAGAGATGAGACACGATTTTCAAGAAAATCTCCCCACCCCAGATTACCCTTTACATGGAACATTTTTCGAAGATTTTAATTTTATCAAAAATGGCTCTAACGATTTTGATTAAAATATCATATGTTTAAGATATTTTCATGACATAAAATGTATATCTTGATTTTTCTGGGAATGTCTCCAAAAGTATTCTACATTGTGAAAGACTTTTGCATAACTGGTAAACCATAAGAGATAGACAAAATTTTACTATACAAAAATTTAAATCGCGTTAAAATACACAATTAATGTCATATACATTTTTTGGGGGGAGTGTACCATTTTCGAGATATTCCCTTATTCCCTTTTCAATACTTATTTTCTCAAATGGGAATTCGTTATTCATTTTTTTGTCTTGGATATGCAAAGAGTGTTAATCTGTGGCAAAGAGAATGGTGCTGCACCTAGCAACCAGCTGTTAAGAGATATGTCTAGAGTCTGCAAATGTTTATCTCGATTAACATGAAGTAGATGGAGAATAAGCGTTTGTAAAAGTAGTTTGTACAGTAGTAGAGAAAGGCATGTGAGTGTAACACATCAGATTTTTTTTGTGTGGCACGTTTTAGTCTATAGCTTAATGTTTACCAGTTATACAAGAGTATACAAAATTCCTTCCAAATGAAGAGGACTTCAAATGCTATTACCAAAAAATTCAAGATATAAATTTTATTTCTCATGAAATATCTTTAATATATGGTATTTTAATCAAAATCGATAGTGCTATTTTTTTAGAAAAATCACATTTTCTAAAAATATTCCATGTAAACCGTAGTTAGGGGTTTGTGGATTTTCCTGAAAATCTTCGTGTCGCATCCTTGGAAGGTACAGAACTTAAATACCACGTTTGGTACTTATCCGACTTTTCATTTTTGAGTTGTGCTGTTCACAGACACACACACACATACATATACACATACAGAGCTTTTTCTAATATTATTTTTTTTTTGGGATTCAGTGGACGGAATATAATAATTCCCAACTTAACAGAAAATAATGCGCTTTTGTGAAAGTAGTTTTGTAGAAGTATGAAAATAAACTATAGTGGGAAGAGAAAGTCATCTTAATGTAAAACATAAAATTTGCTTGTTCTTGAATTAAAGAATTTTATACCGTTATTAAAAGCATTCCACGTGTCAATCGTTTTGTTGCATTCTGTTAAGAATATTATATTGGCTTTAAAAGACGACTATGAAGAAAATACATTGGGATGTTTACTTTTTATACCACTAGGTAAAGCAGTATGCAGTTCATCCAAAAATTTGATGTAGAGATCTCCCCGGAAATGTATGTTTTGAGGTCTCACGAATGAATGAATAAATAAACAAAATTATTCTTACAGAAAGGTCCATGCGTGTGTCTGTGAACAGTAGAACTCAAAAACGAAAAGTCGGATAAATACCAAAGTTGGTATAGGTTCAGTATCTTCCAAAGATGCGACACAAAGATTTTCAACAAAGCCCTTTCACACCAAACTACCCTTTACAGCGAACATTTTTCGAAACTTTTTATTTTCTAGAAAATGCCTCTTACAATTTTGATTAAGATAGCACATATTAAAGATATTTACATGACAAACAAACTTGAATTTTCTGGGAAGTCCTCTCTTTTCGGAAGGAGTTATGTATAAATGGTAAACTAAAGCGAGAGACGAAAACGTAGTGCACAAAAAATGTAGATCTCTTTAAAACACACAAACTATTACAAATAACCTTTTTTTGTGGCATGAGCCAATTCCGAGATATCGGCTATTAATGGTTCGATTTGTTCAATACTTAGCTATTCTTTTAAAGTTCTGTCACCGTTCAGTGGTTTCTCGTAATGTCGTGGAAACAGTATGAATTTTAAGGTTAATATATAGCGCCCGGTTCCTGACTATCGCTATTCCCTTTGTATCTATAACGAAATGTATAATGCAGCTATTTACGGAAGGTTTTATCTCGATTAAAATGAAGTAGATAGGAAAATAAACTTGCGCAAGAATAATTTGTATAAGCGATTGAGAGTAGAGAAAGTCGTGTGAATGTAGCACTCATAAATATATATACTTTACAAATCATCAAGGTATGAAAATGTTTAATAAATAAAATATTTAGGTGCCTGTTTACTAATCATTCCTGAAATATTGTTGAAAATAAGAAATTAATCCACCAAGCGTTTTGTCGCGTGGAGTATTTCAAGTAAAGAAAAAGGTAAGAAAGTGTTACAGATTTACGACATGTTAAATTGGGATGTACACTTCAAATTTATGCTCAGAATCATCTAAAAATCGCACAGAGGTTTAAATATTATGGATATTACTAAACCAAACACGGAAACTGAAATGAGGTGTAAACAATTAAAAAACATAATATACGTAATTTTCTGTGCTTTTCCAGTCTTTCAACCAGATTCTCAGATGCATTGCCTTGAGCTCGGGTTATATTTCCAACTAAGAAAGTTGATCAGCGTTAAGTGAAAAAAGTGTAAGTAAGAAAAAGTATGCAAGCTTATGCCCCAGAGAAAGCAAAGAAGCAAAAAAAAGTATTAGAACTGCAAAGAAGTGAAAATAAACTAAGTTAAAGATGTACAAGAGTTAATTTATTTCATTGGGTGAGTCATGCTTTTTAACACATTAATTTAAATTATCGTCACATTTAGTACCAAACAGCTCAAATATTTCAAAATTCTAAACACATTGAAGAAAAAGCAGATCTAAAACAGAAATTATGACATTTCTCATGTGTATCCATTAACGTAAGAACTTGAGGGTACCAGGAATTATGACATCAACAAATATGACATTTTTGGTGCTCGATGCATATTTAACAATTAAAAATAATTTAGAGGTACTATGCTTTCCATAGAACAAATGCCTCATTGACAAAATTTCTAATATACGTTGCATTTCTATATCTCTTGTCTCTAAACTTCTGCCCAAGCACGAGACAGCAGAAGATGTATACGAGGGGCACTATTTATATTTTGACCCTTGGCAAACCTGAATGTTGTAGGTGCCATCCGACGTTTCCAATGGAAAGTTGGACATTTTTGACCATAATCTACTTCAAACATTTTTGTCAATAGAGCGTTATTTGTTTTTTTTTTACACTAACTTGAAAATTGTGTCAACAAAAACATGGAATTAACACGTGAAAATGTTCGTGCAATGATTTATTACGACTTTCGACGTGGATTATCAAGACAAGAGTGCATCGATCAACTAGCTTCCACATTTGGCGACGAAGCTCCATCCTTTGCCACCGTGAAACGCTGGTATAACGAATTTAATAGTGACCACCGTTCGCTCAATGATGAAGTTCGTGAAGGTCGTCCAAAATAAGTTGTTGTGCCAGAAATTATTGATGCTGTGCAAAAACCAATAATGAAAGATTGACATGTGACATATTGTGAGATTGAGGCAAGCCTAGGCATTAGTTTCACCAGCATATATAAAATATTGCACGATTATTTAGCCGCGAAAAAGGTTTGCTCTCGTTTGATCCCACATAATTTGACGCAATATCAAAAAGATGCTCGTGTCGATTGGTGTACAAAAATGCTCAAGAAATACAATGGCGGTGCCTCAAAAGACGTATATAAGATTGTAACAGGTGACGAATCATGGATCTATGCGTATGAGCCGGAACATAAACAGCATTCGACTGTATGGGTGCTTTCAAGATAAAGCAAATCCAACAAAAGTTGTTCGCACTCTAAGCACTTCGAAGCAAATGGTCGCCTGCTTTTTCAGCAAAACTGACCACGTGGCAACAGTGCCTTTAGAGAAACGTAAAACGGTCAATGCCGAATGGTACACAACCATTTGTTTGCCGGAAGTCTTCGGTGACGTAAGGAAAACCAACAAGACCGTAGGATCGCTCTTCATCAAGACAATGCGAACCCACACACATCTCGTCTAACAACAGAGTATTTGAAGGTTCAAAAAATCTAATTGATGGGTCATCGACCATACAGTCCTGATTTGGCATTCAATGACTTCTTTTTGTTCCCGAACATCAAGAATAACTTGCGTGGACGATTTTCGTTGGCAGAAGGAGCCATTGATGCCTTCAAAAACCATGTTTTGGAGGTGTCTCAAGAAGAATGGAATAAATGCTTTGACGAATGGTTCAAACGGTAGCAAAAGTGTATTGATC
The DNA here is from genome assembly GCA_030765065.1 of Deroplatys truncata. Lineage (NCBI taxonomy): Eukaryota > Metazoa > Arthropoda > Insecta > Mantodea > Mantidae > Deroplatys > Deroplatys truncata. Next base: position 153,139,874 of record CM060988.1, on the reverse strand, counting down.
ATAAAGGAGAACATTTGAAAAACAATAAAGCAGTTTTCAATCAGAAATTACTGTGTTTTAATTATTATGCTCAAAATATAAATAGTGGCCCTCGAGGAGGGGTCCACGGAAACGCACCGAAGCTTTTGACTTCCCATAGTGTTTTTTTTTTATTTATTGTTGGCAGAATCTACTAATCATTTGCGTTTAATATCCAAATTTATTTGAATTCAATTCCGAAACGCACGCATTAGCCTATAAACAAAGGTTAGGCCTAGGTGAGAGGCGAAAAGGGAGCAGTACTGATTTCAGGGCGGCTGGAAGGCAAGCATCGTAACGACGTTCCACACCAGTCGCTGGATGAGTCCGTCTCGTATTCGTTTTATGTAACATTCTGACCTCAAAGCATCAACCTATGAACACAGGTCGGTTTCAGGTTCAGGAGCGAAGCAAATATTAAATGAGGTGCTAGAACAGTAAGGGGAAGGATGTGGCAGATTTAGTGTTTCTTTAACAACATAAACTGCGTAGTATATCGGCAGAATTCCAAGCACTCGACTGTAAAGGATTAACCAAAAGTCCCATTACACCCTTAACTCTGTACTATATGTTTTCTTGCTTTGGGTAGTATTACTTCTTAAAACAACGGCAGATTAAACCTAATTACATTGTGGAACAGCGGATCATCGTGAGCACAAGCGTTTATGAACGACCCCACACTATGAAAACATTTAGAAATCCACAAGATTATACTTAATTCTGCAGTACGAGTATGAGATAATCTCAATAATCTTGAAATATCATATTTAATTGATTTTTATTGATTTATTGGTAGTTTATATACGGCTTTTCCACTGTTTCTAGACGTTTCCTGGGTTGATAGGATATTGAGATACGTCATTCATTAAATGTCCCGGTTCCCTCAAGTATTAGCAGAATTGCCATTATATTCTGAAACGTATTCAGCTTTCTAATGTTTGATAAAACTGAAGCATTGCGTGCAAATTACCTGGAAGGATTATAGGTGGCCTTGATAGTAGGTCATCATTTGCAGCCTTGCGAGGAAGCACAATAGCCATCGTGACAATGAACACTGCCAGCACCACTAGAACAAGGGCACCGACGCCAAGAAGCCAAGGCGGCCTTCGTTTTAACAGCGACTGTGGTGGTAGAGGTTCCTTGGCTGCACCAGGAGTTACGGCGTTCGCTGTAAATAACAAAAGAATGTTCCACGTACATATAGTTTTTATGTATTATACTAAAGCATTTGACAGCCCAAGCAGGAATAAGTCATCATGGTAAATACTGGAAGAAAAAGGTTTTCCAAACCACCTAATTAGATATATACGAAGCCTGTATACAGAGACAAACTTTAAAATCGACAGTAGAGATAAAATTAGCTCAAAAATCTTAAATAAATCAAGGAGTTAAACTAGGATGTCCTCTATCTTCTGTGTGTTTTAATTTATACAGGGTGGACCATTTAAGTTGAGACTGTACAATATCTACAACACTAAGCGTTGTAGAAAGAAATGTCTTTTACAAACGTTGCTTGATATTATGGGGAAGGTAAATGAAATTAGTCGTGTTTTTTTAGAGGACGTTGTGATGGTCATTTTAGGGCAAATTTAGTTTTCTTAAAGGAGAACCTAACTTTTTTATGTTGTTTTCTAACTCATCATAAAAACTAAACAACATTTGTATAAGCCACTTTGCAGTTGTTCTTACACCAACGTAACTAATAACGAAACTTTTGAATGGCTGTGTACGAAGAGCGCAATTGGACCATCTATGGATGGCATTTGAGGGTCAAGTTACGTTTCCTAATTGGGAACCAACATTTTTTATTTTGTTTCCTTATTCCTCTTCCCAAAATAAACAGCTTTTTTATAAAGCATTTTCTAATAAAAAATTAACATGCATAATGACCATAACAACGTCCTCCAAACAAAACACAACTAATGGCATTTACTTTCCCCCATACTATCAAGCAGCTTTTATCAAAGACATTTCTTTCTATAACGCTTAGTTTTGAAGATATTGTACAGTTTCAACTTAAATGGTCCACCTTAGGTATCTTAACCATGTCATAATAAAATGATAAAAGCAGATTAGTTGCTATGAAACTTATAATTTAATAGCGCTGCTATTTGCAGACAATCAAATCATATTGACTGCATCAGAAAATTCTCTACAATACTTTCTATACCAATTAAACAACTGCATATAACTTAAACATAACTGCATCTAAAACAAACATTTTAGCTTTTAAAGGAAGGCTCCTCTTGAGAGCAAAGATGATAATAAACGACAACATAACAGACCAATACAAAACTTTAATTATTTAGCTGTGAAATAGGTACTTTCAAACAGAATGACATTCAAAAGAAAATACAAAAATTGAATTGTATATTTGGCACATTCAAACGAACACGATTAAACAAACAACGTACCTCCGCTGCAAATTAGAAGGAAAATCTCAATTTTATCAAATGCAGCGTGTGCTGCAATAAGACCATCATCTCTAGTCCACTCTTACATATTTCCCATCAATAACATCGAAAATGCCACAGAATCAGCACAACCCTCAGATTTTTCAACTCGTCTCTCGGCGTACCTCGAGGAATATAACATTACTCTGCCTAATATGTTCCCTTGTCTCATATATTCAGGTTATATTCCATGCAGACTCACATGTCCCTTTATTGACACATCACTGGCTAGGCAAGGAAAATCTTCAACAGATAGTGTTTCTTACAAACGTCTGTTTAACGAATTGTGTACACTGTATTCAACACACAATCATGTCTTCACTGATGGATCCAGACTTGATGGTCATAATGGATGTGCAGCGGTATTCCCTGATTACACCATACAATACAGTCTTCCCAACTATATTTCTGTCTATTCTTGTGAATTGTTGGCAATTCAACTCTCATTGGAACATATACTTAACAAAAATAACCTACGTAATTACATAATATTCTCCAACACGTTGAGTGCTTTAACATAGCTCCAACAAACCTCAACCCCCCAAAATATTGTTAAAGAACTTCAGAAACTGTACAACCAAATACTAATCTCACGTAAATCAGTAACATTCGCGTGGACTCATGTCGGTATTCTGAGAAATGAATCAGCTGATCAGGCAGCCAAAGAAGCCACCAAATATCCCCCTCAGGACATCAAGATCCCACACACGGACCTTAACTACTTCATCAAAAAGACTTGCATTAATCAATGGAGACAAACATGGAAAGCCACATCTAGAAGCAAATTACACGATGTCTACATTTCCGAGTCCAAACTTTAGCACTAACATTTCAACCGCAAAGACCAAGTTGTATTAACTCGATTACGTATTGGACATACTTCTATAACGCACAAACGTCTCCTCTGCAGATCCAACCTCACAGTTCAACATCTCGTTACAGCTTGCCGTCGCTAAGTACAACACAGAGAAAGATGTGACATCCCAACAGCCTACCAGACACCCTAAATTCAGCAAACAAAGAACGTTAAAGTTTATGAAAGCGACAAAATTGTATAACAATGTGTAACACACCTGTTTAGAGAGTTTAATGTTGTATGTACTATTACTGTTTAAAATATTGTATTTTCATTGTAATCATGTTCTGTATTCTAAAGTAGTCGCGATATGACAAAGTTGAAGCGACAATAAAGAATATACCAGGTGAGTCAGCTGTCCCTAGGCATTCGTATCTATGCAACCCGCAGTTTATAGTCTAATGCGAAAACATCGACCCTTTTAGCAAACAAACTGTTATTGTAGCTCTGCTCTTGTATTCGGTACTATACGCAATTAGCATTAATAATTAAAGGCTTGAATGAGAACTAAGGAACTGCAAAAAACCTTAAAAAAAAGGCGGCTCTTCATGGATATAATGCTTGCAAGGAGATAGAGGAGTGTTCTCCCAAAGAGAGAGAGAGAGAGAGAGAGAGAGAGAGAGAGAGAGAGATTTAGCTGAGTGGGTTAGCTGCCGGAATATGGTGAAGCAAAGGTTAGCTTCAGAGGTTCGAATCTAATACAAGGATCAAGTGTTTGGATATTTTTTTCTTTCTCCTTGTGTTTATTTTCTGTATTTTAGTATACTAATTGATTTATTTTTGTTATTTTCTCCCCTGTGAGCCAAAGACACAACAATTACAAGCAGATAATTGTGTATCATGTTTACCGTAATAATCTGTATCGTATCTGTGTTGTAAACCGTGTTACGTAGTTAGCTTTCATTCTCTTGGGCGCATATCGATGATATCAAATATAACAGTTTTTGTTACATGTTTAAACCTTATGTTTCACTTCTTCTATTGACAAAGGAGTTGTAAATGTGCTAAGTTCACGTGTAAACAGAATAATAAATTATTAAAGAGCGTGGATTTCATCAAGAATGTAAATGTTCAAAATGACGACCACATCAAAGCACATTTGTGTACGTTCTTGCATGCTATAACATGCGCGGTGTAATATGCCTGCATTCTTCACGTATGAGTGTGCCCGTATATGATTTGGGCTTTGCGGTGGAAAACATGATTATTCTATTTTGTACACACTTATGTTATCAAAAATGTTATTTGCATCATAATACCAAATTATAGGCCCAAAGAAATAAAATAAAAGGTAATAAAAAGTTAGAACTTAACCCGAAGGATTTGAACCCAAACTGAAATGACACAGTGTAAAAGCAACCATGATAATACCATTCGGCTAATGCTATCTTACGAGCTGAGGTTCCTATATGAATTAGTAATCGCAGAAGTAGACCCCACCTCGAATCTTTACACGCTTTTTGCAGCGTTATACAGTGTTTTGAGCTCGGTTTGGTAGTTTTAATTCAAACAACTAAACTGTATCAGTCATTACAGTTACTGTATGATCTCAAATATGCCATAGTCTGTGACAGAAGAGAAATTATCTACCTAATACTTAGCATTTTTTGACAAGGCTGTACAACATTGACTAACGGCTTAAATCCAATTGGTCGCACTACGTAGATCTGCCATTTTGTTTTCAAATGGTTTTGTCAACCGATTCATGTGAAAGGCTGTTCCTTCAGGGGCGTTTTCAAAGGGGTTCATGAATGTACGCTAAAGAGTAAAAGTTTGTAAAATTAGCTAAAAGTGCTTTTGCAGCTCCCAGTGTCAGGGTGGGATGTTTTTAGAATTGACATACATGACGATCGCATTCTCTCCCGTAAAACACTTATGCACTGAGTTATCTGTCCTACCTCTATAAAACGTTATGCAAATCACTCATTAGAAGGCATTCAAGAAAGGCGTAAGTCAAATATGTCGCTTAGCACGTTGCATAAATTCAAAAATTAAAAGGCGCAGCTGCCTCACCTGGTATAATATGAAAAAATCTTAATTGTTACACTCACATGACTTTCTCTCAAATATTTTAAGAGCTGGTTGCTATGTGAAGTATTCCATTCTCTTTGCATTACCAGGACAAAGAAATGAATAGCGAATTTGAGAAAAAGTATAAGTATTGCAAAATTTAAGGGAATAACAAGCAATATCTCGAAAATGGTTCACTCAACAAAAAAGAATCTTATGTGTTACACTCGCATGACTTTCTCTACTCTTGTACAAACTATTTTTACAAACTCTTATTCTCCATCTATTTCATATTAATCGAGATAAACATTTGCAGAAACGACCTTTTGACATGCAAAGAGATTACATTTTACACATAGCGACAAGTTCTAAAAATATTTGACTATCGCTTAAGGCGTACTATGTTCCCCTTGATTTGTAATTGCAAGTGCAATATAGAAATACAGTAGTTTTAAGCATCGACATTTATCTTTTTAGCTGGTTGCTAGGTGCAGCACCATTCTCTTTGCCACAGTTTAATACTCTTTGCATATCCAAGACAAAAAAAAAAGAATAACGAATTCCCATTTGAAAAAATAAGTATTGAAAAATTTAAGGGAATAACAAGCAATATCTCGAAAATGGTTCACTCAACAAAAAAAAATGTATATGACATAAATTGTGTATTTTAACGCGATTTACATCTTCTGTGTAGTAAAATTTTGTCTATCTCTTATGGTTTACCAGTTATGCAAAAGTCTTTCACAATGAAGAATACTTTTGGAGACATTCCCAGAAAATGCAAGATATACATTTTATTTGTCATGAAAATCTTAAACATATTATATTTTAATCAAAATCGTTAGAGCCATTTTTAAGAAAATTAAAAATTTCGAAAAATGTTCCAGGTAAAGGGTAATCTGGGGTGGGGGGATTTTGTTGAAAACCTTCGTGTCGCATCTCTGGAAGATACTGAACCTAAATACCAAGTTTTGTGTTTATCCGACTGTTCGTTTCTGAGTTATGCTGTTCACAGACACACACACGGACATGGTTCCAAAATGCTTTTTTTGGATTCAGGAGGCCTCAAAACATATATTTCCGGTGAAATCTCGGTATCGAATTTTTGGGTGGAATGCAATACTTCCCCTACTTACTATACGTAGTAGAGAAAGTAAAAAAGACACTATATTGATATTTATTTGTGTTAGCGGTGCCACGTTATTTTGTGTGGATGTGGATGTTGGACGCTAAGAAAAGAATCCAGACAGATATAAATTACAGAGATGAGATTTCTAAAAAACGTTGGCGCGCTATAAAAAGAAAAATGAAGACATCAGAGTAGAACTAAATATACAGGATGGACCATTTAAGTTGAGACTGCAGTATCTCCAAATCTAAGCGTTGCAGAAAGAAATGACTCTGATAAAAGTTGCTTGATATTATGGGGAAAAGTAAATGCTATTAGTCGTGGTTTGTTTGGAGGACGTTATGATGGTCATTTTAGGATCAATTTAATTTTTTGTAATGGGAAGCTACATTTCGTATGTTTTCTTATAGAAAATGGTTTATAAAAAGCTGGTTATTTTGTGATGAGGAATAAGAAAACAAAAAAAAAATGTTGGTTCCTAATTACGAAATGTAACTTGACCCTCAAATGACCATCCATGAATGGCCCAAACATTGATTGCGTTCTTCGCATACAGCCATTCAAAATTTTCATTGTTATTTATGTTGGTACAAGAACAATTGCAAAGTGTTTTATACAAATAGTTGTTTGGTTTTTTATGAGGGAGAAAACAACTATAAAAGATAGGTTTCCATTTAAAAAAATTAAGTTGACCCTAAAATGGCCATCACAACGTCCTCCAAATATAACAAGACTAATGGCATTTACTTTCCTACATACTATCACACAATTTTTATTAAAGGCATTTCTTTCTACAACGTTTAGTTTTGGAGCTATTGTACAGTCTCAACTTAAATGGTCCTGTCTGTATACAATTTGAACGAAAGAATAAAAGAACATCAAATAAACTAGTTCCAGCATATACGAGGGCTGATCAACAAAGACTGAGATTGATTTTTTTTCACAGATGTTTATTACTCCAATTCAATGTTTACATGATATTTTTCAAAGTAGTCCCCTCCTGGTTCAATGCACCTTTTATAGCGTCTCTGCCAGTCCTTGAACACGTGCTGCAGACCATTCTTTGTCAGGTTCTTGAGCATCGCCTCACTTTTCTTGAACACTGCTTCAGAGTTCTCAAATCGAATACCCCTAAGCTTTGGCTTTAGTGATGAGAATAAAAAAAAGTCACAGGGTGCAAGATTGGGCTATAAGGTGGATATGGTACACAGGTAATGTTGAATCGAGCCAGAAACTGCATGACTTGATTGGCGACGTGAGGCCGTGCATTGTCATGATGAAGTTGCCACCCAGTCCGAGAAAGCTCTGGTCGTTTCTTTGCAATGTGCTTCCTTAGTGTAGCCAATACTGACGTGTAGTATGCTGCTGTAACAGTAGTGTGAGGGGGAACTGCATGCTGGTAAATCATTCCATTACAGTCAAAAAATGTGATCACCATCACTTTCCCTGCAGATGGAACAACTTTTGCCTTTTTTGGTGTTGGAGAACCTGGCAATTTCCACACTGTGCTGGCTTGTTTTGCTTTAGGATCATAATGATGCAGCCATTACTCATCATCGGTGATAATCGATTTAAAAAATGCATCACCTCCATTGCCTGGTATGCGAAATGCACGTAGGTTCTATAAAATAGAGCATTACTACCAACCTACCAATACGAGAGTGCTGCCGCCTACCAACATTATACATTAAACCCTGCTCTTTTCAAATATTTATGTTACAGATACGAAACTATTACGGAAGATACAGGAAAACATCAGTTTCAGTCTTTGTTGATCAGCCCTCGTACAAAGGATGGAAGACCATCGGATCCCAAAACTGCTTCTTAAGTATAGACCAACAGGAAAATCCGAGGATGAAATGGAAAGCTCAATCCAGAATTTGAGACCGCAATAGCCAGAAATTGATGATCATGCTTCTTTTAGCTATTTTAATACAAACCATAGGTTACTGTTATGAAAATAAAAGTGCTCGATACTTTCTCTTAATACGTACTTACAGTAAGTATTTGCATGTCGAGATTTCACCGGAAATGCATGTTTTGAGGCCCCTGAAAAAGAGGCATTTTTAGGAATTAGTCCGCGTATGTGTGAACAGCATAACCCAAAAACTTTGTATTTAGTTCAAAATCTGCAAAAGATGCGACGCAATTTTCAAGAAAATCCCTTCACCCCAAACTAACCTATACAAGGAAATGTTTTCAGAAATTTTTTATTTTCTCAAAAATATCTCTAATGATTTTGATTAAAGTATCATGTTGAAGATATTTACTTGCCAAATAAAATGTATATCTTGAATTTTCTGGGAATAGCCTGTGAAGTCCTCTTCATTCCAAAGGAAGTTTTTATAATTTTGTATAACTGGTAAACCATAATAGATAGCCAAAAAGGTACTACACAAAACATTTAGGTATTTTACAATACAAAAATTACTTCAAATAACTGTTTAAGGCGTTAGGGGTTATATAAAATACTGATATGCCTAGTTTTTACAAACTAATTTTCTGTAAAACTGGATTTTGATGTGAATATTTTTAAAAATCCATCGCCTGGAGTACTATCAATACAATAACGAATTTACACATTAAAAAATAATACTTAAATAACCATGCACCATAATTTTGAAATATGGCACAAGTTGCTGTTATTGTGTTTAACAAGTGACATAAATTTCCGAAGATATCTTACATACAGTAGGTTTTCTAAATTTCACAGATGAATTACCCTAACGTGCTGCTCTTTGGCGCTCTGGAACATGGAAATTAATGTTGTGCTACAATACTGTTAAATTGGCCCGTGGAGGTTTACACTCTTTCATCCATGTTGTTCTTTGATTATCTTCACTTACTATTTAAAACATCCAATTAATTTTTTCAGTGTCTGCGTTTGACTGAGTCTCATCGAAAAATTCCTTTGCATCGTTCAGACATTCCAGCAGTTCCTCAGACAATTTCAAAGCTTCCACCAGCAGCAAGTATTGATCTAACCGATCCTGGATCCCAGTAACAATGCACGAAAAGTTGGCCCGGGTATCGGCTATCTCATCTTTAACGGAAGTTTCGCCAATAACCTGTTCATCAGAATCGATTGAAGCAGCACTTCGGAATCCACGGTACCTACTGAGTACCTTTGCGATGAAATAGATGAACAGCATATAAATACACGTATATAATAATTTTTACTTGGATGAACATGGTTTCCACGTCCCATATTCCTTATACAGGGTGTATCTGCAAAGATTATAAACAAACTCCGGCGTTTCCTTATGAAGAAACAAGGGGCACGCTTATACAGAATGTAACGAAAATGTACGTCACAAATTGTAAGACACATTCCTCACACGTAGATAAGAAATTATGTTAAATGAACACGGGTGTGGAAACGCTTTGTTTCCATGTTACAGCTCATTTTCACCAACTCACTAATCATGGGAAACACACACGAACAGAACGTTAGAATCATGGGGAACATGCACTCTTGGCTACGTCGGTTACGTTGTCATTATCGTAGGTGCACCGCCAGTGTTTTGTTTTACATGTCCCTGTTGCCATGCAACTTATGTCATTGCTTGTTTACAGGTAACATCAACTGTTCCAGTGAGCAGTACGACCTTAGCAAGCACACAGGTTACTACGTATTAGTGGAGTTCATCACAGGCTTGGCTCGAGCAATGGCAGTGTACACAAACGCAGGGATGTCAGATGTCTATTTGATGTATGGATTAGTAGACGGCAATGGCTCTTGCGCTCAACGTTTGTACCGGGAGAGATTTCCAAGACGAAGGTGCCCTGACAGGAAAACGTTTGAAGCCATTGATCGTCGTCTTAAGGAACATGGGGCATTTCAACCTGATACTCGCGACTGGGGGAGGCCTAGAAGGACGAGGACACCGCAAACGGGAGGCAGCAATTCTTCAGGCAGTTGACGATCCTAGTGTCAGTACAAGACAAGTAGGTGCAACAATGAATGTTGACCACATGACTGTCTGGCGAGTGTTACACGAGGTCCGGCTGTATCCATACCATTTACAGCGTGTGCAGGCACTATCAGCAGCTGATTTTCCTGCACGGGTACGCTTCTGCAAATGGTTTATGCAACAAAGTGTCAACCCTACTTTTAGTACAACGGTGCTATTCACAAATGAGGCGTCGTTTAAAGCAGATCTGATTGTAAATTATTACAATCGGCATGTATGGGCTGACGTCAATCCTCACGCAACTGTTAAACCAAGTCATCAACAAAGATTTTCTGACAATGTTTGGGCCGACATTGTTGGTGACTGTTTGGTAGAGCCTCACGTTCTTCTACCCAGGCTCAACGGAAAAAGTTACCATAATTTTGTAGAGAATGTTTTACCTGATCTGTTAGCAGATGTGCCTTTAGCCGTGCGACAAAACATGTACTTCATGCACGATGGAGCAACTCCTCATTTTAGTGTTAATGTCCGTCGCTTCTAAATAACAGATTCGGTGACATGGATAGGTAGAGGTGGACCAATCGCCTGGCCTCCACGCTCCCCGGACTTAAACCCACTGGACTTTTATTTGTAGGGGCATTTGAAAGCTCTGTGTATCGAACTCCAGTACCAAATGTGCAGAGTCTCCGTGCCCGTATTATGGAAGGCTGCGAAACCATACGCAATACTCCAGGGATACATCAGAGCATCCGGGATTCACTACGATGGCGGGTTGATGCATGTATCAATGCTCACGGAGGGCATATTGAACATCTCCTGCGAGTAGGAGCTACATGTGGTATGCTGGTACGTTCTATTCTTGTGTGTTTCCCATGATTAATGAGTTGGAGAAAATAGTTGTAACATTGTAAAAAAGCGTTTCCAGATCCATGTTCATATAACATAATTTCTTCGTATACGTGTGAGTAATGTGTCCTGCAATTTATGCCGTACATTTTTGTTACGTCCTGTATGCTGGAATAAATATTATTTTCTAAAAAGTGGTTCTAAAGATTTTAATTAAAATACAATATGTTTAAGTCATATGTAGGTATAGGTAATTCAACGGAGGGGGACACCTCGTGTGCTGCGATCTGCAGATGTGGCTACCACCCCCAGGGTAGGAAGGGATGAGGTGAAGGAACTACAGGCCGCAAACAGAGAGGCCACAGAGATGTGCGGAGATCCCTAACATTTCCAGATCGCAGACCCGTCCCACTGTTGGAGCCACCGAGAGAGGGCGATGAACGACCCACCAATCGAGCAGCCCTCTGGTATCCATGGGGGAGCACCCTTACCATTGAGCATGCATCTGGGCCATCTGTCCGGCACCGCCACACACCATGAAGCCTAGAAGCACAACTGAAAGATGAGAAGGAAACGGAATGAAAGGGTGTTAAAGAAAAAAGCACCAGCATTCGCCTGCTGATTCCGGGGAAATACGAAAATCCTGTGGGTCAGATTGGGCGGCGAAGGGGACCGAATAAGGGAACCTGCCGAATGCGAGTCGCACACGTTACCACGGCGCCACTTCGCTCGGTATGCAGGAGAAAAGCGTATTTTGAATTTTTTTGCGAATGTCCTGTGAAGTCTTCTTTATTCTCAATACATTTTGTATAATTGGTAATCCGTAAGAGACACACAAAGTCTTACTTAGATCTCGTTAAATCACTGAATTTATCTATTAAATATTTATTATAAATATAAAATATAATCTCATATTTTAATCATTAAAGCATTTAAAATATAATAAAGGAAATATAAAATTTAAAGGAATCTTTTTGTGGCGGTAACTATTTTCGAGATTCTTTGTTATTGGTTTGAATTTTCAAATATTTATACTTTTATTTGATTGGTTAGTCGCTATTCGTTTTCTTTCCAAGATCCATTTATGCAAGGAACATGGTTCGAAGTCATTACATACGGACCCGCTGATTAAACATATGGCTCCTTTTAGACTATTGTACAGGAGGAGCCAAAAGACTACGAACCGACTGCGCGGCGTATTTCCTGTCCGCGTCCTGGCGCTCGTTGCCGTCTGCCGCTATCATAGAAAGGCGCGGATGAAACCATACAACATTTTTAAAACTACTTTTAAAGGCTTTACTTAACAACTTTAGGAAAGTGTGTTTGAAGACAGAATTATTAGTAGAGTGCTGAGGCCCCTTCGGACCCAAGACCTAACCCCCTGCGATTTCTATCTCACGGATAACTTAAAGCATTAAGTATACAAGACAAACCCACACACCCTGGGAGAATTAAAACAAAGTATCCGCCAGGAAATTACCAGCATTTCTCAATGTATACTACGGCGAGTGATGGATAGTTTCCTAAAGAGGTGCCAAAAATGTATGGATAACAACGGTGGTCAGTTTCAGCAACTCCTTGTATATCTTGAATTTTCTGGGAATGTCTCCAAAAGCATTCTTCATTGTGAACGACTTTTGCATAACTGGTAAGCGATAAGAGATAAACAAACTTTTACTACACAAAAAATGTAGATCGCGTTAAAGTACACAATTTATGTCATATCATTTTTTACTTTCTCTACTACGTATAGTAAGTAGGGGAAGTATTGTATTCCACCCAAAATTTCGATACCGAGATTTCACCGGAAATACATGTTTTGAGACCCCCTGAATCCAAAAAAAGCATTTTTGGAAACATGTCCGTATGTGTGTCTGTGTGTCTGTGTGTGTGTCTGTCTGTGTGTGTGTCTGTGAACAGCATAACTCAGAAACGAACACTCGGATAAACACCAAACATGGTATATGGGTTCAGTATCTTCCAAGGATGCGACACGAAGGTTTTCAAGAAAATTCCCCCACCCCAGAGTACCCTTTACATCGAAGATTTTTCGAAAATTTTAATTTTCTCAAAAATGGCTCAAACGATTTTGATTAAAATATCATATGTTTAAGATATTTTTATGGAAAATAAAATGTATATCTTGAATTTTCTGGGAATGTCTCCAAAAGTATTCTGCATTGTGAACGACTTTTGCATAACTGGTAAACCATAAGAGATAGACAAAATGTTACTACACACAAAATGTAGATCGCGTTAAAATACACAATTTATGTCATATACATTTTTTTGTTGAGTGAACCATTTTCGAAATATTGCTTGTTATTCCCTTAAATTTTTCAATACTTATTTTCTCAAATCGGAATTCGTTATTCATTTTTTTGTCTTGGATATGCAAAGAGTTATAATCTGTGGCAAAGGGAATGGTGCTGCACCTAGCAACCAGCTATTAAGAGATATGTATGTGCTTAAAGGCTACTGTTTTTCTATATTGCCCTTGTAAATATATTTTCCCCTACATCTACAAGAAAATTAGCAATAAGATAGGGTCTGCAAATGTTTATCTCGATTAACATGAACTAGATGGAGAATAAGCATTTGTAAAAATACTTTGTACAAGAGTAGAGAAAGTCATGTGAGTGTAACACATCAGATTTTTTTGTTGAGTGAACCATTTTCGAGATATTGCTTGTTATTCCCTTAAATTTTCCAATACATACTTTTTCTGAAATGGGAATTCGTTATTCATTTTTTTTGTCCTGGTAATGCAGAAAGAATGGAATACTCCACATAGCAACCAGCTCTTAAAATATTTGACTATCGCTTAAAGTCTACCATTCCCCTTGCATCTACAAGAAAATTAGCAATTAGATTAACATCTCGATATCCGATTAACATGAAGCATGTGGGGAATAAGCGTTTGTAAAAATAGTTTGTACAAGAGTAGAGAAAGTCATGTGAGTGTAACACATCGTATTTTTTTATTCAGGAGGCCTCAAAACATGCATGTCTGGTGAAATCTCAGTATCGAATTTTTGGAGGAATGCAATACTTCCCCTACTTACTGTACGCAGTAGAGAAAGTAAAAAGTATAATATTTTTCGAAAATATACAAAAATTCTCACAGGGGATGCTCTACCTGCCCCGTCATCTTCCAGGTATGCCGTACCACCGATTATGTAACCTGTGTCCACCCCAACCACAGGGTTTTAAATTGCAAACCATTGTTTTATCACTGAATGCTCGATTACAACTGGTGGAATGTTATGAAATCAATATGAGTATTTGTCGAGATATGAGAAAATCTAGTGCTTTACAATTGAAACGGCAACTCTAGGCGAGCCCGAGAACTGTAATTATAGATAATTTATTAATTAATTTTTATTGATGTTAAATCATACTATGTACATATCTTTTTCTTATACTGCTTGTATATTTTAAGAAGGGTGATTTAACGTTATGTATGTATCTAAATCATACTATGTACATATCTTTTTCTTATACTGCTTGTATATTTTAAGAAGGGTGATTTAACGTTATGTATGTATCTAGGTTTCTAATATTAGAAGAGTTATAAATGGTTAAATGTAAATAATTTAAGCGCTGTGTTAAAATACTGTCCACGACGAAATGTTTTAGCTACAGGAATAGTGCCTTCGAAGGCAGAAAATCTAGTTTTATGACGTCTCTTTGGTCGCAGGGCCATTATTCCTACAGCGAGGGTGTAGCGCCTTTGTTCCTTTATTTGATAATTCGCCATGACCGAGAGAGAGAGGCAGATAGCTTAACGGTAAACTTGGGAAAAGCCGCGATTTATATTAAACTTGGACCAATGAGATCCCTGGAAGTTTATACGAAATAGTTAGACGCGTCGAGTGGCGCTAAAAAATGGACCAATAGGAAAGGAAGCAGCCTCAGAAGCCTGCGACTATAAATGGATCTGTTTGGAGCAAATTCGAGGCAGTTTGTCATGGCAGTTTAGCATTTCAGTTTGGCAGTAAGGCATTTCATTGCAGTTGGGCAGTTTTGCATTTCATTTCAGTTTGGCATTTTGTCATGTGTGGTCAGGGAGAGATGCTGCAGGATGTGTGAGATATCGCGCCAAAAAGAGAATAAAGATAGTTTTAGAAACACACCTAAGAACCGCTACTCGTAAAGAGATAAGCATATTTAAACTTCGTGTCATATCCGCGCCGCATTTTAACAGCGGGGGACAGTATTTTAACAGCGGCAATACCAGTATTGTATACTACGTGGGTTAGTTAAATAAAAAGAAACGGCAGTGTCATCCTTTCATAATCAAAGCACGTCTATGTCTTCCTATATCACCACCCGAGATCTACGCTTCCTTTACCGAGGATAAGTCCATGCTCCCATATAGTTTTAAAGAAAATTACAGCAGCTAGCCGAGGATAAAATTGCAGAGAACCAGCACACTGCGAACTTCTGGAATTAACATGGGAGATGCATCAAGGTAAGCCTACAGCAACGGGCGGAGGAGGTGACAGCCGCACAATCTACAAAAAGGTCCAAGTTCTATTAATAAGTATGGGGATTTTAAAAACAAGAATTTTTAAGGATGGTGTCGGTAGAGGCATTTTCCACCAATATCGCCTCCATAATCTTCACATCTCAGTCTGACCGAATTTTGGTTAAGTTACCTTAAAACATGAGTTTTCCTGGTAGATGTAACAACCCCAATGCAACTAAAAGACGTTACAACAATCCACTGCAACCAAAAGACGCCATGTCACCCCCAAAAGATGCCAATATTCTAAAACATTATCACTGGTAAAGTCACGAGTGACTTATAAATCATCTATAAATTCGTGCGTGATAAAATGAGATAATAAATCTAGAGGATTTGGAAATCCAGATTAGGATTGCTAAAACTATTTCGGAATAAAATTAAGTGATTTACCAAAGAAATCATTTTTATTAAAACAGTCACAAGAAACTTATATTTACTTGCAATGTAAACGGAGTTGCTTGAAAAGAAATTGAATCACGTGGTAACACTTCGTTTGTTTGATCAATGCAACTTGATCATGTAATATTGTGGCGACATTTCGCTCGGTGGCTGTCAGCCATACTTTGCTAGACTTGAAAAAGAGTCAGTCAAAATTGTAATAGTTTTTTTTCTTTTTTTTTTTAACTGAAACCAGCTACCTTGTCAATATGAGACATACTATTGCCTAGAATAGGTCTGTAGCTGATTATACTATTGAAATGAACACAATGCACAATGTTGAGTCCATCTCCATTGTTCTTAAACAATTATTTTCATTTTAAAAATTAATTACCCTTCTAAAATGTTGCCATAAGTAACTGCACGCTTTAATTCATTTACAAAATAGCATATTAAGCATACTTGCGAGCGTGTAAACCACCAAAAGTGTGTGTAAACGGAGTAGATTTGGCCATATCCGTGAAACAAGCAAGAAATATTAATTTCTCTCGCAATCTTGAAACTAATATAGGTGGAAATATTAGTTTTCTCCGTTTATAACAGCTAAACAAACACATTAGGCCTTTTGGAGATAGCGAGTACAAACAAGATGGTTCGGGCGCGTGTATCAGACGTGGGGACCGTGCTTGAACAAGGTTGTGTGTGTAAATTGACTGCCTGACATGAGCATGCCCTACGTATTGCCGCAACACCAAGGTCTGTTAATGATGGTTCAAAAGCAAAACAATTCTATGGATGCCACAAGTGCTTAGTTTCCTACCTCTTGTTAAGTTGTTACATCTGTGAAATTTGGCCAAAAATTGTGAAAAGTTAAAGAATTAAGTTCTTTGTTAATAAAATAATATAAAATCTGCACTTGAAGAAATCATATCCTTTTTTGCAATTGGCGCATTTAAGCCACAAATTAACTGAAGCTATAAATGTTTACCAATAGGCACGCCCAAATTTAAAACCTGTTATCTCACTAACGTTTTTTCATCATTTTTCCATACTTAAAATGCTCCATAATGTAATTTTTTACTGATTCCTTTCCAACCTTTTGTACTGCCTTTCAAAATGCTTTTTTTAATCATTCAATTTTTATATAAATTGTTAACTTTTGAAAATTAGGAGTTTTGGAAAGAACAAGAAATAATAATTCTTCTACAATAATTAATCAACGGTTAACATATAAAAATCATATTAATTACGCTTATTATAGGAGGGGACTCGGCACCCCTCAAGGGCCCCCCTGGCGGCTGGAACCAGGAGTGACGGCACAGCAATGACAGGTTCCCTACTGTTCCCGGACGCCCCAACAGTCGGGCAGGCAGACCGGGAACGCCGCCCCAGATAGGGGGCTCTGCGGCAACGCTGACAGGGGTGGTTGTCCAAGGACCCGCCCGGTATAGAGCGAACCGCTGTTGGACACAGCGGCTGACAGTTTGAAAACTTTTACCTTCCATTGTCAGATAGATTTTTCGTTGTGACACGTGAAGCCGGAATTATGAAGGCAATAATTATCATAATATTCTGAGAAGGATAGCGATATAAAATAAGTAATAATGTATTTAAAATCAAGTGTATGTATAAAAATGAGAAGCATTGTGAAAATTGTTGACTGTTATAAGCGACAGAAAGACCAGACAGGCACATTTTTGTTAATTAGGAACCAGCCTCAGGTAGAAAGGGTAAATACCATTGAAGCAAGTTTTTCCTGGTAAACAGCCGAGTACAGCTGCACTTAGCCTGGTGAAGGCCACTCTAAGCATCATGACGCTAAGTTTGAGGAGAGTGTTTGAGCGGTGAGAGGGGAAGTTTAGGCGTTGGTTTTCCTTGTATTAGTGTGGGTAGATCAGTCTGTCCTGAGTGCCTGGCGAGGACGGGACATTCTCGTCGAGTTGTGAACATTGGCGGTGAACATGCTGGAGGGTAGAACGCTTAGCCGTAGTTAATATTCTTCGGTCTTGGTAAAGACAAAGTAACTTCGTATGCATTTAATAGTGATCGGCAAACCGCAGTAGTATTTTAAATAGTGAATAAATGGTTCTAAGGCAGCGTTCATGTTTCTCTGTACACACCCACGCATACTCTGAGGTTAAGCTTTCATGCTGGAGCAGCGTGGCAAAAGAAGAACCAAATGGGAGGAGACAAGCAGCAACCGTGAGGCAAAGATATTGCTTCATTTTTGGAGGACGTAGCGTGGCTGCGTAATATTGCGCCTAAACTTGGGGCAGAAAGAATTACCTGCGTCACACAGCAGAAACGCAGAGTAGGAGAAGGTAGTCTAGGGTGGGGAGAACGGTCGGCAGTATGTTGGTGATGGCACTTTATCTCACGTACGCGCCTGCTGCTCTATTACTGCTGACCAAACACCCTTCCCATAAGATAAATGTACTTGTCCAGCTACTGCGCATACACAAAAGCGTGTCACGACGAAAAAATCTACCAGTACGTTCTGTGTTCCTCTTACGAGAATTTGTCTGTAAAGAATGTGTTAACATCAACAATTCTATCGCTATCTGAGAAAGATTACGGCTCTACTTTCAACATATCAACAAGACTTAAGGCCTTTTAGAAAACTACGCTCTTCTGTTAGCAATGCTAAATAACCAGTTGGTTTTGTTTGCTTCCTCGTCACAGATTTTTAAAACGTTAGCAACTATTTCTCGGGCTTGACTGTGTAGAGTTCTTCTTTTCTTATTGGGCATTTCAAATAACTTTATAAATCACTAGACAACACATACTGCTCAAAGTGAAACACGGTGGAATACTAACCTTGCGCGATGTTTTTAGTGTAGATAGATGTACAGGGAGGACCAAAAACTTACGACCGGCTGCGCGGTGTTTTTCCTGTCCGCGTCCTTGGCACTCGTTGCCGTCTGGCGCTATCATAGAAAGGCGCAGATGAAACCATACAAGATTTTTACAACTACTTTTAAAGGCTTTGCTTACCAACTTTACGTGTGTTTGAGGACAGAATTATTAGTAGCGATTTGTGACCCCTCGGTCCCCCGACTTAACCTCCTGCGATTTAACGTGAATCTATGGCGAGTTATGGATAGTTTCCTAAAGAGGTGCCAAAAATGTATGGACAACGACAGTGGTCAGTTTCAGCATCTTTCATAAAGTTGGTAAGTAAAGCCTTTAAAAGCAGTTTCAAAAATATTGTGTGATTTCATCCGTGCCTTTCTATGATAGCGGACAGGAAAAACACCGCGCAGCCGGTTCGTAGTTATTGGGCTCTCTCTGTATTTATGACATCATCATGACCTGCACGTTGTACTAACCCCCCTCACTCTTCCGGAGAGCAGAACACCCCGCAAACGTTTTCTCGTTAAAGCCCTACAGTATTCTGGTGTCTCTTGAGCGTGACACTTTCAAGTAGCTCGGAATAGGAACAACAAACCGCAAAAAAAAAAAAAAACTGAGTCTGTACTCAAACAAATGTAACGCTTCTTAGATACAACTATTGAGTCATTCTTCTGTAGAAATTGCAGTAAGAACATCTGATAATGAGGCGGTCATACAAAGAGCTTAACAGAACTCTGCATACATCCAAGCCAAGGCCAACACGGCTCTAACAGCAGGCGGATTACGTTTAAAGACACAGTCACTGGAAAATCCCTATTACGTTGCAACTGCTTCTTTGTAGTGTTTTGTTTTGTAATGAACACGACTAGCCTTCTTAAGGTTTTCGCTTGTGATCCTTTCTACTTTCTGTAGTACTTAACTGTGATAAACAGAGGAAGCATTGCATGGATTCCACCTAAATACACTTTATGAGGACCCATGAATAAAAGGAAGCATTTTTAGAAAAAGATGCATGTGTCTTTCAGCCTGAAAAAACGCAAATTTGGGTGAATACCAAGCTTGTAATTTAAGTTTAGCATCCTCCAAGTATGCGACACCAAGATTTTTAAACAAATTGCCCTACCCCGGGCTACCCTTTAGATGAAAAATGTTTCGTTATTTTTTATTTTCTCAAAAATGGCTCTAATGATTTTATTAAAATACCATATATGAAAGATATCTTCATGATATATAAACTTGTATATCTCGAATTTTCTGAGAATAGCCTCTTAATTCTTCTTCATTCCGAGGGAATTTTCTAAAATGTTGTATAACTAGTAAACCATCGCAAATAGACAAAAGCTTACTACTCTGTATTCACTCTTAGGTTGATCTGCGGCAAAACAAACCCACGTGGTCAGTGCACCGTGGTGCAACACGGTAGCAATGCGCGCAGGAAAGTAGCCCCATGCTAATACTCTGAATTGTAGAATGAATTTATCCTTAAATAGTATAATATTCTATACAAATACCTAAGGTTTTATTTAACGCTGATTTATACCGTAAAACACAGCTACAAGTCCCATGATGCAATTCGTATGAATCACCTGGCATCCGGGTAGGCGCAGAATATTGTTTACAGCCAGAAATCAGCAGTTGTGTGTAGTATCATGGAGGACGGTGAATTTGCTGCTGTGTTTTCGTAGAATTACGAAAGCATTAGCCGCGCAAACCATTTATTAGTGGTGAAAAAACAATAAATTTTATTATAAGTTATGTGAGAAATATCCAACACTTTCCGCGAAAGAAATTGTGAAATTAACTTCTAAGTTCAGGTGTTTCGAGTATAAGTACCTATAAACAGTGCTTGTGCAGAAAAATTTGAAACGGCAAAAGTGGTTACACCCGGGGGGGGGGGGGAAAAAACATATGAAATACGCGATGCAAGATTGTAGTGATCTTGAGAAGAATGCAATTCGCGTAACAGTGCACAATTTCTTTTTTAAAATGAGCCGCCAACAGTTAATAAAGTGGCGCTTCCAGAGAACAAATAAATTAAGTTATCGCATACCTGTTACTTTATTTTTCGCTTATTTATTTTAGAATTAACTATTATTATATTGCAAACGTTTATTTTGTTGCAACTATCAATATTATCATCTTTAACCCTTAACAGAATATGCTAGTCACTGTTTCAGTTGTCGAAATAAAGACTCTGTTCTTTTTTGCACTACGTGCCGCTTGTACTGGCCACATGGTCTGAAACTGTAACAGCATTTCGAGTGTGAATGGCGGAAGAATACATTTTAGCGGTGCACTGGTTACCTGGGTTTGTTTTGACGCGGATCAATCTAAGAGTGAATACAGAGTAGACAGAAATTGTAGCTCTATTTAAAACACAGAATTTATTTCAAATAACTTTTTTAGGCATTAGCCATTTCCAAGATATCTACCGTTATTCGTTTGAAATTTTCAATACCTATCATTTTCTGAAGTGATCATTATTTAGTTGTTTTTCGCGATGTCATGGAAAGAGTATGGAATTTGGCCAGTATACAGCGACCCGTTTTTAAACATCTGCACATCCTGTACCCCCTTGTACCTACAACGAAATGTGTAACGAAAATATTTCTGCAAAGGTTTACTCGATTAACATGGAGTAGATAGAAAAATAAACCATAGTGAAAAGAGAAAGTCGTGTGAGTGTAACAAAACATATTTTATAACTAATATAATTTTCCGGGCTGTTATGCCGTGGTCTGCTGAAGAAAGATTTCCCAGACGTTTCGTCCACAACTGCGGTGGACATCTTCAGTGGCGCGGACGAAGTCTTCTCGGTGAAAGTATCGCAGCGTCTTTATGCGTTGGCCGTTAGTGCCGCTCTCTTTATAGTGTGGACGCTCTCTGCTGCGAGCCAATCAGAAGAGAGCAACAACACAGCCGGCGCCAGCCCCCTCATACCAGCGGGCCAATCAGCAGAGAGCGTCCACACTATAAAGAGAGCGGCACTAACGGCCAACGCATCAGACGCTGCGATACTTTCACCGAGAAGACTTCGTCCGCGCCACTGAAGATGTCCACCGCAGTTGTGGACGAAACGTCTGGGAAATCTTTCTTCAGCAGACCACGGCATAACAGCCCGGAAAATTATATTAGTTATAATTGTGACACCGGCCGTGAAAGCCTACGTTCTTACAAAACATATTTTATTATTGAATTTGAGACGTCCCAAAAACTTGCTATCACGAATAAACATTTGAATGCTGTTTCCGTCACGTTTATGTCATTGAGGACACTCAAGATCTTTGGTATTTCCATGGCATTTAAATAGAATACTCGGAGCTATGGATCAAAGTAATTATTACCCAATTTGTCCTCTGCATCTATTTGCCTATGTCTCCATAACTAAATATTACCGCGAAGTGCGTTGCTGTCTTTCTCGCAAAAGTTCATAGTTGCACTCAAAAGACGGGTATTGATATCAGACCGTAATAAAAGTGTCAGTTTTCCTTTTCAGGCTAATAACTAAACAGCTTAGTATTCGACTACAAATCATATAATTATTGCCAACCAGTGGAGTGCCTTCTATGAGTTGCTCGTAATTGCTCGTAAAACGAGCCACATTATACGAGAAAACCTGAAGCGACTGCTGCCATAAATCTAAAAGCAAGAGAGACCGCCTATCGCCAAGGATAACGCGCCAGAAATACAGCATCACGTCTCAGTTCTCTAAGACGGTATACAGTATTTGCATATGATATTTAAACATCTCAATAACAAACATAATCCTATATTTAACACAAAAAATTCCGAATATATTGTAGCATTAGTGAAACTGTCTATGTTGCTATGCTAAAGGTGCAACGCAGTTTTCAGTAAATAGTTTTAAAACTCTTGAAGCACTGCTCCATAGACACACACACACGCACTTAGATGCCATTCTACTTTCCTTTAACCTGCAGAATTTTGAAGCCTTGTAACAACGTCCCTTGATTTCCTTCTGACTCTGATTGGTGATGATGGAAGCGATGACGTCAAGTGGTAATATAACACTGAACCGGAAAACTACTGTCAACATGAGTTAAAGAAAATAAAACGCTAACACTATCTGAAACTCATTTTACGGACACAAAATTGCAACTGGGATTTCGACTCTCAGTATCAGAGGCGCAGTCATATTGCTCCTATGCCATTAGTAATACTTAACCTCAACATTTCCGGAGAAATAAATGCTGCATTTTTACAAAGGTTAAGTCCATAAGTATACGCACACTATTTTTAATTTTTTGTAGGTTGGCCGTATCGGTTTGTGCGTGTGCACGACGACATGTTGTTCCTTTGTCTCCGCTTGTGGAATGTTTGACCGTTATCACTCCAGTGAGTGTTGCATTGTTGCATAATAAGCATGGCTACTCACCGTTTGTACCAAACAATTATAGATGCAGTTATCCGTTTCCCGTCGTCTGAAGGTGTACCAGGAGCCGAAATCCATCCAAGACTTTTCGCAGAATATGGGGGGTTGGAAATGTTTACGAAATGTGTACGAATGGGTTAAAAAGTTCAAAAATGGTCGGACAACTGTGAAGGACGAAGAAAGAGCAGGACGCCCATCCATATCCACTAGTGACGCCAACAATGAGCAAGTCCATGTCCTGACTCAGAGAACCGAAGATTGACTGCCGATGAAGTGATAAACCATATCTTTTTGGCCCACTTAAAAAGTGCCTCATGGCGCCGTCGCTTCACCACAGACCAAGAAGTGAAGAAAGTGGTGCATACATGGCTTGCTGCTCAGCAGAAAAACTTCTTTTCTAAGGGCATCAGAAAGCTTGTGCAACGATGGACCATGTGCATTGAGAAGCAAGGGGATACTTAAAAATGAAGTAATTGTAAGTTTCCATTATTCTTGTAATGAATTTTAAAAATTATGTGCGGATACTTATTGACTTACCCTCATACCTTCTCTGCTACTTCTACAGTTAGTAGAGGAAGTAATGTATTCCACCCAAAAACTCGATATCGAGATTTCTACGGAAATACACGTTTTGACGCTCCCTGAATAAAAAAATCTGATGTGTTACACTCACATGTCTTTCTCTACTCTTGTACAAACTATTTTTACAAACGTATATTCTCCATATGCTTCAGTTAATCGAGATGTTAATCTTATTGGTAATTTTCTTGTAGGTGCAAGGGGAATATGGTAGGCTTTAAGCGATAGTCAAATCTTTTAAGAACGGTTGCCATGTGGAGTATTCCATTCTCTTTGCGTATCCAGTACGTAAAAAAAAAAATGAACGAATTCCCATTTGAGAAAAAGTATTGGAAAATTTAAGGGAATAACAAGCAATATTTCGAAACTGGTTCACTCAACAAAAAAACTGTATATGGCATAAATTGTGTGTTTTAACGCGATCTACATTTTTATGTAGTAAAATTTTGTCTATCTCTTCCTTATGCAAAAGTCGTTCACAATGAAGAATACTTTTGGAGACATTCCCAGAAAATTCGAGATATGCATTTCATTAGTCATGAACATATCTTAAACATGATATTTTAATTAAAATCGTTAGAGCCATTTTTGAGAAAATTAAAATTTTCGAAAAATGTACCATGTAAAGGGTAATCTGGGGTGGGGGGATTTTCTTAGAAACCTTCGTGTCGCATCTCTGGAAGATACTGAACCTAAATACCAAGTTTGGTGTTTATCCGACTGTTCGTTTCTGAGTTATGCTGTTCACAGACACACAGACACACACACACACACACACACACACACAAATACACACAGACACACACACGAACATGCTTCCAAAAATTTTTTTTTTGATTAGGGGGTCTCAAAACATATATTTCCAGTGAAATCTCGGTATCGAATTTTTGGGTGGAATACAATACTTCCCCTACTTACTAGACGTAGTAGAGAAAGTAAGAAAGCATTCTTAGAGAAATGTCTGTGTGTGCGCGTGTCTTTGTCTGTGAACAGCATTACTCAAAAACGAAAAGTCTGTTAAACACCACACGTGGTCTTTAACTGATCTTTCAGGTATGCAATACGAATATTTTCAAGAAAATCCCCCGAACACAAAGCACCCTTTACGTGAACAATTTTGAAGTGAAACCTTTGTAGGTGCGGTAGAGCAAATTGGCCTGGATCTGACGAAAAGTGAAACGCATGAGTTGGCCTGATCGAGAGACTCCAATCGGCGGATGAGAAGAGAGAGAGGGAGAATATTCCTACTCTCTCCGTAGCATACATCATACAGGTAGCCTACGCGCATGCGCCGCGTTTACGGTGTTAATACGTAGCATAGGGAACCAGTAAACGCTTGGGTATTATGCTGTACTTGTATTAGCGAGCTTTCTATTTTAAATAAGGCAAAGTTTTAAATTGGTGGTGTATTGGGGATTTTAGACTATTATACCGCCCCGTCCGCACGCCTCTCACCGAGGCGGCCCAGGTTCAATCCCAGGGACCCGCATGTGGGATTTTTGGTGGACGAAGCGGCGTCTGGCGGGTTTTCTCCGGGTTCTCCGGTTTCCCCCGCCACTCATTCCACCAACTGCTCCATCATCACCTTTCCTTTCATCCATTTCTCCATCATTTCGTTTCATCTACTTTCTTCATCCCATTCCAGGCATCGGTCTGATCACCCATCCTGGCTATTCTGTCTGCTCCATGAGTGTGTCTGCTCCTCGACGGGCCTCTGACCCCAGGCACCCGCCGGTAAGTCCTGGGGGGTGTAAGTCCAACATAAGATGAGGTTAAACAGAGAATGGATACCGCCCCGTATAACCAGTTTCCACAGTTATGTTTTGAAGGTGCACCACTGTTGGAAAATGACTGGATAAAATGTCAATGATTATGAGTGGTGATTTCAACATCAACCTCAACTCAGACAAAGCTCAACCATTGATAAGATTTTTGAATGAAAAATTCAAGTTAAAATTGAACACCGACAAGGCCCAGTCTACAACCAGATCAGGCACTACCATCGACACAGTATTCTCTCGTTAATTAGAAAATTTAGAATCTTAATTATTTGTATCATACTTCAGCTACCATAAACCCATAATTTCTTTCTTAGAGTATGAATTAATCGAAATTCATCACTAAAGGAATATTTTACTTAATTAGATATTTTCTTCAGTCAAATTTCACATAACCATTTGCTGATCCTGAAATAATAAAATCGTCACTAAATGCTAAAACCTAAGAAGTTTCACTTCAAACGCGTGAGTGTCTCGTGCACTCTTTTTACTTTCTCTACTACGTAAATAGTACGTAAAAAAGGTATTGCAAGCCACCCAAAAATTTTTAGAAAAAGGTCCGTGTGTGTGCCTGTGAACAGCATAACTCAAAAAAGAAACGTAGGATAAATACCAAACTTGGTATATGAGTTTAGCATCTTCTAAGGATGCGACAAGAAGATTTTCAAGACAATTCCCCCACCTTTAACTACCCTTTACATGGAACATTTTTCGAAAATTTTGATTTTCTGAAAAATGGCTCTAACGATGTTGATTAAAACGCCATATATGCAAGATATTTACATGAAAAATAAAATGTATATCTTGAATTTTCTGGGAATAGCCTAGGAAGCCCTCTTCATTCGGGAGGAATTTTCTATAATCTTGTATAACTGATAAACGTTAAGCGATAGACGAAAACGTACCACACACAAAACGTAGATCTGCTTAAAACGCTTCAAATGCGTTTTTGTGTGGCATAAGCCTTTTCTGAAATATACGTTATTAAAGGCTCGAATTGTTCAATACTTGTCATTTATTTGAAGTCCCATCGATTTTCAGTTGTTTTTCGTGATTGCGTGGAAAGAGTATGGAATTTTAAGGCCAATACATAGCGTCCAGTTCTTAAACAGTTGACTATCGCTGTTCTTTTTGTATTTAAAACGAGATGTGTAATGTAGCCAATTTTTGCAAAGGTTTATTTGGATTAAATGTAGTAGATAGAAAAATAAGCTTCAGTAAGAATAGTTTGTATTATCCACTAATAAAGATGGAGGGTAGAGAAGGTCATGTGAATGTATCATATCAGAAACTTTTTTTTTTCGATTACTTTTGGTTTTCTCTAAAACGGCTCTAAAGATTTTGGTTAAAATGCCATATTATGTTTAAGATGTTTTTATGACAAATAAAATGTATGTCTTGAATTTTCGGGGAATAACTAGTGAATTCCTCTTCATTCTGAATGACTTTTGTATATTGGTAAACCATAAAAGATAGAGAAAATCTTGCTACAAAGAAAATTTAGATCCCGTCAAAGCACACAATATACGACTTTTTTTAGCATTTCGGAGATATTTTGTTATTGGTTTGTTTTTTCAAATACATAGTTATATATTTTACAAGCGGTAAGTCGCTATTCGTTTTTTTTCTCGTGACCATGCAAAGAGCATGGAAATTCGAAGACATCACATAGCGATCCACTTTTTAACAGCCTGACTATGGTTTTATCCTACTGTACCCTTCTTAAACCTAAAACAAAATGTGTAACTGTCACAATAAAATGGTTCAATTCCCGGCTATGGCATTGAATTTTTCAGTCACCTGATTCTACCTGTCACAATAAAACTGAGTTAATAAGACGTACATAGAAGAATAAGCTTTTGTAAGAACAGCTTGAGGAAGATTGAGAAGAGAGAAAGTCATGTGAATGAAACACCTCAGAATTTTAGCATAAGGGTTTTGGAAAACGTCGAAGAGAATTCTTCAATATGCTAATAATTACTAGCTAGCAACGCTGCAATATTGTTTACGCGCACAGTTTTGTCTGAGATGAAGGCAGTAAACACAATAATCTTTGAACAGCATTGCTGGTTCAAAGTGCATGAAAATAAAATAAAAGACAGTAGCAAGTGCGTGGCGTTACAGATAAGTGGTATTTCCATTTACGATACTAAGAAGATTTAGGGAACTTAGTGCGGAGTCTGCGAAAGTTACATTTGTTGTAAATGTTGATTTGTTTTAATCATTGATTAAAACCTCTTAATTTTATTAAAACATAATATAAATTTTGTACTCCGAAATAGTCCAATAAACGTGAATATCATTAATAGTTACTGTTAGGACGGTAAATTAATTTAAATGGTTAAAGCTAAATTTAAATGTAAACTGACTAGATAAAGTTACTTTGAAATACCACAGTTAAAGTTTGGAAGTGCACATATAAATGTCTAGATTGGTAAAGTAAAATAAGCAACGAGAATGGAGTCAGCCAACTCCAATAAGTATGATGTAACACAATGGTGTGACGTAACACCATTTCGGCAATTCTTAGGTAAGGGGTAAGGAGGGAAGGGCAGGCTTTCCTCTTAACCGGCTGATATTTCGTTAGTAGTAATCTCACTTTTCTTTGGCTCACCTGCACTGCTCTCATCAAGTTCTTTTCTCGGAGACACGAACTAGAGCACTCTTTGAACGCCCCGACACATACGCCTGAAGGGAAGACTGCCACAGGATATCGTTCTCAATGATACTTTGATGATTCCGATCACTAACTGATTACTTTGCACTCATTCGGATATAGTAACCCGCTCTCAATCGGCGTATGATACAATGAGGTCCAAAATACAGGGATGAAAAGCAAAAATCTGATATTGCGGCGTATTAATAATGGGGGGGTTCATTGTTATTACCAGACATATTGTTATTCTATATTGTTGTTTTCCTTTTATGTTGACTGGGATAACGTCACTCCTATATGGGATTTTTTGGTAGCCACGAGTGGCGGGAATATAGCGTCTGTCTTGCTGAGTATTCCGTGAGAAGCGGATCGCGTGTGCAAGCCGGCCTTTGGATCGGTGGACATCTCCCCTCACCTTTCATATTTAATAATGTAGGAACGCCAAACGGTTGGGAAATAAATCTAGGAATATGTAAGTAGATTTTACAGTGAAAAACCCACGCCTTCCTCTTAACCTCCACCCCACGTTTCGGTCCTCCGCGGCCAAATGAGTATACGTTCCCTCAATATACGCGATGGGTATTAAAAATTAATTTAACTTTTCATTTGAACTTTTAGGCCTCTACCCAGCATGTAACAATACGTTGCATTCATATGACTTTCTTTACTCACTCTTCTACAAACTATTTCTGTAAACGCTTACTCATCTATGTACTTTCATTTCACATTTCTTTGTAGCTATAAGGAGGATACAGTTAGTCAAAGCCATATCAAATTTTTAAAAATATGGTACATTCACACGACTTTTCTACCCTCGGTCGTTTATTAGCGACTATACAACTATTCTTACGACAGCTTATTTTCCTATCTACTTCATTTTAATTGGGATAAACCTTTGCAGAGGTAACTGCTTTACACATTCCGTTGTAGACACAAAGAGAATGGAGATTCGTGTGTTTTAGAACTGGACGCTACACGCTGGCCTTAAAATTCCTTACTCTTTCCATGACATCGCGAGAAAAACTGAATGTCGACAATACTTAAAAGAATGATAAAATTATTCATCAATTAGCAACAATAACGGCTATCTCGGAAATAGCTTGTGCCACAAAAAGGGTTATTTGGAATAAATAGTGCGTTTTAAAGACATCTACAATTTTTTGTGTAGTACGTTTTTGTCTATTACTTAACGTTTACCAGCTATAACTACAAGATTAGACAAACGAGGAGGGCATCACAGGCTATTCCCGGATAATTCAAGCTATACATTTATTGCAGTCAAGAGCCATTTTTTAGAAAATAAAAAATTTAGAAAAATGTTCTATGTAAGGAATGGTAGGAGTGGACGGATTTTCTTGAAAATTTTGAGTCGCATCTTTGGAACATGCTGAACTTAAATACCAAGTTTGGTGTTTATCCACTTCTCATTTTTAGTTATGCTGTTCATGGACCTATTTCTAAAAATGCTTCTTTGGATTCCGGGGTCCTCAAAACACGTATTTCCGGTTAAATATCGGTATCGATTTTTTGTTGCCGAAATATAATACCTTCTCCTTGATGACAAGAAAATACGAATAGCGACTTAACACTTGGAGAAAGTTTAATTATTTGAAAATTCAAACCAATAATAAAAAATAACTCGGAAATGATTAACGACACAAAAATTGTGTGTGCTTTAACGAGATCTACATTTTATGAAGTAAGATTTTGTCTATTTCTCATGGTTTACCAATTGTCCAAAAGCAATTCAGCTTCACGGGTTACTCCCAGGAAATTCAAGATTCAAATTAAAAATACTAAACATGTGGTGTTTTAGCTATTCGAAATCGTCAAAAGCCATTTTCGAGAAAATAAAAAACAAGGGAAAATGTTTCGTGTAAAGCGGGTTTGTAGTGGAAGTTATATTTTATCTTTTTAACCATGAAGGGTCTGGACCTGCCAACCCGACTGCCGGCCTCACGCCCACGAACGCATGGCAGAGGTGGGCGACCATCCAACCGATACGTGGAGGTGATGTAGCCAGCATCATGCATTAACCAGCCAGAATGTCGGCCAACGTGGGCGGGTTTGCTGCCTATCGCAGCTCCTCACTTTCCTCACGATGCTGAATGGGCACTGGTCCTATACCCGGGCGCATTTCATGGCCGGAAACCAGAGCGCCACGGCAAACGACATCCTTGGAAGATGCTGAACTTAAATACCGTTGGTATTCACCCAAATTTTCGTATGTTTTATGCTGTTCACTGTCGGACACGGACCTAGCAATAAAAATTATTTTTAAATTCAGGGGGCGTCAAAACACTAATTTTCCTTGAAATGTTTACATCGATTTTTTTTATAGGTGGGTTACAATACCTTCTCTACTACCAGCTTCATGGTAAGAAAAATGCTTATGAGTATTTATTAAACAATATCATGAGATATACTTTCATTCCCGAACTGAGTGTAACTCGTTTCATAACGTTTCGTTAAGCAGGCAATAGAGGGTTAATTAACCTCATTAACAAATATTTACCTGCTTATAATCAGCGCTGGAAATTAAATCACAGTTTACTCTAAAACTCTCCTATATTTGGCCCACAGCTGCCATTTTCATGATTAATAAACACTACTATTGATTTAATTACTAAGCAAACCTTTTAAAGTCACTATTTAACGTTCAAGCTGAAAGGATAATGAATTAACTACGAGTTAAAACAGGCTGAGAATACGTACAGTCATGTGCATGATCTCAATCACTATTCTTTTCGCATGTGTTTGTGTAAACGAATACTTTTCTCTCATTAGAGAGAAGTTTTCCAATCCAGAGAGTAGAATGTATCCGATCTAGCTATACATTTACATTCACTTTCCGAACTAGCTTTACGAGGGCGGATTGATAAGTCAGTGACTTTTTAAACAAAATAACAATTTTTTCCAAAAAATTAATTTTATTTATCAGCACTGTACTTTCAATTCAGTACACACTATCCAACGCTTCTCCAATTTTTAACCCTTCCAAAAAATATGATTTTTTGAAGTCTGCAAAATATGAAGTTGTTTCTGCCATGATGTGTTTACTATACGTGAATATCTTCCCAGAGAGCCAATTTTTCAGGTTTGCGAAGAGGAAGAAGTTCCCTTGGAGCCAAATCTGGAGATTATAGTGGGTGAGGTAGCAGTTCGTATCCTAATTCCACAAATTTTGCGATGGAAATGGCTGACTTGTGTGCGAGTGCATTATCCTGGTCAAAGAGAACTTTTTCTTCAACAAATAGGATCGTTTCTTTAATAATTCCTTGTGAAACTGGTCCAGCATTGCGGCATAATACGAACCTGTGATGGTTTTACCCTTTTATAGGTAGTGGATGTCTATCACCCCTTGTAAATCCCAAAAGACTGCTCCATGTTTTTTCCTGCCGACGGAATGGTTTTCACTTTATTTGGAGCATGTTCGATAGTAATGGATCCAAATTTCATCAACCGTGATATCACGCCGCAAAAGCTCCTTTGGGTTGCGCTGGAACATGTTCAAACATCCCTGGAAAATGGTCGCACAATTCCACTTGTTCTCAACTGTGAGCAGTCGTGGCACCCATCTTGCTGACAGTTTTCTCATACCCAAAAACTCGTGCAGAATGTTATACACCCGTTCAATCGAGATGGTTAAGGTCTTGGCTATCTCAAGGATTGTTACTCGGCGGTCTTCCAACACAATATTGTGAATTTTGTTCACCATTTCTTCTGTTGTGACCTCAACCGGCCGTCCTGTGCGTACAACATCTCTTGTGCTCTAACAGCCACATCGAAGTTCTGTGAACCATGCCATGTGATGGAGCACAGTCCCCGTAATACTTGTTCAGCTTTTCTTCCGTTTCCTTCACCGTCTTACCACGCAAAAGTAGTGCTTTATCGGAGCACGAAATTCACTTTTCTCCATTTTCTATGAAGCAAGCCATCTGCTTATTTTAGACGCTCTCAACAATGCTCTAAGAAACAAATAATGGCGAATTCCTGCGATTATACCCAGAATGGATGTAAGAGTTGGCTGCAAATAAGAAACCTGTGATTAGAACGCTATCTCCCGTCAAAGTCATGGACTTATCAATCCGCCCTCCTATAATTTACTTTATTGCTACATGTTATTTTATTTTCTATAACATACAACGTTTTTTATTTTATGAACTACGTGAGATTGCTATTTTTATAAAAATAAGTTAAGTAAAGTAATGCTTAACGATTAAAAACTGAAAAACATGTGGGTTACAATCACACTGTTTTCTCTACCCACTATAAATTATTTCATACAAATTCTGCAAATCATTCGTAATACAGCTTGGTTTTTACTTCTCGTTAACTTTGATGAACTGAAAATACACATTTTGTTGTAGCTAAATAAAAGCATGCAGGACACTAGGACGACAGTAAAATGTTTAAAAATCTGATGTGTTACACCCACATGACTTTCTCCACTCTTGTACAAACTATTTTTACAAACGCTAATTCTCCATCTACTTCATTTTAATCCAGATATCGAAATGTAAACCTTATTGCTAATTTTCTTGTAGGTACAAGGGGAATACGGTGGGCTTTAAGCGACAGTCAAATCTTTTAAGAGCTGGTTGCTATGTGGAGCATTTCATTCTCTTTGTATGTCCAGGACAAAAATAAATGAATAATGAATGCCCATTTGAGAACAAGTATATCTATTGGAAAATTCGAACAAATAACACTGAATATCTCGGAAGTGGTTCACTCCACAAAAAATGTACATGACATTAATTGTGTGTTTTAAGGAGATCTGCAGTTTTTGTATAGTAAATTTTTGTCTGTCTCTTACGGCTTACCAGTTATGCGAAGTTGATTCAGAATGAAGGGGACTTTTGGTGACATTCCCAGAAAATTCAATATATACATTTTATCGTTAGTCATGTTTTCAGAAAATAAAAATTTTTGATAAATGTTCCATGTAAAGCGTAATATGGGGTGGGGAGATTTTCTTGAAAATCTTCGTGTCGCATCTTTGAAAGATACTGAACCTAAATACCAAGTTTGGCGTCTATTCGACTTTTCTTTTCGAGTTATGCTGTTCACAGACACATACACACAAGGACCTTCTTCTAAAAATGCTTTTTTGGATTCAGGAGGCCTCAAAACATG
The DNA here is from genome assembly GCA_030765065.1 of Deroplatys truncata. NCBI lineage: Eukaryota > Metazoa > Arthropoda > Insecta > Mantodea > Mantidae > Deroplatys > Deroplatys truncata. The sequence goes on along the minus strand of CM060988.1, from coordinate 153,106,341 downwards.
TATTTCCAGTGTCATCTCAGTATGGAATTTTTGGGTGGAATGCAAGACTTGCCCTACTTACTATACGTATTAGAGAAAGTAAAAAGAAGATCGCTATATTATAATGTACTTGATATTTTGAATACTCTTTTAATGACCCGATACGAAACAAAAGAACGGTCGTAACATTTTTCAAGTGTGTGGTCTGAGATCCTGGAAATTTCCAACTGGTAATGCTTACGATAAAGAAGGGGATTTAACAAAATTGTATGTCTTGAAGTTTGTCTATTTCTGTTCGTAGTTATATAAGATTCAAACAGGTTGAAGTGGTCGTCAAAGAATATTCCCAACAACAAATTCAAAGTTATACATTCCTCATGTTGTTTACGTCCTACATATCGGTAAAGCCACTTTTGAGAAAATCAAAAATAACGAAACATTACCATGTAAACTATCAGTCGTAAGTAACGCGGGAGTTGTGGAACGAAAAAACCCCAGTGTAATAGTGTGCGGAGCACGCATACACGCGATACGTGGCCTCACCATTAACGATCGCACTGTATATATATACACAGTTTTCTTTTGTGAGGGTTTCAGGGATCTCAAAATGTGCATTTCTTGCGAAACCTCAATATCAAATATTTGCGTGTAATGTTATACTTCCTCTAACTGCCGTAGACAAATGGTAGAGAATGTTAAGATCCGTACCTGTATTAACTGACTGCGATCTGTGTTTTCTTCTGGACATGTTTTAATTACCTACCAATGCTTGTATTCATTTGCATCTTAAAAGCGCAGTATGTTACTCTGATGCTTAGACCCACAACGCCTTGCAAAGGGAAGGATGGCTTCTGCTTTGTTTATACCTTCTTGCCGATTTTTGGAAAGCAGTAGCTTATAGTATTTTGCTTGTTTTATTTTCTAAAGTTGTACGACTTTGACTCAATATCCTTTCAAATGTACCCATTTATTTTCTATGTCTGCTAACATGATATTCCCAGAAGATGAAAATGTTTAGCATATTCAATAATTTTATAATAAATTATAATTTTCGGATAGCCAAAAACTACCAGACAGAAGGGTCACTCGGCTTAGCACCGCAGATAGGTCTTCTCAGCATTATGTCTTCCACAACCCCTAGAAGAAGGGATAAATGGTACATCCGAAGGGGTAGATCCGGGAAGCAAGCATCCCCCATAAAGGGCACCAGTTGTTCATCCAAGCGCCAGGGAGAAATCCTTTACAGAACGCAAACTCCACTGTCCCACCGCCACGCACCAATCGCCGTCGCCTGGTCCTGCTACTCTGAAACAGATGAAATAATGGACAAGAAATTCGCGGTAGAAGAGGAACCATCACAACATTCGCCTACCAGCGACCTGGGAAAATCACTAAAAGCCCTAGGTCAGGGTGACCTCACACGTTAAACGGAGCCATCTCTCTCGGTAAATGACTTTTACTTCCAAACGTATTCACTGTAAATTTTCATTTGCACAAATGAGAAATATTCACGATGCTAAGGCAGGTTTCCCGCAGGAAAACGGACGGATCGCAGGAGATGGTAAATTTCCACTTGTGTACTGAGAAAACAACAGGAATATGTAGCTTTAACCGCAGCTGCATTTGGTTTCCTATTTGCTGGTTTCCGTCAAAAGGCGGACCCACAATCTTTTTTTGGAATGCCTCATTTACGTCAGAGTCATTTCCATACAATCTCAGTTCCTTAAGATTCTGCTTCTTCTTCATCAACGGGAGAAGTTACCTTGAAATGGGTCAAAATATCAATTTTTATTTTATTGCTTACTTTCATAGTTTGGATTGTGTTTTTACTGTCCCTACTACGTATAGTAAGTAGGGGAGGTATTGTATTCCACCCAAAAATTCGATACCGAGATTTCACCGGAAATATATGTTTTGAGACCCCCTGAATCCAAAAACAGCATTTTTGGAAACATGTCCGTGTGTGTGTCTGTGAACAGCATAACTCAGAAACGAACAGTCGGATAAACACCAAACTTGGTATTTAGGTTCAGTATCTTCCAGAGATGCGACACGAAGGTTTTCAAGAAAATCCCCCCACCCCACATTACCCTTTACATGGAACATTTTTCGAAAATTTTAATTTTACCAAAAATGGCTCTAACGATTTTGATTAAAATATCATATGTTTAAGATATTTTCATGACAAATAAAATTTATATCTCGAATTTTCTGGGAATGTCTCCAAAAGTATTCTTCATTGTGAATGACTTTTGCATAACTGGTAAACCATAAGAGTTAGACAAACTTTTACTACACAAAAAATGTAGATCGCGTTAAAATACACAATTTATGTCATATACATTTTTTTGTTGAGTGAACCATTTTCGAGATATTGCTTGTTATTCCCTTAAATTTTTCAATACTTATTTTCTCAAATGGGAATTCGTTATTAATTTTTTTGTCTTGGATATGCAAAGAGTATTAATCTGTGGGAAAGGGAATGGTGCTGCACCTAGCAACCAGCTATTAAGAGATATGTATATGCTTAAAGGCTACTGTATTTATATATTGCCCTTGTAAATATATATTCCCCTTACATCTACAAGAAAATTAGCAATAAGATAGAGTCTGCAAATGTTTATCTCGATTAACATGAAGTAGATGGAGAATAGGCGTTTGTAAAAATAGTTTGTACAAGAGTACAGAAAGTCATGTGAGTGCAACACATCAGATTTTTAACCATAAACCAATATCAAGATCATAAATGACATCTTATATGACAGCGTGTAAGTTGGAATACGCCCCTTTTGCATTCTCTGACGTCTGATAGTTTTCTTACATTTCAATTTTTTTGTTCTAGGGACTTTCTTGCCTACTTTATGCTTTCAGCCATTGGCTAACCTGTTTGTGCTGTTCATTCATTTGTTTTCTGGCGCCAAAAGCTTGCACATTTTTACTGCTTCATTTAACAGATAAGAATGCCTAGATCTTGTATGAAAGTGTTCAAAAAAGAGTAAAGTGTGTGTAAATATTGCAAATACAACTGAATCTGAAAGGAATGCAAATACAGAAGTAAATGGTGGTATTGGAAGTTTTACTTTGAATAATGCAAGCTGTTTGGTGAGTGCTGGATCAATAAACAGTGAAATATTATGTTAACTTACAAATTTGGCAAAACCCCCAAAAAAGTTCCAAAAATATAATTGGAGGCACAGGACTGATACAAGAAAGCTAGACAGAGAGTAAGAAACAGGAAGAAAAGTAGAGGAGATGATAATAATGCTGGAACTGCAGATTATGGAGCAGAAAGGTTTAAGAGGTTCTTTATATATGTCTCCGACATAATATGATTTAAACTGGTGGAGAGTGGTTAATCTTGTAACCACTGAGAAATTTAAAGTTGTGTACTATGCCTATAACTTAGTAACCACAAATTCTATAATTTCTGGATAGCTAAGAAACAAGTGTGTCCTCCTATTTCAGAATAAGGGGTTGAGAATAATTACTGGAGATCTTAGCAGATATTCATGCAGAAGAAATTTAAATATAATATTAATACACGCACACACACACACACACACACACACAAGTTGTTAAAAATGAGTGTGGACCAAAACAAGACAAAATATCGAGTAAACATGCGTTCTAAAACGCATAGGTTCAAAGCTATGAGCACTTGTTCATCTTCGCTACTGTGAAACATCTCTTGTACTGCAAGCTCTTTACTACTACATATGACCTACAGCAGGCAGTAAACAAATGAGGACACATTACTCTGTTATTGTGCATTAATGAATACAGCATGCAGCAAACATCAGTTAATGTTGTTGCTATAAACTGCACTCACAGCTCTGGGTAAGTGCAAGGCATATTCTTATTTGTTCTAATGTAATCAGTTTCTTTTCGATAAGTTTGTGAAATGCTTCAACATTGCAGTTTTATCTTGAAATCTTTGGTGTATGCAATCCCCATTAATGATATACAAACACTACAGGAAGGCGTCATCAATGTCTGCCAGAGCATCCGTGACTAATCTGGAGTCTTTTAGAGAGTGCATGATTCCCTAAGACGTCGAACAGAAGCATGCCTTACTATGAATGGGCACCATATTGAGTACCTCCTTTAGCGATGGTTCACACGTGCAGGTCGTATGCAATCGCAAGCAAATTACATTAGAAGCTATGCTGTTTCACAGTAACTGAGTAATGTGTTCTCATTTGTTTACTGAATTCTGTAGGTCATACGTAATAGTAAAGAGCTTGCAGTAGAAGAGATGTTTCATGGTAACGAAGATAAACAAGTGCTTATAGCTCTTATGGCATGGGTTTTAGAGCCCATATTTACTGGACTTTTTTTTGGTCCATACTACCACCTCTCAAAATACATGTTTTAACACCTGGTATAACCATTTCAATAAACAGTCGACATACATAATAAGGCAGACACAACTCAAACGCCATATATGGTATTATAAAGTCTTTCTTCAGGATAGGAGAAACGTAAATGTACTAGCTTAACGGTGACAGGTGACGGGAATATACCTACCACCGGTATAACATTTTTTTTTATTTGCGAAAGGTAATATGACCAAAATTTATGATGTGGATGTATAGCTGGATGCAAAGCTTGGCAAACAGAATTGCTAGTAACGCGCGTGATGTGGGAAATGTTATAGTTAATGCTAGTTAGCTAGGTTGTGTTCGTTTCAAATCTATATTTTTTGTTTTCCAGTTTTGGATTTTTGTTGCTATTGTATACTTAAAGACGAGTCAGTCAGTCCATCCATCCATTCAAATATATTAAACCATTCGTGACAAAAATATTAGACTAAGGGCGGATTGATAAATCCTTGACTTTGACGAGAGATGGCGTTCAATCACAGGTTTCTTGTTTGCACCCAAGTCTTACATCTATTCTGAATATAATCGCAAAAATTCGTCGTCATTTGTTTCCTAGAACATTGCTGAGAGCGTTTAAAATAAGCAGATGTGTTATAAATTGAAGTGAGTCGTTACATATTAATCCACATCACAATGACGCTTCTCAGTTAACACCAAGCGCCATGGTAATGTGAATTAATATGTAACGACTCACTTCAAATTATAATGTGATAACATCACAATTAACAATATTTCTGTCAATTATAATAATAAGCAGATGTGTGTTGCTTCATAGAAAATGTAGAAAGGTGAATTTCGTGCTCTGATAAAGCACTACTTTTTGCGTGGTAAGACGTGTGAACCTGAACAAGTATTATGGGGACTCTGCTCCATCACATGGCATGGTTCACAGAATTTCGATGTGACCGTTTTCGAGTACAAGAGATGCCGTGCGCACAGGACGGCCGGTTGAGGTCACAACAGAAGATATGGCGAACAAAGTTCACGATATTGTGTTGGAAGACCGCCGAATGAAAATCCTGAGATAGCCAAGACCGTAAACACCTCGAGTGAACGGGTGTATAACATTCTACACGAATTTTTGGGTATCAGAAAGCTGTCAGCATGATAGTTGCCGCGACTTATCACAGTTGAGAACATCGAAATCGTGTGACCATTTCACAGGGATGTTTGAACATGTTCCAGCGCAACCCAAATGGGCTTTTGCGGCATTATATCACGGTTGATGAAACTTGGATCCATTGCTATCAACCTGAAACCAAACAACAATCAAAGCAGTGGATTTCCTTCGGCGAACCTGCTCCAAAGAAAGCGAAAATCATTCTGCCGGCAGGAAAAATCATGACAGCTGTCTTTTGGGATTCACAAGGGGTAATAGACATCCACTACCTGGAAAAGGGTAAAACGATCGCAGGTTCATATTATGCCGCAGTGCTGGATCATTTTCACAAGGAACTGATAAAGAAACGACCCCATTTTGGTGAAGAAAAAGGTTCTCTTTCAACAGGATAATGCACCCGCACACAAGTCAGCCATTTCCATGGCAAAATTTGTGGAATTGGGCTACGAATGCTACCTCATCCACCATATTCTGCAGATTTGGCTCCGAGCGACTTCTTCCTCTTCGCAAACCTGAAAAATTGGCTCGCTGGGAAGAAATTCACATCCAGTGAACATATCATGGCAGAAACATCCTCATATTTTGCAGACTTGGAAAAATCATATTTTTTGGAAGGGTTACAAATATTGGAGAAACGCTGGACAACGTGTATTGAATTGAAAGGACACTATGTTGAGAAATAAAATTTATTTTTTGAAAGAAATTGTTATTTTCTTTAAAAAGTCACTGACTTATCAATCCGCCCTCGTATAGTTAAAGACGAGTCAGTCACTCCATCCGTCTGTTCATCCATCCATTCATCCGTATTAAATCATTCATGACAAAAATATTACACTAAAGGGCTTATACACAGATCTCCTTCTGCACTATAAAAAGGACTGAAGTCTTCTCGAGTCTATTCTAAAGTTCACCTGGCTGTTAGCCAAAGAAGACAATAACCAAGAAAGTTTCAAGTCACAGTATATCAAAAAGATGTTTATCACGAATGCAGTTTAGAATAATGTTTAATATTTATAGTATAAACATCTTAATTAGTGAATTCAATCGTTCAAAATTCTTCCTACGAACATATTTATAAAAATCTGATGTATTACATTCACATTACTTTTTCTACCCTCTATTGCTTATTAGTGGGTATACAAACTATTCTTACTAATGCTTACTTTCCACTTACTTCATTTTAATCCAAATAAAACCTTGCAGAAATAGCTACATTACACATATCTTTATCGATACAAAGGAAACAGCGATAGTCAAATGTTTTAAGAACTGGAAGCTATATGCTGACCTTAAAATTCCATACTGTTTCCATGTAATCGCGAGAAACAACTTAATGTTTAAAGCACTTTAAAGAATGACCAAGTAATGAACAATTCGAACCGCTGGCCCCGTAGCTCAGTCGGTAGAGCACCTACCAATTGTGCTAGGGGGTCCCGGGTCGATTTCCGACTGGGAGTGGGAATTTTTCTCTAGCCAAGATTATTCCTTATCCTCCCCAGAGTCTGGAAGTATGAATGTGAGTGTGAATATGTGTATGCTCCAATGATTGAAAACCAAAGTGCAAGAAACCCAACGACAAGAGTTACACGAGTTAACACCAGTGCCAATGGCAATAAGTTCCAAAGGAAAGGCCGCCGATAAGACCATTGCAGTTAAAGGCAAAGATCAATCATAAGTCAACAGCTGGTTACGAGCACAGGACCCGACTTCTGGTTCACTTCTGATTCATCTTCGTCATGGTCTTAAAATGCTTATCTCCAAGATCGCCTTTGAGTCAGGGGAACATGTTAAAATCACTTGGGAAAAGATCTGGTGAATATGGAGGATGCGAGAAAACTTCCCAGTTGAATCTTCTGAGCTCCGCCTGGATCAAGATTCAACTTGGAAATTTTCTCGTATCCTCCGTATCCACCGGAGCTTGCCCCAAGTGATTTTCACATGTTCCTCCAACTCAAAGGTAAGACTTTTAACACCGATGATGAAGTCAAATCAGTGAACAGCTGGTTGCGAGCACAGGACCCGACCTGGTACAACACTGGCTTGGATAAACTTGTGTCACGTCCCCAAAAATGCTTGGAAAAACATGTTGATTATGTAGAAAAGTAACAGAAAGACTGTACAATACAAATAAAATTAATTCAATATGATCAATTGTGTCTACTGTTTTTTTTTAAATTAGAGAAACTCACTTATTGGACGACCCTCGTAAAAAGAAATCTTAACCACTTCGTGCGCCTGTAAAAGTGGAAGATACTAAATGCAATACAAATGTTAAATCTCCGATACTCGATGATACTCAATTGCTTGGACTGCAAATGGTGTTTTTCGCTAGAGGGATTTAAAATAATTAAAATTCCCCATCAGATTGTCGAAAAAGTAATTATGATCCTGAATGATGAATCATGAACATTCGACAACGCCTTTCAAAATAATAAGTTAACCTTACTGCTCACAATACCCATATTGAGCTTCGTTTGGTAAAGAAAGCAAATGGTTTTTGTTTCGTTATTGAATAGCTTTGACTACCAAGTGGGTGAGATTTTGATCGAATCCTTAAGTGTATATGTTGATATGTTCAGTGTAGATGTCATTAAAGTCTGAAAATATTTTATTCACTTTACAGGGGTGGTTTTAGAGGATTAAAAATTCGCAAAACTCCTTAAGGAATACGTTGACAAAGGTCACATACGACTTATGAGATCAATTGTGACCATACTAATGATACCATTGTTCACAAATTTAACATGTGGCTACTCTGGGCATAAGACTAAAACGTGTTTCTTTCAAAATGTCGTTACAATCTAACCGTTGCCCATTATTTTCAACGTCTCATATAGAGAACTACACTGCTTGGCACAAATTTGAGCTCGGGAAAATTATAGACTTATAACTTTCAAAAACAACTCAACTAATGTTTTCGAAACCTTACGTACAAATCTGTAATATGCAAAAATTAAAAGCCAATAAGGTATTACAAAAACTACCGCACTCTTAATTTCAACCCTTACTTAAGATTCTTGAATAAGCTTTTTACATCTGTGCGATACGACGCGAAAAAAATTATACGCTACCTTAAACTTTCTAAACGTTGCCGTTTCCCATATTTTCAATCCCCAATGTAGAAGTCTCCACCATTTAACCTATCTGGGTAAAACACTAATATACTAGAACACAACAAAAACCACAGGCTACCTTATGTCTTCCAAAATATCTTCCAACTCTTATTTTCAATCACACAGTAAGCTGAATGTTTTCAAAAATACAGGAGAGCCAAAAAAAGAAAAAAAAACTACGAACCGGCTGCGCGGTGATTTCCAGGTGTAAAAGTTCCAGGCCGTATAACAATTTATGAACTTTACAATAAATTTCAGGCCACAGGAAATGTTCAGGCTAAGAAATCTAAAACACGGCGAAAGAGTTATAGAGCCAATTTCGTTCGAGTGAAAGTTGACGCCCGTACATATGTGAATACAATTTTACCTCTGTTTTTAGAGAATTAACAGACAGGAAGCGTGATTTTCCCTTTTTTCAACAAGAGTCTGTAACAGCTCATACGGTCAATATTTCGATGAGAACAATTGAAAGTGTGTTTGAGAACAGAATTATTAGTAGAGATTTGTGGCCCCCTCGGTCCCCCTACCTAACCCCTTGCGAATTCTATCTCTGGGGTAACTTAAAACATAAAGTGTACAAGACAAACCCACACATCCTGGAAGAATTAAAACAAAATATCCGTCAGGAAATTGCCATCATTTCTCGACGTGAACTACGGCGAGTGATGGATAGTTTCCTAAAGAGGTGCCAAAAATGTATGGACAACGACGGTGGACAGTTTCAGCATCTCCTATCATAAAGTTGGTAAGTAAAACCTTTAAAAGTAGTTTAGCGCCGAGGAAGCGGATAGGAAAAACACCGCGCAGCCGGTTCGTAGTTTTTTGGCTCTCCCTGTACATATATAAAAATAAACTGCACCGATTGACCAAATGAGACACAATTTTGAGCACTTACGCTAGAACTTCGGGAAAATTATAGACTACTGTAAACATTCTATCGTTACTCAAACCGGTGTAGTTCCTGACTCTCGTGCAGAGGGTGTGTGGTTTGATTCTCGGTTCTGAGGAAGCATTTTAAATCGGTCTTATCCAATCTACATCTCTGACTAACCCACGTGAAGTAGTCCCAAGTCCCAATATGATTCGGAGTGCACGGTAAAAGCTGTAGGTCCGCTCGCTCCATCACCACATCGGAGGTAACGACACTGACCGCTGGGTGCCTCCAGCTATTAAACGGGTGGAATGAGGTTTCCCGAAGGTTGTTCACCATATGGGGAGCGTTAAAATAACAACATACTAGATTATGAACCCCATTTAACCAATCTGTACAAACCCTGGGCACTTATGCTTTGGGTACAACGGCGGATAAGACAGTAAACTAAAGGAATTATTTTCCCCTCCCAATTGGAGCCCCCATACTCCTCAGACCCGTAATCTCTTGAATAAGGGACCAAATGCATGAAAAACTTTAATGCCACTATGCTTTCTATAAACGGTTTACTGTCATTACTATAACTGTGTGTATAGCTAAGAAACGGGGCATGGAATTCCATAAAATGCAATGGTGGAAGTGGTGGAAGTGTTTATGGTTACGATTAGCAATTGCCAGACAGCGTTGCTCATATTTCCGCTCATATTTCCTTTCTTGCTTGCAACAACTTAATAAATTGCTTCTAAGTGCAACGTTGTAAGCTTGTTTAATCACTGTGACCTGGTTTTTCTGAAACTACGACACTCTATTATCGCATAACGCGTCATTTGTTTTCTTTCTAAGCCACAAGAACACTGTGATGACATTTAACCATCAACTCGCCGTCATTAGCGAAATAATTTTATTTTTAACGTAACTTGGCCAGCATAGCCATGAAAAAAGCAATAAGTAGATCATTCTTTCGAGTCACCAAGTTTCTTCATTTCCCAGGTGGTTATAATAGTACTAAAAAAAAGTCTGATGTGATACATTCACATGAGTTTCTCTACCCTCTATCATTTATTAGTGGTGGGTATACAAACTATTTTTACTAAAGAGGTTCCCCGAAGGTTTTTCACCATATAGGGAGCGTTAAAACAACAACATACTAGATTATGAACCCCATTTAGTCAATTTGGACAAAACCCTGGACACTTATGATTTAGATACAGCGGCGGATAAGACAGTAAAATAAAGGAATTATTTTCCCCTCCCATTTGGAGCCCCCATACTCCTCAGACGCGTAATCTCTTGAATAGGGGACCAAATGCATGAAAAACTTTAATGCCACTATACTTTCTATACACGGGTTTACTGTTATTACTACTGTGTGTACAACTAAGAAACGGGGCGTGGAATTCCACAAAATGGAATGATGGAAGTGGTGGAAGTGTTTGTGGTTACGATTAGCAGTTGCCAGACAGCGTTGCTCATATTTCCGCTCATATTTCCTTTCTTTCTTGCAACAACTTAATAAATTGCTTCTAAGTGCAACGTTGTAAGCTTGTTTAATCACTGTGACCTAGTTTTTCTGAAACTACGACACTCTATTATAGCATAACGCGTCATTTGTTTTCTTTGTAAGTGACAAGAACACTGTGTTGACACTGTACTGCATTTAACCATAAACTCGTGATCATTAGCGAAATAATTTTACTTCTAACGTAACTTGGCCAGGATAGCCATGGAAAAAGCAATAAGTAAGAGATCATTCTTTCGGGTCACACACACGACCTCTTTATAAATATTTTCATTCAGGGGGCCTCAAAACATGTATTTCCGGTGAAATTTCGATATCCAATTTTTGGGTGGAATACAATACTTCCCCTACTTACTAAGTAGCGAAAGTAATAATTTGGAGTCATCACTGACTGAAGGCATCATAACTGACATTGACTGAAATTTGAACACGCACACTAACTTTATAAGGTATTTCTCTTGACTTTAAATAAAAAATCTGATGTATTACACTCAAATGACTTTCTCTACTCTTGTAAAACTATTTTTACAAACGCTTATTCTCCATATGCTTCATGTTAATCGAGATATCGAGATGTTAATCTTATTGCTAATTTTCTTGTGGATGCAAGGTGAGATGGTAGGCTTTAAGCTATAGTCAAATATTTTAAGAGCTGGTTGCTATGTGGAGTATTCCATTCTCTTTGCCTTACCAGAACAAAAAAAATGAATAACGAATTTGAGAAAAAGTATAAGTATTGGAAAATTTAAGGGAATATCAAGCAATATCTCGAAAATGGTTCACTCAACAAAAAAAATGTATATAACATAAATTGTGTATTTTAACGCGATCTACATTTTTTGTGTAGTAAAATTTTGTCTATCTCTTATGGTTTACCAGTTATGCAAAAGTCGTTCACAATGAAGAATACTTTTGGAGACATTCCCAGAAAATTCGAGATATACATTTCATTTGTCATGAAAATATCTTAAACATATGATATTTTAATCAAAATCGTTAGAGCCGTTTTTGAGAGAATTAAAATGTTCGAAAAATGTTCACTGTAAAGGGTAATCTGGGGTGGGGAGATTTTCTTGAAAAGCTTCCTGTCGCATCTCTGGAAGATACTGAACCTAAATACCACGTTTGGTGTTTATCCGACTGTTCGTTTCTGAGTTATGCTGTTCACAGACACACACACACACACACACACACACACACGGACATGTTTCCAAAAATGTTTTTTTGGATTCAGGGGGCCTCAAAACATGTATTTCCGGTGAAATCTCGGTATCGAATTTTTGGGTGGAATACAATACTTCTACTTACTATACGTAGTAGAGAAAGTAAAAAGATACGCGATATCACATTTTCATCACATTCTCTACTCATTTTTCTACAAAATACAAAAGCGTTTTTTTCTATCTACTTGATGTCAACTGAAATAAACGTTTGCAGAAATGCTTTCACTACACATTTTTTAGTAGGTACAAAGAGGGACAAAGAAAATCTCACTGCACCTCGTGTCTATGCCACATTATTTATCGTTGTAGTGGTCTTGTGAAGCCATGACCATTTCATTGGTTGCTTTAGGCCACGGTGCAAGGATGCGCCAGTCCTTCTGCTAAATAGTTGCACCAATAACCACAACAAAGGTAACAAAATGGCGTAGAAACGAAATATATGTTTACGCTCTCGATCGTATTGGCTGAAAGAGATAGAGTGAGTGCATTCAGTTTGTCATACAGACCTCTTATCGGGATTGGTAACCCATACCTTATCGGCTAGTGCAGGACACGCCTTTGAAAGGGTTAAAAGCTAAGAGGAAAACTTGATGAGCGCCCAGGTTAGCGAAATGTAAAATGTGTAGTGTGAGAGGATTTCCAGAGGGTGCAAATTAAAGCTTGAATAGTATTTATTAAATACATAGCACGGCAGCAATTTATAACAAAAAAAATCTGATGTGTTACACTCACATGACTTTCTCTACTCTTGTACAATCTATTTTTACAAACGCCTATTCTCCATATGCTTCATATCAATCGAGATATCGAGATGTCAATCTTATTTGTAATGTTCTTGTAGATGCAAGGGGAATATGGTAGCTTTTAAGCGATAGTCAAATATTTTATCGCTGGTTGCTATGTGGCGCATTCCATTCTCTTTGCATGTCCAGGACATAAAAAAATGAATAACGAATTTGAGAAAAAGTATAAGTATTGGAAAATTTAAGGAAATAACAAGCAATATCTCGAAAACGGTTCACTCAACAAAAAAAATGTATATGATATAAGTTGTGTATTTTAACGGGATCTACATTTTTTGTGTAGTAAAATTTTGTCTATCTCTTATGGTTTACCAGTTATGCAAAAGTCGTTCATAATGAAGAATACTTTTGGAGACATTCCCAGAAATTTCGAGATATACATTTCATTTCTCATGACATTATCTTAAACATATGATATTTTCATCAAAATCGTTAGAGCCATTTTTGAGAAAATTAAAATTTTCGAAAAATGTTCGATGTAAAGGGTAGTCTGGGGTGGGGGGATTTTCTTGAAAATCTTCGTGTCGCATCTCTGGAAGATACTGAACGTAAATACCAAGTTTGGTGTTTATCCGACTGTTAGTTTTTGAGTTATGCTGTTCACAGACACACACACACAGACACACACACACACACACACACACACAGACACACACACACACACACAGACACACACACACACACACAGACACACACACGGACATGTTTCCAAAAATGCTTTTTTTGGATTCAGGAGGTCTCAAAACATGTATTTCCGGTGAAATCTCGGTATCGAATTTTTGGGTGGAATGCATTACTTCCCCTACTTACTATACGTAGTAGAGAAAGTAATAAACAGAACTGTATTCTCACAGTGGTATCAATGCTTGTTGCTGCATAGAAGTAAACATAACCAAATAATAAATAAAGCAGCATGTCCCTCTAATTCAAACTATAATTGGCTAATTTACCTTTACTACCATATTGCTGATCATAGGAATACAAAAGGATTATAGGCAAACATATAACCCAATTTTATTGCCATAATATGTATGCTATATTCGGTAAACCATATACATATGTATCTCTAGTTTTTAAACATGACCAGCCAATTATAACAAAAGAGTAATTTTCATTTCCTACTAAAGGAATATCATCATTTGCGGATATTTTACGGGGAGTGCCCACTTTCTGACGAGGATATAGATCGTCTTCCCCACTTTTCTGGAATATTTTTATCCAGTAGTTTACTATAAAAATACCTTTATGCACTACCGTTGCAATTGCTGTAACAGTGCGACCAGCCTCCCACATACCCACGATACGTCCACGAGTAATTTCGTTAGTATACGGGATGACTGGTTCTGAGACAATAAACATGTTTTGGTTACATTAACACTAGATAAAGCAAAGGCATCAACCTCCCCTCTTTTTCCCCCTAATTGCTGTGTTACCAGGCCACCACACTCTGGGATAGGTAAGGTGAAGGACACGTCTCAAAAGACCCCAGAAAACATAACAAAATCCGCCGAAGATTTTCTTTTGCGCTCTGTGTACAAGAGGGATACAGCAGGCCTAACTGTAGTCAAATGTTTAAAAAACGGGTTGTTATATGCTGGCCTTAAATTCCTACTCTGCACGATCACGAGAAATAAACGAACGGCGACTTAGCACTTGAAAAACTTAAGTGCTTGAAAATTAAAACCAATAACAACTAAATATCTTGGAAATCGTTGATACAAAAGTTTATTTCACATAAGTTATGTGTTTTAAGGAAATCTACATTGTTTGTGCAGTAAGGTTTCTCTAATCTCTTACGGCCAAGCGGAGTAGCGTTGTATATAAAAGGTTCAAAATAAGAGTAAGAGTAATTTATGACGACAATTTACTATTAACACAAAATTATACAAAACGAATTCGACTGAAGGTAATTTCACGGTATAAAAGCTGGCCCATAATGGAAGTGTGCTGTTTATGTTGGTAACGACAAAATCTAGCCCCACCCCCTACTAGCGTGACCATCTCTGTTTTTCGAGTATAATTCTAGCCATTGGATTGGCAGGGTGCTTAACTTCCCCCAAAGTAGGGCCGAACTACCGAAGGGTAACACTACAACTATAGTTAGTATTACCATACTAACTCCCGTTTTCTTATTGCCGTTTAGCAGCGGAAACAACTTTAACCTTCGTCCTCATATCACTGATGAAAGCTCTCAAATACGAGGTGTGATCAAAAAGAAACGGGAATTTTTGTTTTTCTTAAAGAATGTTATTTAATCATCATCAACTTCGTCCCCTTCAAAGTAATCCCCCTCAGATGTAATACACTTGTGCCAGTTCTTTTTCCAATTTTGGAAGCACTTCTGGAGCTCACTTTTCGTTATGGTGTTCAGCTCCTTCAGCGATTCTGTTTTTATCTCATCAATGGTGGTAAAATGTCATTCTTTCATGGCTCTCTTCAGCCTCGGGAATAGAAAGAAGTCGCGGGGGTCCATGTCCGGCGAATACGGTGGCTGAGGCAGCATAACAGTTTTGTTTTTGTCAAAAACTCACGAACAAGCATTGAGGTATGAGTAGGTGCATTATCGTGATCAACTTTCAAGAGTGGTTTTGCCACAATTTTGGTCGTTTTCTTCGCGCAAACGGCCCATAACTTCCAGGTATTATTCCTTTTTGGCCGTACGCCCATAAGGCAGGAACTACTGATGCACTATCCTACTGTAATCGAAGAAAACAGTGAGAAGAACCTTCACATGTGATCGAACTTGTCGAATTTTTTTCAGTCTTGGCTCTTCAGGCAGTTTCCTTTGGGACGATTGAGCCTTAGTTTCGACGTCATACCCATATACCCATGTTTCGTCACTTGTTGTTATAACCTTCTTTAGTTCTGGATCGTTTTCGACTTCATTCAGCAATTCCTGAGCGATGTCTACGCGACGTCGATTTTGCTCGAAATTCAATAATTTCGGAACAAACGTTGCTGCTACACGTTTCATGCACAAAACATCCGAAAAATTTGCCATGAGCTAAAGGATATGCCGACGTCATCAGCAACCTCTCTGATGGTGATTCGGCGATTTTCCAGAACCATTTTCTTTACTTTTTCCACGTCAGTAATTGATGTGTTAGGGCGTCCAGGGCGGACGGCGTCTTCCATGCCTTTTTGACCCTGTTTGAAACGTTTATACCCCTCGTAAACTCTTGTCTTACTCTCGCCAAAAGCCACAGTCAACATTTCGAATGCGGTGCTGCACTTTATTCCGTTTTTCAAGAAAAATTTAATGAAGTCCTTTGATCCATCTTTTCCGAAAGTAAAAATTCGCCTAGCACTCGGAAACAGGTATAACTTTTTCGACTGTCAACAATAGACTAAACATTCAAAACAGCTGAAAATGCAAACATACATCAGGGAACATGTGTACCAACAAAATAAAACAAAAGTCTTGAAAATCGGATGTATAAAGCTCGCGAAATTAAAAAAATCCCGTTACTTTTTATCACACCTCTTATGTGTCT